>OU893339.1:3373056-5773056 GCA_918026875.4 Diatraea saccharalis
TCCCTTTTTTTTATCATGTGATATCATAATGTTTTTTAATTTTTACTAATATTACAAAAAGGAAATATTTGATTGTTTATATTTTCTGTATCCAAAACTACAGGACCGACGAGTTAAAGCAAAGTCGCAGACAAATAGTCCATACTTATATTACAAAGATTTGTTTGCATTTAATAATTTCCGAAACCAATCGACCGATTTAAAAGTTCTTTAACTTATGTCATCTCTACCTGCATCACACGCGGGTGAAACAGGTTATAATTTACTCGAGTAAAGTCACAGGAAAACAGTTAGATTAACTATAAAACGTGATGAAGTAACAAACTTACAAGCTTTCGTATTTATATTATCTGTAAGATGTATACTAGATTGATTACATTAGATTACAAAGTTAACCGTATGACAAGACAACTCTAACCAAACTCCGCTTGATATCATCTGAACTGACAGAATAATCTGCTCTAACGTCACTCGGTGGAATATTTTCCCGTTTTCCTCACAGAAATACGTTATTAAAGATTGCATAACAGTGTAGTTACCGTTATAAGAGAATCAAGAAGTTAATAAAGTCTCCGAGATGTTGGTTTGATAATATTCAATTTTGTTCTTTTTTTTATGAACAAGTCAATTTATTTTGTATTGAAACGGTATTTTTATTGCTTAAATGTTTGTTGTTCTTATAATAGAATTTCGTAATGTAACAACAGAAAACAATTTTTTTCTTTTTAGTTGTATAATAGTAAAAGAAATAATGTGATACACCATTTTATATCAGGCCATTAGTAAAGGTGTAGACCTACGGATGCAACAAATATATAAAACAAACAATAAATATAATCAAATTACATAATTACACAGTCATACGTTGACAACAGTTGTAAACAGTAATTGAAAGGATTTTATAAAATTAAATTAAGAGATGTTTGCTTCTTTTGATGCAATCTTATCTTACTAATATTATAGATGTAAAATAATTGTGACAATGTATGTTATGTTTTCTTGCAAAAATAGTGTTATGGATGTGAATTTTAATGTAATTTGGTGTATGAATAATTCTGTCTGGATTAACATATAAGCAAATTTTTATCCTACTCATTAGTTTGTAATCCCTTATGGATAAAAGTACATCATGAGGAAGTAGCCGCTGTTGCAACGCTAGTATAGTAAACATATTTTAATTCAGTGACAAATTGTTCCTTGTGAAAAATACAGGTGAAAGTAGTTAATTTATAGAAATATTGTCATCATACTAATCATCATGAAGTTATGTTTATATTCATTCTCCATAAAAATAAAGTTCAATTTTATACTAGCCGTTTTACCACGACGTCACTCGCATTTTTAAATTTTTGTAAATTATTTTTAAAATCCTCTTTCCTATGGGCTATAAAACCAGCAATCAAAACAATTTTATAACACAAGTGATCATAATATATATTTTTATATTATAAATTGATCAATTATAATAATTGGAACAAATTTTCATCTTTATCGAAAATTTAAAGATTTGTAAAAAACTTTCGACTGTTCCGGTTGTTTATTTAATAGTACCGAAAAGTGCTTGAATTCGTCAGTCCTGTTAGGTCCTGGGTAGCTCAGTGGTTAGAGCAGTTACCCGGATTGCGTTATCATGGGTTTGAGTCCCGTTTCAAAGTGGCAGGGATAAGGTACATTTTTTAAGCATTTCCTTTAAGCATAAAGTTAATAGTTAATATTTACCCCGTATAAAATATCGCGTAACATTAAACGAAAGGATCGTTTAAAATGTTCCTTGCGGCCTACATTTTTTGCGTCTCACCGTAACCTAAAATATAACAAAAGACACGACAATTTTAACATAGCATATTCTGGCATAAGTTAACGTGCTGTGTCATACGGCTCGTATATATCCTTTAATAAGAACCTTCCCGACCCAGCCCGGCATATTTCCTCCTTACCCATCACGCTGTTATATTATCTGTGTTATACGTTACAGACTAAAAAGGTTACAGATGATTCATCTTAAAAAATAAAAATTATTATAATATGTTTCATTTTTAAACTGTTTTATCGCGTTTGTAATTAATTTTATTGACGTTTCGGACCCTTTACAGGTTCCGTGTTCACATAAGATTTTTTAATGGTTTTGTATTACTAATAAACAGTTTTGGGTGTTTCGGATAATTTTTAAGAGTTCTATGGTTATAGACTTAATTATTGGTCGCAAAATGGCGCGCTTAAAATTAAAAGTTTTATTTTAATACACGTTAATATATTTCAAACATAAAAAAATGTTTCATAAATATCTCGAACCTAAAGTATTTCAACAGTCGTAACTAACAGTGAAATTCGTATTTCAATTAATGCAGTAATACATCTTTGTGTGGGTATGCTGACGTTTTTACTTAATCTGTGTCCTGTCCAATAACAGCAGACCTATCTAAATACGTAATATTGTATATAACAAAGGTCACGTTAAGCAGGTTTCGAGCGGTAGTTTATTTTCTAAACACGAGGTTCTGTTATGCAAATTGACATATTTGTTAGAGTACGCCATGGGAAGCTCGACTCTTGTTTGATAGTTTTTTCTTCGTGTTGCTTCCGTTTATTTAACAAGACGTCACAATATGTTGTTTTTGAAAGGAAATGGAAGATTTTTATCAAATTTTTGATTAAGAATAACTATAACAAATAATGATATATACAAATATTATGTAATATACTTTAAACATAAAGAATAATCGGGAGTAATCTCGAACTTTCTGCTGTTGAAACTATCATAGAAATAATAAAAGACAACTTGATTTAAGATTCAAAACTCGTGTCCAATTATAACAAACATCACGACAATACCTAAATGTAATATCAAAGTCATGAATTATGTTAAATTACAGTATCTCGTGATAACTACTATAACAGAAAATGACTAATAGTGTTATCTTTAGTATTTTCCTATGTTATGTTAAGTATTTTCCTAATATCGTAAAAGCAAAAGATTTAATTGTTTACATGGATAGGTTCCGAAACTACCGGACTGATTTTATACTAGCTGTTTTCCCCCGCGACCTCGCACTAGTAAAATATAACCAATGTCAACCCCGTATGATGTACCCGTAGGTGAATAAATTTAAAATATCGGTCCACTAGTTTCACAGCTGATTTTATGCAAACAAACAATATTAAAAACTTTCTTCTTTATAATATTAATTTAAATATTAAATTTCCTCAGTTGATTTCAAAATTAACTTACAATGTTTAAAGTCAAGTGGATAAATCTGACAGTTTTGTAGTCTAACATGTTTTTGGCCGCAAATCGGATGACATGTGCTATAATTTACGCGGCTCAAGTAGAAAATATCTAGTTAAATCAGAAACGAGTTTTAAATTCCATACAATTGATCCGGTTTGTCTTATTCTCAAAGTCTTTATATACACGAGTAATATAAATAAACAATCCCACGTCAAGTTTGATTCAGCCGTGCTACTGGAAAGTTTCTCAAATCTCATCATTACCGAGTCCCTTCTTTGATACGGAATTAAACAGTGACGGACTCGGCAACTTTGTCTTCTCTTTGATTGTGTTTGAAATGAGGGTGAGCTTTAAGTGTGTTTGTTATTCCGAATTAGGAGACATAGGTTAGTATGCTTTCGTCTGTCATTATAATGTACCTATAATGTATTATTGCGAACTTTATTTACAATGACTTTGTACAATACTATAGATTTACTCTCCGAACAATTGATGGACAATGCTGGCCACTAATAATTGAATATTTAGTATATCGCTTTTGAATTCACGTTGTGTTTTCTTGCTGGTTAATATTTGTTTTTTACTGTCCCGGCATAGGGATAGTAGCTACTATTATATTAAGTACAGTCATTGTTAATTCTAGTAATAAATTGAAGAATATAACAGATAAGCCTCTTTCATTCCACAAAAAAATCCTACACTACATGGCGTTGGGTGCCGCGTTTCATAAAAAGACAACGTGAATACGAACGAATATATTTTCACGTCATACCTATCTATGCCTTTTGGAGTAGAGAGGACCGAGTGTCACGAGGCACGGTCTTTACATACATTTTTGGCCTACACCACTTCCATAACCCTTTTCATGCATGCCGGTTTTTATGGGTTTTGAGTTTAAACTAACAATAATAATAGCGAACTTGATTATGTACGTAATTTGAATACGGCTCTATGCTACAGAACAAGTCCTAGTTAACACCCGAAAGATGCGAGTCTGCGAACTGGAGCTAAAAAACCCAGCGCTAGCTTATTGTGACGCAACGTTATATTTATGGAGGCGGCATCGGTGGACAAAGTACACATTAACCTTCGATGCTTAATGATACTACTACTTTCAAGTTATTTAATTGTATTTTTATACAATACCAAGGTTGAAGTAAAGTAACAGAATTTGGACTGCGAATAAGATTATTTACAACGTAAAATAAAATTTTAGAGAAAAAGTGAGCTTACTTACTATTTTTTTACAATCTTTCTAGTGTTTGCAATAATATATTTTTCGGAATGAGCAAACCTCTAGTTAAACCATATAATCTGCGCCTTAACACTCTCGGATCTGAAGTTCTGAACTTTGCCTAGCCTATTCTGCAGCATAACGCTACTCTGCGAACTTTACGTTATAACGCATCTCTGTTGGATCTTAAATAGTTAAGGTTAATAACGTCATAAGGCTCTAAAGCGCGCTTGGCCTGCGATACGGTTGTAAAGCAACTTTCGCAAAGACCAACCATAGGATGGGTGACCAAAAATGTATTACGATTAGCTCCTGCATACTTTGGAAGGCACAATAAGCCGTTGGCCCCGGCTGCATCGGCGTGGTCCATTCCTCTCATCTTTGATTCGATTCCGTCTTTATGGAAGGCTTGAGAAGCATTGGGGATATTAGTAGGCTGGTGATGATTATGTGAGACAGAATTGCTACTAACATAAGACCTTTTATTTTTTATTATTAAAAAGTTTCAATGATATCCATCTTACATTATTTATTTATTTATAGTGATCCAAATGACCTCGTCTCGCCAAGTGCGGACAAACTTTTATCTTTTGTTTTTTATGTTCCTCTACTAGACGAAACTTTCCCACGAGTTATACTAAGTTAGAAATATTTAATAATGATTTATTATCAAAACAATATTAAACAAAGAGTTTCTACGCTGCAACTCTGCCGAAGTCGATTTAAGTAACCGAGTTAACTTAGTTTAGCTTTTGACATGCCGTGCTTAGTCAGAGTGATCTAAGTGAGATCTAACTCGGTGGGCAAATACAAACTTAAGTTATTAGACCTGGACTTTGTTTAATGAAAACGAACATAAGACTGACACAAAATCTGGCCGAGATTTAATGTATAAGGATGTGTATTAATTAGAAGTGTGATAGGTCCATTCCTTGGCATTCTGTGTAATTTTTGTAAATGCCTTTCATAGGATAGGTGACCAATATTTTTTAATTTATACTCAGTTAATTAGTTTGATGGATTTCCTTAGGAAATTAGTGCTGTGACAATTTATAATACACTATAAAATTTCAAATATCAGTAATGGTATATTTAGTCGATTAATGTACCCATTGATATACAACATCGTATTTGTAACCATTCTTTTCTAATCAAACTTTTTCCTTCATGAGCCATTCTTAAAGATACAATGAAACCTACGGTACTAATAACTGCATATTAATACTAAATTTACTTTCAAAAGTACGAATCCGCTATCGTAAACCGAACGCGCTAATCGCAGTGTCATCGAACTCTTCACGTAAGTGGTGTGACCGATCTATACCTAGTTATCTTTCAGGCTTTCATCACTAGCGTTTCATTTAGGCTTACTCTTTATTTATTCATCTCGGGCCACGTGTAATCTATTGTAACCGGTTCGATGCTTAGGCAAAAGGCTGATTAAGTGATGTACACAATTTTAATACAAGAAATAAAAATAAATTAACGGTGCCTGTCACTAGACTGCAAAAAGTTAATAACTCATTCAAGGGTCTTTGTGTGCGCTTCTACAATAAGGTCCCAAGCAAAATACAACAATTAGATATAATGGAGTTTAAATCTACTATTAAAAAATACTTATTATAAGCTTATTATAAGGTATCCGATTATATAACAGATAAGAACGCTTGGACTTGAGATGACTTCTTAACTCATTATCTTGTTTCCATTATTATTTAATGATTATGTTATCATTATAAGACCATAGTTTTATTTCTCTATCACTGTTTATAATGTATTGATCTGGTAATGACATGGTTTTTGTAAATGTCATTACTCTTATTAGAGCTGGTGAGTTTCTTGCTCGTTCTTCTTATCAGCCAAAAGACGTCCTGAACGAGAGGTAGGGAAAAAAAATGTTGGACGATTCAAAAGTACTTTTAAGAAATCTATTTGAATAAAGATTATTTTGACTTTGACTTTGACTAAGCTTAAGAACTTGATTAAATAAAGAGTAAACAAAAAACTGTAACAAACAAAAAAGGAGTATAGAAACAATTCGGATGGTTACCTAAATAATAATATTAAAATAGTTAAATAGAACAATTACATACCACTTTTATTCGTGTTTGGTTACTTACTTTGTTATATTTGATTTGATATAGTATACATTTTTCTTGAGTTCAAACAGGTAATAATAAATAGATTTCAACACCTTTTTAAAAAAAATTGCTATTGATTGAAATTAAGTATGTATTATGTTTCTAACTCGCCGACGAACTTTATCGAACTGACATTCATAAAGAGCATATTGGATTATTCTAAATTTCAAATTGCGAAAAGCAAATAACAAAAAAAATATGTTGAAGGTCAAAGACAAAAAGTTTGCATGCGGAAACCTAGGATGAAATAAACGGTGGTATGTACGCACCGTTACAGTACTTTTATTCTGTTTTCTGTTCACACAGCATACAGGACGTCAGCTCTGATTATGGTCTTATATATTTCGCTCTTCGATTCAAGGGGAGATTTTATCTCCCCATAAGTTTCTTCCCTAAGATCATGGAAAGTTTCATAACTATACGTATATCTTTAGAAAGGTCTGTGTACAATAATGGGAAAATGATGAGGGTGTTAGTTCGTTAAGTTAATAATTTTGATGGAGGTTTGATTGACAAAATAAGCTTGTAAGTAGTGCAATCTAGACGAACATTATAATAGGAAAGTGTGTTTGTTTATCTTTTTTTTTTAACTAACATTATCCATAAAATGAAGCAATTGCAATCGAACTGTAAGAATTGGACAGTTGAAAGGTCACGCTACAACTATTTGACATACGAATAAGATTGCGATGTTTTTTGGAAGAGATCGAATGAACGACATCGTTAATTCTAAATAAAAGGTAAGCATGAACCCGTCGAATGGTTGCATTTAGCATAATACTCTTTCATTTGACGTAATACTTTTCAAAGTAGCTCGGTGGCGTAGTGGATAAGCGCCGCGCCGCGCGATCGTTGTCGTTAAGCAACTTTCGCAAGGGTCACTCACGGGATGGGTGACCAAAAAATTATTATCTCGACCTACTCTGTGCTTCGGAAGGCACGTCAAGCCGTTGGTCCCGGCTGCATTTGTAGTCGTTAATAGCCGCCAATCCGCATTGGGACAGAGTGGAGTGTCGTGGCCCATGCTTCTTAACTATCCGTAAGGAAGGCCTGAGCCCCTGCAGTGGGGACGAACTAAAGGGCTGATGTCGATGATGATGATGAATACCTTTCAAAGATATTTTTCTCAATTAATAAATTATATATTTCGATTATTCGAATAATCACTCGTTCCAAAGTTACATTATTCCAATAATAATTACTATGCCATTGTAATAAAAATTAGACAATTAGCCTAATGCTTTTTAAATCATTATAATCAACCTAATAATAATCTCCACTTCTGGAACACAAGCTTTTCCTAGAAATGGGATCAAATTGAAACCGTGAAATATAGACTTTATATAAATATGAATCGTGTAATATCTGTTGAATATTATCATAAAACGTTAAATATGTGTAATTAAATACGACTAAATATTATAAAAACTATATTTATGTTCAATAGAGTTGTTTTATGTTGTTGAAAAAGTTCTCCAAGTAAAAATCTTCATCAGGTCTTCACTGAATAAGGCCAAGCTTGCAATGAACCTTTTGTTATAAGAGAGGAATAATCAAAATCAATTCATATTCGTCGGAGTGCCATAAAAACACACCTGTAATATACCTGTCTAATTGAGAAATACATATTTTTTTAGGGTTACGTACCCAAAAGGTAAAAGGGGAACCGTATTACTAAAACCCCGCTGTCTATCCTTCTGTCATCAGGCTGTAACTCATGAACCGTGAAATATAGACTGTTGAAATTTTCACAGATGATATGATGACAACAGACGTGATTTTTTTTATTTGCTTGTTTTTGCTCGATATTGATGACGTCAACAGGACGATATTAATAACGATAATGATGCTTGAAATATTTACAGAATATGTATTTATATAGTAACTTTAAAAATAAATAATTTAATTAAAATGAAACAAATAATTTAAGAATAAATAATTTTATACAGCAAATGTGTTTTTTTTTGCGCCATTTCCGGTACGGAACCGACTCGCGCTTGACCGATATTTTTTTTGAGTAATAGCTACGCTCTTTAATGGTCTTTATCCAGTTTGATTATGTTTTCACCTGACATCAGAACGTTGTATTATAAATTTTGTATACAAGTCCATAGACAAAAGCACTCTAGCTTTTGTCTTATACGGTTTCTGCTAACAAAGGCTCTATAAATAACAATCTATCAACGGATCACCTTGTACCAGAAACAACAAAGAGAAATCTCGTAAAATTGCTTGATGTGCCAGTTCCATTTCAATTTGAATATTAAATGAACTATTTTATCGGTAATAAATAAGTACTAGGCAACTAAAGTTTCTGCATTAATTTTTCTAATCTTGTGTAGCTACAAGTTTTTACTTATTTTATAAATAGGTACTCAACCCCGTCAAATAAAATTTTAATACCGGAATGTAAAAAAAGTACGCGAAATAAGGGTTCTTTAATTTGTCTGACCTTAACCAACTTATGATGTAGATATATTCAGAACACTGAAATAAACGTGCATGCGAGATTCCAGCTTGTTATCTTTGACTCGTTTTCGTGCTTAAATGACTCACTACATACAAATAAGAAGCAGTACTGAATAAAGAGTATGTAACAGGAGGAATGATTCGAAATTCCTAACTTTGACACTGTTTGCTCTTATACGAAACGACATTAGAGCAAACATACGCAAATATACTTTGGTTATATTACTGAATTTCGTTATCGGTGCTTTCACACCGAGGAATTGAATTGAGGGATAAATCTGGTCTCCATGCATCGATTTAGGTGTCAATAAGTTTATCTGTGCTATTGAAAATTACTTGTTTCCCATTATTCTAGGTCAACGAAAAGTACCTACAAAGTTTTCTCCCTAACTAGATCCTAATGTTATCATGTGTTTATAAATTTAAGGTTCACAAAGTGAGTGATTTTTTAAAATTTTGAAAACGCATGCGAACTTAACTCTCTTATTGTATATTGGATATGTCTTCGCGGCACTTAAATGGTTTCTTAATACTCCACCAATTTGAATAACGGTTTTTTAACTATTTTCTATTTGCTATCAATTTAAACAGAAAGTGCGGAACCATGATTCCATTTAAATTTATCAAGAACAGCTTATCAACCGCAAATCAGTTTCGTCTTTAAAAGTCTATGTAGAATCCTCTCTAGTCTCCCCTGCAAGTGTAAAAAGCGTCGTAACCGTTCTTCTTATTACGTTGACTTAGGAGCTTAATTTTACGCATCACTAAGAAAATGTGTCTTTATATGAATGAAGTAGACCAACGACAATTCAATCAATTTGCAATATAACACTAAACTTATTATAATTAGCAAAATGTACATCAATCTCTTACAGGTCTTGATTAACAGATTGTCTATCTGTTGATCAAGTGATAGAAATAAGAGTTTCCTTTTTCTCCCTTTGAGGCAAGGAAAAAGTTGCGTAGGCTAAAATATACCGCTGGCTTCGGCAATTGTATTAAGGTCTTTTTGCGGCTGTATCGCCACAAAAAGTCATCGTGGGCGACCTTCCTTAAACGTTTCAATTTATTTGGTCCTAATTTCATCTGTGTTGTTTCTGATTTAACAGAAATTATTTTAGCTTAATACATAGATCTTAAAGTTATGTTTAATGTTAAAAAGTACAATAATCAATTAATAGAATGTTTTATACACAGGGTAAGGAAGGGCAAGATGGAAGGAGTGGGTAAAGTGGAAACTTCTTATAATAGACAAAATATATGATCTATCACGGGAACTGCTACACACAGAGAGACACGTTCATATATGTGATTTACAAACGATATTGAGTCCGATTAGCACCAACCAGTAAAATATCAGATTTCTCTGTTTTGATTGCTTAAGATAAGTAAGAAATAAGATTATTTCTCTTTGATAATAAATATGTACTTCAAATTGAGTGCATATTGATAAATTAATCAAAGTAAAATATTCGTGAAGTTATAGATATATTAATGTAATTACGAATATAAGTGATACTAATTTTATAAACAGTTGATAAACTTCATCCGCCTTTTTATGTGTTGTTTCCAACTAGTGATAATTTCTCATACATTAAGAGTGTGCCTAGAGCACAATTTCAATTCATGAAAGGCGACTATGATCAGATAAATAATGATATCTTAGACATAAATTTGTAAGAGTTATTTACAAATTAATCAGTTGAAACATTTCAAAGATATGTTCATAAAATATGGATTATATGCACAATTTTTGAAATTATAAAATTGTTAAATCTTTGCAATATCCTGAATGGTTTACTCTCTTATTAATTCATATCCATAATATATTTAAAGATATAAACAACTTATGGGTCAAACGGAAGACATATGGTAATTTATCAGATTAGGAAACATTTAAGATATTTAGAAAAGGTTTTAAACAAGAATCCATAAAATGCTATAAGGGGTATATCTCGGTGGTTGAAGATAGTATTCGTAAAATTCAAAGTACTTTTGGAGTTTCATTAACAATGCTCAAGGAAAATCAGGTATTCCTCTGTTTCATAAAAAAATATTACTTCGAATCAACCTGACAAGATATGCCATCTTTTTTCAACTTTCCTCAATCTGTTTTTGAGACCTCCACTGTCTCAGATAACTTTGATATTGATGATATCCCTGATTGCAATCGCGATCATGATCTGGTATTTGGTGTTTTACAATTGTCGGAGGATGATATAGTGTACCAGTTTTATTACACCTATCAATTTTGCTATTCTGTATAGCATCAATGCAACGTTGAACGCAAGCTGTTACAGATTTAGAGGTTTAGTCAAACGATACATAACTACCTTTTGAAATAAGTTTTATTTAAAGCACTGCGTTTGTCAACGTATTTTTTATATATATTTCTTTTTTAATATAGTTATACTTTAATATTTATTTCGGCTGTTTTGATAGATTAACTTATTATTGACAGATATATGCTTACTGGAAATGAAAGAAACAAGCACTTGTTCGGTTACTCAAAGGTCTTTGGTTCACATCCAACCGAAACAATTAATTTGTTTTCAATTAATTATATTTCCTAAGATAATAAAACCTTTCAGTCCGTAATTATTGAAGAGCTTTCAATCCGAAATATTTTCTCCATTGAGCATTAGTAAGCGCGTTCAGTCTGCAATGCGGAAATTTAGCAATATTTACAGGGGCAGGTCCTAGGATGGGTGACCAAAATTTACTAACTCGAGACGCTCTGTATTTTGGACGGCAGGTTGTGCCGTTGGTCGCGTCTGTATCTACAGTCATTAATACCCACCAACCCGAACTGGACCAGGTCAGTCATACCCCACTGTCCCTATTCGGTCCCTGTCCTATAGGAAAGGCCTGAACACTAGTATTGGAAAAAATAGGCAGTGATAATGATGCTATCTGAAATACAGTAAAATTAGAGGCTGTAGGCAATTATTCATATATTTGCGATAATATCACAGACTTGGCCCGCGTAAATTACAGCCTATATTACCCATGTACGACGTAGCTTTCCTTAGGTAAAAGTATTTTATAGATTGAAATAGTTTTTTCGAAGAATACCCGCTACAAATAAACAAACAAACAAAATTAGAAACTTAACCTCTTTAGAAATACAGATAGATATATTACAAATAGATAAAGTGTTGTCTAAGTTTACCAAGTTGGAGCCCCAAAGGAAATAACTTGTATGGCGCAATTTAATCAAACCCAAGGAAAGCTGACAGTTCATTTGACATAACAAAAGTGACCTCTATACATAAACTTGGCAAAACATCTACAAAGTGATTCAATTCAATGTTATTAATTTTAATTACGTGATAATATTGATTATTTGTTAATTATCATAATCTTCTTGCTATTCAAAGAAAATTTTTAAAGTTTTGATGCCTAAATGACATAATTTTCGAACACTCTTTGTTACACTATGGTATATTACATGAATACATCTCTTTCTAATAAATAACGATGTCATCGCCTTCCATCTAGGCTTGCAATGCATAAAATTACAAAAAACTTTTTTTTTTTCAAATTGCTCTATTGGTACAATGATTATAATGCTGTAGAATAAAAAAAAAAACATAATAAAAACGTAGATGTGTAAAGATGTAGAAGTGAAAGAAGGCTAACATTCATCTTACACGGGCAAATCGAACGCGTATTATCGGTGGGCGCTTTTAGAGGAACAGATCCAATAGACGCCATCGAGTTGTTTCGGCATTTGGTGCTGGAAGAGTGGTTAGTGCATTAAATCTGCGATTATTCGCGAGGATGGATCGGTTCTAATATTAAGACAAGTAACTAAATTCAAATCATAGAAACAAAAAAATATCGCGGCAATCCGATGATGATTATTGAAATGAATACTATACGATTACGCGATTATAATCCGTCAATCGGCAAGATCTTTCCTAAGTCCACTGCTTCCATCTCAACCTCTTTCAGAGCGTCCACAATCTGGTCCTTATTATTCCGATCCGTCCCTCTCAACTCCATAACATTAGATAACACACCTTGCAGCGTCTCCTTCACATTCCGTAAAATCGCAGTTATTTGTTCCTCTAGTCCGTTCACAAATTCAATTATTTAATAATAAATTATGAAGTTTATAAAATATAAAAATTAGAAAAAGAACAATACAATATCATTATTAACAGATGTCAAAACTTTATGTGGATATCATGTTCTAGAATCACAATACAAACAACTTGGAAATATTATAATAGAACCTTTTTGGAACTCCTTTAGAATTCGATGTTTAAGTTCTAAGACTCCTTTTAGAAAGTTGTTTTATTTAAATGTATATAAAGCTAATATTGATTTTGGATCAAGTTTTGGTGTAAGAGATACCTCTGTCGTTGAAATAGGACGAAGCTATTGCGTAGTTAAGAAACATTTCATTTTATACTTTTGTTATAGGTAAGACTATGAAGATCGCCTGATTTATAGCTTTTGCTGTACTGTAAGTAGTAGTCATAAGATGACTTACATCTTTGTTACGTCTACAATGTTCGCTGGGAAAAGTCGAAATTTTAAAAGTAACAAAAACTCTTGATTTTGCATATGAGGTGACGACTCGACATCCAACTCATAGCTAATTACCATACTACGCCGATCTGATACACATTTAACATAATGTAAAACGCACTCTTGCCACGATTGGTTCACATTAGTATTTTTTATTATACTAGTTTTCCGATTTATATTAAAAGTGACTCAATTAAAATATGATAAAAATAGTGGAATTAAGACGAACTACATTTTTTTTATCAAATATATAATTAGTTAAAAATATTTCCGGTTGACTGATAGAGAATGTCTTATGGCATAAGTTTGCCTTACGCAATATTGTTGAATGATAATAAATATCGTCTATATTGTTGAATTCGATTTAATTCAATTGTGATATCCATTCTTCGATTTGGAGTCTGCGCAAATTTAACGAAGGTCAAGCGGCCCACAAAAATGTGTTAGTACCCGACGGATCTTCCATCAAGTGAGCAAGGTTGAATACCAGTTACACTTATTATAAAAAAAAATCTCTTCTCGCTATCTGTATGTCTAGATGTTTTAACTACACAACTACACAACGGATTATAATGCGGTTTTCTTAAATATACTTGATTATACATGACTTACCTCTCGTCAGTTATATGTCAAACTTTAAACAAAAGATAAAAGAAGAAATATTTTCTATTATTAGTTTATTTTTTAATGCTAGGTGAAGGCGATAGGCCTCATAAACCTTAATACTTCACTTTAACACTCGTACATTCTGTAGTTTAGTTCACATTATTCCGCATGCAAATGCAAGGAAGCAAGATATATAGTGCGGACTATTGTTTGCAAGTGAGAAATGAACCGAGAAAGAATGTTACGAATGCCACCTCTTTGTAGTAACACAACACAGAGCTGGTGGAATTCCCCACTAAGACAAAATGTTTCACATTTGCACTCATTAAAAGCTACGTCGACATCAAACTTCTTTTTCGTGCACTTTTGTTTTGAAATAGCAATTTCAATTTCCTAATATCACGTTGTTGTATCTGCTGTCTCTTTAGCAACTGTAATGAAATTGATATGATTTTTGGCAAGTTGTTATTGCAGGATGATGTTGTTGGTGGCATCCTTATATCTTCGTCTAGTTGTTTAACGAATTTGGTTTAAAAATATAACCTATAATAACCGTATATGATTTAGTTTCCCGTAGGTAAAAGAATTTTCGTGACCAGATCAGCATTTCCAAAGTTAACCCCTAAAAAGCAAACAAAGTAAGAAATTTTACCTCTTTATAATTTTAGTATAGATTTCTAAGAAAACACAAAATGCAGAAAAAACTAAATTTTTATTTATTATAGCAATATAATAAATGCATTATTTATTGACTATTTCTTCTTCGATGGTAAAAATAGTGACATAGTCACAACACCTGAAAACAAAAGAGAAAACATTAAAATAGTGTTAAGTGTTTTGGATAAAAATTAATAGAAAATACACTTATTTAAAAAATTGCAAGGTTGGTTAAAATCAATGGAGATTGATTTATTGGAATAGACAAATTCAATTTAAAAAAAAGCCAAGACTTTTTTTATTAATACAAAACATTTACGCATTCATTACCATGGCGAGTTCTTTCTTTCTTTCTTCTTTTATTAATGACTTATCTGCGCATTTCGCACAATCCATGGCAAGTTATAAAATATCATAATTTGTCAGTCAACTATAAGACCTAATATTTATTTTTAAATTGACACAAATGAGTTTATAAACAAAATATTGTTTTAGATTTTAAAACTGCAGGGCGATTATTCATAATCATCATCACCAGGTTATTAACGTAACACAGAGGCCTTACCTAAAAATCGAATTGTATATGTACATTATAACTCATAATTTTTAATTATATTTATTTAAAGATGCAACCAAGAAATGTCGTATATCAAGTTAATGAACGAAAAGTTGAGTAGGAATACCTTTATAAAATACGCCAAATTTATTGTACAAAAGGTGATTCGGATGAACAAAGATTAAGTCCTTATTCATCCGAATTAATAGCATCTACTGGTCCTGCGTGGTGGTTATTAGTCCGTTCTCTCTATTTGATTCCGTCAGAGAAGGCCTCAGTAGGCGGAACATTATAGGCATATGATACAGTGGTATTAAATTTAAATGTATTACCTATTTGATAGATTGAGACAAGTATTATTCAAAGTTTTTGTTTCCTTTTAACACATCTGTCGACCATAAAATCAATACACGATATGAAAACATAAAACCGTAGGCAATTGTTGAGGGCACAATATACCAAATTTCTCTTCAATTGTACTGACATTGTGTACAGCGCAACAGAAAAATAAACATTTGGCGACGTCGAAGGGTGAAAAACAATAAATCAGTAGATGTCAACCTTTTTTGATCGACAACCAATATCACTAATGGAACGAAACAGGAAAGTGTGTTGAAAGTATTCTTTAGAGAAGGAAAAAAGGAGGCAGATTTGTTTATAGGTGTTTCATAAAGTTATACAATGTTTTGGAGTCATCTTGGCACATTATCTAATTAAATTATTTTTGTCATTTTCTCTTGAGGAACTTAACGTAATGTTTAGGGTTCTGCCTCCTATCAAATAGGCTAAACTTCAGCCTCGAACTTGTCGTCAAACGCATTGGTGTCATAATATAAAAGTTCAATCAAATAAAACCATCATCAAAAGATAATAAAGGTTTTATTTAACGCGGCTGACATAGGTTGTAATTCAGCATAAGTTTACCGAAACTATCTAGTTGATTATAAAATAGTTTTATGCATAATCGTTATATTCTCTCTTTTTATCTATCTATCTCAGAAACAAATTTGAATAACCATTATTTTTATTGTTAGCAGACGTAATTCAAGAATCTAACCTAATAAAATTTTCAAGTACAATCAAGTACAAATTAAGACCAATCACTTCACATTTGTATATTGCACTAATCATCTTTTGGGTCACTTTAATCTTATTTTATACTGAATTTCATAATAAGGACATCGCAATATAATCCTATTAGAACAACTACAGCATAATTTTTTTTTATTAAAAACTTTTTTGTTATTTTCATATGAATTGTAAGCCCCAGGCTTCCGCAGATATCACTTTTCATTAACCAAAGGAAAATAATTGTTTCATTTTTGTACTGTTAATTGGAAGGACTGGATGCTTACAAAATATAATTTAAATAAAATAAAACCAATAAACGAAATATCGATCTTATTTCATTGTCGTAAATTATCTTTTTAAATAAACCAAAATGTCCTCGCTATTCCGTAAATAGAAATTACTGAATTCACAAAGAGAACTATGCCCATTGGAAGCAAATATCAAACCTTCTATCAGTCATGTACGAGCTTATGTAAACGTGTATTTTGTGGAATAAACTGAACTTTGATGTCAAAATACCAATTTCTTGCTTCAAAGATTCGATTGCTTGAAGCTTGGACGATTGAAGTATGTGTCAATGTGTACCAATCTCATATAATACACAGTCAACAGCATATTACATGTTATTATTATAGTGCTTATCTGTGTGAACCTTTATTACCTTTTGAAGTAGTTTTTATTTGATCGAACCTTTAATGCTTTGACAGATAAAATAGTATTGAAGGACAGAATGCCAATTTTCTTCTTCACTAAAAAATTTTAAACTTAACGATCAAGATATTACGCCTTCAAATTAATTGTTAAGTACACACACCTTTGTTCTAGATTAAAAAAAAACTTTAACAGTATTAAGCGAGTAACAACCAGGTTTAAACCATTACCCGACCAAAATTAGTGAATAGGTGTGGTTTTGACGTTTTCTTTTCTGTCATCGTCCATTTGCTTTTAGCGAGCAATGTTCTAAACCAACTCCTAAACTAGATTCCGTTTTATTTTTACTTTATTATTTTATAGTCATTTCGTTACAGTTCGTTTTATTGCTTAAAACTTCGAGACCTCTGCTGAAAAAACTTTCAGCGTTTAAATTATATTCTATTCCGAAAAATGTTACACAAATGTAGCAGAGTTTGAAACGAAACGACGAAAATGTTTTAAAAACCTAAAGGCTAAGATTTTTTCGAGAACATGAATTTTATAATTGATATTAATTGAATTTGAATGTTAATTGGGTTGAATCAATAACTTTTAAATCGTAAGGCTTAAATTAAATATTAAAGTCAGTATTTTTTTGTAATATGTAAAATACATTATGTTGTCCAACAGCCTGGACCTTCGGAGGCCTTCATGCTAAAATCTCTACAGTGAACTTTCACTTAAAGAGATGAGATCTGCAACCTAATATGAGCTTTCAACAACCAATCTTCATCAATGTACTGCTATGGATTTAATAAAATAGGGTGGGAGAGAAACCATAATCCACCACGTAGCCCCAGTGATGATTGATGGGTGTTAACAACTACAGATGCAGCCGGGATCAACGGCTCAACGCGCCTTTTTAAGCACAGAGGAGTTCGAGATAATAACTTTTTGGTCACCCATCCTAGGACCAAACATTGCGAAAGTAACTCAAATTCTGCAAAGCAAAAAAAATGCGTTAACCACTGCTCCTCATGACTTACTAGCTATGCGCCAGCGGCTCCGTCTGCGTGGTCCTATATGATACTTAAAAAGCTTCCTCTAGAATCATTCATATTGGTGAAAACCGTATGAAAATCCGCCGTGTACATTCAACAATCAAATCAAATCAAATCAATCAAATCAAATAATTTATTGGCCATATAACTCAGAAGGTTACACTCGGCAAATCTTTTACAATGAGCATATTAAATTAAAAATAAAGGTTTAAATCATGCAGGTTGTGACGGAACACACCGCGATATAAACATATATAATAAATATATCACCATTACCTTAAATAATAAATAAATAAAAAACACTGAAAAAGGCAAATGAATAATATTATGGCTGTAATCATATCGCTTTATTTATTTCTTGAAACAATAGTCTAGAAATGATAGTCTTGCCATCTCTCGGACTAGATGCAAAATTCATTGTATTATCCATATATATTGTACCTAGTAACTTAAATACAGAGCAGCAGCTAGTTTACAAGCTTCATACTAGGCGGCGCTCTTATTCTTTTACAAAAAATATAAGAAAGAATGAAATTCACGAACTAATAGATTTGGTTAGTTAGCGGAAATTGTATTTTAATATATTAATAAAGTTTGTAATTAAATTTATTTTGTTTGTAATGAATGTCGTAGTAGTTCCACCATCATAGTAACTTAATATAGGTATATATATACAGTTTGGTAACTCAACACCAGATGGCGCTCATTTCACGGACAAATAGATTTAGCTAGTTAGAGCGGAAGTCGTAATTGAGTAATATTAATAAAGTTTGTAATAAAAATTATTGATGGCTATATTCTCTTAAAAGGTTCTTAATAGTTTTTGAAAATATAAAGTAAGCTAATAACTGAAAATTTAATGCAAAAAGATAAATTATTCCACTGTAAACATCTTTTTTTGTTGTCAGGCTCAAGTGATTAATAAATTCACAAAAATAGAAAGGAGCAAGGAAGAGTCATTGTCTAATCTCGATAAATAATGAATTATTTACCTATTAATGGAATTCGATAAACATTTTAGAAACATTCAATAAAACAACTAGTGTTATTGTTAAAGGAATTTAAATGGTTCCTAAGGTTCTGGTTGCCAGGACATGATTATGGGTGTTAACGAGTTATGATTAAAATATAAAATTTTGTTAGGAAGATATTTGACGACAACATCACGACAAATGATTATTGAATATATCGAAACATTTAATGTGTACATTCTATTAGTGATTTATCGTTTTATTAGAATAATATACTAGAATATCACAATATTTAGTAATGGATTTGACTGGTTGAGGGGATGGATACCTAAACTAAAGCGAATGAACTCGTTGATGTGTGTGTGTAGAATGTTCTAGAAGGATAAGTGTATAAAAGGAAATAGGCATGAGATTCTGGATCTTTTTCGGCGAGTGACATCAACGGGGGCGGAACTCTGGTAGTCGGTCAGTGTGTGTTCAAGTAGAAGCAAAACAAGGGCGAAGCGCTGGAGGAAGAGCTGGCGATACGAGTTTGAACATAAATAGAGCTGAGTGGTTTAACAGGTTTGGGTTCAGGGCTTCCGCTTTGGACCACAAGTAAGTGCTATTAGGGAACGTAGTTTTAACAAATTTTATATTTTTCTGACATAAATATGAAAGTAATATCCGATACGTTCTTAGTAAATAATATAATCTTGAAAATACAACGATTCACAGTAACTCAAAATAGTATGTATGAATGATGGATGACGAATTTTCGAGTATCCTTAAAATTGATAGGAAAACCCTACAGCGGTATATTATTGCAGATAAATTATGATAAGGAGTTATAATCAAGTAGGGTTTTTGTGTGTGTTTTATCATTAATTACTTATAATTATGTCTTTCAGATGTTTTACATTATACTATCTATTTATATACCCATAACATACTACTCAAATAACACATAACTAACCTGACATAAAAAAATATAACCACTTTGAATTATTCTAGTCAGTTTCATAATTCTAACTTTCAATATCAATTTCTATCGGTCCAGATTGGAATGAGAATTCTTATGAGTTTCACTTTTTTCTTATTTGGACTCTTTAGAGTCTGTTCATACTTATTTTTATTACTAGGTTTTCGTAGTTTTCAAAGAAGTCACAATATTGGGTTGTTCCGATCATTCGTTAATATCGTAGGTGTTGTCCGCTATTTGAATGTATGGTTCGGTGAGATACCAGTATCAATGATCCCCTATCCTATACTGGGTCAGGATGGTGATCACCGCCAGTATCGGAAGTGTGAGAGATAGCTCGGTTGATTGCTTGTGCCATTCGTTCAGTGGAGGGCAAATAATCCTGTTATATTGACAAATAATTATAGGGCTTCGCTTTATTGTGTCGTTCTGATGTGGTAGCTAATGTTCCTAGGCGTGTGTTCCATATTGGTGAGGTCCTGTGCGATATCGTGTTAGTTGTCTCCTTATCCCGTACTGGAGTGGTCGAAATGGCGCATTCCCCGTGGTACCGGTGGACGATCGCTAATGCTATGTCAAACTATGTTCCATTGTCTTTATGGAGGACATCAGTCTGGGTATATTAACGAACCATATAGGGTTTTCTTTTGCTCTTTTGCAGAGCACTTCTTTTTTTTGAAGGTGTAGTTTTATTTTTTGGTTAGAAAGGTATTCCTTGCTGGACCGGTTAGAGTTAATAATGGTTAAGGGGCCGTGTGGTGGGCCCTGGGCTTTGAGCGTGGTTGGGGCTCGAAAGCACTTTAAACATCAGCAATGCTGTATTTATTTTCTATTCTTTACATATTTTCTGGCATTGTTGTTGTTTACTTACCTTATTTCCTTTCCTACTTAACAGACTCATTCTATAACTTTCCTTCAAATATTTAAGCTGAATTTAGTAAATAAACATTTCTTATATTTTATTTGTTTACCAGAGAAGAAATATTCACTTTTATTATTTTATACACAACTATATTTTATCACCTTAGTGTTATTTTAATTTATTAATTTAAGATACAATCTTCTCCATGCCCTCAAAAACATATACTCTAACCACTCACAATCACCTTCATACAAAGAATCTAAGGTTACTACAAATATAATACACAACGAGGAGTCCTACCACTAGACGATCACAACGTTATAATTATGGCCAATATTAAGTTAATATTTATTTTATTAAAGATTTTTTATTTAAATTATTTATACGCAGTTAACTATTTATATATTATTTTAGTGTGTAAGGAGGGTGTTGTTACAAGGTCAAATCATTGTAAGAAGGAATGTCAAATAAATTAAGTATCTTAACAATGTCAAAATGGTTATTTTACGGTCCATAATAATCAATTATATCAAAGTCAATTAAATTACAACATTACAAATTAAATTATAATATATATATACCCATTATCACAAATTAGATTATACAAACATAGGTTATATATAATTTTATGTCATAAAATATTGATGATTATTATATCTTGTCATCTACCATAGAGATCTAGTCAATTTCCTATCTCACCCATCTTTATGTAGGAATGAATATTCATCCAAACGCATAGACATAAATTCATTTAAAGAGAATAAGGGATGCTGAATAAAAAAAATAAAAAAAATTAAATCCCAGCGTACAGACACCTGGAAGTGTTTGTTTTGTTTTGTACTATGTACTATGTACTCATATGTAGGAATGAATATTCATCCAAACGCATAGACATAAATTCATTTAAAGAGAATAAGGGATGCTGAATAAAAAAAATAAAAAAATTTAAATCCCAGCGTACAGACAGCAGGAAGTGTTTGTTTTGTTTTGTACTATGTATAGATAATGTAGATAATATAGATAATGAACAACTGATACGTTTATATACTTACATAGCATCATTCCAGCCATTGTGTAGAATGGTATGACACAACCCATTTTTAGTAAAACAGGGAATGATACGTTCCCGACTAGGGTTCCAATTCTTCCCGTCATCATTATCATAGATATTGCTAAGGTTCTGGAACCAAAAACAACATTCTTCATTACAAAACAAGTATCTAGGTGTTTCGATATCTTCGAATGCAATAACTTAATAAGAAAAAATGTTTCCACGCTTTTCTATAAACGAGGCATAATCCTTATGATGGTTTAACGTGTATTTATTTAAGGTTTTATTCAAACATACAACACACCTACCCTAACCCGACCGAGAATAGAACCCGAGACCTCAGAAATGGTGACATAGACGCTGAGTTGGTGCGAGTCACTCATTAAACTTACATCCGCACCCCCGAAAGGGATATAGATGCATAGAGCTATTTCTACTACATAGATGGTTATATGTAAATTATCCTAGTTTATTCGTGTAGCTTTGTTAACTTGAATAAAACATCCAAGTATTTTTTGGTAAATTAACCCTAAAACTTTGTTACTTAAATAAGCAAATTCAAGTAATGAAATTCCCTTGAAAGACCCTTGGAAGAAACGAAATTATATAAAAGTTTACATACTAAAATTCTGTATTTACGTTACGGTAAACCAAATAACGAAAGAAAGTATTTAAGTCACGCAACATTTCACAAATGCCTTAAGTTGAAAGAGGTTTTAAATTAATGTCATGATAATAACTTAATTAGGTATACGCTTTCGTTACGTGCCGAGATATTACTGGTTAGCCCATCACAGAAAATATTTATTGCCATTCGGGTCAATTACACTAAACTCAAAAGAAAATAATGAATTGTTTTAGATTATAAATGAGTATATCTTTATATAAAGTAAACTTCATAGTTTTTATTTTTACGATAACTATTTTTTATGACTAGTGTTGACGGCAGCTTTGCCGGCCGCATTAGACTTTTAATTCGATTTTTTATGACTTATAATTTTTATTTTTTTATTGCTGTGAGTTTTGTTTGGTGTGTTTATTATAACGTAAAATGTATATCGGACACTCAACAAAAACATTGTATACATGGTAGCAATCCCGCGAAACTATCAATCTAATTTAAATGACCGTGAAAGCTTAAAAGAACATAAAATTTTTACGTCTTTTAAAATATATCCTTGTTCAACTGTTTTATCTTTAATATAATCTAAAATTCACGTTTAAGCTATTGATAACAAGTTGTTATGTTAAGTAAAATATAGCCTACATCACTTCGGAATTATATGTCTTTCAATTGGTAAAACAATTACAAACAGTTGTCGTAATCACTTTCAACATACGTACAGAATAAAAAAAAACACAAATTTACTCAGTATAATATTAGAATCTAAGTATAATATAAATAGTATCACTTAAAATAAGGTTTGTAAACGATAAAATAATTGGGCAAGCTACCATTTATTAAATTAAATACAAGGTAAAACATAAAGACCTATTATGCTGACAACAATTTTAATCCTCAACATTAATCAACTTTAAAAATTACAACCTCCGTGATTGAGTGGGTTGCTTGCCACTTTCAAGGTCCATCCTGAGCGACCTCCTAACTATCTAGCCCTAATTCTAGCTATAGGATAGGACATCTTATGGTTATGGAGATATTATGTGTCATTTTACTACTTTGACATGTACTTTAGTAACGACGATCGAACGATAAAGGATGATGATTATGGATTTTATAGCAGTGTTACCAACTTAGTAATTTGTCCCAAATTTATCCACCAAAAAACATAAAAAATAGAACCGATTTCAAACTAAAAATATGATAAATAATACTTATCTCAAAAGCTAGTTATTAAAAAAAATGTTATTGAAGTCGGGTGGAGGTCTTCTGAAAGTTATTATGTAAATGATAGGCGTTAGCTATGAAGTTAACAGTAGCTTTTGAGATTAGTACCTATTATTAATCATATTTTTCAAATTTTAAGTCGAATCTACTTTTTATTAAGTTTTCGTTTCATATTTTTTAGTTATATTCATATTGACAGTGACATTTATATTTTTTATATAATAGGTAACACTAAAAATATAAATAACAATATTCAACATAGCGAAAGTCTTAGAAAAGAAGATTTTGTACATTAATTTTCTAATAATTCTATATTTTAAAAAGAGGAAAGATTGGATTGCTTGTTTCTTTTATCTATGGGAATGAAATGAACACTCTATATTGTCTCGAATCTGGGTGTTGTGTCACCTTCGTTGATTCGGATTTCCATAATACGAGTGCTGACAGTTACTTAATTTGGAATCAGAGCAATATTTGTCATTACTATGTATATATAGTATATCGTAAAACCACAAACCTCACCAATGAGTGTTGCATTCGTTGATGGTCGTCGACTCTAAGTTAAAGTATAAAATTGGATAAGGGTATGTATATAATTTCGTAAATTTAGAATCCGATAATAAGATTACAGTCTACAACAGGTCAATTTATGCATAATTATATATTTTTGTCATCGTTCAAAATTAATGAGTTGGATATTTTGTGGCATGAAAATTATATATCTATTTGTACACTTGCTGTTTTCATGCGACTTTTCCCACGTATATTATAGCCTATGTCATCCGAGTATGATGTAGCTTCCCGAATATGAAAGAATTTTCATAATGGGATCTGTATTTCCGAAGATTAGTTCCTACCATCAAACAACCACAGAAATGAAACTTTACCTCTTCATAATAAAGATAACAAATAATACTAACCTCTTTCGGAAAAAGTCATTCACAACAGCTTGATTTAGATTCAACAGCATTTGTGATATAGCCAAGTCCAAAGCAAAGAGTGAGACAACAAATTTCAAATAATACTAACCTAGTAGTGGGCGGGAAAAATTTAACCATAACAGCTTGATTCGGACTCATCAGCACTTGTGATATTGCCAACTCCAATGCGAAGAGTGAGACAACAAAATATAAATAATACTAACCTAGTAGTAGTCGGGAAAAATTCAATGACAACAGCTTGATTCAGACTCATCAGCATTTGTGATATTGCCAAGTCCAAAGCAAAGAGTGATACAACAGCAATTTTGGAATTGGCAAATCTCAAACTGATTGTAATAGCCAAGGCGATCAAGGTGGCGCCTATGAGAAGAGGCTTTTTCCCAATCTTGTTGACAAGGACACCGCTGATGAAATAAGGGATGATACAAACGCAACCGATGATGATACTGTTGATATAAGTTTCGGAACCACTTTTCACCTGAAAACAACAATGGATTTAGTTCTGTACTGCCTTAATACCGAATTCATATTTGATATTGTACGTACTTGTTCTATAACGCCAGATCTTTATATCAAAATGGTCATTAGTTTAAAACGACATTACCGATACATATTTTCAAATTTAGAACAATAAAATATCAATAATTAGGACTTAAAGTCGTTATTAAACCTTCATGTACGTTTGTATAACAGTATTATAGTACAGTCGTGTTCGTTTTATTTACTGTTATCCTTGTACACAGAATAATTTACAGTACATTCATCGTGAACTAAGCTAGTCTCGTTCTGGGTTAGTTCTACTTGCAATAGTAAACTGTATTGTATAGGATGAATACCAGTAATGTTTACGACTACCAATTGAATTAATTATTATTAATTCAATCGGTAATCGTATATTCTCGCTGTTTATTTAGTTTCATTTTACAATCTACTGTTTGTACACTGAGACATGATCACTTTAACCAAAACTGACAAATCACTTGTAAATACATGACCTTTACTAAAAATATATACATACAGGAATACATATATCTGTTGAAGTAGTATTAACAATTTTTAAACCACCGGTGTATCTGTCAAGCATGCCGCAAAGGTCTTGATACTGTCCCTCGGGCGTTAAGAAACTGTTATGTTCGACTATAGCTGATACTTGGGGAAACCATAGCCGCAAAACATTGTAACTGAAAGTTAAATTTCACTAAAGGTAAATTTGTATTTATTTCCTGAGTTATCTAACTAGGTGACCCTGAAAACTTGGTGTGAATAAACGTCGTGTTATATTTACGGCGTTGTTAAGTTTTGGTGTAAGATGCAAATGTCAGTTAAGACTGCACTTAAAGATAAAAGACAAGACGAAATAAAAGCGCCTGATAATAAGATGGATAGGCACATAATATGATGACGTAATACGAAAGTAAAATGAAACTCAAATTCAAATAAAAAATAGTATAGTTACAACAAGAAATATGGCTTTTAAGGATAAATTTATATTATTTACGGTAAATTTAAACTTGACTCTTGCAAAGAATTTTAAAAGACAGTCAATATAAATTAATGTTGAAAAAAATATTATAAGAAAAATGTGGTTATGTAAAGATTTATATCTATTATTGTTACCAGCCCACTAACGTCCCCACTACTAAGGCAGAGGCCTCCCCCTGGATGAAATCAAATAGGGACAATGGACCGTAACCCACCACGCGAGCCCAGTTTGAATTAGTAGGTGTTGACTACAGACGCTGCCGAATCGGTTTAACGTGCTTTCCGAAGTACGGAAGAGCTCCTAATATTAAATAAGTAACAAGAACTATTTAATTAATCCATCTAATATTATAATTGCAAAAGTAAGTCGCTCTGTCTGTCTTTCACTTCTAAATCACTGCGCCAACTTGATTTAAAGAAAGGTTAAAAGTTACCTTTTATCACGATGAAGGGGATAAAACTTTGTATGGAAGTTCATCATTGTCAAAAATAAAACTAAAAGAAATATTTTTATATTTGATCCATTTTGCATTTACATTAAATAAATCTTTGTACGAGGATAAAATCGCGGCACAATATTTACGTTTAGTGCGAGCAACTAATTTTATTAATCAAATTTTAGGCAAGTTTCAAAAAGTGTATTTTTAAATCCAATATCATATTTAAATGTGTGAATGATGGGTTGTAAAGTTATTCGAAAGTTTTTTATCATTTAGTTATCGATCATTAGGTTTTACGTTTATATTTTTTCTACATAAAAGTTTCTGTGGCTATTTTTTCGTTAACATAACTTTAATAGATGATTTGTCAATACAACAAAAAGTTAAAAAAGCCAAAATAATTTCCAAGCTAGCATCGAGTTTAGTCACAACAAAACTTGATATTTTCTAAATTAAATTAATCATACAAAGTTTTCATTAAAAATAGGTAAAGCATAACAGATATTACATTCCAAATATAATAAATAATATTAACTTCTTGAATATAGCTTTTGATTAAGAACGAAAGTATCTGTATAAAATATTATTATATCAACGTTATAAAGCACACATATTATTAACAAAATACTTCGGTTATGTCAGCCTTTTGTTACTTAACCTTATATTTATATTCTCAGTATACTTAGAATGAAATATGTCAGTAACAATATTTCTTTGTCCAAATTTATAAGAGCTAATATTATCTTGAGGATCTAATATTCCATCACAAAAGATTATTTTGAATCGGAGTAGTAATATCAATCCCTTGACATTGTTAGATTATTATTACAATATAAGATTTATCTTAAAATAATATTGTAATTTTAATAGTAAAATAACATTTTCCATGATGTTATATTAATAGCTGAAATTAATGTCTATTCATGTCAGCTCCTTTCTTATAGATAGTGGATTCTATTTTTCTGGTTGCTTCCAATGATAAAACCGATTTTACAAGAATATTGGGTGTGCCAAAATTGTGTTTGAAAACTTGAGTACCCAGCTCACTTACCGTTTTAACGGCATTACAATTTTTATGGCACTGGATTCGATGATAATGTGTATGGTACAGAAATTAGGTAAAATCATGGCAAAAAAAAGCTAGAGTGTTCGATTAATGACGCGGAGGTTAAGTATTTTCGAGGAGCAAGTCTTAGAACAGGTGACGAAATTTGATTATCTTGAGTTCATCCGTGTTTGGGAAAACATTTTAAACTGTTAATCCCAGCTGCTTCTGCAGTCGAAAATAATTATGGCCAGTTTTTCCTATTCGATACGATTATGGAGAATGCTTGTGCCCATGATAATGATACTTACAGTAACATTATAAAAAGGTTCATTATACATATAAGCACCAGATATATTGCCAATGGTTTCCGAAACATCGGTTTTATATTATGTAAACCAACCACTAGGTGATGTGCAAAAGATGACTTTGCTTTATCTTCACTTTCCTCTGGAATTGTTGCTTTAGAGTTTTTCCATAAATCTTTATACTGAAAATGGAAAATTACTGTCATCATATTATTTAGATTTGATATTTTTATAGTATGATAGATTCAATATTGGAAACAATGCATGGCTCGATAAAGCTCAGTTATTTTACCTCAATAAAAAAGAATCTCAGGCAAATCAAAACACTCTTATTTATATCATTACTTAATTATAATACTAATACTAATAATCAAAACTTTATTATCTCGTTTATCAAATTACTACTTATCAGAAGACTATTCTCTTCTTCCATTTTCTAAAGATTGTCACCCCTGTTCCTAGAGTGATATTATGTGTCCAAAGCGGTCACAAGTTTTGTGTATAAAATAATATAAACAGTACTCACCCGAAATGTTTCTTCGGAATTTCCAGTATTAGTTTTGTATATTTTAATCAATATAGCTCTCGATTCATCAAACTTATTTTGTGTCACCAAATACTTTGGACTTTCTGGCATAAACGTGTATAGTAAGCACGCAGTTAGTGACCATAGAGACATTATTAATAAGTAGAAGTTCCACGTATTTAACACTAAAAAGAGAGACAAAATATTTTTAGTATTACCTATTTTTTAGTCTGAGACAACAAATTATATATTACATTTGTGATATCCTAGTGCAGAAGACATTAATGTGTACTTTTATGATTATATCAAAATGAACTTACCAAATCCACCGTTGAAGAGACTTAAATGCCAATCATTGGTGAGAACTGCCCAAGATATACTTGCTATGATTACTTGAGATATGGATATAAAAGAGGACTGGCATAACAAGACCCTATCTCGGATGCCATTGTGGCAAAATTCTGACGTCAGAGTGACAGCTGCACTAAATGATGTAGCGAATCTAAAATTTAACAACATATATATTAATCACAAAGTTATTATAAAGGAACGAACACAGTTCTCCTCAGCAAATGTATCAAAATCACACTTGGCAAATTTTATGCTTGGAAAATATTTTTTTAGTAATAATGTCGTACACAAATATCAGGTGAAATCTTCGTTATTATTCCATTTTTAGGAAAGAATGTGTGATATTAATTATATTTGTAATATAAATTAATGAAATAGCAATGACTGTAACTAAGATATAAGTCGTAACTAAGCTCTAAGTCGCGTGTAGCTTATTTTGAATAGTTATCAGAGGTTGCATGAATAGTACACAACAATCAATCATCTTATTTTAAAGGAAAAAATAACTTACCTTCATTCAGAGTAGATTTTTCGTGTGTTCATAATATAATGCAAATGTTGGCAAATCATCAAAATTATATTTTATACCTTATACTAATAGTAAAAGAAATGATTTATTATATACGTCAACTAAAATAGCAGTCAAACAATACAATTCCCATAATGATAATAGTACTTACAGGAAACCTTCAAAGAATTTTGCTACAATCAATACGTTGTATATTTGACTGGATGCAGACACAATTGTGAAGACGAATATACCGATAAAGCCGGTTGTAATGAAAATTTTCCTTCCAAATGTATCGGTTAAGAAACCAGCGATGACTGATGAAAATAGCATACCTGAAATCGAAGCCACGAGTTAGTTTAAAAATAATATGTAAAGCTGTTATTTGCATTGTTTTTTTTTTCTACCAAACAAATTAAAGCTGTATAGTTAAGACGGACATCTAAACGTTCATCTTACGCAAAACCAATATCTTCAAAAATACATCTACAATGTTGATTATAATATATACAGCCGGTTTTGATAAAAGCAACGGTGATCAAAATTTCAAATCTAATTTCTTATGTTTTGTAAAGTATCACTTGAGTTTTATAATACGTGAAACAAAAAAAGGTTATTTTGTTATCATAAACGACATAAAGGAAAAAAGCGCATTATAATTTTTAATCTTTATTATAATTTCTTATGTTAATAAGAAATAAATTTTCATTTTTCACTTTTCATATGAAATCAATTATCAGTTCAATCGATTCAGTTAACTCGAGTTCTTAATTAGATGATTTTTTCAATGATTCTACTTTTCAACTTTTACAAATTTCATTTTTATTCATCCTATTAAAATTCTTGGTAAAAATAAAAAAATAAACTTTTATCTAGTACTATTTCATTTTATGATCCTTTGGTACACGTGCTCGTATTGTATTCAAGAAGAAAATACTGATATTAGACACGATTCCATTTTAATTAAATTATCCTCTTTCTCTTATTGACTGTTATTAAATTCTGTTATTAGGTAGAACAAAAGTAAAACAAAAGATGACCGGTATTTCGTGTATAAAGGGTACAAATCCATTACTAAGACTCTTATGTAGACTCTATATGTGGCACCTGATGCTAAAATCTAATTCTGAAGACAAAATCGAGGTAATACGAGTAGTAACATATTTTTTCTGCCCCGTGGCTTATTTACAAAGGACTGAAATTGATGTCAACACAACACAGCACTGGCTTTCCCCATAGATGGAATCGAATGGAATAAGAAGAATGGGTCATGCCCCCCCCCCCACGCTGATTCAGTTCGTGGATGTTACAACTTAAAGTGCGTTCCGAAGCACAGAGAAGCGTGAGTCAGAGAATTTTTGGTCACTCATCCTATGGCCGACCCTTGCAAAAATTTTATAACTTTCGCATAGCATACCAAAGGCGCCAACTACTGCACCATCGATCCTCAATACCATATACCTGTAATCTTGAGAACAATATTCACAATTTTAATAATATCAGTTATTAGTCTTACATTCAGCTTACCAAAATATGGTATTGCATTCAAAAGGCCTTTTTGAACTAAATCCATATGTAGATCACATTCTGCGGTTGGTAGTAAGTAAGATGTAGAAGTACTGACTAACACGCCCGCGACATAACCAATGAACGACGTCAGCAATAGTCTTGCGTGGAATATCCCAAACCCGCATTCTTTCAGAGCAGCATTCACTTCTTGCATGGGAGTAAGCGGCTTGGATTCATCCTTTTCATTACCTGTTGAAATCAAACACATATCCACAATCATTTCTAGAGTTTAGTATACAATAGGTTACTCTTAGAATTGTATTATAGCCAAACATATTTATCATCATCAGCCCTTTACGTCCCCATTGCAGTGGCTAAGGCCTTTCTTATGGATGGTTCAGGAGGATAGGCCATGAACCCACGCTGGGCTAATGCGGATTGGAGGGTATTAACGACTGTAAATGCAGGCGGGCCAAGGGCTAAACCCATCCCGTGGCCGACCCTTGCGAAAGTTGCTTAACAACAACGTTCGCGGGCCGCGGCACTCATCCACTACACCACCGAGATAGGTACTTAATACAATTATTTTGTTATTAATATTAGCACTATCTGTCAACAAATAACTTAATATTCGAATTGTATGTTCAATTTTCATTTATTTATTGATGAAAATGTAAGCTTCGCTTTTATAATGTCATTTTCTAATGTAGTTTACTTTGAGATTTATTTGTTACATTTGCTAATATAGCGCCGGTGTTCGGTTTCGATGTTTTAATTTAGTAATGAATGAAAATGAACATTTATTTTGTAGATTACAAAAACAAGATTAGTCGTTTCGCGAACGTGATGAAAGAAAGATCTTCGGAAATTATATTGAAACAATTAATTATATTAACTGAGTGAACATGTTGCAGTTTCAGAGTATTTTGTTTTTGGTCAGCAGTGCAAGTCTGTAAACACATTTCGAACTTCTGTACAACTCAAAAATGCCGCTGGTGTTTCACCGTCGAAAGCGGAGTGAATAGAACTAAGGTGGAACTAAGACACTTATCTTTATAAGTGTGATTTTACTATTTTCTTAATATATCATGGCTACAAAACACGCGAATAACAAGTTAAGGTTTAGCGGATTCATTTTCAAAGTGCGTTCGGTCACACATGAATTCGAATGCGGGTTTAGATTTTTATGGAATTTTGCTTTTCAGTGCATGTTGTGACACCTTAGAATGTTGTGCATTAAGTTATGTTATAGCGATTATATTCTAATAATTCATTTAATGTAACAACTATTGGATGTCCTAATAAATAAATAAATAAATAAATGTATCGTCAAGTCTATTTTATCCTCAAAGTTAATCTATTTATGCACTTGGTCCTAGGTTTATTTATTAACTTTCTCTATAAATAGCTTTTATGTTGAATGTTTAAAAAGATATGTCAGTCTTATCCATAGAGAAAGAACTTTTTCTCCTATTTTTTATCCAAGGGGCATTGGTCCTATCGTGATCCTTATTGTCGTTTTTTTCTGTATTTCAATTATGCCCAACCAGATATTAAAGCAAATAAACAAGTGATATAATGAAATCAAATACTTTACAAAGCGAAATGAGGTGATTTATTAAATAAATAATGATGAAGTAATTCACGAAGAGGCTTTAGAATTGGATAATGGAATCGTATGACAATACAATGATTCTTTGATGATGTCAAAAATGTCACTAATCAGGAACTTTACTCGAACTTCAAATGCAAATGAGAAATAAAGTTATGTAATGACACAATTATACAATCTTTATCCGACAAGTACTAAAACAGTATTTGTTTATATTTGCACTATTGACATAAATTACCTTCTGGTCTCAATGTTATTCGATTAGATGCATTTTTGTTAACATATCACATACAAATAAACTATCTTATCAATGAGCAGAATGACGTTCGTTGTCAATAACATGAAGTGAGTTCAAAGAGAAATATAAAGTGAATTATATTTCAAATGATAAAACAGTGATAAATGTTAAAAAAAATAAAAAAGTAAATAAATCAAATGTAATGGAAGAAAAATACTCAATATCTTTGGTGAATAAAGAGCTGCCGCCCCAGTTCCGGCAGACAGTGAGCGCGATAATAGACACCTTAATCAACCCAGAATGTTTGAAATGGGACCTATTCATTGCTTTGTTGCTTATTATAATGAAAGAAAATAATTTCCATCTGCTAAAGACAACCGAAGGCAATGCAATCTCCGTAGAAGATTACATACTTAATAGAAAAACAATAAGGTCAACCATCCGTGAGACTGTGTTCGTTCTCGATGGATTCCAAAGCATGCCTTTTAAAGTTATTATATGCCCTTTAAATGACTTAGCTCTAATCATAGCTACTATACCAGACATGCACATAGAAACTTATACGCATTGCGTTAAAATAAATAGATACATAAACATTTCAACATTGGGTATACCATCAGATTACATAAATCTGAAGGAATTAATTACTATACTCGGAGACAGAATCGTTAATCCTATAAAAGGTAGTATATTGAATTACCACAAATACCCTAGTCCGAATTTATTCGGGTTACCGGACGATATTGTTCACAAAATACTGTTGTATCTCGCCGTGAAGGACGTTTTGTACGTGGGTGAAACTTGTAAAAAGCTATATAGAATTGTTAAAGAAGATAGATTGTGGTATAGAATTTGCAATAGAGATTTTCCTGGTGAAAATAAAGATGAGGCAGATAGTTGGTTCGACGTTTATATAAAATTGTATGTGTCAGAACGGAATGAAATATGGAAGAACAGGTATTACGGCACTTCTGGGTATAGAGAATGTTCACACATATCCGATTACATGAGACGGATTTCGAATTCAAGATGGGAGGTTATTTTGTGAGTGTCTTATTTCGAATTTAATATTTACCAGTATCTGTATCTGTTGGGATTTTTAGTTACCTGTTTTACATAATTCTAATTTTGTTTTCTAAACTGGTTGGTCGTTTACTCATTGTTTATAAAAGTAATTCGAAAAATTATTAAATATAATTTTTGTTTTTGTAAATAAATTTACTAGCAAAGATATTTCTCCATTACTCATGTATAGACCCAGTATAATATATTGTGTAAATGGTAAATTCGCAATTTTAAAATTGTAGCAATTTTTTTCACAATTAATTTAATATAAAGTTTATTACAACATACTGTATAACAAATAATATTATATTATAACAATAGATAAATTAATAATAATCATGTATTTACATCACAAAATGCTCACAGCTCACTAGTTTGAGATTCATATAAACAAGTATTCATGTGTCAGTATAATGATGAGAAATCTGATTACCAGGCTGATGAAGGTTTCATACTCATTTAAAAACTATAGACGTCTTATCACTTTTTTATCGATAGATAATGAACCGCTATCTGTTTTTTTTTAATTATAAATGATCCCGGAAGCAGGGTATAGTCATTTCTTAAATTTTTTAAAAAAAACTTCAAATCGTCGTTAATTTATGAAAATGTTGGAAAAATTATGACTTGTTGACAAAGAAACTTAAATAAGTTAAATATTGAAGGAGATAGAGAAATACCGATTTCATAGGAAAATAAAAAAATAATTACTTTAGGCGTCAGATTATTTTCCAATTTATCTGATCGTCAACGAAATTCTTTTATTAAGTATCGAATATTTTTAGAAATAAATTTACCAACCAATATGACGTCCAATCTAACTATAGCCATCTACTTTTAGCTTATCAGCAGTTGATGTTCAAATAAAATTGCCATCTACTTTTAGTTGCTATTCAAATAACATTGTCATAGTTCATTACTATTATAACACAAGATGAATCCAGTTTTGCTATTCTGTTAAAAAGAGAATTTAATTCGTCGAATGCAGCGTTGTGACAGCATAGAGGTTCGGTGAATTTAAACTTTTATTACCTTTTCAATTTGATATAAGCTGATCGAACGTTAAAGCTAGTTCGATTATCGGTTTTTCTATAACAAAATAGTACTAAAAGACTGAGCGTGTACGTTTCATAGACAACTTCAAAATTATGCAATCGAATTACGTAAATTTTTGTGACGTCGTAACCTTACAGAGTATTAGATTAATACAACCTTTTGCAGTATTTTTAACCTGACGTCATTTATTTAACTGCAGATGCCAACTGGACCTTAACGTGCTTTCCGGAGCTCGAGACGTTTTGTCATTTCCGGAGATCAAAATTTTGGTCACCCACCGGCCCTTTCGAAAGTTGCTTAACTTCCCCGTCGTAGACCACAAGCGCTTACTGCTGCGCCATTGAGATTCTGAGGTTTTCGTGTAATTAATTGAAAATGTCACTTTTACATTATTCGTTACGAGGAATATGATACCATCTGTCTCTGTCAGTCTCGTTGACTGGCCCCGTGTTTCATCTCGTTTCCTCTTCACTTCCCTCCTCCGATTTTGTATTCAATATTTACCTCCAAACTGAGTGGTTTACACGCCGGTTTCAACGAGTCGTCATCGCTGAAGTCCCGAGTTAATGTAAAAAATGACTTTTCTATATTGTCTCGAATCTGAGTGTTGTGGTGCCTTCGTTATCTCATATACTTCATAATACGGAGCCTTTAGCTACTCATCTTGGAAACTGAGCGATGTATGTGCTGTTGTCTTAGTTTATTTGTTTTATATGCACTATTAACTAAAGATGATATTATTTCATCATACTTACTGGACTGAGCCAAAGCTGTCAAATCCACTTCACTCATTGTCCTAATAAACACTGTTTATATTAATAGTTTTAATTATTAACATAAAAAATTAACAAAACTTTTTCATAGTAAATACATTTCAATACTAATTCGACGTAAGATGGATTTGTTCAAAATGGTATCTTCAGCAACGGTAGCATAACCTTGCCGAAACAAAACCAGCTTATCCTGAACTTTTATTTCATTAACTGGAACGTTATATTCATTGATATAATAAAGCAAATGCTGATTCGCATGGTTCATGTTAAAATTGAGTTAGGTGTCAAACAAACCTCATTTTCAGATAATTTTATCTCACTAAGTACACTCGTCTAATATGTTTGCAATTATATTATACCAAGACTTAAAATTCGTAGGCGCAAACTCTCATTTTAAGATAGTGAGATTTCTATCATTGGAGTGTTGTTGTAATTATAAGACTGGCGCGCTTTATAAATTTTGTTGAGACGTCATAATGTTTTATTCGGAAAGATATTGTTTGTATGAATGTCAAGATTATACTGAAAACTGTTCGGAAAATCAGTACTTGATTAAGTGGCCATTTAGAAATGTCGCTGATTTTGATAATCATGCTATCTAATCGCTCGGCATAATAAAAGACAAATTCGTATTTTGTCTGCTTATACGAAGAAAATATCTAACGATACTTTCCTGTCGTAAACCGGTCAGTTTAACGAATGAAGTAATTCATTTATTTACTCATAATGAACACTTTGTACACGAAAAATTAACATAATAAATCCATACTAATATTATAAAGCGGAGCGATTTGATTGTTTGTTTGTTTTCATTGAATAGGGTTCGAAACAACTGGACTGGTTTCAAAGAATGTTTCGCCTACAGGAAGCTTTAGCTATTGATACTGGCTATAATTTACGCGAGCGAAGTTGCGAGAAAACAGCTAGTCAACTATAAACGTTTAGTAACTGTTTAGCAGCTCTGATTTATATAAAGATTGTGCTGTCTTAAACTAAACAGATTTATTAAAAAACGAAAAGAACTCCTTTTATTAGAGGAAAGTTACAGAATATGGATTATTGAAATCTTTTCAAATTATTCATAATAGGTGAAAATTTGTCGTAACTTCGGGTTCGTTTGACTGTAAACTGTATTGAAAATTCAATATAGATTAAATTGGTGAGTAATTTCAGCATTCCATATTTAGTTACTTTAACTATGTAGTCTGTATGGACCAAGGTAATAAAGCATTTTTTCATATAAACATCCACGACTATTCGTGTACGTGCTACCAGTTAAATTACAATGTTTCACTGAGCACATTTCATTATATATGAAAATTTGTACTGAACGCTTCCATATTCAGTGCTTACTACATTTTAATGGGCCATTATGCAGAACTTACGAGCTAGCGTTGCTTATTGCACCTCAAAGTTTAATATATATTGAAATAGTAGCGTCGATGACGCGGTGGCTAGTGCCGGCTGCAATTGCAGGCGTTAACACCCACTAATCCGGATTGGGCCCGTGTGGCGGGTTACGGCAAATTCTCCCTATTTGGTTAAATTCGATTTCATCCATAGGGAAGGCCGGAGCTCGAGCAACTAGCCCTAGCCAGCCTAGCCCCAGCCTTAGCTTCTCACGGATGCAATATTGTTTTCGTTTAACATAATTTTTTCTTTCCTTCCCACTAATTCACCCAATTAGTTCAACCGGTTGAACTAATGAGATTGTTTATACCCATGTGATGCACCTACGAATACGTATTAATTATTTTAACGGTTGAACTGCATACTGGTTCTCGTTGTTTTTCAGGCATAAAAAAATGACATACCTATTGGGCAAGCTGATTAATATATCCCAAAATGTCTACATCCTAGTTCACACTGTAATATTTTTATGTATAATACTAAAAGTTGGTATACCAAAGCATCTATTCTGCTTATGATAATAACACAGTTATGGCTTTATAATAAATGAGATAGAATTAAAAAAAATCTAAATTACATCCTTGGAAACTACTAGAAAAAGGTCACAGATACATTTCCAACAATTTTTAACTGAAAAATCGTACTTTTCACAACAATCATCTTACACACAGAAAGAACAGCCCACTTTACAATATTTAATATATAATATATAAAGAATCTGCAGTCGTGCTATCTTTTAAAAGAGGGTTGATTTCAGTGAACGGGACCGACGTTAATCCAGCTTAGAGGAATTTAAAGCTTTTAATAACATACGTACTATAAAAGTATATGTGTATAACATACATACAGACTGTTAAAAAGGATACTGTTAACACAGTTAACTACTTTTTGACATAAAATTCATTTTAATACAAATGCTAAAACAAAAACATTTTTTTTTTACTAATTTCAACCTTTCGTTGAAGTTTTAAATTATACATTTTAATCCTAGTGGTATTTAAATAAAAAAAACGTAATAAAATATTGGTAGCATACCAAGATAAGTATATTTTTCCATTTAAATGTGTTATAAAATTAATATTATGCAAGAAACTTAGTTCAAAGACAGTTACGCAAAGGCCTTTTCACAATAACAGACAAATCGAATGATCTCAATCAACGGCTTAATTCAATCGGGACTGACCCCCCGTTCATCTCGGATGGTTGACAAAGTTTTCGGTAACAGAACAAATTAGTTGCCTAATTAATTCGCCGCTGTCACTGACACCCCACCTTTACCACGCAAATGCTACTTTGGAATGAATCATTTTGTTAATTGAGTGAACGACATAAAGCATTATAGAAACAGCTGTGTTAAGCTTACTTTGAATTGAGTCGGTCTCATTAATTGTACTTTGTAAAATGTGAAGACGTAGTTTTACTGATTTGAAACCGGCAGGTTATTTTTATCAAACGTCTCGTTGTTAGTCAATTGTAGAGCGTTTTTGAAATACGTTAAATTAATAAGAAAATAATCGAACTCTAGTTTTATAGTTTATAGTCGTTTAAGCGTAACATAATAAATCTATAATAATATTTTAACTTGCAAATATTAGATTGTTTGTTTGTTCAACAGTTGAAATACTTTAGATAAAGTAAAACACTTTAAATAAGAACTGTTTTATTATAGACCAAGGACTAAAGTATAACCGTCTAAAGTGAATTGTAATCGTCAAATTGAGACGTGTATATTTATTTACTTTGGATAATGGTTTAAATCAGATACTAAAATTAGCCTTTGTCTTATAATAAAACGGGTTATGTTTACGTAACTCAACAGACGTCTAGTTGATCGTCCATCATACTGTCATGTAACCGACAGTTATAACTAGGGGTGGGTCGTCGACGCGTTTTCGATCAACGAAACGAGACTATTTATCGTTCACCGTAAACTAGTATAAAAAACTGTTTTTATTTTGTCAACTAGTTTAAGTAATAGATGGACAAGAAATTGTGTCGAAGTAACTAGTTTAGTTTGCGTCGTTCATGGAACGGGACCCAGAATAAACCGTTTAGACAACTTTGTCGTCGTCAATGGTTCAATAAATCTGTAGACGGAGAAAATTAAAAAGTAGAATGCTACTCCATTATTTAACCTTTACGTGCACCATACACATTAATTACAAATTTTAAATGAATATTTAACCCAGAAACGTAATGTACTTTTGTACCTTTACGTTAAAGTTTATTTTTAGAATATTTTTTAACGTAATCAAGCCTACAAGACAGACAGACGACACACTGTCGGTCGAGAAGAACAGAACGAAATATAGTCGCCTCGCAGATAGTGCGTGCCGCGTTGAACTATTGAAGCAACGCTTGTTACTTTCGCTGACGCATAAGCCAGTTTATTAGTAGACCGTTAACTAGTCTATCAGTAGATATCCAATAAACAGGCAAAGAAATCGGTTCGTTCATTCAACGCCCACGCCTAGTTATAACCGGTGACCACAGTCGGTGCAACCCGGCCGTGGCGAAAGGAAATTCAAATGGTATGCAAATTTCCTTAACTAGAATTGTGCCCGCAAGTCATTCGCTTAGATTTGAACGAATGAATGATTTTATAATCATTATTCATCTTACAACCGTAAACTAATACTTAGTGGCACATACGTTACATAAAAAACGCTTCACACATATACATTTTGTACAGTCAACAGTACGTCATGCTATATAAAACTGCCAAATTTCTCCAATTTGACATATTGTAGTAACCTGACGTGCAGCCATGTGTACATATTTGTGTAATACTAAAATAGTTATAGAGTTTATAACATATAAAAAATCTAATAAATAAAAACGATCTTGACGAAGGAGAAGAAAGGACCAATTATTAAATCGGCCCATTCGTTTATAAGCTATGTTACTGAAAGAACAAATAATTTAAAATAAAACTACCTTGTCTTCGCGAAATGCATATAGTTCTTAAACTGCTAATCCGATTTTCATAAAACATAACAAAGAACCTCGACGATGAACAAGGCTTTCTATTATAAAACGAACTCAAATCGGATCATTCAATCAGGAGCTATGATGCCACAAATACAGACCAAAGACCCAAACAGAAAGGTGAAACTTATAACATTATTTTTGGCGTTGGGGAGGGGGTTAAAAAAAGTACAGAAAACGTGTAGGACAATGCCGTGTCAACGTGGTCTTAGTGAGATAAAAAGTAGAACTGTATTTAGTAGTATAATATATGTATTATCCAGATTTTTGACTATCACCCATCCTATTATAAAACAAGGACTAATGAAGTGCCAGGTTTAATTCATAATCCGACCAAAGTAAGTCAACACTACTCAAATTTGAAGTTTTATTTACGTCGCCAATGGTTAGCCAATTAATAGTTTTAGTGCCCGTTTTATATTAAGACGGGATCTTAAAAATATTTAAAAGAAGCTTACGGTTACCACAAAAACCTAAGCTGAACTTCCACAGTAGTTTCTTGAATAATTAAACAGTAGTTATTTAAAATAAGTAGTTTCTCATTTTATAAAGTTTGAACATTTATACATAATTATTTTCATAATAGAACAGATTTCCTTAATTTTATTGTCTCAAAGGAAATGAAAATTTATTAAGCGGAAAATACAAAAACAAAAATGTTTGCAAAAAACAATAATCAGTAACATTAAAAAGGCAAAAACGCCTTCTCTTTGGAATTGTTAAAGCCGCACACGTATCATTAACTTTTGTTCCCAAACCCCAGATTGATATCATCCGACCCATTGTTTTGTCGCGTTTTCACTATCAGGATTTCAGTACGACATTTTTATTCTATCGCTCGATTATTTAAAAAACTATATCTCACCAAAATAAAGTTGCAATAACTGACTCATCCGTTTTGATAATTGGGAAAATTACACGGGGGATTTAATGAATTGATAAATCTTTATTTATGACGTATAAATGCCAATAAAAGAAATATTAGATTAGCCTCTTTTCAGAGGGTATGTTCCGATATACACTGCGACCACTGAACAGTATGACGTCAATTTAGGATACTCGAAGCCCGTTCCTTTATAGCTAGTTATACTGGTGACTTTTTAAAACGGAACGCAGTCCAGTATACTGTTAATCCTATTTTTGGCGCCATTTTCAAATTTGTTAATGCAAGGTGAATTATAAAGATTCCCTCTTTTCAAAAGAAAATATTATAAAATTGTGTATAAAAAAATTATTTATCAATTAAATCCATCTTATAATAAACATAAGTATTTTTTTTTTGTTTATTTAGAAACTTATCATTTTCTGATTCTGTTTCGACTGATCACGTGATCAAAAGCACTGCGAGCACCTTACCTCGAAATCTCAAGTGCTCACAGTACAAATATGGCGGCAATTTATAACGTCATAAATTTCCCTAGGGTACTGTAGCAGTGTACTGGCAGTCCATAACGGAACGGATTTTTCAGCAGTAAGACCACTGCGCAGTGCTTGCAGTGTATATCGGAACATACCCAGAAATTGTTGCGTATGACGTAACTTTATCGTCATACTCTACATGTTTACCATGCGAACGAATATTGGGTAAGACAAGACATTTCTAGTTTTATATTATATTTTTTGTATTGAATTAAATTTTTAACGATTTTTGGGATGCTATTATTTGATTATTGACATTTTGTTGTAAGCCTGTTGTTTTCCAAAGACTCGAATTCTTTATCAAATTATATTAGAATCGAACCAATAGTTCGGCCATGAATACGTCTGTTGTCCGACATTTTGTTCAGTAGAAAATCGACAATGAAAACAGACACTGAGATATGATAACGGAGAAATAGGGGGTCGGTAGGGCAGTCCAATCTGGCTTTTTTAACCCTAATGTTGAATCTAATTACACATTATGCCAATGACATATCGCAGATAGACATAGCGAAGCAATTTAAAGATACGACCTGATTGTGCGTGAAATACCAATGAGTTTTACTGTGAGCTTAATGTTTGTTTGTTGTGAAGATATCTTCTGTTTTCCTTTTATTGTTATACTAGATAAACTCTGCTATTATTCGCCTTGGCTCAAACTGTTATGTTTTCGTGGGTACTTTGAGACAATAATTTGTATATAAAAATATTATATTTTTATTTTAATATATTAGTTTCAATAAATTATCTTTTTTTACATTTTATAAAAAAAATAAAAAGATTATTTATAGTATAAATGTGCTATGAATTTTGTTAGGGTAACATTTTGCCATCTTGTAAGTAGTACCATGATTCCGTTGCTGCAACTTCTGATTTAAAAAATATGACAAAACTTTTTGATAGGTCTTAATTTTTACCTAACGCATTGGAGAGAGTGCAAAGACGATGTTTAAAATATATTTCACGCAAATATAATTTTGGTCGGTCACTTAATAGCTATAGTGATGGGTTGACAAAATTTGGTATGATTCGGTTGGAAGCTCGCCGCAATAGATATGACCTCCTCTGTCTACATATTCGCTTATTGATTCACCTGGGTTACTTTCTTCAGTCCGCATTAATACCAGGCATAAGTCGCTTTACCCTAACATGTTTTCAATCCAACACGCATAGCATGACAAACTCGAGAAACGCTTTGTCTACACTCATTTGTCAGTTTCTCGGGTCGAGAGTGAGATATAGTATGGGTGCACCCGGGAAAAGTGACATTTGAGTGTAGACAAAGCGTTGCCGCGTTCGTCATGCTACGCGTGCTGGTCTACTTGAAAAAAAAAAAAAAAATAATACGTCGTAATACGTAATGATGGAACTGTCGATATTTTCAATAACAAATGATATCAGACAAATTTCTATAATCATAATATTAAACCATTTAATATTTAAATTTACTGTACTCTAAAAGTTATTTAAGGATCGGTTCATGATGTAAGTTAATACTGTTCATACACTGTTTTCAGATTATAGTTTAGTCCAAATACTTTAAATATATTTGTAGGTTTCTCTTATGATTATGATCTGTTTGTGTACCATTTATAAATAAATGAATATGTATATCTTATATTTACTACTCTAGAAACGTTTAATGAACATGAATTCAATTCAAAGACGCTGAAATCGATTCAAAAGTTGTTTTAATAACACCCTTTGAACCTTCAAATGTCGAATGGAATGTTCCTAACATATTTGTTGTAAATTAAAAAAGTTATCCTATCATAATTTAAACACATCGTGTTCTCATTTGTAATTACTTGGCAACGAAAACGACGTAAGTCAAACTTGGCGGAAATTTGCCGCAGCACTAATAACAATTCGAAAGTTATTTCGGAGTGTAAGCCTTGGGCCCACATAAGTTGTAACAAGCCTTTGGTCCGAACCTTGTTCGAAGTTATTATGTAATTAGGCACGCGCAAGAAAAGGATACAGACGCATTCTGATGTGGATTTACTCTTTCCTCTACTTGATTTGATGTTTCCTTTTCAAATTAAACAGGTATTATTGTAGTCAGCACATATGATTTAACATTTCATAGATGTATTTACAAATACGCTACAAAATTATAAGATCTGAAGGCCTACTACTCTGTTACTTCGAATACGAAATTCCGTCTGTTAGTCTGATTCTATAGAAACGTGTTTTACGATCATTTATGATGCAACAGAGAACCTGCTTCTGATGTACAGATATGATTTTAACGAAATTATAAGAACAATCCGTAAAATTTCGTCCGTAAATAAGCAAGTAGCCCCTCTGGTTCTTAAAGTTAATGATCACTCCATGTTTACACTACCATTGTTATAGCGAATATGATGACTAAGAGACGAAATGAAAAATAAACTGGTAAATATAGACCAACTTCACATACTCAGATTACATATTACTCAGATTCCAGCTAAGTAATAGTAATAAGAAGAATATATACGAAATGGTAAGATGTTACTTTGAAATTTGACCAACTAAATAATGAGACGTAAAGTGACAGGCAATAATTCTCCTTTCACTTCAAACGTAAACTTTGATGCACTCAAAAGATCTAAAACGAAACGAGATAGAATTTTAGAGAACACTAAAACCCTCAAAAAGTTTCCAAAATATCATCAAATATGAGTATTCCACTTAAAACATGAAAGTAAATCCCATTTGAAAACTTAATAAAAACGTCTGACTTTCCGCAAACTCTTTTAGTGCATACGCCACTTCGAAATGACGCTCCATATATATGCAAATGGGTGAAGAGTTGTTTGCTCCGCGAAAGAATTTGGCGGCGTCACAAAATATTCCAATCGTGTGTTTGTACGTGTAAAAATTCCAACTGAACAACCCTTGAGAGTTGGAAATCAATTTTCATGCGAATACGAGACTGAGGAATAATATTTCGGAGGAATGTTAAAAGATATTTTTATTGTAGAATAGATTATAACACTGACTTTCCTCAAGAGTATACATAAAGACGAAGACAAAACGAGACCATTTTTCATGAGGCTACTCGATTTTAAACTAATACAAATGATGGAGTATTACGAAAAACAAAGCGTCGAAATTATTTTTAAATGTCTATTGTCTTCACGCCGAGTCCATTGCAGAATATCTAGTGAAGGCTGACGGCGCAATCAGTTCCAGATTAAGATTTCTACAATATTGATATTTTAAAAAAGTACATATCTCATTACACATGGATATGAAACAGATACGTCTCTACGAATCTCATGCAATACTCACGGAGTTCCAATGAAACTTAAAAATTTTGGTGATGTTATGAAGACTTAAATCCGGCAGGAGTTACATACTTTCATTTCCTCGAGATCTTTTGAGATTCCGTCGCCGACGTCCTTTTCCGAATTTATATTTAAACATTGATGTGATTTCTAATTTTTCTGTTCTGTTCCTCGTTATGGATTACAGTTTATTCCAACGTTCTTCTTTTCACTATCAATTTGAAATTAGTGATTTTGGTTTAAGTGGGGACTAATTGCTATTTTATTTAAGCTGTCTGCACCGCTCACCTGAGATTTGGGCTTCTTAATTAAGTCTTGATAGATTGCTTTGAAGTGGCGTCGGGAACGTTAGTGACTTTGGATTAGATAGTCGATGAATTATGTATAATTGGAGATGTGTCCTTGATATTTAGAGGATTTTTTTATAATATTATAGTGTACACATATCTCGGTGGCGTAGTGGATAAGCGCCGCGGCCCGCGATCGTAGTCGTTAAGCAACTTTCGCAAGGGTCGGTCACGGGATGGGTGACCAAAAAATTATTATCTCGAGCTACTCCGTGCTTCGGAAGGCACGTTAAGCCGTTGGTCCCGGCTGCATTTGCGGTCGTTAATACCCTACGATCCGCATTGGGCCAGCATGGAGAGTCATGGCCCATCCTCTTTAACCATCCATAAGGAAGGCCTGAGCCCCTGCAGTAGGGACGTAAAAGGGCTGGTGATGATGGTGATGTGATGATGTATACATATCTGCATAAAAATACCACCCGAATACTTATGCCCTCTTTTAAATGAGAAAATCATCGATAGATTCAGCTAAACTTTTGAAGCCTGCCAACAGATTTGCTATTCTGCAATAAAGTCAGCTTCGAACTCGGCCTCGAACACAGTTTGTAGCAACATAGAGGTTTAATGGAATAAAACCTACTTCATAAGGAAAAAATGGTTAGTTCATTTATCGGAAAGCGACACTAGTTTAATAAATATAAATAAAATAAATCTATACTTTTATTTTAATCTATTTATACTTTTATTTTAAAATCGTTGTCGTTAAGCAACTTTCACAAGGGTCGGTCACGGGATAGGTGACCAAAAAATTATTATCTCGAGCTACTCCGTGCTTCAGAAGGCACGTTAAGCCGTTGGTCCCGGCTGCATTTGCAGTCGTTAATACCCTCAATCCGCATTGGACCAGCGTGGAGGGTCGTGGCCCATCCACCTTAACCATCCATAAGGAAGGCCTAAGCCCCTGCAGTTGGGACGTAAAAGGGTTGATGATGATGATGATGATTTACTTCTTTAACGAAACATAGGAATCTTACAGCCACTAGCATAAACGACCATTAAACATATCATTAGTATAAAGGGCCATTTCCCATACAAATTTGACATTCATTAGAGGTTAAAAGCGTCATTAAACCTTATTGGACGTTTGTGCAACTGACCGTTACACTATTATCAATATTAAAAATGTAAAATGTTTTTTTTTGTTTTGATGTTTGTCCGTCAATCACGCCGAAACTACTGAACGGATTTTGATGAAATTTGGTATACAGATAGGGTATTAGGTGACTAGGATAATAGGATACTTTTTATCCCACTAAATAGTTTCCTAGGGGATAACTGCTAGTTATGGAAACTTTTTTATGGAAATTACACACAATAATTTAGATTAAGTTACAAATAAAATTAACGTTTCAGATGTATAACAGCATTTATTTATTTACATCGGTAAATGAGTGGTTATTTTTATGCCTTTTGGTAAGAATAGTTTTCTCGATTTAGCCTATAAACTGTGTGTCGAGTGCCAACCAAATAAGTTAAATTATATGTAATATGAGACAAAATAACTTATATATTAATCGGAAACAAGGAACGCCTCACATCACTCAAATTCGAGACAATATAGAAAAAATCATTTTCGACGGTGATCCTAATCCAGACTTGTGATAGTGTCTTTTAAGCCTTTCGGTTACGCACGGAAGTCATCAAGATGCAACACACATACAAAATGTAAACTTTAAAATAAAATAAAAGTATATAGATAGAGGGTATTAACGACTGCAAATGCAGCGGGAACAACGGCTTAACGTGCCTTCCGAAGCACGGAGTAGCTTGAGATAATAATTTTTTGGTCACCCATACCGTGACCGACCCTTGCGAAAGTTGCTTAACGACAACGATCGTGGGCCGCGGCGCTTATCCACTACGTCACCGAGCTACTTAAAGAAATAAATAGATGTGAGTAAAGTAGCGGCCAAGCTATTAGTAGGTGTAGGTGTTGATTTATTCGTTATGCATTTAATTTGGGAGCTTGAATATTGTTTAATATCAGTTTCTCTTCCATTTACCAACCCGCATAATGTAATAATATATCTGAATACAGTCGATGCTACGTTTCAATAAAGCAAATCGACAATTGTACTGATAATTTGATATTAATTTAAATATTAAATGAAACTCGATAAAACGTTCATTATATTATTATTGCTTCAGGGATTTATTTGACCTGTAAATCTATTTAAAATGAACTAGCTGTTTTCCGGCGACTTCCACCGCGTAAATTATAGCTTCCCGTATATAAATGAATTTTTAAAATCGAATAGTTTCGGAGCCTATTAAATACAAACAAACAAACTCACATCTTGATAATATTTGTATAGATATAAGAAATTCACAAGTCCTAATTAAAGCTATATGTTGCGTGATTATCTATAGAGACGTTTTGTTACGGGATACGATTAAGGGTAAAAAGGAATCGCATTATTTATGCCTCTGTTATACTTCGCAGTTCGGCTTGAACTTTGTCCCCTTTGTAACATTGGTGAACTACTTATAAGTTTCGGTGACGACCCTATCGTGCTACAGAGATATTGAAAATAGCTTTGGTTATATTACAGTAAAACTCTGCAAGTTGAAGTGAAGGAGAAACGACCTCCGATATTGAATACTTAACAATGTTCACTTTAAAAAAAAAAAATCATTTTCAGCCCGTTAGAAATCATTGGTAATAATACGACGTCGACTTTGAAGGTTTTAATATTTAGATTAAAAATACAAACCACTCTGTGGGTATTTTTCTCTACCGGTAATACCAAACTTAAACTCGGTGAAAGTTACCGACTACTGGTGTAAAAAAACGCACAAATAAACAGTGATTCAAAGTAAAAAAAAAACTGTGTCTCGTTTATAACGCTATATCACAGACAAACTGAGATTTTATAATTATTTTCTCGATAGAAAAAAATCATAACCTTTCCCCTAGAATTCAGTATCTTTCCAATACTTGTTTTAATCATGCCCTCTTGAAATATACAACTCATTTTATAGCAGAGGAAATTCAGCAGCACTTTTACAAAAATACGTCTTAACTTACGACTAATTAATTAATAATAATCTTTGCTGCCTAATTCAGTATCTCTTGTACCTATTTATCTTATTGCAAAGCGTAACAAAATAGAAAGCATAACCTTTTGCCTTTTCTAAAACCTGGTTGAGTAACAGTAACACTCTGTCAATCTGTATATAAAATAAATATTATAAACTAAATAAAATTCACTTTATTAACTCTTATGTTAGGGAGAACATGTAGCTGATATTAAACATGGCACGCAAAAAAATCTGTAGTGTGTGAACATGTGCTAGATAGAATTATTGCGATTGAACAAAGATTTATTCCTAGAATGATAAGCGAGGCTATTGAAATTTAAAAACATCCGTATTTTAATAGAGATGAAAGTTGGAATATACCAACGGCTTGGGATCCAGTAATTGGTCAAATAAAATCTCAATCCAAATCACACATCGCAAAACTAAAAGAACTGTTAGTTCATTCTGTGATTATTAAATTAAAGGGAGCAATTCACTTTTCTTGTGGGAGATTGTTTCGCCAGTTTTGGTGTGGGCACTGGTGCGAAAATAAACAGCTTATCATCTCAAAACTATTTATATTGTCCGCAAAACAAATACACTCGCCAAGGCACGTGACAATCAATGATTCAGACCATATGTCAATACAAAACAAAATTAAATAACAATCAAATATATATTAAAAAAAACTATAAGAACAAAGACTATAAGAACAAAGACAACGTATAGAAATAGGTCGGTTCAGCTGACGATCCTTAACATCTCTCAGACAATGGAACTGGTTTTAGATTACGGAAGCCAGGGGTAAATAAATAAGTAAAATGTATTTTTTAAATAATTAAATTTTATATATGTAAATGTTACCATAAAATATAAAAAAGTTTTATTGTGAATGTGTCCAATAGCAAGTTTTTGAAGTTAGCTATACTTTAATTAAAAAGACAATCAACACCTGTGAAGGGTCCAAAACGTCATAAAAAAAATACAAACGCGATGAAACCGTTTAAAGTTTATAAAAAAATGCATTACAGAACTAGATTCTCCTCTCAAAGAAGCCACAATAAGTAGTAGCACTAAAAAGCACAAGTTGCTAGTACTAGCATGTGCTTGCTATTATATCCTAAATAACTATTATCGTGTTTTTCGGGAAAAATATTACATAAATTCCAGTTTTATTAATTCTGACTGTGACAGTTCTACGAAAGGCTCACCGGAGGTAAAAATAAAAATGTACTCGACTTATACTTTTTTAATATAATTAGATTATTACGTAAGCCGCACCCTCCGAGAGAGCCAGAGCTTCGTAACATTTAGGCATAGGTACATACCTAATTACTTCGAGACCCCAAGGGTTTACTTCCCTATTTTGATCGTCCAAAACAGAATCCCAGTCTTGATTAAAAGTACTTAAGGCCTTTTACTGATAAATAAAACGTTTTGTAATTAGCCCGTTTATCGGAATATCACATAAGCATTAGTGCTTTATTTTCGGTGATAAGGATTTCCAGTATTTGTTGATTCAAGAGTAATTTGTGAGGCAATTTAACTGTCATTATCGTGACGTTACATAATATTTTATTGATAAAATAATTGTGTCCGAGTTTTTTAATTTTAAAATATTGGTCTTACTTCATATATTCTCCTGTCATTATTGGATGACTGATATTGAGATTACAGTATCTTGTGATCTCATTAGCTTGTAGTACCAATATCTAGCGCTTCCAATACTTTGCGGTCTCAATACATTTCGGTCAGAATGCGTTGCGGTCTGACTGCTCATACACGTAACCAAAATGAATAAAATAAAATAATATTACAAATAAGTACTCAATATTTTGTAAAGGCTTGTAATATGCAGCTTTCAAACATTTATCGATACAAAATTAAAAAAATAATGTTTATTAAGTATCCTGCGTTTGTTAATAAATTCAAGTTGGCAAGAATATTTTTCGTATAATACATAAATTATCCAATTTAAAGTTGCTAAAGTTGCCCAATGACGTTTCAGAAGCATCTATCAAGACTTAATTAACAAGCCGAAAGCCCAGGTGCGCCAGCGAGAGAGCCAAAGAAAATAACAATTCCCCCTTTAGACAGCTAACTGTTGAACTAACTGACGGAATAGTTTCCAAAATCTGAAATTCAAATTTCGATAGGCAAGTTCGCCGAGTTTAAAATTTCTCCACTGATTATTCATCATTCCGGAATCGGTGGTAACTTAGCAAAGCTGACTGGCTTAAAAGCTTCGGTGTGAAGTCGGCACGTACCCAAACGCGAGCTTAGTCTTTTAGGTTAAGATTTTAAAGTTTGTTGCTAAATTTAACGCCAATGCCGATAAGACTAATTATTATAGAGTCAAAATTAATGAGAAGAGTTTTCTTTGATATTCTTAATTTTTTGGTTTTGGAAAATTCTTATGCCATATCAAAAAACAATTTAGCTATATTCGAGAAAAGTAAGATGTTTTACATAAAATTAAATGGAAATATAACGTTGCATACTTAACTTACTTTAACATGATTATATGATTTGTGTTATGCCATATATTTGCATAACCTAAAATCAAAATTATTATCTACTCTATTATGAAAATATTTTGTAATAACCGCCCGAAAAAGGATTTCTCAGTTTCATATTCGCGTGAAAATTGATTTCCAACTCTCAAGGGTGTTCAGTTGGAATTTTTACACGTACAAACACACGATTGGATTATTTCGTAACACCGCGAAATTATTCCGGAGCAAACAACTCTTTACCCTTTTGCATATCATATATGGAATGTCATTTCGAAAATACGGCGTATGGACTAAAGATATTTGATAAAATCTGATGATATTACTATTACTAGGACAGAATCATATCTGTGATACTACTTAACAAGCTATGCGATACTGAAAAAATGCTTAGTATGTTGGTTTTCTTTCAATTCTCGCCAAAGTCCCTACTTAGTAACAAGACTTTAATTTTCTATGATTTTTTGCTGAATATTCATTTTCTTTTCTAGAAAAAAAAAGGGAAAGGAATTGTTCCAGTTTGAATTGACACTGGGTCGGAATAAAAAAATTTATTGACTAGTGAAACTAATAAATGATTGTAATAATATACACCTGTATAAGGTGCAATCTCTTAACTCGAACGCGCTCCCATTAGCAAGTTTCAGTTGTTGGTACACTTCTAGTATTATACAAGTTTACTACCTACTATGTCCGCACGAGTGCACATTTCCGTTAATTTTGCGTTTTTTTCCTGCCTATATGCTTTAGCAACCGTACCATAGCATCAGACCATGCCAACAACGCATGTTGATCCATCATCTATGGGTCCGATGCAACATTGCATGCAGTATAAAGGAACCTGTAACGCATGCTATAAAGTACGAATTTGTAGAGTCGTTACAACTAGTTTATAAGAACCGCATCTGATAGATTTCTATTAGGCATACCTACATACTAACATCAATGCTAATCGGTATAATGGCTGTCATATTAACAATTGCCTTCCATTGGTCGAAATACCCCCTTCAGATTAGTTCGCATGCTGTATATCGACTAACTAATCGACCAATAAAAGTGATTATAAAAATGCGTAAATCAAAAATTTTGGAATTTTCTAACAAAAAGTGAGTGAAATTTGGCACAATTTTAAATTTCATTTGAAGAAAAAGTGAATAATTCTGAGCATGTTTATAATAAAAAAGAATACGTAGAAATATTAAGGAAAAAAATTACACAGAAAAGCTAAAACTGTAGATTCTTATTTACTTTATGAAATTCCATGCGTTTTACACTATTGTTTACTTAATGATAGAAAATAATTAAAATAAGTATAGGTTTTGATAATAAAAGAGAACTGTATGATATAATTTAGACCGCTGAACTACTATTAGTAATTGATGGTAACTATATTTCAACTATAATATGTTTCATTCAACGGTTACATAACCGCAATTCTTATACTCGTAATAAGAGAAAAACAAACGAATTAATTTACAATTGGTAATGAATGGAAATAGTAATTAATATTTGCGAATTTCGAAGAGAACCGTTGAAACTCATAATATTTGTTCAATAACCAAATGGATATTCGTCGAAGTATTGTGATTTTATTCTTAGTTCAAGCTGTATTAATATTTACTTTAAATGGTTTCGTTATAATTTTATGGGATACTATAGAAATTATACGAACTCACCGTATCGGTTCATTTTCATGTGATCTAAGGGTTAATTCTCTTCATTACTTTTATACTGTGTAGAAATCATTGATTTGTTGAAATCTGGAAAGAATAGAGTAATAATAAATACAAATTACACAGCTTCTTATAAATTAGTCCCAACTTAAGTAGGTAAGTATCCAAGTTAGTAACTTGTATTATGGAAATCATAACCAACGAAAGTAACACAACATCCAGACCCGAGACAATATAGGAAAGTACTTGTTTCTGAATAAGTAGGTGTATTTTATTGGTAACTAGGTAGATAGAGTAGCTCGGTAGCATTGTGGATAAGGTCTGGGGCCCGCGATCGTTATTGTTAAGCAACTTTCGCAAGGGACCGACCCTTGGGATGGGTGACCGAAAAATTATTATCTTGAGCTACTCAGTATTTCGGATGGTATGTTAAACCGTGGGCCCGGCTGCATTTGCATTCGTTAATACCCCCTAATCCGCATTAAGCCAGCGTGGAGGGTTATGGCCAATCCTCTTTAACCAACTATAAGGAAGGTCTGAGCACCAGCAGTGGGGACGTTAAAGGGCTGGTGATGATAAGTAATAGGTTCGATGTTTAGGTAATGAAATGCTGACTCAGCTTGATAACTAGATATATTTTATAACCCTTCCTCGGGTTATAGAACAAATAGAACTTTAATTATATGTTTACAATTTTCTTTACTGATTTATGAAACGTGAAAATAACAAAACTAATAATAGTAAATGTATTTTGATAAATTCTAATACTTTTTATATCACAAATTGATGCCATGTTTTCACTGGATGAATTTTCACGAAGTGACATTCAGAAAATATATATCGCGTTACTCAAGATATCAAATTACGAAAAGTGAATAATAAAAAGAAATTATAATAAAGACAAAAAGTTTGGATGTCTGAACCTAGGATGAAATAAAAGCACCGTTACAAGGCTTAGTAACTTTAGCTCCTTGAAGTATAATAAGCGTTCTAATTTTCAATTACATCTCTTTTGCACTTAACTCTAATGTTGTTTTAAAGTAATTTGAAATTAGATATTTTCAGTTTTGGTCACACACCAATCTTAATAATTTGTGAAAGTTACTTATCCTGTATAATCGTAAGCTAAAAGTATTAACCGCTACTTTTAAAATACAATATGGGAATAGTCTTAGTCAAGTGGGTAAAACATTTCGATTTGCGCCGAGTGCCTTTTTAAGAGGGCGCGTCGATAGTAATCGTAGTTATTTACTAATAAATAATTGTCATATATGTTATAGTTAAAAATACAAAAGCTATATCTTTTTAATCATTTGTTACGCCCACTAAATGAATTATAAAGTTATCTTGATGCTAAAAATCACAATGCTACTCCGAAATTTCACAATCTTTTCAATTTATCAATATGATTAAACCCTTTTTATAAGGAAAATTTATACCTGTTTAACTCATTTTATAGCAATTTTACGATAATCATAATAGTTTGCCAAAAATCAATTACAAATCAATTTTGCTTCTTACATCAATTCTTCATCTTCTGTCCTTACCTATCACAAAGCCGAGCGTTTTGAGATAGACAGGGATAGCCTTTTAGCTCTACGCTCACTCTTGAGAGTGGATAAATTAGGTTACTCTGAATTCAGACGTTTCGTTTGGGATATCACAACTAACTCGCAGTCATTCGTGCGTATAATACCGTACATTCTGAATCTTCTCACGTAGGTGCACCAATCCTTTTTTCTCTTATTAAGCTAAACTACTTACTTACGTACAGTTCACTAGAGTATAATGTGTAGTTACCCTGGGCTTACGACTTTCTCCAGCCAGGTCAGAAATTTGGTGGTTCAGCCGATTATATATTACCATAATTTTGCGGATTTATTTCCGTGATTTTTTTTAAGCGTATTATGTTATGATAATTGCGAGTGCCCCTGCGTGTCTCCTCTTAGATACGCCCTGATAATTACTTACAAACTAGTACTTTACTAGGTTGCCATCAAATGGTGAATAATATCTTAAATTAATACGTTTTTTATACATTTAGGGAGATCTAACAACTTTCTTAACCTGATTTTCTATTTACTGTACATAGGACAAAAAGAGGCTATATTACTTTAGTACGGACCTTTTGGTTGTACAAACAGACAGAGACATGCCGGCATAGACGTGTCTAGTGTTGCCAGATGTCCCGTATTTTAATACATAATTCGGAACGACTTTGTCCCGCTTATTAAATCGATAAATGGTGTTAATCTGGGGTGATGAACAAAATAAATGTACCTTCAACTTAATAAAAACCAAATAATAATTTAACTATGATTTTTAAATAATTTTTTACTATGTAATTTTTTAACAAAAATATGACAAAACATGCGCGTTTCTCTGAAAAATAAAAAGTAACTCCTTAATCCACTTTGTCCCTGGCAATCTGAAATGGGACTCGAACCCTTGACCTTGCGCCATCTCAGAGGACCAGAAATAAATAAAGATTTTTAAGCATTGTTAATTAAACATAATTTTCAATATAGCATTATGAATTCAAAATTGATAAATTATAATGAAAAGTAAGTTAATTAGGTAATTATCCCGGATAAAAAAATTGAACCCCATATTTTTTTCACAATTAAGCATCAGTCCCTTATAGGCTGAAAAAAATCTGGGCGTGGGACGCCATCCCTACGCTGTCATAGATCATCAATGAAATTATTATTGTTATTTATAATATTTTGAAGAATGTTTTTTTTAATAAACCTCTATGCTATTACAAGCTGCGCTAGACATCGATTTCGGAGCTGTTTCATTTAACAGAATAGCACTGCATATATAAATGACGTATCTGTAGGCATCTGTGCATGTCTGTTCGGTTGTTGACTATAGATATAAAGACGTTAATAGACACTGTATGTAAGAATATAATTTTCTCTGTGCCGACACGTGCACAAATAACGGGCTGGCTGCTGCGTCCTTATTGCTATAACTTTAAGGTATAATTTTGTTTTCTTAACTAATGGATAGTAAGCTTTATTCTCCATTGTAAGGGTACGGTCAAGATGACGCACGCTCTCAGACAACTATGCAAACCGATCAATATTATTATCACCATCTAGTTTTCACACGTTCGCGCTCACTGACAAAAGTATCGTCTTTATTAATGGAGCGTTATAGAAAAAATGGTTACCAAGTTCGCCTTCAACATTAAATTAGTTAACACAATATTTTTTACCACGAAAAGGCTTCAAAAAACATAAAGCTTATAATAAAAGCATTACCAGTGTCTTATAAGTTTTTTATGTCCTATACTTTTTCCATTACTGCATGTATTACTTGCTAGACTCTAAAAGATTGTTATTCTTAGGAAGACTTTTAGAATGCAATCCACGTATTATAGAGTGCAATTACAAGAGTGCAGTTTGGGTGGATTGCCTGAACATTGATGAAACTACGTAGCTAAGCGGTTGGAGCAGTCGCCCGGATTGTGGATCATGGGTTTGAGTCCCAGCTCAGAGTGCCAGGGATAAAGTGGATTGTTAAGTTATTTTCATTAGTATAAAACTGTATTCTAAATTATTTTTTACGATTTTTGCAAGATATTCCAAATTGAATAAATGTAGACGTCAATAAAAATTGTAAGCTTCACCCGACTTTTATTTATTTAAATCGGTCACCAAAAATGCTAAGATCATAAAATTTAAAACCCGTAACGAGAGTCCTTTTAGAATTTCACAAATTGCTGTGAATTTATGATTTCGAGCGACCGCGCTGACCATACGTTAAGGAATAAACGGCTTATAGTAAATGAGTCGATTATTGGCTTTTAGGAATTGGAATTTAAAAGGGATTGTAGAAATTAATTTATTTTGTGGTGTCATAAAGTGGCTAGCGTATTCGATTCGTGTTCGATTATCTTAAGCGTTCGCAATGGTCAGTCATGGGATGGAAGAACCAAAATGTTTATAATCGTATTTCCTACGCCTCATTGAAATGTGAGACTTAAATAAAAATATAAGAAAATAACTTTGTCCATGCGATTAGATAATATATTAATGTGACATCACGATGGCAATCTAATTACCTTATTTTTAAGCCGCAAAGTAGAAAAATGTATTATGAATTTGGGCCTACACCTTGGGCCATAAAACTTATGTAGACGGCGTTATTTAATTACAAAATTGGCATGAGAACCTCCCAGTTCTATTATCAGAACAGAAGTCCTTAACAAGACAAAACAAACGTGCGTCAGGCTCCGTTTCCAATTAATACTGTTTTATCGTTGAAGTTAACTCAAAAGCATGATAGAAAACTTAGAAGTAGGTCTACTTTTCGAGATTTTATTTGGTAAATAAATACAAATAAAATATAACGGTGGGTAGTCCGAAGGGGCTATTACGAAGCCCAAATAGATGGTCCATATCGGAGGACTATCTTTAAAATAACACTGCAGGCGTGTATACCAACGTGGATTTGTTACATTTTATCACTTTTCTTACGAAACTATAACGAGATGAGCGTGATGTCGTCTGATGTCTTTACTCCTCGGCGATCGGAAACAGAATGTGTGCCAAAATGGCGGCAACTTCGTTTTTATAAACGAACTGTCAAAGTCAGTGTCACTATTCTAATAAAATTAAAAGTATCGATGATCACGCTCTCTTTACAATCGAGTAATTAAGTAATCGAGTAACTAGCAATTAAATAAAAGAAACTAAATCAAACGATCTTCGTAATGATGATGCGACAAATATAACTATTTGCACTCAATTTCTTTTTATTCAGTTGGAAATATTACGATCAGTTGGAAATAGCCTAGAGCAGCTGGATTTAGAAATTATCCGTAATCACTAATATATTCTATGTTTTATTTATATTTAATTCTACTTTCAAAAAGTACCTACTTAAATTATAGAACACTGTCAACCAAAGAAAATATTGAAATTTTAAAATAGTTTTGAGACGGTAATGTAACAGAAAAAGAATTAGGAAAAGTATATTTGGATAAACTACGTTATGCTAAAAGAAGAGACCCCTATTTATTATTAAAAAAAAATCATCATAATAGGCTGGTGCTATTAATGTCGCCACTAATGGGCCTCAGGCGTTCCCTATGAATGAAATCGAATAGAGAGAATGGGTCATTACCAACCACGCGGGCTCTGGCAAATCGTGCTTTCCAAAGTTGAGATAATAAATTTTTGGTCACTCATCTTATTACCGGCTATTGCGAAAGGCTTAATAACTGTATATAACAGATAAGAATGCTTGGACTTGAGATGATCCAGCAACTGGATAGGTGATTACTTCTAAACTCATTATCTTGTTTCCATTATTATTAAATGATTATGTTATCATTATAAGACCATAGTTTTTTTTTCTCTCTCTATTTACGATATAATGTATTGATCTGGTAATGACATGTTTTTTGTAAATGTCATTACTCCTATTAGAGCTAGTGAGTTTCTTGCTCGTTCTTCTTATCAGCCAAAAGACGTCATGAACGAGCGGTAGGAAAAAAATGTTGAATGATTCAAAAGTACACTCAAGAAGTCTATTTGGATAAAGATTATTTTGACTTGACTGTATTGCAGACCGAGCGAGGAAACCGCTGTGCCGTCTCCCATAAAAAAAAGGTGAAAAACGAGTATATACAAAATATAAAAGCCAAGTTTAACTTCTCTACCATGAAGATAATATGTTATACACCTACCCACATTGTTCTGATGGATTTATCTTCTATCTGATAATCCGATACATGAAAACAAAAAATTTTCCTGAGGGACTAAAAACGTTTATATTGAAAACAAAGCATTACCAACGTTAAAATCGTGAGTTTAAAATATCAACTTTTGTACCAGTTCATATAAAAAACAGGAAATCTTAAAAATCGTGTATCTATTACTCGATCGGCAGCTTAATTTGTGGAAATTCGTAGCATTTCAAAATAGTATCTCTCATTTCATAAAAAAAAACTTAGTTTCCTGCAGGATAACGAACTGGCATCATAACCACTCGCCAATAGAAATCTTTCTACGAATTACACCTAATTTTTCGATCCAATTAGATTCCAAGCAGTTAAACGAAATTAATATCCGTTTTCACTAAACTTTGAAGTCGCCCATATCCGTCGCCTACATGTTTAGGAATTGCCTAAAGTGAAAATACATTACACAATGACTAGGAACTAACGACATTAACCTATGTCTAAAGTTGTGATATGCGTTATGTGGCGCCTTGCACTAGGCATTTGCGTAAAATGACAGGTTTCTAATGTGTGAAAGGATTAAAAAAAAATTTTATATGGAATCAAATTAATCTTCCTAAGTGATTCATAAGATTAGGCAATTCCTAGTTAGGCTATGCCTCGTTCTAGATTAGAGAAAAACGGGTGCAAGTTACTATAAGTAAGAGATGAGATGGTATCGTGTATACTACGACTGCTACTAACGTGCCTTTTGAAATTTGGAGGAGTTCGATTACCCATCCAATGCTCAGATTCCGCATGGCAGTAACGTGCTAATTAATGCGCCATCAAGCCTAATAAGTCTGTACTATATTTAATTACTATAAATAAAATAATTTTCATAAGCAAAGACATAATTTACTCTCCAATTATCGTTGGACTGATGCTGTACATTTCATGTTCGTCTTTGAATTACAATACTCTTATGCATGTAATTAATTATGCCTTTTAATTATGGCAGCGCCTATGTAATTATATTAAATCTTATAATGATGGGTGCTTTATTGTCATTGAATAAAATTAATTAGGATGATGGTTCGTGGAAATATATTAGTATCTCTACTGTACTTATATAATAAAAAGATACAGTTTTTAACTTTGTTTGTTTGTAGAGGATAATCTTCGAAGATACTGATCCGATCTTGAAAATCTTTTACCTACAGGAACGTATGTAATAAGCAGTTGATATTAGCTAAAATTTATGCGGCCGAAGTCGCGGGAAAACAGCTAGTATTTTATAAGACAAATAGAAATATTAAATACAAAGTATAAAATTGTAATTAAGTAAATGAAGTTTTAATTTGGGACATAATTTGGGCTTATATTAATAATCAGATTCTTGGATCCAATTTTTGCTAGTAAATCTATATTTTTGTTATTGCCCCTTCAGTCTTAATTCTACTTTTTCTACTGGTATTAGTGTATAACCAACAAAAAGACCTCACTCAGCAACTTTTATAATTATGTTAGACCTATTTTTGGCCCCGTTGTGATCCCAAACTTAATGTAGTGTAAAATGGGTTCCGTCGGCAACTCGTACATACCCTGTGTCCACTTTAACCCTTAAATTAGCTGTCGTGATATTTTCAACCTTGATTTCTATGCGAAAAGGATGAAAATTGACATTTTTAAAGTTTGTAACCACGTTATTTTAAATGCTAATTTAATTTTAGGCCTTCGAAAGTACTAAGCGAGGTCAAAGAGTGGGTGTATTGTCAAGTATTTTATTTCATAAAATAAATATTAATAAGCAGTTAAATTCAATAAAAAACACAGGCTTATTGCTCTGCAAAGATTTCTCTTCTTTAATTTCTTGTTATTTGGTCATTTTTCAAAACCATTTTAAAATCAGTGGTTATTATAATTAATAAATTTAGCATTCACAATGCTATACTTTTTTTAGGATTTTGAAACATTTTTCATTAAGAATATATATATATATATATTTCAGTATAGTATTGTGAATGCAAAATTGATAAAATATAATAATTAGAACAAAATTTTCATCTTTATCGAAAGATTAATATATTTGTAAAAATATTTCTTTCGGCTGTTTGGGTGGATTGCCTGAACAAGTTCTTGAAAAATTCATCAGTCCTGTTTGGTCCTGGATAGGTCAGTAGTTAGAGTACTCGCCCGGATTGCGAAAGGTCGTGGGTTTCGTATCTCGTCTCAGAGTACCATCGACAAAGTGGATTTTTAAGCATATTTCATTAAGGATATTAAAGTTAGTGGTTTTTTTTTCTATTTAATCGCCATCCATATAGAACAGATTTTTCGTCAAACGACGCAATCACTTCGTCAGAAGATATATTAATTTATTTATTTAATTAGGGATACAAACAGTGCATTGCACAACCTTTGACAATTCTCATTTACAAAGTATTAGTTCATAACACAGAAGATCTTATACCTACTAAGAAGCGCAAGTGGTTGTAGTATATATGGATTAATGGCCGAATGTAACGATTTAAAGCAGGCTTGAAAATCGGAAAGTAAGAGGTTCTATATCCAACGGTTATATTTTTTGCTTATGTTCACCAATTATTCATTGAATCGTAGACTGATTTTCAAAACTCTTCCCAAAGCTTATAGGCTTAAAATGCTCCGATATGAATTTTATCGGAATCAGGTTATAGTAGTTTTGTCCAACAAAACACAACAAATAAACTATATCATCGAAAATAAAGTTTTTATAAATCGCAAAAAAATAGTAAAAAATATCATTTATAATTTCTGTGCGTATACAAATACTTATATATTCGCCTGTCTGATAACAACAATATTTACCTGCATAATGTAAATATGATTCTCCAGTATAGTCAATTATATACTAAACATTAAAACAATTTTAAGAAAAACATATCACACAAACCACAAACACAGAACCATTTGTATCAACCTTTAATAAATATCCACTAATCGACTATGTTTAAGGTATATTTACACAGTTTATTCTAAATTAATAAATCCATTAGTATTAGAGATGTGTCTGTTTTATTTGGCTTTATTTTCGGCAAACTCGGCTAAGTTAACGCCGATGGTACACCGGCGCAATTCCGAATGCGAAACATTTGCAAAACTATCCGAAAGCGAACAGGGTTGTCAACTTTTGAGATTAAAAATTTGTGATATTCGGATAGTCATCAGAAATTAGGATGGGTGGCAATCCTGAATGCTAAACATGTGCATCTGTGTAACTACGTTTTTCGCAGTTGATTGCAAAACCGTACTTACAAATAATAGATCGAGAAAAGCACATTAAAAAGGTTGCCTTACAACTAACAAGATTTCGCAAATGTTACGCATTTGCATGCAATTGCGTCGGTGTACTAACAAAGTAATAAGTTCAGATTTTTAAAATCAGACTAATAGGACGCGTCCTAAAATTTCCAAATCGTACTAAAAGGGTTTAGCCGGATACGTATGACGAGTCGGCCCCCAAATGGGAATCGATATTGAAACTTATGTTTTAATATCGACTTGATGTTCAAACACGATTTATGTACTTTTCGCGACCGACTTCCGCTTTGACCTTGAAATAGAGAGCAAAATATCCGTATGCTTGACTATTACTGAATGTGATATATCTCTAAAGCTAATTAAGATAAAGAAGTGAAACTAACGCGAGGTGTTAGGTTACATTACAGAGTATATCACATATATTTTTTTATAATTTTTAGAATAAAAAATTACATTAAAAAAATAAAAATAATAAAAAATCATGTTTTTTTTCTTAGTTCTCTGTGACTTACAATCACGAAATTAATATATGTTATGCTCCTTTGTGTGCTCTATTACCCATAAAAATTGCGTGAAAAAAAAGTTGGTGCAACACAACGAAAAAAATTATATGTGATTTCTGTCTTATGGTATACCCCTGTATTATAAGGTTTTCACATTACATCATTGTTTTTTTTTTTCGAAATTTCACATCAGCTTGTTTTAAAACATAAGTAACTAGTCTTAAGAGATGGGATAATAGTTAAAAAAGAAATGAAAAAAAAAAAACAGCCAGTGTTCAATACTTATTATTATTACTTTTTCGTGTCTATCAAAATACAAGAAACAAAATATTAATCATCGTCACTGTTGTAATTAATTACAATCGGAACACTGAGTCGCAAATAACTTAGTTAGGACCTCAGCAGGACGTACGATTTTGGACAAATATCATCCATATGATAGATAATAAATAATAGTTGCTACATGAGAATAGCATCCCACTGTACGTTTGCCATTGGGGCAATCACAGCAATAACGAAGAATACTATTGTAGTCATTACCTTCGGAAATATAGTGAATGTAAATTCGATAGACTTTTCTATTTATATGTCTTGATTTTACTTCTGCTTTGATGATATTAGGTGCTGATTTCACATATTGTACTGAGAGATTATTTTGATCGTCCATTATTTCGGCCAAGTTAAATGCTGCACATTTAGAAGTAGAAGCTTTTTTGTTAATATATGGGATAAGTCAACACTTCTTACAAAAAATATCATTAACTATTACGATTTTATTCAAACAGTCACTAAACACTTTAGCTTCTTCTTCATTCTTCATAATTTTTTTATAACCAGGAACCTTACACAGGTACTTGTTACAATTTTTACACTTTCTCGGCATTATTACTTAATAATCATTTGGTTCGATAGTTAATAATTTAAAAATGCTGATACAAAATCTATGACAGAATTTGAGTCCCAAACTGCCTTCTTGTGTAATACAAATGACTGCTAGTTTAGCTAAACAAACGATGCAGTAAACAGCTCGATAACAAGTTCGAACTTGTTTGTTTATACACTCACACTACAAGGCGCGAATCACATATAATTTTTTTTCGTTGTGTTGCACCAACTTTTTTTTCCACGCAATTTTTATGGGTGATAGAGCACACAAAGGAGCATTACATATATTAATTTCGTGATTGTAAGTCACAAAGAACTCAGAAAAAAAACATTTTTTTTTTTATTTTTATTTTTTTAATGTAATTTTTTATTCTAAAAATTATAAAAAAATATATGTGATATACTCTGTAATGTAACCTAACACCTCGCGTTAGTTTCACTTCTTTATCTTAATTAGCTTCAGAGATATATCACATTCAGTAATAGTCAAGCATACGGATATTTTGCTCTCTATCTCAAGGTCAAAGCGGAAGTCGGTCGCGAAAAGTACATAAATCGTGTTTGAACATCAAGTCTATATTAAAACATAAGTTTCAATATCGAATCCCATTTGGGGGCCGACTCGTCATACGTATCCGGCTAAACCCTTTCTAATGAATTTATAAATTGTTTTCGATAGGAAAAAAAAAACACAAAATTACCCCTAAAATTTACATATTTTTTCCATCTCTTGTTGTTATTATTACCTTTTTATTGGCAAAATTATAAATATGCGAGTCCTAACACGACGGAGGGAATTATTACTACTTTTATGTTAATCGTATTTATTAGTTTACGAGCTCTTAATTAAAAATCGTATTTGCGTTGCAACCTCAAAAATAATCTTTTTGATTTATGTCACCAAAGGTTTGAAAATTGTCTCTGTGTTGTATTTTAAAGAGGCATGAGTGTGGCGTTACATGAAATGTATATAGAGTTTTTTTAACATGAATGCGACTTTACGTCATCTATCCTATCCCGTCAGATCCATTGCGTGATACGTGGAAGTGGCGTGGTAAGTGAATATTTTGCATTCGAATCAAGTCTTACGGCCTTATAAGAGGCTTTGCCGAATAGTGAATGAGAACCGAGTCAATCTCTACCCTAAATGGGTAATTATAATGACAATGAAATATTTTGTCTCGCACTGGCTTAATACATATCAGTGTTACACTATCGTTTTTATGTATTAAAGATTAGTTTTTGTTTTTATATTTTGCACATGCAAACGTTTATATTATTAATCTAGAATAAGTTATTGTTTTTTTTTTTTTGTTGAAAAAGCCTAAAAGGTCTCAGCGATATTAAAAACAAGTTAGTAAAAATATTTTAATACCAAGTACAACCACAGCTTGGCAGAGTGCAATGTTCTTGCTTTCCATTTTAAAATTAATTAGAAATTCTCGTTTCTTGTTGCATTGCTTTTTTGCAAGTCTGCTGTTTCAAAATAAAAATGGAGTTTTGTTTTTCAATTTCGGAGGCCGGCATTAACTACATTTATAGATGTGTAACGTTGCGTCGTACCACACTATTTATTTTGTCATAAGTTCCCGCATCCAAACTTTTTGTCTTTGATCAATTAACATAATTTCTTTTTATTATTCATTTTTCGTAATTTGAAATATTGAGTAATACGACATGCCCTTTTTGAGTGTATGTTTATAAAAATTCATTCGCCTATAAAATGTTATGTAATTAAATCATATAAATCAGTAAAGAAACATGTAAACGACTATCTATACGAGGTGACTACTAAGTACTATCTACCTATATTATAAAACCTGGAAAAGGGGTATGTAATTATTTTATTTAAGTACCCACTTATACTACTTATCATAATTTAAGAAATCCATACGAACTGTTTTTATATTATTCTTTTTGTTGCTAGAGTTTTTTTTAATTTACACAGTTAATATACTCGTACCTACATAAAAAGCCTAGTCAGCCGTTTCATTTACCAACTGACACCTAAGCACCGGAACCATCACAGAGGTTTCATTGGGTTTCATCATAATGGTACTATTATAGAAAGTGTAGGGAGTATATATTTCCTGCAAAGTGAAGCGTCTCTTGGTTAAATAGAGAGATAAAATCGTGGCACTTTGTCTGTCTAGCTTACTTTAACTTTTTTAGCTCTATTTATCTAAAAATATATAGTGACTGACTGACATAGTGATCTATCAACGCACAGCCCAAACCACTGGACTGGCAGGTAGATGTCATGAGGTAGGCAAAGGATTTTGATCAATTCTACCCTCAAAGGGATAAAATAGGAGATGAAAGTTTGTATGAAACTTTGTCAATTATAAACCGATCTGGCTGAGACTTTACATGCATAAAATTACTATGACGTTGGTATCCCCTAAGATAAGATTTTGATAAATGCCACCCCCTAAAGGGATAAAATAAGGGATAAAAATTTGAATAAATCTTAGATTTTCGACTGATTGAACTGAAATTAAAGATTGGAGCTACTATAATGGAGACATCGGCTTAAATAGGATTTTGATAAACTCAACCCCTCTCCTATCAGTACCTTATGTAAAGAATAATTAAATATTCGTTAGAAATGCTGCTCAAAGTGACTTTACCACGCGGAAGAAGCCGTGGGCAAAGGCTACTTTATAATAATTCTATGGATTTGATACCTTAGTTAATTCTTAGTTAATTCTATGAAAAACCACATGTCATTTAAATAGTTTAAAAGCAATTAGCTAACTGCGTTATTTAAAGAGATAAAAGAATTCCAACAAATGAATCAGAGATTTCTTTAACGTTAATACTTACACTGAATACACTTCCGTAAGTCATCACTGGCAACACACACTGAAGACTTTGGTCTTGAGGGACTGTGGTAATTTTGTCTGTTTCCGTAATAAAGATTGGATGGAACTCAAATAATACAAACAACTTTTTATCACAGCAACTAAACGATTTCATTGTAACCCCTAATTTACAAAATATTAACTCAGGTAATATTGTAAACATGGTCAAGTTTGATTTTAGCTACTCTCAAACTAAATATCCTAAAATAATCATTGTTGTCGTTTGAGAAACACTAACATAAAGTATGTAGTACATCGAGAAATTTCCCGACCTGAGACGGATCCTATACAGTGCGATACAGTGTATTAATTCAGTAACCGTGTAACTTGTGCTTTTTTAAAACAAAAACTTTCAGTCATCGTATCTCCAAATAATTTAAAATTGCTGTTTTATGCCCACTCACGTCCTAAAAAACTAAAGTACTTTTTAAAAATACTTCTCGATTTTAAAATTTCATATCATTGTAGACCAATGAGACCAAGACCAATCGAAGCAGAAAACAAGCTGATTATTACATTAGTTACGACCTTTTAATGAGATAACCCTTTCGGCTTTCATCATCGATATTAATACTTAAACATACCATACTACATCATAAATAAAAAAAAAATAATTACAAGCTGGCCGCTATCTTGGCACTCTCGTTTCTATCGCTGGGCTGCCATTTTGTTTTCGTCTCAATAATAATTTAAGTTATTATATTTTGATTAATTTTGCATTCACAATGCCATACTATAAATAAAATTAACTTGGTTTGCGAAAGGTCGAGGGTTCGATTGCCATCTCAGGGTGCCAGAGACCAAGTGGATTTTTTAAGCATTTTGTATTAAGAACAATAATTTAAGTTAACCCACTGATGCGTTTTTTGATATCTAGGAACATTCTGCAAAATTAACTTATGGGGAGGTGGGTAAATACCTAAAAGATAATAATATATGCTAAAATAAATCGTCTGGTAAAAACAAATTTTAGCAAAGTATAATATTTTAGAAAAAAACATATGCCAAAACGGTTATGCTAAAGTTCATTAGGAATACGAAACATTATGCTAGAAGTAGGGATCCCGTTTCCAAACAAAAACATCTTATTACCTTTTGCTTTTGCGAAGTCGTGGACAACTAGGCCAGTTTGTTATAACACAACAACTTTAACATAAGCAATTTTCACTGATATTCGAATGGAACCAGCACAAATTCCAATTTGTTCCTATTACTAACAAAAGTCTGTGAAATTCGGTTTATATAACTGTACGCTTCCTCGCTTCCCGTGGCGTTATTCGCCTTTGAACTGTACCTACATATTCCGGTGCAAACACGTAATATTTGTTTAAGCGAAAACTGACATAATGGAACCTCATTTCACTGTGTACAGTGTAGAAAGTTGGAGCTCCACCACTTTACATAGAAAATCCTATAAACCGTTTTCACGCGAGCAGAATTATTTCTGTATAGGGAATGATCGCAAACGATATCCCAAGGCAGGAGTCGGATGACTTGCAACATTTTTTATTCGGTTATATAAAAAATCTTTTACGCCACCATTGAAAATTTATAAAGGCATTACATATTCTGACACCATTAACGAATAGGGTTGATACCTTTAGAACGTTTACTTCTGATGAAATTAATCTGAGTACAGTAAACTCCAACTAATACGACATATCGTGAATCTTTAATTCTGACAATGGCCGAATTTACGGTTATATTTTCAATGTTTAAATGCATTGTCCGTTTTTCACTTAACCCAAGAAGAGGCTAGTTAATATAATATATTCAGCTCGTATCATATATATCTCTGCGTCACAAGTCACGTCGCTATCACGCATAACGGAACACTACCTAAGGAGGGGGCGGTACAGATTACAAACATATACTTTTGAATAATAAAAATCGACATAATATCGAATTAAATATTTGTTTAAATAAAGTCTGAATCTACGCCATTAGATCATCTTTTTGATTATCAAATCGGTTTCTTTCTTTCTTATAAAACGTTCTATATATTTTTTGCAGCCCTATTTAGTGGGAGACACATTCCCTCCCTTCATACGGGCACTTTAAATGCTTGTAATCAATCACTTATACTGGCAACTTTGTCAGTTGAATCAAACGGTTTAGTGTCTACGAGAAGGGTCGGAAAAGGACAACGACTCTCATATTTTTCATAGATGTTAATGTTTGCCTTGATGAGAGGTAACGCATCTATCATCATCTTGAATGCGATTATTTTTTAAATGTTTATATAAAGGCCAATGATATATATATATATATATATATATATAGGAAAATTATGAAATATGATTTGCTTTTTAAGACGAGAAATTGTGTAACTAATTGATAAATGAAATGTGTTTTATTTTGTACTAGCTTTCCGCCAGCGGCTTCGCTAGCATAGTCTTATACATAAAAACCTTCTTTTTGATCACCTTATCTATGAAAAAAAGTCGCATCAAAATCCGTTGCGTAGATTTAAAGATTAAGGTATACTTAAGGATATAGGGACAGAGAAAGCGACTTTGTTTTATACTATGTAGTGATTTTATGAAGAAATTGAGATTAGTGCATCATCTACTTCATCACCAGCTTATTGAAGTCCCCACTGTATAGACAGTGACCATCCTCATGAATGAAATCGAATAGAACAAAAAGGCCATGGCTCCATGCGGATTGATGGGCGTTAACCACAATTACAATATGGAAAATTGCGTCTGAGTTTCAACATTATGATAATGAAAACATTGGCTCAGGGAATATTGTGGGTGCTTCATTAAAATAAATACCGGATGTACATTAACATAGCTTAATTGTCTGTTCCCAAAGGAGCTCAATCGCTTGTGATAAGTAAATATATTAAATAGGGAAGTAACTAAAGAACTTATTAGTATACAAACACATTCTATATAGATCAATGCTGCAGATAGATTAAAGTATATTATACTTAATTTTTATAGAATATTTGATTGTAAATAAATACACAGGATAGAAATCAATCCAAATACTATATTGAAACCGGTTGGTGATAGAATAAATTGATCAATTATTGGGTCGGTTAAGAATAGCCAAAAATTTACCATCTACCTTATATCTAATACATTGAACGAAAAAAAATCTGTATACATAGAGCATTTATCTATAAGTCACATGAAAACGAAATTATAATGTGTAGGCATTATATTTGATCTAATTTAGCATTCACATAGCATTGTGGATGGAAAAATATTTGTAATGAAAAATTCTAAAAAATTCACCAGCTCCATGTACTCTGGGATAGGACTCGAACTCACGACATTTTGCAATCCGGATAATTGAAAAACTTATAGTATGCAGAATTATCAGTGGCATTCAAACTCTCACTTAAAACTATCAGTGTCATTTATATCTTTGCCTTCATGTGCCCGAATTAAAGAAGAAAATGTACATCTTAAATACCTATTTATTTATCGTATAAGATTACAAACTAATCTTCGCGAGCCCAACTGTATATCTATTTTACATAAGATTACAATTTCGACCCACTTTCGATTCGGTCAGTTGTACAAAAGTTCATTAAGGTATAATGACGCTTTAAGCTCTAATGACTGCAAATTTGTATGGATAATATCGCTTTAAAATAATAAAAACTTTAATTGACGTTTGTGCAACTGGCTGATTGCCGATACATATTTTCAAATAGTAATGCGACTCGAGTCACTCGACCCAATTGACTACCTCACTCAAGTTGTACTCTAAATTTCGAGCGACTCGAGTAAACATTTTCAAACATGCTACTTGAGTGAGATTTCTCCTAGTAATTTTAAACAAATACATACATAATAAAAAAGTAATATAAATAAAATACATATTATTCATTTAAGTATTTCAGAAAATAAAATAAGCGGCATAGATTAATAAATTAGACTAGCGAAGTGACGTCAAGTGTTAAGATAATCAACTCGATGCGCCGAGTTGACTCGATAACTCGAGTGCATAGAGACTCGAGTTATAATATTTTTTCACTCAAGTACGAGTTCGAAAAATTCACTCGAGTGACTCGACTAAAAACGGGAAACGATTCGCATAACTATTTTAAAATATAGAACATTAATTAGAAGTCAATAAAACATAATCGTGAACCAGTATGTTTGTCATATTTTATAAGCGACTCATTCTTAATTTAAGTTAATTAATTATTTTCAGGTATCAAATACAGAGCAGTGTTCATGAGGACTTCACGTCGTCGCATTCGTAATCAAGGTAATTAAAAACCTTACCAAACCTAACCTACTTAATTATTACACTGGAGCACCTACATTTCTGAAATCACTAATCTTTTTTATTACGTGGAATTGAGACTAGTAGATTTTTATTTCTTCTAGTCAACGTAAAACCACAAACACAGGCATGCCAAAGGCCTATTAAAAATTTAGGTCTATTGAATCCTTACTTTGTCATTTCTTGAAAGCAGTTGCATGAACTACAACAAAAAACCTTCGCAAATAGGAATGAAACAATTAATTATATTATGGAGCATAATGTAGATTTTCTAATGAATTATTTTTAGTTTGCTTGTGACTGTAGTCAAGAAACTGAGAATGAAATTGTTTTTTTTTTTTTTTCGTTACTTTTGAACTCAAATGCTTATTACAGAGAAAAATACAAGTCGAATATTTTCAGTAAACAGTATGAAATGTACAGTTTACATTTCGGTACAGAAACCTGACATGTCAGGTTTAAAGAAAAGTACTTTCTCCAATTCATTTCAAGCCTTGATTATGTTATGTTCAAAATTTATTTTAGAATAACTTGTGTAGTAGGCACAGAACATAGAAAAGGTAGTAGGTGCCTAAAGCAGCACACAGCACAGTATTATAAGATGCGACTCTAATAGCAACTAAGGTTGGTCCAACAATTGGCCAACATTACGGTGTATTCTCAGGCAATTTGGTATTGAGCCCGTCGCCGAAACCTAGCTTATTATTAGAACGTTTGATTTAATATGTTTATCATCTTCATCAGCCCATTTGCAGTTCCAATGCAGGGGCTCAGGTCTACTTTATGGATGGTTAAGGGGGGTGGGCCATGATCCTTCACAAATGTAGATTAGAAGGTATTAACAGCGTAATGTTTCTTTCGAAGCGCGGAGTAGCTCGTAATCATAATTTTGGTCATCGACTCTTGCGATAGTTGCTTAACAGCAACGATCGCGTGTCGCGGCGCTTATCCACTACTGGTGGGCCGAGCTACTATCGATTAATTACAATAATAATAAAAAATATAAAGATATCTTCATATTATTTTAATTAATCACAAACGAATTTGAAACAAAGCGAACCTGGGTAGGGTTCGCTTATTCGCTTATATATATATATATATATATATATATATATATATTGTATATAACATTATCCAGTTATCGCTTTGGGTTGGACGAACCAAGAAAAACTATATAGCATCCTTTAATGTAATGAAACAACCCTTCCATGCTGTGTAAACAAGTGTAGGTACAATACTATAACAGAGCCTGCGTTCCTGTTAAATAAAATATAAGACTCCCTAAAGTCGCAATCCCCTTTTTATATTTTACACGATTCCTTACACTAAGATACCCTTTACGAACGACTTTAAGCGGCGACGGTTACACTTTAAGCGATTCTGAATTACAATAATAATGTTGTCTCTTGTGTTTTTCAAAGAAGGGTTAATAAAAACCGCCCAAGTGCGAGTCGGACTCGCGCACGTAGAGTTCCATAACGGAAACGAGCAAAAAAACACTTTTATTATATGGGAACTTCCTTAAATGTTTATATTATCCTGGTTTTGAATACTTGTTGTCGAAGTGGCAACAGAAGTACATCATCTGGGAAACTGTCAACTGTCTGACTTTCACGGTTCATGATATGGTGCCTGGTAACAGACAGAGCCGAAACTATATTATACCTAAGCCAAGCTCGCTTATTTTTAAGCCAAGTCTCGCTTACGCCTAAGTCTAAACTCGCTTTACCAACCAACGACCCAAATAAGGCAAATCGAACGCGTTTATTGAAATCCACGCGAGAAGTGCCAGTCCGTACCGTACTTACCTATAATCTATAATGGTCGGCAATTTCTTTCATCGATAATAATATAAATAAGAAATGAATGTCGAACTACAGGTATAATTCGGTTTCAAAATAAGCAGAGATCTTACTAAGTACTACAATGACCTACTTATTTGACATACATTACTTTGATTACAATACCGTTATATGAATGAATGAATAATAATTTATTGCTAAACATTGACACATAAAACCTTTAAAAAGTAACCCATGTAGACGCAGAAGGCGGCCTTATTCCTAAGGTAGAAATTCTACCAAGCTACCCTTTGTTACGAGAAACTATACCAATTCAGTAAAAAAACTGCGGGCTATTGCATTAACGAAAAAAAAAACTTTCATAAAAGTAAATATATATACTACTACATATTAACAAAATAGGATTTACTAACAGACAGAGTTGGAAGGTACTATTTAAGGAAGACGAGTCAAGCTTGAGGAAATGTTCCTTATCTAGATTAATAAAAGATTCCCATTATATAATCAAAGGTTTGAACCTATTGAGGTAAAAAAGGTTTTCTTTAACACAAAGTTGTAATAACAATTAACATTGTCGTAAAAATCCTAAAAATAATTTAAAATATCCTGTCAAAAAATTACGCACTAAAGGTGTCACCTTTTGAATCATCTTTTGCGCAGAACACACCTGATCATTTTGACTAATATTCAGACAATGACAAAACGTATGAAAAAAAGCACAAATTAATTCTGATTAGAAAATGTGGTTAAATTTACACTTCTGAATATTTACACTTCTAAAATCTAGATATTCATACACACGTACTGCCATCATCAAAAGTTACTCTAAAAACACGTAACGGCTATTCTATTTATCGACACTTATTCTCGCACCAAAAGTACCAATTACATTAGAAGTTCGTGTCGTAGAGCCGACACATTGACCTAATGTGAATGTGGGGGCGTTAACTATCCTGCGTGATTGCAATCGAAGGCTTTACGTCGCCCAAATTGATGTCTTAAAGTTCATGAGTGTCCTTATTGACCTCTATAAAGACAAAGTTTCTGTTGATAGCTGTATATTATTCTCAAACATTTGAAAATAGAACAAAATCGTTCTTCATTAAATTTAGCATAAAAATAATAATTACTGTTCTATTTTTTTATCATTTGCGTTAATTTTTAAAAATAGAAGAGGAAAATGGTGGTTTTAACAAGACAACAAGTCAAATTACGACCTTTTTATCATTTGCTTAAATCGAAACGAAAGGAATTAGTTAATTGAAATATCGTTTCCTTTTCAAAATTAAATAAGGAACAACGTGCAACCCAAATGGAATAGCAAAAGAACTTAATCTTAAGAACATTGCTAAGCTCATTATAAAAAGAGTTAAGATTTTCATCTAACTTATTCATCTCTTAATTCATAGTATCTTTATACCATTCATAATAATTACAATGATGAAATAAATGAAGCCACAAATAGTCGTTACATTTACCCCTCACATTTATCACCGAACGACCTTTATAAATGAATGAATATTGTTTCATGATTCGTAGAATCTATATGTGTATTATTCAGAAAGTAATTTTATACGAAACGAATCATATTTAAAAATCTATATTGTTACCATTAGGGTAATTAAGTGAATTCAACCAATAAAGGTAATAATGAAGCGATGTATAAATAACCGAGACCTCATGCGAAACTTAATAGAAGTATGTAGATAGTTTAAAAAAAATAGAGCAATAGAAATAACTATGAGATTGGTAAGATTCTCCCTAAAATACACGGGACAGAACTATATGTTTATACGAAAAATTGAGACTACTTACTGACTTTTGCGCAGTGGAACTTGAACTTATGCTGCATCATATTCTTCAAACCGTATTTATTTTTATATTGATTGTATTTCAAAATATATGAATTTATGTTGTACAATATATTTTCAAGCGAAGCTATGAGAAAGACAAAGAACGGCGCACTTTTCTCTTAATAATGCCGTCATGGTTTTTAAGCGGCTTGCGGTGAGGTAGTGAATGTATATGCAACCTCTTTTAAAGATAGTAGCGCACGCAGCGGCGACACGGAACAGCAGATCCTGAGAATACACCAGATATTTCTTTGGTGGTGCACTCTTAGTGAAACGAAGAGAAATAGTAAATTAGAAAGTAAGAGATACAATTAAAGCGACTTTACCAGATTCAAGGTAGTGCGCATACACACACACAGACAGAGAGAGAGAGAAAGAGACACACACACACACACACACATACACACAGAGAGAGAGAGAGAAATATAGTTCTCTCTATTCTATAAGAGGAGAAAGAAACACTATCCTACTGATTAATAAAAATACTCCTTCGAACTATGTAAAGAACATTAGTTCTCCTACAGATTTCAAATAATAATATTTTATTATATTAACTTAATAATAAACCGTTTAAAACAAATATTTTAAAAATAAATTGTTGTATTCGTACCCATACACATCATAATATATTGTTATAACTCTACTCAAAATCAAACGTTCGAAATACAAACTTTTTTAATACTTTTGTGACAGTGCTCACTAAATGGACTGAACAATTTAAATAGAAATAGTACCGAAAAACTCAATAAAAGGTCAGGAAGTTATTTTTATAAACGTGACTTCAAAGAGGGGAAAGAAGCGGTCCGAACTCGAAAGGAAAAGGCCAAACTCATAAGGAATTCAACGTCGAGACAAATTGTATTAAGTTCAGCGAGTGTTGGAAACAAGGGACTTACTATAAGCTCTTAAGCGGCTAACCAAAATCACTAATTTTAGGCTGAGTATAAAAACGATGGCAGAAATGCATTCACAAGACTATGAAAGACGAGGAAGATAAAAACAAAATAAATTCATTGGGTCATTCAATCGGATAGTGAGGATGGCTTTATTAAGCAAAATGGAGCCTCAAAACCTTAGGGATAACAGTAGTCTTTCGAGTTTACCACATCTTCTTAAACTGACTAACTCTGGATACGTTTGATAGTAATTTTATAGAAAGAAATAACGCCCAAAATGAGCTGTAATTTTTTTTTAATTTATTTACAATGAGCTCACTCTTGACCTCAATCTAGCCTTAGGACATAGATGAAATCTACGTTGGAACGAGCTTGCCCAAAAGGAACCTATTCACTATTGCCTTAAATAGGTCTGGGGTATATGTACTCGGGAATATAGACACCGGCAGGGAGTTCCACTCCTATAAAAGACTGACAGGGTTTCCATCCTATACAAGACGGACAGGCTTTACGGCGATGGCTTAGGCTGTGCAGCTTGGTTTCGACTAGTTTTATGTCGCTAATGAGTCTCTTGGCTTTGCGTTCCACCGAGTCCAATACGGCAAGCTGATACTTAGCTGATCCATCCCACAAGTGACTGCAGTATTCCTTACACGACCGGACTTGCGCTTTGTGTAGAGTCAAAAGCTTTAACCTATTTAAGATACCCAGCTTTTTGGCTGTTTGTGCTCTACACTCGATGTTTTCGCCAAAATTGTAATTAAAAATGAGAGAAGTTACGTGTAATATCCAAACAGTTGTATTCCTCAAGTATTTTTTAAATGTAATATTTAAGCCTAGCAAAAATATATCCAAATAGAATTATATTATCATTTTTTATTATTCACTTATTTCTTGAATACGTTTTTCGTAAGAATCTCTTAGTACCTGCTTTAGCATTAACGATTCACATAAGTATATTTTATTTGTGAAAGAAATATGGCACATACCTCTTAATCTTGATCAAGGTTTCTTATCACCGACCCGTTGCTAGGTAGACATCTTTTGGAGAAATATTATTTTGTATCTATTTTATTTTTGGGACTTCCAATTTGTTGTATTTGCTCTTCTATAAATTGAAAATATTACGAAAAGTCAACAACAAAAAGAAAGTTTATTTACTAACCCGTTGCCAGTCTTATCTTAGGTCTGACACTAAAGATGTAAAAAAATTTGCAGCTGGTAGAACTAGACACTAGATAAGAGTGATAGTAGGTATTAAATTCTATAAAATAGAATACATATGTGGACAATATTGAGCAATGCTTCCTCCGCTCAATTAATTAAAATTATTGCTGAATTATCGTAATGCTTTGTGAGTCAAGAGTCAATAATAAATATGTTTTGAAGGTATAATAACGTTAGTATTATCATCATACTGTCGCAGCCAATAATATAGTTGGACAGTTCTGTTATTTGGCTATAAGCGAGCGCGCGGGAGCGACGAGCGACTACTTTGTTCAGACCGAAAGACGTACATTATTATAGCTTACTTATATGGTACATCAATCGTTACAAATCTGTCAAATTATCCATAAATCATTGTCGATAGAATTCAAAATTAATTAAGGAAGTATGATATAATGTGGATCCCTAACGTAGAGACGTGTCTGCTCGCGCATAATTTTAAATTCTAAATTTCGAAACGCGGGCAATATAGATAATTAATCAATAGCCACATTCACTGAGCGATCCAGTGAGTTAATACAAAACATTTATTCATATTATGTGGTAGGTCTAGCAACAAAAAATGAATCGCAAACAGCGGGAAGCGTGCAGCTTCGATCGCTTAATTCAACATCAACAGCGCGCGATAGATAGCGCGTTAGGTCGCATTAGATCGCTTAGTATTCTTCCTCGTAATTCATGCCTTCGGGAAATTTGTGTGCTTGATTAGAATCATTATGTTTTACATCTTATGGTTATCAAAACTAGTTTTTACGTTCAACTGTAATCATCTTGTATATAAAGTTTACATTAAAAGTGAGTATTTCAGCAAATGTTTTGCCTCTACTTTTATAAATTATGATTTTATATATTTACCAAGCACTATTTCAACATCTAGTCTACTTTAACCAAATATACTCAATGACATAAAATACTATAGGGCACAATACATAATACTACTATTATAGGTTCTAAGACCACGATTACCAAGCGGATATCACTTACTGATCGAGTGTCCTATCTAACAGTTTAATTCAAAAAACTAGCTGTCATAAAATTTATTTTAGTTGTTTAAATAGTCAGTGATCAATATTATATAAATCTCTTTTATTGACACGGAGTATAAATAAAACGTGGACGATTGTGTGAAATAAAAAAAAAATCACAGAGAATAATTCCGATTAAGAAGAATAATATCACATTTTAAAAGAACAGAATGGTTCATAATATTTTGTTTCGTTAAAAAAATATAATTTTATATTTACTATTCACATAATTATATTCCGGCTTCTTTGATGAAAAGGAATTTCTAAAGAAGGAATAAGATAAATAACAAGAAAGCGATTTTCGTGTAAAAAAAAGAAATGTACATTCACTTGATCTTTGTATTTTAGATGATGTCTGAGAATCAGAGAAATCTTTGGAAAGATACCTCAAAGTGACAGTATTCATTTCCTCTTAACGTTTTATCTCCGCTCCAGATCTTTGGTACGTACCTCATTTGCGTATCTCGAGATTTTTCTCTAGAATCGTTTTAAACTTATTGGATTTCAACGTTTTCAGTTACACAGTGGATCGTGGCTACAGGTGAAATGAAATGAGTTAGAAACTAAAGTTTGGCAAAATTTGACAATAATTCAACATGGCGCCGCCGCTTACCGACTGAGAGCGTTCCGTTTTCCGTTTCTGGTTTTCTTGGAAAATTTCGAAGTGAAATCTCTATTGAATAGGTTGAAATCCAATTAATTTTAATTAAAATATTGTTCGAGATACCGTTTGCTCATTAATTAACCTATTAAAATGAGTATCTGTTCATCTGTTTTGAAATAACGTAAGATTAATAGTATTTACCTATGAAAGAAAACAAATGTTCTTTAAAAGAAAATAGACACTAATTTTCTTACTATATAAGTGCAAAGTTGCGGGAATAGTACATAATAAGTCGACGATACTAAAAGAACCTACATTGTCTTTTCAAACTCCTTTGATGTTGTGCTATTTCGCTTGAATTAAATCGACGTGGAGTTTAAAGAAGAAGTGCAAAGAGAATGTCAACTGATAGTGCTAAAGCATGTTCTATTCTGCCTTACCTATTCATGAGATAAACTCGGAGTAAACAAAAAATTTAAAAAAAAAATATTGAGCTGATGAAATTCCAATTAATAGGGTTGAAGACATTTTTTTATGTCTGTCCGTTAGGTAGATTATTGAAGATTTTTCTATAATTTGACTAGTTGACTTAATATTTTTTCTATCCAGGCATTAACTCTAATAGGGACTTTGAGTTTTCTTCAAAGACAACAAAATTATCTTTACAAATATTAAAAGTAAAATATGCTCGAACAACGTAAAACTGTCAACTTAAACTCTTGTTCATCCAGTCTCGTCGAATATTTTGTTTTTATATAACTACGATGTATGAAGGCCATGAAAAATGCGAAGTATCGCAAACTGTTAAACAAATACCCAGGTAATTCATTACGCGACTGCCCAACAAAATGGACTGTATTGTGCTTAGAGTTAATTTATATATATGTGTGTTTATTTACTGACGCCATCACTTTTGAAAGTATAACGGATATAAATGTATAGGGTATCATTGAAAACCCTACATCATCCCGAATCACACTGGCTATAGGTATATTTATTTTTTTATTTCCAATATGGCGAATATATGACATCATTTTAAAAACAGGAAAAAATAATATATTTTCAATAAAGGTTTTATGAAACATCAATTGAAGGTCATGGTTATCAAAACACTTTGTAAAAAATACACTTTGTAAACATTTACTAGTCTTTAAACACTGCCAAAATCGAATTGAAATAAAAAAAAAGAAGTTGTCGTTTTAATTTTGTTTAGCCAATCCATAATACAAATTGTTTCTTTTATTTTTAGTTGGGTAATAGCTGTCTTTTTTAATTTTTAAATTATTTTGATGCATTATTTTCTAGAAACTTAAAATGAAGATTGGAATATTCCTTATAACCAGAAAATCCGTACTTTTAAAGCCAACTTCGCTGAGATTCATTGTTGTCCTATAGGAAATATCGATGAGCGATGCGCGCTCTCCACCATTTACCTCGAAACGGTTCATAATAATTAAAGTTTATTCAGACATTACCTATAAAAATAATTGACATCTTTGCAAGCAAAAAATGGAAGGCGAAACAAACATTCGTTTTTTCCGGTTGTTGCTATCCGTCGCCGCCGCGCCCGTGGCCATCCTTTGAAGATTACTCATCCACCGTAGGCTTCGTCTACAAATTCGAATATTCAGCCTTTTTATCCCCAGCACTTAATCCCCGGCGCGTAGAGCGTCGCTTCTGAGTCGTTACATAACAATATTCGTAAAGGAACCAAACGGAAATTATTTCTAACGTAAATAAATAAGAGAAAACGATAAAGCGCTGTGGGTACACGAAAGTTGTGGAAAAAAAATGCTTATTAGAAAGAGAATAAGGAATATTGAAAAGCAAAACTTCGAGCAAACACAATTTCAGATTATGCTAAAAGTAAGTAAATGTAACACATGATGAATTTATTGTTGACTGCGCTGTTTTGTTTACCTAAGATTCGATTGAAATGATACAAAATGCACTGGACGACTAGTCTATATATAAAGGGTAACCGTTACAGAGTTTTTTACATAGAAATTGCTACGAGAGACACTTATGTGTCAGATAATGCTACGACAACCAATTCTGAATACATACTGCTGCGACAGATATTGGTGCTTTACATGCTGCTACGACAGACAACTGTAGCAGAAACTGCTGCTTTAAATATTACTACGACCGCCTACGATTGCATTTTTTTCACAAGCTCCGTGGCCGTGGATTTCTATAATACATGTGCTTTAATTACTTAATTTGGGATCTCAATAAAGTATGTGATGTCAAATATAAATTATGTTGTATATACATATATACTTCATTTGAATGTCAGCGTCACAATATCATGCACTGGGCTAACAAAGAGACAAAAAATCTTGGGTGAATTCGCGGAGCAAGCTACTAGGCAATAAAAAGACTTTTATGAGGGAAAAAACTTTAAGACCGCTTTGTATTTTGAATCTTTGGATAAGTTATGCCTAAGAGAGTAATAATTCAAAGTGTAAAAGGGAAATTTTCTCTTTATTTAGTCCTCGTTACTTCGCCGGTTCTGACGTAGAAAGTGGGGTGAAGTAAGTTAAAATAAATTATATTTTAAAGTTACATACAGAGTGATATCTTAATTGCCAGAGAAAAGTCGACATGCTCAGACATACATCATGTTTAGTAATTTAAGAGTAAATTAGAAAATGAAAAAAAAAATCTTTTGATATATAAAATAATAGGGCACTTTGTATAATCTCAATTACCTATATGTTAATACTATTAATATAAATAATTTTGAACTTACTAAAGACAATAGGTAAAAGCTAAACTCAATAACCCCCGTAAAAAAACAATTCTGTGAAAAATCAGCGTGGAAAACAGCGTCAAACACAACGCTGTGTTTCTTTTTAATTTAATGACAAATCAGATTTGCGTTTCCGACTTGCTCTTGACCGTCTTTTTCATAGGTATGAATATATTGTTGGCACGACTACTATCGTTCTTCAAAATCACGTCGAGTTATCAATGACAGCTATGATTGAGTTGTTAATTAATGAACGAAACGTTGTAAAGATTCGAGTAAAATATCTCAAATATTCAAAAGATCATTGAAGTGAAACGTGAACGATATGACAAAATAATTCAGCCTGTTCCCGGAGTTTGAATTGATTCAGCTGTCGACATAATTAAAATATAAATTAAGTGAATTAATTGTTAGAAATATTGTGAATCTTATTGAAGAAAAGTGATTTTTTTTACCTATCCATCCAGTCAACTATCCTAGTCTACCTACACTAAATTATGTGTATCGTATTTTACTGTTAAATAGCAAAAAATAACTTAACATTTGTAGGTTCTTAAACCTAAACCAAAAGGCGACTTTGCTTTTTAGCATGACCCGAGTATAATGTTATACCGAATTTAGTAAAATGTCTACCTCTATTATATCGTATATTGTTTCAGTTCAATTATTTTATTAATCAAAGCATCAACATGAATTTGATTTGCAAGCTAAAAGCTATTTATTGTATATAAGAAAATGTAGGTCACACGAGTTTCACTAGCGCCACGCATGTAATATTAAAATCATTCATTAACTATGTATTCAAATGTTTCAAATTCGTTCGATAATTCACACGAATAATTTTGGAATCACTGGTATGTATTTCTTATTGAATTTTAGTTTTTTTAAACGTCTCCCAAAAAGGAATTGTTATATTAGTAGCAATAAGAGCTTCTTAACACGTGTGCTGAATTCTGTAAGTGTACTTTATGTATGTCAACTGATTTTTCAGTGGATTGTAGACCGATTTTTTAATCGTTAACTTATGTGTCTGAAATGTTTCCATAAAAATATTATAGAAATAGAATTAGCAAGGGATTAGCAAATAACGGAAAACGTTCTGCTAAATTACAAAAATAATAATAAGATCGAAGAAAACAAAAAACAAATTATTATAATTAAGTAACACGTCCATTTTTTTTTGTATGGAGGTTGGTACTTTATTCAAATTATCTCGTACCAAGCATAAAGTATATATTAGATGGTAAATAAACCTTGCACATGATCATTTTATTTTATTTTAAGGCGCCGCCAAAATGTTTATTTTCTGATTTGAACATAATTTGGAGGATATTTTATAATTTATGTAGCAACACATAAGTGCATTAAGAAAATCTATGGCAACCCCATCCCTATTATTGTAATTATTTATTGTTTTAAGAGGTTATGCAGTTCTCTGAGGAACCGTAGTCACTACGACCTAATAGATCAATTATTGTGACTCGCCGCCAGAGTTACAGTAACTCATTTAGCCCGGTAGACTTCAAAAAGTCTTTGATTTTCCTGGCTTTTAGAGATGTTATATCTTCTGGGCTGATTATATGTCGACCCAGATGTATGCTTCGTTTGTGGATCAGTGGTCCACATTCACACATGAGATTTTTGGTGTTTCACGTTCCTGTTTGCAATATCTGCAAATGTCAGTGTCACTTAATTTCATGTTAAATAGGTGTCTTTTGAATTTTCAGTGTCCAGACAAGGTTCGTATAATTGTCCATATATTTGTTCTGTTTAGCTTTAAGAGCTTTTCAATTAGTTCTTGTGAATGACCTTCAATTAGCGATTTAGCGTGATTTAATCCCGGCTGTTTTGGCAGTATTTTTTTGCATCCCTTTGCAGGTCATTCTTTAGAATTTGCATCACATGGTTTTTTGGGATGCCACAAAAGGGCTCTGGTCCTATATGTAGTCCCTGTGCTCCAGCCCTTGCTAATTCATCCGCTTTTTCAATGCCAATGATGCCCGAGTGTCCTTGTACCCATTTAAGAATAATTTTATTCTTTTGCCCCACTTCATTCAGTCTGTCAATACAATCCTTCCCTAACCCCATCCCTAAGTTATATTCCAATTCATGCTGTGAACTAATCTATTTGGACAATGTGGAATCATTATTTTTATTTTCTATTAATTATTGATATTTTAGACATCTAAATGCCAAACACAGAGATATTTTAAACGAATGGAAGTTTGTCGAGGCAGATTGGGCCCGATTTGAGTCCATTCGGTGCGTAACTTATTATAATAAATACATAGTTAACAAATTATTAATTCGATTTTCACAATATTATTTTATTATTTGCCGACTAGGGACGCTAAGTTATAATAAGGTGCTTTAGGGTAATACCCAGAACAGGCAAATACTGAAAGTGACGGATTAACAACAAATCAGGCATTTTCTATCGGTGGAGTTGACTATTAAACAGGCTTTTACTAGATAAAAAACCTTTAATTACAACAAACATATTGGTTTTTGTTTAATATCATTATCGAAATTTCCCTGCTTTCGTAATGACCCCAAAGTACCCTACCGAAGGCTAGGCAGTAGACAAAGATCCCTTTGCCTTTGTTTATAATTTCAGGCGTTTTCTTTTTTAAATTAAGTTTGATTAGTGTTTCTAGGCAAACCATACCAATTTTATTAACTTAATTCTCTAAAACGGGGGAACTTTCAAGCCTGAAACTTTGATGAAAGATAGAGGATTGTGTCTAGGTTCTATGATAATTTTCTTAATAGTGGTTAGATTTTTTCGGATAAAGTACCAAAAAAATCATTTACCTTTCATTAGTTTAAAGCGACATTACCAATACAAATTTAAAACTTTCTAGTTCTAATGAATAGCTTAAACTCGTATTTAAAACTTAACGGATGTTTATGCAACTGGGTGTAAAAATAATGAAACACATTTTTATGGGTAAGTAAGACAGAGATTTTGAGTGGGTTGTTAATATTAACACTACGGCTTCAATAGAATTTTCACGAACTTCTGGACCTCCTTTAAGATTTACTTTTCATGCTTTTGAAGTCGGTTTTATTTTTCGCAAAAAAAAAATGCAAACCGTTGAGGTTTAATAATTAGTAGCTACCAAACGTGAAGTGGATTATATAATGTCGATTTCTCCAGTGGTAAATGAAAATGGTGGAATAGGATCGATTTTAAGAGCTTGAGATTGATTGATGCTAGCGACATACGTTTCAGATATCGAGTTAAATTAGTACATATTTAAAAGTAGTAAATAAAATTCGACGATTCAATATATGATTCGATATCGCCTTATAATTGACTTAATCATGCTCTTATCCAACAAGGGTTGAGCTATAATAAGATGTTCCAGAAACATACACATTAAGTCAATGTAACTGTCTCCATTAAAATTCAAAGGATACCACCTAAGAAATAGTGCTGTAGCCATCACTCAATATTCTTCACTCTAATACTGACGTTTCAAATTTATCAATTAAAAAAATAGTGGGTAAATAAAAAACCTATTCCATTTATTTTTATGACTTCAGACGTGAATTTAGTTTTCACATTCAGGGTAGATTTAAAAATATATATATCGAATAACAATTTCCTAGTAATTAAATAACGAAATCCGAAACCTTTTTGACATTGCATCGTTTCCGAATACGACCTGTTTTATAATCAATTTACGCGTCAGGTAATTTATTGCTTACCGACCAAGTGAACCTACGGAAAACGTTAGCTTGCAAGCTTTGGGCCTAATTCATTTACATAATTCGATCGTTGGGCTTTGAGGATAAACGGCCTATGTTTATTTATCGATTTTACTGGGAATAAATCATTAAAGGTAAATGGCGTATTCCGCACCCTCGAAAAGATCAGGCCCGCATCAAGGGTCCTCTTGAGTCCTATACAAACACCGAATCGTTCAGGTAGGTAAAACGCTTTTTAATTAACTGTGTGATGTACGATTGATTAAGATGTTATTTTGTTTGCGCTGTTAATTATCAAGCTTTGATCTGTTTTTGATGAAAAAAATGTTATTATGGTATAATGGATTTGAATCGAATTTATACTTGTATAACAAACACAAAATTAGCTACCTGTATCTTAATCGTGTTGTATTTGAATTCGTTAGCCTCAAAGAACTTTTTAATCAGATATAAAATCAATTAATCCTAGCTTTACTGTCATAAATAGGAGAAAATACCTACAGATAATAAAACTACATTTCAATACTAAAATAAATTATCAACGAACGCCGCATTTATGGCCAAATATGACTAATATTTATTTTAAAGCTAGTGCGGCCCTGGAATTCAATAGGATAGTGTAATAACGTTTATTTATCACACCAATACCTTTTATATAATGGTTGGTTCGGCTGTTATGCTAAGTATTCCTTTGTTTATTCTGCGGAAGGATGTTATTAAGCCTACCGACGCGGTAATAGACTGTGTGTAACCGACGACTGCTGTATTTGAAATATTTCAAGAGCACCGGTTACGGTTACTTTGGTACATGAATTACGATAATCTAGCAGCTATGACTGTTGTTATGATAGTGTTGTATCTGCTGACATAAATAAATACATCAAATAAAGAAATCTCAACAAAGATGTGTTTAAATTAGACTTTTTTATTCGTTATTATATTTTTACTATAAGATATTGTTTGATGAGGAAAATGAATATTACCTATACATCCATGTTATCGATGGGGGTAGAAAATATCTCAAAACAAACTTTTAAGAGTTAAAGAAATCTTGTTTAAATGAAAATAATAATCTTTTTATTAAATCCCTAGCCGGTTTCTCGCAACTTCACCCATATAAGTTAAAGTTTATGTTCCCCTCGATGTTGTAGATGCTGTAGATTCTCGTAGTTGAAAGAATTCTTTGAATCCATTAGTCCAGTAGTTTTGGAGCCTATTCAATGCAAACAAACGATTAAATATTTATCTACACCGTAGTATAAAACAAAGTTACTTTCCGCTGTCCGTACGCTTTGAATCATTTGAACTACGCAACGGATTTAAATGCGTTTTTCGTCAATGTAAAGAGTAATATATGGGGAAGATTCAAATTTTAATACAGTACCGTAGTTGTGAAGTCACTGGCTAAAAACTAGTATTAGGATAAATAAAAGGTCATTTGTAGGTGAATAAGAAATCTTATTTTAATTTTAAAATACTTTAACATAATTAATAGTACTTAAGCAGTGTCCGCGTAATAAGATTTCTTCATTATTATTTTTCCTCGGAAATCCGGCAGCGTAATATAATACCATCGTTTCACTAGTATAGTAAATTAAATAAAACACTTTTAATATTTCCCTCTCAGAAGCCAAATGACAATGAGTACTTTTATTTCTTTCAATAATTTATCAAAAAACTAATGATAATGTTAAAAAAAATGCAAGACATTTTACCGAGAAAAGCTAATTTTCAGATTTCCCATAACTGTGACAATGTATACATATTTTTATTTTGGGTTATATTTTGTATGAGCCTAAAATAGCACCGCCACCATGAGATGGAAAGCAGCGTTTCTTGACCTTGCTCTACTGCGATCGAAAGATAGTCTAACAAATTAAGTCCACCTACGAGAAAGAGATCTCTCATCGTTTCCAGTTCTAATGGACAGCGTCTGGGAAATATGACATATCTTCGCGTTCATATTACCACCGTGTTTAAGACTAAAATATTCGACAAGGGTGTGTTGCCAGTGATAACTTACGAAAGCGAGATGTAGTAGTTTATTATATCCAAAAAGGAATAAGGAGGCTCAAAGTCACGCGGCGAACAACGAAAAGAGCAATACTTGGTGTTTACCCACTATCGAATAAGAAACGAGGACAACCGCAGAACTAACGTAATTAATTGCTCTGCTCGAAGGATTGTTCAGCATAAGTGCTTAGTGAGCGGCAACCAGAGCGAGAAGAACCCACGGTTGATGAGGTGAAATGTGCTCAGTGGTAAGCTCCCAAGTGGACCGGATATCTGACAAAAGTCGTTGGTAATTTTCATACACATTTTAACATTAACTAATGATATTTTAAGAATAAAATGATATCTGCAAACAAAACTATTTCATGATTATCTATATCAATAAAGCATTTCAATAATCTAAAAGCAATATGAGACCAAGAATTGAGCCTTGTGGAACACCCATCTTAACTATCGACCCAGGAGATCTCTTGTTATTGGTTTCAATCCTCTGCATTTCGTCACTTAAATAAGAGAGAATGAATTCTGATAAGTTATCTTTAGTGCCTCATTTTTATTGATTGGTTATTGGTAATGAAGTTAGCCTGCAGAGCGAATCCCATAGACCAATAGACAAATGAGTAAAGTGAAGTTTCCATACCAATGTCTTAAGTGTTAATCATCTATATAGAACGAAATGATTGTTTTTCCACCTTCAACATCCCAGGCAATCTCTTCCCTGGAATAGAGTTGCGATCGTAAAACGAAGTTAAGTTGGCAAGTGGCGTACATAAAATTTGGGAATCTGCTTTGCCCCTCATAAAATTCGTATTTTCTACAAATAACTTCGACCTATAAAATGAAGGCACGCGTATTACAAGCCACGTGTTTTACTACACATTTTGCGCGCGCATAAAATTTTCATACTTGATTATGTAATTTATGTGCGAATATTCTATGTTGATGGCCTGCTTAACCGGCTGTATGAAGATAAGTTGAGATTTTATTAAAGGTAATATTTTCGTATTACAAGGTAATATTTGCGGTGCTATCTATGAACAAACATTCTAAGACGTACGCAAGTTGATGCTAATTTTATTATAGTATTATAATCTTGAAACGCATTTAAATTAGTGTAACTATCGAAAAATAGTGTATTCCTTATTAAACTTATTCAGATTTTTTTCTCCAACAATTATTTACAATTAGTCCATGACAATTAGTTGTCTTATTCTAAATCTATCGGAAGCCCTTTCAAAGGTATAGCGATTTATAGAGCTATGTATCACTTAAAAGTACAATAACTTTTGAAACGAATAATGATTTGGACGACCAAGAGAAGATTGCAGATAACATTTATTTTAACATTTCTCAACAGCTTTCATCTAATAAATTGAAATAAAGTTTAATTTCAAATATAGTTAAATTGCGATATCGGCCATTCAATATATTTGAAAAATAAACATCGTGATCGCATTCCCTGTCATATATGAAATAGTTATAGCATAATGTACGTGAATATCTTTCAAATTTATAAATACTGCTATTAAATATGAAAAGTTAATAGAATTATATTAAACTTCTTGAATGTTGCATTTAAAATTTAATAAAAAATTCTTAATATATGATATTAACGATACAAAACCGTAGGGGTTTAAATGAAATATATGTAAATTAATTCAAAAAATTACAAGTAGTTGACAGGCTTTCGTCATGTGCACTTATAATTAGTGAACATCTCGTTGGTATTTGAGCTGATGTACAAACATTTACCAAACGCGGCTTTGTATGTAACCCAGTGTTGGCTGAAGCTCTTATCAAATCCTTTAGAATAGGAACGTGTACAAGAGCGTATGTAAACATTATAAATAACAGAGCACGTTTTATTGTTGCATAACTCTTAATATTTACTTAAATGGAGAAAATCGATAGATCTCTCAAGTCCCTTGTATGATAGAAGAGGGAAAATCCTATTTGGACTACGGAAAACTTTCCCCCCTAAGTAAGCAAAATTGTCGACACGCAAACATCTCACAGTAGGTACATCGCCTACCCAGGAAAAAAGTTGTTCAAGTTTCCAAACTGTCTACATTTATATTTACGAGTGTATCTCTCTCCTACTGCTTAAGTAATAAAGTTTAAAATTGGGCGTAACTTGTGAAAGTTTGCCCTGCGAGTGTAAAACTCGAGACGTTATATAGAAGGCAAAGCACTCGTACCTCAGGGATAGAACTCGCCGGAACTTCCCCTCGTATTCTAGTTTTAATTAAGTCACATCTTTATTCGTAGCTCATCACAAATTCTGTAAAACTACTCATATAAATACTCGCACGCTCTAGTTATACACATATTTTGGACTCGGCTTGCGTTTTTCCGATAACTTCAATATACTGTAACTTCAACAAATGTCATACTTCAGCTATAATATTTTTGATTTTTACGTAAATAGACTAGTTGTCCAATCTCAAAATCTATCACATTTCCTTTCAAAGGTAAAGCGGTTTATGGAATTATGAAACGGTTAAAGTCGCAATTGTTTTGGGAACTAATTATGATTTGATTAATCAAGCATGCTGTTTTCGTACAGAAAGGAACTGATCATAACATTTCGTCGACCTGAACGAAGGCCAACTAAAACGGGGCCCACCGACTGCAATGGTCGGCGGTCAATTTGATTTTTTTTTTCCACCTACGGGATGATGCATCATATGCGATTGATATAGACTATAATTTACGCGGACGAAGTCTCGGGAAATCTGCTGGTTTGTTGTAGGTATCATACGTAAAGTATCTAAAGCGTTGAATAAATAAAAAAACGCACCAATTAGTTTGGGAACAGCACATACCCATGGCCTGTGCGACTATATTTTCTTGTTGTACAATATTTCTTATATTGAAGACATATTTTAATAATTTATTTGGAAAAAGTTACACATCGGTGCATGAAAAAAAATGTGTAGTATTGTATAATATTTGAGTATATTTGATCAATAAATTAACCTGTTTTAAACGGGTGTGTATTTGATTTCAGAACACGGAACCTATAAAGGATCCGAAACATCATGAAATCAAATATAAACGCGCCAAAAAATCTCGTGCTCTCCGTCCATCAGAAGACACTTTAAGCCGTTGACCACGGCTGAAGCTACAGTCATTAATACCCACCAATCTGAGCCCCAGTAAAGGTAAAATTAAAAGGCTGATGATACTCGTATCAATGCTATATTGATATATGGATACTTGGGACTAATGATTTTTTAATCATTTTTCGTTGAGATAATGTCAGTAATTAAAATATCATATTCTATATAATTATAAATTTTAAATATTTAATTTTAATGTTTGCTGATTAAGTAGTGATTATAACTAAACTATATTATCTCTATGACCTGTGTGTCATTATGACTTAGTTCAGACATAAACTAAAAATGTTTACATATAGACTAAATGTTAATGTATGCCTAAAAATAATATTAAAAACACTAGTTATGTAAAAAGCTATAAGCTATATTATACGCTAATATTACCTTAAATAATCTGTAATACTTAACTAAACACGAAACAATGTAATTTATGAATAAATTATTATTATTAATATTATATTATTAGTTCATTATCTTCCTCATATATCAATGGTGAAAGATATATTTATTATTTTGTGATATAGTAACAAAAACTCTGTCTTAAAGTATTGTAGTTGATGCCCTTATTGACTTTCCATAATCATTGCCTTGCAGTTCGCTGATGACTAATATTCAAGCGCCTGACCACCGCCGTGTGTAAGACGGACGCCAAATGCTTTGTATTTTAAGTTCATTAGAAAAAGTCTACTACGAATTTAAACTGTACATTTGGTCAATAACAGTATTGATAGATTTGCTCTGCGCAAACGAATATGTGCAATTTGGAAAGATGCTTTTAATGCTCGGCGTGGCTGGATCGTGTTGTGTTGCCTGTGATGAAAATTGAGCGCACCACGAGTATTTGCACTGTCATAGTCACCATCATCAACAGCCGTACGACGCCCACTGCTAAGCATAGGGCTCCCCTATTTATCTCCAAGATCGTAGATCTATTTCGTGGTGGCCCTCCGTATTACGCGGTAGCACTGTAAGATCTGGCAACTCTTGAGGATCCTCCGCGGAGGGGCACAACATGTGTAGAGCGATGACCTTTTGCCGTTTGTCCATGTGAATTTGTGTGCGGGCGCTGCACAAGCAGTACTTGTAGGTACTGACTGGATGTGGAAGTTGCTAAATATTATAATTTTACGGTTATATAAATATGAACAAGTGTTGTGGGCCTTAGTACCTCTTCGGACACAGTTCGAGTGACTCAGTCATGCACGTTCCACTTTATCTCCATGTCCATTGCTTTAATTATTTTCTATTTCCCACTAGTTTCTCATGGCTCCACAGAGTTTTGTAACACGTGTGATGTTTTGCGAAATATTGTGATGGTCTTAACCATAATTTAAGCAACAGAAAACAAATGAGGTCAGATAAGGCGCGTTGTCGAAATGAATACCAATGCCGTAATATTTAGGTCGTTTGGTAAATAACTGCCTTCTCGTATAACAGGGAGAACAATGGCCATTTAAAATTTATTCTGAAAATAAAGTTCATTAAATGTTTCTAAGGCAGTGTGCAAAGTAAACACTTAGGTTAGGATTCTCTCTTTTTGTGACTTAAAAGTTTAGTAATTCACATCTCGTTTAACAAACAATATTCTTATTTATAAATTTAACTAGCATACATTTCAACTCGGGCGTTTAAGAGCAACTTTTTTTGATTTGGAGCGAAGATTTTCTGACCATTGCGAGACAGACAGAAAATAGGAAACGAATGGTTACCAGAGGATAAAGTAGCTTTTGGTGAAACGCAATTCGAATATGACTCATTCACACTGGTTACTGGCTCAGCACACGGAGTGCGAGCAACCACAGCGTGCTCATGTCTTTGGTAAATAAAACAATGATCACCCAATAAAAGCGAGGAACTAAAATCCAGCACGCCGCACGCAGATGTCACCACCAGTGTAAAAACACTATTATGTAGATACAACACACTGCACGCATGCGTAGCGTCATCTATCCGTTAAAGTATCAGAACAATAAAATAAAAAAACTGAAAACATATGTCTTTTCAAAGTTTCTAGGCATGCAAGGTTGCTAGTAAATAACCCTATGTATACAAACGAATAACTATAAATTGAATGATGATCCATAGTATGTATGTACATTCCTGAGCGTAAGCATCAAAACCGGATAACCAATGATATTTTTTAATCAAAAGCAACTACAATATAAATTGGAATCACCCTACGGAACGGCTACAATATCTAAGTCCAAGCATTGTTATCCAACACGATCATAGCGAGACACCCTTTAAGACATGATCGCAAAATACCGTCTCTAATCTCAAGACTTAGTCTAACTCCGCCATTTTTTGTTTATTTCATGAACATTACCACAATTAGGGAAAAAAATATTAAAAGGTGTAGTTTAATGTTTAAAACGACCAAAAGATCCACCCTCAAGATTCAACTTCCACGCTCAAATTGCTAAAACAGAACTCCTTTGACGTAGATTAGAGACTTAACGCGGAGCCGTTGATAAGCCCGGAGAAAACAATTAAGTCTACAAAACGGCCAAAAGCATCTCAAGATAAAACGGAATAAATTCAAGCAATAATGCGTACGAATCGGCCTTAGTTTTCTGTGCAAATTACTCTTTTGGGTGGAATTCTAGAGAAAGCCTCGTAGTTAAAACGTTACACGAATTTATGTACGTTCACTGACAAGGGAATAATTATTTCTGACAGTATCTTGGCTTTCATTGTTTGATGCTACAAGGAGAAGATGATTAAGTCTGTAGTTTTCAGAGTTTATATTCATAAATAGAATTTTCAGTACAATCTCCACATGATTTTATGTAGAAAACAAAATGTTATATAGTAGTTGTTTTAAAAATTATTTTTTGCTATAAAAAATTATGTGAATTCTTGCATATGTAAATATCAAATTAAAGAAACATTTTTTCTCTTTTTATACAGTGTTGTATAATATCATTTGAGTATTTAGACTGCGTATCGAATTCCTCCAAACTTCGTTTAGTGGTGTTGGCGTTTTGTATATAGAAATAAAGAACAACATAAAATAAAACAATAAAGTAAATAACTCACTTGAATTCTTCATTGGGTTTTACACAATGCAAATTGTATACACTGACACTGATGTAGTAAACTACAACTTAGTTTCCGTACCATTACAATAGCATAGATTCGACTTCTTGATATCCGACAAAAAAACTACGAATATCAAATTAACTTCTTTTTATGTTCAGCACCATCTTTTTTATATAAGTGATATTCACACCATCTATCAGACTCAGTCGAATCTAGGCTAGAGTTATGACAACGTAATCGTTTTGAACAATTGCTGTACATTCAGAATAAATACGAATCTATGTAGTTTTTATTGTATATAATAATTAAATTAATAAGTATTGCTCACAGTAGTTTTCCTGCTAATGAATAACCGTCCATACTAGTATGTAAATTTAATAGAACTTTTCTGGGCGCTAGATAACGGACCAAAATGGTTTGGTTAAAAATGTATGTGCATGTAAAAGCAGGGTAAATTTAGCAGATTTAAGAAAGTTATCATTTCTTGAATATGAAAAAGCAATGAAAAAATATGAGCATATGAATTGATAAACGAACTCCCGTGGGTGAATATAATGTCTTTTATATTCACCTACATCTTGTTTCAAAATTTTAGAAGAACGCACACACCAGAAGTTTAACTTTGGTTTAAAAGCACAGCACTGAACGCAGCGTCAAACAAAGCGCTATTGCAGCTTTAGAGGTTCAATTGAATAAAACCTTTATAGGTTTTATTTTGAACGTCTTCTACACTATGTTTGACGCTGTATTTTTAACTGAATAGCTCTGCAGATTCATTTAGTATGCTATTCTTATTCAAGTTGGAACTCTCTTAATAAAGTTTTATTAACTTTCTATTTGTAATTTTTAGTTTGACTCAATATATACTCAACAATGTTTAGGAGCTTACTAAAACTGTTAGCCACAACAAACAACTAATATATATATTTTTGTATCAATTCGGAGTCATTGCGAGATAGGAATGTCCATTTGTGTAATGGATTGTTATCGCGCTATTGCAGCTGTTACTCGGTGATTTGTTGCTGTTACAATTTAATTGTTCATGTTAATTACAAGTGTAATTGTGTGAAGTCCCTTTGAATTTATTTGTACACTTAATACTTCAGTGTCAGTGTATATTCTTTTATTAGATCTTTTAGCAATTCTGCCAATGTTAAGGTAATTGTAGAATATTAAAGGCGTTCAATAAAACCGTATTCGTATAGTTCTCTTACTATGTCACAAAAATTATTTTGTCAATGTAATCATTGTAATCTATAATGAAATCATCACTAATACGAACTCCGTTGGCACGCCGATTTCAAGGTGTCACCATTTCTGAGGTTCCGAGTCCGACTCCCAGTCGGGTTAAAGTAAAAAAAATATATTTTCTATATTGTTTCGGGTCTGAATGTCGTGGTTTCTTCGTTGTCTTAGATATTCTATTTTAACAGGCTTTAGCTACTCATGTTGGAATCTTAGATTTGTACTTGAAGCAATGTACTTTTTATTATTTACATTTAATCATTGATTAATGAAAACACCATTGATATGCTTATTATTACGTTGATGTTTACAGAATCGAGGTTTTAAAAATTCACAGTGAATTTTATTTTAGTAATATTTTTTATTTTATTTCATAATCCTCTATTGACGAAAACTAACCGGTTTCTACTTTGACTGTTTCGAAATTAACTCCAGTATCGTTTTGTGTTATCGCTAAGGGTTCCTGGAATGGGGTAATAAAAAGAGGAGAACTGCCCAAGAGGAACATTATGGTTGTTTCCCTACATTCGTTGAGAAACGTTATAGATTCAACAGTTTATATTTAGGAAATGCAAATTGCTAACTTTGAAATTTCGATGTGAAAATAAAATAAGTTTTAGTTTGATTCGCTTACCATCTCCCATCTTTGTGGTACAGGGTACGATTCAATATAAGTTTGGGTATTATGGTATCTTCATTGTTTCTGATACTTCATAGTACGAACGCTTATGCTACTAATTCTGGAAGTGAGATGGGGCGAATTAAAATGGGTCACATATGTAAAACGAAAAATGTATGAAAGTAATCGCCGCGAGCGGAATGATTTACAAATGGAGCTTTAGTAACGGTCCAATTAATGACTTTTAAGATAAATGCTCAATAGAGGTCGTCATTTACTGATTGGCCTAATAAATTTTGCTACATTTTTAAAAATGTTACATTTTTAGTAACATTTTTAATCTACAGTACCCTGTTCTAAATTCAAAACTAGATCCAGGACTCTACTATTTATCTTCCATTTCTAACGGTTTTAAACAATCGAGATCAAATTTCGTCTTATCTTTCTATATCGTTTTCGTCTAGTATGGGACCGTGATCATATTTAAAGTATACAGTTATTATTAAAAGATAAAAGTGATTTATCCCTTTAAACACTTCCGAACAAATTTTCAGAATAAAACTATAAATTGTACGTTACAGTAGATTTTCATGTAAAAAGGCTTTTCAGAAATTATTGGTATTCGCATAATTTCTTTAACGGTTTTTATTATCATACATTAAATGGAACTTTTTAATGATCATATTCTTTTATGAGAAATAGAATATTTTTTACTTTATTTTTAATTTACTTTACCCGACCGCGAGACGCATATTGTATGACAATATAACATGTATGACAATACAGAACAGATTGACTGTGAGTCGTTCTGTTCTGTATTACTTTACAGAATTCTAAACTACTGGGCTTGTTTCTTTCTTTTAAGTTTTTATTTAAGTTAACTTCTTCATGAATTTTTTAAAATTCGTTTTTATGTAGTCGCATTTTTTTTACTTTCTGTGATAAATTTGGGATGCCATTGATATCATTATCGCTAGCTCATTAATGATCCCGCTGGGGCACAGATTTTCTCTATGGATAGAATCGTTTAGAATATCTTCACATTATTATCTCTAGTAAAGACAGAGAAAACCGAGCAACAAAAATCACGATATTTATTTACGGATATCTTTCACTTCTTGACATTCATAAATCTTCTCATAGACACTCGCATCTTTTGTATTGCATGTCTATTCTAAACTACAACTTATTTCTAAGAGTACAGAGGTTTTATTACATTGAACCTACAAACTTTGACTTCGTCATGATAACGAAGTAACTGAAGTCTTATGTGTAAATGTTATTGATAGATAATATCTATAATAAATCCAAATTGCCAAATAGAAGAAATACTAAGCACACAATTGACACGATTCAGTCTTTCACTAAATATAACCCTATAATTATTCAAGAATAAACAACTTTTGCTGTACAGATAGGCATATGATATTTTTATCACGTTTCCGTTGCAGATATGGGGGTTTGTTGTCATTATTCATTCATAATCATCAGTAGAAGTGTTGCTCTTGGATAAAAAAGCATCCATTTCAATAATGTGAGAAACAGTGATTCATCAAAAGGTTCAACGATTCAATATAACATGGATTTCAAACAGAAATATTTAATTTGTAAGTATCATCCTAAGGTCAATTACATGTTTAAAAGTCTTTTAATGCTGTAAAAGTTTGTATCTGACTCATATTGTGAGCATTTGCATTGATGCAAAGATTAGTGCGACGACAGGAATATTCAAATATATAATTTGGAATGCGTTAACATTTTCTAAAGAAAAATTCTACCCATCCATATATAAAACTGGCAATTTTTTGCGGTATTATTAAAAATCATCCATAATAGAATGATAGTTTTCTACGGTATTGCCTATCATGTACCCGATTTTTATCGAAAATTCCATAAAAAGTAACATTCTAATGAATCCATGAATATAAGATAACATGTTATAATTATATTTTTTTTATGTCAAAAACTCCTTGTGAAATATCCAAAGCTATGAGAAAAATATCCAGACTCAAAATACCATAGATGTGCCCGTTTTCTACATTTATTTCGCTTAAAATCAAATCCAACAATAATGATACTACACAACCGGCTATTGTTTTGAGCTAAATACTGTCGTCGTACTGAGGTCGTCAAACTGAAATTTATAATAAAAACTAGAAGCTTTGATTTCAATGATCAATTGTATTCAACTAAGAATTTACTTTGAGATTAAAATTCAAAAATTCAATAGCTTTTAACGAGAGTGTTAAAGGTTCTTGAATTTTCGTTTTTAACTCCCAAAAAGAAACACAGTGAAACAGCACGCGAGGTTACAAGAAACTGGTTATAGTACTAGACTTTAAACCTTTATAAATTCAAATTTAAATTTCACTAACATATTTAATATTTATATTAATGTTTTCATTGCAGATTTTAAATTAATATCACTATATATGACAGTAAGTTGCTTCAGTTATTGCGTACTGGATGTACATGGACCGTGTGCCTCTACCGTTAACTGCGTGCATCATCCTACCGCTATGGAATCCATTCCATGTGTTGACGAGCCAAATGTCACTTTCATCATAAGACAGTCTGACCTAGATGTTTTGACAACAGGATTCTTCAGTGCAACAAATTTTGATCGCAAAGTAAAATATATCAAAGCAATTGAAAACGTCTGGAATACATTAGAATCCCACGCTTTTAAGTACTTTATCAATACTGGATCGTTGAACTTAACAAATAACGGAATTGTTGAAATAAATAATGAGGCTTTTGTTCAACTCGAACGCCTCCAATTTTTAGATTTGTCCCATAATAAAATAGAAAGGCTATATACATTGTCATTGCGCATGGGACCTGAAAATAACCTATACAGTTTAGATTTGTCGAACAATAAGTTGACGTATTTACAAGATCATATATTCTCATCTCTAAAAAAATTACAAATTCTATATCTTCAAGACAATCACTTAATATCATTGGCTGATGACTGCTTCTCGCAATTAAATATTTTAGTAATTCTATTTTTAAATAACAATAATTTATCAAGCCTTAACTCAACCCTCATGCCTCTAAGAAAATTAAAATATATCAACTTAACAAACAATAAAATAAAAATACTAACTGCAGCCGAAACCAGATTTTCTAATTCATTGTTATATTTAAATATTTCCTACAATATACTTGAAATAATAGAGTCTAACACGTTCTCAGTATTGCAGGATTTAAAGATAGTGGATTTAAGCCATAATAGAATTGTTTCAGTCATAGATTCCGTAATGTTTATGAATAATCGCGATCTGAACTTTCTTAATTTATGTCACAATAAAATAACTACTATCAAAGAATTTGCATTTCAGATAAATCCTTTAGAATTTTTAAACATCGATCATAATAGCCTATCGATAAATATAAGTCGTAATATATTAAAAGGTCTTCATAATTTGAAATATTTAAATATAACTAATCAAAATATTACCGCTGTTGAAGAAAAAGCATTTGTTGATATGCAACAACTTCGCTATTTAAATTTGAGTGGTAACAATATAAAAACTATCGACAATACAAGCTTTGAATTTCTCAACGAGAGTAAATTAATTATTTTAGATCTTTCATATAATTCTCTTCGGAATTTGTATTTTATGCAAAATTTTAGTAGTAACTTAACCGAATTATATATAAACAATAATAAAATAACAATACTAACAAGAGATATTTTTAAAAATCACGAAAGCCTAATAAAATTGGATTTTTCTGAAAACGAAATAATAGCGATAGAACCATACGCATTGCCTTTACTTAAACTCCAATATTTGAATATTGATAAAAATAGTCTGATGGGCAACATAACAAGTCATGTTTTCAGCCCTGCTCCGCTTATTAGATATTTAAATATCAATAATTGTGATATTCAGGGTATCGAAGAAAATGCATTTGAAGATATGACATTGCTAACGAAACTTAATTTATCTAATAATCAACTTAAATTCATCCATTTTAATAATTTCAAAGATATGGAGAAAATGTACAGCTTAGACTTATCCCACAATGAACTGTCGGACTTCGAAATTTCTCATTATTTAGATTTATTGTCAGCATTATACTTAAACAATAATAAAATAACTAGAATACCAAAACTTTTTTCAAAAAAATCACAGATTATATATATTGATGTTTCAAATAACAATTTTTCTAATATTGAAAATGCAGGGTTTGAAAATGTATCTAATGTCAGAGTTTTGAAAATGGCACAAAACGCTATAAAATATTTTAATAATAACCAAACTAATAGATTGACTAAACTATCTGATTTAAATCTTAGCTCGAATAAAATTATTGAAATCAAACTAAATTATTTTAAAGAATTAATAAGCTTAGATCTTAGGAATAATAGCATAAGTTATATAAATAGTTCGACATTCGAAAATCTTCAATCATTACAATACCTTGATTTAAGTTTTAATAATATAAGTGTGATAACGCCAGGTACTTTTCAACAATTAAAAATTTTGAAATATTTGAATCTATCATCTAATTTATTGACAATCTTACGCTATGGGAGTTTTAGAGGCTTATCTAAAACAGAAATGTTAGATATATCAAGAAATAAAATAAGCTTTTTAGACGTTAACATTTTTCACAACTGTGATGCCCTTAAGAAGTTAATTATAGATTATAATTTCATTAAAACTGTGAACATAGATGGACTGCTCTTTATAGTACCCAATTTAATGTCTCTAAGTATTGGAGGTAATCCGATTTCATGTGAAGAGATAGTAAGAAATGTGAGACTGAAAGAATCAAAAAAACTTGAAATAACATCCATACATCAAATCTATCATGATGACAATGTACATGGTATAAAATGTGGAAATACAAGTTATGAAAGTTCGACGGAAGAATCTCAAGCTAAAACTGCGGATAAAGATGCAAATGAAAGCAAAGGAGGAATTGCGAACTCTAGTATAACTGTTTTGATGACGTGGTGTTCGATTATAACAATATTAGCTATTTTGGCCGCCGTATACTTTTTTTATTACAAACGTAATAAAATAATGATAACAAGAAGAGAACCTGCTGCCTATAGAAGAAATTCGTTAAACATAAGTTGCAATGAATATAGTGATGATTTATTGAATTAATAAAGAAGACTTGATTATAATTTTGTTTCATTGGCGATTTTATTTGTTACTGCGCTGTGCCCGCAACTTCATCTGCGTGAAGAAATATATTAGGAGATTTTTTTCCGAATCGAATAGGATTAATGATCCATAAATGCGAATTGGTTGGTGTTAATGATTGCTGATGCAGCCAGGACCAATGGCTTGACTTACATTCCGAGGCACGGAGAGCTCAAGATAATCATGAAGTTTTTCCATCCAATTCTAGGCTACCTGTAAAAAATCACTGGCTAGCGATAACTTTATATTTTGTACATAGTTATGTAAAATATTTATGTATTTTAAAGTAATTTTCTTGTTGTGCTATAAAGAGTATTACTTACTTACTTAACCGCATTGTTAACCGAATGCGCTAACTCACTTCGCCATCGGACCTCTTATAATCTGTAATATAATATTATAAAGAAAAAAGATTTGATTGTTTTTTTTTTGCATCGAATATTATTAAAATCTTCCAGTAGTTTTGGAACCAATTCGATGCAAAAAAATAATCAAATCTTTCCTCTTTATAATTTTACAGCCAATGATTTCTTCCAGGCAGCATAGAATTGGATGGAAAATCTTTATAATTCACGGTAGTGAACTGCTCAGTGGGTCTCTGGAGGCCTACCAACCAAAATCCCTACAGTGTCAGTTCTCGTTGGAGATTGGCATTCTCTCGAGAAGCTGTGGCCGAGTCACTAGAGCATTCAAGTATTGGACCATTGGTCCATAGAAAGCCTCTTCTGGACAAGCGAGACCCTGCAGTGCAGTGGTGACTACCTTTACGAAAACCTTTACGTGTGTTCACTGCAAACTACTCGATGCTTAATTGCAGCAGCGCAACGCTCTTTTCACTTGATCTCCTACTCGCGTAAGCGTATACTAGTTTTCCATTATAAGCTAAACTCTATTTAACATGATTGGTCATATATAATTGAGATCAACTTATCATTCTACAGGTTAGTCACGGGATGGGTGACCAAAAAAAATATTAACTAAAGGCCTGTACAGGCTCACCCTATAGTAGGGATATAAAAGAGCTAATGATGATGATCAACACATTAATCACTAAAACTTAATAAAGCTGTTAATTTTATAGCTTTTTTGGGGAACACAATACTTCAAATTGACAAAACTTTTTTTTATGAATCAATTGAAATAAAAGACATACCATATGTTAACGGAAAATTACACACAATACAATAGTGAAAACTATGTTTAAGTTGATTCAGCCGTTTGTGAAATTAGTGAGCACAGACAAACGATAAAATTTCAAAACAATATTTTACGTTAATGAATGCCCCTCATAATAGTTTTTTTATATATCTTCAATGTACAGACATCGATCAGTTAATGATTTTATTATAGTATAGATGCTTTAAAAGACAAAGGTAATAATAATAATAATATTCTTTATTGCACTCAGTATAAAACAGGTTACAGAAAAATTACAGTAAGAATAAACAGAACACAAATGGCAGCCTTATGGCTATACAGCAATCTCTAAGAAAAAAAAAATGCATAGCTTGGGGGTGCAATATATAGAAGGATAAATAAATAAATAACGGATATAACTCTAGACAAACATATACTAAGATGATTAAAAGACAGATTTAAATTAAAGTATTAAATATTGTTTTAGGATAGGAAATGACTCTTAACTTGATCGCAAATTGTATTCAGTGAACGTGTAAGTTCCAAAGCTACACAGCAGGCACAGGAGTAGGAAACAAAGCCTGTAGAGTGGCGAGGAATCGCGAGAGTGAGATTGGTAGAGGAACTCATTGAACATTGTGCAGAGGAAGAGCGAAAGGAGAAGCAGTATGTAAGAAGGCGGAGAAAATGGGAGAATAATGAGAGAATAAGCCGACGAATAGGGAGCCTTTGAAACTTGAAAGAAGAGTGACGCATGGCCATATTTCCTAAGATTGAATATAAACCAAATGCAAAGATTCTGCAGACGCTCAAGTTTGACCGTGGGAAAGCCACGCTTCGGCATGAATTGGCCGGCTCGACCGGAGTGATACCACGGCCTCATAGAAAACTGACGTGAAGCAACGCTTGCGTTGTGTTTCGTTGTGTGAGTGAGGGTACCGGAGGCCCAACCCCTCCCTATTCCCTTCCCTCTACCCCTCAACCCTTTCCTCCAAGGCCGGCAGTGCGCTTGTAGCCCCTCTGGTGTTGCAGGTGTCCATGGGCGACGGTAATCACTTACCATCAGGTGATCCGTCTGCTCGTCTGCCCCCTATCCCATAAAAAAAAGCTCCTCCGACAGATCCGTATAACATACGTCAGCGTAGTCAATGATAGATAACAGAAGAGAATGTGCCAAGGTGATTTTAATACTAGCCTGCAGAAAATTACGCAAGCGAGTGAAAGAACCATAAGCAACAAATACTGTTTTACTGACTGCCTCTACCTGCGACCTCCAAGAGAAATGATAATCGATGATAACTCCCAGATTTCTAACTGATTTAGAGTAAGGAATATGGTCCTATTGAACTTTACAGACGGCAGGCGATGAAAATCAATCCCAGAAACGAAATGACGACTGTTAATTACAACAGCTTGTGTCTTAGATGGATTAACGATAAAACCATATGTTTTACTCCAGTCATTGATTAGTGACAAATCAGAATTGGTAACAGAAATTGCCATTGAAAGGTCAGGTGGCGGTGCTTGTGTATAAATCTGGTGGTCGTAAGCGTACAGGTGATTCAATAATGACTGAACATAGATTCTATCATTCAGTCATTATTAACATAGAACATAATAATGACTGAATGATAGAATTTATCAATAAAGAAAAAAGCAGTGAAAATAAAACGCTACCCTGAGAAACTCCTGCATTAATATTACACCACCGAGTAAGAGTTAATAGCATGTTAATCAAAGATGCAGAAAATAAATGAAATTGGGTTCGTAGGCTGAACAACAACGGTCTTTAAAGTAATTAAATGGAATACGAGCTTAGCTACCCTTAAATACGATATTTAATTATCTTCCCTATCTTAGAATATACCTAATATTATTATTTCCCTTTTGGTAACTGGAGCTGGAAGCTCCTGGAAGCATACAAATATCATTAGCATTTAACTTTTCCATTTTGAGTCAAGTTTGGTTTTTCTGACGTATAAGACATTTGCCTGGGGACTAAAAATTTAAACGAATCTCTTGAATATTGTGGTGCTTAAAAAAGATAATATACATATACACTAGTAAAGAATTAACTACAATTATTTAATCAAATCATAATTGTGGTCAAAAATTTACCATCTAGCGCTCCTCCGTACTTCGAAAGACACGGAAATTGTTGAACCCGGCTGCGTCTGTAGTCGTTAAAACTCATCAATTGGACTTGCGTGTTAGGTCTTGGTCCATTCTCCCTATTCGATTCAATTTTATCCACGGGGAAGGCCTGGTCTCTGTAGTGGGGACATTATATGATGATGAAATTCGTCCAAATCAGGCTGAACCAATCGTGTTTGTTATTTACTCTAATATAGCTAATTTTGTTTGTTTGGAAATATTATATTTAACGCATAATCCTCTTCGAATTGATCCAATAATACTTTCCACGAAATTTTGTGTACGTGCCGTGCTGAAGTACAGTAAGACTAAATGCGTACACAATAAAGAACAGTTTAGCATGACGTTTGTATGAAACTTTTCATATTTGGACCCGTATCGATAAAAATTGGTATTTGGGTAGTTTAAGACCCTATAGGTAATAGGTCATTGTATCCTTAAAACTAACACGTAAAAGGGATAAAAATGCGAGTGAAAGTTTTCATGGGAAATCAAAATGTTGCTATAGCAACCATTGCTTACAATATGATTTGTCATTGTAATAAATCTTTCTAATATTATTTATAAAGATTTCCTTTAATTGTAATAACAATTAGCACATTAGTATATAATTTTATGACAAAAATATATTTTGTGTTAAACGAGATAGCGTTGAGTGTACTTCTACATCTACACACTATTTTGGTCTAGGTTGAGTTTGCAAATAATAAATAAACTTAAAGCTTTGCTATTCTGATGAGAAGCGGTAGTTTGGTGAGTAAGCACCGCGGCCCGCGATCGTTGTTGTTAAGCAACTGCCGCAAGAGTCGGTCACAGAATGGGTGACCAAAAATGATTATCTCGAGCTACTCCGTGATTTGGAAGGCACGTTAAGCCAATGCTCTCGGCTGTATCTGCAGTTGTAATCATCATTGGGTCTTGGCCCATCCTCGTTGCCAGTGGAAACATAAAAAGGCTGAAGATAAAAATTAAAATTTTTATAAAATTAATTATTGTGTTTCGTATGTTGATCCTTGACAGTTCCCTGAGCTTTGTACAGCCGCACTGTAGACGGATGTGATGTTTACTCAGCTGATCGACTTTAGCTGTGCAAATGAATTACGCTATTCTATATTCGGGCTAGACGCCTAATTTGACGGATCTTTTACCCAGATGGCTACGATATATTCATTATATATTAACAATTTAAACTTTGAATTTCGACCAAGTTGATTATATTGTTTTTAATCTATTTATTTCGGTTACTGTCTGGTAATTTGTTATTATATGATGTAATGCGCGGCAAGAAGAACCATTTAATTATTCCATACTAATATTATACAGGTGAAAGTAGTATAGCAGTTATTCTCTCACGCCTAACCAATTAAACAGAGAGATAAAAGGAGGATAAGAGGAAATAAGTAATTAAAGGTTTTACAGAAGTTCATCATTGTTAAAGATAAAATCATGAAACCTTATTTCTGGTATTTTATACGACATAATAAATAGATTATATTCGTTTGAGAAATGCTGCTCAAATTAACTATACCAAGCGGACTAAGTCGCGGGCAAAATCTAGTACTCGCGTACGATGTAGTTTTCCGTAGGTAAAAAAAGTTAAAAATCGGTCCAGTAAATTCGGAACTTATACGATGCAAATAAAACAATTAAATCTTTTTTCTTTGTAATATTATTTGATACAAATATAATGATAATGTGAATAAAAAAGGCGAGAAAATAATTTCAGAGTAGTCTCTTCACAAGGACTATCGCTTCCACAAAGTGCGTAATCTTTTCAGTTACATATATGTAATTGGTGACCCATATGACTATGATTTTGTTTACACACACTATTTCAAGGACTAACAATCACTAGTTAACTATTTATTACTCATTTTATTATATACTACTGCAATCACATTAGTTCTATGTTTGACTTCTATAAAGTAGTTACAATTTAAAAAAAAGCAATGCAATAGCATAGAACCAACGTTACTGATATTGCTCTAAGAATTGCTCAGCTGAAGTGGCAGCGGGCGGGATACATAGCTCGAAGAACCGTTGGCATTAGGGGCGGACAAGTTCCGGAATGGCGATCGCGTACCGGACGATGCTTAGGGTGTAAAGAGGGTCCCCATCAGGTGGAACGACGATCTTACAAATGTTACGGGAAGCCGCTGGATGCGGACAGCGCAGGACCAATCGTCATGGGATCAATGTGGGAGGCCTATACTTAGCAAAAGGCATCGTACGGCTTTTAATTGATGAGTGGAATATTCACAAGGCGGTCTTCTTTACAAATCTAGGCACTTAAAGAGTTTAAGAATAAATAAAAATAAATTACATTTTTAAGTTCCGTAAAATTATAATTTAAATTCATTTAATGATATTGTGACTTACATACACTATAATATTTTATAACTCTTTGTTATAATATTTCATTTTATTATTCACTATGCTACATTGATATCTACGAGTATCTTAAATAAGAATATTAAAATATGTCCACCATAAGATGACCAACATGGATTTCAAATCCATAATTTTCATTTTATATTATATTTATTAAAACTGTTAAAAATTTCAATGTCTACAAGCAAAACATTGATTAAAAGGAGTTTCCAAAAACTTGTGTGTAAATTCTATTGAAGGAGATGAAGAAATATTTTTTTTTTCATAATTATACATATTGATGAAAATAGTTTACTGGTAGCAAAAGTAACAAGTGCTTGAGAAATGGGGTCTCTCGGTCTCATGAAGCTAAATTGGTTTCAGCAGTCGCCCGGATTACCATCGGTTATTAGGATCGAATCTCATCTTGGGCACCTGCTACTGACTATTTTTTCAAGCACTTTTCTTTAAAATACACTTTAGGATGTGAAAAGCTGTGATTATCCAAATTTTTTCAGTATAAAAGAGCTGCTAAAATTAAAGTTTTCTTAATAAAATTAACGGACTCCAATAAAAATTTACAATAACAATGAAAAATATGAGCCTCATAAAGTTGTCCATCGAAAAAGGTATTGTTAAGGAGAGCGTTTTTATGAAACCAACCATTAATCATCTGGAGTACAGTCGAGAACACTTGGGATACGTCATTTATGTGTTTAATATTTTTTAGGGCGAAAACAATTCTAAAGCACACACTCCGGGCACGACATGAATCAAAAACACGCAATTTTGACGTTAATGAATATTGTTTTAAGGCTGATATTCTGAAAACTGAATTCGTTTGTTTATGATATTTTTTATTTAATGCTCATTAAAGAGACATTGAATATTTTGCAAAACGTTTTATCACGGTTATTTGTATGATGATCTTGTTATTTTGAGTAACGACATGATCACGTGTATGAATTAATCAAATTTTCTTTAAATTTTTTCCTATAGTTTTTTTTAATGTAATTAAAGTTCAAAGTCCGCAGAATTTATCTGTCTGTAATTATAAATCGTGGTATTTCAACTTATACGTATATCTAATTTTTATCTTGTATTTCCGTTAATGGCGTGTAATCGTTTTGTTTTAATGTCATTATATTATAAGCACTTCAGGCGTACTAAAGCTTAAAACTGAATATTCGTTTGTCGTCAAAATTGTATCTGAAATGGAATTTTGTTTGATAATCTATTGTTGACATCTATTGATATCAGATGATTAAAACTGCATCATGAATTTCACAACAAAATCAACGCTCTGTAAGTATACGCATTTATGTTAAATAGATAAATAACAATAATAGCTATTAAAGTATGGCCTTTGTGACCCACTTTTGGAGAATATTCAACGTAAACAAACAATTTTTTTTTTTTCTATTTATAATAATTAGAGATAAATTCCATATACCTAATATTGGGCTTCAACGAATTGAGAATTCAGTTTCCTTCTAATAACCCAGACAAACTAAGGAGCAAAGTCACTTAAAAAAAATCTTAAACTCTTCCGAAAATTGAAATAAGTCGGTAAAAGTTCCAAATTTATAAGATGGAAGTCTTTTTAATAACCAGATGTGACTGTATGCGTCATAAGCAGTATTTCTTCAAAGACTCACTCGATAGTTTCAAATATATAATTATTCCTTTACAGATTCCCAAATAATTTTGCAATTCTTGATATTGGGATGCTACAGTGCATGTTCCACATTACCAAGCCGTGATTTGTGTACCTACACTGTGGCATGCGAAGGTCGCCCAGGCTCCGTCCAGACACAAGTAACATCATGTGGTGAAAAAATAAATGTTACGTTTACCATAACAAAAACCGCTATACCAGTTCTTTCGACGTCATTTTTCAGTTCCACTAATTTTGATAGCAGAGTAAGAGCTATCATAGCTAAGAAGAATGAATGGCGAACCATAGAAAGCAACGCGTTCAAATACTATACCAAAAGCAAAATGATAGATTTAAGTAATAATATGATTTATCAGATAAATAACGATGCTTTCATACATCTGATGCAGCTAGTATCTTTAGATTTATCTAATAACAATATCGATAACTTACAAGTAAGGTCTTTAACTATAGGCCAAGGAAACTTATTAGAGAAGCTAGATTTGTCATATAACAGGTTGACTGACTTACAAAATAATGTCGTTTCCACTTTTACGAATTTAGTTACATTGAATTTACAAAATAATAAATTAAGATCGCTATCGGATGACTGTTTCGACAATTTAAAAAGTTTGAAATACCTGTATTTACAAAATAATGAGTTGACAGGTCTCAACGTTATATTATTGCCGGTAATAGCATTAGAATATCTTGATATATCTTGTAATAAAATTAAAAAAATGTTTAGTTATGAAACAAATCGTTTAAGTGCTTTAGTTTATTTGAACGTTTCTTACAATGGTCTCGAAGTAGTAGAGAACGGTTGTTTTATACAAGCTAATAAATTACAGTCTCTAGATTTAAGCCATAATGAAATCAACTCCACTATAGAATTTACGATGTTCATGTATAATCATTACTTGACTTATCTGAATTTATACGAAAACAAAATAACAACTATCAAAGATCTCTCTTTTGCTTCATTTCAAATCATGAAAAATATAAATTTAGAAAGAAACAATTTATCAATTGATATAGGACGTGATACCTTAAAGGGCCTTTTTAATATAAGCGTCTTCAATATTACTCAACAAAATGTTACCTCGATCAGAGAAAAAGCATTCGCTGATATGCAAAATCTACAGTATTTAAATTTAAGCAGGAATAACATACAAGTTGTTGATAATACAAGTTTTCAGTTTGAATTGAAAAATGCTTTAATGGTTTTAGATTTTTCATATAACCATATAGGCAATTTATTTTTCTTGCAATGTTTTGCCAGTAATTTGACAGAAATATATATCAGCAATAATAAAATTTCAGTGATTACAAAAGGCATATTTGACAATCACAATAAACTTATCAAATTGGATGTTTCCTACAACGAAATAGTAGCTATAGAACAATATGCTCTACCTTTGAAAAGGCTACGATATTTAAATATCGATAAAAACAATTTAAGGGGTGATCTAACAAAAAACATTTTTAGCCCGGCTCCTTTCATTGAATATTTGGACATATGCGATAACAAATTCAAAAGAATCAACGAAAGTGCCTTTGTGGACTTACACATTCTAACCAGACTTAACTTATCAAACAACGACATTGAATATATAGATTCTTACAACTTTAAAAATATGGAAAGGATTGTCATCTTAGACGTTTCTCATAATAAACTAGTGGAATTAGATATTGATATTAGTATAGATAATTTGAAATATATCTACTTAAATAACAATAAATTTACTAGACTGCCAAAGCTGTGTTCAAAGGTATCAGATATACTTTACATTGATATTTCTTATAATTTTGTTACTGATCTTGATAATTCTGGCTTTGAGAATATTCGTAATGTCACAGTTTTCAAAATGTCAAATAATAACATTAAAATTTTCAATAATGAAAAAACTAATAATCTAACTTACTTAACAAATTTAGTTCTAAATGTTAATAAAATAAGTGAAATCAAATTATCTTATTTTGAAAATCTAATCAATGTAGAACTTAATAATAATAACATAAGTTACATAAATAGTACTACATTTGAAAATTTAAGGTCACTAGAATATATTGATTTGAGTATAAATGAAATAAGTGAAATCCCACCGGGCACTTTCCAACATTTAACAAGTCTGACGTTTTTGAACCTTTCGTCGAATTTTATAACAAACTTAAGATATGGTAGCTTCAGAGGTTTGACCAATATTAAAATACTAGATTTGTCTATGAACAAGATAACTTCTTTAGATGTAACTGTTTTTCACGAATGCATTGGTCTCGAGAAGTTAGTAATAGATTATAATATGATTAAGAACATTAATGTAGACGGACTGATGGATACTGCAAGAAATTTATCATCTTTAAGTCTTGGAGGTAATCCAATAGCGTGTGAAGAAATTGTAAGAGGCGTTCAGCTGAATGAAAAAAGGAAAATTCAAATCACATCTATAAATCAACATATTTATGAAGACAACGTTCACGGTATAAAATGTGGTAACACGAATTATTATAGTTCTTCTACCGAAATGACACTTATCAAAAGTGTAGACAAAAACATGTTTCCAGCAGGAGTAGGGAATTCAACCACAACTATTTTGTTGACATGGTGTGCGGTTACAACAATTTTGGTGCTTTTCGCTATGTTTGGATATTTTTATTATATCAAACGTCATATGAGTATTCCAATGAGAAGGGATTATTTTCGCAATAATTCATTAAACATAAGTTCTATTGATAATCACACCGATCTGTTAAGTTAGTGTAAGTAATTTGATTGTATCAAAATACAGGTATCAATGCTCAAATTTCAATATTGTGTTCATAGCAGGTACAACCTGGTTACCGTGTGAACCAGGTGTTTGGTAACCGATTTTAGTTGAAACAACTACAGTTTGTTTACCTATTAAATAGTAAATCAAACACAAAAATGTTATTGTTATTGGCAAAACACTATAGCAAATATTAGAGGCACCTTTGTCCCGGATTCGAGTAAGTCGGGTCAATTTAGAACATGAACAATATAGGAAATATTGTCCCGTGTCTGGGTGTTGGGATAATATGAGGGCTTTTAGACACTCCTTTTGAAATGAATGTATATGATATTCTCTTACATTATATTGATCTACAGTCATATATTACAATGTTATGTTGTTCTTCTAAACAATATTGTTTTGAACATAAGTATAATTTAAGTTATTAGTCATCATTTAATCTAAATTATAAAGTATCAGTGAAATAGTTACCAGATTACCTGTATATTTGAATAAATATTTCTTTTGCATCTTGTTTTTGTCATTAATTAGCACTCGTACATAATTTATGTTAATATTTACAATAAATTTTCAAATTAAATGTTAACTGACACATATAATTAGTTTATTTCGTTTGTGAACTCTACTCAGTATTAGAAATATAATTTAACATATTAGTTTTATAATTAACGTACATATATATTAGATAAATGATGACACGTGTATACATTTTTTTTTTCAAAAATTTAATTAAGATTAAAAATTTATACCTCTCGTGCCAAATAGCCGTGATGTTTCTTTTGTGACATTTAAAAAAATTACTTAAATTTCCAATTTTTGATAAAAACATGGAATGCGTTGAGAGTTCGATAGCTCAGTGGTTAGCTCGTAGAAGTTAAGCAACTTTCGCGAGATCCAGTCATAGGATGGGTGACCAAAAATGATTATCTCGAGCTCCTCCGTGATTCGAAAGGTACGTTAAACTGTTCGTCCCGGCGTTGGACCCGCGTAGTGGGTCATATCTCATTGTCCCTATACGATTGTATCCATAACGAAGCCCTTTGCGTCAGCATAAAATAAAATAGGCTGATTATGATGATGCGTTTGAAGCATTTAGCTCCTAATTTTATATTTTTTGTTTTATTTTTATTAACCGACTTCAAAATCGAAAAGGAGGACATTGTGTTATAGGTAGTAGGTATAGTGTAGACCGATTTTCAAAATCTAATTTTTATTAGATAATTATAATTCATATAATTTGGTGGACCCGTATAATTTTATCTGTAGCTTTGTTTAAAAACAAAACAACTACGAGTATCACATCAATGAGACATCAGCGAAAAAACAAAAGATTGTGATGTAAATAATACTTACCTTAAATCGACTCAATTATTCAAGAAATTGCTATTGTACTCGGGCGGCTATCATATACTCGCAGTAACATACAGGACACCTCCACCCGACATCAATTACAGTTTCTTGAATAATTAAGTCGCTTTAAAGATTAGTATTATTTCTTCCTTTTTTCAAGTCTGAAGTATGTTATATTTAAAAAATATATATAGCACAGGTGGTCACGCTCCCATTACAGTAGTGTATAATAATTACATGTCAAATAGAGTAACCTAACATTTGATTAACTAACCTAACCTAACATTTGATTGCGCACAATCTATATGATTGATCCAAATTACACTTTCCCCCCAATTTTACTTACTTTGTTCCAGAATATTAAACCCAAATGAGGGCACGACAAAGTCTGATTTTCCTTTATACCAACATTAGTTGTTCTATAACGTAATTTTGCTAGATATTTTATTGATACCCCTGTGATTGGTAGTGAATTGCTACGGATTTGATTCGTTATATTATTTTATTAGGATATAAGAAGCTTTATTAGTTATCTTGTTTATCTGAATATAATCTTAAGTTGACAAATTTTGTTTTTGTTCTACTTATGTCAATTTTGGTAGAATATGTTATCTCAAGCATATAAGCGGTGGGAATGCTTCTATTCTTCTATCTAGAGAAAGTTCCAATTATTTTTTTCGAAAGGTCATTTTTCATAGCATAAAGCATCAGTGCAGTGAAAGCTCAATAGGGATGACGATTAACTCTTCTATGTTTGTCCTTCAAGCTTCAAGCAAACCCTTTTTTCTATGCCTTTTATTCTACGCCTATTATCTATGCTTTTTCTTTTTAAATTGAAGCAAAAAAATAAGTATCCATTTTTTTTCTTTTAACTGACTGACGGACTAAATAGAATTTATTTATTTTTACTTAGGCATAATCCTTATTGGCACAATTATGCTGTGACATCGCTGAGCTCGATATCGAGTACGATGCAGATTTTATTACAGAATAGCATAACAGAAATTACAGATCGAACTTGCTAATCGTTTTGCTAACTAATATTTATTCAGTAAATTATTTAACCAAGTGGCGAGGTAGTCTGTTTCAAGATGTTGCCATATCGGTGGTCTCAAGTTCGATTACCGATTCAACGGAAAATGGGCTTTTTTGTATTGTTAATTAATGTAACGTTACCTTCGTTGTTTCAAATTATCTAATTGAAAAGGTTGGAGTTATGATTTTGGTGGTCCTTAATCATCATCATCTACCCTTTTTAAGTCCTCACTGCACTCAGGGCTTCCTAATAGCTGATTGAGGAGGATGGACCATAATACTCCATGCTGGCCCAATGGTCGGTATTCATGACTGAAAGACAGTCGGGCTAACGGCTTTACGCGCCTTCCGAAGCACGGAGTAGCTAATAATTTTTAGGTCACCCATGCAGTGACCGACCTTTGCGAAAACTGCTTAGCAACATCTATCGCGGATTGCGGCGCTTATCAATTACGATCGAGCATAGTATCTAGCTACTGTTGTCTAATAATAATAGAAATCATATAAAGCAAAAACGACCCTTATAAAGTTTTCCATGGGAAAAGGTACTGTCAAGGAAAACATTCTTATAACGCCATTAATCATCTCTAGTACAGTCGAGAATGCTTGGGAGACGTCATTTGTGTGTAATAATAAATTTTTGTCCGAAAACGATACTTAAGTACGTGCCCCGGGCGTAACATAAATCAAAGTACATAAAATGAACTTTACTAAGCCCTTGTCTTAAGATGTACATTGGAAGAACTGGATACTCCGCTGCTGGTTTCATATTAACGATTAAAATTTTGGGCGTGATATAATAACTGTATCGATTCATATTTTGAATTATAATCAGAGTAGAATCATTGCTTCGGGAGGTGGAGTATCGGACAACGTAACACTTGTACTTGACGACGAGCTTTTGACTGTCAATTTACCTATCCTTATAGGCCCAGCTTGGGAACAGATTGAAAGAAGATTATTGAATACCCTTTTCGTAAATGCTCGCTTGAATACCCTTTTCGTAAAGCGCAATCGTTTTGTGAGCATTATAACTATTGTAATTAATCTGGTTTGTTCCAAGTAAAAATGGAGACAGAGTTTCGTAAGCAGTTTCTTTCAAAATCCATTTTTTTTCAGTGATGAGTGATTCCTTTTTATTAAAAATATCGGCGCAAAAGTGAGATAATAAATATGCCAGAAAAAGTAATCGGGAAAAGTTAAATAACCGTTATTTTGATCAGAAACAATACTGGTTTGTTTTGGTCATTGATCAGAACCGAAATAATGATACTAAACAACCAAAACCCAAATATCGCGCTCTTAGAAAATTTATGGAGTTATTAACAAGCTAGTGAATGATTTTACCAGGTTTCCGAGCCCTAGTTTTAGGTATTCAATTATCTGATCTCCCTTATGGTGTTAAGTAGATATTTCAGAAGTAATGAATGTTTTATTTCATTGAAGCTTTATGATGTCACAGCGCCCGACATCGAGTTCGAGATTGTTTTATAACGAAAGAGAATTTAATAAAATTATGTATGGTGTCTCTTTGTTTGACTTTTGATTCTTAGGAAATCCTCTAACAAATATACAGATGTAGGTTATTAGATACGCTCACTTGAATTATGGTATTTGATATGTGGATCAGTTCATCCGGATATAAGACGCTTAGAAGACTTAGCATCGGCTCGCTCTCACGCGTCTTACGGTATTAACAAGACAAAGAACATTCGTTGTTGCTTTTAGAATCACTGTAGTCAAATGAAAGATTTTAGCAGATGTATGTTTCGAAAAAGGAATATATTTCTAAAGCTTGTCATTATGAATTGGGTATGTTTTATTTATTTATCTGAATGGTCAGCTACGGTATTGCTGTACAAGCGTCCATGAAGGTTTAATGACGACTTAAAGCTCTAATTAATGTTATAAACTTAAAATGTATGTATCGGTAATACTAGTGCTATTTTTAATATGCAACTGAGTGATTAAATATAGTTTCGGCCGACATTATTCCCATAATACGCGCTGTCCTTTCTCTATAATCTCGCATTTTAAAAGATCGCGTACTCAAAACTTTTAAATAGTTTTCAACAAATAAAGTGTAAATCAGTTGTAATTAAAAACGAGAAAATATATTAGAGATATATTTTAAACGGTTTCGCCAAAGCAAAAACCGGAATTAAAAAAAAAATCTATAGAAAAAATTGAAGATGTATCTTTTGAAAAAATATGAAGGTACCCCTGATATTCACCATTTTTTATTATAAAAACCTAAATTTAAAAATAAATAGAGAAAATCTGTATTCAAAGGTACCCGTTAAATCACCGTTACTTTAATTTGTTGTTTTTTTTTCCGTTGGTTTTTTTATACGAAAATTTATAGGGTGATTCAAAAGGAAGGTTTTTATGTATAATACAAGACTACGCGAGTGAAGCCGCTGGCAGAAAGCTAGTGTTTTATTATTAAATAAGCCAGAGAAGCAAAATGACTCAACTTATCAGAATAAGTTGAGTCATTTTGCTTCTCTGGCTATCAGAAATCTGAATCATCATCATCAAAAATCTGTTCAGAAACAGAAACATGTACCTGTTCAATTGTGATTTTCCATCATCCCTCTCTTCAATCAAGAATGTAGTATTGTATAGTATGAAGTGTTAATGGAGTAGTAGCAAAATTCTACCAGCGGAAATTAAGGTCCGTGTGGTAATAAGGCCCACACGCACACATGCATAACACGGCGTATCTAATGGTGATATGTATGTGTGAGTAAAATTTGATAAGGAATAGTAGTGTATTAACGTGACAAATAGTACTTTATTACAACTCGGGCATTAATTGCCTTAAATATATAATTATAGAAAAGGAGCCATTCTAGGAAAACATGCGAAGTTAAAGCAAACTTCTTTCAGAACGGAGCAAAGTAGCCAAGTTAGTTATTACCTAACAGTTGCCACAGGGTTGCCTAATTTCATATCTTAGATCTAAAGCGTGATGGACGCGAGCAGACTTTATGGGCTTAAACTCAGGCAATTTAAGATAATCTCTTCAATTTGTCAGTTATTATGAAAAGTTTAACTGATGTTTATTAAAAAGGATGTTAAGATGGTCAGTGCCTACGATCTGCGATTACGGTGACAAAGTAACTTATGTTAAGGTTGGTCAAAAGATGGGTGACCACAAAATTTATTATGTCGTACTAATCCGTGCTTTGACACGCTTAGCCGTTGTTGTTGGCTGCGTGTGTTGTAAACACTCAGCAGTCTGCATCAGGACCGCTTTATGAATTAGGTATTCATTTATTCACAAATGCCTTTGCTGCAACAATAGGGATATGTTGAAGTCACCATATCCCTAAAAGACCTCTGCAATCACAGCAACCACGATGGCTTGGTCAGTGCTAATAATTGCATATGCAGCCGGGATCAATGGATTAACGTGTCTTCCATAGCACGGCAAGAGCTCAAGATATTAAATTTTTGGTCATCCATCCTATTACTGACCTGTGCAAATGTTGCTTAACTTCCACATGGCATACCGAACGCGTTACCAACTGTCCCATCGAGCTCATCTACGATATTTTACAACAACGTTAAAGGTATTAAGTTTTTCTTATTTATATTTGACATAATGTGCTGTCTCCTAATAAAGATTCTGAATCCATAAAATTAAGTTTGTTTTTTTTAGTTCATGATAAGATAAGATAAGATAAGATAAGATAAGATCTTTATTTGCCAGAACACAAGTCATTGAGGTCACAAATAATCAGACAAGTACAGTATTCTGCCTGCGGACAGGCGTGCAAATATTGTTATTATATTATTAACTTATTACATTTTTTATTATCATATTATATATCAAACATCTCATAAAATTACAAATTATTATTATATATTATCATTATGTCATGGATTTTTTTTTAAAGCTAAAAAGTCTTTAACGCTATAAAAGCAGTGTTCTAGAAGCCACTTTGTCAGTTTTAGTTTAAATTGATTCATGTTTAACAGTTTCATGTCATCTGGCAAATTGTTATATAAAATTATGCACATATTGTAAATATTGTTTTTATAGATGTTTTTAAGACAAGGAGGCTGATACAACAGGTTTCTATATTTTCGTCTTGTTTGTCTCGGAATAATGTCCACACGTTTACTCCAGTAATTGGAATGAGAGTGAACAAATACACAGATATCTTTTATGTACATACAAGGTAGAGGCAAAATATTAAGCTTTTTGAAAAGTGGCTTACAGCTATCATCGAACCAAGCATTACACATAACACGAACACACTTCTTTTGAATTTTAAAAACTCTGTTTAGATCTACGGAGGCTCCCCAAAGTATCAGGCCGTAGCTTAAAACCGACGACACATAACCATGATATGCTGTTAAGGCAGCTTCAACAGAAACTGTTTGTTTCAGTTTCTTTATGGCGAATACAAACCGGTTAAGTTTTCCACATACATGGTCAATGTGCTGCTTCCAATTAAGATGTTTGTCAATAATGATTCCAAGAAAACGTATTGAATCTACTTCTTCTATTACGTCATTTCCGAAATTAATTTTTAAATGAATAGGGTTTGAATTGTATGATCTAAACTGAATTAAGCGTGTCTTACCTATATTCAACTTTAAATCATTTGAATCCAACCATTTAGTAACGTCTGATAGTGCTGAGGTTATTTTACATTCAAATGTGTCACTATTAGTATTATCACATTTAATAACAATTGTTGTGTCATCTGCGAACATTATGCATTTATTGTTTGTGCTACGCGGCAAATCGTTTACGTATACCAGAAAAAGTAGTGGCCCAAGTATACTTCCTTGAGGAACACCGGTATTATTTATTCTGAAATCAGATTGATATGACTGTTTTATATGTATATTATATTTCTTTACAATTTTACTCACCTCGGTAGCCTGTAATCTGTTGTTTAAGAAACATCTTATCCATTCAAGAGCATTACCTCTAACACCACAATTGCATAGCTTGTGCAAAAGCTTAGAGTGACTTACAAAATCAAAAGCTTTGCTCATATCTAGGCACAAAGATACAACAGGAGTTTTGTTATTGAGGCTTTCAGTTATGTGACGCATAAATTCAAAACATGCCAAAGAAGTTGAGCGACCCTTACGAAAACCATATTGGTCTGAATGTAAGGTATGGTGTTTTTCAAGAAAACTCAACAGCCTAGAATGCATAGCTCTTTCGAAGATTTTAGACATGATTGGTACTAAAGTTATAGGTCTATAGTTATTTGGATCCAGTTTATTGCCTTTCTTAAATAAGGGTTTCACAATACTGATCTTTAGTTGCTCTGGAAACTTCCCCTCACTAAATGACAAATTTATAAGATGAGTCATAGGATGGCATATAAAAGAAGCACACGATTTAATAATATGTGTAGTAATACCATCGTAACCATTTGACTTACTATTATTCAAAGAAAGGATAATTTTATAAGTTTCATTTACATCCACAGGTCTTAGAAACATTGTAGAAGAATTCGTATTTTCAATAATTGATCGAGATGTCGTAATATTTGCAGAGTCATTGTTTTTAGTCAAATTTATAAAATAATTATTGAAAATATTGCTAATGTCAAAAGGATTATTGTATATTTTATTGTCATAAGAAATGGAATTAATGTCGTAATTATATATATTATTAGAAGTCATTGATGATATTGTATTCCAGGTAGCTTTACATTTATTTTTATTATTTCGTATATATCTATTGTTATAAATTTTTTGTGCACACAAAATACATCTTTTTAAAATACTGTCATATCTTTTTAAATTAACTTTATTTTCTGATTTACCATGTTTAAAATTTTTGTATTTTAAATATAAAGATCGCTTAACCTTGCACGATTTTTTAATACCCTTCGATAGCCAAATCAGTTTTTTTGAACGATTATTTATTTTTACTTTAATGATTGGGAAGCAAAGGTCGTAAAATAGGAGTATCATATCATAAAAACTCTGGAAAGCATCAATAAAATTAAAACTATCTAAAACTTCCGAAAAAGAAAGAGACGACAAACATTCACAAAATTTAAACATGTTATAGTAACTATAGTCACGTCTTTCTTCAAACCAAGTAGAGTAGTGTTTTTGTTTATTTTTTATTTTTATTCGAATTGTTTGAGCTGTTTCATGATCTGATAGCCATAAATAATGAATTTCAGGGATCACTGATTTAATATTGCTTGCAATTTGGTCAATACATGAGTTTTTTCTAGTAGGTTCAATTATATGCACGTCTAAACCATAGTTTTGTAGTGTACCTAATAAATTATTGGTGGCAGTATCTCGTTTCAAAATATTAATGTTCCAGTCACCGCACAGCACTATTTTTTTGTTCTTATATTTAGTGGTAAACAAACATAGAAGTTTATCCAATTTATATAAAAATATTCCTATATGTGATTTTGTTTGAACTGGTATTCTATAAATATTTACTATTATAAGTTCTACTCCTACAACTTCAATGCCGCAACATTCAAAATAGTAATCTGTCGCTAAATCTGAAATAAAAGGTACTGATTTTACCTCTAACGTCTTTTTAATAATTATACAAGTCCCACCTCGGCTTTTTTTACGACAAAAATTAGCCACCAATTTATAATTATTTAGCTTAATATTTGCCTCCGAACCCTGACGAATAAAGGTCTCACTAAGGCAGATTATATCTACCTCCCTGCCATTTTCTTTAAATTCATTAATAGCAATGTTCAGTAAATCTAGCTTATTACAAAGGCCTCCTATATTTTGATTAAATATAATTAAATCGCTACTATCCTTACATATCACATTTTTAGCACTTTGAGAGATATTATTCAAAGAAGCACAAATTTTAGGAGCGAAAACATTTGACAGATTCACGCGACGTATGAGCGTGAACATTATCTATAAATTCAGATTGATAACGTATAAAGTCTATTTCTATATTAATTTTAAAACATAGCGAATATAGAGAAAGTAACTTATCGCTTTCATGTATAAATTTACAGTTTTTATAACATTCTACTAACATTTTGAAATCATTATTTATTACATTTTTATTTAGGTATTTACTATAACGCACAGACAATAAAATTATTCTAATATCTTTCAATTTAAATAATACATTGCACAGGTTGGAGTACAGTAAATGAGGATTTTTATCATTTCCACCTAAAGACAAAATTATAATATCGTCCTTTTTAAATGTATATTCATCACTAAGTAGGCTATTTACCACTTGAGTACTCGATGCATTTGGCTTTATTAGCGCCGTTGTTTTATATGTATCATTCCATTTACCCGACCTTGTATGTGATAGTTTGATTGACAGCCCTCTCACACTTTCATCCCCAAATATATGGATAGTTGACTTTTTTACAGTGTTTAGTGTATCATATTCTTGACTGGTGGACTGGTTTCGTTGAATTTTTAAGTTCGTAGAAGATGTCGCTTTATTTTGTGGAGGAGTTTTTGGTGTACTAGAAAATTTCATACGATCATTTTGTAGTGTCATTTTGTTTTTAAGTTCTGGTTTGTTGGGGGAGGTATTCAGCTGATGCGTATTAAGTTCAATTACACTATCATTTACTTCCCGTTTCTGTTTACTAAAATGACTTCTGATCTTATTTCGTTTAGTAGATTGCGAATTCGGTGTAAATTGACTTAGATTTTTTAATTGTATAGCTTTCTGTTCATGGCTTCTTATTCTATCTTTTAACATATAGGTTTCTGAAAGTAAATTCTCAATTTCACTTTCTGCTATTTGAAGTTTTGTCCGTAAATCGATAATTTCTTTTCTCATATCGTCCGCTTGACTATAGATCATCGACTTTTCTGGGCAGCTTCTATTACATAACCTATCCGATGAAAGTGAGAGATAATCATTTTCATTATCATCGTCACAAGAGAGATCAGACAATACTTCAAAGGAATTATTTATTGGAATTGACGAAATTGATGTTGTTTTCGAATCATTGCGTATAAAGTTACTTTGCTTTTTTATCACATTAGTTAAGCAGGTACATTTCCAGTTACGGCGGCTCTCGACAGTCATAAGGCAAAATAACTTGTATGACACATTGCAACAGTTTAGATGGTAGTTATTTTCACAGGTTGAACAAGTTAAATATTGCCTGTCTTTAATTTTTTTATTACATTTAGCGCAATCAGTAGACTTACTCTTTTTTCTAGTTATGACACCCGAAGTTTCACGAACTTTTGTTGCCATGTTTATTATGTGTATTTAAATTTCTTTTCTACTTAATAAAAAGACAAAATTGTGATACTATGAAGTGGCGGGTTTGAACCTCGTAACTTTGATATCGTAATTCTAGCACAGTTGCCAATGCGCCAACTATGACTTAGTTCGGACTGTGAAATTACAGAATTGTATCGGTAATCAACTTCGTAGTTTTTACTTACATCGATAGATGTCACTGTTTTATTTTAAAAAGCATGCTACAATACCGTATTTGTTTAGTCCTTAGAAATCTTTCCATTAGGTGGCGCTTTTTTTCAATGGTTACAAAATTAGACTGTAAGTGTTATCAGCAATGGATAAATTCGTTTGCACTGTCTCTATTTTTTATATTTTTCAAATAAAATTAACGATCAGCTGATTGAACATAATACTGAATTGTAGCGTAGAATATTTGTAGTTTCACTTATTATCGTTCACTTTTTAAATAGGTTATTTATATAATGTTGCAACAGATTTTCCGATGATTATCTTACTTATTTAATGCTGCGTAATAAAACGTTTCATGCTGCTTTAATTCTCATTCAGTGATTTCACTTTTCACTCAGATTAATTCACTAAACCACCGAGTCCTTCGTAAATAACAATAACACATAATATTTGAGTATCTTTTAACAATTTAATCACTTTAAATTTTGATAAAATCCACTTAATCTATTTTTAAATCAATTTTCAATACGGAGCTAATGTTTATCTGGCTAGTAGCGCCATCTGACTCATGAAAAATATCATCGATTTTTGTCGGTGTCAGCAACAGCCAATCGAAAAAAAGTTTATTTCCACCGCCACCTGCCAACAGCCAATTTAATCATATCTACTTTGTCGAATTATTTCCATTTATTCTTATTTTCATTTTCGATCTGTCTGTACACGGCAAAAGAAAACAGCCTTTTTTTTTCTTTTTTATATTTTCAACACACAATCTGGCAACGTAAATTAGTAATCAATGGCGCAGTATTCATCGTCATAATCATCATAACTGACTTCAAAAGTTGGAGGACAACATGTATTTTGAATTTACAGTAGTATGTTTGGCTGCCAGTATACTTTCGCCAAGATAGTTGTAACTGCCGTACATTGGAAACAGAATACCCTAAATTTTAAATAGAATTTATAATCAAAATCAAATCAAATATTGTTTATTTTCCAAACAGCGTACAGTTACTTAGCTAGACTATGATCACTATACTAGGCTTGCAGACTTGGACAATAGTGACCAGAAGAAAACAAAATATTTAACAACATCACATACATTGCTCAGATTCCAAGATGAGTAGCTAAAGCCCCCGTATTATGGAGTATCTGAGACAACGAAGGTACCACAACAACCAGACCCGAGTCAATATAGAAAAGTTCATTTTCTACATTGACCCGACCGGGAATCGAACCCGGGACCTCAGAGATGGCGACACCTTGAAACCGCCGTGCGAACCACTCGGCTACGGAGGTAAAATCAGAGGAGGAGGTAAACTCAAGGAATTATTAGATCTTTAGGCAAATTTTATAAATCAATGTTATTATCAATACTTAAACAATTTAGCAAAGTAAACAACAGATGGGATCGTTCATTTGGGTGTACAAATGTGTGTAGGTTGTGTAGTGTAAAGTGGGATGTGAAGAATAAGGGCAGCATGTCAGCCAGTTGATGGAAGGAAGTGTCCAGTCTCTGTATAGTTCAGACTCATCATACAGTTTTTGGTAACTAATTTAGCTTTGGAAAATAGTTACCTGTCGGTATAGTAATTTATCTATGACGCTTAGTAAGACATTTAGAGGATAAAGTAAATATGAAAGACACAAAGGGCATTATAATAAAAATCCGATATTAGTTAGTCAAAGACGAAGTCGAAACCTTTATTGCACCATGTTTTTACACAGCAATTTCTTAATGTTAGATAATTATAAATAATTCTATCAATTTAAATACTACCTGTTTAAAAAATCATCTAGTGAATACAAACAAATAACTATGAAATATTTTTTTAATAAACATTTATTAACGTTTTCTTCGTTTTTAATATAATTTGGTAATGTATTATAAATATTCACGCACATTGAGAGGGGGCCAGAGCGGGGGTTAAATATGTTATTTTGCTTCAATTTTAGGGCTTCAATAAACTATAAGCAAGACTTATAAATACCAAATTCCACTTTGAAAATATATTTTGAAATGATTACAAAGAAATATATAAACTCGTTAATGGAAAATTTTATGCCTGCGTCGCTTTTACAGTAATAAACAACGACCGTAACACCTTCAAAATCTCATTTAGCCTGTTGCCATCTAAAAAAGCAATTTTGCCCGAATTTTTACTAAATTTACACAAAGCAGACTTAGACGCTAAAATTTCAGTAAAGACATACCATTTCGGAATACTGATTTGATGGAAAGCCGTTGGGAATTAGAAACTTTGATTGAATTAATTGTGCGACTTGAAGGTTCAATGAATAATTCCCATCGAATATTTTGTTTTGGTACTTTTTTAATGAATCATCATAATATTTATTGCATCGCTATAATATATAATTTAATATTAATAATAACAGTCACAACCATCGTCAACCTATTAATATCCTCAATGCAGTACAGGCCTTCACTACGAATGGAACATAAATACGCGGGCCCAACGTTGACTGCAGAAATAAAATCGACGACTTAACGGAGGAGCTTAAGACAATTTACCAATTTTTAAAGTCAACTTTGATTATTTTATTGTAATCAAAAGTGACTTCAAAGTTTTATGAAATCATTTTCAATTTATAAAATAGCCAGAAAAAAAGCAGCCCTTACTGTGTTTTTTGCCAGATGGCATAGCTTTGATGAAGTGCTTTATAATAGACTACACGCATTATATATGCGTAGATTGAATATATGACATTGAGATTGAATTGAAATATTTTTTTATTATCCACCTTTTGAGTGGCCTTTGGTTACCTTTACTTTTCTTACCGAACACGCTAACGACTGTGATATCGAGCTCTGAGCATTACTTCCTTATAATTAGGTATAACATAGTTACATAGAAAATAATACTCCACTTACAGCCGGTTTCTGAATTGAGAAAAGTATCAAATCTCAACAGCCTATCCTCAATAAATTAAGGTTATTTCGTTTCACAAGGCAAATATTCATAGTTTTATCAAACTGACATCAAGTGATGATGAAACTAAAATTAGAAACGCAAATATGTTAAAGTGACGATTAAATACAGTTTGTGGTTAACTTTAAATTCTCAATTCAGAAACCGGTTAGTAAATACACTATATTTAGAAAATTCAGTGTTAGCAAATTAACACGATTTAAATAAATAAACCAGCATTTTTAGCAGTCCTTTAGTTAAATTTCTGTTTGTAACACTTCTTAAGTAGCTCGGTGGCGTAGTGGATTAGCGCCGCGGCCCGTGATCGTAGTCGTAAAGCAACTTTCACAAGGGTCGGTCACGGGATGGGTGACCAAAAAATTATTATCTCGAGCTACTCCGTGCTTCGGAAGGCACGTTAAGCCGTTGGTCCCGGCTGCATTTGCAGTCGTTAATACCCTCCAATCCGCATTGGGCCAGCGTGGAGGGTCATGGCCCATCCTCCTTAACCATCCTTAAGGAAGGCCTGAGCCCCTGCAGTGGGGACGTAAAAGGGCTGATGATGATGAACACTTCTTAAAAAAGGGAGTTGCTTATTGGCATTTAGAGCCCGTAAGTTGCGTTAACAGGTGATGAATAATAATAAAAAAATATTTTCATAATAAACGTAGTAAACCCAAAAAAGTAGGGAGATATGAGATCTCAGGATTAGACGAGAGAAAAATCTCAATATTCAAGGACTACATGATTACGTTTCTTTGCAGGACATTTGAATCGAAGGCAGCGTAGGCTTCGATTGAAATGCCCTGCAAAAAACGCGTATTGTACATTCCAGAAAACTGGATTGCACCGGTGATGGGGAGAACAATAGCTTCGGGTGAGACTAGTTGTCAAGCCCGTCGCCGCTTAACTGTATATTAAACTATTTGTTTGTCTATCTTCGGACATCAAATTTTATAATAACGGTTTTAAATATAATAATTAAAATTTTAAACCATCATATGTTTTAAATTAATAGATGTTAGCACATCTAATAGCAATCATATTTGATCCTAAATTATACTTCTTCTGATATAATCTAAGGCTCTGATCATAAATAACGCAAACAGTTAATGTCAACTTCTGTCAAATATATCTTCGATATCCGAATGAGCTCGGATGGTCACTTTCAAGCTGGTTCTTCGTTTACTTCACAGATATCAAATCCTTTATAGTATTGGAGATAGTGTTCAATTAAAAAAATAATAATAAATAAGATTTTGCTGTTCAATAAACGTATTTATGATACTAGGTAGAAAATATTTGAATTGTCTTTAGAATAGTTGCAAAAATCATTTGTCTTATTGGGTTTGTTTCCATGACACAGCAGCCTCAACCAAGTACCTATTTTGCATACAACAGTGGGAGTAGTAGTTATGCAAGACGAGTTCCCTCAAGAAGTTGTGTAGTGTAGTCTTGATTGTAGTACGAATATTTGCAGATATTCAGCAGTGCCTGTGGGCTCCTCAGGTATGCAGTTAGTTGTCTCGCCACGCCTCTACCTAGATTATGAAGATGTTTTGTAAAGTGTCTATAAGTGCCCATAACCACCACAATATTGATGTAACTAACACATTTCTTATGATTGATGCATAAGTAATATATAAAAGACAAATATTTACTTTCTGGTGTAATTTTATGAAACTTAGAACAGATAGATACTCTTATCACGTGCGTTCTATTAAAAAAGATATGTTTTGTAAAGAATCATAAGCAAAGTTTTATTACTACTTACAATTAGTGCGAATGGTCGATGAAAGTACACACCGCAAAATGAAATAAATACAATTGAGTAGTATAAAATAATGAACTACTATTTATATTAAAATAAACGTAATGTTGGATATCTTATGCTCAATAGAAATCTATATTTCATAGTTGTATTGAGGCAGCTCAAGGAAAATTTAACCGCACATATTCAATATAGGTTGCTACTTTGACTGCATGTTTACCGGAATATTACTACATAATTAGCCTTTGCACGAAGAAAGGAAGGTTAATGTCATATTCTAATAATATAAAGCTTTACGATATAAACTCTTAAATATGATATATATTCCATTGTAACAGTAGGAATTATAAAAGTCGGAAATCATTTGGCTTAAATCATTTTGATTACACCTCTTTAAATTCGAATTGTGTCTCTAGGACTATATCTTTGGCTCGTTGCCCGAGCTTTAGTGCTACATTACAAAAGTTTAAGAAGAAAATTGAGATTTATTTATTATTCTATCAGCACTATGCTGGTTCAGTGAATATTAGGCAAGATATGAATTATAATTTTCATAACCCAAATAAGAATAAAAAGTGATCGTCAGCGTTATCCAATACTGTTTAAGTAAACTGCTGATAGATAGACGGACGGACAGTTGACTACAGAACCCCAAAAAAGGCTCAACATGTGTAAGTATCCATAATCATCCTATTATTGCTACAAAACAACGAACTTCCACCTTCAACTCCATTTTCTTGGCATTTAAATTCATTCAGTCAGTGTCTGCATCGACCAACTTGTTCGTGATTTAAATTAAACAAGTAGACAAAAAGTCGAAGAGATATAGTTGTTATTAAATATTTAACAAATTAGCTTCTTAATTCTTGACACATTTTCGTAATATAGTTTTGACGGAGTGTGAAATAATAATACGGTTTAAATAAAAATCTTGATCATAGATGGCTAGCAAGATATCGAATTGTATCAACGTATAAGTTAGTGCCTGAAACATGAGTGACATTAAAAACGTCAATATTTACGACAAAATCATTAAAATTATCTTCACAAAAAATATATAACTAAAGTCAACTTCAAAAAAATCTGAAAATGCAATCTATTAACACTTTTAAACTATCACGCTGCATTATTAAATATTTATTATATTAGACGCAATTTTACACTGACCTGCGCCGACGCTTCGTTTTAAAATCGTTTTTCGGTTTTTTGAAGTTGGATTTAGTTTTATTTTACAACCACATTAGATTTTTGTAGTGTATTTATATGTAATAGAATTTTAATGAAAGTTCACACAGTCTCTTGGTCTATAAAGAAAGAACATGATACCAATTTAATATTGACTTACAACGACAACGCACGCGACAATATACAGTTTGATTTGAGGGAGATTCTTTTTATCGTGGGTCTGTCTATCATTTAAACGGAAAAGGGTATTGTATATTACGTGCCTATGAGTTATGTATTTTTATGTTATTTGGAAGGGTATAAAAATACTAATTTTTGTTGTTGATAAAACAGACAGAAAATAAATCGATAAATTAATATTAGAAGGTAATTGTTTAAGAAACTAACAATATATTGATGCTTAAATGAAACAAATTGTAACGGATAAAGACTGTGAACTATAAGTGTTGTCTGAATGTGGCTATGCTCTTAATTATAAAAAGACAATCAACATCTTGATCTAAGTGAACACGGAACCTATAAATGATCCGAAAAGTCTAAAAATTACGTCTAACAATTAGTCAGATGTGTCGAATTATCGACCCATTTCATGGGCAACAAGCTAGATGCAATCAGTAGCTAGCTAGCGAAGATGCAATTAGTATTTGGTGTCAGAGTTAAGGAAATGGTTTATGACCCAATCATCAAGTTGAACGGCAATCCCCTTATCAGGATGAAACTATTAAAATATTTTGGTTATTCCATTGTCGAAAACCTTAGGGATCAGGTGGACATTGAACGGAATCGACGCAGCTTGGCGGCTCGTTGTAAAATGTTAGCCCAGAAGTTTGTTCGATGTAGTAATTTGGCCAAAATTAGACATTTCAAATCAGACTGTCAGTCCTTCTACACGAGCGCGCTTTGGACCAACTCAACTCAGGCGCCATTAAATTCGTTCAGAGTTCAGTATAAGCAGTAACGGTTTTACAGTACTGGTGGGGTTGCCATGTTTTTGCAGCGTTTCAACCATGTTTGCTAATGCGCGCTCAGACTATTTCTTTGCCGTGATGCGAAAGAAAACAATATCCTTATTGACAAACGCACAGGATAGCTCCAACGGCATTCTGAGAACATTACGTTGTAAATACGAAGCGCCAATCTTACTTGTGACAATGAGACCAATAAATGTATTTTATTATTGCGAAAGTTGAATAACAACGGTATCACTAACCGAACCGCGCTAACCACTGCGCCATTGAGCTCCTTTCCAATCACGAATTTCATCAATTGTGAATTTTTGAGTATCGGACTAAACTAGACTAAAGGATTTTATTACAGTCAGTACTTGATTAATTCAATGCATTCCTATTTTTCGTAGTCGTGCCAGATCATTTACATTAACGATAGAATTTTCGTAATAAAAATTTGAAATTCTATGGTCAGCATAATAAAAGTAAGAAGTTTGTTATAAACTTTAGTACTTTACGGCAACGTGAAAAATAAATTACCGCTTTATGTTCTTATATTGCCAAAATTTTGACTATTTATGTAAGTATTAATATTACTTAGATTTGTATTACAGAATGTCTTATTTTTAAAATTCTTTAAGTTGTATTATCATTTTAATTGACAATCGAAATATATTTGTTTTGTTATTTCTTATATTGATGCACCATTTTCTAAAATAACTGAAGCAGTGGTAAATATTAATCTCAACCTTCAACGTATTGAAAAATGGAGTAAAGCTTTTGGTTTGGTTATACTCAAACCAAAAGCCTGTAAAAACTTAAGTTATGATAACGGGTAGCTCCAGATTACTCTCCAGGCTTGACTTCCAGGCACTTCCGAAAGTTGTTTTTGATGGTATAGATATTCCCTTTAGTCAAGTTGTCAAAAATCTGGGGGTACTTATGGACAGTTATCTGAATTGGGGTCCACAATTGCAATTGATTAGTCGTAAGTTATACGCGTTAGCTGCTTCAATAAAGAGATTACGTAACTTTTTACCCACTGCCACTAAAGCTGCGTTAGCGCAATCTTTGCTGCTTCCTATCCTAGATTATGCCGACGCCTGTTACCTTGATCTTTCGGAGGAGCAGATTAATAAACTTGAGCGACTTCAAAACTTTTGTATCAGGTTTATATTTGGCTTGCGCAAATATGACCATGTTTCTCAGTTTCACACAGAGCTCAAATGGCTTCCTATAAGTCTTCGCCGGAATTCTCATATACTATCCCTTCTTTATAATATTTTATTTATTCCCAGTTAACCAAACTATCTCAAAGATCGGTTCAATTTTCTCCACTCCGCAAATTCATATGCATTGCGATCATTAGAAAACTTGACTCTTGAAATTCCATCACATTGCACTTCCTTTTTTGATTCCTCGTTTACCGTCCACGCTGCTCGTCTCTGGGATTCTCTCTCAGTTTCGATCAGGAGAGCTCAATCCCTACCAACATTTAAAGTTTACGTCAAAGAATTCTACCTTTCGCAATAATTACTTTGATGCTGCTGCACTGTTACTTACTCCAGATATAGTAATATGTGTATACATATATGTATTTATATATGTAGTTCATATAGATGTATGTGATTATTATTATATAATATCATATTTATATAAATATTTATTGTAGGTATGTAGTTTGTGTGTGTTTATATTAGTTGTTGCACTTAATTGTATATTGTTGTTCACGTGTACACCCCCGTCTCCGTTATAATGACTATCTCTTTCTCCATCCAAAGGTTGCCTGGAAGAAATCGCTTTAAGCGATAAGGCCGTCAATTGTTTGCATTCTAAGTTAAGTTTAATTTATGTTTGTTTCTGTAAATAGTGTAATGTCAACATTAAAGAGTTATCTATCTATCTATCTATATTGTAATGGAAAATCAATTAATAAGACTTCTCTGTGTGAAATAGAACAGCTAGAAAAAAGCAGCCCTTGCTGAGTTTCTTGCTGGTCTTCTTAGTGCAAGGTCCCCCGTCGTAGATTTGCGAACCGACGGTATAATTTTCGACTTCCCGCAAGATAATTGAGTTAAATCAACAAAAAAACTACAATTATTTATTTGTTTTTCTCCGGCATCGTTCCTTCTTTAATAGGATTTTTCCATGCAGAAGAACTTTTTCTATAATATTAATCAAAATAATTCTCTGTGACCGAGTGGCTCGCATGCCGGTTTGAAGGTGTCTTTGAGGTCCCGGGTTAGATTCTCGGTCGATGCAAAGTCGAAAATTAAATTACCTATATTATTTTTGGACTGAATTATATGTTAGCAATATATGTAATGTTGTCTAATTAAAAGCTTTCCTTTTGTTCGTCATTTCTATTGATCAATATTTAATTACCTACATTTTTGCTTATGTTACAGGTAAATGATACTTCAAATTTGACTTTTATAATGCAGACAACACCATGATGCAGACAATTTCAAAGGTATGCGTAATAAAAACTAAACTAGATAATAACAGTTAAGGGAAATCTATTAAAATTTAAACTTAACGTGGAATAAAAAAAAATTCATGACATCAAAACAAAATTTTAAAATAGTAATGGGCCCAGTAAAAATACCTGAGGTACACTTTTTTCTGTAACACCGCTAACCTGCAATATTTACGAAGTGTATTCCAAATAGTGTACAAACAATTTTTAAACTATTTCCATAAAATCGTAGTTGATAGTACCAAATTTATAGAGCCATGAGTAGCGGATGAAGGTTCATCTTATCTACCGAACGATACTTGTTTTGTAAAAACTTTGTTTTTTACGACCCTCACAGCATCGTATTTTTTTCGGCTGACGTGCGAGGGGCCATCTTAAGAATATATTACGCACTTTAAGTCGAGCGTGATGACTTACAAAACTGACCTTTTTTTTTGTTTGCAATATAGAATGGCTCAATGCTGAATTAACGTCTAGTATATTACGCAGATTCTAATTACTTAAAGCCTCCATGTTATGAAAATTTGAACCGATGAAGATATCATCTAAAAATTTATGAAAGGCAATATAGCTCGGGGTCGTAGTGGAGAAGCGTCGTTATCGTTAAGCAACTTTCACAGGGTCGGGATGGGTGACCAAAAAAATATTGTCTCGAGCTACTTCGTGCATCGGAAGGCACGTTAAGCCGTTGGTCCCGTCTGCATTTGTAGTCGTTAATACCCGCTAATCCGCATTGGGCCAGCATGGAGAGTCACGGCCCATACTCCTTAACCATCCCATCCACAAAATGTAGTTGACCTACCCATAAATAAATTTAAAATTCATGTAAGGAACATACATACTTATGAGTAAAGGCTATTATAAAGTTGATGATTATTTTAAGGATCGCAATGCATGGAATTAATAGCCTTCGCTTTGTTCTATAAAGACTAATTATATGTTCAACCTATGTCCTACAGACTTTGAAAGTTGTATTTATTATTGTGATAATACATATTATTTTGGTAATGACATGATTTATGTTATTGTCATTACTTATGATAAAGAGCTGGTAAGTTTTTTTCGCTTGTTCTTCTTGTCAGCTAAAAGACGTCCTGAACAAGTGGTAGGGGCAAAAAAAATTTTTGGACGATTCAAAAGTGCTTGTAATAGCCTACTTGAATATGATATTTTCATTTCATTTCATCCATAATGAAGGCCGAAGGACGAAATAAAGGCTGATGATGATGAAAATTTATTCATCGACTCAAACAGAGAAATTCGGATATCCAAGCGATGGTGATAATTGTAAAAACAGTATAGTTTTATTCACACCTAATACTAAGTTATTTATAAAAATCTGTTTTATTATGTGATAATATATATAAAAATATTTATATTTTTTATTACATAATAAAACACATTTTATAATTAATATATTTCCATTTATTGTATTGCTTTATGTATTTTACTTTAAGCAGTTTATACGATCAGACCGTACACTTATAAATACTCGTAATATTCAAGTCTCAAGAAAATTAATAACTTCGAATACTAGAATACTTACCTTTTAAAAAAATTATTACTTTTCCTTTATTATTTCAGTGCTCATAAAATTAACTCGAATCTTAAGTAGTTACATTATTATTCGCCCCCTGTTTAACATATAAATAATGGGAAACCATAATAGCCGTCGAGCTTCCTCTGTCCCGGTCAAGGAATTCCATAAATATTCATTGAAAAGTTCTTCACATGAAATCCTATTAAAAATATTGCATATTTCTTGACCGTTAAAGGAAGCTTTCGGATATATTTCAACGATATATTTTCCTTTTATTACGCCATAAACTGGCAAAGGGGAAATTATAAAAAAAAATAGTTTAAAAACATACAAAATTTACATATCAAACAAAATAAAGGTTGAATTATATAATTCTGGTTTATTATTAAACTAAACGTTACTTTATTTTATCACGTTACCAAAAGATTTATAAGGTTCACTTCCGATTCGCAGAGTGATTATTTGTTAACTGATATGTTATTGATTTGGTTCTATAGTAAGCTTTTAGTCTTAAGCTTACCACTACGGTTAAAATTAAATTTAAAAGAGAGTTTTATTTCTTTGGTCGGCGTTATAAAGGTGTTAAGTCATAATCATCAATTTTTCAGGAGAGCCAAAAGAATGTTTCAAAAATTTGCACAGAAATACTGGAAATGAATAGAATTTCAAAATAGTTAATATCTATATTAATATGCGTAGTAGACTTATGCTTATTGTACCATTCGAAAGCTATTTTTTTCTACATGTTTCTATTGACATAAGTCATTTTGATCAAAAATTGACTTAACACCTTTATACCGCCGACCAGAGATATAAACCAATGAGCTCAAAGTCAAAGTCAAAGTCAAAATAATCTTTATTCAAATAGACTTCTTAAAAGTACTTTTGAATCGTCCAACATTTTTTCCCTACCACTCGTTCAGGACGTCTTTTGGCTGATAAGAAGAACGAGCAAGAAACTCACCAGCTCTAATATGAGTAATGACATTTACAAAAACCATGTCATTACCAGATCAATACATTATAAACAGAGATAAAAAAAACTATGGTCTTATAATAATAACATAATCATTTAATAATAATGGAAACAAGATAATGAGTTTAGAAGTAATCACCTATCCAGTTGCTGGATCATCTCAAGTCCAAGCGTTCTTATCTGTTACATAATCGGATACCTTATAATAAGCTTTTTTAATAAGTATTTTTTTAATAGTAGATTTAAACTGCATGATATCTAATTGTTGTATTTTGCTTGGGACCTTATTGTAGAAGCACACACAAAGACCCTTGAAAGAGTTATTAACTTTTTGCAGTCTAGTGACAGGCACCGTTAATTTATTTTTATTTCTTGTATTAAAATTGTGTACATCACTTTTAATAGAAAACAAACTAATATTTTTACGAACGTACATTAAGTTCTCGTATATCGCACACCTAGATCTAAACTGAGATAACTCAAAAATGTGATTGAGTTTTGACTTAGTACAATATTCAAATTCTCTGTGATCATATGCATCTATCCAACATAACAGATTCAATAAAGGTTCGGGGATGAGCCGCTAGATAACTTTAGCTTTCTTTTGTTGAATCAACAGTGGTCGCGCTCCTGCCACGTAAACAAATGTTTTATCAAACCTCCAAATTAGTTTTTTGAGTTGTCTTAGTTTAGATCTAGGTGTGCGATATGTATTGAGAAGCAACAGTCATAATGTCTATTTCCTTAAATTTCTCCCTTAAAGAGTCCCTAATCCTAAGATTATAAATTGATCGAATTGCTCTTTTCTGAAGCACAAAAATTGTTTGTATGTCGGCAGCATTTCCCCACAATAGGATACCGTATGACATAACACTATGAAAGTAACTGAAGTATACTAATCTGGCAGTATCTATGTCAGTTAACCTACGTATCTTCATTACGGCATATGCTGCAGAGCTAAGTCTACTCGACAATCTATCAATATGTGGGCCCCACTGTAGTTTAGAATCTAATGTTATTCCTAAAAATACTGTGGCATCCACAAGGCCCATGTTCTTATCTTTTACATTAACATTTATATCTACTTTTTTAACATTAGGTAGTACAAATTTTAAGCATTTTGTTTTTCCTTCATTAAGGAGAAGATTATTTACATTAAACCAATGTACTACTTTAGCGATAGAATTGTTCACATCGTCATTTAGAGGTAACCCTCTTTTAATTTTAAACAAGAGTGAAGTGTCATCCGCAAACAAAACTATTTCGTGATCATCCCTTACGAAATAAGGCAAGTCATTTATGTAAATCAAAAACAAGAAAGGACCAAGTATTGAGCCCTGCGGAACGCCCATCTTAATTTTCGATCCAGGGGATCTTTTGCCATTGATATCAACCCTCTGTACTCTGTCAGTCAAGTATGAGACAATAAAATCCAATGAGTTATCTCTAAATCCATAAAAATGCAGTTTCCTAATCAATGTTTCATGAAAAACACAATCAAATGCCTTAGATAGGTCACAGAAAACACCTAACGCATCATGTGAATCCTCCCAGGCATTAAAAATTTCTTGTATTAACTCGACACCGGCTTCGGTTGTCGAGCGACCCCTTGTAAAACCAAATTGTTGTCGATTCATAAGCTTATTCTTGTAAAAGTACGTTTGTATTTGATCCAGCATGATTTTTTCAAAAATCTTACTAAACGTAGGTAGCACGGATATAGGTCTAAAGTTAGTAGGGTCAGATGTGCTACCCGATTTATGTAAAGGAATAATTTTACTATATTTCATGAGCTCAGGAAAAATACCACAATCAGTACATTCATTAAATATATAAGCTAAGATTGGAGCTATTGTCTCAATTACCGATTTAGAAACTTCAATGGAATTACCCCATAAATCAGCAGTTTTCGTTTTCTTTAGCTGATTAAAAGATTTTATTATATCTTTAAAATCAATGTGTTGAAACTTAAATTGGCTATTAGAATTATTTAAACTTGCCTTTAAAATAGATTCAGCAACAGTGGAAGAGGAATTCAAAGATTGTGTAATTAAGACTGGAATTTCAGTAAATAAATTTTCAAATACTGTAGCAACTTCAAGATCTGATGTTACTTTTTTATTATCAATGTTTAAATTAAAATTTATATTCCGGGATTTTTCTCTTCCAGTTTCACTATTTATGATATTCCACGTCATTTTAACTTTGTCTTTACTATTTTCAATTTTTGCATTTAAATAATTACATTTGGCTAAACGACACACTTTTTTAAATAATTTAGAGTAATTTCGTACATATTCTTTGAAGTCCTCACTTGTGTTATAATTACGTTCATCATATAGTTCATAGAGCCTTTTTCTGCTTTTGTAGATTCCTGGTGTAGCCCACACACTAAAAGTTATAGGATTACTAATACTTATTTTTTTTGGGACAAAAATCTTATTGAATTCTGTACAATAAACATCAAAGAAATCTTTGTACAAATCATTGGGATTACTATTATGTTTCAAATGATACAATTTACTATCTAATTGATTTTTAAAACGTTCCAAGCGACTCATACTTTTTGACACAACTGTAATGTCTCTCCTAGCCACAAACGTACATTTATGCGGAAAGCTAACTAGTTGTCCAAAATGATCTGACGGTAGTTGTTTAATTATCTGTCTTGAAAGTGGTACTAGATCTGTAAAAATGTTGTCAATACATGTGGACGAAGTAGCAGTTACTCTAGTAGGCTCCTTAAACATGTGCGCAAGATTATAGGACATAAATAGATTTACAAGTCTTGTACATGAATTGGAGTTTCCTAATAAATCAACGTTAAAATCACCCCCAATCACTAATCGTTTGCCTTTGCTATATACCTTTTTTAATGCTTCATCCATAACAGTTTCAAAGAGATCATAATGAGAAACTAAACTTGAAGGAGGTCTATATACGCTCAGTACAATCAGCTGGTCCAGCTCTATACAGGCAATCTCTATTATTTCCTCAACCGATAGGCTCACTATATCTCTACGTTCTTTAAATTTAAACTTTTTATTTAATAAAATTAGTGCGCCACCACGCATTGCGTTTTTCCTAATGAACGCGCTACCAACCATGTGATTATTGAAGTTAAAAATGCAATTATAACTTGTTAACCAATGTTCCGTAATACAGAAAAAATCAACATTGTTGCAGTTCATGAATAATTCCACTTCTAACTCTTTACTCAACATTCCTTGAACATTTTGGTGCACTAGGTTGATGACTGAAAAACTCTTGGTTCCATTATTACTTTGACTATTCAATAGCAAGCAAGAGGAATCCTCTGTTGTCTTAGTATCTAATTTAAAGACGAATTTGTCGCAATGTCAGTAGGATTATTACTGACAGTCATGTCAATAGAAGAGTGCTCAATAGGAGCACTCTGGTTAGCCAAATTTTTGGCTGTTATAGAAAAAAAATATGATAGCGAAATAGCTATTTGTCTCTTATAATAATTGGAAAGATAATATTTATCTTTAGTCAAATAAAATTTTCTAACATACTTGTTAGTGTCAATGACATGAAACTTTGCAGTATTGCATATAGTGTGCAATGTCATATTCAATTTGTATCGCAAATTATTTTCTTCATTGGACAAACTATTGCAATACGGCAACGTAAAAATCACGACTTTCCCAACACTTAATGTATTTAATTCGTTTATATATTTCAATAATTTATGTTTGTTCAAAGTACCTCTATTGCCAATAAAAAACAATAAAGTGGTATTTTCGCTGTAGTTTTGTTTAATTGCTTTTTCCAAAATATCACTAAAAGAGGAATTAGGCATACAGAAGTTTAATGTTGAATGGCCCTTATCGAATAGCAAACGGCCCATATTTCTGCCAATTTCATCACTGAACATTAAAATATTATTTTTATAATTTTGTGAATTTATTCTGTGACGTTGGGAAAATTGTGATGGGGAGCAGTCATCAGTAACAGATGACTGAACAGGTACCTGAGTAAACAGTTGTGACTGGTGGGCAGATGACTGACAGGGTTTCTGTGTAACTGTATTTATAAATTGTTTCTGAATATTATTATTGTTATTGTTACTAAAGCTGTTATTTGTTTTGTTAATTAATTGTTTATTATTTAACAGTGAATGGTAACGGTCAGCATTGTAATTGCATAGGTTAACCAACTCTGTGGCAGACCTAATATGCTTATCAATCTGAGACTGTGCAACTAAATATTTATTTTGTATTAATTCTATTGATTCATGTAATTTTTTTATTTCAAATTGAAATTTTTTTGTATCCCGGTCATACATCTGCCGACTTTCACATAATTTATCACTATATATTTCCAAAGAATCCATCAGACTACTGCGTTGTTTCCTCAAGGCAATATTTTTATAAAAACAATTATTCTTCTTTATCAATCTCTCAGTTTTCTGGATAACTTTTCCAATTTTAATATATTTCTTAAGTTTCCTAGTACTTAAATTAAAATTGATCTGACTCTTAGAGTGTATATCACAGGCTGTTAGTTGATGCCTCATCGACTGACCTCCAGGTGATGCTACCAGTTCTTCAAAAAGACTTTGGGTGTATTCTGCTTCATGTTCTTTTTGTTGTTCGAGCAGTAGTTCTATTTTATTATTGGCCAAGTTGAGCTCCTGTTCCAGTTCTGTGATGCGGTTGAGTACCCTCTCATGAGTATTTAATTCTTCTTTGAGAGTACTGAGTGCATCTTTAAAATGGTCCCTTTGATGCATTGTTGCATAGTATGCAGTTCACCAAGCTCACTCTTCAGTTGTGAGTTCCGACCAATAATACGTTTGATTTCTTCTTCACTTTCATCTCGTTCCTGTAGTAACTGGTTACATGTGTCCTTTGAATCCTTTAGCTCCTGTAGTGCTTGCCTTAACTGCATTTCTGTATTTTGTGCAGCAGCCTTACGGGTCAACATATTGAATCAAATTTCCTAAAAAAATAGAAACAAAGCAGAGTTAATGCGAGAATTGGAAAGTTAATAAGTTTCAAAATATACTATTTTATCCTATTTAAGCACCTAAATAATCAGTAAAGATGAAATATTGATTTTAAATATAATAATATTCAATAGGTGGGTAGAAGAATAATAAAATATCCTAATTATTTTTGTTCAATAAGAGTTTATAAGAAAAGGTATCACTTTATAACCAATCACCAATTATAATGATAATAATAACTAATCAATAATCTTAAATAATTTATTATAATGTGCACCCCCTCCCATACAATTACTTTTTCATTTTTAATTTAAGCTACATTTATTTCTACAATATTAACATCTACAGCAGTGTCTTGTCCATACACTAGAGTCAAAGAGATGTAACATAATATAATCTTAGTTCTTTTATTAATCTGAATCATACACAATAAGTGATTTCTTTATCAATTATTTTTTATTAAAAGTTAATGCAATAATATACCTAATGGACATTAAGCTTTATATATGAAACAATTAATGCAGAAAATAAGTTTCTCAGCTGTGTTAATGTTATTGTTTATTTGTACAAGAGTAATGTTTGTAAAGAGTAGCAATAATGAATGTCTGTGGCAACTCGGTCACCATCAACTTTACTTCCACTTTATGTCAAGTAAAGAGAGGTTAACAGTACCAAATTGTTATGTTTTGTGACGTTACTCACTATTCGTGAGTTTTGATAAGAGTAATGATTTGAAAATTAAGGTATCGAGAAACCAAAATGCCACACATAAAACTCATACAAGGAAATATAATGAAGTATCAGCAGTATATTTTTTTACTAAATTATGGAACAAAAGTACTTCCCCGGTTTGTGATGCAGCAGTCCACAATTATATCTTTTCTTGATAGATTTTTGTTTGTTTTTCGTCTTTATCTTCTCCGACAGATAGACGTTACATATTTGTCTGGCACGATTATTTGAATGTAAGCGATTATATTTACATGGTAAGATCAATTATCAACACTTAAGGCTTTGTTTTCACTTTCACAAAACTAATATTAATAAATATCGCGATATATTTAATTTAAATTAAATTTTAAATAAAATTAAATCAGCTGTAACGATTTGACAACCGTACAAGCTATTGACTGCACAACATTTTATGGTAAATTATATATTGTTTAATTTGATCCAATAGTAATAGATAAATCGATAAAGGTTCTGAAACCGTTATTGATTCTCAATCATGGTACTCTAATAATAATCTTAATAAGCCGAATGATTGAACCCTAAAGTCACAGCACTTAGTTTGTGCCAAAAACATTAACCCGGACCAAGTTAGCCATGCTCAAGTTAACGACTGCTTGGACCTGTGACGTAGTAAATAAATGAGCAGACAGTACCACTCCTGTGAATCCATTAGAAGACCCTTCTCTTAACGATATCAGACTTAATAATCATGACATTTCTTCTGCATTTAATGACCCATCACAGGTGCTGCGCTCTATAAAATGCTTTGGAATCATTCAAACTTCAACAAAACTTCACATCTCTTGACCAGTTTCCAGTTTCTTTTTAGTATCATTATACTACCAAGAATTTACCTGACGAAAACCAGGTGTGAGACTTTCTCTTAATATACAGTAACAATTTTTTGTTTGGTAGAAAATTCATATTTGATGTTATTCTGGTATTGTTTTTTTGTAATTATTACCTTTATGTGTCTGGTCCTTTAAATTATGCAAATTGAATTCTATTACAGTATTGTATTTCACGTTTCTTAGACTTTTTTGTAGTTTAATTTAAATAGATACTAATGGAAATAAAGAACCATTCACACGGATACATTCACATGATACTATTTTTTTAAAAACTAAAGAAACCAGTATATGTAGATGTACATGTAAAAAGTAGAAACGTGTATGATAATGGTGAGTGAACGAAGGCTATAAAATACTCTAACTTTGACAATTGATTTTATAACTTACATGATTAGACCGTCACATATAATTCTCGATCAGCCTAAAATAAGTTATTTGATTTATAGAGACTAAAAGAAAATAGCTGCAATAAACAGTAAAAAAAGCTATAACATCGGATATCACTGGCCTAAATCATAAATTTATAAAATGTTTCCGACAAGTTACATCAAAAATTAAAAGTGAATTACTTATTTATTATTGAATTTATTATGATTAAAAGTAGAATAAATCCAAAACAACAGTTTCTGTTGACTAAATTTCCTGTCACTGCGGTAAACCATAAACCTACATTAACGAAATAAAAATCCAATAAAACTGCACCAATTAGTCATGGCTCGTTTAGGCGACAGTAAAATCTTTACTCGTCGATTCGTAAACTGTTTAGGATTAATAAAGTGTTGTTATCCCTATAAGAGCCTTAATTAACGTTCAGTTGTTGATTTTCTGTAACCTTGTCTTGTAGAAGATTACAACTTTCGCCTTCTGTATTATTAACGTACGAATATCAGAAATTGGCTACAGCCATTATTATTAGTACAGATATTAGGTACATGTTTGTTATATTAATATTATTCATAATAAATACATATAAATAGGTCTTCTTGAAAAAATCAGCTCGACGGGAGACAACAAATTATTCGAAGGCATTTTGTACTGCCTCTCAGAAAAAAGAATTTCCAACTTGGAGACTGACTGCGATGCCGTTTAAGGTTGCGTTTTGTCGTTCAGGAGTAGCGGAGCCTGATCGATTGACCAAAGCTGGTTGAAGATCTACGAGCTTCTCCAACATTGGGATAGATCACGTTTCATAAAATATGGTTGAGCGAAGGGATGGCTGGCTCATACATCATACTCGTGAAATAGTAATCGTACAATGGCAAGTGTGGATGAATCTGCTCTTGTAAATTTCTGTTATTATGCATATTATACACCAGTTTTTTTATCAATGAATATGTCTATCACAGCATATTAATCAATTAACGAAAGAATTATCTCCTTTTCTAATATGGAAAGTGACTTCACAGTCTAATGAAATTACCTTTTAATTGGCCTTCTATGTATTAAATAAAACAGGGCAAAAAAAGCAGCCTTTGCTGAGTTTCTAGCGTGTTCTTCTCATTAAAAGGACTCTCGAGTAGTCTCGCTGTAGATTTGCAATTGACAAGCTTGTAACAGCCTAGACTGATTACATGTTGTTTAATTTGAATTGAGTTCAGTCCTTCATATATATAACGGCGGGTAGTCGGAATGGGCTATTACGAAGCCCAAATAGATCGTCCATATCGGAGGACTATCTTTAAAATAATACTGCAGGCGTGGTATACCAACGTGGATTTGTTCCATTTATCACTTTTCATACGAAAATATAACGAGATGAGCGTGATGTCATCGGATGTCTTTACTCCTCGGCGATCGGAAACAGAATGTCTGCCAAAATGGCGGCAATTTGGTTTTTATTAACGAACTGTCAAAGTCAGTGTCACCATTCTAATAAAATTAAGAGTATCGATGATCACGCTCTCTTTACAGTCAAGTAATTAAGTAATCGAGTAACTAGCAATTAAAATAAAAGAAACTAAATCAAACGATCTTCGTAATGATGATGCGACCCGGCCATTCTGGGAGACGGTGCGTGCTCTGCGCCAGTCGCGTTTCTGTAACAAAATACAAGAGCTTTTCTGAACTAGGTATCTGTAAACCTAGTCATTTGGGAATTTTGATTTGAACAAGATTCATTTTTTTTTAAACATCAAATTCATTACCAACGGGTATTTTATGACAATTGTTATAAAAACTGTAGTTAAGTTAGCACATGTAACTTTCTAACGAATAGATTGTATAGGGAAATGAGCTGTTTTATTAAGTTTATTTGGTCAATGCAACTGCTCCACGCATACTTGCATGATTATTGTACTCGTAGCAAGGATGATGCTGTGGTCATAAGCGGTCCTGTACGCCGTGGTCCACAGAGGCTCTAAAGGAGATGGGGAAAAGGTCGATGCTGGGGTCTGGGTCTTACATATGACCGTGGTCCCCAGAGGCTCTAAAAGTTTTTTTTTTATTTATTTTTTTTTTTGTTTTGTTTTTTTTTTGTTTTTTTTTTGCTCATAAGGTATTTGAGGCTGTGGTCATGAGCGGTCCTGTGCGCCGTGGTCCACTGAGGCTCTAAAGGAAACGGGAAGGACGATGCTGGGGTCTGGGCCTTATTTATGACCGTGGTCCCCAGAGGCTCTGTGAAACGACTTAAAAGTTGGGAAGTTCATAGGATGGGATTTATACAGTCTTTTCATAAGAAATTTTTGATTGTTGAATTGAACTTTCATGAAAATGTTATCTCTCTATCAAACAGCGAGAAATATAGAGTGCCTAAGAATACCACTAACCATTAACTAGGTTATTTTCTCGGTCAGTCCTGACTTTAACTAAAGTAAGAATTTGAAACCAATCGAAATTTTATTAATAAGAAACGTTTTTTACTTTAAGTTTCTTTAGTAATAAGAATTTAAGAGTTGATAAATCCTATCATCAAATCTTATTTACAATTAAATTATTCATAAACAACAAACCGGTTTGAGAACCTCGATTGCATCACTTAACCAGCAATGCAATCACACTTTTTCAATTTTATTTTCACTTAACTAGTGATTTTATGAATTACTAATTCCATTGCCATGAACTCTTCACGGTTTTAATTACTTATTAAGGGAGCACTCGACTCCAGTATCATAACAAAATGAAAACGACTCACCAAAATACTGCAAAATACTAGCAAGGGTAGCAATAATGCAGACGTCTACACGTCGCTCACTAACAATGCCAGCAGACGAGCCATCAGTTTTGCCACCGTTGCATCTTCTTCGGCTACAGGTATCTTGAGAGTAGTGACCATCTGTTCCGCAACTGTTCTTCATATCAGGAACGCTTGGTTCTCCCTACAAAGGCTTCAAGTGTTTCTTCTTGTATGGACAGGCAGAAATATTGCCAGGATCTAGTTCGGGCAGATGCAAATGTGATTCGACGACGGCACATGTGACTTACGTGGATGAGGACGAAAAAGTTTTGATTTTGTTACCGCAACAAGATTCTCCATATCCATGACATCTGTGTATCCACTTGGTCGGTTACATCCCACTTCTGATAGCGGCGGGTAGTCGGAATGGGCTATTACGAAGCCCAAATAGATCGTCCATATCGGAGGACTATCTTTAAAATAATACTGCAGGCGTGGTATACCAACGTGGATTTGTTCCATTTATCACTTTTCATACGAAAATATAACGAGATGAGCGTGATGTCATCGGATGTCTTTACTCCTCGGCGATCGGAAACAGAATGTCTGCCAAAATGGCGGCAATTTGGTTTTTATTAACGAACTGTCAAAGTCAGTGTCACCATTCTAATAAAATTAAGAGTATCGATGATCACGCTCTCTTTACAGTCGAGTAATTAAGTAATCGAGTAACTAGCAATTAAAATAAAAGAAACTAAATCAAACGATCTTCGTAATGATGATGCGACATATATATTTGCATTAATACCATAGATGTAGCGCAATCTTCCTATGATATTCTGATAGGGATAGATTTTGTACGAGTTTCGAATGATGCATATCAAAGTAAAATACAAGGAAAGTCTTGGCTGAAACCGCATCTCGATTCGTCGAACTATTCACTTCCTGTCTTTATTCTCATCCGAAATGATCGAACCGAAACAGGTAGTGGAGTGGCCATATATTTGCGTAGCGTATTTACTTACAAAATAATAGCTTCTTCTAGTTCTGACTCATGTGCCGAATTTCTCTTTCTAGAAGTTGGAACTGGTCGTGACAGGGTAATTTGGGTGTTGTTTATTGTCCCCCATCTATCAATTATTTCACCGAACTGGAAACGGTTTGAGAATCTTTGGGTTCTGAGTATGCTCATTACATCATCATGGGAGATTTCAATACCAATCTCCTTTTACCTAACTCTCCCCGATCCCGAAAGCTTCTGAATATAGTTCAGTCATCCAGCCTTCAAATCCTGCCGCTTCAATCTACTCACCAAAACATAGGTGGTGACGACTCCTGGCTGGATTTAATCCTAATCTCGAATCCTTCCCTCGTATCCTCTCATGGTCAACACATTGCTCCTGGTTTTTCTCATCATGACCTTATTTTCCTTTCCTGTCTCCTTAAACCTCCTAAATCTATACCTAAAGTTCTGTATAGGCGCTCTTTTGCACGCCTAGAATGTTGAAGAACTTCAAAAGGATGCTTCGTTAATTAATTGGGAGCCCCTAATAGAAGCGCCTTCAGTCGACGCAAAAGTTCGTATCTTTAATTGTATCGTTACAGGACTGTATAATGCTCATGCTCTTGTTAAAAAAAATAAGTTAAAGAGGTTACCAGCTCCATGGATGACTAAAGGCATTCAAATGGCGATGAGGCGCAGGGATCGGGCGTTCCGTTATTTCAAGAAAGATCGTGGAGAAGAAAAGTAGGGTCTCTTCAAAGTCGCTAGAAATCGGTGCAACCAGATGATACGTAATGCAAAACGCCGCTACATCCTCAATAATATCTCTTCCTCTTCTCCTGCTGATATCTGGAAATTTCTTGGAACTCTAGGTATCGGCAAATCTCGTCATTTGGAACTGCCTACTTCGATCGAATTAAATGATCTAAATCGACATTTCTCAACTACGTCGAAGCTAGATCGGGCAACTACTACAGCTGCCATTGCTTCTATATCCGTTTTACCGCGTCTCAACATTCCCCTTTTTCATTTTTCACCATTCACATCGTCAGACATCAAAAAAATCATCCTTTCCATTAAATCTAATGCTGTGGGGTTTGACAACATAAGTCGTCGCATGATAATTTTAATCTTGGATCACCTTCTCTCTGCAATTACAGATATAATAAATTTCTCTCTTATTTCTGGAGTTTTCCCTTCTCTTTGGCGTAAAGCTTATGTCCGTCCTCTTCCTAAAGTCTCTAATCCAACTGACCCTAACCATTTCCGTCCCATCTCCATCCTTCCTTTCTTATCCAAAGTACTTGAGGCTTGCGTTCACCAACAATTTTCGCAGTTTGCCTACAAAAATTCTATATTGAATCCTCTGCAATCGGGTTTTAGACCAGGACATAGCACAATCACAGCTCTTCTCAAGGTAACTGGCGATGTTAGGGCAGGTATGGAGAATGATAAAATAACTTGCTTGGTCCTCATCGATTTCTCCAATGCTTTTAACACTGTTAGTCATGATATCTTTCTCGCTATCCTATCTCACATTTTAGTGTCTGACGATGCGTTGAAGTGGTTCTCGTCCTATCTTCGGGAGCGCCAGCAGATGGTCCAGTCTGGTGAGTCTTCGTCATCCTGGTATAATCTGGAAACTGGTGTTCCTTAAGGTGGCATTCTTTCTCCTCTTCTTTTTTTATCACTTGTAAACTTCAGTGTTCGTATCATCTGTACGCTGATGACTTGCAGCTATATACTCAGGCAAATGTTTAAACGATGCAATTGATGCTCTGAACAGAGACTTAATCACTATTAAGTCTTGGTCGGAAATGTTTGGTGTTGCTGTCAACCCCACTAAATGTCAGGCTGTATTGGTGGGCGGCTCTCGAATGAAAACTAGAATCAATAATTGCGATCTCCGTGCTTTGGTCTTCGATGGTGTTTCGATCCCATTTAGCCAAAATGTGAAAGATCTTGGGTTATTTATCGACTGTAATTTAAACTGGTAGGCCCAAGTAGCAAACGTTTCGAAAAAAAGTTACTGGAGTGCTACGAGCTCTTTACCGCATGAAAAATTTCCTACCTATTAACACTAAAGCAATGCTAATGCAGACCCTAATATTTTCCATAATCGACTATGGTGATTTATGCTATCTCGACTTGAATGCAGATCTACTTAATAAACTTGACCGTCTTCTGAATAACTGCATTCGATTCGTTTACAATCTACGAAAGTATGATCATGTGTCTGAATACCGATCATTACTCAAATGGATGCCCATTCGGCAGCGCAGGCACATGCGAACTCTAACCACCCTTTTCTCATTACTAGATTCACATAATGCTCCTTCTTATCTTACTCACCACTTTCAATACTTGTCCACAAGTCACACTAAAATCTACGTTCTGCTTCCAACCGTTTGCTCATGTGTCCTTCTCATTGCTCTGATGTACTTCATTCTTCCATCTTTATTAAATCTATTCTCCTATGGAACTCTCTTCCTTTAGACCTAAGAATGTCTACTAGTCGGTATGCGTTTAAAACTAAGTTACGCAGCTATCTTTTAGGGCAAGCAGATTCCTTTAATGGTTAATCGTGTATGTATGTATTTAATATATTTGTCGCATCATCATTACGAAGATCGTTTGATTTAGTTTCTTTTATTTTAATTGCTATTTACTCGATTACTTAATTACTCGATTGTAAAGAGAGCGTGATCATCGATACTTTTAATTTTATTAGAATGGTGACACTGACTTTGACAGTTCGTTAATAAAAACCAAGTGGCCGCCATTTTGGCACACATTCTGTTTCCGATCGCCGCCGAGGAGTAAAGACATCTGACGACATCACGCTCATCTCGTTATATTTTCGTGTGAAAAGTAATAAAATGGAACAAATCCACGTTGGTATACACGCCTGCAATGTTATTTTAAAGATAGTCCCCTGATATGGACGATCTATTTGGGCTTCGTAATAACCCCTTCGGACTACCCGCCGTTATATTATATTTTTATTTATGTATGTATGTATGTTTCTATGTACAATATTATATAGAATGTATCTTAAAGTATGTATATTAATTAGGTTGTCTAGTTTAGTCTATTCTTATAATTATTTTCTTAAAATCGTGCACCTGACCACGTATTCTTCTCCACATTACCTTAAGGTTGACTGGCAGAAAATGCCGCAGGCATAAAGTCCGCCTATGTACATTTGTGCATAAAGTATAAATAAATAAATAAATATTGTGTACAAAATTAATCGTGCACAAAATTATAGCGATTATAACATAATTAATGTGCCAATTACCTGCCCACATATTTCGCCGGCCTGAGTATCTAATTTGACGGATAGAAATCTAATTTGACGAATACTCGGATCATTCAAATTAGATTTCTGCGGATTGAAGGTCAATGCTCTAACGTTATAATTATCTTTGAAAAATAGGAGTTTCATAAAAAAATATTATATTGAAGTATCTCGAATTCCACTTTCTTTTATAATATTTTATTACTTTGTATTATTTATAGAAAATTAGTAAGAAACATTTACCTCCTTAAAGCCATTGGAAGGAATAACGAAATTAAGTATAAAGTAACCAGCTAACAGGTCAAAGAAATATTTCCTTTGAAATCCTTTTAATGTTTACTTAGGTATTCGTTTATTTTATTAGATTTATATAAAAAGATACTTGCCATTATTGTTGTCGCCGTATTGTCTCCAATTCAAAAGCTTGAAAACATCCTCTGATGTAGTCTAATTTATTTTTCCGTAGCCGAGTGGTTCGTCATCTCTGAGGTCCCGGGTTCGATTCTCGGCCGAGTAAATGTAGAAAATAGATTTTTCGATATTTTATATGAATCTTTTATCAACTTTAAAATTCAACATAATATTCCGTGGCAATTTAATTTCAATTCTATCCAATACCAATTTATCGTGGAGTTCTATCGAGTATTGCGTGCTAATGAACAAAGATAACATCGGAAAGCAATCAAATTTCATTATAATATGACATATAATTATTGTATCAAGCCCAGCCGGAACATTAGTTATTCCCTAGTTAAATAACGTCGTTTTCAAAATACACGCAATACTATGAAAAATGTTCGCTGAAAGATAAGCGAAATTAAAATGGTCAGGCGATTGGAACCGCAACAAAATCGAGGAGCATACCCCTTTCATGACTTTAAAAAACCATTCATAACTTTAAAAAAGTCTTTTGAAGTCGATTTAAAAAAGATCGGTTACATTGAAAGTTCTGTCTGTCTAATATTTCTTACTCTTTCACTAATACCTTGAAAATAATCAGGTCAATAGAACAGGAAATTAATTTTATGGGAGGCTACGATAAAATTGCTGCTATTACCGCTAGACTGTTTAAAAATTAATGTTACAAGATTTAAGCTCGATTTTTGGTTCACCAAAAATATTACAATGATTTTTTCTACATTCGGTTTGTATTCACATCGCTTTTGTTACAAAAATATATCACTACCTTATTCCCGTGACTTCACCTGCGTAAATTATAACTTATATCACTCGCGTATAGGTGTAAAAAAATTTCAAAATCGGTCGATTAGCTTTGATTAGTGTAAATTGCTAACCAAATGAATAGCAAATTTTACAAATATAACAATATTCTTAATGATTAATACTTAAAAAATCCGCTTAGTCCCTGGCACTCTGAGATGGGACTCGAACCCATGACCTTCCACAAACCGGGCAATTGCTCTAACCACTGGCCAAACAAGACCGAATAACTAGACCAAATTTTGATCTTTATCGAAAGTTTAAATATTTGTTAAAAATATTTTTTCGGCTGTTTGTGTGGATTGACAGTACAAAAGTAAAAAGTGCTTGAAAACTTGGACAGTCTGGGTCCTGGGTAGCTCAGTGGTTAGAGCAGGTGCCCGGATTGCGAAAGGCCGTGAGTTTGAGCCCCATCTCAGAGTGCCAGGGATAAAGTGGATTTTTAAGCATTTTTCGTCAAGAATATTTTTCAGTAATGCATTTTGAATGAAAAATTGATCAAATATAATAATTACATTATAGTTAAAATGGAAGGGGTAATCTCTATCCCAAGGGGATATCAGGATTAGGTATATTCTACGCTGTCTTATAGACAGACTAACAATCTCCCTCCAGAAGCGGGTTTAAAATTTCAGTAAACCTAAACTATATTAATGTATTCATTATTATTATCTACGATTACACAGAAAATCTGCGATGGATTAAATTATAAAACATCTGCGCGTTCTTCCTCTCCTCATTTATTGAGAAGAAACCTGTAATTAGCATAGCAAAGTTCGCATTTTAAGAGCCTTAAGGGATAAGTGTTGCTTTCAAAAACACACGTTTATCCTCTGACCTAATAAATACCGCCTTTGATAACAAAGCGAAATGAATATTCAACCATTCGTTAAAGGAAGGGAAATGATACATCCGACCTCAAATTTACGATATAACGCTCTGATAATAAAAGAAAATGTATCTTATTTGGTTTTTGTGTCGATATACGGTCGTAACATATCGTTAATAACATATTGGGACATAAATTTTATGCATTACGTTATATCTTAATAAGGTTTGTTTGAGACAAATAGATAGTATGTAACACAATTACAATCTTATTTCTATTCGCACCTTAAACACAAAATTATCTTTATTTATTGGGTAGCTCTTTTGAATAGATAGTTAATCTTTTTACCTAACACCCAAGCTTCTTACATATCAGTGACGTGTACCGAATACCGGTACGGGTCCAAGATTTGTTTTTGTAGTGATGACCCTTGAATGAAGCTAACAAGTGAGGTGTGATTTACGGATTTCTTATATTCACGTGCACTGCTCATTTAGTACACATTAAAACGGTTTTATTGCGTGTATTTTTGAAAAAATATTAGTTTTTTACAGGTTCGTTAAGCAAATACATTTGTCATCTTTTGATAATTAAAATCATTAACATTATAAACATTATATCACTTTAATATGATCATTTCACCAATTTTTTACTGTGAATCTATAATATATATATAAAAATGTCTACATTCAGTCAGAATCTGCAAGACCTTCTGGGTACCTACCGTACACAAATTCACATGTATACCGATCTCTTAAATTTTTAACCTTAATACATTGAGAGCAGACTCTAAAATCAATTATGGAAATTTGACATATTGTGATAAGTTGACGTGCAGCCATGTGTACAAACGGCAACAAATTTCGCAAAAATCACGTCTTCATGCGTGTTTTGCCTCTCCACGGAACATCCTCAGGCCTTGTCAAACCTAATTCAATTGTTTTACAATTACACCAATAGACTTCCTCAAGCTAATGCATATCGTCCATATCGTCCATAAATAAATCGTCCATAAATTGCTTTAAAATTAAATAAAAATTTAACCTTTTTTCTACCAGCAAAAACAGATGCATAGAGTAAAAGACTAAAATATGCCATCAGTGCCATCAAATTTGATTTATTAGAGGTAATAAGAAAAATGTTTGTTACAGAAACAATGAAAGGGATATAAAACACACACACACACACATACATATACTAAATCAACTATTAGACGTTAGACGAAAACTCACACATAGTATGCACGAAAGTTTGTAACCATATTTTCTTTTTTTTTTACATTCCTTATGAAATTCCAACTTGTTTGTACTTAGTACCTATCTAAATATTGAAATGTCATTGTGGAGACACTGGCTTCTATAATACAAGTAAAACTAGGTTAGTAGTCAGGGCCTCAAATATTTATGTAAATGGTGTTTGTACATGTAGGTAATTAAAGAAATATAATTGTTTCTTATCCGAAAAACAGTTCGTATGAAAACCTAAATAATATAATCAAAATTGTTAAATAGATCAATGACATGCCCCGTTTCTGGGTTTTCCATAATAGGTAGAACTTGTAGATATTTCACGAGGATATACGGTTACATTTTCTGATTTAAATTATAATAACTTTATTATTTTATGATTAAATTATCATGTTTTCACCAGATGAATTTTTTAGGAACTGACATTCATAAAGAGCAAATTGGATTACTCAAAAAATTCAAATTACGAAAGGTGAATAATAAAAATAAATTAAGTTAAAGATCAAAGACAAAAAGTTTACATGCGGATACAGGACGAAGTAAACGATGGTACGGCGCACCGTTACAAACGTGCAATTTAAAGACCTAAAATCAGTATTTCTGTTTATTACGATGCAAATTTTAGTTTTTGTGCAATTTTGTGACTTATTTTGCGCTACTGAAACTACCCTATTAAACGTGATCCTTCAAATACATCAGAGGTAGACGAATAGTGATAAACTATTGCCCTAATATGACGTCGGATCGTCCAAGTGTGTTCTCATCGATACACATTTTTCCTTCAATACCCATATATTAAGCTCAATCAATGGACAGCGCTTAGGGATACCGTCCGGATTACTGACGCCCATAACATAAACTGAAGCGGGCACTCTTTGAAATGGGAAATTAGAACTTATAAGTACACTAGCTGATTTATTTTCCATAGCTGAAGGAATTTTTAAAATTGGTCCAGTCAACTTTGTAACATATGTATTATCTATAGGTACATATAGTATAAAATAAAGTTGCTTCCCACTGTCTGTAGGCTGAAACTGCTTTTAAATTACATAGCCGATTTTAATGTTGTTTTTCAACAATGTATACATGTATTGCAATATTCAAGATGAAAGTTTATTTGCATAATACAGGACCACACGGGCGAATCCGCTGGAGGAAGGCTATTAATTTTTCAAATTTGTTATTTTTTAAGGAAATTTAACAAATAGTTATAGGAATTACGCATCAGTTTTACAATAATCGTAATAGTTTTAAAACCTCTTTGGCCTCGGAGGACAGTCTTTTGGCTTTACGTCCTCTCTTCAGCTTCTGACACATACCAATAATCCGTTCAATATTTCTTCATAAAATATTAAGAAGCTATCTTTTGCGCCCAACGTAATCTTTCGCTGTGATCATAAGGGAAATAAGAATCCCAGCCACTGGACTGTGAATAATATGGAAAGTTGAAAAAATCCGCTTTAGTGCACGAGACACGCCTGAAACGCAATTTTGGATCCATACTCTTTGCCCCTCAACCGAACCGATTTCGCTTCAAGCGTTACAAAATTTATGCCATAGATCAAAGACTGTATACTTGCATTATTTTCAAAACACACAACCAACAGTCCTGGCAGTTTGCAAAATTACCTAGGTAACAGTTTATTATTTCCCTTTGAAATTTGATCTTGTTCTGCGTTGGGAATTTGATAAAGTCGACATAATGGCGTAACAGCAAGGGGAACAGAACAAGCTGATGTTCATTTATGAATAAGGTGGTTTTCCCTAAGATCTAAGAACTCATAAGGAAATACGAATAGATTGATAATTGCGAGATTCGTTACTTTTCGTGCAAGTGTTAGATGGTGACTTCTTGAAACCAGCGTTCAAACGCTCGACAACGGAGGTCGTTTTCATAGATAAAGCAAACTATACACTATAGAGAGGACCAATATTAAAATACCCATAATAGATATTTATAATATCTTCAACAGCCTTCGATTCTAGGTAGTTGATAACATCTACAACAGATAGCAGTTACAACAGATCGTCAACTAAATATAGATAACTAACAACTTCAATTATAATTGGTTAAACTAATCGAACATGATATCGTAAATTAATGCTTTACGCAATGAGCAACAGTCAGTTGCCAGTCTGTTTTAGTAAGTATTTGAATTATATTTCAGTCTAATTAAATGGTAATTTATAAGCAAATATCAATACAGATTTGAATTTGTTTGTTGGTTTTGATGACTTACTAAAATACGTCGTTTTTAACTGACTCCGATTCGAGTGTCTACTTTTACGGGTATGCTTTTTTTATATGGTCATTCGATTTTTAATCTTTTTTTTTTGTATAAGTACTTACCAATCGTCGGTTGGCTAGGCAGCAACAAACAAAAGACGGAAGAATTAAAATTTATTTCTGTGGACACATGACACGGTCCTGACATACGAACTGATAAACTATCAAAAGTAGAAGCGTCTCTGTTACATTATTCAATTTGTTTTGTTAGCTAGGGCTAGTAGCTTTAAATTATGGAGGCGTCCTGAAAGAAAGATATTCAATCGCCAAGACAGGACAACGTGAAACCGAACGCGAAATATTAATAATTAAAATATTAGCTATCAGCATCGACAATAAATAGTCCGGAGAATAACCGTTACCGCGCCCGCCCGCCCTATGTGGTATGCTCGTCGGCGTCGCGCAGTATCGAGATCTACCTATAGTAATGTTTTATTGATCAGATGGTATACAAAATTCCTTCTCACGTTTCACTCACTGTTTCCTTCTCGATCAAATATAAAAAGAATCACGTTTTTTCCTAAACAAATCTATTACGTGTTAGCTTGCATTTTCTAGTGCCGAAATAACGAAATTTCTCGTGACTCAACCGCAAATACCAACCGTTTTCAATAAATTCATTTATCTACGTAGACCTCGTTAAAAACTGGAGTTTGTTTCCACAGTACCCTACCTAATGAAAATAAAAGAATTCGGAGAAATTCATCTTTACCTCATACAATTTGCCTGATTAAATATGTTGCCTTAAGTTTATTCAGAATAAAAATTGTCCAATTATATATAATTATGTCAACAAGAATAAGGTCGAATAATATTTGGTTTTGAAACATTATTGAACATACCAATGTCAAAATCCGTTTAATCGTTTTTGCGTGAAAGAGTAACTTATGTACATTCATCTCCACAAAGTTGGGCATTTATAATATTAAGGGGTTGATGAAGTCTAATATTTCTAGAGTTAAAGCTTCATGTCGGAGACTACACTCAGATTTTTGGGTAACACTCTTCAAGGCCATGCCCAGGGTTTTAAGCGGATAGACTACTTTAGTAAGCAAATATTTAGAATCACATTATAAACGTGATTTGGATGGAATGCACTAGTATTCAAATAATTCACGTTCGATAGATGTGCTTGGCATTTACTTATCACGTACCCTAGTACCCCCTCTTTAGATTTGAGTTAGTACTCGTATATAAGACTGTGGTGAATCATAAGGAAAAAAAAGGATGGGGGCGTACCTGATTCACTACGTCCCAGCGTGCTGGATGTTCTGGACGCGCGTCTTATTTCCTAGTGGTGCACCACACTCTTATTATATACTTGTTAGCGAGACAAACGTGTCGAACGCCGTGATACTTGACTTCTCAGCTTTTAGATATTGGGAGCTACCTCTGCTCGACCCGGCTGCGATTGCGGAAGTGAAGTTATGATATTCTCGGATTACCCCCAAGAACTTCAGATAGTAAAAAGGGCATGGAGGTAAGAAGGTATCACGAGTAATGGGACGCGATTGTATCGAATCTTCTAAATCTTAAACCTTAAAATCCAGACTGAGTTAAATAGAGATCTACAACCTGAAAGTCAGTATCATTTCTCTCTACCGCGCTGGCGTTATTTCACAACCCCCCTTAATCTGCGCAGTGATAGTGGGTCCCATACTCGTTTTACCATTCTGTCAGACGGCCGGGTTATAAAGTAAAGTATTTTATGCCAAAAAGTGGTGAAGTTGATGGCTCACTTATATTGACCTACAGTATCCAGTCGACTCTTTAATTTGTTAATAACCGACCAATGAAAATGAACTATCGATATCATCGGCACTCAATATACTTTAGACCAATAAAAAGGAACCATCAAGTTCTGTCAGAATAACAGCACTCCTATATAATTGTACCTATTTGGAATTGACGCAGGGGCTTTTAATAACGTATATATATCACTACATAGTATAAAACAAAGTCGCTTCCTCTGTCCTTATATCCGTATGTATGCTTAAATCTTTAAAACTACACAACGAATTTTGATGAGGTTTTTCTTCATAGATAGGGTGATTCAAAAGGAAGGTTTTTGCAATACGCGGGCGAAGCCGCTGGCGGAAAGCTACTGATATTATAAATAGGTCCCGTATTTTGTATGCCCCATGTGGTTCCTTATCTCTATATTCTATCTATCTAATTGAACGACTGTGAAAAGCTATCCTCAATATTTATTTATTTATTGGCCAATACAAGCATATCATATATTAATATTCACTCAAATAATCTATTTTCCATTTAATATACATAAAAATATATCAACGCTGCAAAGCAAACACGTCGCAAAACCAAAAGTGTTCTTCAGAGCAGAAAAACTTTTAGTTTTGTCGATAAAAAATTCCTATAAACGTGCACGGTAACAAATAAGATGTTCCTTAGTCAATTTATACGGAAATCAGATATATTTTATTTGAAAAATATAAAGATTTTCCACTTTAAATATCCATTTTGGCATCCTTTCCAGCATCGATATATACTCGAAATTATTTCAGTGTTAATGTTTAAAAAAAAAACAAATCACAGATATTAATATTTCTAAATACTAAAATATAATCAAGTTTCGGATAACAGTGAAGACGTATTCTAAACGTCACGGCTAATTTTAGTGATTTGGTGGCAATTGGATGCAGAGGGGTGAGAAATAATGAGATTACGAGTATTATGAAACCTGCCATTGTGTGGCTGATTATCCAGTCGTATAATCAACGAATACTTTAGCCTATAACGGAATTATTGTCTTAACAATATCATCGAAGTTCCTCCCGAGTCACAATTTTTAATTATAATATTTGTCAAACAGAAATTAAAGGAAACAGAATTAAGTGAAATATTTTCTTAACTCACTCTAATCTACCTATTTTTAGTGAAGTAAATAAGGACAGGGTATGAAACTCATGATATAAAGAGACTTTTAATGTCTCATAAGGAATGTGACCTGTTAGAAAACAACACGTTAAGTGCATAATCAGACTCAACATTTAAAAAACCGACCGAATGCGAGTCGGTTTCGCGCACGTAGGGTTCCTTATAAATCTATAAAAAAACCTCCTCTTGAATGTTTATTTAATTCTATTAGAATTTTTTCGTAACAGAAAATATGTGATCTGTGAAAATTTCAACTGTACATATTACTGTCACGGTTCATGAGATTACAACCTGGAGACAGACAGACGGACAGCCGAGTCTTACCTTCGTATATTTAATCGAGAGAAGTAATTATTTGAGAATATATTATAATTTAAACATCTAATTTTACCGTATAAACAAAAATTGGAATAATGTAAAAATTGTTAATAGTTAGTATACTATTATTATTACCTATAGTTCTTACTACATTCAAGTTCTTGTCTATTGGTCAAAAATATTTGCTTATGTAATGACATTTTGTCCAAGTGACCCCCCTTAATCTGCGCAGTTCTTACTTTTATTGACTAGATACGAGTGTTGGTAATACGGTAATGTTTGTAGGCCGCCAATGGAAACTTGGTTTTTATCCTCTATCTACATTAGAAATAATTAATTGAATCAACAATGCGTTCGAAGTTTGGAACAATTGCAAAGTAAATTATAAGGGAGCGAAACTCATCCCGCATATCAAAGCTTTTGTTCGCCGGGAACTAATTGATTGTGGCGAGTTACATTTCAAGTTTTCAAGCATTATCGACGCGCGTGTCTGCGAGTAATTTTCTTGTTGTGTTGTGTGTACAACTGCGCGTCAGTTTATCATAATATACAAAGAATGTGGGTCCTTAAGGGGCTTTTCCGGCCCAGAAAGGCGCCTGAATGTTATTTAGATTCCAGATTGATCGTATCTATGAAATTTTTGTTTCAAAATATTTCAGAACATATGTTTTTTAAGATCTCATTAATATTTATTTATCGGCTTTTAATTTCAGTAATTCTCTTGCATCAAAGTATTGAAACAAGTGGAACAATAGCCAGATTCGTAAAGCTTGACATGGTGTTGACTGTACATACTGAAGCAAACCACCGCAATCAGTTTTAAACTTAGTTACCCAAACTTTTTGTTTCAATTTTAAACGTAATTTTTAGGTCTTCTTATTTTGTAATTTCAAATTATTGTCACTCGTTCCACTTTTGGGTGACCAAAAAATTATTATCTCGAGCTACTCCGTGCTTCGGAAGGCACGTTAAGCCGTTGGTCCCGGCAGCATTTGCAGTCGTTAATACCCTCTAATCCGCATTGGGTCAGCGTGGGTTGGCCCATCCTCCTTAACCATCCATAAGGAAGGCCTGAGCCTCTGCAGTGGGGATGTAAAAGGGCTGGTGATGATGATGATACCACTTTTAATTTATAGAATGTCACTTCGTGTAAATTTTTCATAGAACCCTGTATCATAAATTGTAAATAAATATCAAAATTACCCTTAAAAATAATTATTACTTTTCTTAATTAAAAATGCTTAGAAAATCCACTCGGCCTGGTGAGCCTAATATTTTTCAGTGTAACATTGTGAATATGAAATTTAATAATTAGAACAAATTTCATTTCATCGAAAGTTTAAATATTTGTAACAATATTTCTTCGGGCTATTTGGGTGGATGCCTGAATATTTATGAGAATACGCTCTGTAGTAGCGAAGAGTTACAAGTGCTTGAAAGATTCGTTAGTCTTGTTAGGTCCTGGGTAGCTCAGTAGTTTGAGCAGGATCGAATCCCATCTCAGGGTGCTAGGGACCAAGTGGATTGTTTAAATATTTTCCACTAAGAATATTTTTCAGCATAGCATTGAAAATGTGAATTTGATCAAATATAATAATCATTATTAGTTTTAAAATATATGTAAAAATTAGTTTATTTACGTTTAAACGACCCGGAACGTAGAAAAGTTTCGAGTGACTTCCAGAATTTTCTATTTGTCGAGTCGGGGTGTAGTGATGCCTTCATTGTTCCGGATTTCCACCCTGCAATTTAAGCTACTGATTCTTTAATCTGAACAATGAATTTTCATTTTGTTACTTCTAAGCAGGATTAATTAAAATTTATACAGGACATTGTTTGGCGAGTCATCATGTCCAAGTTAATTAAATAATATCAGATAATAACAAATGCCCGATCCCAAGGTCAAAGTTTTATTAATTAAATTAGCTATTTAGAATAGAGCAACAATATCTGTCATGATATCTAATATAACTATTACAATTATTCTGTAATGTAATAAAAAAGGCTTCCTTTTAACCGACCGATTTTTCTTTAAATCCTTAACCTTGGTAGTTTTTTTTTTTAAAGAAATAATTTTCGTATTTTGAGGTTGAAACTAAAACGGGTAGTTTAAACCTGCAAGACCTCGCTCTGTGTAATGTCCGCTAATTAAAGATATTTGCATTTATTATACAGACCTATAGCATGATGCATTTCTGAAGACTTAACCGCGAAAGTACTCATCCAGTGAATAGGGGTGATGACAATGTATTGTTTGTCTATCGAGATTTTTTTTAAAGAATTACCGCGATATAGTGAGTTGCAATGTCGCATGTCATAACTTTCTACGTTTTCTACATAGCATAACATTGATTTTACTGAACCCAGTCATCATCCTTATAATAATAGAGGTTGAAACAAGATGGCGATAACGCCACGCGGCCAAGGACACTAAGGTACGCGTCCTATGTCAAATGGTGTACTAAGGAGGTTGTTTGATGCTCTATGAATTACCAGGTATGCTGGAAAGAAACCATACCAGTATAGCATAAAAGTCAAAAATATCAATCGTCTTAAACATCAATAAAACACGAGTCTATTAATATAACCATAGTGGATGAATGCTTTACTCAAATAAGTTTATTACAAGCACTTTTGAATAGTCCAAAATTTTATTTTCTCAGAATTCGTTCAAGGCGTTGTTCCTGACAAGAAGAAAGAAACATCAGAAGTAACGACATTTACATAAATCAAAAATAAAACAATATCAGTGCTAACCTCACCTTTATCGGTTAAAATCATAGTCGGCAAAATTTATTTGGTCTTTATTAGTAAAGTTAGGTCCATTTTACCATATTTAATTCGTATCTGTTCCCGGTCACGAACAGTATCGTTTTATTATTAAGGAACTTTAAAATAATGCGACCTTCGTCGCGGTGTAAAGAATAATAAAACTTAAAATTCATGTAGCAAAAGAGGTTATATGCTCATACTATGCCCATTAATTACGGTGTTTTAATATATAATTCTAATATGGAACGTTCAATTTCAAATTGTGAACGGTAAACCAAATCTAAAACGTTTGATTGAAGTCGAGTTTCCCTAATCACGCAATTTCATAGTATTTAATATATTCGATTCAAACACGACACAATTACTGTCGTATCAGCGCTGTTTCTAACCACATTTTCCGGATCAACGCGCCCCGACAACCCGAATACTATTCAGCGCGAAGTGAAAATGGAAAAATGAATGGAGGTGTCAGTTCAGAAATGGTCACAATAAGAATATAACAAGAGGCACGTGATGCTATAACCTTCACGGTAGTGATGCCTTAGAGGTTTATACTACAAAGCATAATAAATAAATATACGACCGCATCAAAAACATTTATTAGGTCCTGAAGAAGCAGTACTTGTTTTATGGAGTACCAAAATAACGATGATGCCACATGCAGACCAGAGACACTATCATCATCACCAGTCTATTAATGTTTTCGGTGCTGGGGTACAGGCCTTCCCTATTATATTCCCTACCTTCTATTCCTAATCAAATCGATAGAGTGAATAGGTGATAACGGCAGCAGATGCAGCCAGAATCCACGGTTTGATGTCGCGTTTTGTTTTATCTTTAAGTCCTGCTTAAGATCTCTCCTGTTTTGCTATTTAATGTAAAGCGAAATGCTTCAAAAATATGTGCGCCTATATTTTTCAATAGGTACTTGCGCTTATTTATTTTTATAATGCAGTAAACGCCTCTAGGCGTTGCTTTTATTGACAGAGTTCATAGTTACAATAGACTAAGAGACTTATATTGAACCCACCAACATTTTCCTGAATGATAACAAACCCGAAATAGCTATAAATAAAAAATGAATTCATTTACGAAATTCATGCACCAAACTTACTTAGAACTATTAATCTCACTATAAACGAGTAATGATTTTCAGACGCAAATTGTGTCAAGTAAACGGAGATGAGGATTGGTATCCCAACGGCCCTTCGCTACATCCAAGTTCTTTTGTGAGAATCCTTTGATTTCCAAAACTCTTTATTGCTGGCATGTAAAAAGCGTATCAAAGTATGGGATTTAAACTACGACTAAAATAATCATGAAGTTCTATAGATGCTACATTTAATAAAGTGTTAGTTTGTGTCTGTCCTTAAAACTTCTATAGTGATATTATGGTTATTAGACATATAAGCAATCGATCTATTTGATTTTTTATTTAAGATCATTTTACTCATGGAAAATTTTAGCTAGTTAGCATAACAGTCAACATTCTTTGGTACTCATAAGTGACGATCACAATTAAAAGAAAAAATCTGGAGTTCTACAAGGCAGTGTTTTGGTCCTTTTTTATATATTTGGTATATATTAACGATTTACAAAATGTAACTACACATAGAAACACTTTATTGGCTTTTAGTATTTTAGTGGTAGAGACGAATAATATGAAAATATAAATAGTACAGTGATGACGATAGTAAACTGGCTTAAAACCCAAAAATAATCATGGACCAAAAATATTTTGTAAATTTTAATGATTTAATTACCAATAATTTGAATATCATGAAGGTACCCAAAATGCATGCTTCAAGAAGCTTAAAACGGAGTATGCATAATTGGTAACAAAAAACGGGAATAACATGTAGTTAGAGTTTGTAATAATTTAAATATCTCATTTGCATTGATTAAATTAACGAGAGTAGCGATAAAAATAAAACTTTCAAAGTATACTTCGCATTTGTGGAGTCATTTCTGTTTTACAGACTTATCATTTGAGGCAATGGTACGAATGCGCAAATAGTAATTATTGCACAACAGAAATATCTAAGATCAATAATATCATTAATCCTGATGTCTCATTTAATCCATGGCTTAATTTACTCGGTATTCCTCCAAGGTAAAAATGGACGACACCTTACTTATTGATATTTGAAATTCAATTTACAAAGGTGTATAGTCAGAAAGAGAATCAAAACGCCTGTCAATCACTATTTAATTTAATACTATGTATGTTTTAAAGCACCTTTGCAAAATACTTTTTTTAAATAGGCACTTCTTCATTAACAAGTATTTAAATTTCGAATACGAGTATTAATAGAAAAGCAATAGGCGGTTGTTCGGCAATAAATCTGTATAAAAGCCGATCCTTTGTTGTTCGTTAGAGAGAGAGAGAAAAAAAAACTGAGAATAAATTCCGTCGAGACGAAAACTCCGAGAAAATTTCTAAAAAACTTGACACGCCGCTACATCACCGATGGACCGCAATTTTTCTCCGGACGTTTCCAGTCAGTGAACAGGCCATAATAAAGTTGAACTGGGAAGTAAAGGTCGATTCACAGTTTACCACCGAAATAGTATAATGTAATTATTCATCATCAGTCCATTAATATTACCAGTGCACAGAGAAAAGTTTAGATTCGGAAAAAAACAGCTATGGCGGAACATTAAGATAGACAGACAACTAAGTGATCCTACAAGGATTCAGATTTTTATTCTTTTGAGGTGTATTCATCTAAAAAAAATACTAGAACCATTTCCTGACAGTCAAACAGAACTAAATTACAACGTTTCACTATACACTTAAATCATACTGCAGATAACCCTGATTTTTATCTAGTCATTATCTGTCAATTTCAATAAAACGAAATAAGAATAAAGTAATAAAACGTTTCAATATTTTGATGTGAACTAGGAGCTGAAATCTTTATTATACCAAAGAAAATAAATTATTCAATTACATGTCTCAATGTGTAGTAAACAGTAAACTTTGCATTAGAGTGACAGGAACAAAATGCGTTTCCACTAATTACCCACCATATTTGATTTACCTACTTTAGTGATTAAAAGAAATCTGAAAATTTCTGCAACTTATTAAGGTAAAAAAAAGCTTTTTCCTTTTCGTAGATTCAGTGCACCTCTATCAAGAAATGTGGTCCAATCCTTACAGCGTAAACAGTCGTGAGTGTGCCATGAGTCTGCGTACAAAAAACGCAAAAAGAGTAAGTGCAGGGTCAAATCGATGGAAGCGGGGTTTTGTCAGCTCACAAACTGAACTTTTATTTTTCTACTGTTGTTTTCATGAGTAGAGAGATTCTGCTGAAATTTTGCTTAGTTTCCATAAAAACTTTTTGGGGTATGGTAAAGTGAAAAATCATGTTTGAAATGTCCTTTAGAAATGACACGTGTAAGCACTTTGAATTATTGTGTGTGCTACTGTTTTATATTACCTCTGGCGATGATAAAAGTATTTTAACCAGCATGAGAGTTTATACTTTGGGTCTAATACTTTTATTCAACTTCTGAATTAACTGGCCTATATTCATAACGGAGTAAATTTTTTCGCAGAGCACTTTTTTCCTATGATTTAGCATCGTTAATTGAACATATATAAAATATTAATATTTAGACGTATATTTTATTGTTTATTAACATTTTTATCTTTGTTTAACAAACTGTTTAAATATTTCGACTAAATTAGGTCGTTAACCTGTAGATATAATGAATAACAACATTTTCATACAAACCTTTTTTCTTTGTTTAAAAAGAAAGCAAAAACGTGTTTCTAAATTACAGTAACTCCCAGTATTAAACTGTTCTGAATGAAAGCCCTGAATAAAAATAAAATTCCTCATATGTCTGCATCTATTTTATTTAAAATCATTATTGTTATCTATAATGTCCCAATGTGGGGACACAAACTTTAAAGGTAAATATGATAAATTGAGAACGGCTCAAATATAATGATGGTTTTTAGAAATCTAAGAAACATATCAATTGACATTTTACTGTTACAAAGTTACATCCGTACAAAGCTGGGGCGATAAGTTAAACAGCTTTTCCAATATACTCGTAATAAATTTAAATTTTGCCCTTGACTTCATCCACGTGGTATAGTTTCAATAACAAAAGTGTTTCCAATACATTTAACCTCTATTTAGCGATGAACTTATGTCTTTTCCTAAGGTCAGCTTGATCTTTGTACAAAATCTCATTAAAATCGGTTCAGTGGTTAAACGTGAAAATATTCCAAACAAAGTTACTTTTGCATATGTGATGTTATCGAGAATTGGATTTTTTTCTAAATTTATATATTTTCCATTTATAAACTTAGTAAAAAAATACTGGATCGTGAAATAAAAGCCGCGGTGTACTTAATGGATAAAAAATATTTTATTCAGTTCAACTGCACTCTTGAAACTCGTAAAGCCAATATGTGCAGGGAGACTGAAGAAACGGGCAGACATAAACGTGAAAATGTGGGTTGTAGCCAATTTATATTTCACTCGTCTGTGAAGATTTTTGTCTCACAATGGGCATGAAACATTGATAACTCATTCAATCTATTGTTTTTAAGATCTTTTGGTTATTTTTCAGATTCTATTCCGTTAATTTGTCGGAAATATTAACCAACTCCCAAGTAACATCATTTTCTATCTAAGGTCTTTTATTACCATATCTACAGTAACAAAATAGATCTATAATAGTAACTATTGTCACTGGTTATAATATAATGGTTTTCCACAAAGCGATTTAATTCAAATATGTTTTAGAGCATCTGTGATAAAAGTAGGGTTTATTTAGTGTTTACAACATTATTATTAAAATTATTAGAACGCGTTAAAACTTTCTTGAAACTTTTATAGTAGCAAATTTTGCTGTTTGAGTAACTAACGTAACCCTCTTTAATATAAGCGGCCGCTACAACAATATGATACACTCTTTTGATCGGGTAATTCCACAATGTAATACTATTTCTGTTGATGTGTAATTTAGGGACTATACTTCTGATAGTAAAATTCTTATTATATTATTAAGCCCAGCAAAAAATGGGATATATTATAATATAGAATATGGAATTCTTATTCCATCGCATCATATTATGCCAAGTTTCGTTTACGAATCACAAACACAAAGTTACTCTGTATTGGTATATATTTTTTGGAATGTAATTGCTTTATAGCTCTGTCTTTTATTGAAAATGAGATTTAAAAAGTCTTTCACCTACGAGTAGTAGCATCATACGCGAATAGCACAGGTGATAATTTACGCGAGTGAAATCGGTGGGGAAAATAACTACCTAGTCATTTATAAACCTGTTAACAGTGATCCAAAAAAACTTAATACAGATCGATCGGCATACCAACGTTACCCAGTGTTCAGCCGCTTGCATTTTTTATAATCTCACTTTTATTTCGGTCACGTGTGCTTTTTAAATGTTTTAGGTAGTAGGACGAATGTTCGGTACGAATGGAATTTATAAAACATGCATGACCAAAGAGAATTTGAAGTGATGAATACGTTTTCCGATACGCTCTTGAGAATTTGGGACTGGTTGTGATAGGGAATTTATTAGCTTTTTTGTAACCGTACTTTTTGCATTATGTTCTTATTTCTAACTAGCAATCCGCCCCAGTATCAATATGGAAACTTTGATACCAGCCCTGGTACTGAAATATTCATACTGATTCCTAACGTTTCTGAATTATTTTGTCATATGTGTTCATCAGGGTTTCTAAGGGAATTCTAATGGTGAAAAATGTTCAAATAGAGTTCAGTAAATGTAGGAATAATATCTCTTTGTTCTGTCTCGGTTTGTTTTGTGCATTATTTTAATTCTATATCACCTATCATCAGCCCTTTTACGTCCCCACTGCAGGGGCTCAGGCCTTCCTTATGGATGGTTAAGGAGGATGGGCCATGACCCTCCACGCTGGCCCAATGCGGATTGGAGGGTATTAATGATTGCAAATGCAGCCGGGACCAACGGCTTAACGTGCCTTCCGAAGCACGGAGTAGCTCGAGAGAATAATTTCTTGGTCACCCATCCCGTGACCGACCCTTGCGAAAGTTGCTTAACGACTACGGTCGCGGGCCGCGGCGTTTATCCACTACGCCACCGAGCTACTCTCACCGAGCTAGCTATTATTTTAATTCGCATAGTGACAATAGACTGGAAAGAACAGGTGAATCCCTTAGATTAGGTTAAAACTGTGATGAAAACAAAAGAGAAAAGAGCAAGTGAAACGAGCATACTGTGGCAGTGGCCATACGAGCGCTGTGTGTACTTTTTATATATGTTTAACAATGGCTTGTTTTCAAAAATATTTATAATTCATGCTTTGCGCACACTTTATCTACATAACTCTACACTAATAAGAAAGAGATAATTAGTTAAAATGTAAAACCGATTGTAGCAAAAACCCTATTGCATTAGTCTCATACTAAGGTCATTTTGAATAATGGGTGGAAGTATAAGAAAGACAACTTTCTAAGTAACGTATAAATTATTTCAAGTGAGTTGATTTCACTAAACAAAGGCTAAATGATAAATTACCTAACTTAATTACTTATAACTTCACGACGTAAAGTAATAAAGATAAGAAGTCATTCAATTGCTACGAAGTTATATCCTAGTGACATTTAAATTGTTCGTTCTTCTTGCTAATGAATAGAATTTTGAAATTTATATTTAATAGATTAACATCAAAATTTTATAGTGATTTGTTATAACATGATATTAATTTTTAATAAATGGACGTTAACAATGTTAAAATCAACAACGAGAATTCCAAACCTAATAATAAAAAAGAAAAAAAATAAGTCGTCAGAATCCTGAGCATTCTCTGAACTCTAACAAAAGTGTATATACAGAGAAAACACGCGACGAAAGTATTTGATGACAACTACACAAAGAATGATGTATTATCCGAAGATATTACGACGGAGGCATTGATAAAATATGACGTTTCAGAAGAACTTTTCAAATTAATGTTTAGTCTCACGCAGTTTGAAAACTGTTTTGTGGTTTCCGAATGGCACGAAGATGGGCTCGTAATCCATTGTTAAATCAGGTCCATATAGTCCAATCTAAATGGATTGTACGACATACATCTAGCTTCTAGTAAACGCTTCGCTATCGCTTCAAATAATCATATTGGTCAAATGCCATATACTGTTAGTTATACCCATTTAAAAGTCTTAAAGAAGTAGTATTTCTGGAAATTTAAGAAATAATTGACGGTGGTGTGTGACGCTATATATCATCATCATAAGTCAACAGCAATCCACTGTTGGACATATTCCTCCCCCAATGCGCTCCATTTTTTCCTATTTTTGGTTCTCCACTCTAGAACTCGTTATCGGTTCATCAACAGATATGGCCAGCCCACTGTCACTTCAGCTTACAAATCCTGCTTGTTATGTCGATGACTTTGGTTCTCCGTCGGATGGCATCATTACGAAATGTATCCCTTAGAGAAACTCCGAGCATAGCACGTTCCATAGCTCGCTGAGCGACTTTAAACTGGTGGACCAGCTTTACTGTGAGTGTCCATTTCAGCACCAGAAAATGTTTCATCGGAAACATTTTCTTCTAGTATTGTTGCAGAGATGATGAGAAAACTCGACGTAGCTTACCAAACGCTATCCAGCCCAGTTGGATCCTCCTTTTAGCCTCCTTTTGAAAAATTGTCTCGACCTAACTGCAGAATCTGCCCAATCTGACTTCGCCATGTCCACTTCCTTTGAAGTCTTTTTTGAGGAAGGAATTAATTATGAGGAGTCACTTTTTCTCAAGGAAATTTAAAAGCAATTGTCCCCTGTTATCTCGAATTCAAAATCATGGGGTCCTATTTTGGACTCGCCGCATTCGAAAACTCTCACTTTAGCGTTGAAGTCCCCCATACCAACAGGTCCATTACCGTGGTGATATATCGCATGGCTTTGGATATGTTGAGAGTGCCGAAGTCGGTGCGTAAATATGGATTATTTTCATCTTATACCTCTTAAATAAGCTAAGAATCAGGTACGCTAGCCTGTTCGACACACTGTAAATTTCCTTAACGTTGTTGGATAGGGTCTTATGGACGAGAAAGCTGACGCCACCCTGAGACATCTGATAGCTCTCGTAATAATTCATAAGGTGGCCTGAGTTCAACGTGATGGTGTCCTCTCCCTCTCTACGAACTTTACATAGACCCAAGATATGCCACCTTATTTTGTCCAGCTCCGTCTCCAGGGCAGGGGGTCCGATTCTACGCACCCCTGCCCTGCCGTTACCTTGACCGCTGCCTTACTTAGGGATAGTAGGACTACCAGGAACTGGGGCCATTTTTTTGTAGTGTGTATCACAATGGAGGCATTTTGCCCACCACCGCCACTCTGGGCAAACGGGTTGGCGATCACAGAGGCACATATTTACGCACCATTGATACTGATAAAGCTGGGTTGTACCGCCTCGCTGGTTTATGGAGGGGATGGAAAAATACATTATTTATTAAGGGGGAAAAGACGTTATGGAAGGGAAAATTTAATGGAGAAGGATGTAGGGATACTACCGTCACGTAAGATAGAGGTTTGTGACGCTAACAGCTAGGACAGATCGGGATTGCATACCCCTAGACCCCTTGCTAAATTCAGCCCCGGAACTATTTATTTTGTGATATATTTTTCATTACTTGGAACTACTTGGAAATATTGAAATCTTTTAGTTTGTTTCAATCGTTTTCAGCAAGGAACTCTTGAATTTAACTCACGTTCATCTTTTAGCAAAATTGTAAGTCCATTCAACAATAACGAACAATTATTTGCGTAAATTCCTCTCAAATTAATGAATACGTCTTCTAAATTTATTCTTAAACAAATAAAGCCTTCCCAAGTTTGCAAAGACAAAATACTCGGGATACTTAGTATCTACAGGTACTTTGTGTAGCCAAAGTTGAAGCAGTTACGAAATTCTGAACACACTCGGAGCTAACCGCAAGCTCAAATTCAGGTCATAATATAAATTATTTAACGCTTAATTTTGCATCGCCCAGCAGAATTACTTGCCTGTCTATTTTATCGTAGCCTAGGCATGTTACAGAATCCAAACTACATTTTAGAGTTTCGCGATAACTATTGTCCCAAATTTTTTTCATGTCAATTAAAGTTCAATATTACTATAACTAGACTTTAAATGAACTCTTTTTTTTTTCAACTGTTTTCAACTGCTGATAATCTTGTTTTCACAACGAAAGTGCGGATTTTTATAATTTACACACGAATTATTTATATCTTGAATGGGTTAAGATATTATCAATGAATTTACCGTTCAAGTGCTATTCACTTCAAGGAGGCTACCGTTCAAGTGAATAGATTAAAATTTGTGTTCAAAAATAAATCTTATGGTCTATGACTTATACATGCTAGTAGAAATGTTCATATAGCGATTCAGAACAGACGAAACAAAATTATGTTACATACAATACTTACATTTTACTAATAATCATGTTAAGTATAGGTTAAACTAATTTACTTCAATAAGCTTATTAATGCGTTAACAAACTGAACGGATATGATTTTATAAAATATCATTAGAAATGTTATATATGATCCCGAATGACACTGGTTATATATTTTTATTTTTACTTAATTTGGCAATCGTATTTTTCTTTACGATTCAAATTATGGATTTTTGTATTTTCAGAAAGACGTTCCTTTTTTATGTACCTACTCAATTTTACAATTGTGTAGCATCTGTGCTTGAATTAGATTAATATAATAAATCTAAATCTCAAGCCCCAATGCTCCTCCCTTTTTATACGATGATATATTAGTACGAGTACAATTCCTTATAATTAGCATAATCAAAATTAATCATTATAATTATTATAATTCTACTAGTTATCGATAATTAAACAGTTTTATAGCCACTGATTCTTATAGAATTGTTTTGAAAGTTCGCCTATCATCTGTGGGGGAACAGTTTATTGCTGGAATTGCTAATAGAATTTGAATAAAATACATTTGATGGTCAGATTCTCACTAGGAAGGTGAAGGTGAAGTTGGGTAGCCTCGATAAATTTTACTAGTGTTATAAAGAGTATAAATTGTTTGACTTAAATAGGCTCTTAACTACTGGATCGATTTACGATTAAATCATCATTATTTCTTTATAATGTTCCATATCATTTTCTGAATACGGAGTCCATCAATATGTAGTTAGTAAAAGAGTAGATAGGTTATTTGGTGTTGGTCGAATGATCAAAGCGGATTGTTTATTGTGTTCAGTCTTTGATTAGCGATGTTAATGAGGAATTATAAAAAAAAAAAACAAAAGCACTAAAAAGCATCTCCACTAGATGGTGACTCTAGCAAAAGTTGATTTTTGCAGGAAACATATGGACCAAAGACAATAATTTCCGTTCCTATTAACTAATATATTAAAAAACTGAATTTTTAAAAGTTCGAAACTTAGATATCAATATAAATACGAAAAAATACAAATAGAATATGAGTTGTTTATTGAGTTTTGAAAACTAATTTACTTTTAAACATGAAAGAAAACCGGAAAGGTTGTCATGGAGAAATCAAGAATGTACCGTGGCGACATCTAGGTAGATTTCGAGAACAAATGTTTTTTTATTTAAATACTTCTCATTTTAAACCTTTTTTAATAAGTTTTATAATCGGTATATGAATTTAACTTCGTTGGAATGGTGCAATATTCTTATTATGTTAGTTATTCGCCGAGTTGAAAAAATGTCTATTAAAATTGTCATCACTTTATAGCGACACTAACGATACATAAAAATTCAATTTAGAACATTAATTAGAGGTTAATAAGGTCGTCATTATATCTTTATGGACCTTAATGCAATTGGATGTATATGGGCATCCATTTATGTGTGATATATACAGGAAAAAAAATCAGTACATAAACAAAATTTTTATTATTTTCGTCACGGTAAATTTAAGGTTTGTTATTTTTTGTGAGATTTGGCGTGAATTTACGAGTATTATCTTATTTTAGTGTTTGTTAATACGAGTTATTGTTTTATGTAAATTTATTTCCCAACCTTGTATATTTTACAAGATACGTAGTTCAATAATATCATAGTAACTGATATATCTTCCAATGAAGCTATTAATATAATATTTATTATAATACACTTTGAAAATTCGTTTGATGTTCGTTTATATGATATTGAAGACTCAAAGAAAATTATATAAATGGCAACTCTTATACTAAAATTAAATAACAGTGAACAGCACGTGGAACTTGACGATGCATTGGCAATTGCGCTCGGTCTGCCATACGGTTGTTCTACAACTTTCGCAATGGACGCTGTCAGGATGGGCTACCTAAAATTTATTATCTCAAGATCTTCAGTGCTTCGTAAGGCACGTTAAGCCGTTGAATCCGGCTGCATCTGCAGTCGTTAATAACCATCAATCCGCACTGGGCCTGTTTGGTGAGATATTTCCCATTTTCCCTTTTCGATTCGATTCCAGCCACAGGGCAGGCCCGGGCCCCAGCAGCAGGGACATTGATAGGCTGGCGATGATGAGATAGTGAACAGCACGTCTGGATGATACCCAAATCCAAACTTTAAAACTTGGGATTTGGGTATCATCAAGAATTATGCACTGTCATTTAATCCCCATATTGATAGTTGCTTCGGCATTCAGGAATCTTGGCTTTATATTACGAATAAGCAAACCCTTTAGTAGACCTAGTACGTTAAAAATCCTTTATTTCTCATTTGTTCGATCTTTTTTAGATTTTTGCATTCCCGTATGGAATCTATGTTATGAGATTCAAATTAACAGAATTAAGAAGGTGCAGATAAAGTTTCCCATCAAGTTACCCATCTTCTTTTCATAGACACAATTTGATGAGTCTCTGAAATAAGCGTAAAAAGTTTGATATGATATTTCTCTATAAAATTCTAAATAATCTTGTTGACTCTCCGCCATTACTCAGTATCATTTCATTTTTTTCTCATGTTCGACTTCCAATGCGCTCCTCACGCTTGAAACCACCTTTTGTTCCTCCGCGATACCGTACAAACTATACGCGCAACTCATTTCTACGCCGTTCCACTAATATTTACAACCATAATTTCACCCATATAGGCATATTTAATATATCGCTAAAGAAATTGAAATGTATTCTTTCGAAAATTCTAACTAGCAATTAATTTAAAATTATATCAAACAACCCTAATTCCATATGTATAAATATGTGTGTATAGGTATTTATGTGTGTGATATATATACATTAAAAAACAGTATTGAGTCTACTTAGTATCACTTATCGGAAGTTTTTAAGCACTAAATAACCTTACCGGGCTATTTTACACAAATGTTCCTTTTTTTTTGGTTTCTTTATTCTTTTGTTTTTTTCCAATATTGTTAACTTAAGTACATGAGTATTTACATAGCATATTTTAATATATGGTAATGTCCTACTTATGTTATTGTACTCTCAAATTTATGAAACAAAATTGTAACGTTTGAATTTGACAAACATAAGCTCAAATGATATTATTGTTACATTTTATAGGCACTAAAGGTCTATGGTCTATATTATAAGTTCAACAATTTACAATAATTAATTTTCTATGTACATGACTGTTTGTAGCCTTAAATAAATGAAAAAAAAAAACTACCAAATATCTCCCCTTAATTTTAAGCCTTAATACACTGACTGAGACAAAAAAAAACTAAATAAGAACACTCGTACTAGTAACGCCAGGCTTAAGAACTCACGAACTTGCCTTCTGTTAGTTTTGACGTCACTATTATTCTGTATTCAGAAACTGTCTGGAAATTTGAAAGTCTTAAATGAATATTGTATTGTATATTTCGTAACTTCAAGTCCAGACACCCGCCGAAGAAAAGTAATTACAGTCTACCTGTACGCTAATGGGTAATTCTAATAAGCATTAAATCAAAGTATTATAGAGAATATTTGTAAAACTCATTTTTGCTAAAATTAAATTCTTATCATGGATATCATGCTGTGTTCTGTATCACGGTATCACGGTTATCATTATAGCCAACCCCGCGTGAGGCCACGGTGAGTAAGTACTCATTTTTATTGATTTTTATACATTTGCTCGATACGCGGAACAGGGCTAGTATTTAACATTAATATGAAGTCGGACGGAATAGGGTGTGTTAAGTACGCCATTAGTACGAATGAACCGGCCGACTGTCTGTAACACACTGCTTTATTCAATGATTCGCTTGTATCAAGCGAAGGGAAGTCGATTATATCGATACTATAAGGTATACATACATAACAGGGTACTAATGGGGGCGCAGATGTGGTTTACAGTCACTCTGGAGAGGGTATTGAAACCCGCGCCTCCCAATGTACACAGGAGAGGGCACACCGTAGGGGTTTTAGCGGGTAGGCCTCCGAGGACCCACGGGACAGCTCACTGCTGGGTAGGTTCACGGGTGAGAGTCCCATACCCCCTGTTGCTTGTCAAGTAATAAGTATGGACAGTCTGCCTTACGCAAAGGTTGGTACTGTTAGCGAAACACGAAGGTGCTCGAGATATGATTGACTATCTGATGACTGATTTTAACGAAAATAGTTTTGCTCCGTAATTGCAGACCGAGCATATAGTATTATTCTTAATATAAAATGCTTTAACAATCCACTTGGTCCCTGGCACCCTGAGATGGGATTCGAAACCAAGACCTTTCTTGAGCTACCCAGGACCTAACAAGACTGACGAATCTTTCAAACACTTGTTACTTTTCGCTACTACAGAACGTTTTCTCATGCATTATGCTCATGTCATTCTCTCGCCGTACTTGCGTCATGCTCGCAACACGCTACTCGTGTTATAAGAAACAAAATAAAAATACGGATTTTTTTACCTTTATTATTACCTATGCCTCATCATTTCCACAAAGTTTTCAAACTGGCTTGTTTGTAATTTCATTTCGAATTGTTGGCCATTTCAAATTTTTGGGCGTGACATTAATCAAAACTCAGGTTAAATAAAGTAATAAATCATCGAAAGATTCATTAATGTTACAAACAAATTGAAATTGGAAATGTTTATGGAAACACGTGGATAAAATAATGAATAATATTAAAAGGGTCACATCACCAGCCTATTTAACCCCACTGCTGGAGCTCGGGCTTTCACTATGGGTGGAATTGAATCGAATCAAATAGGGAGAATGAATCATAATTCACCACGTTGTCAAATGCTTCGTTGGTATTAACGACTGATTACTGACTGATGCAGATGTCAATGCACGCGGGAGTAACGCCTTCACGTACCGTCCGAAGTCCGGTCATCGCGAAAGTTGCTTAACAACAGTGGTAGACCGAGCACGTTAATCACTGCACTATCGAGCACCAAAAGCAAAAATTAACCGCTAGAATGGTTTTGACATAGCAAAACCTTCATATTAGAACCATAAAGATCGGTTCTAAACAGCTATCGAAACTAACAGTTTCCTTAATAGCATCGATAAAGCTCAAGTATCGGTCATAGACTGGGTGACCAAAAATATATTAACACGAGCTTCAAAAGCAGAATACATTTAATAAATTACCAGTTATATATTTTTATAACACAACCTCACCTACAAACTTTTCTTTTTCAGTTTTATTTTTGTAAAAGTACCCCGTCGTGAATGATAAGAATATAAATTATCTCATTTTAAGCTTCACAAAAATATTTATACTTTTCTGTTAATAATAAGGTATTTACCAAGTCTCTTTGTTACAAAAACAAATTTTCTTTGAGTCTTTCCAAATCATTTGTAACACCAATAAAGGTCCGGCAATCTATCTTCAAATACCTAACACAATTTCTTTAATTTATATAAACAAAAAGAATAGGCAATTTATTCTCTTTATATTTAAGTAAGAATAATATTCTAATTTCTAAAATTATTCTTCATCATTTCATCTCCTTAAATTGAAATACCTAATTTATTCAGACAAATATAATTTAGTCACGTAAGAGAAAGAAGAGAAACTTGTCATTAAATTGTTTTCGTCGTTTTAATGTTTGGATTTATACAAGATATTAGGTATATAACGTAAAATAAAGTAGTTTCCCGCTATCTGTACGCTGAGATCTTAGAAAGTGATTGATTCCAGAGGAAGTTTGTATGTACGCGGGCAAACCCAGTTTATAAAAAATCCAAAAAAAGACGATAACTATTAATCATATAAAGACTTGAATTTTGTTTTATAATGGAAATGTATACTCAAAACTAAGGTACATTATCATTTAATAACAGGTTATATTTTAATAATTGTTTTTAGTTTGCGGAACTTATGTGGAGATTATGTAGGTTTATAGAAAAGTAAAAAATCAATAGGCTAGAAGCTTACATTATAATTTAACGGCACATACCACGTTGTGACAAAAAGTTTAAAATGAAAACTAATCATATATCTGTTTCGATTTTACTCATTAATTAACTAAATTCACAGTCTCATCTTTCATTAATAAGATACCAGCAATCTCATCTTTTAGTAATTTGAATTAAGGTAATTTAGTTATACCTACACACAAATGCCGAGTTCGCCTTGTAAATTTATTTATTAGGTCATTAGCTGACCCGGGGATATAACAGGGTGTTTCGAGCCGATTAAACACACTTTGATCATCTATGGGTTGAATGCGCCTTATATTTATTTATTTTTGTGTACCTAAACATCGTTTCCTAAATGAATGATGAAATAAATAGGCAATGTTGGGATATTTTCATTATGAAATTTGACGCTATCAAAGTCAACATGCCGAAGAAGTGTGTAGATAATGAAACTTTAATGTTATGTAATTTATTTATGTATAAAAACTCAGTCTTTTGTTGAATATTTTTGTTTTAATTCATACGTATCTCATAGTGTAGATTCTCATTTTTATTTTATGAAAAGTCTGTATACTTTTAGGTCTGTGATTTCAAACACATTTAATCATACATTTTTTTTTAAATAAATTACTAATTTAAGTACATTCAATTGATTGAGAAAATTACACTCAGTACACTTGTACCAGTAAACTATATCTAACAACCATTATAGAAGCACAGATAGATGTCTGCGTCTTTGGTAATAAAACTGTTGAATAAATATTGATACTAGTGCCATCTGTTGACATTAATTGTTAAACTTCATAGAAAAAATCTGTAAATTATCTATGTTGATTGTAAAAGTTTAGTTCTTTTTTAATGTGGTCATTTTCTATACTAATATTATAAAGAGGAAAGATTTGATTGTTTGTTTGCAACTAATAGGCTCCTAAACTACTGGATCGATTTTATCGATTTAAAAAATTCTTTCACCTATAGAGAGCTACATCATATGCGTTGGATATAAGCTTTATTGCATCGAAAAACTGCTAAAAATATATAAAAATGGGAATGGTAGTTTGTATAGGTAATTAAAACGTTACCATAGTAACCATTCTTTAATTTTTAATTTGTCGTTGTAATTATATCCACGATATGAATCGATATACAAATCAATTATTAAATTATTTAAGCTTAGTCTTAATAATCTTACTTATATTATACTAAGGACCACGTGGGTGAAACTGCTGGCGAAAAGCTATTATTCTAACTAAACGAAATTCGATTGCATTCAGTATAGAAAAAGCAACGAAACTAATTTAGATTATATTTCCAGCGTCAATATAGTTACATTCGTGTCGTATTCTGAGCAAAAAAACTCTTTCACACCATTTATGAAACAAAAATGGCCAACGAGAGAAGTTCATGCCGGAATTGAATCAGAAGGATCCGTGAGAGACGGGAGGGTTCCCTGAGGGTCTGGATGGCGGACGATTTTTCCGGAATAATACTGCATAGTTTGATTTCCGATTCCGTAATCGTTTAGGGTTGTGGATAGTGACCGTTGGAATTATATTTCAGTTTGAAAAGCTTTGGTTTATCTAACACTAACTTTTGTCTGCGACTACGCCCGCGTGGTATAGTTGCTTTGGGCAGCATTTCTATAAACGCTAAAACCAATAATTATTCGTTTGTTAATAAACAACTATCCCAATGGCCGTTCACAGGACGGTTGACCTAAAACTTATTATCCTACTTCCGTTGATCTCGGCTACATCTGTAGTAGTTTACACCCACCAATCGACCAATTGTGTCAAAGAGGCTATTATAATGTCATTGTTGTGCCATAATTACGTTTACATTAGCAAAACTGATCAGTGGATTAACTTCATTCTCATTATCACTAAACAGCCTGTAACTTTTATAATAGTTTTATAAATGGATAAATTCAATCGTTTCTAAATCCACATAAAGACAGAGTGTGACCTAGTAGAGGAATGGCTAGAAACCATACAGTTTTAACATGTTTTTTGTTATTTAAAGGCTTTGATGATTATTAGATTATCCGTTTCCTTTTATATGTGCCCCTTATAATATGTAGGGGAGACCTAGGTGAGTTGTGACAGAGGTGAGTTGTGACAAGGAGGATTTCTCTCTACGTATTATAGTAAGCGAGATGGCATTAACGCTTGTTTGTCGTTCTCGACACGCGCTACACGACTCAGTACCTGTCGACGGTGCATATGGCACAGTTGCGTAAATATATCATCAGTGTACAAAAAATTACGAAAAGTAAGTTTTTCTTCAAAATATTATTTGAATATATATCATATCTTAGTATATGTGCATTGATGTGTTATTTTTTCTTAAGTTATGTAGTTATTTAAGTCTCAATACGTGGCACTGATTTTTTATATTGGCATCGTGTTTAGAAAATATGAATTATTATTCGGACCAAGACGTCATTTTGAACACCTAGGAGAGTTGTGACAGCCTGTCACAACTCTCCTAAGTTACTCCAAATTTCTGCTGGGCTATTTTTACATTTTTTTTATTAACTTTAGATGTTTGTTGGTGTGTTAGTAGCTACTTAAGGTGTATAATGGCATACCGCATACTTATTTTTTTGAGAATACCAAATAACTATACACGAGAGACTGACTAAGAATGTTAAGAAGCGTGTCTTAAGCGAAGAAAAAAAAGAAACCTAAAAAGCAAAGAAGACTAATAAGAAGAATAGAACAAGTGATGAAGAAGATATAGAAAATAATTGCTTTTATTTGGTTTGCCTTGAAGCCTATGCAGACAACAGATCGAATGATCAGTGGGTCCAAAGCCTGGAATGCAAAGGCTAGGCACAGTTAGATTGTACTGGGGACGAACTTCATTACGTTTGGCATAATTGTGAATCTGATTAGATTCAGATTTTAATATTTTCATTAACTAAATATTGTATCGCTTTGAGATCAATCATATTATTGTAGTATTAATATTAATACTATGTTGTTTTAGTTGGTAGGTATTAAAAGATGATTAATCAAATCAAATCAATCTTTATTGTTGATCTCAGGTTATATAAAGATATTGGATGCAAGGACTATATAGTTACACCGTGATCTGCCTAAAAAGCATACAATATTTGTAGGTTAGTAATTGTCAACTAATCTAATCAATAACATGTTATGTCAAAAATTCAACTAATTCTTTAAGTATTTATACATTTACAAAGTACTGTCAGCTAGATACTCGTTTACACTATAATATGTTTTAGCTACTAATTATTTACAAAGTTTTACAGATTACGTATTGTTTTTGTAATTTTATCAAAAATTTTTGGAGCCATACAAAAGATACTTTTGTTCAACTGAGCTGTCTTAGAGGGTATCGTACACAATTTGTCTCGATGACGCAATCTCGTCTTATTTTCAAATAGTTGTTGATCCTGTTTGACAAAAATACCAACTTCGAATATATAGATTGATGGCAGGGTCATAATATTTAGTTTAATAAAATATGCTCCTAACACATTTTTTCTGGGCTCTAAAGGCAGTTACAGAATCAGTCGAATATCCCCAAAATATAATCATAACATATAACCGTATCGAACAGTAGAAACTACGTACGCGTGATAAGCTGTAAGGACCGTGCACTGATTCGCGATCCTACTAAGTGCACAAGAATACTGGGACAACTTTTTGCAAACATGTTCAGTGTGTGTTTTCCAAGTCAAATTTATTATTATAGTACTGATTAAAGTACTGATTTGATAAAAAAACGTGCTTGATTTATTTATGTCGTATGTAATATATCTTATAGTATTTTTATATCTTATAGCTTAAATACAATGATGTCACAACTTACCTCGGTACCTGTCACAACTTACCTCGGTGGTAGGAGAGTTGTGACAAGGGGAGTGGACTTGAATTTTGTTATTTTTTTCAGAAACTATTATACTTTAATTAATTTTAGTGATGGTTTTGAAAACAGAAGGAATGGCGCTAAACTAATTCACATGAGTCATAACTGTGGAATGTTTCTTAAGCGAGATAGAGCCCCTTATGTAAAAATTGTCACAACTCTCCTAGGTCTCCCCTACATATATACGAACTATTGACTCAGTAAAGATATATATTTTTTAATCTTAGGTAGTGAGATAGGATTGGAACATAAAACATATCGAGAGCCGCCATCATAAAAAAATCTTGTAGAAAATGGCGGAGAGATAAAATAACTTGAATTAGTAATAAATTCTAAAATCCAATATTTTACGGCTGTTAATTAAAACTAAAATGTTCCATCACTTTCACATTCGTATACGATTTTAATTAGACATAGTAGTTGCTCCCTTGAACCAACTGAATGCATCCCCCTAACTGTGCGAATTGTAAGAAAACTAATTACATAAATTTTTGTTACCTACAATACAGTAATTACTGTAAGGTAGACTGATACTTTGCCGTTAGTACTAATTAATTAACTAGCTTTACTACAAATGGGTTTTTCATTTACCAAATTTTATCATCATTCCAGTAGTTTTTTCGTTTCACGCAAACAAACAAACATAGATACATCCTCACAAACTTTCGCATTCATAATATTAGTATGGATATTAATGAATTAAAACTTGGTCCCAGTTGTTAGAACGTTATATTCACGTGACCGCAGAAATTCTAAATTACATTGTGATTTACCAAGAAATCGCATGTTTCATTCAACATCGTCGGTAGCATGTCATGAACTATGATAGGTTTTTTTTATGAAAAATGCCTATTATTCGAACTGTATGTAAGTAATAAATTTTACATATACTCGTTTTCGTATTAGCTACTTAATTTGAATAATTAAACGTTGACTAATTCAATTACACTGTTAGTAAATTACAAGCTTACAGTCCTACATAATCTTAGATCGCGTATGTCGCCATCTTGTAATTCTACGATCTTGACGTATATAGTATTGGAATCATAAATGTGTGATAATAGCATTTTTTCATTTATAGGAGTTAGGTCATAAAATCAATTTTGTGAAATGTGGAAAAAGAAACCAAATATTTTTATAACTTACTAATAGCTTTTCGTTTACATATAATAAACCCTTCTCTTGAATCAGATAGAAATCCATTGTGTAGGTTAAAAGATTTTAGCGTACATACAGTGGGAAGCGACTTTGTTATCTACATATATGCATGCTGACTTACAGACTGATAGAATCTAAGTCAGCTAAAAGATACAGTGTATCAATAAAAAGAAACAAACAAAGGTAGGATGGGGCACAGAATATACCACAACACCCAGAAATAAGAGAATACAGAAAAGTTCATTTTCAACATTGAACCACCCAGGAATCCCCATCCCCACCCATCGGGGAATTGCTTTAAGCACAGCCCCTGCCGTCTGACGATCGGCAGGAGGGGTGAGGGCCTCTTCTCCGTCACCGGAGGTTTACCCACCAAAACCTCTACGCTGTAACCTCTGCTAGGGAGACATGGGAAGCAGTGATCAACCGGGAATCCAACCTGAAATCTCAGCGATGGCATTTTCTATGAAACCGGCTAAAAAAGTAGGGCGTATTACGTATACAGTAGGGCAGATAATCCGGTTTTGACCATTTTAAAATCACGACCTAGTTTTTAAAAGAATCACAAAAAAAATAATTTTGACATATCACAGTTGTTAATTGTATTGGTTTTGCAATAAAGCACCATATTAAAAACTCGCGGCAAAATAATATATTTGTCTATACGTTAATTAGCGTTGATGTTCCAAATGGCCAAAAAACGGGGCAGCGACCAAAACCGGGTCTCTGCCCTATTTTAATAATGTTAACAAAATTTGGTTTACTTTTGTGCGGGATAATCGTCTTCCGCGAACACTGATTGTCAGGTGACTATATATTCGGTATCTCGAGCACGTCCAGACTTCGCAAACCACTTACCGATTTATTATAATATAAGGTCTTACTTTAGTACCTATTTTAAATCATTATACAACAAAAATAAGTCAACATGTCTCTAATTGTCATTTTTCTTCGATGATTGTCAATTTGCTTTAAGCTTTCTATGGTTTAAACGAAGTACTAGCTTATGTCCTTGTTTTATAAGACAACTGTGACATTATTGATAGATCACGGTTTATTTTATAGATTTTTCCCCGACTGAATAATGTCGTCGCAAACGAAATTATTAACAGTTTAAAAATAATATGGAACAAAGAAAGTGTATTCATTATTAAAGAAAGAGTGGGCCATTAACATAATTTTCTCTGAAATATTCATGCGACAACGCGTGTCGCGTAACAGAATTTAATAAAACCTTATAGGTACTAAGAATGTTGATATTGGATGACAATGTGTTTTATTGAAAACGATGAGAAATTGATGCTCATATAGATTAAGAATATTTTCTGAAAGTAATTAATAAAATGTTTACATGATAATAGAACTGTTGATTGCATTGCGATATGTAATCTATACTAATACTAGTGGGCCCGGTGATCTTTGTTGCGCTCAAGAAATTTGAATCTTAAAATATATAACCTTGGTTCCTCTTAACAGTCAATGAGTGAGCAAATAGAATTTAGCGATAGTTTAAAATAAACCTTTGATATGGACAACATTACATGAACAGTCAGATGCGGTTTATTATGACAAATCACTATTATTATTTTTTTATTTTTTTTAATACTTATAATAATTATTATTTTTGATAAAATATAATGTTTATTATCCCTCATCATCAGCCCTTTTACGCCCCCACTGCAGGGGCTCAGGCCTTCCTTATGGATGGTTAAGGAGGATGGGCCATGACCCTCCACGCTGGCCCAATGCGGATTGGTGGGTATTAAATACTACAAATGCAGCCGGGATCAACGGCTTAACGTACCTTCCGAAGCACGGAGTAGCTCGAGATAATATTTTTTTGGTCACCCAACCCGTGACCGACCCTTGCGAAAGTAGCTTAACAACATCGCGGGCCGCGGCGCTTGTCCACTACGCCACCGAGCTACCCCTTATACTTATTAGAGCTACAGCTTATTATCCCTACGAAAACATAAACAAAAACACTTCAAAAAGCTTAGATGGGTTATCTGCGTACAACAAGAAATCAAGGCAATTGTCTAAGTTTCACTTTAGTCTCGTTTCAGCAAACGTTGCGGATAATGTCATTTTCACTCGTAATGTACTGTGAAAAGTTATAGAAATTATGCCTTTTTACGTGTCAATACAATGCACAAATTACACATTGACAATGAAAAAAGCAAAAGCGATATCATTATATGCGTCAGTACTGGGGAGCAATTCCATAAAAATTCACTCAGGTGTCCATTCATGTCGTTTAGTGTAAAAATTTCATTGATTATACGTGTATCAATGTGTCATTTCGAAATTCACTAACGTTATTACCAATTCAAGATTAATTACTTTCAATTCAATTACTTTTGAAGTGAATTCTAATTCGGGTTCAGATTCTTACAGAATTGCAGGGCTGTAATTACTCTTTTTTATTATAATAAAAATAATAAAAACGTCATTTAACGCGGCCATTTTTTCGTGCATAGTGTTCTACGACTAGGGAAGATTGGAGTTGAAACGTATAGCTAAGCAATTCTATATTTATCTCGTTCTAACAAGAGGAATGCTATATGATTCTAATAGGCAGATAACCATTTTTGATTTTTTCGCGCCCTTTGTGGTTGTATTATAATGTAACGCTACTAAAATAAAGTTAATGCCGTTTTTAATTATAAAATGTCATTGGTTATAAATGGTGTATCTAACAAGATTTTCTTTTATTTAAATATACGATTATTATAAGCAGGTTAAGTTTCTAACGTTATTTGTTTATAGGGGTTACCCCCTAAATACTGATTTGATGGTTACTTTGGAAATATTGATCCGATCACGATCTTTCGTCTATAAGAAGTATCATTCGCGGATAACATAGGCTATAATTTAGTGGCCGAGTCGCGGGTTAACACCTGGTTATTAATAATAGAGCTTGGAAAACAGACGAAGTATCCTACACAAAATACATCGAAAAGTAATCAAAAATTATTACAGCGACTGTGACAGCGTAGAGCTTCAATCATAACCTCTATTATCTTCTGGAAAAGATTTTGTTCGATTGAACCTATATGCTATTGTTTTTTTTTACATCAACTACAACCCATTAATGTCCCACTGCTGGGACTTTTAATATAGATTTACGAACAAGTGACGTCAAAAAAGCCAGTTTCAGGTAACTTTTTCATAATTTGGTCACGTTTTATTTACATACCTATTGTAACTTCTGCCGTTTTACGTTAACTATGTTTTTTTAAAAACAGACAAAATTTCTATTATTCAATTAATCTCTATTGCCATCGGTGGTAAACTTACTTTCTTGTTCGTTCGCTTACAACTTCCAGTGAGTCGTTGAAAACATAGGCTATTTCGTGCCCTATAAATTACAAGTTAAGCGGACCCAGGAATGCCCTGTAAACCTGTTATTTATTTCAATGATTTTCTATTTTACGCGAGCAGCAACGGGCACTCATTAATTTCATGGCTTATGAACGTAATGAGGTTTTACCGGCAAATGTATGGTCATGAAAAGCACTTAGCACTTTAAACCTTATAATCATTATTATAACGCGCATAATGGTGTTGTGCTTTAATGGAATAATTGATTAAATTATATTTCATGTTTTATAGAAAATCAGCTTTGTAGCTGTACTATGTAAAATTATGTGTCATACGGACAATTGCACAAACGTCTATTAAGGATTAATGCCAACTTTAAGCTCTAACGAATGTTCTTAATTAGATAACTTGTATGGGTAATATAACTTTAAACTAATCACTGTTTTAATGGACGTTTGTGCAACTTGTTGCGTGAGTCTTAATTCAATTATATTTTTGTTTTGTTTTCAACATCAGTAGTTCAATAGAATCGATGTTGTCATAAGTTGTGTAAGGTTGTGTTAATTTTCGCACATTGCATAAACAATGAGCAAGCACTTTTTAGATCTTAATATAGTTTAATGTGTTTCTCAATCTCAGCTGTTTTCCGGCGACTTCACCTGCGTACGTCATAGCTTATGTCACCCGCGTATTGTACAGCTTCTTGTAGATGAAAGAATTTCGTCCAGTATCAAAATCCGTCCAGTAGCGTCAGAGCCTATTGAATGCAATAAAACAATGAAATCTTTCCTCTCTATGTTTTTTTTTATTTTATTTTTATATAAGAATTACAATTTTATCTTTAAAGCATATTCTTACTGTGAAGAAGCTGGTACTTGAAAAATGTACAGCAGTACTCCTACCCGAGTATATAGATACTGCATAGTTAATCAGGGTTTCTGCTAAACTTAAACAATGCTATTAATAAGCAAGGTTTAGCATCAGAGTAAATTTACGCCAAAATTGCAATTTCAGTCCAAATTCATATTATATAAGAATAAGCAAACCCACTATCTTCCCTAAATGTTACTCCCGTAAAACCTCGTACTAAGTTAACCTTTGCTAAGTCTCTGTTTAATAGTATGAATTTTGAGTAATACTAAGTGATGTCTCAACGTAAATTTACTCTATCGCTAAACCTTGTTATTAATAATACTGAAATAGTATTTTTTATAGTTTCGCTTTTTATATATGTCGGCGGGTAGTAGAAAAGGCTTTTACGAAGCCCTAATAGATCGTCCATATCGGAGGACTATCTTTAAAATAACACTGCAGGCGTGAATGCCAATGTGCATTTATTCCATTTTATCACTTTTCATACGAAAATATATTGAGATGAGCGTGATGTCGTCGGATGTCTTTACTCCTCGGCGATCAGAAACAGAATGTGTGCCAAAATGGCTGCAAATTGCTATTTGTTAACGAACTGTCAAAGTCAGTGTCACCATTCTAATAAAATTAAAAGTGTCGATGATCACGCCCTCTCTACAATCGAGTAACTAGCAATAAAAAAAAAAAGAAACCAAATCAAACGATCTTCGTAAAAATGATGCGACATATATATAGTAACTTAATAACATATATATAAGCTTTTAACCTTTTTCCTTCCCTATACTTTAATATTATCTAGCTTAAACTAGCCCTACAACACTGTAATTTAAATAAATCCCTAATTAACGCCATTCCAGTTACTCGTAAACAATATTTCTAGATAAAAATTCATTTCTGAGTAAAATCAAAAGCTTGATATTAATATAGATAAATAATATCTTAATCATGATATTAAATTTATTACGTATTTATTTTAAGCGTACCTAAACTAATTTGATGTTTCTGTTATGATGTTAGTATCTCTAATGAACTGAAAGATCTTTTTGAAACACGAATAAATATAAGTAGTCAAAATGTTTTCGTTATTCCATAACAAATTATTTACTTGGAAGCGTAGGTTTCGCCTAATGGAAAAGAAGGTCTCGTAACAAGTTTATTTTTCTTTGGCATTCAACCTATTAATGTACCTACTGCTGAATACTAGGAACTCAATAGCTCATTGGTTAGTATGTTCGGTTACAGGATGGGTGACCAAAAAATTACTATCCCGAACTTCTCTGAACTTTGATAGGCACGTTAAGCCGTTGGTACCGGTTGCATTTGAGAAGAAAGAAAGAAAAATCATTTATTGAACACAAACACACAAACACACACACACACTCACATGCTTTCATGCGTCTGCAGTCGTGAACACTCACCAATTATTATAATTAATTGTTATATTGATTTCTCTTTTCGAGTACAATAAGGTGCTCATTCATTAATTCATAAGCCATTACACGGACACAGTAGTGATTGGTGAATGCTGACGATTATACCCTGCATTTCCCACCTCAGGGTGGGGACCAGATGGGTTACCTCCCCACAGGGAGTTTTCACGGTGATTACTCACGGGTTTTCGTGTGCCGCTTCCAGTCGACAGCATGCCCATGGTTTTAGTTGATAGGATCCCGCCGTTTAATCTGCAGGCCAAACCTGATAATGTTAACGTAACAATCGTATGTCAATAGAATCTCAAAGACTTGAATTTTACAACTGATGCGTGAGGAAGACATCGCACAACACTAGCAGCACAGCATTGGCCTGCTGGTAGCGGGGGAATATTCGACACACCCCTATCGTCCCGTCAGGTGGTAATGCGTAACGCAGCTTTCTTTCAGAGTCACAAAAAAGAGAAAAAGGATCCACTCTCCCACAATTCCGCTGACTGCACTAAATAGGTGGAGTTGCCCATTTCCCTTCGTCAAGTTGAAGGATGTTTTCGACTGCAGATGCAGCCAGGATGAATGGCTAAATTTACGCACTGAAGCATGGAGAAATTCTGGCCACCCATCCGATAAATGACCTTTACAAGAGTTGCTTAACAATCACAATCGCAAACTGAACACGGAAACCACTACGCCATCGATCTTGATACACCTTTATACTTTAATTCATTATCAACACGGTCGATTGAGACGCCTACGTATGAGAACAAGGCTGTTAACATCGCAGAACTTTACCGAGCAGATAATTTTAAATCGATATTACTTCATTAGGCGTTTGCGAACTTTTGGCCCCAAGCAATTTTAACTTTGATTATTGAATGGGAAATCAGAAAGTTGTGAACAATCTTTTTTTTAAATTGCTTCACTGATTAGTTAGATTAGTTTTCATTTTATAATGATTGTAAGAAAAAATAGTTATACCTGTCTGACTGATCGGTAGGTTCTATTTTTCTATTTTCTTATTTGCGGTGGACCGACATTATATTTTTTGAAATCAGAGTGTATGTAATGTTTCACAACAATTTGAGACTCTAAAGAACCTACGTGCAGAACAATTTTTCCCGACATTAACTATGTAACTGGCAGGTCGACGTAAGATAAACGCATCCACTCGTCGGTTATGTCCGATCAAAATTGATTGTAAGTGAGTACCTTCATTTTTGTACGTACACAAGCGACACTACCGATATTAATAACGTAATTATCTTCGTAATTATAATAAAATCAAAAATTATTTTTTTGTGATAATATTCCTTACATCCTTTTATGAGGTTTTATACAAAAAAACAAAAATCGTTAAAATGCAGATCCCACATTAATGATAGGGCGTGGCGATGTGTGCGTGTGTGTATGTGTGTTAATTAATTGCATTGTGTATTTATATGTATAAATTATACTTTTGCTCAAATGCACTGCCCTAAATTATTCTCCGTATCTAATTTCCTTTTTGCGGTTGCCTGGAAACTGATCGCTTTTAAGCGATAAGGCCGCCATTTGCTTCTCTATCTTTGTGTATCTTGTATGTTCTCTTTTGTTGTGCAATAAAGTTTATTATTATTATTATGACAATGATATTTTTTTTCCAAATATGTTAATTTAACATGTAAATTGAAGACTAGAAACTTATTACCTACGTAACTATTTATGTGAATTTCAAAATTCTAACGACTAAATAAAGAAGTTATAAAAATTCGTATTTACAAAATGAAAGTTGCCGAACTAAAAAGTTTCCAAAGTATTCAGCTTCATTAGATAATCGTTAAGCTTGGACTTGGCTATGGCTAATCGTAAATCAATATTCCTTGATCTTTTGAGGGAAAGTTTTAATAATTTTGCTTACGAGAACGATCCGAATAAAGCCAATAGAGGCGGTTTATTAACTTTCTTATTTAAGTTTGCTAATGTTCGGATATAGTAAAAATAGACTAATTGATAAGTAAGTGCTTGGAAGTAAAACCTTTATAATCTTTGATATTTTTTAAACAATTTTACACGACTAAGTGTTAATATTGGAAAGCAGATCAAATCAATTTCATATGGTTGTCATTGACTTAGTGTGCGGCTGACCTCTATGGAAGATTGTGCGCCACCAATCGATATTTCTTTATGTATAAACTTCATATAGATAGGTGGTATGACCGATTAAAAAAAGGACTTCAAATTTCAAAATTAATATTAAGCTCGACTTAAGAATTTAAAGGCACATGTTCCGAATCTTTCTGTAACACATGCCATGGCGCTCTCATTCAGGTTCTATTACCACAGGATTTTTACCGTATCAAATAGAAACATTATTAAAGCACACGGAGAACATTCAGTTGGAGTGTCTTAACGAGGCACTGAAGTAAAAAGGCTTAGACTATTTCTATAAGTTTTTTTTTATCTAATTTTATCGAATATAGCATAATCAAAAACACAATAATAATTCTAGCAAGCTTGTAGCTTTAATATAGTAGCTTTTTTTCATAAAACGTAATTATGATTTGATCGTGTTTCGATAAACAACTGTACATGACTCTTCGACATTGTTTTTCTCTAATGGTATTTTACTGTTGGTTTTCTACGATATTGTTTTTATACAATAATGATGTCGACAGAAATGACCGTTTGATGCCAAAAAAAAACAAAACAGTAGGGTAATACTAGTACATATGAGTACTGATCTTCTACTATAAAAACAGTACTTAAGATTTGTTCCGTGTATCATTTGCGCATATGACTTACATTCAGGCTAAACAGTATGACGAATGTAAACATCAACTATTATAATAATCCTCTTACGTTTGTGATTTTCTTCAAATAATATAGAATAATACTCTTAAAATTACTCAAACAAAATGTACAATACTCTTTGCGAAGACAATTTCCTTGAATGCTACTTGAGTACACAAAACGTCTTTAAAGTAAACAGAGCACAATGAACCATCATTTACAAAGAATCAGGGGGAAAATGTTTTTTTTTTTCTTCTGCTTTTGTATCAAATAAGAACGAGGAAAGTGTTTGAATATCACGTTCCGGTGTCACTGTGACGAGACGACGCGTATGTGATTCCGGTTTTACTGATGGAGTCGTTCTCGGCTACGTATTTTTGAATATAGATTATTGAAATAATTTGGATCATATTAATTACATTTCTAATTTGGAGCTTATTAGACACAAAACGTATAACCGTAAGTTACTCGCGTACTAGTGATTTTACAACACTGTCCAAAAAAGGATCGTATTGTATTTAGGATTAATATATATATATATATGTATGTGAGTGTATATCGGCGTAAATTTTGAAAGACTTAACAGATATGAATGCATAGGGTATCATTAGAAACGTTACATTATCCAAGGTGGCTACATATTTTTAAAATGTTCAGTATGGCGGATGTATGACGCTATTAAAAGAGGTATGTTTTTTTTAATTATATGGATATCAAATGTGAGGTCTTGATGAATACATTCCAAAAATTAATTATATAATTTGCTGTGTCTTACTAAGAGGCATGATATAAATAATTTAAAAATTAAAAAACTACTGCCAAGATCAATCTAAATATAAAATAAACATTCTATTATGGGTTGGCTAAACAACATTCCTAATGCAATAGGAGAACCTCATACATCACAAATGATCCACAAAACGGTCCCCTAACTTCAATAAAAATAATATTAGACCAAAGTATCTTGCAGGTGCTCACGCAGTGTAGAAATTTCCTATTTGTATTAAAATATTTACTAATTAGATCTACATATCTATAATATCTACAAATTAGAATGTTTCACATTTGGTGGGATTGCTACCATGTACCTTGTCTTTGTTGATACCCGATATTTGTGCTGTTGTAAGCGCCTCGATCACGGAACAACTGATTTACCGTGATCATAGCGCTTGCACTCACCAAAAATAATCAACAAAACAAGCTACATTATAGCAACTGCCATGAAACCATGAAAGCTTAATACATCATATCTACAAATTACTCTCAACAACTTACCTACTTTTAAAGACTATTTAGACCAAAATATCTATTTAAAAATACAGTCCAATCAACAGATATATTATATAATGGATAATATAGAGAAAATTTAAATATCGGCACATAACGTAATACAAAATATCACGTGACGTTAAACATTACCACTTCCTTATAGGAACGTCGAGATTCGAAAGAAAAAAAAAAGAACTCATCAAACTTGTGATTTGTTGGCAATAGCCCCCCTAACAACTGATTGGCAACAGCCAATGGGGCGGAAACTGATTTTGAAGTTGGTTAAAGACATCACCTTGCGGATCATTGAGAGAATATATATTTTGTATTCAGGAGACGTGCGGTAACAAGATTTGGTATGTTACTCATTGATACACATATATACGTGATGCTTCAGTAATTCTATTGTTAACGTTGCCAGGAAGTTTGCGTGCTTTTAATATTATGAACGATAGTCTGATATTCCATCTATACTAATATTTTATACAGGAAAATGATAAGCCTATTAAAATATGTTGGAAACTTCCCTAATTGGAATTAAATCGAATAAGGGGAATGCGCCAGGGCCTACCACGCGGACCTCAGACTTCAGATGCAGCCGTGACCAACGGCTGAATGTGACTTCCGAAACACGGAGGAGCTGGGGATAGTAAATTTTTGGTCACCCATCCCATGGCTGGCCTTGTTGACCTAATTTTGGCCAAGTACCGCATCGCAGACCAAATTCGCTAAGCAGCGTCATAAAAATCCTCGCAAAGAAGCATTGTTTTATAATTAATCAAATATAAATAAATACCAGGGGCCTAATTGTTTAATTTTGATTTGACATTTCAAAAACATTCACGAACTTCACGCTACAACTACATGACATGTGATTGCAATCGCAAAAGTAAAGCAAATATATTTCAATGCTATTGACAAACGTCAAACGAAATGGTATCTGTAATCATTCGAAGGGTTTGGGTAAGTTTTAACTAAGTTTTTATCATTAAAATCATCATTCGTTCATTCATTATTCTTCAAACGATTTATACAATCGTTATATATTTGAAAAGGATTGCGATAACTTTTAAAATTAGACATTTAACCCATTGGTAACTATAAAAACTTAATCAAAGTCAAAGTCAAAATAATCTTTATTCAAATAGACATCTTAAAAGTACTTTTGAATCGTCCAACATTTTTTTCCCTACCGCTCGTTCATGACGTCTTTTGGCCGATAAGAAGAACGAGCAAGAAACTCACCAGCTCTAATAGGAGTAATGACATTTACAAAAACCATGTCATTACCAGATCAATATATTATAAACAGAGATAGAAAAAAAAACTATGGTCTTATAATGATAACATAATCATTTAATAATAATGGAAACAAGATAATGAGTTTAGAAGTAATCACCGAAGTAATCGTTCTTAAAATTCCTAAAACTTTTTTATTTTCTCGGAATACAAAAGTTATTTTGTATTTAACCTTTTTGTATTGGTTTTGCTCGAATTCTTCGAGATATTGCTAATAGGAAACATGTCGATTGTCAACAATTTTCGGGTCTATGAGTTTTATTGAATTTTATTTATCCGGAAGCGAAAGAAATGTAAGGAATCAGCATCTTCTTATACTTCGAGTATGAATTCATAAACTCGGCTTTGGTGTAGACTTAATACATAAAAAAATGGCTTGACCAACAAGTATCTTTCTGACTTTTTGAGTATACATTTTGCTTAACGAGTGTGGACAATATACTGTTTACGTAAGTATATCGAATTATCATTTGGAGTCAATCTCACACACCCCCATAATAAACTTGAGCTTAAGTCTAGACTAATATAATTAATTATTTAAATAAAGCCTCTATTCTCAGGGTACTACGTGAAATAAAACCTTTGTTTTTACAAGTCTCAACCACATCAGTCCCATAAATCCATTAAATGTTAATTAAATAAAAAATATCGTATATTAAAAAATACTCTCAAATACTTATTCGCCTTAAACACTAAAATGAATATTCGATCTAAATATTTTTTTGATTTAGCTTATTTTCCAAAACACATCATTTTCTAAAAACTACGAAGAAGGCGCCAGACAATTTTAAGATTGAGATGACTTTTACAAAACATTTTAGTGAATTTTACAATTTGCCAGATATTCTTTCAAATGAATTGTCACGTTTGTTGCAAAGAACAACAACAAAACGGAGAAACAACTTTTTTATTCGAAGTCATGCATTGTTTAACAAGGATTTTTTAGATTCCATATTGATGTTTCTGTTTGAAGAAGCTCGAGTTGTTCAATAAATGATGTTAGCAATAGCAATGATGATTCATTTTCCTATTCCATTAATAATACAAAAAAATACATCACAATTCTGCTTTGCTAAACATTGCACCAAGTCCGGCAGGCCACACAAACTTTAAAGTTTGTTTACTTTTAAATTCGCGCAATAACTGACACATGATAGCAAACTAGAAATGTGTATTCAAACAATCCAAACTTTGCACACGTTCGCAAATGCCCGTGCCACACTTAACGTCTTTGTAGGTATATTTAATTGCTTGGGCACATGTCTGACGCGGGCTTTAGGGGCCGCAACATAAACAATGTATAAAATGGACTTCAAGCCTTGTCGAAGGATCGATTGGTATTTTAGAGTACGCTTTATGGTGATCGCTTATCCATCAGAGCTGAAGGAGGCGGACGTAACGAATTTTCTTTACCTTGCAAATTAATGACATGTGACATAAGAATTCTGACGATTCGACGCATATGTGAATGCTTAAAATCCTTTTGCTGCCGTCTTTTGGGGATTTATATAAGAACTTCATGATTTACTCCATTATATATGTTCATTTATTTATTCATAAGAGAGAAGAGTACTGCCTTCTCACTTTTTTTTAAAGTTAATTTGAGCACTTTCTAGATGGGCAACATAAGTTACTACCTGCTGTGAATGTGTACCTATGATTGTATTATTTCTTAAGCTTACTTCCTCATCAGGGGCGCGACCGCCTAACTCATGGACGTAGCCGTAGTCGTAGCTATAACCTACGCTTTATAGGTTTTTCACATGAATCTGTTGATATTGTTTTAAAATTAATCATTTTTTATTATTTACATATTTAATCAATGCTTTTAGTTGTTTTTGTTTGCTGAATTATTAAAGTTTACAAAATATATAAATAAAAAAAAACAATTAATTTTAAAAGAATATAAACAGATTCATAAGGAATATCGATAAAGCGTAGGTTATAGCTACAACTACGGCTACGTCCATGAGTTAGGCGGTCGCGCCCCAGGTCAAGTGATAGCCAAAACTAACGCCAGTGTTCTCATAGCAAAAAATCCCAAAGAATTATTGCGTCATACTTTTTCTCATTCCACATTCTCGTAAGCTATACTTTCGTTCATTAGATACATTTTCACCCAACTCATGCCTAAATTCTATTTTCGTTGACTACCGCTGTTTAGTCAGAAAATATCCCGCTGCGAACGAATTTGCTCGCACGCAACACTTTGAACGGTGGAAACAAATGGTTATCGTTAGAATAGTAGACTTGCGAAAACATTGAATAGTATAAAACGATGCGGTTATCTGTCATCTAAGCACGTTTTAGGGTTCCACGGCAGGAAATAATGCAACTTTTCTATGTGCCTATGTGCCTGTCTATCTGTTGATGATTTACTTTGAAATGAAACTACTTGAGCGAATGAGTTGAAATTTGATAAGTTATTGACCTAAATATGAGTATGTCATAGGTAAGATTCAAATAATTTTTCATACTGAAAATTGCTTAAAAATTCCACTATGTCCCTGGTACTCTGAGATGGGACCCGAACCCACGACCTTTCGCAATTCGGGTAGCTGCACTAACTACTGAGCTACCTAGGACCTAACAGGACTGACGAATTTCTCAAGCACTCGTTACTTTTTCGCTACTATAGGGCGTATTCTCATTAATGTTCAGGCTTTCCACCCAAACAGCCGAAAAAATTTTTTCACAAATGTTAAAACTTTCGATAAAGATGAAATTTTTTTCTAATTATAATATATTTGATCAATTTTTCATTCATAATGCTATACTGCAAAATAATCTTAATAAAAAATGCTTAAAAAATCTACTTTGTCCCTGGCAATATTTTTCAGCAAAGCATAGGGAATGCAAAATTTGATCAAATATAATAAATGTATTTCATTATAATTTTTAGAGTAGCTCGGTGGCGTAGTGGGTAAGCGCCGCGGCCCGCGATCGTTGTCGTTAAGCAACTTTCGCAAGGGTCGGTCACGGGATGGGCGACCAAAAAATTATTATCTCGAGCTACTCCGTGCTTCGGAAGGCACGTTAAGCCGTTGGTGCCAGCTGCATTTGCAGTCGTCAATACCCTCCAATCCACATTGGGCCAGCGTGGTGGGTCATGGCCCATACTCCTTAGCCATCCATAAGGAAGGCCTGAGCCCCTGCAGTGGGGACGTAAAAGGGCTGATGATGATGATGATGATTATAATTTTTAAGTCGTCGCAGTGCAAACACGAAGCTAATGACAACGAGACCTGAAAATTTTGAAAATATCTTGTCCAAAAAATTGTTCTTCGCTCATGAATTACCTACATAAAATGTTTATATATTATAGCGTGCCGTCTGAGCACGTTAGTCCCGACTCACACTTGGTTTTATATTGGGAAACGCGATTTCTCGTGACTGCCTCTTTAATATACAGTATTATTATACTATAGACATATTGAATAATGAGTTATATGATTTACAAAACTGAAGGTTTAAGAAATACTCGTAAAAATATTTTGAAATACAGCTATCTAGTATTTAGTAGATAGTTATAATATTTTATAGAAAAAATCTGTCATCCTTTAGTGGTTTCAAAGTAATAGTAATTGTTGGAACCTATAGATGTCTTTTTTTGATCACTCTTTGGTAAACTCCTATGGCGCGAAATCTTTAGAATTTCTCTCTAATTTCATTTGATTGAATTGGTAAACTACCTCTTAATAATGGGTCATTATAGCCCCTTTTATAATAATCTACTATTCAATCGATAACATTTCTAAAATATTAATTATATATATGAATGTAAGTCAATGGATCTATGGACCAAAGTGTTATGAATACAATCCAAACGTATCCTAGGCGTATTTTAGCAATGAAGCTTTCAAAACATGTAGACGTCCGCTTTTACTTACTACCTATTACATCTGTGTATACTCAATGATGAATCAGTGTTTAATGTTCAAATTTTTTACATAGTAATATTCTTTTGTTCCAGATGAAATGGCAAGTGGCCGGCGGCGTGGGCATGCCACTTGCTGCGACTGTATTCTGCATGCTACCTCTCTTCACATCATCTACAGGAGATATTCGTAAGTAACTAAGCCGTTGGATTGTACAATCAATAGCACGTTAGTCTATATAAAGTGTCAATTTATCCCACCTAATTTTTAATCTGTTAAGGATATTTGACATAATTTTAGTAGGCTAACATCCAGCCGTGTGTACGGAATGAGACATTGACGAAAGAAGGCAGGAACTTTCTATCAAAAAACAAATTTCGTAAATAACAGTTTTTTTTCTATTTTATACCTCACAAACTTTTTTAATATTAGGATAATGCACCCAGTGGCGGATAATAATTAAACGAACTATATGTATAATCTATACATATTGCTTTATATGACTCAAAAGTCATAGACCGAAAAATGCAGTGGTCTTGATCTACATACAATAATAATGCTTCTATAATACAATATAAAATACATATTCCCGCACGCCGTATGCAGGCTATATTGACTAGTAAATAAGAATGCCTCCCGAACGCCACGTGAGGCACAAATTAACATGCGATCCGTATTAACGAATGAGAAGTCTCTTGGCCTACGAAAATATGAAAGTTTCATAATTATTGATATCAAGGGAGCAGCCTTAATTAAAGCAAAATTTATTCTACCTCTTTGAAATTACTGTTCGACAACTTATCATAAATATTTTAATAATATTCCGTTCAGAACACAAGTTGGTTTATAGGGCTAAACACAATTCACTCGCAAGAACTTTTGGGTCACGTAAAACAGTATTTTCAATGTAAATAATTCTCTTTCGAGAAATAGAGAGGTTGTAGTAGATACTTTATACATATATGATATTTATTTTACACTTATTTCTCGTATATTTACCCTATGATCCTTAAGAAAAATGTGAGTTGCCAGTTCTTACATCTTTCTTTACCGTTTATATTAGCTAATAAATTATACGACATATTATTATACCTACGCGTTGAATAAATAAAAGTCTTTCACATACGATATTTTCGTCAATTAGAATCGTACATTTTGTTTAGCAAGCGTTTGCACAGCAAGTAAATCGTTTAGGTCAATAAATTATTTAATTATTAATATGATCACATGCGAGTTATATTGGAATCGAACAGTGTGCACACATTTACAGCAAGTTTTATAATAAATATTTTATCAAGTTTCTCGAGCATTTTTCCCGTCTTTAATATCAAGAAAACAAGGGCTCGTACAATATCTATATACATATTTATATATATGTAACATAACATATATAACATAGGTAACATATAGATGTTACCGTGAAATTTTAATAGATTATATATAATTATACAAGACGATTTAACTTTGATAGATAATTCATAATTTATCAAATAAATGCCTCAAATTGTTAACAGTTTACAATTTTGCAAAATATTAGATATTATCATAAAATTAAACCGACTTCAAAAACAATTGTAATAAAGAGAAAAGGCTGACAAGAGAGAAGTACTACATTTTTATCGAAACACAGAAAAGTGCATACACCAACATTTTTTGAGCTCTTAAAAAGAACTTTATTGCTTCAATTTAAAATTTTGTCGTTATATACCAGAACACAAACAACGTCAAACGAAAAGAGGTCATATACTTTTTTACCCGAAAGGAGGGTAATGAGTTTATGAATCTATGTATGTTTGTTCCTATATGGCATTGTAGAGACCAAACGGCATAGCCAATTTTGATGGTTTATACGTCAATCAATTTGTCTTTACCTTGCGAGTGTCACTAAGCACATAACAGTAATCAAAATTGTTCTTTGAGGGTACCTCACCTACATGTAACATGGGGATATTTTTTTTATTTTATTTCCCTATAGTGTGGGATATTGTTGGATAGGTCTTTCTTTATGATTAGATGTAGTGAGCTGTTCGAAAATTATTAAGCTTTTAAGTGCCAAGAACTACTTTGAGCCGAATGAGGTCTCTATAGAGACTAATAATAATCAGTAGTTTAGACCACCGTAAGTTGCTTAATAATCCTTACGATATAAACTCCCTCAATGAAATGACAAGATTGCAAAATTTAACGTCTTATAGTTCTAATAACAAAGTCAATGTGAACTAACTAAAAAAAAAATAAAAACAAACATTCAAATTATAAGTGATAATTAATGGGTCCCGACAGCTGATCCATCTATTCTGCTTTTGAATTTATGATATGTTTTATCTGTGTATAAATTTTAAAACTATTTCGATGAAGCAGTTATTCAGTATTACTTAATGATATTCCAAACTAATGGGCTTGTTTTTTCTTTTTAGTTTTTCATGAAAGAAATTTATATTTTTTTTTTCACCCTCCTTTTTTTATTTCCAAGCAGACGCGTATTTGTTTTTTATAAAAAAAAAATATATAAAATACCTTGATTGTTTAGATTGATTACCTTACACCGAAATTGCAAAATTCGCACTTTCATTATAATACTGATAGGATTAATCTATTAGTATTCATCAAGGTGTAATCAAAACTTTTCCATTACTCTAACTCGGTGATAAGTCTAGCGGATTTCACCTAGATCATACGAAACTTTTCCTAACTTCATCGCGGTATCAAATTAAAACCTTTCATTATAAGTTTTTTTTTTTTTTGTTTTACTTCATAATTTAGAAGCCTTCCTCTCTACTGACGACATATTTCATAAAGTCTTAATGGGATATTTTATTGACAATATATAGACACTATCAATTAATATAAAATCAAATCCAATAAAACTTATATTATACAATATACGAACAATAGCGAATCCGACCAATCCTTAATAAATCTGTCTATTTCGTTATCTATTTTTGCGATAAGTAAACAAATTGTCAATAGGAATCATTAGGTAGGTTATATTCAATATAGGAATGACAGTTACTACCAACAAATATTAGTGGCAAATAATAATCAGACTACTCATCATTATATTATAAACTCCAGGCTTGAATCTCAAGTATATTGGATGTTTACGCTTTTTGAATATAATGTTGTGTACACACGCTTTTGGGGTGCAGTCTCGCTCCTATCTTTATACATGCTTTTTATATACTTTATTTGATTGTAACCTGTTGTGTGAACCTTTAATAAATAAATTATAGATTTATAAATAGTGACAAATTTTGAGCCTTCCATCGAATAGATAAAAATCTATCTAGATTCTTTAGAAGAAAAACCAGCAATAGACTGCAGATGTAATTTGATGATGTTCATTTTATCATAATTCAGAATAGCAAGTTATTATATTTAAAAAAACAATTAGCTTTCTACACTTCTTCACCGTATAAACTTTAACTTTACTAGATTTCTAACTCCCGCGTCTTCGCAATTTTTATTAAAAGGTCCCAATGTTTTTGATCCATGTATAAATAGATATTAATTCCCATTTACGTACCAATAGGTCACCACGGTACGTCTCGAGCGAGAGGTTGGCGAGGAGGTGTGCAGGCCAGCGCTGACGTCACCGCCAACAACTCCATCAGCAACGTCACAGCCCAGCTAGGGGGCACAGCATATCTACACTGCCTTGTGGGACACTTGAGCGAGAGAGGCGTGAGTCTTCATATAATTAAATAAATATTTTAGAAAACATCGCATACATTGCTCAGATAACAAAATAAGTAGCTAAATTCAAATTATGCAATAAAATCGATACTAGTGCATGTGTCTTCGTAAAAAACACTTGCTTTAATATAGCGTATACTAGTACTAACGCATATTCCTGTTATGCGCTTGACGGTGTCGGATCTTCCATCAAATTTGCACCGAGCGTTAATTATAAATAGTGTTTTGATATAACTTTACGTAGTGTATTTAGTAAGTGAGTTAACATGTAGAGACTCACAGTCGATAAAGCCTATTTTTCTAAAGAGAGAAATATCTCATTGTGCTTTTTAACCAACTCAGTGTTTGACGAGAGCTTGCAGCTATAGGTAAACCACGGTATAGTATGTGTCACTCAAATAAGTCTAAACGTAACTCAAATAGTCATACGCCTGAGAGACGTATGTTTAACCGTTAATATAAATTGTCAATTTTGGTTTTAATTGATGATAAGTCATAAAAAACCAATTACTTAAAAATATTATTTTAAATCACAATTTAAAAATTGAATGAATAAGTTTGTAAGAAATAAGTACAAAATATTATAATTTTCCTGAAAAGGTTGTTTTTAAATTTGAAAATAGTTGTACGTGTTACTTTACTGTAATATTCAGTTGCTATTTCATTTGATAAAACTGTGTTTTACTAAAAATAAAAAATAACACTTAACATAACAAAAAGAAATAAGTAGTGTATAATTTTGCCTACAGGTTGTAATTTAATATGTACAGCTTTGAAACGTATTATGAGTCTTTCGGTAACTCTCAGATAGCATTAGGCTTCTAGGGTTAATGTTGCTACAAGTTATAAACATGTTATAAAACATCCTTTAGATCCACAATTTTTAGTATTAGTAAAAACTACACCTCCCAGGAAAACTCTTTCAGTGACATTAAGACACACCCATTTTCACTAACCAAGGCATAGCTTAACTAGAAAACGCCTAATATTACGAATCGCCTACGCAGATTAGTTTAATTCCAAATAAATATTTTTGCTTTTATGCATTGATATACTTTGAGCTGTCATATACGCAAATGCCTAATACAAGGCGCCGCATAACGAATATCATAACTTAAGACATTGCTTAGTTTCGTAAGATAATTTTACCTTAGGCGATTCCTAAATATTTGGGCGACAGCTTTGGGTGACTCCTAAGTTTAATGTAAACGGACATTAGTCATGATCAATGTACTATAGTGAAGAACTAAATTAATTTACATATTTGGCTTATTTTATATACATTTTTTGTTTGTTTTTCAGCAAGTATCTTGGATTAGGAAAAGGGATTGGCACATACTAAGTTCTGGAAAGTTCACGTACACAAACGACGAGAGATTTCAGGTGAGTTAGCTAATTTCTAACAAATAAATAACTAATAAATAATAAAACTAGGTCCTAAAAGAATAGAAATGTGTTATAGAATAGATTTATGACTATAACTGAACAATATTCTTGCCATTTTTGTATTATTTTTTAACAAATAGTTGATTTTGCATTCTGTGGCCATAATTTTTTAGTTCACATATTTCTTAAAAAATAATGTTATATGGACTACTTGGTGAATACTGAATCTCACTGAATGTAACACCTCATATAATTATGGTCAAAAATCATAGGTAAGTTCGTTGAACCATTAACTATTTTTGAATGTCTATCGACTATTACTTTAATCTTATTTTGACAACTGTCTTCTGCTTTTCTTTTTATAAGTGCGGCATCTAGCTACAAGTGGAACTTTGTAATTGACCTTCTTCTTAATTTGATTGTTCATACATAATATTATAGCAGTTTTCATAAGTGAACTACAGTAATATAAACCAATCTACATTAAAATGATAATTGACGACAAAAAATGACTCTAACACCCAAACACCCAAATATACCCGGATCGGACATCCGGGTATATTTGAAACATTCTGTAACTTACCTATATTTTCCTGATATTCTCCAAGACCTTCCGGACATTTACCCAAATTTTCCCGCACTTATTTGCAAATTATACGGAACATTTCCTAATCTTATCCGGAACTGAAAATATTAAACTGAGCTCTTGAATACTCAGTATTTAGTAATCATATCATAATATTAGTTCATGATAATAGAAAAGTAACCGTTTACCTGTCACAAAGAACGCCAACAAATACGCCTCATTCCTTTGAATAATAATTATGAAAATAATAATCTTTAACCTCGACTTTTAATGCAGAAAATACTCATTCAAATTTCTCCCTTCCTAAAGCCCAAGAGGCAAATAGTGTATAAGAATTTGCGTTTGAAAGCAGTCAGCTTTTCCATTGCACGCCAATTAGCGATGGCTGACATTCATGGTTTTAACGTCGGAATAAAAAAGGAAACCAACCTCATCGGTTCTCACAAATGAGTCACAATTACACCAGGGGACGGGTAAAGTAACAAAAAGAACTGAAATTGTGCTTCACAAAAATAAGATGATTTTCTTATGAATTGTTAACTGTTAGCATTTTATTTTGTATTTGGATTAAGGTCGAAAGTCAAGGATATCTTTTTTTTGAGATATCACAAAGGGTGATGGTTCTCAATTCAATTGCATGTGTTTTTTGTATTATTGTTATTTAACCGTATTGCAGTAAATTACATAGGCGAATACACATAATTCTTATGAGTTCACATTCAGTTTTCTGAGCCAATTAGTAGGGTCTTGAGTAAGGTTATAGATGTCTTCTGTTGGTCCTGGGTATGAATGGACTATAATTTGAGACTCTTCGTCGCAATTACACAAATCAGAATCTCACCAACCCCACTTATGCCGAAATAAGTTACATCGACCATGACCGGATCTAAGCCTGTTCAACTGACACCAAAGCTTACGAAGTAGATTGAAACTCTTAGGAAGGCCGCTGGGTCTGCGAGTTGGTATAGATATTCCGAATATTCCGTCAAATATTCCGTCCGCTACCGTGCTTCACTTACACTTCCAGCCAAATCGAGAGAGACTCCAGATACCAAATCGAGAGAGACTCCAGGCTGAGATGCAAATCGAGTGACGGGACTTGAGCCTGACCGTCAAATGGACCCTTCCGGTAGACCATTGTCCAATTTCTTGTCTGACTTAGCATGCTAGAGATCAGGTCCGCTACATTTTTACAAGGCACTACTGACGTAAATTTATACATAAGACCCTTTTTCCAAACAGTATCGTAAGCAGCGGTGAGGTCAATAAAAACTGCCATAGACTTTATTCGGTCCTGGAAACCAACTTCGATAGGGTTTGTCAGTGGAGTGCCAGCTTGTTCAAGTGGTGTAATTGCGTCCAGGTAAGGTTCAAGTCTGGTTAGTATCACACATTCCAATATTTTTATACACAGAACTTCAAAGAAAAATAGGTCTGTAACTCTCCGGTAGATGATTTCGTTTTCCTGTATTCAAAACAGGCATTATTTTTACCAGTTTAAACTCTTCGGCCGGTTATTTTTTTATAGGATAATTGTGAAAAGTGCCGTTAGCCACTTAATTATAGTCTCGGTCTCATGTGGCGTTTCGTTGTACATTTTATCCGGGCCCAAGGCTTTATTGTTTTTTAGCAATTTGATGGCTTTAGCAGTTCTACAATTTCTAACAGTCTGGACAATTTAGGATACTAGGATATATCTTGTTTAGGGATTTAAGGTCTTGTTTTACTTTTTTGTGAAACTTTATCCCGTTTAGCCTGAGTAAGATCAAACATAAGGTTGACAATCGTATCCGGACTTACATTAGTATAGCCTTTCGAATGATTGTGCTTAACTGTAAATCTGTTCAGGGGCTTCCAAGCCTTTCTACTTAAATGTTTAAAGTCCATACCAAATGTTAAATTCCCAATTAGATTGCCTGCTTTCATAAAGAGACTTCAAGAGTGTAGCGCCAGTTTCTTGTTTTCCCATGTTCTGTTTGCATTCCACCCTAGGACGTACTTTTTGCAATAACTTCTAGATATGGCCAGTTTAGCAATTTTAATGACTAGGCCTACAAAACTGCTGTAGTTTTCTGCTTTTGGTTCCAACCTGATTGTATCCAAATCAGAGTTTAATTTAGTTTTGTATTTATCCCAGTCGGCACGATCAAAGTACCAGCGCGATATTGGAATTGAATTTATGAGGGAGCAAGAATCTGGATGTTTGTGGGCAAAACTTGATTAAATAGGTCCCTAGAGACAAATTTTAGGTCAAGGTTGTTATATTTATCCCATCTGGCTGAATGGGAAATGCCCTAATCCTTAGCATCAAAAAATAGATGTTAGTTAGTCAGTTATAGGTGTAATTGGTCAAATGACATCTTCTTCTTGAAAGAAGATGTTTTGGACCTTGGTCCTAATCATCTTTTGTGTTAGTTTCCTGAATGTGAACTACGCCAATTTTTTCTATATTCAAAAGTTAATAAAGATAATCTAACTTGGCTTTACTAATGCATACGGACTAAAGGTCCAACATTTCTGAAGGTCTTTTAGCCCTGAAAAGTGCCGTATTTATGATGCTTCGTATTCAAATCCATATATATATTCTTAACGCCTATTTTCGCCGGATAGTTTTGTCGCTCATTTAGCACCACACAAGGGACACGTGCAGGGTTTTGGTAGGTAACTCCTGCGGATGCGAGCAACAGGTTGCCCTCCAAATTTGTATTTGTATTGTGCTTAATAATAACTTCGTAAAATTTTGATAAATGGGGTGATTAATTAAATTAAAAATTCATTAGAATAAGAAAGGTAGATTTTTTAATAAAAAAAAAAATCACCATTTTTTTGAATAATATAAGAATAATTTAACTACCTACAAAAATCGTTAGCAAAAACAAGCTTCATTTGAAGTCGAGATTAACAAAGCGGCATGACCGTGCGATTAATTATAAAGTCACTGAGGTATCATAATAAAGCCCGAGCCATACACGTACACAGATAAGTGAACACTTCTTTGTACGAACTAAATATAAACGCACAAATGTATGTGACAAAGCATCAAATACCAGAGCTACAAAACTTAAACACTTTTGCAATCAAATGAACACCTTAGCTAAATTGAGGCCCAGATCATTTCTATGTATTGCTGTTATAGAATCCATAATTAAAGTGTACTTTATATAACAGTGACATTATATCAAGCACCTATCACTCCCAGTCAGTATCCGAAAGACCTTCTTTGCATCGCCCGCACACAAATTCACATATTATAACAGACCTCCACGGAGCATCCTCAGGAGTTGTTAGACATAACAGGTGCTAATAATTGGGGATTGTACGTGTGCCAATCACTGGGGGTTGTACGTGTGAATTTGTGTACGGGCGCTCCACAGCAGGCGTTGCCGATACTGGCTGGACGTGGAAGTCATTAGATACCAAAGTCTCACGGTTATAGCAATGGATTTCCTTTCGGAAGAATAACACCTGATTTAATTAAAAGCTGTGCTTTAGTTGAATGGTAATTAAACTGTTTTTTTAATGGATTACTTCCACAGGTCTTACATGGCGAAGGCTCGGAAGACTGGACGCTGCAAATTAAGTTCGTGCAGAAACGAGACAACGGCACTTACGAATGTCAGGTCAGTAAATAAATTCGTAACTGCTCTTCATTGTGTAGTAATTACGAGAGCCAATCTTGGGATAAGTGGCTGACTATTTTTATCTAATTCTCTGTATTGGTTTTGCTGCAATTTAAGATCATTAACACCCACCAACCCACACTGAGTCCGCATGATAGCCAGTGTAGTTATGAATACGAAAAACCTGTCTTAATAATAAAGACATTTATGGCCTGAACATTTTTTATAACATTTCATTATACTAAAATTAATAAATAGTATGCAAAATATCAGCATACTTTACATAAATCTTGTCTTTCATCTACGCGAAGCTACATCACAGGAGAGTGGCATAGACTATGATTTATGTGAAATCATGGAAGAACAGCATGTATCAAATAAAACAGTAACACATAAAGCCACTGCCAGTAATTATATACGCACAGACTAAACTGTTTGTATTAGTGCCTAGAGAATTTAATCCAGATCGAGCCAATGTCGCAAATCGAGTATTATTCGCCATATTTCGTGCTCCTTTGAAACGAGGTTCCATAGGCATGTGCCTAGATTACCTATAGGATTATTTGTCACTGCGTATAAAAACTAAAACATTAGGCAAGTGTCCTCATTAAATATTAAAAGTTTTTTTTGTAAGCAATAGTTTAATTAAACTGGCACACATTTTAAAGCGACATTACTGATACAAAATTGACATTAATTAGAGCTAAAAAGCCTCATTAACTCTTAATGGATGTTAGTGCACTGACCATCATTGTTGTAAATTAACTATAATGGCTGCTTAGGAAAACCCTAAATACGATGCAAATAAAGACAATTTTTGAGCAAATGAAAATTTAATCGGCATTAAATATTAATTTACATCTATAAGCTTTTGTGAAAGGATATTTTAGTAATATTACCAATAAGTATTATTCGATGTGTATTTTGATTCTGTATCAATTCTAAAAGTTTTATTTTAGCTTGAACAAGCCAGATTTATTTATATACTGACGACTTCTCTCAGACACTCGCTTCTGTACCTATCTTTATGCAATAGGGTTGATGCAAGCTTTATTTTTATTTCTGTTTTTTTTTAAATTTATTTTACGTTATAATTATACCCTTGTTAATTTCTAATAGAATAGAACCTTAGAACACAATTTAACTCACTGCAGGTGCCGAATGGTGTGTGTTTTACTGCATGTTGAATTAAGAGAAACGGCTTCCTTTCGAATTACACAGAAAGTTAAGATAATAAAGTTAAGCCCCCCTCCAATTTCAGGGATTTGGAAAAGTTCCTTAAACACCGTAATATTTGAGTACGCTATCGAGTGCTACTTCTCACCTATTTTATACAGTTATTCATATAATATTTGAAATTACACTTGTTATTTCCCTTGACTGCTTTCGCGTAAAATCTCGTTTCGTCATTCAAATTATATCTTTGATATTCCGCCGCCATGGAATTCCTTCATGGCGAATTCAAAATTCGAGGGATTCATTTTTTCCGATAATTATTTATGTTACATTATTTAATACAAGTAAAGTATATTTATAAAGTTAAGTAATTAATATTAATACTCTATACCAATATTATAAAGACGAAATATTTGATTGTTTTTTGTTTGATTACTCCGAAACTATTAAATCGATGACTATGACTACTTTCTCCTAGGGAAACCTTCATAGTGGGTGACATAGGCTATTTATTAGGATACCAAAGTAACCAGTTGTTTAAAAGCTGCAATAATATCCTAACACTGAATTAAGTCGAATTCGGGCTCATATAATTCTTAGTGCTTGATAAATTCTGTATTTATGTTCTCCATTTTTTGTGCTTATTAACCGTCATAATAAAAATATTATACACCATTTATTAGGCATAACGTATTCAAAGTGGTTTAAAGCTGAAAAATAGCTCCTTCGACTACGTTTATCTGAATAAATATGACATTTTTTGCTATTATTAAGACATTACAACTTTTGTGGACTTGTATATTTTTTCGAACTTGCATTCTTTAATCGCTGCAATTTTTTTTTGCTTACGTCCTGTCTGTTAGAGTGGTAGAGAATGCCCTTGGCATTAAGTCCGCCTTTTGCTGTTCTAGCAATAAAAAATTGACCGCTATTAAAAACTTACAAGAACTTTTGGACTGGTCACAACGTTTAATAAACTTAATTCCTAGACGCACCCCGCCTGACTCATATGAGCAGTTTGTATCGGAAAATTTCACAATATTTACCTTTAAAACTCCTTATTCAAATATTTCAAAACCAAAAGCATATAAGCAAATATTGAGATAGTGAATAGAAATTTTGTAAAAATGGAGTAGACGGTGGCGTAGTGGTTAAGCGCTGTAGCCCGCGATCGTTGTTGCTAAGCAACTTTCGGTTACGGGGTGGGTGACCAAAATTTTATTATCTTAAGCTACTCCGTACTTCCGAAGGCAAGTTAAGCCAAAAGTAAAACAAGAAACCTGACCTAAAGAATTCTGGTCACAACCAGCAATGTGAAAACTACAACAGGACATTATTGCGTTCCGGAGCCATGTTAGTAATGACTCCTTAACTAGCCATAAGGAGGATCTGAGCCTCTATAGTGGGGACGCCATTTACGTTTATGATGAATGTAAATTTAGCTAACAATGATAATATCGAGTTTACATAGAAACATGAACGAAATCTTTATAAAGGATGTAGAATTATATTGCTTTTCCACGATCTCAACAACCCTACGCGGAAAACATCAAAGTAAAAATCCTTTCCACTTCACAACATACGCTGTTTAAGTATATACAGTTTTACTATTCGGATTTAGGTCACGGTTTGAGTAACATAATACCTTGAGAATCAAAGTACAGTGACTTACGAGTAACAGTCGAACCACGAGGGGCTTGCATGCGAAATAATACGCCTTGACATGAATATTTTAATTCTAGAGATCTGGGGACCTTACCCTGAACTCTTATATAGGATCCAATAGCAAATGTCTATAGACTGCCACATTATTGGAAAAGTTTTAATATCTGAGAAAGTTTTCGCTAAAAAAATTCGTCTGTCCCGTTAGGTCTTGGGTTAGAGCGGTTGCCCTGATAGCTAACGGTCGTGATTTCAAGTCCCATCTTAGGTACTAGGGATAAAGTAGATTTTATCTAAGCATTCATTAAGATTTTTTTCCAGTATAATAATTAGAACAAATTTTCATCTTTATAAAAGTTTGAAATATTTCATTCGGCTGTATGGGTGAATTGCCTGAATATTAATGAAAGTACGCTCTGTAGTAGTGAAAAAGTAACAAGTGCTCGAAAATTCGTGAAAATTCTTCAGTCTTGTTAGGTCCTGGGTAGCTCAGTTGTTAGAGAAGTCGCCCGGATTGCGAAGGTTCGAGACCTTTTTCTTTTAGAAAGAAATTTAAAGACGGAAGTAGGATCTGAAAGGGTTTACTTTTTTGGTCTGAAAAATATTGTGTCTACGATTATTATATTAGAAAGAAATTTAAGACTAAGAACGTCTGATTGATTTTTTTTTTTTTTGAATGGAGTGAAAATAGTAAGCATTTTAAAGCCTGCCCTCCTTACTACACTACTTTATTGTTTTTAATTTAACCTAAAACAATATTTCATTATCTTTGTATTTATGATTATAGTTAACTATTTCAATTCAAATACCTTACTTTATATTTCAGTACAAGCTGTATTTTCTATGTATGTGTCACTTCTTACTACAAAATAAGAAGTTTATTCAATCAATTTTAAGTATAAAACAGTTTTCAATAAAATATAAAGTTAATTGCAGTTTGGCTTTGTATTAAACTGACGTACTGCTATGTGTAACAACAAAATAAATTGCTTTGAAAATAATCTTTCCTTGAATCTGTAATACGTGCTACAGGATAATACCATCTTAATGCCCTTTCATAAAAGCGAATTTACTGTAACAATGCACGAGGAAAATGTGTGAAAACAATTGTCGCATACCTGTGACGTTGATATTATATATGACGTCATCGTTTATATTATCATAGGCGTCACAAAAACAATAAAGCGACGCTACGGAACAGTCTCAGATTTTGGTTGATCCGCCTGTGCTGACACATGTGAGATAAAAAAAATCTTTCCCTCTTTCCTTGAATACGTAACATAATTTTGACGTATCATTACTGGCAAGATTAGGGCTGGCATAAGGCGGTGGGTGCCTCGATTTCTTCTTGCTTTTTTGTCATAGGGCATACCCCACTCCCTGTTGCTTGACTCGACACTCCCGAAGACTAGTCAACTCATGAAGGATATACCCACTAAACCCTCTTTTTTGGGCGAACTTTAGGATCCAGAAGAAACGGCCCACATTCAAGCCAAATGCAACCATCACAACAAGAGCGTGTGCCGTAATCGCCGATGACCAGAGTTGCCAGCTTAGAACTTTCGGTGCTAGATCTGGCACTATTTTCAAAATCTAACTTTTAGCACTAAGCACCAAATCAAGCACTATTCAGTATTTTTCATTTATTTTCTGCTCACAGTTAGATTATGGGCAAGGTCAAATAAAATGAGAGATCTAAAAATGGTTAGAAAGACGAACGACGTCTCTACGTTAAAAAATAAATCAGAAAACTGGGTATTTCAATCTTTCATTGTCCCACGCACGATCCTTCATGAAAAAAATCCGTTCCAAACGACTTTGACGGTAAAGAAAAAATAAAATGGCTTTAGTTGTGTTATATTTTTATAATAAAAAAAATAGAAACGTAAGCTGTGTTTTTTCCTTATTTTTTATGTTCTATTTTTGAATGTCCCTAATAATCTACTACTTTTTGAGATGTCATCTAGCACTTACGTATCTAGTTGGCATCTCTGCCGATGACAAAAGTCAGCAAAAAGGTAACACCACCTTAATCGCTCACGCCCGATTTCTCCTAGTCTTTTTTCAGGTTTATCCTATATTTTTTGATTTGTCCTAGTTTGTTCACTTTTAGCCTATTTTTTGTGATTTGTCCCAGAACTATCCGAGTTATATCTTTACTTGGTAATGTCATACAATTATCAACGATAATTCAGCGGTCGATAAATTAATATATCCGAGATTATCCAGGACAAAGTCCTTGTCTAAATTTAGATCTTTTCTAGACAAAATGTACGTATATCGTGGAATAAGTTAAAAAAGCAATTTTATCCAATATCATAAGGAAGTTTTTAGGAGACGTTTAACCTCTTTTTGTCTATTTTTCAACTTCCATTGAAGAGAACGTCTAAAGTAACATAAAATCAAAAATTAATTTCAATTGCATTTGTTTTATTCGCAATCAGTATTATGTTCGAGATTTGCTTTACTCGCTCCTTACGTAAGCCACTCAGTAATTTAGTGGGAACTACGATCGATTCACGAAAGCATAGCTCAGTTGATCGGAGCATTAGTTTCGATGAAATAAGCACTCCGTATTGGACTGCTTCTTTAATAAATAATTAGATTAGTTTTCTAACGTAGACTATTACATTCTTCCAGTAAACCTTATGGTGAATCATGAACCTCTTTGCGTAAACCAGAACTACAAAATCCAACAATGATGTATGATAAAATTTTATAAGCAATCTTGTTTTATTAATCACTAGCTGTGCCCACGACTTCAATCAAATAGGATGAATGGTACCCATAACCCACTACGCAGGTCAAATAAAATTTGTCCATCCAATGCTAGGATTGTCTGAAAGAAATCGCTGACTAGCAAGAAGTTTATCTTTTGTCTGTTGGTGAAATATTTATGTATGTTCATGTCATTTTCTTGTTATGCAATAGCGAGTATTACCTACTTACTTGACCTATGCACCTTTTACTATGCAAACCGAATGTGCTAACCCACGCCATCGGACCTCTTATAATCTATCTATACTATAATATTATTAAGGGAAAAAAATTGATTGTTTTTTTTTTTTAGTTGAATTGGTTCTGAAAGCACTGGACTGATTTTAAAAATTCTTTTATCTACGGGAAACTATATCATGCTCGGGTTTCATAGGTTTATTTATTTATTCCTGTAAGACACACTAACAGAACAAAAATCATAACAATAGCAATAATAATCGGGTATCATATCTGATATTACCAAATCTGTCATAATACAAATAATATTTACTGCAAGCTTACAAATTAAAGCTTAAAAAAAAATCGAATTAGTCAATAATAAAAATAGATGTTTAGAAAATAGAGATGTTAATATGGCATGTCAATTTAATTAAAATAACAATAAATTAAATTAAAATTCTCAACAGAAAAATACTCACCGACTACCCCCTAAAGACAATGACTCCAGCACTTTACTCTTGAAAGTAGGCAACGGAACATCAAAGATATCGATATTGACTTTGTTTTTCAATCTGTTATATTCCTGGAACATTCTTACTAATGGCGAATTGAATTGAGACCAAGATTGGTTCTAACTAGTGGAGTGTAAAAGGTTCTTTTTATTGGTTGCCAGGGAATTTTGCTTGGCACAGACAATGCAATATAGGTTATAATTTACGCGGCTAAATTAACAGCTAGTTCATTACATAGTGTGACAATTTATTTGCGGTACCCCTGTGGGATGCAGGCAGGATGAAGGCAATACTGGTTGGCGATAAACGCAACTACTTTCTCGTTCTCTATACTGCAATGGCCGAGCTTTTTAAGAGCTCCAGCGCATTTCTCCATCAAAGGAAGTTTCAGACCAAAACGGAACGTCGGAGATCTAAAAAAAAATTATATTAAATGCGACCTTGTATAATCGACGGAAATGTGTACTAACATTTACTTCCATGAGACGCTTGACTGAGCTCCATGCCCGGCGAATAAACCTGTGTCTCCAGTGAAGACTGAAAATACCAACTTAAAAATAAAGCGGTTTGTGTAGTAAAAAAAACTATGTCGATCTTTTTCTGAATATCTTCATTTTAGTAGTTTTGCAATGAGAGATATTTGACCTTTTTCGAGATATTACAATTGAATTTAGATACTTTCTTGTCAAAAGTAACTGTTAGATTTGAACTTACTTTTTTAACGTCGAGGAGTTACCTGGCAAGCGACAGAGGGTGAGTAGGACTCTCCTCTGAGAATCCACATGGGCGTGAGCTGTCCAGTGGATCCCCGGAGGCCTACCCACCAAAACCCCAGCTCTCGTTGGAGATGAGACCCAGGAAGCCGTGACCGAGTCACCAGGGCATTTAAGTATTAGACCATTGGGCCTCTTGCGGATGGAGAGGTTCAGGTACATCGAAAGCCTGCGTGAGACCCTGCAATGTGATGACTACCAACCACCGCCGCTAGCCTCAAGGACGTGAACCTAACCTGACAAAGCTTTACGTGTGTTCACTGTAAACTACTTTATGCTTTTAGCTTAATCTCCTTCCCACGAGAGTGTATACCCCATGACCATTATAAGCTGAACTTTATTTAATATGATTGTTGATATATAATTGAGGGCAACTTACTTTGGAATTTCGAAACTCTTGGAAACTTATCGTTTTATTTATCATCTTACAAATTATCTTTCTACAGATAATATTAATACGTAGCTCAGTAGCGCAACGGAAAGACGCCGCTGGCCGCGATTGTTGTTGTTAAGTAATTTTCGCAAGGATTATTCACGGGATGGATGACCAAAAATTATAAAATAAACACCGGTTAGGGGCTTACCTTACAGTAGGGATGTAAAAGAACTGATGATTATAAATACGTTAAAGACTTAAATTTAATAATGCTGTCAATTTCATAACAATTTTGGGAAACACAACACTTCATATTGACATAACTTTTTTATTTATGAATCCATTGAAATAAACACACACTAAATCTTAACGGAAGATTACCACAATGCAATAGTGAAAACTGCATTTAAGGCCGTTTGTGGAATTAGCGAGTACGGACACAAACAAATTCTTTTTTTTAATTATTGTTATGTGTTTTATTACATTAATGAATGCCCCTCATAATAGTTTTTTTTTTTCATATATCTTCAATGTACAGACATCAATCGGTTAACGTTTTATTATAGTATAGTTAAGATGGTAAGGAACAAAGTACTAGGTTTGGGAAAATTATTGCGAATAAATTCAGTCGTTCTTGGGTTAGAAACAATACAGTCTACTAAGCGTTTTTCGATATTTAAATTAACAATTTTACTATCTAAAAAAATGTCATTAGATCTATCACATACAATTTTCACATATAATTTTAAGTTAATTCTTATGTTTACAATTCACTAAACCGATAAGTAATTCAAAAGAAGTTATAAGTACGAGTATCAAAAAAATTCTTTCTACGTCTATTTTTTCAGTTAAAAGTCCAAGTTTACCTTGAGAGGCAACTTTTTGTGAGACAGCTAAAAATGTAGAGGCTGCAACTTTTTAAGCCGCAAACCGTCTAAAAACAATCCGGAGTAAACTGAAGTTTATCAAGGATAATATTTGACTAACATAATTATCTAAAGTTACATTATGACAGTTATGTGACGCTCAGATTAATAACATAAAATTTGATAATGACAATATATCAACAACGACGAAATATCACGTGACACGGAGTGTTTCGATACGTCTCGTTCTCGAAGATACGATCAAATTCCCCATCCGATAACTCAGTTTAAGCCTTCTAGGGAAATCGAACTTTATTTACTGAGGTAAAGAGTCCGATTCTCTTGGCAGCGAATTAGAGGTCTGATTGATTGGTATACGTAACAAAGAGCAGGGAACATCCCTTGGCATTAATTATTTACGCCTCTTGTGTATGTAATGAAAGGATTCATGCGTTGAGGAAGCTTAGATAATTAAATTCGGTATAGAACACTGTGAATGGATGTTCTTTTGGTATTTCACACATGAAAATATAAGAATAAGACCAAAGAAAAAGCCTTATCAAAGTTTGGTGTGTATTGGTGACTTTTGGTCACCGTGTCATTTCGTCTCCTGTCACCGTACTTATGAATCCTTGTGAAGACACGTGTATGCACGTGAACTTTAACGCGTTCATAATAATGACAAGACGGTGACAGAAACATCAAGTGACGACAAACATAGTGAAAAGGTAAAAAGTAATGAAGAAATAAAAGAATAAGGCAGCGTAAAGTCCTTGGGACGTAAAGAGTCCGAGGGAATATCGATCGACAATGTTTAATGAAAAAAGTATTTTAGTTACAGTATATATCGAATAAAAATATGCTTTTGTCTTAGTCCAGAGCACCTCATTTTACAACTAAAGTGAAATTTATAAATTTTAAGCTTTCTGTTTGTGGATGTGCCTTAATGTCTCCTCTACACGTAGACAGATTCATCTGCAGATGACGTCGGCAGACGCGTCCGCCGACGTATAGAGGGGGTGATTTGCTCGTCTGTGGTAGGTATTTGACGTCAGCCGATGCGTCCGGCACTTATCCGCGAGTTGTCGGTTTTTGTGGCACGGATCAAAGGGTTCCAGGGCGAGCGATCGACGCAAGCGAGCGGTCTGTCCACACGTCTGAAGACGCATCAGTGTTCATCGGGAAGCGAATGAGATTGTACGCGTGATTATTACAGTTTTTTTTGCGTGTTAAAATGGCTAACATGAGCACTGAAGAAACTTTTAAATTTCTGGAGCTGTATCAAGCAGAAAACTGCCTGTGGAATCCAAACGGTCTCGATATCCAATTTGCCTGCGTACGTGTTGCGTCTGACGAGAACTAACACAGACTGATCGACCTTCAGACGTGTGGACGGTTCGTAGAGATTCATCTGCGGATGCGTCCGCCGATGTCCGCAGATGAATCCGTCTACGTGTAGAGGAGACATAAGAAAGAAGAAGAGAAGGAGAAAATGAGAAGCAATCACCAAGCTGCTTAATTTAACAGATAAGGACAGGAAATGATGTATCGAACGAAATAATCGCAAACCAATTAATTTTATCTTTAAAAATGGAAAGACGGAATAAATAGTGAATTATAAGGGTAACTCAGGATTATTTATTGTTTCAAAACAAATTCCTTTTGGCACAATCCCTACCCATGATATATCATATCTAATTGTCTTGTTATCAATTTTATCCAGTTTATTATTATTGAACTTTTATTCATTGCTCACAATCAATTTAACTTCAAGTGATTTCTGCTTTGATATTCTGTGAAAGTTCGGCGTCGAACCCAGTGTTGAATACCGCGCTATCATTAATAAAACCTTCATTGTGTTTAAATAAGTTTTTATTCGTTGAACCTCTAAAATGCTGTGACAGCGCTGTGTTAACATCAAAATTGAAAAGAATGAGGTTATATGTTACTAATGAATAAGATATCGTAGCACAAAACAGCAACACAAAAATAACATTCAGTCGAACGCACAACCTCTTCTTGTTTTAAATCTGTTAAAAATCTCCCCATTAGTCGTATTTTTATATTAAAACCAACAATATCGACCTGATTTGATGTTCTTCAAAGGTATGATACTTAATACAGAACAGCAACGTTTCTAAGCAATAATAATATCTACAGTCCTTTTAATTTCCTTTATTAAAATCGTAATCTGCCTGGACGGTCGGATATTTGTATCTAAATTTCCCGAGGGAAGCTTTAGCTTTTATGTCCGAATGTATTTTGGTTTTTCTGCCGATTGGAAATTTCCTCTCAGCGTACCATTCCCTGATCAAGCCTACACGATGTGGAATAACGAATATACCATTATTATTATTTTTTAAATCTTTATTAATTAAAACTTGGAACTTCATCAAAAGTTGTTACTCTTTCTTGATATGTTGCTATGATTCCAATTCTATTTACAGCTGCCATATATAAGTAATGATTCTGTTAGCACAAACAAGACTTCATTTCGTTTTAATACTGTGTAAATGCATTTTTAATCTTGCAATTAACATACACAAGAAAAGTTATTTTTTTATATTGCACAAGAGTCTTTGATTACATGTGAATTCGTAATAATAAAAAAACTGCGTTTGTTTTGATATTTTACCAGTACATGCTATTGAGATTTCCACATCATTCAAAGATCACCACCTTGGTTTATGACATTACTTGAATATGGAGCATGTACAATAGTGCCATCAAAAAGGACAGAGGAATGTAGTGCAAAATCCATGAAGTGAGGACCATGTTAGGTTGCATTTTTGAAGGTTTGTTTACTTAGTTTGCATTTATGAAGTCTTTTTGTTTTTCTACTTTATGCCATCGGTGATTTCCAATAAACAACTCGGTGTAATCTGCATTCCAGTCATTAAAATCATATTGTTATAAGATAGTAATAAAAGTTACGTAGTTAAACGTTCCCGGGAAAATATTTTTCTGAGCTTTTTCCTCTATGCATTACGGGAATAAGATAAAGGACCAAAAGCAAACTTAAAGCTTGAACTATAAGGTAGATAAGAGCTTATACTTAGTTGAACTAACTCCGCTTTATCTGACCCATTTTCTTAGTACCCTACTTCATTAATTGCACTCTGATTAATTTTAGTTTCAGTTGAGATAGACGGACTTTCATAGATAAGATAAATGTTCACGAGAAAAGTTTTGTAGTTGTGATTAATTATTAGAAAAATAAGCACTTATACAAAATTAAGCTTTATTTTCCTTAAAGGCGGCGCATAATTTGGTTTCAGTTATGTAATTTAATAATGTCACAAATTAACTATGATTGATATATCAGAAACAATATATCTTCTTTTTCTTCTCGGGTGTACTCCTGGTAGCGGCTTCTGCAACACTTCTCTCTCTCTATCTCTATTTGTTTCGTTACGTATACATTCAGTAAAGAATCAATTAATCAGATCTGTCCATCTTGTGGGTAGACGACGGTAAGAAAGTGGACTTTCTACGCTTCCTTATATAATTAAACGTTCCAATTTTCACAATCGACGAAGGTTTTTTTGACACGCACATCTCAAGAGCTTCAATCGTTTTGCGATTCTTTTGTTGGATTGTCCATCAGTTCCGTAGAAGAAGATAAGAAACATTAGTCATCTCATTAAGTGAACTTTGGTGGTTCTTAGTTTGCGGCGAATTTTATAAAATCAGTTTGCTTTTGAGTCTTAAGCTAGGTTTAAACTCAAGAGCAACTAACTACAAATAGGCTACAAAGCCTCATACTTTAAATACGAAGAAGAAATTTACTAGCGTCTGATGTCAGCTATATTAGGCGGAAATTAATACACTTTTTGTTAAATCTTGTTTGTGGAACGGGTTAAAACAGAAATGCGACCAGTCTTCTGGCACTTCTATCTGGATATCGCATCCACCGTATAGAAGAATATTATTTTATTTATACCTCCACGCTTCTGGCGCCCATAATATTTGTAGATATAAACTTTGATCTATTTCCGAACCCATGACCTATACTACCAAAGGAGTCGATCCAAGAGAATTTAAGTACTGGTCCCGATACTTAATATTGCCTCACATTGTCTCGCTGCCTAACTGGCCCGTTTATTTCATCTTGTTTTTTCTTTGCGCAATCTTAATGCGACCTATTCATCATAATAAAAGTCGGATAATCCGTAGGCCATATTAGATTGTTTCATGTAGGTACTTATTATATGATTGTATTTTGAAGCTTTAAATGTGTTATTTAATTATACTACTGATCAAAGACATTGGGGTGCAATGCTCAATATTATACGATAGGGTTGCCATTCACCTGAATATTGCCAGTACTTAAATTTTTATTTAAATCTTTAAGAAAAGTACATTCGGGAAATATATAATTATAAGTGTAATAGCAACATACTCGTACTTACAGAACAACTAATTAGAAATCCGAGAAATTAATGATCTGTTAAAATAATAGGCTATATTAAGTATACACGGATAATTACTTAGAAACCAACAACTTAATAGCTATACTAACTGATATACTCATAAGCCCTATCATAATACCAACGTTGGTTCTGTGATGAAACACAGTAGCGACATTGGCTGAGACAGGGTCCCAATTGGCCTACACACAATATAACCATTCATTTATACTATATAGTTTTAAATATGAATTCTGTAAATTCTTTTCTGCCTTTTGTTTTTGTAATATTATTGTAATAAAAATATTCTTATTCTTATTCTATAAATTATTTATGAAGCGACCGACTGATATAGCCGAGTATCAGACATACATTTACTGACGCACGGCACAATGCTATATGTACATCCATACTAAATATATGAAACCGACCCGTGCTAAATGAGAAATACAGGATAAAGCGGGGTTACATCTAGCAACCCCAGAATGTACCAATCTGAAGAAACTGAAGGTATAGTAGACAAAAAATAAAATTAGGCGGTCAACCTCCAGATAGAGTTTATATACATCGTGTTTACAAGCATATTTTTTTCAAAAGATAGAATTAATAACGTGCATGTGATTTAATGAACAAAATATTAATAATCGTGTATTTCTTTCCAATTTTACCTGAATACCAATATCTACCGCTTTATTTGGCAACCCTACATAGACAGAAACGTGTCAAGCGAAAATGTTTATTATTTACTCAACGAATCGAATTTATTGAAGCATCACGCCATCGTTATCCGTACGAAAATCCAATACGAAAATTTTAATTAACGGCTGAATGAAAGCCGGTCCTCATGTCGCTTATAGATTAAAAAAAATCAACATAGCTACGTATAGATTAAAAAAAATCAAACGCAAATTAAATTATCTGGACGTATAGAACGTATCAGCGAAAAAGGAATCTATTCCAATTCCAAACCGAGACGATTTGGAAACGAAATAATTTCTATCAAACTTATAAGTTTGATTAGCTGTGCCTGCGACATCGCCCGCGTGGAATAGTGACTTCCCTCTTGGAATAGAGCATCTTTAGTCAATATCAAAATAATCTTTATTCAAATTGACTTCTTAAAAGTACTTTTGAATCGTCCAACATTTTCTTCCCTACTACCATTTTTTCCCTACAGGATTTTTTCCTTTCAGGATGTCTTTTGGCTGATAAGAAGAACGAGCAAAAAACTCACCAGCTCTAATAAGCGTAATGACATTCACAAAAACCATGTCATTGCCAGATCAAAACATTATAGAGAGAAAAAAAAACTATGGTCATACAATAAAAAAAAAAAGATTGTTACGTGAGAAACTTCTAAATTTTCCAACTGCTTTTAATTAATTTGATATTTTAATATCTACGAGGGTCAAACTGAAAGTTCTTAGAAAATCAAAAACTGATTACATTAGCCAGTTATTAGTTTTATTATATCTTTTCAAAATATTGTCCATTCACGTCAATACACCGCTGCATGCGATGGAACCACTGGGAAAAGCACTTTGCCCACTCGTCCTTAGGGGTCTCTTCAATGGCATCGCGATACGCAGCCACCGCTTCTTCAGCATTCATAAACCGCTTTCCTTTAAGTTTTTCTTTAATTTTTGGAAATAAATAAAAATCACAAGGCGCGAGGTCGGGGCTATACGGCGGGTGACCCAGTAATTCAACGTTTGATGTCGCCAAATAGTCGATCGTTCGCTTGGCGGTGTGCGACGAGGCGTTGTCGTGGTGAAGGAGGATCCTACTGCGAGGTCGTTTCTCTCGAACTTTTTCCAAGACAAGTGGCAAACAATTGGTCGTGTACCATTCTGCAGAAACTGTTTTTTGATCCTCTAACACAATTGTTGCAAAATGACCTATCCTTCCAAAGAACGAGGCCACCATTTTTTTTCCCGCACTTCGATCTCTCTTCACTTTAGTTGGCAACTCCCCGAAAGGAAACACCCACTGAGCAGATTGTCTTTTGGTTTTAGGATCATAACAGTAAATCCAGCTTTCGTCACCTGTTAGTATGTCGAACACAGCATTTGAGTCACCTCCGTTAAATCTTTCAATCATTTTACGACACCAATCCACACGATGGAGTTTTTGAGCCTCAGTCAAATTATGAGGTATCCACCGGGCGCAAAGCTTCCTGACCGCTAAATGTTCGTGGAGGATTTTGTGCACTTGACTCATACCGATGCCTAAGCTTGTCCGAATCTGTTGATAGGTCACTCTTTTGTCAGTCTCTATCATACGCCGCACAACACAGATGTTATCTTCAGTCGTCGCCGTAGAAGGCCGTCCCTCACGTAAATCATCAGTGAGATTAGTGCGACCACGTTTAAACTCATTAAACCAGTTGTAAACAGTCGCACGAGATGGGGCTTCATCGTGAAAGGCCAATCGTAGTCTATCATAACTTTCTTGTTGACTTAAATGACATCGAAAGTCATAAAAAATCATTGCACGAAAATTTTCTCGTGTTAAATTCATGATGACGTGACACAGACAATTTTCAATTTGCCGCCAAATCGTAAAACAAATGACAAATGAATGAAATATATACTCAGTTATATTGGCAAAGAGTTATATTTTCAAATTTTAGAATTATTTTTTTATTATATTGTTTATAAGTGGCCAGTTCTAAGAACTTTCAGTTTGACCCTCGTATGTATGTATTCAAGTATTTAAATATTTGGAATATGTAATATGTTTGTTATGAATATTCCATTATTTAGTTTTTTTTTTGTTGCATACTTATGTGTCTATATTGACTCTAATATTATTATTGTTTTTGTAGCACCGCCTTATTAATGTATCCATTCCATAACTTTCCGGTTGACTGGTAGAGAATGCCTACTGACATTAAGTCCGTCATTTGTACGTTTTATTTGTGCAAAGAAGTATAATATATTTATTTTTTAAATAAATAAATAAGTATAACATAATAATGGAAACAAAATAATTTTCGATATATAATGAGTTTAGAAGAAATCACCTATCCAGTTGCTAGTCATCTTAAGTCCGAGCATTCTTATCTGTTATATAATCGGTTACCTTATAATAAGTTTTTTTTTAATAAGTATTGTTTTAATAGTAGATTTAATTTTTAGGGTTCCGTACCTAAGGGCTGAAACGACAACCCTATTACTAAGACTTTGCTGTCTGTATATCACCAGGCTCTATCTCATGGACCGTGAAAATTAGACAGTTGAGTTTTTCACAGATGATGTATTTCTGTTGCCGCTTCAACAACAATAGAATAAAATAAATATTTAAGGGCTCTCCGATTCAACAAACGTAATATTTTGCTGTCACCAGGTTGTATCTCATGAAGCGTAATAGTTAGACAGTTGAGATTTTCACAGATGACGTAGTTCTATAAACAAAAACCGACATAACAAGAAATACTACAAAACCGAATAAAAAAAATATTTTAGGAGGCTCCCATACGACAAACTGTTTCCTACGATTAGTAGTTGATTTCAAGTATTTCTTATATCTCTCTTAAGTAGCTCGGTGGCGTAGTGGATATGCGCCGCAGCCCGCGATCGTAGTCGTTAAGCAACTTTCACAAGGCTCACGGGATGGGTGACCAAAAAATTATTATCTCGAGCTACTCCGTGCTTCGGAAGGCACGTTAAGCCGTTACTCCCGGCTGCATTCGCAATCGTTAATACCCTCCAATCCGCATTGGGCTTGCGTGGAGGGTCATGGCCCAACCTCCTTAACCATCTATAAAGAAGGCCTGAGCCCCTGCAATGGGGACGTAAAAGGGCTGGTGATGATTATGATGATGATGATTTCTAATTTTCATTTTTCGTCATTCAAAATTATGGACAGTTCAGTAAATTTTTTGCAAACATAATTAACGCCCCTCAGTTAAGTATTGAAGTATCCCGTTAATAGTCACCCATATATTATTTTGCCGTCCGATGAATAATTCTCCACTAAAATGTATTATCAAAAAAACTGAATTGACCTGATTTTAGTGCTTTTTATGGATCCATTATAAAACGCATAAAAAGCAGTTTTGTTGTTTTCAAATGAGTTGTTCGAAACTTTCAAGTTAAATACTTTTGGTTGACTAGTACTCGAAAATTTGTAAAATAGTTTTCCTAATAAATTCGTTATATACACTACTGATAATGACACTTTGAAGCTTACATAAGTCACGAACGATTTACGAAATTTTAAGCCCCTATTATTTTTGAAAGACTTATCCAACTATATCCCACACAATGGGAAGATAAAAAAAATAATCTTCGACTTTACATGTAGGGATTTTTTTTCCAGCTATTATTTTACCATTTTCTCGGCGTGATTAAAGTGTAAACCACGCTAAATTACACCTTTCTAATACAAATCGTTTTCGAGCTAAACCGCAGACCGACCGACGGACAGAGAGACAGACATATCAAAACTATATAGGGGTCTAGCTTTGTTTGACGAAAATCGGAAAAAATAAAGTCTACAAACATTACAAAAATGAAAATCCCATTTTAAAAGTATAACGATTGTACCGATTTTAATTAATTAAAACATTATTTAATCCTGCGTAAAGACCTCAAATCATTTAATAATGGTTTTGGAAAGGGATGACATGGAATATGATTACAATGACAAACTGAATGGTTTCTATGGTAACGTTTTAATGCACTATACGAACTTCCACTCCAATTTTCATCCCTTTATGTACTTTTTTTTTCGAGATACGATATAAAATATACAGTATACTGCTGCGGACTTTTTTTTAGAACTTTTATGGGGAATCTGTTATAACTTTAATGGTATGCTGCATACTCCTCCAGCGTGATGTTATATAGCCTAGCCTATAGCCTTTCTCGATAAATGGACTATTCAACACAAAAATTATTAATTCAATACGTTCCAGTTGTTCCTGAGATTATAGAGTTCAATTAAACAAACAAACCCTTTATTTATTTATTTATTATTATTGGAAAACCAACAGCTAAACCAACATGATAGATTTCTGCTAAAAAACATTAAGCCAATTATAGGTTTCCACAGAAATAGCTTAGATCTAACCAGTAAATTCGCACACAAGCTACACAATCAAATAAGTAATCGTACCTGCGCCATAAGTTAACGAGACAGTAAGTATTCTATTAGTTTCCGCTTAAATGAATTAATGTTGCAATCGAAGATGTCTACATCATACCCACACTCATCAAGCACTATATTTAAGCTTACGCTGGCCCTAAGAATAAAGCTATTTTGCCTATGATTTGTAGATGACGAGGGGATCGCTATAGGTCGGTAATATCTCTGCGATCTTGTCGGGACTGAAAATTTGATGATACGCAACAATTGTATGTAGTAATTTGACTATGTAGTCGTTGCATATTGAGAATGTGATTAGATTATGCTTGGTGTATTTTTGTGTGACAAGAAATGCATTAATAGTTACTGAGTGATCTAAACTTTAGTTCTTTGTCATACTTACTTAAATATCTGTGGAAATACCACTTAAACTCTTATACATTTTCATATAAGATCCCTGTCTATAAACAGATTAAAAACAAAAAGATTTTTATATGGCATTCACCGTCGTTACCAGTCACGGCACGCTCGCTTCGCTCGCTCAGCTCGTTTTTTTTTGTTTTGGTTACAGTTAATTTGTTTATAACATTAATATATCAATTGTTCTGTAAATGATAATACTACTTTATATATTATATATATTTATTTCTCCAATAGGTAGTCCAATAGGCAGTAATACACAGTAATGAAAGTTAAATGAAATTGTAACAGTTTTTATTAATTTTTCATAAAAAACGAACCATATTATTAGATATGCCTATACTTTCTTATCTCGTCTACATTTCAAATTAAATTGAGTTAAATGCTTTAAATTTCGAACAACACAATGAAAATTACAAGTAAAACTGTACTATAATTATATCTTAAATTCTATTGTCACGATGTTTAGTAACATAATTTTGTTATATTATATTTTAGCAATATTCCTTGGCGCTCAAATGCTATAAATATAATTTCAGTTAATATTATTAATTAGTTGAGTAATCTTAAGGTTGAAAGTCCTATAGCTTAAAATGTTTAGTGCCGCCAAATATGTGCTACATTAAAAATGCCGGCATACAGACCAATGTAATCATGTCTTTCTTGTCAAAATCATTGTAGAAGCGTAGGAATTTGCATTTTATAAATTACGCATTTATAATTAAGTACTCTACATACTTGGCAATTATTATAATCATATCTGACTAACTTATCTCAAATGCGATAATTGGTTAATAAAAGAAAAACAAAACAAGTTAGTGTGTAAAATATTTACGAGTACGTTTCATTTAAAATGTAAAATGTTGATGGCATCGACGGAGTCTAACAGGACTTTAAAGGCTTTTAAACACTCACGTTTAATTAATTTGGCGTATTTGGCATAAACGTGTTATTTATTGAAAAATAAGAAAACACCTTTATACAACATAGCACAACCAGGTTGCATTCCCACAATGATCATCATATCAAATCTATGTTAGTTAATTTCAGAAAATCCAATCCCCAAAATATCAGTGCCACAGAAAATCCACTTCGCAAATTGTCCATATTCTAGACCGCTCACGTCACACAAATCCATTCCCCGGAGTGTCAATATTGGTTGCCTGAAAGTTCTTGCTCTTTAGCGTATAAAACCGCCGTGAGGAGCTTGATTGCGTAGTGGTTAGCGGGCTTGGTCTTCGATACGGTTGTTGAGCAAATTTCCCAAGGGCCCGTTATTGGATGGGTAACCAAAACTGTATTATCTCGAGCTTATCAAAAGACACATTCAGCTTGGTAGCTGAATGGTAGCTGTTCCTGGCTGAATCTGGAGTCGTTAATACCAATCCGTTGCGAGCCCACTTGATGGGGTATAGACCATACTCTCTATTGAATATGATTCAATTCCATCCATATGGAAGACCTGAGCCCCAGCAGTGGGAATTTAACCTTACGCTGGCTCCATTAATCACAAGGTAAATTAAGGTTGGATCGTTGAGATCGCCATTTTAAAATTTTCATTTTCATGAAACAGTATTGCAAAGAAAATTTTAATAAACTTAATAAGTCGAATCTTTACAAGTTGGCTCGTTATTCACCGACTCTAAATTAAAGAGAAACCTTGTGAAAATAAATAATACCGAATAAAACTTTCTACTCGGTAGCGACATCTCTAGTGGGAAGTAAAATATTTAAAATGTTTTTGTATTACCCATCACTATAAATCTTTGTTTTTTAATCAATGTTGCCTTCGTATGTTACTATTAGAAAATATTCTCGACTATGAAAGTAAAATATTAAAGGTACGTTCTCCCTCGGAACTGCGGTCCCACAGTTTTTTTATTGCCTTCCATTTTGCGAGTAAATTATTTGTTTAGCCGCTAGCGGTATATTATGAAAGCGATCCAAAATTGATCAGATTACTTTATATAATAGAGATCGGATAGATATCTGTGACAAAAATTAATAGAAAAGGCTGTTAATTTGTGAAATAAAAACGTGTGAAAACTAAACGATTTAGACAAAAAGATTTATAAATATGGATACGGAAATAAATTACTAATAAGTGACCAAGAAAGGACTAGTGCCTACTGTTATTATCGGATATTAAAAATGAGATAATTAATACCATAATAATAAATATTATTAGAGACTAAAGGTTATTTTAATAGAATGGAACTGGCTGAGCTAATATTTCCACAGTTCCACGTTATTGTATAGAATAAGTTTTTTTTGGCAACACACATTACATACACAATATATATATCGTTAACAAATATGACAGAAACATGACAAATATAACAACAAAATATGAAAAAAATACATAATGAAAAAATCTGAGTTACAAATAATTGTATGGTGTGTGTCGCCAAGTTGGTCTCAGCTCAATATAAGCAGTAAGCGCGGTTTACTGCACTAATATTCTGCAGAAGCTAGCAGTGACAACACAGACTATGGAGATTACGACCATAAAAATAATAATTTACAAATAATTTTTTTTTTTGTAGTAAATGAAATTATTGTAGAACTAACATATAAAAACCCTCACAGAAGACGCACACATTAACTAAAAATTTAAAAAATTCGTTATAATTTACTATTAAAGTGTTTTGATGCGACTATCAAAATCTGCGGTTATATACGGTCAGGAAGAATAACCTTTTTTTTTTAATAGCTACATTAGTTTTCTATAGAATTTGCACCTTTGCACTCAGCGTCAGGCACGTAATTTTTTCCCTAACGTGGTTAAGCGAAAAGAAGAGTTATGATTTTGGCCGGTATATATGTATGTATGTAAGAATGTTCATCTATTCCTTTATAACTTTAAAACTACTAATCGTAACTGGAGATATAAGGTATTATTAGAAGCGTCTTTGTTGTCCGCCTGTTAGTCTTTGTATCGTTACATTAAATTAGCAACAACGACCTCTAGACAGCATAAAGTAAGAAACTAAAAAATATATTATTCAATCTAATAATCTTAACAAAACGTCAGAGGGATTTCATACGATTTTCTTTATGTTATTACGTAGTCCACCCCATCTGCATGCACAGTAGCGTCCCCCGAAAATACAAGGAGCATAGGTAATACTCTTACTTGTTATTTTTCTTTACAATATTCTGTTTGTCAGAGTTCGAGATGGAAGCAATGGTTTGGAAGTAAAACAGATGAGTGTTTTTCGCTTTAATAGACGGGGTTATTTTTCTAACGGTACGGGTGGATGATTTGTAAAAGGGAATGTTAGGTTAGTACGTTATGTATAAAGAGGTCACTGTAGATGGAGTTTTTAAATTAGTGTTTTGATGTTAAGAAATCGGAGGCGCAGGATCAAATATAAAGTGTTGTCTTGTTTTAAAGGTATTAAGACAACAGAGAGAAATTTATCATCGAATAAATAATGGTTGCAGTTACGCAACTTCGAAATGTAGAAGGACTTACACTAAACGATGCAAATATATAGGGAAATATTGCCAATACACGAAATTAAGAAGTGTAACTAATTGAACTAATGTAAATTAACGTTATTTTAATGAAATATTTGTGCGTCGTTCTAGACAGTCTTTTGTTGGGTTTGACTTTATTATACTCACTTGTTTATTAATTTTTTTTTTATTAGGCTTTAAAATTCGGATGCAAGCTTAAACGAACAAGTTTACCATAATATGTCAAATTTCCGTAAGAAATTTTAACCTCGTCCATTGGCGTAAACCTTAATACATCAATTTTAAAATCGAGTGGGGAAATTTAACCGTTTTGTATTTGTTTTGTATAACCTGATTTGCTGTTAATGTGTATAACCTCCTTTTATAGGAGAGAAGACCCGGTTTTATCCCCTGACCCCTTTTTGCCATTTGGCGTAAGATGTTATAAAAAACGCATAAGCAAATATTTATCGTGAACGGATTTTAAAATGTTTTATTATTGCAATACTATTAAAAACGTTGACAGCTGGGATCTGTCAATGTCCACTTCTTCGTGAATCTTAAAAAACCTGGTCATAATCTTGAAATGGCCAAAACAGGGTCGTTGACAGCTGGGATCTGTCAATGTCCACTTCCTCGTGAATTTTAAAATAGGCAAACCTATATCATAATCTTAAAATGGCCAAAAACCTAGTCATAATCTTGAAATTACCAAAAACCGGGTCATCTGCCCTACGGGATAATAAAACATTATTTTTCAAAATATTATTTTGCCATTTCCAGGTGTCAACACGCACCGGTATCGTGTCACACTACGTCCGTCTCCAGATAGTGGTTCCGGAGGCATTCATCCTTGGCTCCGGGGAGCACCACGTTGACCTGGGCAGCGTGATACATCTTATATGCATCGTGGAGAAGGTAAACTTTTTTCTTTAGACAAGATTTAGTCCTTATGCATTATCATTGCTGCCGACCTTTTTTTTAATACGACGGGTGTGTTTTTACCGATTTCCAAAGTTCTTTATTTATAACTTAAAGCATTATTATAGTTAAAGTATAGCACGGTGTAGTTAGCAGAAAATCTTGTGTAATAACGAAATCAAAAACTACTTACTTCTGTAACAACTTTAATTAATTAGCATTTCTATTGTATAAAATTAAAAACGACCTATCGATACTAATATCATAAATGCGAAAGTTCAAAATGTCTGTCTTTCACATTTTTACGCCCACAAATTTGACCTAGGGAAAGTGCATCGATTAGGTACCTACCTTCTTTTGGGAAAAAAATAAGAATGAAATGAAATGAAAATATCTTTATTCAAGTAGGCTATAACAAGCACTTTCGAATCGTCCAAAAATTTTTTTTTCCCTACCACTTGTTCAGGACATCTTTTAGCTGACAAGAAGAGCAAGCGAAATAAACTTACCAGCTTTTTATCATAAGTAATGACATTTACATAAATCATGTCATTACCAAAATAATATGTTATTATCACAATAATAAATACAACTTTCAAAGTCTGTAGGACATAGGTTGAACATATAATTAGTCTTTATAGAACAAAGCGAAGGCTATTAATTCCATGCATTGCGATTCTTAAAATAATCATCAACTTTATCCAAAATCTGGTATAGTGACTTTAGGAGAAGAGACAAATTTTTTAAACATATATTTCGTACGGTACATTTTTCAGTTGGCATCCGTGTTCTCCGATGAGAAAACTTCGCATACAACGCTGAAAATTTCGATTTTCTTTCCAATTAAATAAGCATTGTAAAAAGAAACTCGAGACTTAATCTCTCCGAAATGTTCTTTAAACATTTTAAGCTCCGTAAGCCCCCGTTACTTAAGAACAAACGCCGGGTCTGTACTGCTCAAGGAAAAGTAACTTTAATTACAAGTAGTTCCTTAAAATGGCCGAGCGCTGTGGCACACTTCCAAACAACGTTTACAAGTCAAAATCTTTGAAATACAAATTAGAAATCTATTTAATTGTTATGTAATATTTAAGTAATAAAGACCCAGTTTCTTAATTAAGTATTTTAAGTTAAGCACGTCTCATACTGTACTTGAACAGGTTTTTGTTTCTGATTTTAGTTTTTTTAATAATCAGTTGATAGTACATACTTTTATAATAACTAGAAATTTTTGCCTTGTAAAAAACTAAAGTCATTGAAAATATTCAATTAAGGTTTTGAACTTTACTCAATTCAGAATCTGGCCGTTAATCACATTGGTTGACTAATTGACTTTGTTATTTAGAAGCAGAAAATTAGGATATAGGTGTCATCATCCCCACTGCAAGGGCTGTTTATGGATAGTAAAGGAGGACGGGCCATGACCATCTACGCTGGCCCAAAGCGATTTGGTGGGTATTACCGACTGCAAATAAAGCCAGGCCAATGCCTTAACGTGCGATCCATAGCAGGGAGTAGCACGAGATAATATTTTTGGTCACCCATCCTATAACCGGTCATTGCGAAAGATACTTAACAACAACGATCGCGGGCCGCGGCACTTATCAACTACGCCAACGAACTACTATATCGCTGTCATATAAAAAAAAAACAAAACATTTTCCATTTTAGAGTACATATCGTCAACCGTAATATGAATTAATGTAACCGCCAAATGGCTACTTTACAGGAGAGCCAAAAAACAAAATTGAAATTACAAAAACAGTTATAACTTTTTAGGTACTAATCCGATTTAAATACTGTTTTAACTGTTTCTGTAAAATGTTTAGATCTATTAATATAAATAAACCATATGAAGCCTAGTTTTATAGTTTCCAAGATGACATGGTGGTTACATCAATTTTTTCAAAAAAATATCGAGTTACCTTGATTTTTGTAGAAAAAAATATAAACAGCTTTAAAGTAACTCACATTGCATTTCTCCAAATTTAACGTATAGTACTAAAAATATAAAAATCGTTAACGTATATCACTCTATTTTTAGTGTATGGATATACGTTATAGTAGCATGATTCATGAATTTTCAGTCCTATTCTCTTATGTTAAGGTCTAAAATAGAATAATCTTTACATTTACTGCTACTTTGTGAAAAAGGGTTTCAGTATGAAAAAGCCACACTAGAAAAACAGTTTTATTGCTTTCAATTAATAACATCGTAATTATTTTTGAGATCAAAGTTACAAAACAAATCAGTCTCCGAATGGAATAATTATTAAGCACCTATTTGTTTCATTTTCCTTATTCAAATAGTACCTAAGTACTTACAATGGCTATAAAGTCAAAAAAATCTACTGAAAGATCAATCATTTTAGCTACGAATTAACCCCCTTACTTATAAACCTTGTTTAGCTTCAGCTTAACTTAGATATTGTTTAAAGTGATGCTGTGACTTTTATGTCAATATTGCTTTAACAGGACAGCATCACTTTTAAATACTGTTTAAGTTAAATAGGGTTTATTAGTAAGGGGTTCATGAATAACTACTACTTTCATAATAATTAATAAACGATTTTAAAAAAGTTAACAAACTAAACCAATTTCGGAAATCTAAAAAAAAATATCGAAATAGCATTAGATTAGATTAGTAAAAGTTTAGTTTTAGATGTCCATAAACTAAAACTTTAATCTGAAGAAGCATAGTTTAGGCCAAATAAAAACATTATTTTTTTCATAAATTGGAAATAAACTGACGGCAATAGAATTATTCTAAATCTAAATTGAAAAATCGTGTGCAAGTAGACAAAGTTTTAGTAATGATATAAAGAGAAAACTTTTCCAATTAACAAGTATCGAAACATAATTATTCATGACAATAACAACAAAATAAAATAATCCAACATAATTGTTTTCATCAACAAAATAAGTACCTACTTTATCTTTGAAATGATTAATTATTTTTCTCTATTTTACTTCACCACTTTTTTTCTTTTGTATTTGTTTAACGCTTCCCGTTCTCTTTCGTAATGTTATTTTTACTGCCTTTTCTTCCTTTTTCTTCTTTGCAGTCTTTTTCACCTTTAGTGCCTTTTCTTCCTTTTGCTCCTTTTAAAAGTAGCAATTCCAATATCTTTCATTCTAAAATTCAGTTTTTTACACATGACCTTTACATTGTTGATATTGTCATTCATTGAGTAGTTACGTTAAAAATATTTTCTTATTCTGCCCTTACAGTAAATTACAGTTTATCTATTTTTATAAATTGCATCATACGTCACAAAAGTTAATATAAATGAAAAAATCTTCTTAAAATTTTATTAAGGTACTCGACATTTTTTTCAAGATATCGAGATTTTAAATACACCAATCGATAGAGCGGAAAATTTGCAGTCGAACTGTATATATAACTCAATATCGCCATTTTGGCGGTTACATTAATTCATATTACGGTTGACGATATTGTCTGCCAAGAACAGCCCTGCGATTCTGAAAAAATCCAGAACCAAATTCGAATTCACTCATGTGTCCGAATTCGCGTCATTTGGTATAGAAATTCTATAGTTTCCATTTTTTTATATTAAAATACTAAACAAAATTGATTGATCATACGTGTCTCAGATATTCTATTTCTATGTCATTTCGAAACTCACTTCATTATGTCACGAAACATTATTACCAATTCAAGTTTGAGCGGATGCCGCTTTTTGAATTGGATTCGGACACCTGAGTGAATTCGAATTCGGGTTTGAATTTTTACAGAATCGCACGGCTGGACCTAACATACGAGTATATTATTTTAACCACGAAAAAAGGAGCAATATGAAATCTGAAATCACAGAATCACTTGACTATTCTAAAGAAGAAATCACCAAGGAGATTGCAATAAGTGAGCTTACTCAAACAGGGAAATGGTGACATATGTCTCTCATATAGAAAATGTTATGACATCGTCGCATTTTTACGATTCCTGAGATGTAATCCTGAAATTGTATGAGTTATTGTTTGGTCGCAGTACATTGTAATGTAATATTCGGAAATATCGTCATTATAAGAAATTTCCAATCAATGTTTATTTTAAGATTATAAATTAATAAAATATGAAGATTAAACAAAATCAAACACAGTTTCGGTTCAGAATAACTAAAGCCTGCATGTAATGGAAATCTGAAACAATAAGGTGCCATGACACCGAACTATGTTAGAGCAAATTTCTTTCCTATTATAGTACTACTTTGACATGTACTCTTTATCAAAGATCAACCAACGAATGACGAAGAATGATTATTATATGAATTTTTTTTTTTTTTTTTTATTTATTTATTTCTTAACCTGGATACAAGTCCATCAGTTGCATACATATTAAAAATTGAATTACATATTCAAAATAAGAGAACAAAAAATAATGAAAAGGAAAATAATTTCCAACATATTAGAAGCTATTTACAAAGTTTGGAATAACATTATCTGATGACAATTCTTATTATTATTATTATTTTCTTTTTAAAATTATAACAAATAGATATTAGAACATTTAAAAACAACTGATTAAAATCTAATTAAAAGTTTTAAATCTTTTCAATAGTATTTACAAGGTTTTAAATCTTTTCAATGGTATTTTCTATGAATATGTACAGCGACTTAAAAAATTCAGGGTTACTTAATAATTCTTGAACGCGGCGGGGTACACTGTTTAGTTTTAGTCGTTCACAGATGTCACTAACGTCACATGTCAACGTTAACCGTTGAATATTGAAATTTGGACAACTGAAAATGATGTGCTGAAGGTCTGCGTTATCTTGTGTACAGTAGAGACATTGGGCGTTGCTTAGGACGTTGATTCTCGTAAGATGGGTTGGTACAAGGCAATGACCAAGACGCATACGGGATAAGGCTGTGATAAATTTTCTATTCAAGTAGGACTTGGATTTTTCATACCAAGGCTTGATGGGTAAGTTTCTCTGTATTTCAGCATACCACTTGCCTTTAGTCTGTAATGTCAGTTCCCAGTACGATCTCCAAAGCATTCTTGCGTTTTCCTTAAAAAACCCGTAATAATCAGTAAATGGCACTAACAGAATATTGCTATGATCTTCATCATGTTCCATATGTGTAAGACTGTCAGCTATCTCGTTCCCCTCTATGCCACTGTGTGAGGGAACCCATACAAATTCTACATTAATGCCTTTTCTATTAAGATGTTCAATCAATTTAATTATGTTACACAATATATAATTGACTTTATATGAAGATAGACCATAAGATAAAGAATATAATACACTTTTGGAATCACACACTAGTACAATATTTACATTATTTACATGGTTATTTGCATAAATTAAAGCTTGCTGTAGAGCATAACTTTCTGCTGTGAAAATACTACAATGGCTGTCTAATTTTATGCACTTTGTGTAGTTAGCTCTGGGGTCATAGAAGGCTGATTTAACATTGTCATCTTTTGACCCATCCGTATATATAAAATAGTGATCAGCTTTATTATTTTTAAACTCAAGAAACTCTTTTTTATTGCTAATAATATCTAAGTGATAGTTATTACTACCATTAATTAAACTATTGTATGTACATGTATATAGAGGCCATATTTCAGATCTATGTATGTTTAGACAGCTATTTTTAACATGTGTAAATATTGTAACTATTTCAGGACCTGCCAAAAGTTTATCTAATGTAATATGAGGATGTGCCATTGATTGGTAAACATTAGACATTCTATTCAGCTTTTCAATGAGGAGATTACTGGAAGACAAGATTTTAAGACTAAACTTCTCAGCCAATTGAAGTCGCCTTAGGAACAGTGGAGGTACACATGTTTCAATTTCTAATGAGTTGATGGGAGTAGAACGCATTGCTCCACAAATTAATCTCAGGCCTATATTCTGTATTACATCCAACTTTCTTAAAAGAGTATTACTAGCATTTATATATGCAAAACAGCTATAGTCAAAATGACTTCTCACTATACTCTTGTATAGCATGCTCATAGATTTAGGATCAGAACCCCAAAATGTTCCAGCTAAGTGTCTTAGAATATTTATTGCTCTCATAGCCTTTGCACTTATATAATTTATGTGTTTATCAAATTTTAGTTGGTTGTCTATAATGATACCTAAAAATTTATGTTCATTAACAACAGGAATTTCTATATTATCATATGAAATTTTTATATTATTTCTATTTCTACTAAAGACTAAAACAGAACTTTTTTCTGGACTAATATCTAGCTTAAGTTTATTGTTATAATAAGAATGTAACTGTTTTAAGGCAGTATTGACATTTTGTTGGGCTACATCCAAATCTTGATTAATGCTATACAAGAGTAGATCATCAGCAAACTGTAGTATATTTACATTTTCAGTATTAACAAATTTGAGTATTTCTGAAGTATACAAATTATACAATAAAGGAGACAGTGTTGCTCCTTGCATTGTTCCTTTATTAGCAACTTTAGGACCATGTAATTTATTATTGTATTTTACATAGACTGTTCTGTTATTTAAGAAGGTGTGAAGCCATTGTAATATTTTTTTTGGCATACCTATATCACATAAAACTTGAACAAGTTCCTCAATGTTGACATTATCAAAAGCACCTTTAATGTCCAAAAAAACACAGATCATGTTAGAATGGCTTAGTTTAACATTTTTAATATCCTGTATAAATGATACAAAACTCTCAGAGCAACTTCTACCTTTTCTAAACCCATGCTGAATAGGAGGAATCAAATTATTGGTTTCTGAGAAATAATCTAGACGTAACTTGAGCATGTTTTCAAATAATTTTCCTAAACAGGATGATAACGATATTGGTCTGTAAGAAGAGGGAATACTGTGTGGTTTATTTGGCTTTAAAACTGGAATGACACATTGAGTTTTCCAAGATTCCGGTACTATACAGTATTGCCACAATTTATTATATATATACAATAAAATCTGTTGTGCATTATTATGTAAATGTTTAACTAATATATATGGTATATTATCAAGTCCTGGTGTTGTGTCTTTCCTGCTTTGTAGTGACTTAGTAAACTCATTAAAAGAAAATGGTTGATTTAGAAAGGAATTTAAAGAATTTTCTTCAGCAATATGGAATAAGCTAAAAATTCTGTTTTCATTGATTTCAGTGGAATCAGACAAATTGTTAATAAAACTTAGAATCCATCCATCTTCAAAATGTTTATTATCAGGACTACCAATTCTTTTAAACTTTTTAATATACTGCCATATCCTAGAAATAGGTGTTAGTCTGTTAAAACTATTGCATAGTTTTTTCCAAGATTCCCTACTTTCTTCTTTTATTACTCGTTTTTTGAGGGCATCTACCTTTTTGTATTCAATAAAGTTATCAATAGATGGATTCATTTTGTAATTCCTTAATGCCTGCCTTGATTTACATATTGCATCATCACATTTTTTATTCCACCAAGGGACTGGTTTTTTATGTAATTGAAGCTGACCATTTCCCTTTTTCCTAGGTATAGTTAGTTCTCTTAAGTCATTTAAAATATTTACAAATTTGTTATACATATCTAGTGGATTTTCATATTCAATATCTATTTCAGAGAAACATGTCTCTGACTGTGAGTAATATCTAACCCAATCAGCTTTACTATAGAGATATTTTTCTTCAACAGGACCAAATTCAAACAGCGATGGTTGGATGTTTAAATGAAGGGAAATTGGATAGTGATAGCTACCCATGGGATCATCCTGGACGTGCCAATTACATAAGTGGGCTATGGAGGGGCTGACAAGTGACAAATCTATGGCAGAAGCATTTCTATTAGGATAAGGACATGTAGTTGGAGTACCATCATTTAAAATACATAATTCAGATTCATCTATTATGTTGAACAAACTATTGCCTCTATTATTGTTACTGTGGCAACCAAAGGCTATATGATGTGCATTAAAATCACCCATGATAATGCAAGGTTTAGGCAATCTATTTACAATGTTTTTTAATTTATTACCTTCAAATCTATTACTATTAGGTGGACAATATACACAGAGAATAGAAATATCACCTGATTGTGTTTTAAGGCTAATGGCTATATTCTGAATACTTTCATGAAACTTTGTATTTAAAATATCATATTTCAAACCATGTTTAACTAGAATACCTACACCATTATGTGTATTTATAGAGTTTTTGTAAATAAAATTATAATTTGAAAAGTTCGGAATATTGGAAGAATTTGTAAGCCAGGTTTCATTTAAGAGACAAATATCAATATCTTTTTCAATTAGTAACTTTTGTAATAAAGGTTTTTTGCTCTGTAAACTTTGTATATTATACTGACATATATGTATATAACTATCCATTAAATTAAGTAACCCAAAAATGTATCCTTTATTTTCTTTGAAGTCAAAGGTGCTTTGTCACGGTCATTGCCTAGAGCTACAAGAGACTTTACAATGGCATTGATAATGATTTCATTATTAGCTATAAAATTAATATCAAAATGGTCTTTATTATTGTTAATATTTGTAAGTGGTGGGTATGTTTGGTCATTTTTGGGTGGGGGAGAACTCACCACAGTGGCATAGTTTTGCTGATTGTACTTCTTCCTTAATTCTTCAATTTTTTGTTTTTTTATGGGGCAGTCTCTTGAAATGGCCAAGTGGTTACCACTGCAGTTAATGCAAACAATTTCTTCGACGTCACACTCCTTGTAAGAATGTTGACCAGCACACGATGAACACATTTGGATGTTTCTACACACTTTAGCAGAGTGATTAAATTTCAAACATTTGAAACATTGTAAGACCGGAGGTACGTACTGGTGTACTTGGTATCTGAATAATTGTATATACGCATACTGAGGCAAGGATGTTGTTGCGAATGTCACGGCAATTGTGGTCAGAGGTGTGAGGGTATCGTTAGATTTTTTCATAAATCGTTTGATAGAGATCACTTCTGCGTCACATACGATGTTTTTATATATCTCCTCGTTCGACATATCTTTAGGGACAAACTTAAGTACGCCGATTTTTTCCGTGAGATAAGATGGTACGAACGCCTTCATTTTATGTTTGTATAAAAAGTCTTCCATTTTTAGGAAATAATTTGCCGAGGAAGCTTTTTTAAAAGAAACTCCAATTTTGTGTGCGTTTACTCTGTGTACGCCAGTTATACCTTTAACATGTTCAGTAAATAATTTCGTCAATGTAATAGGATTTTTATTTCCTATTTTTTCTTGTTCCGTGGACTCAACGTACACGGTGAATTCTCCTGTGTTATTTTCAGAAAAAAGCCTTTTGTAGTTCGGTTTGGTGTAAATTTTATATTTATCATTTTGTTTCTTACTTGTGTCATTGGATATAACTCCATACTTTCTCTTCTTTTTTTCTGCTGCTAGGTCCTCCCCATCGCTGTGGGAACCCATCCTCGACAAACAACAATATTACGATGTTTTTAGTCAACAAAAACCAATAAAAAATTAATTTACTATAACAGGAAATTTTAAAGCTGCCGCTCTATTTGACTTCCCGCCAAAAAGTCCTTATTATATGAATTGACAGCAGTGTTACCAACTACTGTAAATTCATATTAATAAACACCCGGTTTCTGAATTGAGAATCTGAAGTTTAGAACGTCTCAAACCGTGCTTAAACCATTTTAAACGTCATTTAAACAGGTTTTGATTACTGATTTATAATTTTCTTAATTATCATTTGATATCGATTTGATAAAACTAATACTTTTTGCCATATGAAACGTACAAAACTTAAGTTCTTGAGAATAATCAGATGAGATTTTGTACTTTTCCCAATTCAGAAACCGGCCGTTTAACCACTAAAAAGACATATCGAAGTAGTAATATAAAACTAAATATCGCCATAATATTCGCTAAGATGTCGTAACCTATGGTTAGAGTTATGGTTAGAGAGTTAGGCGAATGCACTACTGGATTGGACTTATAAATGCAACAAATTGTATTATAGTGCGAGTCGCTCGGTCTCATTTGTCAATAACGATACAAATCTAAATTGTAATCGCTACCTTTACAGTAAATAACTATCAACCGTCATCGATAAAAAACAGAATGCCTACCAATCGAAAAACTTATTTTGATTAAAAAAGTTTAAAAAAGCGAAGGAGACGGAGAACGAAACAAGTGGAAATCAGAAGACATAAGGTTTGTTGAATACGGTTTTGATGTAAAGTCAACAGTCAACCATTATACTAGACTAGATTTTAAACTTTAATGAATTGGGACTAGAGTTTAACATCACCAGTATAAATTTGATATACAACATGTGTAAGATCACGCGCTGCTGTGCGTACAATATACATTATATTGTGCACGTTCAGTATTTTTATAAGATAGTTTAATTTAGTTTTATGTTTTTTATAAACTTGTAACCTTTTCATAAATACAAAAGTATATCTCTATGTTAAGGGGCATTTAAACGAGGCCAGTAGCTGAGATAATTCAGTAAGTCAGGCCAGCATTGGCCTTGTATAAATGGACCAATCCTCAAGTCAATAATAAAAAATGAGATGGCACGGATTCTAATTGTACTAGACTGGTTTGGTGGATTAGTTACTGGTCTATAGGCTTCGTATAATATAATTGATCCCTTATATAGTAACAGGTCCGATGCAACCTATTGCTGTTCATTATATAAGAGATCATTTGAGCCCTATTTCATTTGGCTACATTTTTTCTAAATAATACTGTCGAAATTTCAAGTTTATGCGATTTTTATATATTAAGCTTTATCTTTATATGTTTATTTTCAGAGTCCAACACCACCCCAATACGTTTTCTGGTACCACAACGATCGGATGATCAACTATGACGCGACCCGCGGCGGCATCACCGTGGAGACAGAGCCGGGTGCACGCACACAGTCGCGTCTTACAGTGCGAGGTGCCACGCTGAAGGACTCCGGCAATTACACCTGCAGTGCTAGCAACACTGAGCCGGCGTCCATACATGTCTTCGTTTCAGAAGGCAGTGAGTATTTCTATCAGGATAACTTTGTTTGTTTCTTCTACAAATCTGATATCGATTTGTACGAACGTACATTGTGGCTGGTTTACACTTATTAAGTTGATAAGTAATTAACTAAAACGTTAATTGAATTATATAATGGTTGTACGTGTTGATATATAGTTAAACCTTATTTTAAGTGATTAAAAATTGAAAGTTATTGATAATATTCAATTGAGATTTCGCACTTTCTCAATTCAGAAACCGGCCGCAAATCACTTACTTGCTATTTACGTGTAAATTAGCAATTAAGGTTTAATGGCGGTTTAACCTCGCATATATGTTCTAAATTTGAAAAGAAGTAATGATAAATAAACAAATGATAATTTTAGAAAAAAGAATTCCACGTTTTTTAAATAAAATTAATTTTAAATTAGAAAAGAATATATTTTAATAATTAAATTTTCAGGTAACAAAATGGCTGCGATCCTGCGGCGCAACACCAGTGCCATACACGGGATAACGTCTAGCGCCACCTGCCTGTTACTATTCGCATCCGTGATGGTGCACTTCGGTCTGCGATGACGGCGGGGTTGAGAAAATGGCGGCTAGACTAAGATGGCGAGCAGTGAACGGCGGAAACCGATTTAAATGTCGAATGTCTGGAAATCTAGATGTAATCTATTCTAAATCTTAATATTTGTTTGTTATCCAGTTTAAATTTAGAACATCTGCTTGATGTTTACATAGCATTACTTTCAAATTTTCAAAGGAGTTGTCAAATCATAGATTCAAACTCTGCGAACTTTGATGCTCTGTAATTGAGAATTTATTTAAACCAAATTTATCTCCATTTTAGTCTCTCCAGGAATGTTTATAACTGATTTCAACAGTATATGTACACGCAATTGCATGTCAGATTACCACGATATTTCAAATTTCAACAATGAATTTTGATCTTTGAAACCTTGAATTAAGGTTTAAAATCGATTGGGAAAATTTGACAGTATTGTATAACCTGATATGCTGTTCACTATACCTCCTATTTATCAATCGCCGTTCACAAAGACGCCAACGATAATTTTTATCATAATTGTTTCTATAAATTAATTAAAACTGTATTATAAGTTAATTGATTTATAACGATATAGTGTATCCGTTAAATTTAAATTAAGTATTATATTAGATAAATCAACTTTAGTGTTAGGACAAAATTGAAATTCATAGATACACATTATAAAACTGGAATTACCGATAATATTTATAAAAACAATAATATAACATGAGAATAAGACAATTTATAATAAAATGAGTATTTTATAGCAGCTTTTATATTTTAACAAAACAAAATTTTCATATTTCATTCTCTTTATATCTGAAATATTTGACAGAAAAATGTAAAAAAATTGCTTTACCTACTCGATTTGTGGTCTGAGTAATATATTATGTGATTATCTAACACTTATTATGTCACTATTTATTTCTGCTTCTTTATTATTTTTTAAGGTTACCAAAATTTAAAATAAGTCAATTAAATAAAATACGTATAATATTACAAACACTGATCTGGTAGAAAATTATAGTTGCCATATTGTGGGCAACGTTTAAATAAATAGCTAAGAAGAAATTTCTCAAATTACCTACACTGTATAAAAAAATCTTCGAAAGTGCATGTTTTTTTTTTTATTTAATAATGTATAATAAGTGTAGGAAATATGAAATAAAATGTTGTATTAAATGCCATATAATTAATTAATTGTACAAAAGAAATAGATTATAAACGCATTTAGGCGATTGATATAACCAGATTAAATAAATCCAATGAAATAAAAAATTAGTAATATGTAAAATCTGAATAGTTATAAAGTTAGTATAACCACCAGGCCTTACTGGTTAGTTCATTATACGATGCAATTGCAGTTGTTAGAGCAAGAAATATACATACACGCGTATAACGGTGTCATATTTTAAGAATGGAGTTGCATCACATAATCTATTGAACTTTTAAGGCCTCTGACTTCGTAACCAAAGGATGAATTTTCTATTCATTTGAAAATTAACGTTAACTTCAATTCATAAAGTTTTTTTAAACTTATCAAAAGCTCATTTAAATAGTAAGCATCGAGAAAGTTGGTATTCGTAGAAGACTTGCCGCGCTCTCGATATTGTTTATTAAATTATGACGTCATAAAGGGATTTAGTTCTATCGTTGTCTTATATTAAATATCTATTTTATTTTTATTTGTTTTTGTTAATTCTGTTAACTCGAACTCGATGTATTGGCGTAAAAAAAAATTGAGCAATAAAAATACTTTTACTAATATTTACTTTTGTACCTGAAAGAAAACCGGAAGGGTTGTCGTGGAGAAATCAAGAAAGTACAGTAGCGACATCTAGTTTGATATCGGGAACTAATTTTTTCTAAAATACTTCCTCAGTGAGGTAGAAGAATACTTCTGCGCTTTAGAGGTCAGTTGTCACTCATAGTATGAATTGGTTTCTTATTTTTATAATAATATATTTTTTTACATTTTTTTCGGTTATGATTGAATAAAGTCAAAAATAAATTTATTTTTCTTTTGAATCAATTGTAAGCTCAATATGTTAACTAAAAAATAAAGCTATAAATATGAAATGAATTTTTTCGAATTAATAATGTTTGAAATGAGTGTCTATGGTCAAACCATAGCGACTTAGCTAAATGTATGTACTTCTGTATACCTATTTGAATTGAGATAATATCTATTATAATAATTAAATTTGTTATTTTGTAAATATAAATTATTGGAATAATTATAAAAAGAAACGTAGATAGTTCCGATATAGTTATTGTAAATAATTTGTCAGTGTTATTGGAATTTATTGTACAAAAATTTTGGTGATCCAGTATGCAATAAATAAATTTCTTCGGAATAAATCAATTTTTATTTATAATCGACAAACCTTTCGCTTCGATTTTCTTGATTTTATATAAATTACATCCCTTTAAGTTGCAGTTGTGATACGCGCAAATTTTGGTAAATTTTTGCAAGCCTTATTTTTCCTTCTTATTTACTGTCTAATAATACCTTATTAGTTTTAATACACTAGAACTTGGTAAAATATCCAATTATTTCTGAGACTAGTAATAGGTACACTGAAATTCATATCATAAGTTTTTCAAAGAAAAACTATAGGTAATAAATTGTATAACAATTTTATTTAAACATATCAATGAGCTTGTGTACTTTGGGTTATGCTTTTAATACAATTTTTTTTTGTTATAAATAAAGTCATTTCTACGGTACATGCAACGGTGGCAAAGCTGTCGCCCTCTAGCGTTTCGAAATTTAAATGAGATTAAGTTTTTTAATCCTGTGTCTAACATATTACACATTTAAAAAAGTTGAACATGTACCTACATCAAATTAAATCAATAAATTGTCAATCCTATTGGATGAAATGTAACTATTTCGAGGTAATTAAGCATAATAAATAACAAATTTTGACATTTAATAAATCGAATTTGTTTTTTTATTATTAATTTCGCATAGCTATCTCAAATATATTTAAAAGAAATGCACCTTCACTGCAATCTATTTGTAATAAACAGTGGTCGGAATTAGGTAGAGTTATTCATGTACTTACACTGATTTCATACAGCGAAAGAATAAAGTGGATATGCCTCAAATCTCGAGATTAATTTTAAAGAGCAGAAAAAATCCAGTAATTTTTTAAATAAAAAGTTATTTACTTTTACATAATTTAAACTACTGCACACACGACGTTGCCAAACTTCCATCAATGACATCGGATGTCCAAAGATGTCCAAGATTGTCCATTGGAAATCCCGGGAAGGTCCACATTAATTGTCCAAAGATGTCCAAGATTGTCCATTAGAAATCCCGGGAAGGTCCACATTAATATCAACATTTCGATGCAAGTACATAAATAACTCTACCTAATTCCGACCTCTGGTAATAAATAACATTGTTATAATTATAGCTCGGGATATGATCCAGTGTGCGATCATTGTCTAATTTAAAAATATACGAACAAATCACTTTTGTATGACAATCATTGTCCCTGAAGTATTTATCCATATGGCAATGCATGACTTAGTATTTCTACTATACTATTTAAACGCCCCTAATTTGACAAGAGTGATACATAGACTAATCGAGTAAATAGGAGATGGGAAGACATACAGCGGCTAGCTGACGTATATCTTCCCATCTCTCTCTTTGCTTTTCCAAATTCTCTGAATATATATATATTGGTTACTATAGAGTATTCTATATCAGTTACATGATTTAACTATATATTAAATTTTATATAACAAAGCAAGAAGTGTACTCTTATCACTATGAACACACTTTTATTATAATACTAGCTGACCCGACAGACTTCGTCCTGTCAAAAAGATTTGTAATGTGGCAGTTTTTTTGCCTACGTATTGTGCTTGTAATTTAATATGAACTTTATACCATAGCAATAAAGCTCAAATTGACTACGTTTTAGTTACAAATCATTTGTATGGGAAAAAGAAAAGGGCTATTTTTAGGGTTTTTCCAGCAATAATTCTAATTTTTCTCGCCGTAAAAACCATCCTTGAACTTCAACGAACATTTTAAAAAAAGATTTGGCCAAATTGGTCGAGGCGTTGTTGAGTTATGCGCTTACCAACACATTTTGCGATTCATTTTTATATATATAGATTAGAAACCATAAAGTATACTTAAAACAACTAATATATAACATGAATATTTAACAAACATTTCAATTCAGTATGTCATTCATATTTTCATAAGAATTATTTAACTATTCAAATCACCTTTACAAAACTACACACAAAAATATCACCGACACTATTTATACTTAAAATTCTAATGAAAAACATTTTCTAAGATACGTCATAGGTAATAATATACCCTACCCTTGTTATTTGATGATAATAAAGAAATATTTGTTAGATAATAAGGAACATTATACAACTGCCCTGCGATTCCGTTAAAATCCGAATCCAAATTCACACATCCGCTTAATCTTGAATAGTGATGATGACTGGGTAAAAAAAATGCAATTCTATTTAGTCCGTCAGTCAGATAATAGAAAAATATTAGATACGTATTTTTTTTTACATCAATTTATCAAGAAATTGCTTAGATAACAGGCAATAAGTTGAGGAGTGGGGGCTCGCTACGTCACAGTTGAGTAGAAAACGTACCCTAACGTGACGTCATGCGAAATTTCAACTCAATGTAACGCCGTAATTTTATGATTACGAAAAAAATAAAAAAGGTACGTGTTTAATATTTTTTAACACTCTACCTGACGGACAAACAAACAAAAATTAGTCATCATCCCTATTATAAAAATAAAAAATAATAAAAATAAAATAATTAAAAAATAATCAATAGAATTGCATCACTAAATGACGTGAATTCAGAAACGAGTGAATTCGAATTCGAGTTCGGATGTTACGGAATCGCTCTGCAGCCCGACGTAGATGGCAGCACTAGCGTATATAGCGAGAAGTAACGAGCTAGTAGTTACGCTCACCATAATTGAATCTCCACATCACCCGAAGGTTGGTAAATAAATAAATAAATATAGTAAACAAACAAAGCTTTTCGAACGCTCTTTCGTTTAGAAATGAATGATTGCTTTCCTTATTACATTCAAATGTGCAGCAATGGCATGTTATTAGTTAAAATAACACTATTTCTAATTATAAATTAAAATATTATCAAAGTACTGCTATGCTCACTATAATACAGTTTGATCATTATAAAAAGCCACATTTAACATGATCAATTTGAACTTGATAGTGAGGCCTCCTCAAAACTTTCAATTAATTTGACGAATCAATATGGTTTTCAAGGAAGTGTCAATGGAAAAAGTTATTGGACAAAAATAATATCAATTTTATGATTATAATCAATATCAATAAAAAAAAATAATCATAAAATTATTATTATTTTAATATAATATATCGATATTAACTCGTGAGATTGATTTAATAAATTATGTACTATTTCGACATTGTAATATGAACAATAGAAGAAAATCACAGATAATAAATGAATAACGCACAAATTAGTAACTACTAAGCGTAATGCAAAAACCTAAAAAGTGGGAATAAATACAATAGATAAATTTTAATAATGTTTACTACATTAGAAGGTTACTTTGAAGTTGTGACTGAGATATGTCAATTGTGGCCTATTATAATGACCCACCTGTACTCAATGAATGACGTCTGACGTTTTTATAAAAATCTGTTTACTACACGTGTTGCAGCACTAAGCAACCTGGCGAGAGAAAGTGGTAGTAATACGTACTATTAGATTAATAAATCGCAAATAAGACACTTAACCTCGATTACACCATAACTGCAATTACAGTTAAAGTTTATGTCAAATTGAATAATATCTGTCACGCTGACTTTAACAGTGACTACAGATCGTTGTCCATCCTCGTTTGACAAAATAAAATCATAACATTAACTTTAACTGTACACTACAACCGCCTAGATTGTAGTGTTTAAGTTAAGACGTCATCCAACCATAGCCAAATGATAAGACATTATTATTTGCTTAACCGGTACTTTGACATGTTTGTTATTAAAGTAAGTTGGTGCAACTAACCCTTAGACTATATGAATTAACTTTAATAAACTTCACCCGTTTGTCAATAGTTACGTCCTTCAGTGAGGACGTCCTCCCTGAATGTGCAGAACGCAACGCAGGAGGTTAATAACCTCTGGCAATAAATATTTTTTTAATAAATAATATAATATTAAAATATTACTGTCACTAGTTATTTTATTTGATTAATTTCTCAATGCTATACTGAAAATCATTCCTAATGAAAAATGCAAGGCGAAAAAATTCATATTATCGAGCTGCCAAACTTCTCTGGCAACGCTGTCAAACTATTTCACCAATCCAATTTGAAAACAAACTTAATATCATGTAATAAGGTTGATTATTACCTAGTAATTAATTAGCTAAATATACGTATAAAAACTACCCTCATAATCTGTCGTTCTCTGGATTTTGATCCTGTTGTTTGATAAGATTCCAGTAGAAACCTTTTTGTTTCTTCAATTGATCATGCGTTCCCATCTGAAATAATTATTTATTTATTGAGAAAACCAACAGCGTTACATAAATAATATTTTACATAAAAAACTTAACTATAAGTATGGCCAATAATAGGTTACCCTTATCATTAAACTATATATAAACTATATATTTGTGTTATAACATTTATGAAAAAAAAAAACATTCTAATTAAATAAAGTTATTAAAGTTAACATACTATTGCAATACAGTGCTGACCAAAGTGATCTACTGATTTCATTTGTTCATCTATTGCCAACTATACAGCTGACCTCGTATTTAAATTTGCGTTTGTTTTTTGTAAAAAAAAAAATTTTTTTTTTAAATATGTGTTATATGTACGAGCGATTCGTGACAGAAAAGAATTTTGAAAATATTTTGAGCGTGACAGTGATACATGTGACAATGGTGTTTTTCGGGTACGATATTTGGGAGTACGAAATGTAATCTTGACAGTAAGATTAACATTTCGTTGTAAGTACGGACAATCTATTCTACTATTAATTATGTCATACAGTAATCCCACACGCCGCTGCTCCAAAGATAGCAAATTATATTCGGTATAGTTATCTTTGTAACTTTTATGAGACTTCCGAGAGCGAAAGTTTAAGTGCTTAGCAAACATTTTTTTAATTCGCTCCAGGCGATTTATATATATCAAGTATTGTGGTGACCATAAAGGGCTAACATATTCTAGAACACTCCTGACATATGCTAAATGGTTTTAATTGCTGAGATTTGAGTTAAAATTAATAACATACAAGCCATATTAAGCTAATAGCTCGGTCGCGTAGTGAATAAGCGCCGCAGCCCGCGATTGTTGTTGTTAAGCAACTTCCGCAAAAGTCGGTCACAGGATGGGTGACCACAAAATTGTAACCTCGAACCACTCCGTGCTTCGGAAGGCACGTCAAGCCGTTAGTCCCGGCTACATTTGCAGTCGTTAATACCCTCCAATCCGCATTGGGTCAGCGTGGAGGGCCAAGACCCATCCTCTTTAACCAATCCATAAGGAAGGCCTGAGCCCCTGCAGTGGGGAAATAAAAGGCATGATGATGAAGTAATATTAAGGCAATACCTATCGATACTGATATTGTTCAAAAAACAATTACATTTCTTTGGTCACTAACTGAGCTGAGAAAATAAAGTAACTGGTTGTATTATGGCTCAAAAAAACTCTCATTGAAGACGGGGAGATATTCTATGGAACATTTGTAAACTCGGTTTTGTAAATGTTATAAGCCTATTTATTTTATTCTTTTTGGGGAACTTACAGCATTATTTACAATAAATACTTAAGGACTAATAACAGGCTTCTGCAAATATGCAGAAAATAACATCTGTATGCAGATACAACTATGCACTGCAATCACAATATGAGACATGCTCAGCGATGAATTCAACACACAATCGTACCTGTGAGGTTCTTAATATGTCCTGCCGTGCTATTGGAAAGATCGATTCGGCTATATCATTCAACTCTGTATTCAGTTCGTTGGTCAAATTATTAATTCTTATTAATATGCTGTTACTCCTAAATTCCATACGTGCAAAAGGAGTGACAAGCAAATATTTTTCAGACGAAGATTTAAGTTCGGGATTTTGATCTGAAGTTTGCTCAAGAATCAAGAGATTTAAAAAGAAATTAAATTCTACAAAGCCTTCACAGTGCGGGAATCCGAATCACTCTTCATAAGATATTCTAAGTCTCCTCACCTGGTGTGGATAAAAAGAATGAATTCGATAATTACCTCTACGATGTTGCCCCTGTTGAGAACCACAATGAGATCAGCGTTCATCACAGTGGATAGTCTATGAGCTATCACTAGCACTGTACGACCTTTGGCAGCTACCTCTAATGCTGTCTGGACCACTTTCTCACTAGCGGAATCTAACGCGCTGTTAAAAAGGCAAATTCACTGGATCAGATTTCATTTTCATTGGTCAATAGAACGCGAAGCCCCAATTAATAAAGATCAAAGACAATCAACTGTCAATTGTTCTATGGTAAACTGGGTCGTATTCTAACTCATTTCGTATCTCGGGTTCAACTCCAGGTCCGGTAAATATAGAAAATTAACTTTTCTATAGTGTCTCGGGTCTAAGTATCATGGTACTTCGTTGTTTCTAATCTTAATAACGCAAGTACTAGAAGCAACTCAATTGGCGAGCTGAGCGATCTATTTGAGTAAAATAAAATAAAAATAATTTACAATAATCTCCTGCACTTTGCATGCGGGTCAATAATATACTGAACTATTACAGATATCTATAAATTAATACGTGAAGTTTGCTTCAGTTTTGGACTCCTTTTTACGAAAATTGCGAGGACGGAGGAGTATGAAATTTGGCACACTTATAGTTTATATGTAGGAGAAGTGCAAAAGGCTGATATTTTTCAATAATAATGCTTATAAAGTACATTAAATCGATAAATAAACATTAAACACACTACTATGCATTTGACACACACAAACAAGTATTTGCTACACGCATACATGTACTCTGTGGTCAAATTGTTTCTTTTGACATAGTTTGTTTGTTTCTTTTGAATATTGGCTTCGCACGGTTTGTGCTTACCTAGTAGCTTCATCCAGTATAATGATAGGGGGGTTCTTCAACACGGCTCTAGCTATTGCTATCCTTTGCTTCTGTCCTCCACTTAACGCCATCCCTCTCTCTCCCACCATAGTTTCGTAACCATCAGGGAAACCAGTTATAAACTCGTGCGCATTTGCTGTTTTCGCCGCGTTTATAACCTAGAAATAAGATAAACTACTAGTTAGTAGGTAGATTACAGTAGCCAGGGGTAAATAAATAAACCAAATGTATTCTAAAATAATTTAATTAAAAAATGTAAACGTCGTCATATATTTTTTTGCATTCTGAATGTGTCCAATAGTATTGTTTTATTAAAAAGACTATACTCTTAATTAAAAAGACAATCAACACCTTAGTCTTATGTGAATACGGAACCAGCAAAGGGTTCGAAACGTCAATAAAACTATATACAAACGCTATGAAACCGTTTGAAAGTTGATTCATTTATGGATAGTGCGCGTGAAAATATAAGAAATCAATATTGAAGAAATATTAATCTCATATTAAACTAATTGTCAAATTGTCAAACACAAATTTCTCCTCCTTGGTTGGGAATTCCAAATTCAAAGGGTTTAGCCGGATACGTATGACGAGTCGGCCCCCAAATGGGAATCGATATTGAAACTTATGTTTTAATATAGACTTGATGTTCAAACACGATTTATGTACTTTTCGCGACCGACTTCCGCTTTGACCTTGAGATAGAGAGCAAAATATCCGTATGCTTGACTATTACTGAATGTGATATATCTCTGAAGCTAATTAAGATAAAGAAGTGAAACTAACGCGAGGTGTTAGGTTACATTACAGAGTATATCACATATATTTTTTTATAATTTTTAGAATAAAAAATTACATTTAAAAAATAAAAATTAAATAAAACATGTTTTTTTTTCTGAGTTCTCTGTGACTTACAATCACGAAATTAATATATGTTATGCTCCTTTGTGTGCTCTATCACCCATAAAAATTGCGTGAAAAAAAAGTTGGTGTAACACAACGAAAAAAAATTATATGTGATTCGCGCCTTGTAGTGTGAGTGTATAAACAAACAAGTTCGAACTTGTTATCGAGCTGTTTACTGCATCGTTTGTTTAGCTAAAGTAGTAGTCATTTGTATTACACAAGAAGGCAGTTTGGGACTCAAATTCTGTCATAGGTATTTTGTATCAGCATTTTTAAATTATTAACTATCGAACCAAATCATAATTAAGTAATAATGTCGAGAAAGTGTAAAAATTGTAACAAGTACCTGTGTAAGGTTCCTGGTTATAAAAAAATTATGAAGAATGAAGAAGAAGCTAAAGTGTTTAGTGACTGTTTGAATAAAATCGTAATAGTTAATGATATTTTTTGTAAGAAGTGTTGACTTATCCCATATATTAACAAAAAAGCTTCTACTTCTAAATGTGCAGCATTTAACTTGGCCGAAATAATGGACGATCAAAATAATCTCTCAGTACAATATGTGAAATCAGCACCTAATATCATCAAAGCAGAAGTAAAATCAAGACATATAAATAGAAAAGTCTATCGAATTTACATTCACTATATTTCCGAAGGTACAATAGTATTCTTCGTTATTGCTGTGATTGCCCCAATGGCAAACGTACAGTGGGATGCTGTTCTCATGTAGCAGCTATTATTTATTATCTATCATATGGATGATATTTGTCCAAAATCGTACGTCCTGCTGAGGTCCTAACTAAGTTATTTGCGACTCAAAGTGTTCCGATTGTAATTAATTACAACAGTGACGATGATTAATATTTTGTTTCTTGTATTTTGATAGACACGAAAAAGTAATAATAATAAGTATTGAACACTGGCTGTTATTTTTTCATTTCTTTTTTAACTATTATCCCATCTCTTAAGACTAGTTACTTATGTTTTAAAACAAGCTGATGTGAAATTTCGAAAAAAAAAAACAATGATGTAATGTGAAAACCTTATAATACAGGGGTATACCATAAGACAGAAATCACATATAATTTTTTTTCGTTGTGTTGCACCAACTTTTTTTTCACGCAATTTTTATGGGTAATAGAGCACACAAAGGAGCATAACATATATTAATTTCGTGATTGTAAGTCACAGAGAACTCAGAAAAAAAAACATGTTTTTTTTTATTTTTATTTTTTTAATGTAATTTTTTATTCTAAAAATTATAAAAAAATATATGTGATATACTCTGTAATGTAACCTAACACCTCGCGTTAGTTTCACTTCTTTATCTTAATTAGCTTTAGAGATATATCACATTCAGTAATAGTCAAGCATACGGATATTTTGCTCTCTATCTCAAGGTCAAAGCGGAAGTCGGTCGCGAAAAGTACATAAATCGTGTTTGAACATCAAGTCGATATTAAAACATAAGTTTCAATATCGATTCCCATTTGGGGGCCGACTCGTCATACGTATCCGGCTAAACCCTTTATACACGTGTATTTGTGTTTCGTTTGGCGGCATTCATTTGTTTTTTTTTTCTTTTGTTTGACCTATTTACGTCACCCAGTATAAAAAATGGAAAACTTGAAATATCGTGTTATTTACGAGTACGAGTTCCACCGTGGTACCAGTGCTGCGGAAACGGCTCGAAGGGTTAATGATGTGTATGGTGGTTGTGTCGCAAAAGAAAACACAGTGCGTTTTTGGTTCCAACGTTATAGTTCTGGAAATTTCGATCTGCAGAACAAGCGGACGGGCGGAGAAAGTTAATAATGAAGAATTGAAGGCTATTATGGAAGCGGATCGCAAATCACGTCCGAGTTAGCTGCAGGCTGCGGTTTTAGTGATAAAACTATTTTCATCCACTTGAAGCAAATTGGAAAGATTAAAAAGCTTGAAAGATGGGTACCTCATTGAGTGAAGCATACCGGCAAACGCGCTTCGACTGCTGCGTTACATTACTTAACCGGCACAATAATGAAGGGTTTTTAAATCGAATCATTACCTGTGATGAAAAGTGGATTCTCTACGATAATCGGAAGCGCTCATCGCAATGGTTGGACCCTGGTATGCCAGCCAAATCCTGCTCCAAGCGAAAATGACCCCAAAAAGTTACATGTAAGCGTTTGGTGAACTAGTGCCGGTGTCGTACATTACAGTTTTCTCAAATCTGGCCACATGATTACGGCAGACGTCTATTATCAGCACTATCCAGCTATATAATATAGCATGGTTTGCACCATCCTGGAAAACTAGCTGTTAAACAACCGAGGCTGGTCAATTGCTATACGTCACTGCTAATTCTCAACAACGCTACTAAAATCAGGATTACTTTTTGCTCATCTCTGCTTTCTTATAAAATACTCAATTGTTTTGTAATATTAATTTTGTTATTAAGTCTCACCTGTTAAAAAGTGTTTGAGAAAGAGGACAACTATGCCGTCTGTTTACATCTGTCTATTAACAATCTATGGCAGGAGATATTGTATTAAAAAGAACCGGCAAGAAACTCAGAAAGGCAACTTTTCTCTCCCGGTTTTATTTTATACAGTCATTACACTTCAATATTTATTCATTAAATGAAATACATATTTTTATTCATTCATTCAAATAGTCCTGCGAAAGCAATCAGTCACGTGACATTTCCAACCGTGCCGTCACATCTCAAAAAATGTGAGTACTGATTGCACTCGCAACAAACTCGTGACGTTTAGTATATTGAAATGTGACGTCACACGATGCTGCGCCATGGCCGCTCGGTTTTCGGTTCATGTAATCTGCAGATAAATTTGAATCAATAAATTATAAAACTACTTAATTTAATGTTTCATAATTATAAGTTTACCTCATCATCTGTGGCTTCTGGTTTCCCGTATCTTATATTCTCCCTGACGCTGGTGGCAAACAAAACGGGCTCCTGACTAATCAGCCCCAGGGCTCTGCCCCTCAGCCATTTACAATCGAACTCGCGAACGTCCACACCGTCTATCGTCACTTGACCGTCACTGACGTCATAAAACCTTAAAGCAAAAAATATTACCAACTACTTGACCGGCGTATTTATAGTTTTACTTTCAGTGTTTAAATCAACCCGTTCACCAGTAGTCCATTTATTTCCGAAATTAATCTGAACTATACTTGGCCATCTAACCATCGTCGAATGCCGTATTGAACGCAGTTTATGAGGGCCTATTCTATTTCTCCAAAAGCGGAAATTCGTCTGTTTTCGAAATGTTAATACGACTCCACTCCACTTCCAGAATTATAACATCCTGATAGCTCACACATAGCATGTATGAATAACCAAAAATTAAGATATAAAATAACTACTTGGTAAGGACTACTAAACAAAGGAAAAAGAGGCAGATCTAAACAAAGATGGATTGACGAAATAATCGGCATAGCCGGTAAAAGGCTGGATCAAGGCAGAAAGACAGAAAAACTAGAGTAAAATGGAGGAGGCTTTTACTCGCTGAGGGGTCCTTAATAATAATAATCCTTTTAACTGACATATGTACGAAAATAATAATTTATTTTAATTTATTGATATTTTTATTTTATATTAAGGAATAATAATAATAATACAACTCCAAAGAAAACCATTCCTCGGTAAATGAGGAAGTATTAAAAAACATTAGTTCCTGAAATGAAACTAGATGTCGCTATGGTACTTTCTTGATTTCTCTATAGCAATAAAAAAACCATTAGTTCCCGAAGTCAAACTAGATGTCGCAACGGTACTTTCTTGATTTCTCCATGATCTTTCAAGTATATATGAAAATTTAATTACTTTCAAGTATAAAAGTAATTAAATTTTAAAAACTTAATAAACAACTCATATTCTATTTGTAATTTTTCGTATTTGTTGATATCTAAGTTTCGAACTTTGCAAATTTAATTTTTTTAATATCTTAGATAAAAGGAACGGAAATGACTACCTTTGGTCCATTCGTGTCCTGCTAAAATCAACTTTAAGTAGAGTCGCCATCTAGTGAGATTCTTTTTAGTGCTTTCTTTTTTCTTAAAATACTTCCTCATTATAAAAGAACGGAAATAGGATCTGACTGCCTGTGATGCACAGACAATCTTCAAAAATTATAAAAACCTTTGGAAATTTTCCGTACTTTCTTTCGAGGTCAAATAGATGTCGGGTATAATGCGTTTGTTCCTGCTCTTACCTCTCCAACAGCGCTGCGATAGTTGATTTACCATTTCCCGATGTTCCCACTATAGCAACAGTCTTCGCCGCCGGAATTTTTAAATTAAAATGTTTTAGAACAATCTGGAAAACAGTGATATCAGTTTATTTTTAAATGTAACTTACTCACCAACTAATTCATCACCAACTCTCAGAAACTATACGTGATAGGAGTTTAAAATTTTACATGGGACCTAACGGGTTGTTTTTGGTCTTCTTTTATTATGCTTATTTTGAGTCTCCTAGTCTCCTAGGCTATGGCCTAGTCTTGAGACTCCTATTCTCAAATTAAGCATAGGAGTTCTTTTTCGTATTCTGAATTAACATAAGAAGACTACATTATAGTATTCTTATTATCCTACGAAACAAATCCATAGTTGATAATGAAAATCTAGTTAAAAATGAATAAAAAAAAAATCTTTTTCCTAAAACTCACCGCTTCTGGTCTGGTTGGATAAGCGAATGTGACATCTTTGAATTCTATGTCTCCACGAAATTCGTGATATTTGATGGTCTTATTTCCCAACGTATCCATCTTCGGCGTCTTATTTATGTACTGAAATACAACAAAAAAATACTTGAAAAAATAATATCTTTTATAATGAAGGTTGTGATCTTCAGTCTTCGCCGTTGATCAGATAATAACATTTAATAATAACCACATGTTAAGGATACAGAGTGACTTGCTAGTTAGTTTCAAGGTGTCGCCATCTCTGAGGTACAGGGTTCAATTCTTAATTGGATTTTTTTCTATATTGTGTATATTTTCAATGTTTCTTGAGATTAGCATATACAAGAGCTTCAGCTATTTTAATTGAGATCTAAGCATATTGATTAACTTGTATTTATTTAAGTGACAAATTAAGTAGTTACCTAGTTAAAAATGGTAAGGATTCAGTTCACACTTGGTGAATTTTTAATATTACAGTAAGATACAACTGATGTCTCACTGATGTACCAACGCAAATTTCAACCAATCAGAATGGTCCAACTATCGCGTTATAGAGCGATCCAGGAGCACGGACTCTTAATGCATTGTATTTTACACCTTACGAGTTTTTGAAACATGGCTCATTATTAACACCTATGTACACACGGCTGCGCTTCAGGCTAGAGATGGGATTTTGCCCAGAAGAAAAAATCCAAAAGTGAGAAGAACAAAGCCCAAAAAATTAACTATAAAATTAGCAATCGGAAATATATTTGGGATTTTTCGTTTAATACAAATTTAAATGTGAAAATATATATAATTTATACTTCTTATCGCTATAAAAACAATTTGAATAATTCATAAGAATAAGACGGCCGCAAAGAAGAAACAGACATTTTTGGTCAAATCCACTTTTTGCGTAAAACGCTTTAGAATACTCTATTCTATCACGTGATTTTTTTTTAATGCCTGAAATAATCACTTTTGAGCTTTGCTCGCATACACAAAGATAACTCCAATCCACAAAGCAACGATGTATACATGGACATTTGTAATAGTCCATATGTGCTTCAGTCAAAAAAAAAAGTTAACAGTCACGCTCACCTCGAAAACTCGACCGCCTGCACTTATCCCTTTCACAACGGAGCCGAACAACAAAGACAGCTGCGCCACTGATCTCTGGACTGTCTGAGCGTTGACCAGGAACGCCATGACGTCGCCCGCGGACATGTGACCCGTCGACATCAGGTGACCGCCGAGGAACATAGTGCTCAACACCATACTACAACAATGATGAATCACTTTCTAATTCAAAATGTCATCGTTTACAGAATGAGACACAAAAAAAACAAGAATCGAGATAAACGCCCATTTCGTGTCCTCTCCAGTGAAAATTGGATATGTGACGCAGTTATAACAATAAACTATGAAATATGTTGGAAATGGTGATTTGAATTAATAAGATAATAATTATACTTTATTACACTGAAAACAAACATATAAGGAAAGATATATGCATGCAATGCAACGCAACTATATTAACTAAGGAAAAATACTGCGTTTTATTTACTGGGTAAAAATAATTTATAACAATGTAGCATTTTTTTAAATTTTAAAATAAATTGTAAGTATATTTTATTTTTGCAACATTAACTCGTGATTTATAATGAGGAAGTATTTAAAAAAAGCACTAAAAAAGCACCTCACTAGATGGCGACTCTAGCAAATTTGATTTTTTCAGGAAACAAATGGACCAAAGATAGTTCCGTTCCTTTTTACTAACATATTAAAATACTGAAATTTGCAAAGTTCGAAACTTGGATATAATATAGATAATAATAATAATACTTTATTATCTCTTCACAATTTTACAATAAATGCCTCCTTTTGAGTACATATAATAACTGTATCAGGAGACCACCGATCTCCCAGTCGTTATATGGAAATATACTTAGGGGGCGTCCATAAATTACGTGAGGTGTTTTTTTAAATTTTCTGTCCCTCCCTCCCCCTCTGATGAGATATCGTGAGATTTTATTCAACCCCCTCCCCCATCCCCCAATCTCACGTGAGATTTTTCAAAATGCAATTTGATGAGTACTTGCGAGTATTTGCCTTGTTGTAGTATCGAGTACTCAGTATCAAGTATCGCTTTTGAAAGTATCGATACCTACTCGGTATCGAAAGTATCGTTCGAGCCCTACAAATATGGTGGTTTGACATTCAGTCGATGTATAGCGTCGAAATATGAATGAAATTATTTTCTTTCGAACGAATTAGTGAATGATCTTAATCGTATAGGATTACGCTTAAGATTAAATCTTAAGCATGTACAATCTAGATTAAATGGACCAAAATAGTATTGTTTTTGTTTCAATCAGAAAAAAAATTGCGTGATATTTGCCGAGACCCCCCCCCCCCTCTCTCCAACGTAAGATTAGATGAGATTTGCCTCGACCCCCTCCCCCCCTTAAACATCTCACGTAATTTATGGACGCCCCCTTATAAATGTTATGACAAAGCATGGAAAGAAAGAGACAATAGCATTATTGATTCAATAAGGAAAACATTATTAATCTTACCGTTTAATGCCCACCCTAAGTGCGTGTGCATTTGTCAGTGTGTTATGTATATGTGTGAGTGCGAGTGACAGTTTTTATTTTTTAATATTTCCTCACTACAAAAACTGAAATGGCTTAATAAACGTTTTGTTTATTAAAATGTGACGTCATGCCCCGTCATGGCCTACATTGCAAGTGTAACTATTACTCGTGTTTAGTGAAATTTAACGTATTATATAAAACATCAATGGTAAAAAAATGTATTACACCTACCCATTTAAGAAGAGGTTAGTGCCGGCCTGAAAGAGTCCCACTCCAAGCCCGAGTTCCATACTGAGATCCGCGGCAGCTTCGCATTCGGCCGCGAACATTCCCGCCTCATTCTGTTCGCCAGCGAATGCTCTTACCGTGCGCATGTTCGCTATAGCTTCTTCTGCCACTAGTGTTGCCTTTTCTATCTGCAACATAACACGATACATCAACTAATTTTAAATCTCATGTATCAGAGTAAACGCGCCGAAAGTGGCGAAAGAAATGAATGATAAAGAAATTATAGTCACGAATGATGTAACTTTCCGTAGATGTAAAGATTTTTTTAAATTGATCAAGTATTTTTCGGCAAAAAACAATCAAAACTTTCCTCTTTATAATATTAGTGTAAATAAATTAACCTTCGCTCACATGTATATGCTAACTCATCTAATGTTATCTGTCACTTATTTGCAACATATTAATAAAAGTCATATCGTCATCCTCCTTTGGCTATGTTAGATATGCGATCACAAGTCACAGTATGTTTCTTACGAGAGTATTACGATTTTCATCAACATCAATCTACAGTAAATTTAAAGGCATAGTTCAATCTACATATCATAAAATTAAAACATCAGTATAACTTTTTACAGACTTTTTTGGAAATTTTTAAGTTTTTCATTTTACCTGAGCTTGAGCCTCTCTTGAAAGCTTCCTTAGCAAAGAACCTATAAATGTTGCTCCTATAACTACAGATGGGACGCACACCATCGTCAGTCCAGTCAAATGAGGTGATATAACTAGTAGACTGACAGCTGACCCGACCACCTGGAATTAAGTTTATTTTTTTAGAACACAAACCACAGTCTATGGAAACCTTTAACTGGTTCTAAGTATCTTTTTGGAAGTCTCTTAGTCTATGATTTATTAAATTGGAAGGTATTGATAACTTTAAGATTCACATAATGTGATGTTTTTCAAACTAGTCAATCAAATATGCATCTTAATAAATGAAGTAGTTTAGTTAAATATACAAAGTAAACTTAAGTACCTGAGTCAAAGCCCTTAAGCCACCAGAAATAGTTTGTTTGAAGGAGCTCTTAAAGTCTTGAACATCAACAGTTAACCTGCAAAACCAATTATTTTTTGTCACAAGCTGGACCTGGCGAACTTCGCACCTCCATATACCCATTTTTTTAAATGTTCTTATATGCAGACTTTGTCCTGACAATATGGAACAATAAAAAAGGATCATTCATTCAACTTTGAGGGTAGAGTTTCAAACCCATTGACGAAATATAGCACTTTGTGCCCATAGTGGTAACCTGATTTGCTATTGTAATTATATGTATCAATAAGTGAACCATAAATTAAAATAAACAAGAAAGTTATTGCAATCTTCTACCTGTTTACAAGTTCCCCTGTCCTCTCTCGGTCGAAAAATTCCATATCCTGATTTAATACAGACACAAAAAGATCTTGCTTCATCTGTACAGCTACTTTCTCTCCTACTTGTGACAACAAGTGTATATAAATAAACGTAAATGCAGCCTAAAATTATAAAAATACACATATTTAAAAAACAATACAGAAAAGTTTAAGACCACATTTTAATTGTCTTTTAAGAAGTCATATGATGAAATATTCTTACCTGTCCAATATACAGAGATATCAATTTTAGAGCTGGTAACTTAATTTCATCAATAAAATCAGCACTAGGATTTGTTTTAATACTTGCTAAAACATTCACTATTACACCCAACATGGCTGGAATGTACACATTTAAAAATGCTACTGCTAAGGCCGACTGAAACCAAACATTAATACTATCACAACTAACTTCATAAGTATGAAGTTACAAATATTTAAATAAATAAACTGCTTACTGCAACAGCTGCTGCCAAAAGCCACCGGTGAGGCTTCAAATATTCAAATAACTTCTGCCAATCAAATTTGGAACTGTCTACGGAAACATTCGGCCTGCGCTGTATAATCCTGGAATTCTGAACCGCTTTGCATAATACCTGATTATGGCTTAATAAAGCTCGAACAGCTAAACCTAAACTAACACCTGAACAGAGTTTCCAAGGGCTACAAATGAGGAAAAAGTTATTTTTTGCACTTTTCTCAGCATTGACTTTAATATCCGCAAAATTGCGTTTTAAAATCCCAGATGGTTTATTTTTCAGTAAATTAGCAAAAATACCATTGTTTTTTGTAGTTAACAATCTGTAAATAATAATAAAAAAATAGATAAATTTGTTGAAAACTTTATAAAAACATTACATGTAGGTTATAAGCGTTTACCTTTGTCTCATTAACTGACATGAATGCAATTGTATTAAATGCCACATTATGAAAGACTAATATTATTTTGGTTATGTATATCTTTAATAAATGCACATATTAAACGAATAATATTATGATTTTACGTAACTGTAAGAGAATTGAGTTGATTGTAGGAAATTCTACCTTTCCTGTCATGTCAATGTCATGTTCACGAATAAATATAGGGGTGGGCAAAAACTATCGATATATCAAAATATTTTCCCGTGATATATCGACTTTCGATATTTATTTTTGGATATCAAATTCGTATCTTAATCAATATATTTTTTATAGTTCTGCTGTCGCATCACGTATATTCTTAAATGAAAAAAAAATAAAAAATAAATAAATGTATGAATTTATAAATTGCAGTCTATGACCGGCCCCCTAATTGTCTAATTTTAAATCTATTGCAATCGCTTTCAGTTTGAAAGGTGTTGCACAACCATTGCTTGTTTCTGAAGACAGTTGAAAAGAAAGTATTTGTATTATGCAGCAATGGTTGTGCAACACCTTTCAAACTGAAAGCGATTGCAATAGATTTAAAATTAGACAATTAGGGGGCTGCTTGTCTTTTGATTTGTTTCTTTATGACAAAGATGTTGGTTTGGTTGGTATCACTGAGAGTGCTCCTGATGTTAATATCAGGCAAATACTGATTTGTTTGAATAATGTAATTTCTGTTATGTTGATCATGTTGTTTTCTTGCTTTATGTACTTATTTTAAATAACAAAACAGTCAGTTGTTTATTTGCTTTAAAATTTCGAATATTTATAGATAATCAGTTATTACGCAGAAAATATCTATATATTACATATCGATATAGTTTGTCAGTATTTATCGATATATTTGAATTGTATCGATACGATTTATATCGATATTTTTGTCCCATTTGCCCATCCCTAAATAGGGATGTAGGGTGGCTGATATGGATCCAAATATGCGATGTTGGTTCAGAATCGTCTACCGTCAAGTGTCTACGTCCACGTCATACATCCTGGTAATACACGGATCCGTAACAGGCATCGCACATTACCATCAACCCTGGGATACGGGTAGCTGAAGGGAGTGACGCTATCTCTCCAGTGCAGCCCTATACGGAGAGAGATTCCCATTACCTTCTCCCATGATCCTCATTCCTTTAAAATCCTGAACACCTAAAACCTATTTCCCACACTCCTCCCTCATCTTCCATCCCAATCCAAGGTGTCATACGTACCTAGCCGATGGATGCGTGGCCAAGGAGACGCTTGGTCTCAAACGGTGACTCTCTAGTGAGGTGGTAATCATGGATTAGCCTTACCTGGATATGCGGGGCTCTGCTCGGGTGGACTTTTGGTAAAAATCTTTAGGACGAATTACGCTTGGGGATATATACCGGAAAAATGGACAACGGTTAAAGTCTGTTTCATTCCCAAGGCTGGTAAAAAATATTATACCCAACTGAAATCCTTTAGACCAATAAGCCTAACCTCCTTTCTACTGAAAAGTCATTGACATATGCATACCCCTAAAAAATCGTCCTCTGCATGCAAAACAATACGCAAATCAAAAAGGCAAATCCACAGAAACTGCCTTACTTAAGCTTACAGATAGGATCAAAAAGGCTATTGAAGACAAACAGATAGCTCTCTATGCCTTCCTAGACATTGAAGGAGCATTCGACAACGTTACCATTGAAACCTATATCCAAAGGAATGAGGGACAAAAGGATCGACAACACAGCGACCAAATAGATCGAAGCAATGCTCCTAAACAGAACAGTTAACGTTAGCCTGCACGGAATAACAAAAGATTTCAAAACCACAAGAGGCTGTCTTCAAGGTGGCGTCCTATTGCCACTGTTATGGTCCTTAGGTGTTGATCAATTGTTATTACAAGCCTCTGAAAAAGACCTAGATATACAAGACTACGCAGATGATGTGGTAGCTTACGTCATTGGTCCGTGTCAAAGCACTGTATCATCTATAATACAGAGATCTCTGAACATCATCGACAAATGGTGCACAGAGAATAACCCTTTTACCAGGAAGCGAAAGTTGGAAAACCTTAAAATGCTTATCTTAAAAGGGACCGTTATATCGTTACTCCACGCAAGTCCTGGGCTTCATATTCGACCAAAAACTCACGTGGAAGTGCCATATAAGCTTTCTTTCGCTTGTTCTTCTTGTCAGCTAAAAGACGTCCTGAACAAGTGGTAGGGAAAAAAGGTTTTTGGACGATTCAAAAGTGCTTGTAATAGCCTACTTGAATAAAGATATTTTCATTTCATTTCATTTCATTCCAAACAACATAACTCAAAAGGCAAAAACAGCCCTAGGTATATACAGGCGAGTAACTGGGGCAAAATGGGGAATACACCGCCATTGTAAGGTTAACGGTGACATATCGACGCTTAAGAACCAAGACCATCTATCTACAAAAAGTCGATTTTACAGGAGACGAAAAAAACGTTTCATATTTTTTCTACAACAATATTTTTTATTTTTATATCTGATCAATTAATGGATAGGCATAGGAAATAAGGTGTTTGCATGTATTTCAAGAAATCTTCACTAGTTTCAAGATTACTGTAGATAGCTGGTATTAGTTAAAATATTTCGTATGTTTATGCAGCTAACTGTAATATAGATGGTATTGGCAAAGGAAATAATATAGTTCCAGCGCCTGACCACCGCACAATGTATGCTCTTAGTACCTTCTTCAACAAACTGCAATGTCGAGGCTCAGAAAGCCCTTGCAAATTTTATTCACAAGCTCTCCGTCTATATTAGTTAGGCACCTAAGATAAGAATGTACTGTAAAAACTTGTACCAATAACTTAGGAAGTGTTTTAGTTACGCGGTACACACTCACGCCGAGAAGACTCGCCGGACCTTGAAGAGAAATAGTTGCACCGTTTACACTCACGGTGAGTTCTCAATAGATCTCTCTGTTCTCGGATATGGATGACTTTACTAGTAAAGGCGCTTTGGTATACATGCACTAGCATTGTGACTGAAAAATTGAAAAATGAGAAGGAACTCGCTCTGCAGACTAATATTTCGCGCGTTTCAGTGAACAGATTACTGAAATATGATTTTAAGGTAAAGGCCTATAGCCGAAGAAAAATTCAATTTTTAAACGATCGTCTTCGTAAGTTACGACGCGAACGTTGTCCATTGCTGCTGAGGAGACGTGATGCCAGGAACTCTTCACCGATGAGAAAATTTTTACTGGCAAAGAAAAGTTTAACCAACAAAACAAATGGACGCTAAAAGTAGCAAGGATGTCCCAGCTTCTGCACGGAATTGAAATTGAAATTCATTTATTCTAGTACAGACACAAGACACAGTTCATTTAAAAAAAAAATGATAATACACAATACTAGACAATAAAATATAATAAAATATATATGTGTGTGTGTGTGTGTAAGAGCGCGTGCGTGTGCGTGTGTGTGTGTGTGTTTTTTATTTATTAAAATATGCATTAATGAATGAAATTGAGAATTGAAAACATTACATATCTATAATAATTACTAATTAAATTGAAGACCTACAAATAAACCACAATGCAATTCAATTTGATTTAAGGGCACCTATGACCATTGACTAGAATAGTTCACATTCAAATGGAAGAGAAAAAGCCACACCACAACATTCAGCCTGCATCACACAATATCCTACAGATGTTATAAATGCGAAAGTTTATGTATTAACGTTTGAAGGAAACCTATATATGAGAAATATCCATGTTGATATTACCCAGTCCTTGCTGCGCATTCATTAAATATCTACGCGAGTGGTTTTTAAAAGTAAGCAAAGTATCACAATATGCACAAAGGCAGAGGAATGTTGTTCCAAATTTTGGAAGCTGCATATCGGAAACTTCCTCTGAAGGAATCTCTCGCGCACTCCTTCATACGAAATTGGAAATTGAATTGAAAAGGTGACACTCTGCTCCATTTCTGGCAAAAAGATGTCGAGGTGAAAGCCAAGAATTCCCTGTCTGATACGTTATTTCATAATAAGGATTGGGTTTAGCAAGACTCGGCGCCATCCCATAAGGCAAAAAGCACCCAAACTTGGTTGAGGGAGAGTGTGCCGGCCTTCATCTCGGCGGACGAGTGGCATCTCTTAAAGCGGGCAAAAAATCGACAACAAACAGAGAAGATGCGAACCCGAGAACGAGAAGGCGAGAAACTTATCACATTCTCGTGTCTCGGGTGTTGGGACTTCTCGGCGTGAGTCTGTAGGGCCTATGTATGGGGCCTATTATGTTGTAACGCATAACAGTTCATTTTGCAACTCGCAATAAGAACGAATAATTACGTGTTATGTAGATAGGTGGGATTTCCATACAATTATTACGACACGTAACTAAGGTGGTATTGGTATTTTATCATAACTCCTTATATATTGCGAATTTGAAATAATCGATTAAAGGAAACGATGCGTAAATTAACCATGAAAAGAACTGCATTAAAAAGTCAAAATCGCCAAAAGTGTAGATAGATGGTCTTGGTTCTTAAGCGTCGATATACCAGCGTTGTATGGTGGAAGAAAGCCACACAAGCTACCGTAATTAACAAACTAAATTTTGTAGCTTGAGGCATGCTGTCCTTTTCAAAGCTTGCAAAGGACAGCATGCCTCATGGCAACCGGTGCCATGTTTACCATACCAGGAGCCGCTCTTAATACCCTGCTTAACTTACTGCCTCTGCATTTATTTATAAAGAGGCGAAACCTAGCATCTACAGAGTAGGAGTTAAGTACTGGTCAAAAGAACTGGCATTCTTAAGCACTGAGATCTTTTTATCAAACTGTCCTTGAGAACAAAATTCCAGCAATGACCACAGACATCATGACTCCGCTATGTAACTTTTAAAAAAATATTATCTAAAACATCTTCAACAGCTGCTATCTCCAATATGGGCGAGGCAAAAACTGCTTAGGAGATATTATCTAAAGGTGATTTTCCAACGGTAATGGCAGCCAAAAAGCATTGGGACGAGCCGCTCTGTAAATTGGTACGGATCTATTAAATGCGTCTGCCAATTCTGCAGAGCATGCCAGACTCTTCAGACTCTTTTGACTCTTTTGACAGCTGTCGCTGAGTGGGAATCTGGTCTTTGGTTACAAGTCTTGCCGTCACCGACTGCTGGGACACTTCTAGATAATACAAATTTCCGCCTTTCAGTTTGTCTTCGCCTGGGGGCAACCTTAAATATCACGCTCAAATGTATGGCATTGAGTGATGCTTAACTATCAGAGTATATACACCATATATTCCATCTTTGCCCTTGCGGTGAAACAGTGGACTCTTTAGGTCACCACGTAGCAGAAGTGCTAGGCGTATCTCTCGGCATGCAAGTATTAATGATATCATCCATCGAGCTCTTACTACGTCGTCCTGTGGTTAAGGCGTAGTTTATTTAAGTAGTTTTAATTTATTTTCATTATCGATTGTAATTTCCTTCTTAATTATTATAAACTTTCTTTACACTTAAAACAGGAGTATTTCTTAATGTGATGACTAGACGGACACGAAGTTTCTAACGATCTCCTCAATGTAAACGCTATCAAAAATATAAGAAGATATTATGAGAATAAATCAATTTATTATTCACACAGGAGATGTTTTGGTGTTTCACGTTCCTTTTTGCAATATCTGCAAATGTCAGTGTTACTTAGTTTCATGTCAAATAGGTGTCTGTTTAATTTGCAGTGTCCAGATAAGGTTCGTACAATTGAACTTATATTTGCTCTGTTTAGCTTCAAGAGCTCTTCAGCTACTTTTTGTGAATGACCTTCAATTAGGGATTTGGCGTGATTTAATCCCGGCTGTTTTTGCCGGTTTTTAATCCCTTTGCAGGACATTTTTTGAATTTGCATAACATGGTTTTTTGGGATACCGCAATAGGGCTCTGGTCCTACTTGTTATCCATGTGTTCTAGCCCTTGTTAATTCATCAGCTTTTTCACTGCCGATGATGCCCGAGTGGCCTGGTACCCATTTGAGAATAATTTTATTCTTTTGCCCCAGTTCATTCAATCTGTCAATACAGTCCTTTACCAGTTTCGAATTTATCACGCTCAAATGTATGGCATTGAGTGCTGCCTAACTATCAGAGTATATGTAAATGGTTTGATTTATGTAATTTTGTTGGCGATTAACTTCCACACATTCTAAAATGGCGTATACTTCAGCCTGGAAAATAGTAGCGTTTATCACAAGATTCACACTTTTATTGAATTTCGGTCTTACACCATATATTCCACATCCTACATTATGACCCATTTTGGAGCCATCTGTGAAACAGTTTTGCAGAGTTCGTGTGCCTGTGACCATTCCTCTCTGCTTGATGTCTCCACTGAGTATAATATTTTCGCATTGAGTGTTATCCTTGTTTGTGGATTCGACATGTAAAATATTTTTTCCAATTTAACGAAAAAAATAGGTAATAGGTGTTACCTACTTTCAAAATGAACATTGTCCATAAAAGTTATTGTGCTAGTGCTGCATTCTGGCGGCAGAATTCGCAATCCAGCCAGACGAACGATTGTATCCGTACTAGTTCCGCGTTTTTACCCGGCTACAGCGAAGCGAAAAGGACGTTTATAATTTTGGCCGGTATGTATGTACGAATGCTGTTCCCTTATAACTTCGAAACTACTCATCGTAACTGGACAAATGAGGTATTATTAGAAGCGTCTTAGTTGTCCGCGTGCTATAGACTATGTGACTTTTGTCATGATATAGCTATAGCTATTAAATGAATTTCTTATATTAAACTTTTTAGAGCGCTAAATCATTATAGTTAAAGTCGGGATTTAGTTTTTTAACTTATTTTTTATGTCTCATAATTTCAGAATGATTTCTGCGAAATAAAATCTCCGTGTAATTTTTTTTATACATAACATATACCTTATTCTAAACTTTTCAACATATGAAAAAATGATACTACTTTAAATATGCTTATCTAAAAAATAATAAATAAAAACCAAATATTTATATTTTAAACCTCCGTAATAAATCAATCGGAACGTATTACATAATATGTACTTTGAATCTATTTTAATTTTGAAAAGTACTTTACTTTTCATAAATATATAATCTACGCTAATAAATGGGCTTTATAAAAATATAAACATGTATGTTATACAGAAAAAAAAACTGGGAAAATTAAGAATAATTAAAATATTCCTAGACGATGTTGATGTGTGTACCTACTTTGAATCTATTTTAATTTTGAACAGTACTTTTCTTAAATATTTTATTGTAATTTAAATGAAAATTGAATGACATTCAATTTATTGATTGCAATTGTAACAAAGCAAATCAAACAGATTACAAGCTATTATAATTGCACTTTTCTTTTACAATTTCAAAACGTAAATTCTGCCACAGATGGTGAAGTGGCATATCCATATTTAAATGCGCCCCGTTACTGGCTGCCAAATATTAACATTATTTCTCCATTGTTTAATTCGAGTGATACATACGCGATTATTTTAATTTATTTGGGTATCTACCTCAAAGAACGATCATTATTTTTCGTTATTTTTTATCGTATTTGTTTATTTGCATTGAATAGGCTCCTAAACTATTGAAGCTGATTTAAAAATATCAAACGTGGATAAAATGTAGGCTATAATTCACGCAGGCGAAGTCGCTGCAAAACAACTAGTTCAATTATATAAAAAAATACAAAGTTATTATATTCCGTAGTTACCAGAGCGCTAAGTGTAAGTTTCTTGACGTTTAAGTTCACCGTCTTAATAAAATAGCGAACGATTATAGTATGGAATCCGGTACAGCGCTCTTAGTAGTAATTATGAAGAACTACAATTGTCTATACAAATTCGTAACGCTCTCACCAGTTTACTCGTTAATGCAAAACTGTCTTCTTCTTCTTCTTTTTAATTAATGGCGATGCCTTTGTGGATTTCGCCAGAATCCAGTGTTTCGCTCAGATTAATTAATGTTTTGATATTTTATAAACTCTGCTTTTTGTAAGATAGAAGTGAAAGCTCAAGTTAAATTTAGAATTTTGTTGAATTTAAATCATAGACGAATGTTATTACTCTTAATATAATTACATAAGATGATTATAAAAGGAGAGTTAAGATATCTTAAGACGGATTTAAAATTTGTGGGTTTGGGAATGACACCATACAAGGAAGAAGGGTCTTAGGACAATTGAAAAAAATATGGTCGACTGTTCCTACGTCCAGCCCGCATTCACAAATAGAGCTGTCTTTGATCTTAATTTTTGCTAACAAAACGGGAGTGTTTGCGTGCCCTAACCGGAGACGACACAAAACTGTCTCACCACTCAGTTTACAAACATGACAGCTGACAGCGTAGGCAGGGATTCCAGGGAGTGCAGTATAACCCACACACATCCAGTGCGGATTTATGGGTGTTAGCTGCAGATATAGCCGGAACCAACGGAGTCGCGTTCCTTCCGCAGCAAACATGTCATAGGAAATATGTACTTTTTGTTTTTGTAAAAGCCCATCTTATTGATTATTGGTCTAATAGTAGCTGTTTTCTCTTTGACAACTTCCGCAGCCGAGTGATTCGCACGTTGGTTTCAAAGGATTGCTATTCTGAGGTTCTGGTTTTGATTACCGGTTAGACAATTAATGTAAAAAAATAACTTTTCTGTTAATTCGGTTTCGGTCTGGATGTTCTGGTATTTTGGAGAAAGTAACGTCACGGCTACGATGGGAAATCTTGTTGGCTGCACTAGCAAACATTTTTTATAGATGGTAATAATCATAATTATTGTTTCTCTCTCTCTCTCTCTCTCTGTCTCCGCCCTTGTCTACCCCAAGATATGGCTAACGGCTGAGTTCCTTCGCCTGTCACATGGACGAAACTACTACTACTACTACGCTCTTCTCTACCAACCAAACCGCCACGTTTTGGATATTTATCATTTGTCAAATCTTCAATTAAGTCACTTTGGTTGACACGTGATAATCGGCCAAACAATTTTCAGCGAAAAGGCAGGATACCATCCTGGTGACTCGGACACGACTTCCCGGGACTCTCTTACCACGAGAGGGAGCATCCCAGGCACGAGAGGGGGCATCCCAGGGGTTTTGGTTTGGTAGATTTGCGGCACCTATTAACCTATTCACTCACGGCAGTTCACTGTCAGGTAGGTTCACGGAGAAGAGTGACACCACCTGTCGCCAGGTAACAGGGACAGCACCTAACGTATTTTCTCGATGTTAGACAAGAGATACACAGATATATTCTTTCTATTTGATTTTTGCGAACCTGTGCCTAACAGTGGCAAAGAATTTAAGCTAATGACAATGATACCTAGGTAGATACTGGCAAAATTTGAATTGACATTAGCTTAAAACTCTAGAATAACAGACCAGTGTGCACACAGAACCCTAGTACCATGTGGGCGAAGCCGCGGGTTACAGCTAGTTTATTAAAAACTTTAAAGCTTTTTCATTATATTACAGAATCATTATATAAAATTTTACACCTGTAGCTACAATTGCACCAAATCATTTATTATTTAAAAAGTTTATCCTTGCCATAAGCTTTAGAGTCTAGGAGATAATCTGCGTCAAGCAGCTTATCTAGCGAATTGAAATGTTTACCCGGCCGACGGATTATGCCGAGCTGAATTATGTCAGTCTGTGTAAACTTTACCTTATATTATAGTCAACTTTTACAAAGTTTAACTAACACAAATGTTCATACCGATTACTTAAAACAAGCCCAATTAAATAATATGTGTCCATTCGGAATAATTTATAGTTATCGGCTTATCAGATAATTACAAAGGACCAAACTCTAATAGATTTCTAGTCTTTAGTAATTTTCTAATATTTAAATCCAAAATGGTTGAAGAAAAAAGGTTTATTTCAAGATTTTATTTTACCGTTTTGTTAAATTACACATCTCTAATACCAATCGATTTTAAGCTGTAGCTTAAAAAGATCAATTTCGTAATGTATTACGAAATTGTATTACGAAAATCATGTATGATTTTTACGAAACTTTCACATTTACGCAGCGCAAATAAGGAAAGCTTTTAAAAATAAAATATTCTCCCGTTTTTGCAACATTTTCATTGCTGCTCTACTCCTATAAGCCATAGCGTGATGTTATATACCCTATAGCACTCCTCGATAAATGGACTATTCAACACAAAAAAATAATTCAATTCGTTTCATTAGTTTCTGAGATGATAGAGTTCAACCAAACAAACAAACTCTTCAGTTTTATTATTAGTATAGATATTATGACTATGATAAATTCAGTGACTTATATCAAGTAATCTCAGAATTTACCTTGGTTTAATTACCTAATAAATCGGATTTAGAAGACGTCATTAGATAATATAAAATTTTAAAGCTTTTTTTTATTCATATTTTTTCTCTAAAATATGTAACTAAAAGTTGCTACTGATACCAAATATTGGAATAGTAACAATAATTCGTTATTTAAAAAATAAATATGATTATTTCATTGTGTATTTTTTTATTTTATCGACCTTCAAAGCGTAAGTAACCCATCTTACCACCCTCTCCTTTACGTACATACCTATACTGACCGATACGAACCGATTGAAAGCAGGATGTGAACTCACAAATTATTCAGGATTACATAAAAAATACTGACCTTAAACTCCATTTTTATGGGAACATACTGTGTTCCCATAGAACTTAAGTATGACTATGCGATCCTGCTCAATGGACCAAATACGAGTTTCGGACAAGAAATAATAAGATGAAATCAGTTGAACATTTAGTTTATTTCCATTAAAACTACATACTCATCAATTGACAATTAGATTATGAATGTGTACACGGAATTATGCCTGAATATGAACTAGATACTTATTTACAAACTATTGAAGCGGCCGTAAACGTAAAACCTTACCATGAAAAATTTACGGACATCAACATCTATCTACGATTGACAATCAATAGCCTCTTTGGAAGTAGCCTACCTAAAATGTAATAGCAAGAAAGAAATAAAAAGAGCTTATTATAAGGTATCCGATCATATCCCGCGTAGTCGTATCACACCTCTGTGTCCTCCCTTGAGAAAAACAGTATTGAGTTTAAATTCGCCCGTTGTCAGACTTTCTAAAACTTTTAATTCCTGTAACGATTTACTTGATTTACATTTTGATTCTTACTTTACATTCCACAAAAATGTTCTAGATTTTCTAAAATATAATAGCAAATAAGTATTGTTCACCTCATATACTAATAAACACTGTATCGGAAACACTTAAGACCTCTTAGACCTATATTTCTTTGTTTTCTTTTAATGGGTTTATAAAGTTCCCTTGTTTCTGTGTTTTCTCTGTTTTTGTAATTTAATTTATTTAACTAATTTTAATCTATAAGAATCAGACGTTAGTCATAAATATTTTGTAAGCGTTGTAAACACCTATAATTGGTGTGCATACCAGAATCTTTATAATTATGTTCAATTTAAGACTTAGTTTAGTATGTGCACTGTTGGTGTTTCTTTTAAATAAAATAAATAAATAAACATATTTCATGTACTTCCAAAAATATATACTTTGTATACATTTACTGGTCACTAAAAGGAATCAAATAAAATAACTGGTCACTAAAAGGAATCAAATAAAAAAAAACAGGGCTGCCACAATCGAAATAAAAAAAAAAAAAGTTGTATTATGGTTAATCTAAACAAAATTAGATCTCTTTCACCTACGGGAAGCTACGTCATATTCGATTGATATAGGCTATAATTTACGGGGGCAAAGTCGAAGAAAACCGATAAGCAGAGTGGTAAGTGTACGTTAACGCTGACGCGTTAAGAATTGGTATGTAGATTTGCATTTCTTGGTAGTTACCGCTAGGGGCGCTGTACCGAATTCCATACTAAAACCGTCAAAAAAACTTAGGTATACTAAGCGCTTAGTAATGAAATTAACTAATCAGTTCATAGTAAATATATGTATTTTCATATTTATTTACTACTAGTAGTTTTCTCGCGACATCATTCGCGTAAATGAAAGCCTATTTTACCCACACAGGTATAATGTATACCTTTCCGAACGTAAAAGGATTTTTAAAATTGGTAGTTTCAATTTGGAATAATAGATGACGTAATCCAATTAACTGTTTATTTATTTACTCTTTATTGCATTAAATAAAAAAAAATAATACAAATGGCGGACTTAATGCCAAGGGCATTCTCTACCAGTCAACCTGAGCGAATGTTGGATTTGGATGTTAGACGATAAAGAACGATATCGATATATCCAGTAAAAATTACAAAATAATAAAAATATTGAATAATTACATAAATACTAAGTTTAGTGTGTATCTATAGTCAAAGTCAAAATAATATTTATTCGAAAAGACTTCTTAAAAGTACTTTTGAATCGTCCAACATTTTTTTCCCTACCACTCGTTCAGGACGTCTTTTGGCTGATAAGAAGAATGAGCAAGAAACTCACCAGCTCTAATAAGCGTAATGACATTTACAAAAACCATGTCATTACCAGATCAATACATTATAAATCAACAAAAAAAAACTATCATCTTATAATGATAAATCATTTATGATGAGTTTAGAAGTAATCACCTATCCAGTTGCTGTATCATCTCAAGTCCAGGCATTCTTATCTGTTATATTTTTTTTATTTTTATTTTATTTATTTGACTAACCAACATCTGTTTACAATGATACATACTATTGATAACATTAATTCTTTTTTTTACGACTTATTGCAACAGGCACTAAATGGTTAGCTCCGCATGCATAATGAGCTTACAATATCTATTTAATTATTAAATAAAGTAACGCCTTCTCCTCATCATTTACAATACAAAAAAAAAATCAAACACAGAGCAAACAATACAGAGAACTGCCGATCAAAAAGGAGGCCGTGAATACTTTTTAAAATTCGAAACGTAACGGGAAACCGTTACACAATCGCAAAATTTCAAGCTACAACAAACAAACGCGGCGAAATTCCTTCATTACAACCGACAATGCCTACAGACGGCTACATACAAATAACTCCAGCGTCCAATTTAAATAACAGGCTCGCAAAGCTGAAAAACAACCCGTAACCGAAGTTGGGAATAAATTAGCGGGGGTAGCTAAAGCCCCCCTACCCAATGTGTACATTGTGCAAAATATTATTTGCCTTGCCAGACAATAATAGGATCTAATGCCACGCCCTGACATGTCAGCTTTAGTTGACTCCGCCCAACAGCGGCTAGTCTCCTATTGGCTTGCGTCGCTCTCCCTCTCTGTTTGCATTATAATCCGTCCCTTTCCTGCGTGTAGCTTTTTCCTCGACGCCTGAGGGGTAAATGTTTTGGTACGCAACATATACGAAGGTTTTCTAGAGTCCCGCTCGCATTGTTAAAGGATATCGTTCACGGATATTTTTTAAGCGAGTTTTATTTGAAGATGTCTACCTGAATGGAGTGTTAGAATTCGCTTTATGAGATTTTTTTCAATAACTACGAGTCGCTTGGTTAGTAATAAAGGATCACAAGTTGTACGTATACGCCTCTGCAAACAATTGCCTTTGCCCGTTCTGACGGTTTTTATTTAATATCTGTTTGATATTCGAAAGTTAAGTGGGTATATTTCTTTCTGAATAAAGGACGATGATGAGACATGAGTAATCCTCATTATGACTTCAGTAATTTTACTATGAATTATTTACTAAAATATACAGAACAGGTATAATATACCCGAATATAGTCACCATAGGAATGTCTTTTTATTTAATTAAAACGTAAAAGTATTCACATACTTTTATTAAATTAAAAAGAAATGTTAACAATATTATCTTTATATAGTCCTAAAGGATAAAACTTCGAAAAGAAAAACTGAGCTAAACGCGAACGTGAAAAAAAGAAGTCTTCCAAAAAAAGCGTTGAAAATGTCACAAAAAGTAGAAACAAAATTAACAACACAAGTAAAATAAAAAGCGTCCCGTCCAAAATAAATACCGCGACAAAGTTGAATCGATAAGCACCGAGCGGACTAATAATTATTAGTCGACGGCCTGAAATTCATGCACAAAGCTCCGACCCGCAGTAATAATAACGACAATTGTTGTGTTTACTGGAACGTAAACGCGCCCCCCTGCCCCCTATCTATAGGCGGAGTCTGAAGGGGCAGAGTCTCAGCAGTAGGGTGATGCCGCAGTCCGCGCCGCGCCACGCGCCACAACGCACCTCTGACATGTGACGATACAGTATGGAAGATTGCGATCTCGCCCAATACCGCGACATGATCATCGAAGGAGATCTACCGCTCGACTTGCGGCCGCCACCTAGACTTTATCTACCACACTACCTGCGTGACGAAACCACCGAGTATCCACCAGACGACACCTACGTGTCCGTCGACGAGGATACACCAGAAGTGCCACCTCCGTCCAGTGATTCGGACAGGTTCGAAGCGTCCAGTCCGTGCGATACTAAATCTAATTCCCCAAAGAAACCTAAACAGAAATCGTCGTCGCAGCTCATCAAACCGCCTTACTCCTACATCGCGCTAATTACGATGGCGATATTACAGTCTCCGCATAAAAAATTAACCTTGAGCGGGATTTGCGAGTTCATAATGACCAGGTTTCCTTATTACAGAGAAAAGTTTCCCGCTTGGCAAAATTCCATAAGGCACAATCTGAGCTTGAACGATTGTTTCATTAAGATACCTAGAGAGCCAGGGAATCCAGGCAAAGGGAATTATTGGACTCTAGATCCGCTCGCGGAGGACATGTTTGATAATGGAAGTTTTTTGAGGCGACGGAAGAGGTACAAGAGGCCGGCGCCATCGCTGCAGCACGCCCATGCGGTCGTGGCGATGCTGGCGAGGGAAGCGTACGCTCCACTATTGCCACTGCCGTGTTATTTGCCACCAACACCGTTGTTGTCACTGCCCCGTCCACCACCGGCGGCACTTCGGCCCGTGCCGTTGCCGCCGCGTTTAGCAGAGACAACAGAGCCTAGAGGCAAGAGGTCTCGCAACGGTTTCTCTATTGAATCTATAATCGGTTCCCAGGACAGCGCGGTGGCGTCAGAGCCTCGGAGAAGTGCATTTTCGCCCCTCCATCAGGCGAACGGTCCTCCCGATGACTGGAGGTGAATATACATCAGCGGGTGCGTGTCGAGTCTATCCCCCTACTGATTATCAAGACAGACAACTCATGACCTCGCTGTACGACTGATGTGCTAAAAAGTGTTCTAGTGACGATTGTAAGATAACAATTGTATAAATATTTGCTAAGCCGAACCGGGCATGAAAGCTTAAACCAAATATTAAATAGTGTTAGATAAAATATTGACCAAACCATTGTAAAGTTATTTATAAATCCTTCAGTTCGTTGTAATTACGGTGAAATATGTAAGTATTATCTGCTGTTATGTATTTGTTTACCGCATGATGCGACTGTGGCTTCCTCATTTGTTTTAATTATTATACTTGATTAATAAATCTTACGTGTCTAATACTCGTAAAATAACACCAATAGATGTGCCAAAACAGTACAGTATTAAAGTCAAATTAATTAATTTTGCATTGCCTTCCGAAATTTATATATATACAAGAAATATTCAAATTGTTTAAAAAATTAAGCGGTCTTAAAATTCTAGTCATTTTATGTACAAAGTAGTGGTAATTCTTGTAATATCGATAATGTAAATATCTTTTTATGAATATAAGTAGGTAGCTATGATATGCAATAATTTATGGAGTAGCAAACATTAATCGTAAGAAATTATTCTGGTCCTCTGTTCCCAAAATGTGTCGCATAATACGAAATGTTATAAGGTCTGCAAATAATAACCGTCAAAGAATCCGTAAGATGTATCCGTAAAATTGAAATTGTAGTATATTTTTGTGTAATAACTTATTTTTAAGCCGTACAATTAAACATAAAAGTAATACAGAAGTATTGATTTTGTTTTTATTTTCTTACCACTCTCACTTACATCAACATACATATTTATTTATAACAAATCCCCATATATAGATAAATTACCTACATTTTGTAATGTCATAAAATTCACTTTATGAAATAAATTATGAATTTGATGTGCAACTACTTTTCTTAAATTAATAGTGATTGAATAGGTAATTTAAATTAGGGGCAATATTTTTAAATGTTACGTCTTTTCTTCTTGGTTTAACTTCATTACCACAGGCAATAAAAGTAAACAATAAAAAAGCATACAATAAAGCTAAAAAATATTTTTAATCGTTTAAAAATGCAGCTTCATGTGCTTATATTTAGACAGTCCTCAAAAAGATCGTCATCATCAAAGGTAACTATATCGTCAGTATAGTTTAACCAGTTATTTTGATCTAACCGAAACTTAAATCAAAACACGCTTTAGAATGTAAAAATAATTTATCAAAATCGGTAGACCCAGTAAAAAATAATAACGTAATACACATAAACTAGAGACATATCGAAAGCTTCCATTTTTGAGAAGCAAAAAAAAAAGGTTTTTTTTAAAGAAGTTTTTATTTGGTATATTGTGTTCCACAAGTTAAGCCCTTTCATTTGATATCCACATTGAGTGGGTCGTTCATAAATGCCGCCATTTTTTTGCAGCGGCCTTTTGAATCACTACATAGTATAAATCGAAGTCGCTTTCTCTATCCCTACATAGGGATGTATCTTTAAAACTATGCAAGGGATTTTGATGCGGTTTTTTTCTTAGATAGGGTGATTCAAAAGGAAGCTTTTTATGTATAATACAAAGGCACGGAAAGCTAGTAAATAATAATACCGATTGTATATAATTACATTGTCATCAGAAATAAAGGTATATTAGGTACAAATTTTGAAAACTGTGAAGTGGGTGAAATTTAATTTGCCATATTACAGAAAGACAAACATCGGACAGATGAAACTAAATAAAAACATGTAAAAGAGCAGTCGCCCGTTCAGTGAAAAGTTACGTCAAAATCAGAAACGACATTTTTTTTTTTAATATCCATGTATAAGTTTACTTCCAACAATATTTAATTTATTCGACGAAGGCATCTGCAATGAATACATAAGCAACGAAATTAAGATCAAACACTAAATATGTTTTCAGATTGTAACAATTTCAATGATTTTATTAAGCTGTTAAGTTAAGTATCAAGTCGAAACGTAGCTGGAAAGATATGGAAATAATTTGTCTCATAGAGTTCCTGATATCAAATTCATTTTATAATTTTATTTATTCATTTAATAATCAAAATAGAAAAAAAAAACGACGAAAAACAAGTTCAGTTTGCATTGAAATCATATTAAAAACTAGTCAAGTATGAGACGGAGTCATAGCGCCGCGGATTACTACATTAAAAAAACGTTCATAAACTAAAACCGACTACAGCTAAACCACGCTCTAAAAAGTTTGATACAAGAAATTTATTTTATAGCGATAAATATATATATATTTTTTTTATTCTAGATAGGCAAGCACTTGACCACAGATCACCTGATGGTAAGCAATGCAGTGGTCTAAGATGGAGCGTGCTTGCCTAGAAGGAACCGATTCACTCTTGACTTGAAGAATCCCAAATTGTATTTGCCCGGAAACAGCGAGTCCGGTAGCGAATTCTACAGCTTTATCCTTTAGTCATCGCTAATTTTCGCTAATATAAGCTAATATAGCTATCGCTGTAAAATAAATATCTTGCTTCAAACTTTTTAGAGCGTGAGTTAGCTGTAGTCGGATTTAATTTATAAACATTTTTTATTTAAATAATTATCGGGTGTTTTTAAGGAAAAAAGTAAACAAAAGCTGTCAAAAAATGTATACATTCTAAATATACTAATTAAGCCCTTTCATTTGATACCCTACACGGAAGGATTGAATAATATATTTTTTTAGCTTCTTACTTTATGCTTTCTCAAGGACGCTGTTGCCAATTTAATGTAACGTCACACAAAAAACAAAAATATAGCACGCGGACAACTAAAACGCTTCTATTGATACCTTATTTGTCCAGTTACGATGCGTAGTTCCGAAATTATAAGGGAACAGATGAACATTCTTACATACATACATACTGGCCAAAATCATAACCCTCCTTTTCATTTCGTCATAGTCGGGTAAAACTACATACTTGTTATAGGGTTTTTTGCATTAGTTTCTTGTAATCTAGAGATATAGAAGTATTTTATTTAAAATTTCAGACCCATTACTGGGTCAAATGGGTCTGTGGGTCTCGTTACACATATTATCATTACGTCGCAAATTGTCCTGCTGAGCCTCTCCTAGGGATCTTCACATATAAAATAATATTTAGGGCAGGATAGGCAACGATCGGTTCTACACTGCCCATTTGATATAATGCGTACATGCTTCGTCATACAAAGTGAAACCAAATTGCATATTCAGATAGAACTTGAACTTTCATGATGCTTGGAATAATTGTTTTTTGTAAACTTACAACTACGTACAATTTTTTCTTATAAATTAAATAAACTCTACAAACAACAATGTTATTTTATTTATGCCATTCGAAACGAGCACATCTCTTGCATCTCAAAAAACAGCGTTTTGAGTAATACAAATTTGTAGTTTTTAAGGTTTTGGTCTCTAAATCTGTTTTAGACGGAAATATTTTTATTTTTTTACCATTTTTAAGAAAGGGCAAAAATTGAGTATTAATTTATAAGTATTTTAGCAGTTCGAGAAATTAATTAGTAACACGTTATATTACTCTTTTATACAAAAGCTGTAACGCGCCCTGCTGCATCTTTAGTAAAATGAGTTATGCGTTATACCCAGAGGTCGGAATTAGGTAGAGTTATTTATATACTTGCATCGAAATGTTCATATTAATGTGGACCTTCCCGAGATTTCTTTATTTCTTCTTTCTTTATTTCTTTCTTTCATTGATGTAAGTTTGGCAACGTCGTGCGTGCAGTAGTTTAAATTGTGTAAAAGTAAATAACTTTTTATTTAAAAAATCACGGGAGTTTTTCTGCTCTTTAAAATTAATCTCGGGATTTGAGGCATATCCACTTTATTCTTTCGCTGTATGAAATCAGTGTAAGTACATGAATAACTCTACCTAATTCCGACCACTGGTTATAACACCTGATATATTATAAACCAAGTTATTTATTGCAACTGTTAGTTGCATAAGCTTGCCTTTATACGGAATTAAGTATGAGAACAAAGGCCTATTATTATAGACGATGGCTATGTAACAGTTTACTAAATAAACTGTTTCTCTTTTACGTGTTTAGCTGATGTGCTTAATTCCTTTTTACATTTTAATATAAATTAGTTTAAAGATAAAATAATTGTATGTACACTGGCGGCGCGGCTCATAATGGTGAAATAGTATACCTATAAACGATTTCTTGTGCAGCAATACTTTATTATTAAGTGATTTTCAAATATTTTTAAGTTTGTGCAACATAACCCCGAAATCGGGTGAGTATTCTAATTTCTTTAGTTTTTACTGTTTGCTTACAAGTTATTACCTTGAAATAATTTATTTATAAAATCACAAGTCCAATAAATAGCTTTGAATTCTGAAACTATTTCGTAGCTTTATAAAATTTCTTGAACTACGGGTTCGATTCCCGTGTATTAATAGGTATAATAGTATTTGTATTTTTTTTTTTACTTAAATATAATTTTCATAGCATCTTTTATTTTAAATTCATTGACACACACACAGATTTTTAATATCATTTGAAACACGCATTATTATATTTTTTTATCGGGTAAATTTTTATAGAAGCTATAGCAACTGCAGCTATCTTAATTGTTCCAGGCCACAGGTAGCCGAACTTTTGAACTTCTGTTCAAGGGCTGTATTTATGTTCTCAGGGTTCTTCCTCCGGAGCCCGTCTCACCCTCGCTACTCTGCGTCCTACCTGATGAGCCTTCGTGGTTCATCTGTATTGCTGACTGGAGCTGACTTCGGGTCTACACCCTTGCCAGCCCCCACCCGGTCCGTGATACAGTGACCCCGCGAACTCGAAATCATCTCTCTAAACCCTAAAGATAAGTCCTCTTAATTGAAGATACAAGAACCATACGAGCGAATCTGTACCTACCGCTGAGAAATAAAATAAAGATTGTTAAAATGTTATTTGTTTTGTTCTTCTTACCTAAAGCCTGGAGGGTGCTTCTCACCCCCCCATCACCAATCCAACGCTTCAGCTAATATGAAATATAAAATTATTTTTATTGGTAGTAATGTAGTAAGTATAATCGAAAACTACAGTTTATTATTAAGATTGTTATTTTTTTTTAAACTGACTAACAATTTTAAAAATAAATCAATTAATATACACTTGTCTGCACAATGGAGTTTCAATACATATTTTTTTTATACATCTAATCTTTTAGATGCGTTTCTTATGCTTTTTTTTGTTTTCTTTCAATTTCTTTTGTTTCTTCATTTACGTTTAATAAATTTGTTATTGAATAAATTTTCTTTATTAAAATAATAGATCTATTGGATATTGTATTGTTTGTCTGATTGTCTTCCTTTTGTTTATATGTTAGAGATTTTACACAGAGTACTGACATTTTCTCCTTTCTCTTGATCACCACCCACTACTAGTTTGTCGTTGATTGCTTTATTTTTCTTTTCATTTTTACTTACATTCTATCTTTCGACTAGATTTCTATTGGCTTTTGTTATGTTGTAATGTTGAATTATCTTCCAAACTGTCTCTTGTTAATTTGAATCAATCAATAAATATATACTTTATTGCACAGTAAATCGTTACATTAAAAACACATGTAATTAAAGGGTTATTAATTAGAAACACAGACGCACAGCATGCTTTTATTGCTAAGGTAGCAATTTCTACCAAGTTACCTTTGGCTAAAAGAAACAAAAAACTGCTGGCTATTGCCTAAGTGAATGAAAATAAATTATAAAAGTAAATACGTATACTGCTACTATACATTAGCCAAACAAAACGAAACAGAATATTATTTCAGAAGCATGAATGCAGCTTGAGGATATGTTCCTTGATTTCTTTAACAAAAAACTCCCAGCGTATTAGAAGAGAGACAAACGAAGCGTTATTTAAGATATTGCGGTGTGTGTGTGTGGATTAAAAAGAACAGCATAAAGAAGCAACAGGATGTAACCTCAAGAACCTAATAACTCCAAGACAAATTGCAGTCGAAAAGCACACCAAAATTTTTAATGAGATAACGTATTATATTATTCCGTCCAAATATCAACGGCTTCAAAATTAAATCAATCAAATCGAACATTTATTTGCTCAAATATTGTGTCAGTACAATTCTTACATTGATTCCATGCTCAACAATATTTTTACCATATATAGTAGTCATGTAAATATTATTATTCAAATGTCAATTCCAATAACGATTGCTTGAGAATTTCGCGGGTTTGAGCACTTCAGACTATGTTGTCGACTCCAATCATAAATATGAAGATCTTCGTGAGTAGTGGCAAATGCTTTTGACAGTCCCTCTAAAGGAGCTTGTGTTGGAAATCGTCTTCATTCATGTGATAAAAAGAAGAGAGAGAAAGGTATTTAAATTAATGAAGATAGTGAATAGGAGAGGAGACGAGACACCACCCTGCGGAACTCTGGACGTTGTGTCGCATCAATATAAGAAACGGTTTCTCATACATATGTACTGCCATCGCTCATACAGGTAACTGTGAAACCAATTAATTACTAGTGGAGATAAATTGAGAGAAATGGACATTGCTAGTGATATGTCAAATCCACAGCATTGCACGCTTTACTAAAGTCTAACATATAGTGAACTGTCGATTTTTCATACCCTCGCGTATATCATTTACAATCTTGACAAGTGTAGTAGTCGTACTTTGTCTGACTCCTATGTTGACTTGTGTTAGGGTTACCACCCACTCTCACAAAAACTGTTCACAGCAGTGTTGAAGCTAATATTCAGAAAATTAAAGCTGACCTAGATCTAAACATTACCGTTTCGCGATTAAATCACCTAAGATACGGCGACGATCTGGATGTACTAGAGGAGTATCCTAAAGTACTAAAATTAATGATACAGGCCCTAGCAGATAGAAGCAAAGCAGTAGACTTGGACATAAATCTAAATAAGACAAAAATGATGACAATCTCATTAGCTGTAGACTTAACTATCAATGGTCAGAAACTCAAATATGTAAACGAATAACTTGGCCACATAATATCGCCCAGTGACCAAATGACTTTAGAAATAGATAAAAGAATTGCCAATGTCTATTAAAATATGACTTTTTTTAATAAAACGTTTAATTTAATACTGGCTGTGTTCTCGCTACTTCAACCGCGTTAATTAAGTTTTCCACCGAATGACGTGGCTTCCATTAAGTTAAAAAAAAATTGATAATGATGAAACAAACATTCAAATCATTCTTCTTTATAATATTGGAATAGATATATTTTTATTATTTATATTTTTCCACGATATTTTTAGTAAAAGTACCAATTTTGGTGTTGTTTGAAATGGTATATTAAGGAACATCATAATGATTGAGTGTCAGAAGTTTGTTGCAAATCTAAAATAATTAGTAAATTAACATTTTGTTTGTTACATAAACTTTAACAATAATTCAATTCAGGAAACAAAAATGATATGATAATATATTTCAAGAAATTTCATTCGAATTCTAGAAAAAATATCAGATCAGTATTTCTGATGATGATCCCCTGCAACAGAAAGATATAACAGTTGTTTAGTTACACATAGCTCAGTTCACGTCATTCTAATGTGACTTTTAATTCGAGTGAAAAAGACAAAACATTGCGTATCTATTTTGTATGGAAATACATTGTTTATTAGTAAGACCTGTAGTATAGATCTTCATTTTTAATAACATTGTTTTTCGATATTTTCTTAAGTTGGGTTTAGTTTTTTATTTATAATTAGAGTAGGTAATTTTATAACGTTTTAGATGTTAGAGTGTTTGTTTTGCCACAGACATATATTTACGATTAATATTCGTTATTTATAAATAGCGTATGAATATCCAACAGACGCGCCATATAGACTTACTCTGGCTGAAGAATTATTGATTGATGGTTTAAAGACAATTAGAGTTGTAATTGATATTTTCTTATTTTATAGTTTTTTCGCTTTTTTTTAGATTTAGGGATTTTTATTAATATGAAAAACAATAAGCAAATTTGAATATATAAGAAATGAATTTATGTGGACACGGAACCTTTATTAAAGGGTCTGAAACGTCAATAAACCAAGTTGAGACATACAGTACCTAACTTTCTATGAGAGCAGCTATCCAACGTTGTCATAGACTTAGAAATACTTGGCAAACGCATAAGTATGGTAAAAGAAACTTACATAAAAAACCTAGATATTAAAGGCTAAGACTTTACGTTATATTGGTTTAAAAAACAGATGGTTATTGACTGTGTGCGTTTATGTATTCCTAAATCTATGACGAGGTCGGATAACTGCTCTCACAGAAAGATAGTTAGGTACTGAATTAATCGACTTGGATTAAGTTGATTTTATAACTTTAGAACAATTATAACGGCAGAACAATTGCGTTGTGAGATTTGTGCATTTTTGTACATGTTATGTTTTATTATTGATGTTTCGTGTTTCATAAATTAGCTTAAAGTACTTCTCCACTAAGCCGTATCCTAAAGACTTGTCTAAGCTAAAAAGCTCGTCTGTAAACAAGATGATGTGTGGCTGGGAAAACATAACGTAAACAGCTGAGCGCAGGCTTACGGGACCTGCCGGTACTCATACTAGATAAGGATGCAATATGTGTCACGAGAACGCTTGGGTGGTCTAAATAAATATTAAGCGAAATGGCGATGGCGGAATGTTATTGTTTTGTTCATTTTGATTCTCAATAGATGGCGCTTAGTTTCGATTTGATGATTCGTAACCTAAAGGGTCATCATTGAATCTTAATTTGAAATGTTATATAATTTATTCAGATATGTTGAAAATAATGAAATATGATTGCAAATCTACAGAGAGAGACTTTGTACGAAGAAAGACCGGCAGGGAACTCTCAGAGAGAGCAACTTTTTACGGTTCCATACCTAAAGAGTAAAAATATCCGCTGTCCGTCTGTCTATTTGTCACTGTTACTACATGAATCGTGATAGCTACCGCTATATATATAAATGCTAAAATCAGGAAAAAAAACAGAACTATATATAAAATTTTATGTTTTTATAGATCATGGTACCTCATGCGGAAACCTTCGTGCACGAGTCCGACTCAAAGTTGGCCGATTTTTTCTCCCTGTTTTATTTCATACAAAGAAATCAACTCCTTCTTGACTGATTTTTCAGCGATAAAACGAACACATTTTTATATCAAGCAAGGTTTTATCATTAAATCTTTATATTATCCCAAACGATTTCTCGAAGTTTCCTCTTTTCGGGGATGTCTTATCCTTAATTGGGTTTATGTAATAAATTATGTTATACATTAACGAGCCGGGAATTCGTTATATAAATATTAATTAATTGTAATATTAATTGTTTAACATAACATATAATATTAAATATCTACTATACATTTTACTATAATTAGTGTATAAATTAAGTGTATTTGTTCTACTATAATTTATTTTGTTGTATCAGTCGCACATGTGCAAAGGAGTCACCTTTAGAATATTTGTAATAATTTATACAGTTTCATCATTCAATGTGACCTGACAAACAACAGAAATAGTGAAATGTGATTAAATATTATGTTATTAATGTAAATGGTAGTGTATGAATATTTGTTTATATGTCTTTATATATCACAGCAGCTTGATGCGGTCTCTACTGTAGCTAATGAGTACGCGGCTTAAGGAGGAAACACATGTAGCCGTCATTTGTTTATTCTCGCACGTTGTTTATGAAACAACGCTAGAAAACGACTGCTGCTGGACAAAGGCAAACCCTAAATATCTCTAGAAATATCGGTCGCTCACGGTCCTCGGCCAACCCTTCCCGGCGTTCCTGCACTCATAATATGACCAACCTAGAGTAGTAATTAATCTAAATATACTATACGTGTTAAAGTTGCAAAATGAAATTAGATATCGCAACATCGCTAATATGTCATATCCTACGACTATGTGTCATGGCAAGAGAATTATTAGGTCGTATCTCAGATTTGTACATGAAAAACTCGAGAATGCTTAGTCTATAACGTTACTTTTACTGTAGACATAACGTTATCAAGTAGGTACGTCATGTATGTGTGCAGATCAGGGGTGCGATCTCATAACTCTAGAGTCATGAGGCATAGGATATGACATCTTAGTAATATTTTGGGATATTTAATTTCATTTAACAACTTTGACATGTCTTTTGATATATTGAGACAAATGACTAAGTCAGTAACACTACTGTCAAATCTATAGTCATTATTATTTTCATTCGCACCCCAGAACGTCGGTCGATTTAGTGGAATGTTAGCCTACGTTTCATTTTCGGTCCTGTCTTACATCACGCTGCAGAGGAATAGGCTTCGAATTCTGACCCTGAAGGCGGTGACATAGTGTTGCTGCTTGCAGATATTGTAACACCGTCAAATATAATCTATACATAGTATGTCATAAAGGCTGTTTGTACGCTGAGATCTTTTTTACCTACACAGTGGACTTCAAACGGTTGTCATTAATATACATAGTGATTCAAAAGAAAGTTTTTTATGTATAATACAGGACCACGTGGGCGAAGCCGACAAAGCTATATAATAGTATGACACTGCTATATTTCTGTTGCGATACTACACAATAATGAAATGTGTCTTTTACTAATCACGCTAAATGCATCAAACTCATGTTTCTGTAGCGAGCGACACAACACGACACAAAAATATCTTTCTACCTTTAACAATGCTACTTCATATTCCTCTTTGTTTGCATGCTGCATTCTCCATATTTTATTATGGCTATGTTTTAAATGTAAAATTAATTCTTATTACTTTAGTGACTTACAGCCAGTTGCAGAAACGTCCATTAAGGATTATGACGCCTTTAACCTCTAATGAATGTCAAATTTGTATGTGTAATGTCTCTTTAAATTAATGGCAATTTTAATGGACGTTTGTGCAACTGTCTGTGAATGGCATACATTAGGTTAGAGTAAGAAGTTTTTATAATTGCGAGTTGGATTCGCGCACGAAATGGTACGTAACATTATCCATTTAAAAAGGTTAAAAAAAGTTGACATTTCTTGTTTTTTATCGAGTTATTCGACATTTTCGAGTTAAATAAGATTTATTACTCGATCTATTACTCGTAAACTTGTAAAGCCAACTTAAGTGTGATAGTTTTCCTTTTAACATCGTAATATATAAGTAGTAATACTGTAACCTTTGAATTTTTACCAACGACTGCTTAGTTGGTAGAGGGGGGACACTTGACTCTAACGAAAAGCTTGAGTCACAATCGGTTCGGAAACCAAAAATGCGGGTGAGATAGAATGATTGCAAATATCATTACAAACTGAATTGTACTTACGTAACAATATTCTTTAATGGTGACACAATATACCTAATGTATTGAGAATATCGATGACGCAGTGGATAATGCACTCAGCACGCTACATAAGGCAAGCAAGATTAGCAATTAGCCTGTCATAGTGGGACGGGTTCGGTGCTTGGGCCAAATAATGAAAGGCTGACTAGCTTGAGAATTGATTTATTTATGGTATAAAGGATAAAGAAAATTTAAGTAAAGAAACCCTTTTTGGGTTTCTTGATAAAAACTTGAATCGTCCAAGTTGCAGAATACACTTTTATTATATTATATAATTTCTATTTTAATAACTCATTCATTATAATTAACAATCATTAATAAAATCATTAAGTTATAATTTATATGATTTATAATATATGTGATTTACATTATTACAACAGATTATTTTTTTACGAACTGACATCCATGAAAGGGTATATTTGATTAGTTAAAATTTCAAATTACGAAAGGTGAACAATAAAAAGAAATTATGTTGAATACCAAAGACAAAAAGTTTGCATGTTGAGACCTAGGAAAAATAAATGGTGGTATGACACACCGTTACAAAATAGGATAGGTAACTAAAAGTTTATCATCTAGAGCTCCTGCGTGCTTCGGAAGGCACGTCAACTTGTTGGCACGGCTCCGTCTGCAGTTATAAACACCCACCAACTGATTGGCCCGCGAGTCTTATCCCATTTTCCTTATACGATTCGTTTCGGTACCATCCATAGAGAAGATCTGTACCCCCTCCCTGTAAACGTTTATAATACTGATGATAGGGGAGACCTAGGTGAGTTGTGACAAGGAGGATTTCTCTCTACCTATTATAGTAAGCGAGATGGCATTAACGCTTGTTTGTCGTTCTCGACACGCGCTACACGACTCAGTATCTGTCGACGGTGCATATGGCACAGTTGCGTAAATACATATATTGTCAGTGTACAAAAAATTGCAAAAAGTAAGTTTTTGTTCAAAATATTATTTGAATATATATCATATCTTAGTATATGTGAATTGATGTGTTATTTTTTCTTAAGTTATGTAGTTGTTTAAGTCTCAATACGTGGCACTGATTTTATGTATGCGCATCGTGTTTAGAAAATATGAATTATTAATCGGACCAAGACGTCATTTTGAACACCTAGGCGAGTTGTGACAGCCTGTCACAACTCTCCTATCTTACTCCATATTTCTGCTGGGCTATTTTTACATTTTTTTTTATTAATTTTAGATGTTTGTTGGTGTGTTAGTAGCTACTTAAGGTGTATAATGGCATACCGCATACTTATTTTTTTTTTGAGAATGCCAAATAACTATACAGAGACTGAAAATCTAAGAATGTTAAGAAGCGTGTCTTAAGCAAAGAAAAAAAAATAAACCTAAAAAACCAAAGAAGACTAATAAGAAGAATAGAACAAGTGATGAAGAAGATGCAGAAAATAATTGCTTTTATTTGGTTTGCCTTAAAGCCTATGCAGACAGCAGATCGAATGATCAGTGGGTCCAAAGCCTTGAATGCAAAGGCTAGGCACGCGTAGATTGTACTGGGGACGAGCTGCATTACGTTTGGCATAATTGTGGATCTGATTAGATTAAGATTTTATACTAATTATAACAATAATATGATTGATCTCAAAGCGATACTATATTTAGTTAATGAAAATATTATAATTACTTGTTATGAGAATATTAATACTTTTAGTTGGTAGGTATTAAAAGATGATTAATCAAGTCAAATCAAATCAATCTTTATTGTTGATCGGAGGTTATATAAAGATATTGGATGCAAGGACTGAATAGTTACACCGTGATCTGCCTAAAAGGCATACAATATTAGTAGGTTAGTAATGGTCAACTAATCTAATCAATAACATGTTATGTCAAAAATTCAATTAATTCATTAAGTATTTATACATTTACAAAGTACTGTCAGCTAGATAGTCGTTTACACTATAATATGCTTTAGCTACTGTTAGCTTTCACATCGCAAGATTGTTCATATGTACATATATAATTGTTTTAATTTCAAATGTAATAATGTCTATTTATAAATTTAATTAATGTTAATTGTACCGCGTTCCCAAGTTAAAACTACCGTCATGATAAATGTTGTTAAGTAGTCTACCGCCATTAATTGAATCGAATCAGTATCGAATAAAAGACACTTGGGAACACGGTAATGGGAAGGACGCAGTCTAACGCTGGCGTCGGAGAAGTGAAGACGTGTCGAATATAACTTTATAATAAATTGTGATTGTGATACTTATAATAAACATTTAATTAGACTCTGCGTTTCCAATTCGATTTAATCCGGTTTGCTATTACTACTAATAATTTACAAAGTTTTTCTTTTAAAAACATTACAATTATCCAGATTACGTATTGTTTTTGGAATTTTATGAAATATTTTTGGAGCCATACAAAAGATACTTTTGTTCAACAGAGCTGTCTTAGAGGGTATCGTACACAATTTGTCTCGATGACGCAATCTCGTCTTATTTTCAAATAGTTGTTGATTCTGTTTGACAAAAATACCAACTTCGAATATATAGATTGATGGCAGGGTCATAATATTTAGTTTAATAAAATATGGCCTACAGGTATCCGTACTCTGTAAATGACATATGCTCCTTACACATTTTTTCTGGGCTCTAAAGGCAGTTACAGAATCAGTCGAATATCCCCAAAATATAATGCCGTATCGAACAGTTGAAACTACGTACGCATGATAAGCTGTAAGGACCGTGCACTGATTCGCGATCCTACTAAGTTTGTACAGTGCACAAGAATACTGGGACAACTTTTTGCAAACATGTTCAGTGTGTGTTTTCCAAGTCAAATTTATTATTATAGTACTGATTAAAGTACTGATTTGATAAAAAACGTGCTTGATTTATTTATGTCGTATGTAATGGTATTTTTATATCTTATAGCTTAAATACAATGATGTCACAACTTACCTCGGTACCTGTCACAACTTACCTCGGTGGTAGGAGAGTTGTGACAAGGGGAGTGGACTTGAATTTTGTTGTTTTTTTCAGAAACTATTATACTTTAATTAATTTTAGTTTTGAAAACAGAAGGAATGGCGCTAAACTAATTCACATGAGTCATAACTGTGAAATGTTTCTTAAGCGAGATAAAGCCCCTTATGTAAAAATTGTCACAACTCTCCTAGGTCTCCCCTAATACTCAATGTTTATTGACTAGAATGATTACAAAGTGTATTTAAACAAGTGTTAGAATTGTAATGATAGAAGCGTGTATAGCGCTGAGAATAATTCAACTATATTTGCGAATGTAATTAACAAAAGCATTTCCAATAAGTAACTGAATATAATAAAATAAATATTACTGAGCTCACGCACATCAACAATTGTGTGAAAGTGTGTGATACCTAAGTAGCTCGGTAGCGTAGTGGATAAGCGCCGCGGCCCGCGATCGTTGTCGTTAAGCAACTTTCGCAAGGGTCGGTCACGGGATGGGTGACCAAAAAATTATTATCTTGAGCTACTCCGTGCTTCGGAAGGCACGTTAAACCATTGGTCCCGGTTGCATTTGCCGTCGTTAATACCATCCAATCCGCATTGGGCCAGCGTGGAGGGTCATAGCCCAAACTCCATCCATAAGGAAGGCCTGAGCCCCTACAGTGGGGACGTAAAAGGGCTGATGATGTGTGATACCTATATGAGTAATTCATATTTTTTTCTTACAAAAATAAAATCGACTTCAAGGTTAAAGTTAAAAAAAAACTTTGTTCATGAAAATTCTATTGAAGTAGTGAACGTTGTTTATATTAAACGCCCGACGTAAATTGAATTAGCTGCCTTTAAGATGAAGTAATCTTAGTCCAGTTTTTAAGTCGTTTATGACTTTAATTTTTTTTAAGTGAACTTAACAGAAATCTTAATAGTTTCTTTTTTATTTTCTTCAATGATATAAGTTTGTCATCTATATATTATTTATATGGTTAAGTTGCAGAATGCTAGTTTTAATAAAATACATTGGCCCACCTCAGGCAATTAGCGATTGGAGAACATAAACTATTATAGTTTAAACTATAAGACGACACGAAGAACGAGAGGTAAACCTATCTACACCAACTTCTACTATCACAACACGCAAACCCGAGCAATATAGAATAGATCAATAAGATAAGATACATTATAGATAAATTCATATTTTACGTAGACCCTACTGGGAATTGAATTGGGAACCTCAGAGACGATGACGTCTTGAATTGACCTAAGAGCCACTCGACAACGCCGATCACCAACAATATTGAAACGAAATAAAAATATTTAATAATCAGCTTTAGATATATGATTTAAATTCGTCACAACTTGTCACCATGGCACACCATAATTATCATGACGATTGCACAATAAAGAAAAAATGTCATTTAGCAACGAGTAAACTAGAAAAGAGAACAAACAGACACTAACATAAATTTTGTGTTTGAAAAAACAAACTTTTGTAAGCGCTGTTTGAGTAGAGATGAATGGACAGGTGACGGGTAAAGTGTTATCTCAAAAAATACTTGAAACAAAAATCTGTTGTGAAGCTATAAAGTGGCCCACTTATATAACATTAATCAACACGTTGGTCCTCATTTATCCAGTTACGACGAGCAAGTTATAGGGGAACAGATGAACAATTTTACATAAATACATACATACCGACCAAAATCATAACCCTCCTTTTCGCTTCGTCGTAATCAGGTAAAAAATGTAGATTTAAAAAATTTGGCGCTGTTGAAGAAAATGCTAATCTATGTCATTTCACTTAAAATAGAAAAGAGTTAAACCTATTCTTTATTTTTTATGGTACCATTCCAGATTCGATTAATATCTATTTAAAAAACACTTTCGTGACTCACTGTACGCAGTAAAAGTAATTTATGCCAGACAAACAAGTGTGTTCTGGTTTAAAAACATTGTAATGCGACAAGATTTTGATAATACAACGTGCGTTGTAAAAAAATCATAGCGTGAGAGGCGAGACAAATTTTACTGTAAACACTAGTAAACATAGTAATTTTTATAAAGGCGCTATGAGCTTAATGAAGAATCGAGTGAGATGCAAATAGCTCGATTGACAAATCTTAAATTATTAATTTTTTATATCTAAGTAAGACCTATAGCTAACAAACAAAGATGATAATAATTTGAAGTGGTCCTCCAAATTTAAGACATAGTTATATATACAATTTGTAAAGCATTCTTATCTTTTATACAATTTAGATTGCCAACTGAAAAAGGTAATGTTTAATGCATCTTTTGCCAAAATTAAATGAAACAAAATAAAAAGAGGTTATTAATGATTAAAAACTCATCATCAACAGCCTATTAATGTTCCTATTACTGAGGCTCAGACTTTCCCTATAAATGGAATGAATCGAATTAAATAGGGAGACCGGGCTATGACCCACCACGTGCGCATTGGTGGGTGATAACGACTGCAGATGTAGCTGGGATTAATGGCTTAACATGCCTTCCGAAGCACGGAGGAGCTGAGTTAATAAATTTTTGTTCAACTATCCTATGACTGGCCCGACCGGCGAAAGTTGCTTAACAACCAGCAGCCCGAGTGCGCTCACCATCATAAATGCAGCCTTATTTATTTATTTATTTTGTACATACATACAATTTCATGTGAACAAATGTAACAGACATTAGTACAAGGGCACTGCTTATTTCAAATTGAAATTTCTACCGGCAGGCCCACAACAGGAAAAAAAATACAATAAGGTAGTCAGTGTGTACCTCCTAAATAAATTAATATGGAATATAAAAACAAATACGTTTTAATTAATGTACTGGTTGACTGGTAAAGAATGCCTCTTTGGCATTAAGTCCGTGATTTGTCTATTTCAATAGGCAATTAAGATTAAATAAATAAATAAATACAAATACCGGGAAAGAGAGAAAATAAAAATACATAACGGTGCAAACATCATATATATAATAATATATCGCTGCCCCCACAGAATAACGTGGTAAAATAAAAATGACAACTTTACAGGGTAAAATAAAAACGTAAATTAGTTAATATTTCAAAAAGTACTGGATCAAACTAATTTCTGTTGATGTTAAATTAAAATAGATTTTTTTCTCTAACTTATACAATAATAATAAAATAAATTAATAAGTTGTTCAAGGAAATAATAAGAAAAATGTAATGTACCACATATATTTTCTCTGATTCTAATTGCAAGTGATGTGACAACGTTATTTTACATTATATCCTTTACGACAAACTCGGCAACTAAACATAACAACAGTTTTCAATGTATTTTGACTTGTATTTCGCCGTGAGTAACAGCTTTTTACGACTTTTTTCTGGGAAAGATCTAGAAAAATTCATAACGTAATAAAATATATGTTCTTATTTCCAGCTTATTCTGTTTAAACCAGATGATGCATCAAATTAATACAATAACATAATTTTACAATAGGTTGCAATTAAAAAAATATTAATATTTCAATTTAAATACAACTATAACGTTATTATTATTAAAAACTTATTATCTCATGTAAATATTAAACTTTATAATTTATATTTTTCTAGTTCGCTTTATCATAAGCTATTATTGTACACTTTTGAACATTGCACAAGAAATCTCTTTCATGTTTATTTTTATTGCACCTTTTTTTACACCTATCTTTACAAATTTTCGCACTTATAATAATAGTAAGATAAGGCTATAAAAAACCGAGAATTATATTAAAATCAACAGTATTTCATAAAAAAATAAGTTTTTTTTTATAAAAAATAACTAACCAAACAACAAACAATTTATTTCTAGATCTATCAGTTATTCATTAATGGCATTTTGAAATATTTCTGTTTGCATTCTTTTCTATTTTTTAATTAAAATACTTTTTTTAATAAACTATATTTGTTTTTTTGATCTTCTTCCACATGTTTATTTAGAAAAACTTTTTAGAGGCTCAAGTTCGGATTTCGTATTTATATCGCATTGTATTTACAAATAGTATATCAGGATCTATATGTTTTATTTTTGACCACATTACTTTGTTACATATAAAATCTCGTAACAAATATATTTTGTCTGCGAGCGCTTTTATGTGATAAAATTATTTTTTACCTTGTATTTTGGAGTTTAACATTATGGCTTACATTTATAGTATTTGTTTTGTGTGTTCGTTTTCGATGAAATTTAAATGACAACAACCGGTTTCTATAGCTCCCCTTTCATCTATTTCATAGTGCCAAACGTAGCAGTATACTTGAAGATTTAAATGTTTAATATGGTAAAATTATAGATAGGGGATTTTCTCTTATAATTAAATATACTCCTACGTTTGACTGCGGGGTATTTAAAACTTGCTCGAGATCAAATATAGCAACTGTTCTTTATTTCTTGTGCCATTTCTTTGATCTTGATGGGTAATCTATAAGTTTCTTCGAGGGTAACCTTTCTTTCTTCATACAAAGCACAAGTATCGATCTTTCTTGGATTTGAAAATGAATAATCAAAAAGTTTATTAAATAAAATTCATACTGTTTTTTGGTCGCTTCTGTGTACACCCTTCTGGGTGATCGGTTTTGTGATTACTAAACCACTCGTTATACAGGCGATACATTTTACTTATGTTTAAATTTTCTAACAAACACAATCTCTTTGATTATTTTCTTGTGTAAAGATATTTTATTACAGGGAAGAGCTTGATGTGCGTTTAAAATGCTATGTTTAGTCGATATATTTATTTTTCGTTGTTTTTATTGTGTTCCCCTTTTATGTATGTTTTCGTCATTCTTACTCTTTTCTATAGCTGTATAAACATTTTTTTTCAGATATGCTTAATGTATTCAAACAAAAAGATTTACAAACCTATTCTTTGCTTCTATTTAATGATAAAAAATAAGTTATAACTTTTTTCTCTTTTTGCATCTTAAAATGTATTACCATTATCTTCATGCTCACCAATTCTCCAATAAGACACAAAGATAGCTTTTCTGTATTTATCAGTGAACTTTTTGCAGCATTTCTTTTTGAATTTGCAAAGATCTCTAATGCTTTTTGGGGGATCTTTTAGAACTGACCCCGGTATAAAATTGCCCAGAATTCTTAAGCAATTTATTCTTCTTATTTTGCCATTCATTTTTGTTACGTTTTCTAGTAAAAAATTTACTTTAGGTTTATATATTTTCTTCTTTTGACCCATTTTCTTCTTCTGACTTATTTTCTGCTCCAGACTTGTTTTCTCTTCCATTTGTTTTTCTTCTTTAGGTTTATTTCCTTCTTTGGACTTAGTTCCTATCTCAGATTCATTTTCTACTTCTTGTTTTGAATTTTGATACTTTAAAATGTCATCTTCCTCAATAGGCTTACCAACTGACTTTGAGATACGTTCTGTTTTTATGCAATATTTACACCGTTGTTCTGACTAACTTCGTGGATGTTTTCTAAGCTAGTGGTTTGAAATATAATTGTTAAAGTATTGGACTCACTTTGAGTGCTCATGTTGTAATCTTTTATGTCGTATATAATCATCGAAATCCAAGAAAGTTATGCTGTTTATATTATCAATACATTCATCATTCACTGTAGCTTTCTGTTTATAATTTCGATCAAATTCTTCAGATAAATTGGAAATCGTTGAAGGTGTTTTTATTGCATTGTTATTTTTATTTACATAATTTGTTATGTGAGGCAAAACTGATCGTTCTGAAATATTATCGAAATTTGGAGACAATTTTCTTCGAAAGATTTCACAACTCCGAATTTTCTTCGAAAGATTTTACAACTCCGAATTTTCTTGTCGCGCGATATTATTCAGTTAGCTACTGTCATCATGTTTGAGATTTTCAATATCATTTTTTGATACTGAAATGAAAATGCAAGAAGTGGTGTTGTTTCATATTTTTATATAGTAACAGTTGCATATTTTTCTAATATCAAGAATAATGGCATGTTAAATGTACGACAACATGACTCAAATACATGGAGCGGTAAATTCAAATACGGCATATAGGGCGTATATTTTTTATCAGAAAATAGTCGTAAAATGGTTTACTGGGTTCGCAGGTATGATAATGTTCTGGAATAGGATCGCAATCGATTAATACGTAACAGAGATAGAAACATTTGCATTGTACTTGCTTGTTTCTATTTTATTCTTATAAAATATTTTTAACAGTGATCCCTAGAAAAAAGTTGTCTTAGTTAATAATTATGTCAATTTTAAGAAAATAGATATAAAAAAAAATTAGATTATGGTATTGGCATCCTAGAAGCCAAAAATGGGAAAACCTTAAAAACGTCATAATGTAGCTTTACCACGTTGTTCTGCGGGGGCAGCGATATATATTATATATAAAGATTAATAATACCTACTCTCTCCAATATCAACAACAGGAAAGATAATGATCCTTTACTCTTTTTTTGAACACAGAAAAAGTGCGACTGTCACGTATATCGGCAGGTAGAGAGTTATTACTTTTTTCTATCGAGAAATTTACACATATTCACTTATCACACAGCGCAGGTGCGTTCAGGAGTATGATATACTTGTATTATACAACCAACCAACTTTACATAACCTATGAAGCAAGAACGATTTAAGGTAATAAATTTTTGGTTATCCATCCAATGACTGACCTTTACTGAAGTTGCTTATCTTACCCGCGGAGTAAACGCACCAACCACTGTCATTGCGGTTTGCGTTGTATAGGTTTTTTATGGATTACTAGCTTTGGCCAGCGGCTTCGTCCGCGTATTCCTTAGGGAAACGTTTGGTGGGATAAAAAACATCATATTATCTAAGTCAGCTAATACCCTATCTGTATACTAAATTTCATAAAAATTAGTTCAGTAGTTTCGACGTGATTGACAGACAAATATTCAAATAAAGAAACTTTCATATGATCAATATGAAACTGAAACATGATATGTTGGTATATGTTACCTTGAGTTGCTTTAGCTATTTAAGGTAGAGAAATAAACCCGGCAAATATATGTTTAATTCCATTATTTGAACATTTATCTAAAACATTCAAGATCCCAAAATACTTAGTTTCGACTGAATGAGGTAGTCTAATGGGCGTCTCTCGGCTGAAGTGATGATGATGATGATGAGGTAGAAAAGTATTAAAATTAAAATATACCACCAGTTTGGGATAATTAACCACATAAAATGCACACTCATATTACCACACTGCAAAATAAAAAACTCCCTTTTTCTTGTCAGAATTTCTACAGATCTTCTTTTCTATTCTTTTAGAACTGATGTTACCTTTATTACCTTTGTACACAAGTTTTATGTGATGGTCCTCTAATGTTATGTATATTAGGACCAATCTGATGGACTGAACAAAGAGAATTCATTCACCACCAAGTTCTACAAGTCGTTTGAGAAGCGATGTACAGAAGCCGATGGACACGAATAGTATAATCCAAATGTGATGAAGAGCAGACTACAGAGTGAATATTGTGACTTAGCGTTGGATTCAAAGCTGATTTTTTTATACAATAATACTGCTGTTAATAATTAAAATTTCACATAATTGAGAAAACGAGATGCTATATCTGGTATTAATATAAGCAATACATTCAACAACCGAATAAAGCGTTAAAAGCGTTTTTCAATAAATGGAACCGACTTTAATGTCGGTTTAAGTTTGAACTATAAATAAATAGAAATTATACTTATCTAAAAAACTTCATTATTACTGCTATTTAAGTTGAATGCAATTTTTCTTTAGATTATTCAATGATAACCGCCCGACTGCTACAGCAGTTTCTTGATTATTGAAGTCGCTTTTAAGATATGTATTATTTCATGATTTTTAGTGGTATTGTTTTTGTCGAACATAGAAATCCCTCCTTTCAGATTTAAAATGAATGCAAAATGCGCTACCTTTTTTTTTGTCGCTGATATAATCATGTCATCAAAATATTTTGGTGAAAAGCGTATTTTGTTAATTTTTTAAGATGTCTTATAAACATTTCTGAACATCGATTCATAATTGGCGGAGTAATCACGTGACAAATACACAAAAAAAACCGCAGGGTTGAATTCAGAACCTCCTCCTTTTTTAAAGTCGATTAAAAATAGTTTTCTAAGTTGTCGTTTTCATACTGGTTCCTTTTCATGCGTAATACTCATTAAATAACTATATTTAAAGAATGAAAATTTAATTTCATTTAGACGTATCGGATCTTTTCAAGGTTCTATGTTCTTTGACTAAGATGTTATTTTTTTTTTATTATGAGCTTAGTAACCCTCAAACAATACCTTAGCTTAGCAAAGTAGGTATTATTTGAATCAAATATAAACGGGTTGTTATCCATTACCGGTAGTTATGTTATTTTCATTTTCAATATTTTCAAATCTATTTTGCTGTTATTTGTTATTGTATAAGAGTAAGTGACACTGACATTTGCAGATATCGCAAACAAGAACGTGAAACACCAAAACATCTCCTGTATGAATGTGGACCATTGATCCGCAAGCGAAGCATACATCTGGGATGATATATAATCAGCCCAGAAGATATAAAATCTCTAAAAGCCTTTTTAAAGTCTACCGGGCTAAAGGAGTTACTACAGTTCTGGCGGCAAGTCACAATAGATCTTCAAGGTCGCAGTGACAGTTCCTCAAGGAACTGCATAGCCTCTTATAATAACAAATAATAAATTGTAAAAGAGAGGTCAGAAAATGTTTAGAAATAATCGAGAACTGATTTACAATGTAGACATATTCTATGCGACATAGAAACTAGATTAAGATCTACAACAAAGTTAGACTGTGCCTTTTATCTGCATTGTTATGATCAAACATTTGTAGACAGTATGACAACCAAGGATACCTCTATGTTGTTTTACATTATACAATGAGAAATCAAATGTTGTAACATAATTTAATTATAATATTTGATTATATAATTCTGCAACCACAATGTTACTTCAAAACATTTCCCTGGCTGATTCGCCCGCTTTAATTACGAGATTTTCTGACCAATATTTAATTTATTTATTATTATTATTAATTTATCAGGTGATCAGAAGGGTGGTTTGTACCTCGCCCAAAGAATTAGTTTAGCTATTCAAAGAGGAAACGCTCGCAGCCTTCTGGGTACCTTACCTGTAGGCAATGAACATTTTTTATTTAGTGTAGTTATTATTTTAAGACATAGTTTAAATAAGTAGTTTTAATGTATAAGACCTTTTATTTATTTAATGGTTGAATTTGTCAATGTTCATTTTTAGCCATGTGTACAACTCAGGGCTAAGAAAGAATAATCAATTATTATTCATCATCAGCTTCGTTTGAAGACCAAGTTTGTTTCAAGGAGGGTTTACAGCCGGTACCAACGGCTTTACGTGCCTTCCAAAACATAGAAGTCACCCATCCTAAGATCAGTCCTTGAGTAAGTTTCTTAACTTCTGAATTGTGGATTCAGTGTTTAACGTTGACCATAAAAAAGTTATTTGGAGCTCCAAATAACTTTTTTATGGTCAACACTTATGGTTTGTGCCGTGCGTTATGTTAGTCAGTGTGGCAATCAATCATTCGTATTAATTTATATATAATCAGTAGCAAATAAGTAGAGTTACATATTTTCCACTTCAAGAACGAAATAACCAAATTTCATTGCAAGCCCCTCCATTTTTAATTAGTATTTCCAAAATCCTTCTTTAGTTATTACCAACCGGCCCTACCTACATTATGAAAGAAACTATGGTGTAAAATTACTAATCTTGTACTATGGGATTATTAAAAAATAAAAGAACACGTAGGGATAGTGATTTTTTTTTCATAAAAAATACATAATTACCCTTATTAAGTAAATTATAAAAAAGAGTTTATTTTCAAAATCAATGCTTTGAAAAAAGAAAAACAATGAAAAAAAATATTTAAACAAATGTGAGCTTGCTGTATTCAACGAATAAACAAATAATGTTAATAATTGTGATGCTAATTAAAAGTATACAGTTAGTTATTATTGCAACAATGTTAATGATAACATAATAATTATTTAGATAACAGTGCAAATATTATTAGAACAAGTAATATAGAAATTATCATAAGATCTTATCTAACGTAAGTGATATACCTCATAATAGCGCTAGTGTTAAATTTATTAAGCGTTAAATAAATTTGTGACGATTTTTTTATTGTTACGTAAATCAACGTGTTGAAACTGGTTGTAACCATGATGATATCGAGAACTTTAATGGCTCTAAGCTAAATTAAACTTAAGGCGACGGTAAACAGTGATGACCTTGGCGATAGTATCGAGCGGCTTGCACATCTTAGATCTACAAAAATTATATAAAAACATTTACAGATATTTCTCAATTATATTTGAATTAGCTTTCCTCCAGCAGATTGCCGATACGTATATTTGATTATAAATTAGATCGCAATTCGCGGAGAAATCAGTTAATGCCTACCTACATGAAAAAACATAAAAAGCGAAAAAAAAACGGATACAATTTACAGAAGAATCGGTGAATATACATAAAAAAAACAGGTCAAGTGCGAGTAGGACTCATGCACTAAAAATCATTTATTGTATAATAATTATTCTGTTTTTTTTGTATTTGTAGTTATAGCGGCTACAGAAATAAAGGAGTACATCATCTGTGAAAATCTCAAGTCAAGTCAAGTCAAAAGGCTATATGCCTAGTGACAGAAAAAAATCAAGTTTGTTGTATAGGAGCTCCTTAAATATTTATTTTATTTTGGTTGGTTCTAGTTTATCTTTGAAGATTGCAACTAATTTTCACGGTTTATGAGATACAACTTGGTGACAGACATACAGACAGCGAAGTCTTAGTAATAGTGTTCCCATTTTACCCTTTAGGTGCGGAACCCTTAAAACGATAATGTGGACCGCGACTTACGTATATTCAATTATACGTTATGTTAGTACTAAGGTTAACTTATTTATTTAACAGTTACACTATTTTGAATGTTCAGTTAATTTTTGGTAGCTATTTCAGCATTAGTATTTTAGTGATCAAGACCGTGTTAAATTTTTGTCTGTTCAAAAAAATGGATTTAAGAATCTACATTAAATTTGTGTGAAAAACATAATTAGTCAAGCGTTCGCTTTTCGAATTTTTAATGTAATATTACATGGTGAAGCTGCGATGGACAAAAGCCTTTTTCAATTCCAAATTCGGAATAATTTTTGAACTACTACGGAGTCTAGACACTTCGATAAAAATATACATCATCTTCATCACCAGCTTATTAATAGGGCCTCAAGCCTTCCCTATGCATAGAATCAAATCAAATCTAATATGGAGAATGGGCTATGTATGACACACCATGCGAGCCCAGTGTGATTTGGTGGTTGTTAACGACTCCAGTTACAGTTGAAGCAGCTTAACTTGCCTTCCGAAGCACGGAAGAGCTAGAGATGGTAAATTTTCGGTCACCCATCCTATGACCGACCCTTGAGAAAGTTACTTAACAATCGTATCGCGCTAATCACTTCAAAATCATCAATTATTCATGGTCCACCTCTTTTAAAAGCATGTCGATCACAAATGCAACACATACTTATAGCAAAATACAAAGAATCCAGAAGTTGTCGGGTCGACCACATCGGATTATTATAATGCTAAAGTTTCTTTGAAAGAACTATTGTCAACAATGTCCAATAGTATCATTTCCAATTTCATGAATATCAACAATAAACAGATAAAGATCACTGACAAGAACAGCAAAAAAGTGATAGTATAACGTGTTTCCGTATTTCATTGTTGGACTCATGATATATTTTTGAGGAAACATCTTATAATACAACATTACACGCACAATAAATGTTACCACGTAGAATTACGCGCTTTGGTTAATTTTAATAGCGATCGAGATCGCCGAGTGTGCATAGAATACTTATCTGTGTAGATGGGACATTTCAATGTTGTCACCTTTTCTGCCTATACGTCAGCTATAATATTGTATAGTAACATACTATAATTAGAAAATTGAAAATCAATGGTTAGCAGCTAAATTAGTCAAAATAAATCCTGATTAATTAATTGACTGTTATTTAACCTTAGTAACATTAGCCTGTGGGCCAGTTTTCCACATTCACTAGAGAATTAAAAGACTAATAGTTTTAAACGTGGAAAACATTGAATTAAAAAAAGTTACTAAAAAACTTGGAGAATTAAGAAATAATTTTCATAAAATTTTAGTGAACATTAAGTACTTCGGGCTCATTAATAGTCATTAAATAATTTTAAATGAACAAAGTAATGAAACTCATTAAATTTTAACTAAATAATAATGAATTAATGAGGCACTTATGATTAATATAAAATCATTTAAATAATAAACATTATTATTATTAATTATAACAAGTAGATCAAATATCACAAGACAAATAGTTGTCAATCATTTAATAAATAACACCGTCTACAAATTTTATTCTTTGATCATTACAAATAACCACCCGTTGTGTGCCCCCATCATTTTTCCATACCAATTACGCAACTCAAGCGCAAATGTAGCATCTCATATTATGACGGGTGTATTCATGTGGAGTACACCCTCGAACACATGGGTCGCAGGTTCGATTCTTATTGAATTTGTACGAGATGTTTTTTTATGTTTGCCAGGGGCGAAATTTTAAGTGCGATTTAATAGTTGTGTTCTTTTGTGTGTGTTTTTTTCGATTGCATTTGTCAGTATGTTACGTGGTGTATGTAAAATTGTTTCATTGACATTTTACTGATTGAAAGAATTGTGAATAATTAAATCATTGAGGACAATGAAACATTTATATTAAAAGTATTACACTATCCATCTCGGGCAGCTGGGATAATGAAGTTTATAATTATCTCCTAAAAAAAAATAAAGCTTTTAACCGAAGAAAAACTTCATAAACTCTTTAGATATACTGGTCTGTAATCTATACTAATATTATATAGGTAGGTATAGAGTTTTTTTTATTGTTTGTATCAATTAAGCTCCTAAACTACTAGACTGATTTTTAATTCTTTCATATACGGGAAGGAAGCTACAATGCGGGTGTCACAGGCTATAATTTACTTTATAAGTCGCCAGAAAACAGCTAGTCTTTCAGTTTTATCGTATAGAATACAATAAACAATGCTTAGTTGATTTATATATATTAAAACTGTGAAAACATTTTCTTTTTTTCACAGTGCTCCGTTCAATACACTCAAAGCCCAACATTTGTGCCACAACATTCGCCAAGGAGTAGATTCGGCATTAGAAGATTTTCCAAATATTCATATATTTGGATGTAGTCCGCTCGAATAGTGAGCCCAAATGATTTGCGTGTAACAATCCCGGAAGGGCCAGATCGAAGGACTTCTCAAATTGTTTTCCGAATGTCCGTAGAGGGGTGTTTATTAGATTCACAAAGGGCCGACAAGGGTCCTCTTGTACATAACTATTATTTATATTTATATACGAGACGCACCCCGGAGATTGAGAACGGACTCTGTTGTCTTCTAAGAAAATGCTGTGTTTAAAAAATACTAGCTGTTCCAGCGGCTTCGCTCACGTGGTCCGAGGGTACTGTGCGCTCTGACCTGCTATACTGGACTTAAGCTAATCTTAATTAAAAATCTGCCAGTCAACATCCACCTTTCGCATCATCATCATTATTATCAGCTTTTCAGCGTCCCCACTGCTGGGATATACCTGCCCAAATAAGAAAAATTATAAGATGTTATATCTTTATATATAAATTGATGTCTGGACTCTTTTTTCCATTTTGGTGCGCATAGAATCGATACGCCTTGCAAAATATACAAACAAATATTTTCTTTGATGTAATAGTCCTTTTATTGGAGTCTTTTATTAATGACGTCGTCATTTTACTTCGATGTATATGACTAATGTGCTTATTCTGGACTTTTACATAAAGGCTTTCGTTTAGGGTTTAAAAAAGCCTGATGCTTTGCTTGTGCAAGATTCGACGCCTGATCCTCATAGCAATTTGATGGTTTCATTCATTGAATTTTAGTTGTTATTTTAGATGAAATTGTAACATTTCTTTTTCACCCTATTAATAATCTCCAATTGAATTATGTTATTGGAAAAAACCGCAAAATGGAAAACGAACGCTACTTTGTTTGATAAAAACTTGTAAAAATGAAGACTACAAATATAACAAAACTCAAAATCCCATTTAGACGGTAGTGTCATCTAGTGATCAGTAGCGTCACCTAAATGTAACATTTTCGTGTACTTAACCAACATATCATCAGCATTAAATATTAGCGACAACGATTGTACCCAAACAAGCAGCTTAAATCATTTAATAATAGATTTGGAAAAAGATGACATGTAATATAATTAAAGTGACAAATTGAATTGCAAACAATGCTTTCTATGGTAGATAACGATTTAATACTCTATACGAATTTCCACTCCCATTACATCCCTCTATGTGTTTTTTCGGGATAAGGTTTAAGATAGATATATGCTGCCGCGGACTTTTTTTTTACTTTTAAAGACGATCAATTTCGTAATACATAGCTTTTGTGTAATTTTCACCGTTAACATAGCGCAAGCAAAGCTTTAAAAAAGTATAATATTTTCCAATATTTGCAATATTTTTCATTACTGCTCCACTCCTATAAGTCATATATCATAGCAGGTATAACATCACAAGCGTGATGTTATATAACCTATAGCATTCCTCGATAAATGAACTATTCAACACAAAAATAATTTAGTTCCTGAGATTATAGAGTTCAACCAAACAAACATATTAGCGTCATGTAATGGTAATGACATATTAAAATCTCTTTGGTGAAAGATAACATTTTCCGTTTCATTTTGACACCTATGATTTGTATAGATATATATTATTATTACAATTTTTCAAGTCGACAAATGCAGCGATGTCACATCTTAAAGCTTTAATGTAATAAAACCTTTATTACCTTTTGAAATAGGTTTTATTTGGTTCAACCACTTTGGTATCACAGCGCTGTGATCGGTGCCGAGTTTAAGGTTAATTTTATAACAGAACGACACTGCAGATGGAAACTAAAGTGCTATAAGTATATAATTACATTGAATTAATTGAACAAGGTTTTCATGTTGAAGTGAAATGAAAGCTTATGGTACCTACCCAAGACTGTAAACTAAAACTAAATTAATTTAGGCTTGATTATGGTTTATGTCATAGAAACGATAGATGATAGGATTAACTGTGATAAAAAATATATTATCTTATTTAATGATGCTGCTGTGACCGAACGGCTTGCACAGCGGAGTTAAGATATCATATCTGAGGTTGCGAGTTCTATTCAATGCAAAGACTTAACTTTTCTATATTGTTTCGAGTTACGTTGTGTTATAATAAACATAAGCAATATATGCTATGCAGTTAATATTTATTTATTTTATTGTCTAAGTCAATAATCCCATAAAGGGATGGAAGTGACTCATCTTTTTGAATCGGCTACTTATTGCTTCAACGCTGCCCATTAAATGAATTTGCTCCTTTAGTTAAAGCTAGGCTTAACTCTTCATAGTCCAGACACCCCACACGACAAAATTAAGTGTCCCAGTGACAATTTATACGAATTATATGAATCTCACTTACCCCTTACTATGTTTTACTATGCATAAATCCACCAATCTGAGATAAACTTTAAGTAAAACTGATTTAAAGTTGAATTTTACTCAGAGTTTATCCACAATAGAACGTTTGATCGCGGTATTATCATCAATAGTGCTTCTCATTGAAGCAACGTTGACAAATTGTTGTCAGTGAGCTGTGTGCTTTATTGTGAGTAACATAAGGTCGGTTATTCTCGTGTTTCTGTCACAATATCGCCGCGGGGGTCGAAAAATCCAACCCTCGACTGCGACGCCCTGTGTAGTAAGCTATCATCTGTTACTGCGTTTTGTTGCAGAGAATTTTTGAAATAGTAAAAAAGACAAATGTCTCGTTTTGATTCTGCAGCTGTTTAGATTTATATTTTATTTTTTAATGATCAATTTTAAATTTGCTCTCGTGTTCTAATGGACATTGAAACAAATAAAATTGTCAAAATCTTTAATTATGATGGTCTTTTGCTCGTTTCCTTAGAGCACACTGCTAATAATTCAATTTATGATAACCAAACTTTTTAAAATAATAGTATTAATCGAAAATATTACAAATGTTTTTAGAAAACATATATTTATTATGAAGATCGAAATGTGTAAAAAGGACATTTTGTAAAATTGGTGATAAATTTTACTGTCACAGCTTCATTACAAAATTTTAGCAGGACCACTTAAAAAATAAAGTACTGAGAATTTTTAAAAAACATTAATTCTGAAGTTCGACTGCGATACAGATTAGAGCACATGAATAGGAGTAATGAAATAAATATTTTGCTGGTGGGGCAAATTCGATAACGCCCGAATGCCCAAACCCCCAATTTGGCCAGTCATTTCACAAAACGTCCGGATTGTTTGCGGTTAAGCACCATGAACATTTTCTATTGCGCACATTGGGCGGAAATAACCTACTGTCAAATGTTTTTTCGCTTCATGGCAAACGGTCTTGAATATACAGCCAGATATCTTTCATATAATGCTCCCATTTCTTATTTTATTTTAGTAACTCGTAACCTTTCTAGGTTACTTTTGGATTATATTTTTTTTATATAATTAAGTAGTTTTTATAGATAAATCTTTTACTAGGCCTCTGCCGTATGTGAATTTATCTATTTGTTCTTTAAAACTTTATAGACACTATTTTTTTATCAGAATTAAATTTTAAATTATAAAGAGACAGAGATTGGTAACATTTTTCAGAAATACCAAATTACATAATTAATTAAAAGAATACCAACATTGAAACTGTGATATTTATACATCAAGAAAATATTTGATACAAATGAAACTAAGCCACGAAGAGAACCACGAAGGTTTGTGTACATTTGTTTTTGTAACAAAGTGGTTACGTGGCTATCTCAGAGTTTCCTAAAAAAGACTTCGGTTTTCTTATTTTCCACAATAGAACTGGTTTCTAGGCGTCGCCATCTCTAAGCATTTATTCCTGGATAAAATAAATGGCCTTTCTACATTGTCTCGGGTCTGGCGTGGTTTCGGATCTTATTTTAATTTAAGATCTGAGCAATGTATATGATATCGTCTTATATATTTTATCCATAGTATTATGGCTCCAATAATTCAACCTCTATACTGATTCATTGAATCCGACAAATATAAATACCCCACAATTACGATTTATCAAACATTCCGTCCCTATTCGTAGACCGTAATGACAATCAGTATTACACCCCCGGGCCATTGAAACCTTATTTGCTCTTTAGTAGCCCGAGTCAACAATTTAAATAATATGAGAGGGCGTCGAACTAGAAATTAAAATTTCATGGGAAAAATCACATATTGCTACGATGACTACTATTTGTAGAACTGTGCAAACTCACGAGGATTACAGATGAGATTCGGATTTTATTGCTGACTCGATTTTCTTTGCGAAATATTTAATGGTCAAAAGAATAATGCGGGATTGCTTAAGGTTCATTACTAATATGCTATATACTGTATTACAAATGCGAAAGCTTGTGAACGAATGAATGAAAAATTCTTTATTGTCCATAAACACTAATCATAGGAAACAATAACACAAAGAACAAATAGTACAATCGGCGGCCTTATAGCTGAGAACCAATTTTTTCCAGGCGACCGTTACAGTTTGGACAATAAAAAATTTAAATCTAAATTAGATAGTCTATGTTGTCTTCAGTATGCATCATATATACTATATGTATAATACATATGTACTGTAATGTTCATAATGACGGATAGTGCTCCTTGACTGGATTTTTGAAACTACATATTTACTGTTTGTGCACGTCTTATATTTTCATGCAATGCATTCCAGAGACGGGCAGCTTGAATTTATAAAAGATTTGTCAAGAAATTCAGTGAAATGCATTGGTGTCTCCAATTTTAAGTTCTCTGATGATCTCAAAACACGAATGTGGGTATTATGAAGGAAATTAAAACTTTGTGAGGATGTATGGATGTTTGTTACTCATTTCCCCAAAGAGTACTGAACAGATTTTGATGAAATTGGGTATACGAACAATTCTTTGTATACCACTAAACAGTTAACTAGGAACCAGGCGCGCAGTAACCGTGAAACTATGATATCTAGCAACTTCCACACCCAATCAGTATCCCCAAGACCTGATGTGTACCATCCGCACATAAATTCACATGTACAAACGACAACGAATCTTGCAAAATCACTCGTTATTGCGTTCAAGAATAACCATACAGATCAATCAATGTAGAAAATTATCTTTTAGCTGCTACAAGACAGCTAAGGCAATCTTGGTTTTTTAGATTTCAATAATACTGGACCTTTATTTAAGTTTAATTATAACATTATTATATCTTCCAGCTTGAAATATTTTAAAAATGTTTCCTTTATTGTAACACATATTATCAAATTACGTGCAATTTTAATTAAGTAAATAGATTAAAAATATATATGGAAATAGATAATCAACCTTATAAGAACAAAGAAACTGAATGAAATGTTTTCTTTTTTTTTAATTTAAATCAGAATTAGTATGTACACAACTCTATTTTTCTTAAAAATAAAAATTATATATGACCCAAATAGATGTGGAGCTCGGTGGCGTAGTTGATAAGCGCCGCGGCCCATGATCGTAGTCGTTAAGCAACTTTCGCAAGGGTCGGTCACGGGATGGGTGACCAAAAAATTATTATCTCGAGCTACTCCGTGCTTCGATAGGCACGTTAAGCCGTTGGTCCCGGCTGCATTTGCAGTCGTTAATACCCTCCAATTTGACCAGCGTGGAGGGTCATGGCCCATCCTCCTTAACCATCCATAAGGAAGGCCTGAGCCCCTGCAGTGGGGACGTAAAAGGGCTGGTGATGAGATGGTCCATATCGGAGGACTATCTTTAAAATAACACTGCAGGCGTGTATACCAACGTGGATTTGTTCCATTTTATCACTTTTCTTACGAAAATATAACGAGATGAGCGTGATGTCGTCGAACTCCTCGGCGATCGGAAACAGAATGTGTGCGAAAAATGGCGGCAATTTGCTTTTTCTTAACGAACTGTCAAAGTCAGTGTCACCATTCTAATAAAATTAAAAGTATCGATGATCACGCTCTCTCTACAATCGAGTAATTAAGTAATCGAGTAACTAGAAATTAAAATAAAAGAAACTAAATCAAACGATCTTCGTAAAGATGATGCGACATATATTAAACAACTCTTAAGCCGTTTTCACGCGTTTGTATTTAGTTTTATTGACATGAACACTTTAGTCTTATGTGAAAACGGAACCTGTAAAGGTTCCGAAACGTCAATAAAAAACTAAATACAAACGCGACGAAACCGTTAGAAGTTGTTTCATTTATAAGAGAAGAAAATATAAGAAATCGATAAATGGAATTTACTTTCCTTTGATATCAGCAAAGTCCACAAGAGTATGATCTTTTCAGAATTTAAACTGTACACTTTCGTCGCAATACGCTTTTAGGCTGTATAAAAAATTCATTGCAGGGGGATCCCTGTTTGCAGTTCAGCTTACTTAGCAGATGGGCGGTTCGCAGGGCGGTCAGAATCTCCTGAGCAAACGGTGCGATGCTTGTTTTATAGTTTTATTTAGATTTTCCTTTTTCATGAGCGCACGATAGTCTTTTGTTTGATAGCTTAAGTCGAGGATGAATTATAATAATTTTAATGCTGAAATATTATGATTTTAACAATATACCATCTCAGGCCGGCCGATTTTCAAATTTATTATTCGAATTAAGCAAAGTAATAATAAAATTGAAAATCGTATAAGAATTCAAGGAAAAATGAATGAACACATATACACAAAAAGAGACATACCCGTCGAGCATAGAACTTCCTGGTTTCCGAGTTCTTGCCAGTTAAAAAAGTAAGTCGGCTAAAATATGGTTGAGATTAATTTGAACAACATCCATAAAATAACGAGATCGATTTCTTGCAATCATATTATGACACTGTCCATTACTTCAAATGTCAGATACCTACAGATAGCAGACATATAAGTACGTTACATTTGTAGGAAAACTCTTTTAGAAAATTACTAAGATCTCACAGAAGTTTTGTCTTAACAGGTAGACCATTTTCTTGGCCGACTGTACAGCAACACAAAGGTAGTATAATAATATAGCTCGCAAACAGCGGTACAAGCGGCGACATGATCCCTCTGGAGTATTGTGTCCACACAATATATGTGCAAATAAACCCGCTCTTTCGAAGAATGGATGCGGCTGTAGTCGGATCGAAGAGACTCGGCTTCCAACTAAATTCTATATGAATAAAGTTGTGATATTAAGGAGCGTGATGGCGCAGTGGCTTGCGCGATCGGCCTACAAAACGGCTGTAAAGCAATTTTCACAAAAACCGGTCATAAGATGGGTGACCAAAAATTTTTGATGTCGAATTCCTCCGTGCTTCGGAAGACACGTTAAGTTTCAATCATCCATTCTATGATCGGCCTTTGCGAAAGATGCTTAACTTCCGCATCGTAAACCGAACGCACTGCTGTTGCGCCATAGTAAATATGTTTATTATAAATAAACATTATTTTTTGGTTTTAATTACTATGTAGTGAAGCTTAAAATCGTTTATTTTCCCAGACCTTTGCAATTAAACGAAACGTTTGATTTATTTTTTTATGACATTGATTTTGGTCCGAGATAATCATCCAGGATCTAAGAAGAAACAGCAAGTTGGCCACGAGAACTTTGTAATAGCTAACGCAACCCTGTTGAGTTTAAACAAGACTCTGGTCCCACAAAGAATTGATATTAAAAAGATAATAATGACATTTTGCTATTTACATCATGGTATTTCACATTCCCGGATCTACAACTTATTTCAACCGGGGCAACACTCCCCTCCCCCATAAAGCACATATTTTTGCAATGTATTATTTATGTGCCTACTTTTATTTAATTTAGGTATATGTCTATGAATAGTACAATTCTATACCGGGTATAGAATTGTACTATTCATAGACATAGACATATATAAGGGGTAGTACAATTCTATACCGGTACTGCCGTGTAGTACCGGTATAGAATTGTACTACCCCTTTTCATCCCGTGGGTGTCGTAAGAGGCGACTAAGGGAAATTTAACCCAAGGAGATGGGCAGCAGCGTCTTCTTGTGTGGGCCACAGAACTGGACCATACTGCGATCGCCAACCCGCTTGCCCAGCGTGGCGATTATGGGCATATCCCCCAAATGCAAAGGCACAAAAGGCCACGGCCCCTAGTTCCCGGCGGCCTCGCTATTCCTGGTCATGGTGGCGACCATGGTAACGGCGAGGCAGGGGGTGCTAAGAATCTCCGGGCTACGGGAGGCCACCACAACCGACTGACCCTGGCGACGTACAACGGACGCACGCTACGGCTTGACTCGCATCTGGCTCAACTTGAGGTGGAGCTTGGGAAGATTAGGTGGCACATACTGGGATTGTGTGAAGTCCGAAGAGAGGGGGAGGATACCATAACCCTCGAATCAGGCCACCTAATGTACTTCCGCGAGGGAGACCAACAATCCCAAGGTGGCGTTGGGTTTCTTGTCAATAAGTCCCTTTCTGACAACGTTGTAGAAATTTCCAGTGTGTCGAACAGGGTGGCGTACCTGATTGTAAAGCTCACTGAGAGGTATAGCCTCAAGGTTGTTCAAGTGTACGCACCGACCTCGACACACTCGGACGATGAAGTGGAGAATATGTACGATGATATATCGAGGGCACTCCACTTCACTACTAAGACCCACTACAGCGTTGTTATGGGGGACTTTAACGCTAAAGTGGGAGTACAAAATTGCGGCGAATCGGTAGTAGGATCCCATGGATTTGGAAGCAGGAATGATAGGGGGCAAATGCTAGTTAATTTCCTCGAACGGGAGGGGCTCTTCCTTATGAACTCGTTCTTTAAGAAACAGCCCCAAAGGAAGTGGACGTGGCAAAGCCCCGACAATGTGACAAAAAATGAGATCGACTTCATTATAACGGACAAAAAGCACGTATTCAGAGATGTCTCCGTGATCAATAGGTTTAACACCGGCAGCGATCACCGACTTGTCCGAGGCTCTCTGAATATCGACTTCAAAGCTGAACGTGTCCGCTTGATGAAGGCCAGACTCCGACCTACTCCTCTCCAAACCATGATGGAATCTGAAACGTTTCAGTCAAATCTTGAGAACCGATTCGCTGCCATGGAAACCACAATTGACGTTGACAAGAACCTTGAAAATGTGGTTCGAATACTCAGGGAAGAAGGTACGAAATTTTGTAGCATGCAGCGTAAGGGCGGGAAGTCTAAGCTCTCCGATAGAACTTTGGGACTAATGAAGGAACGACGTGAAAACCCACCTGTCACTTCGTCAGGAAAACGTGCTCAAAACCAGGAGATCAGCAAACGCGTACGATATGACCTCCGGTGCTCCAACACTCACGCTATAGAAAGAGCGATCGAGCAAAACAGGGGGTCAAAAGTATTCGTACAATCTCTTGGAAGAAGCCACTTGACGAAGTTGACCACAGCAAGCGGGGAAGTCGTTGCTTCGAAGCCAGCGGTCCTCTCGGAGGTGCAAAATTTCTATGCCCGGTTATACGCTTCGCATGCATCTCGACCTGATCCCGAAAATGAGGATTCTAGAGCCACATTAACACGCCACTACACCGAAGATCTGCCAAAAGTCAGCATTGGCGAAATCGAGATCGCTCTGAGACAGCTTAAAAATGGAAAAGCCCCTGGAGAGGATGGCATTACAACTGAATTATTAAAAGCAGGAGGTAAACCGGTACTGAAGGAGCTCCAAAAGCTTTTTAATGCTGTCCTCTTCGAAGGGAGACCTCCGCAGGCGTGGAGTAGGAGTGTAGTCGTCCTGTTCTTCAAAAAGGGAGACAAAACCCTGCTGAAGAACTATCGACCCATTTCCCTTCTAAGCCACGTCTATAAGCTGTTTTCTAGAGTAGTCACGAACCGTCTTGCGCAAAGACTTGACGAATTCCAACCACCGGAGCAGGCTGGGTTTCGGAGTGGATACGGCACCATAGACCACATCCACACAGTGCGGCAGATTATACAGAAGACTGAAGAGTATAATCAGCCCCTGTGTCTAGCATTTGTGGACAATGAGAAGGCCTTTGACTCGATTGAGATCTGGTCCGTTCTGGAGTCCCTGCAGCGATGCCAAGTCGATTGGCGATACATCCAAGTGATAAGATGTATTTATGAGGCCGCCACCATGACCGTCCAAGTACAGAATCAGCAAACAAGTCCTATACCGTTGCATCGAGGAGTGAGACAAGGAGACGTTATGTCTCCGAAATTGTTTACTAATGCAATGGAGGATATGTTTAAGACGCTGAACTGGAAAGGACGTGGCATCAACATCAATGGCGAGTACATCTCTCACTTGAGATTCTCTGACGACATCGTCATCATGGCAGAAAATCTGCAGGACCTACAACAGATGCTGAATGACCTGGCTGACTCTTCTATGCGCATCGGCCTACGGATGAACTTGGATAAAACCAAGGTCATGTTCAACGAACACGTACTACCGGAACCGATTGCAGTATGCGGTGCCGTTCTCGGAATTGTTCAAAAATATGTATACCTCGGGCAAACATTGCAGTTTGGTAGAAACAACTTCGAGAGCGAGGTAAATGGAAGAGTTCGGCTAGGTTGGGCAGCGTTATGACATACGGAGCCGAAACGTGGACACTGACGGCACGGCTGGTCCACAAGTTGAAGGTCGCTCAGCGCGCTATGGAAAGGGCTATGCTCGGCGTTTCTCTGCGGGATCGAATCAAAAATGAGGTGATCCGGCAGAGAACCAAGGTTATCGACATAGCCCACCGGATTAGCAAGCTGAAGTGGCAGTGGGCTGGCCATATTAGCCGCAGAACCGATAACCGTTGGGGTAAACGAGTTCTTGAGTGGAGACCGCGTCTCGGCAAACGTAGTGTAGGACGTCCTCAGGCGCGGTGGAGCGATGATTTGCGCAAGATGGCTGGCAGGAGCTGGATGCGAATAGCCGAAAATCGAAGTAGATGGCGTGCAATTGGGGAGGCCTATGTCCAGCAGTGGACGAATATGGGCTGATGATGATGATGATGATATGTCTATGAATATATATTTTTACCTGTATTATATTATCATGATTTTGGCCCCCCCTGATACTTGCACCCGGGGCACCTGCCCCCTCTTACCCACCCAGATCCGACCCTGGTATTTCATATATTTTTTATTCATACATATGTACTATGAGAAATACCAGCAGTAGTGAAAGTTAAATGTTTAGGTACTTAAATTATAAATAATGTTATGCGTGCTGTCTCTTTTCGTACCAACATTCACCGGTTAGACTATGTTCGTATGAAAATAGTGCTTTTCAGTCTGATGACAGCTTGCCAAGTACACTCTGAACGCGACGTAAGTGAGATTAAGTCTGACGCGCTCGCAACACACAGAAACACAATGTATGTTGATTATGTGTACGGAGTGAAAAGAATCTGAATACTTTTACTGAGTGGAATGATGAATTAAATTTAATAGTTCCATTGTATTACAAAAAAAAAAATACTCGAAAAAATCCTAAATGTTCTTTAAATCTTTCAGGGCAATTTCATTATACACCTTATATTTTATGAGTTCCTGTTATTTCAACGCTGTTGCAACTGGCAACTGGTAAAATATATGGTAACAATCCCGTTTTAAGCAATAATTCTGATTTCTTATCTAACCTACTTTGTTCATTATGTGTAACCTTTATGCTATATCACTACATATACAAGGTGTAATATTATTATGCGCCAGGACTTAAAATCAGCTGTTTCATACAAAATTGTAATAGTTACAATCGCTAAAAATATGAAATACCTGTTTATTTTTTCGTGAATTATGTGTTGTTTCGATAGTAAAATTTGTTCAGTATATAAGAAGTCTTGGCATATAATAATACTAGCTTTCAGCCAGCGACTTCGCCCGCCTGGTCCCAAGGAAACTGTTTAATTTGATATCGATTCACATCATGACACAGATATAATTGCATACTAAATAATGTTTACTATGGCACCGTTTTAATTCTCTATGAAAACTTTCACCCCCATTTTGATCTCTTTATTTGATGATTTTTTTTTTAATCGATCCAGTAGTTTCGGTGCCTATTCTATGTAAACAAACAAACAATCAAATCTTACCTCTTTATAATATTAGTATATATAACACCTTATACGAATAGTGATCGTTTAAATTATCGATTAAAATGACGAGCACTTTAATGATAATTTCTCTAGAAAAAAAAAAAATCTTGTCAATAAACAAGTATATAATATTTTTCTATGCGATGAAAACTAAAAATAAGTGATTACTAGAGACTATAAAGTGAATGTCTTCAAATCAAGAGTGAATAGGCTGTTACTAGGTTAATGCGCTATACCACCCAAGGCTTCATCACCACTTACCATCAGGTGGAATCGTAGTCAAGCGTTAACCTATAAAGTATAAAAAAAAAAATTGTTGACGCCATTAACTAATATTTTAAAGGGGAAAGATCTGATTGTTTGTTCGTTTCGAAAACTCCTTCGGGAAACGCCGTTTATACGCGGTTAACATAAATTATTTATTTTACGGTAAAATGGAAAATATTAATATTATTTATTATTTCATGCGTGGAAAATTTTCAAATCGTGCTTTTGCTTTCCCTTTGATTCCTATCAAAGCAACATCTCAGCGCTGTCCGTTACCATCACGTCAGCCGAAGACATTTATAACCTCTTGAAATATATAACCAACAACTCTGCTCTCAGCGTATTAATTGGCAGATGCATTAATAAATGACATCTCACACGCCCGGAAAATAGTTTTGTTAACATTAAAATCAATTTGGATTCTGAGACCAAAAAATGACGTATCCCTACAATGATAGTTTTTAATATAGCCCTACGCCCTTCAAACATCTCATAACAACCAGATCTAGTGATAATTACACGTTTAATCTAGAGAGTTGTGCTAATAAAAAGGCGTCATCACATTACTCGGACACGTGTCGTGTGCACATCAAAAAGTGTGAAGTGTGTCGTTTCACACTGCAGTGATCAGATGTTTGTTGACTGATTGATATAGATGGGGGCGAGAGGCCTGCCTTGCTCTTCTGGTAACTGTATATTTGCTACGTAATATTGATAACTTTAAAGTATTTTATTAATGTAAAGGAAAAACAAAAATAAATATCAAATGTTGTTTCTTAAAAGTTTATTTATTAAAATAAAACTTGCAGTATAATGTACATTATATAATTTTGACATATGGCTTCAAGTAGTGTACTTTTTTATGTAACATAAAAGAGACATTGAAAAATTATCGAGGTTGGAATTCCTAGTAACCTATATTTCAGCTCCACAACCTTATTCGGTTATGAATGCTACATTTAAGCAAGTGTATTGAAAATTATTAAATAAAAAATAGGCTTTGTAGCACGAGGTTTTATAGGAAGCGCGGTCGGTACAAAGTCTACAATGTATAGTCTGACGTGCAGTCGTTTGCACCACTTTATTTCATAATAATCATAAAGGTAGGCAAATAATTTATTTATTAGGGAAGACTAAGACTTATTTAGAGGTATAGTAATACATACCTATATGTTTTTATTAATAAATTGATAACCCATATTAATTGTCAATATTATCCGAATCAAAAATCATTATGTGAGTTCTAAGTACGATGATTTTTAAAGAAATAGTCTAATACGACAATTTTATGTTAATAATAGAACTCTAATTAATACTTTACAGACAAACAACTCTACTATTAATACTCCCCAAATAGACATATCACTCGATGTTAGTGTGAAAGACACACAAGCCTAAGGACATTCTGATATTACGTCCCTTAACAGTTTCACATTTTTAATCCTACTAATATTATAAAGCGAAAGTTTGTTTGTTTGTTACTCTGAACTAATTTTAATGAAATTTGATAGTCCGGATTCTCACTTATTATCTATGTTATGGTATCTGTCTGGATTAATACAAGTCACTTTTTAACCCACTAAATAGTTTTCTATTTTTTTTTTTTAATAATTAAGAGACCACAAAGGAATGTCTAATATAGCTATGCTGACGAAATCGCAGCTCTCATTTAGAGATTAATACATTCCTTAGTTAATTCAAAACATTAAATCTTTTCTTTTCATATCAAATTAAAAGAGTTTGTGTAAGCATTTGAATATTTTTATAAAATGGTGACTTGTCCCTTGAATATCAAAAAGACAGAGCGCTTATAGTAATCGTGTAAGAGTCGCCGCCCCATAACCATTTCCCGCCGCGGTAATAAGTGTTTAACTCTCAAATTATGAATATTATTCGTCGCTGGATCACAACACTACTGGCTGTTCATACTATGTTATTAAAAAAACAAAACACACTCGGTGAGTTGCACAAACGTTCATTAAGGTCTCATCTTGCCTTTAGGCTGCAATTAATGTCAACTTTTTATCGGTAATGTCGCTTTAAACTACTGACAATTTTAATGAACGTTTGTGCCACTGGCTGTATGGTATTAAAAAAAAGCAAAAGATGTTATTAGTAATTTAGGAACACAAAGTTTCTTTATAAATTTACAAAACTTATATATTTTATTTAATCAGAAATACCGTTGAAATCCATTAACATATATGTCGCATCATCATTACGAAGATCGTTTGATTTAGTTTCTTTTATTTTAATTGCTAGTTACTAGATTACTTAATTACTCGATTGTAAAGAGAGCGTGATCATCGATACTTTTAATTTTATTAGAATGGTGACACTGACTTTGACAGTTCGTTTATAAAAACCAAGTTGCCGCCATTTTGGCAGACATTCTGTTTCAGATCGCCGAGGAGTAAAGACATCCGATGACGTCACGCTCATCTCGTTATATTTTCGTATGAAAAGTGATAAAATGGAACAAAAATTTAAAATAAAAAACAGTGTTATTTTAAAGATAGTCCTCCGATATGGACAATCTATTTGGGCTTCGTAATAGCCCCTTCGGACTACCCGCCGTTATATATAAAAATATACATACCTATCGGTCGAGCATAAACGATAGTAATGATAGTTACTTATTCAGGGACGATCTTAATTATGTCAATGATTTAATGATATACCTTTAATTTTAAGACTGTACTGTAGATTTTGGTAACTAATCGACTGTATTAGTTCCCAAAATCTGTGGAGTTCTAGGTTATAAAAACGAAAGAGAGACGAGGTGTTGTGGGCACAATTGGTGTAAAAACAAAACGGTAATAAATTCAAAAACTATCTCCAAAAGCCCACAAACAGGTATTGGTGGTCGTTAAAGCACATTGTCATTAATTAGTACATACCGTCAATATAAAACAAAACATATGTATATCAAAACGCTATAAAAAATACCAAAACATACGAGTGTGTAAGTACATAAAAGAATCGGTCCAGATGCCAGTCCTCAACACAAGGAATAGCCCCAGTATTTAGAAAACTTTCACCTCTCACCGTTCAAACCTACTCTGGACTACGAGAACAATTTCATAACCAAAATCAGCTACATATATCAGTCCATGCGTTCTCGAGTTTTTGCAAGACAAATGTAGAGCAATTGATTCTCTTACCTGTATTATCATCAGTTCAAATAGGTAAATCTATTCACGATTTCGTCGAATTCAAAAGAATTTATATTGATTTAAGTAGTCAAGTTTGAACGTTCTCTATAAAAATGGATCGAGGGATTCTTTCCGGGTTTTTAATTGAAATATTTATAATTGCACGACGCCAAACGGAAGCCGGGATGACGACGTCAGGCGGGCGGGCGCATCGCTCATGAACAATTTAACTGCGCGTAAAGCTATTATTGTTTTACTAAAATATCTTCCATTATATTTAATGGAATATATTTAAAAGGACGTAAGAACTACTCTTTTCTATGGAATCGTATCTCCGTTTAAATATCATTAAGCTAAAATACTCATAAAAGTTATGATGGCGTGTATGCTTCAAGCAAACTGTACACCGATCCCAAAGTATCACCCGGAACTATCCCAGATTTGGAGAACGTAGAATTAGAACTTATGATTCTCCATTCTACTGTCCTACAGTCTTTCATAATTAAGAAGGTTCCAGAAAGTGGCCAAATAGCAGCATAGGTGTGGTGCCTGTAAAAAATGATCTGTATCTCCTGGTCAGCAATTCGGACTAACATCTCCAATTCTGAGAACTTAATTCTTATCGCAGCTCTCAACCGAGTCATCTATGCATTCCTAGAATATTTGGCCACATTGCAAGAAAATATGGTGAAAACGTTGATAAGCTCATAATGAATGGAATAGTAGACGAGAAAGGTTTGTGGTCGCAGCCCATTACATTGCTCTGACCATATCTGTTCCCGTCTTCACACTCAAGTTAACAACAGTTTTCACACTGAAAACTTATTGGTGAAATATAATATAAGAGAAGGTGTATACAGTTTGGTATCGGAAAATCCACGACCCCAATGCTAAATAATACGACGCAAGGAGGAATATGTTTATGATGTTATCATTGTTACAAATAAACGTCTATAATAATTAATTTTTAAATATTGTTTTCTCATATTCTTCGTTGAACTGGTATAAAAATTTGCCTATCATACTTATCATCATCACCTTAGGTTTAGTAGGCACCTGAGTCTGGGCCCTCCTTGCTGGATACCAGACTCATCCATTCGCGTGAGGTGAACCGCAGCGGGTTTTACCAGGTAGGGCCTTCACTTACTGCCCTTCTCAGGGCGGCCTGTCCTTTTCAGGACGGGGGTGGAGGAGGAGCCCTGGTTTAAGGCTTAAGGAGCATTTCCCCTGCGTTAAAAAAAAAAAAAAAAAAAGGTTTAGTAGGCACCTAAATTATTCTAAGTTTCTCTAACCGACTAATAATGAACCAGTTCCATTCATGTTTGACATACTATATACACTTAATGATAGTGTGACACGCTCGCAAACATGTGTATTACAACAAATTGAACAATTTTATTGACGTCACACCATCTCGATAACCGAGCCCCGATGTGGCACGCGCACGTGGCATCTCAGGATCTATATTGCTTTTTATTTGCCTAAACACCCCTTCAAAAGTTGTCAACATGTTTCTTTATAGTCAGATTTTGCTGTTGCCTAAGCAGTTTTTAAGCCAAATTGGACCTTAACTTCTGAACGGCAGAAATGATAATGTAGCAAATAAAGTGATTTTACGAATTTGCCAATCGGCTTATACATCGTTTGCACAACGGATATTAGTTGATCGAGTGGAGAACTATTTGGTAATGTACTTTAAATTCGTTCCCATAGAAATGGAATTAGGCAAAGATTTTGTTGTCTTTCGATTTCACAGTTGATATCCCGTTGTGTGTTTGGTTTTTAAAGCGATTGAATTAGAAAAAATACATGGCACCATTTTAATGCTTTTGATAAGGTTTTGGTATCACTCAAAAGGTGCAGAAACACGAAAAAGTCTACAGAAGAGAGTCACTTCTTCTTCGTTTGATATTTTACACTAAATTCACTTAACTTTTCTCCCGTTTATACCGATAATGGGTGTACCAGAATCTGATGGCATTTCGGTAAATTTTATTTTGTAGAAGGCAGCATTGGGGAAAAAGGACAATGACGTCTTGATACTTGTAATACTTCAATATAATAAACACTTCAATAATGCCTCATAATATTGAAGGTACTCTTAATCATATTCATATTTCGGCATATTTTGACATAGGTCAGCTATCTACGTGGGATATAATTTAGTGCACGCACATACGCCTGCACACTCTATATTTCCAACATCTAATATTTTAACGAGAAAGAATCCGGCCCAGAAAAAAACCCCAATAATATTTTACCTGAATCGGAATCTATTACGAACAAATAATGTATTTTTTATTGCTAATCTCTACTAATTCTATTTTTCTTCTTTTTATTGTTCCTATTTTTAGCCGGCGTAGAAAAAAGCTTCATATCTTCTCTTTCACTAATAATAAACGCACTTTAAAATAAATTAAAAAACGTTTTTTACAAATTTTGCTATAAACATTAAAAACAAAATTTCTCGCTTGAGATATCAATAGCGTTTTGGGGAATTCCCACAAAATAAATTAATATTATCAAAAATATTCACTACACTTTACACTTTGACAGTTATCAACGGTAGACAATTTATATTGCCATATGAAAATCGAGATTTAAACTTTTTGTTTTTTTGCCATCAGATTCTAGTAACCCTATACCCTATATTAAATAAAATAAATGATATCCATCACACAATTCCTCTGATTCGCGCCAAAAACTTTCATAGAATAATTTAGATTTGTTTTATTAGACTGTTGTTAGACCATGGCCGATATCTAGTCAACAGAAAAGTGGTAAAGTAAAGGCAACTTACAATGTTTAAAAAAAAATTAAACGTATGAATTTTATACGAACATAGAAAATATAAACTAAATCACAATTTTTTCTTTGTATTTACAGATTAAACGGATATTTTGAAAGATTGAATTGCCTAGTACAACACTTGGCAGATGAAATTTAATTGTAGAATACCATTCAGCGATCTTTATCTTTTATTTTCCGTCATCGCACAGTTAAATGCTACCCATAGACAAAGCTCGGATTTTTTTTTTCTAAAAAAAAGCGGCACGGTGCTTCATCAAAACGGTATTTCATTAAGACTTCATCCATCGGAGTGCGAGGAAAGAAAGGTTCACATTCTTTGTAGATCCCACTTTTGTAATAAAGAATGTCCATCTAAAAAGGCCAGGATCATTCTCGTCTTTTGTTTTTGCTCTTTTCGCCGGAGTTGATGAAAGGAAAAACACATTTAGCGCAGGGTAGATTAATTTTCCCGACGTGTAAGGAGTTTTTGTATGATCAGTCTTATCGTATTGATAGTGAATAGTCAGAGCTTTCTGAATTGGGACGGCATGGGCGGGATATTGTTTGTCACGTGTGTGTAACTACTCTTATGTATATGACATAATGATATTATGTCTAGATAAGTAATATATAATTAAGCGACTACAGCTAAAACGTTTGTCTTTGTTGATTCGTTCTTCATTCTATTACCCAGTCAACTCCCGCCGAGAAAGTATAAAAACGTAAAAATACAATGTAAAACTAAATATGAAAGAATATTATGTTTCACATATATATTAATAATTTTCACAATAAAAACAACATTAAAGCTAGAAAATAAAAATATTTAATTATTACAAATAAAATTTAAACATTTTGTTGTTAGTGTTGCTACTGCTATTTACTTTCAATTTTTCCAACTATATGGGAACTTTTCTTTTTATTTTACGCGGATACAATTTATCTGAATATCTTCTTTTAATTAATTGTATAAATTAATAATTTTATTTGATTTTACTATTGGACGTTATAAATTTAAGTTACATTTACATTGTTTGCTCTTATAGCTGCCGTTAAGGTCTTCATATTATGATGAAGAATCTCTATAATCCTACTCATAGTACTTTTCAAATGTGATCAAGTGTTAAAAACTATATACTGTTCTAGGGTATGGATATACACGAAAGGTTAACAAATAACCTTTCGTTTAGGTTAAAATTACGGGTGCATACTCCTTTTGGTCAACCGATACCTACTGTCTAATATATTTGTAGCCTCATGGATCAAATGACTGAGTAAGCCGATTGGTCCGCAAGCCGGTTTCAAGGAATCGACATCTCTGAGGTCCCGGGTTCGATTCCAAGTCGGCTTAGATACTCAATAATACGGGGGCTTAGCTACTCATCTTGGAATTTGAGCTATTATTTAAGATGTGATCGAATAATTATTTACCTATGTTTATATCGTAAATCAAATAAGGAAAACGTATCATAAGGTCATGGTACAGGGTACGGGGCCTCATTGCGGGTTGGTGGGTATTGACAATTGTAGATTCAGAAGGGTGATAATAACTCTATAGTCACACATCCTATGACTAATCCTTGCAAATGTTGCTTTACTCTATCGCAAACCGAACGAGCTAATCACTGCGCCATCAAGCTCAAGAATCATCAAATATAATACATAGCGTTCCGCCCGCGCGCGTGGATATCCTTTTTAGAGATAAACACTCTTATTCCTCAAAGTCCATTTTATCAAAATGTGTAAATTTATCAAAGTGTGCCAAATTAAATCAGTCATTTTTATGTGAAAACATACGGACACACAGACGGCCGGAGTTACTTTCTCATTTTCAATATTAGTATAGATATGTATAACGTCTGGTTTTCCTGATTGAATTGGTTCACGATTCTCTATAGCTTTGTATCTATAGAAGGCTCGCTAAGTGATTTCTCCCGCCGCCGTGCATTATTTATATACAGTTGGCCGTTCCCAAAACGATTTTATTTTTTTTTTATAAAAAAAAATCCTTTGTATCCAGCACGCCAGTTTCGCGTACGAAGTATTTTATCGCTCGGAAATGGTTTATTTTGAACTATTTTAGTGAACATCGTATTTTCACTTTTATATTACTATGGCTCTGTGCGTCTCTATCGTTCACATATGTTTTATTTTCTTTTGGGCTCCGTAAATATTAGATCGATTAAGTTTCAAATTGTTATATTTTACTCTTTGTAAATCGGTGACTCAAAGATGGGCGTAAGTTAATTGATTTTAAACATTAGGACCACTTTTGAAGGGACAGTTAGAAAATAAACTATATCATTTAATATAAAATATCAATGAAATAAAAAATATATATATTCATAGCCCTACGGTAATAACAAAAGTGGATTCAAAGGCGTAAGCTCACTATAAGTTTTTTACTCTGCTGTTACTTGGTACTTTATTAAATGAGATTATTTAATGTTGGATTAATGCTCTGCTTATAGTAATAAGCTTCTTTATAGGTTTTATAATCACTGTGTAGTTTTTAACTATGCTATTGTGTAAATAAAAGAATCATCAGCTTTGAACTCTTCCTACGTCGTTTTTTTTTATTATTATTTTTTATTATTAGAGGTAACTTGTTTTTTTTTTTATTTGTTTATAACATTGGTAATAATTTGTTACTTTTACACCCAGTTGCACAAACGTCCTTTAAGATAGTCATTAGTTTTTAAGCGACAATACCAATATAAATTTTCATATTAAGATATTCATTGGAGCTTAATGTATAGTTTTTTGAACCCTAATAGTCATTGATGCAACTGACCGTTATTCAGACTAATGAGTACTAACTCATGCTCAAAGCACCGTCTTATTTATTAAATATACTCTTATTACACACAAAAAATCATACAAAAAATAGATAAGTGAATTTATTACACAGTTAGGTGTATCTTAATTATAGATCTAATCAGTTCGAGACGTTGGGAGACAGTCTTATTAAGAATGAAAAGTAAAATCGATAATCACACAGTAACCCCGCTTTCCATTGTCTAAAGCCATATCCACCCAATTGCGTGCAGTTCAACAGTGCAACTCGATTCAATTCGGAACGAATGGTGTGAGTAGGGGAAGTAGGGGGGGAAAGGGAGATCCGATAGACGACGCCACGCTGATGGCTAAACCATGTCTCTTACCTGAATAATAACGTGTCGGATGTTGCTCCACTCTTTTAGTAGATTAGAGGGAATGTAACTTCAAGTTTTCACCGGACACTGTGAATAATAAACGCAATGTGGGAATGGTCAACGTTATTTACCGGTATGCTGTTTAATTTCTATTGCTATTTCGATTTGTGGACGTGAAACATGGCTATATAGTGATAATTTAAATTCCGTTAAGTGATTTTAATTTTATGATTTAATATCAAGCATAGTACATATTTCCAAAATATTATCTCATGAAATAGATTGCCCTCAACTGCTTGAGAAAATTGAAGGGTACCTCAAATATCCTCGCAACAGAGTCACTCCACTAAGCGTTCCACTGCGTAGAACTGTACTCGGTTCTAATTCACCAATATGTAGGATATGCAAATTGGTAAAAAAATATAGTAACCCAATAGATATTTATCACGACTCACTTTTAACGATCCGTAGGACATTTTTAGAACTGTGGAGTTAATTTTTTTTAACATAAGTTTATACTTATCAGACTATTATTAGTCTGATCTTGTTTTTCTTTTTCAAATAATTAATTGGTATTAATAATAATGTAACTTCTTTTCTCATAGTCTAGTGTAAAAGTGTAGTTTCTTACTTACTCTATGTTCTAGTGCATGTTGTGTTTACCTATAAGTGTTTGTGATAATTAGTTATTTAACATAAAATTTATTGTAACTAGAATGTCTGTAGAATCGTTGTCTAATATTGAAAACAAACGTTGGTAAACCTTAAATAAATAAATAGTAAATAAAAGATATTAAACGACCCTTTATAGCCTTTCTTTAGGTTTTGAAATATGCACGACTAGAGGCATCTAAATAATATTAAAGAGTGAAGATTTTGTGTCTTGAATTTCTATATGTTGTGATCTCAGAACCGCGTAACATCTTACATAAAAATTTAATACAATTTAAATTTAATATTGGATTATATGGGATTTAGGCTACTGTTTTTTAGGAGTTTTGTTTTTGACCTATGGAAGATAAATATAATTTTTTATATTTAAAAAAATATGCCAAAACGGTTATGATAAAGTATATAAGGGATAAAAACATTATACAAATAGAAGTTATCCTATATTACAATATATTATATTATATTTTATGCAATAAATCAGTTCATCATAACATTCAAATAACATAGGAGATCAAAATCAATATAAGTACCATTAACTTATGTTGATTGTGTGTAGTGTATCATCAGTTCTGTTTCATAATTTCATTTTTAATTTGGTTGAAAGTATTGATTAGGATCAAGAATAAATTAACTCTTCTTTCCTTTTAAAATGAATAAGTTAAGAAAGGTATGGAAGTGGAGTAACTTTCCAAGTCAAAATTTTATAACAGCGACATCTACAATGCGAATGGAACGTTTGAGCCGCAAAATGTTCACAGATACAACCGTCACCTCGCAACAGCAGCCGCAGTTGGCCAACTTCGGAAGTTGCTAGGAGAACTTTAGAACGGGAGTTTTTCAAAAGTTTCAGGTCACGCCAGCGAGTTGGCGGCAAAATTTTTCCCGCCCTCAAGAATTTAATGTGTGTACTGCACGTTCAGAAACCGCCGCAAACGTGCAAAGTTGACGGCTGACACGTTCTTAAGTTTCGAACGGAGTAAGTTTTTAAACGACTTCTGATGAAGGATACAAGTCACAAAGCTTGTCAATATATCTTGGATACAAACAATCCCGTTAGCTCGAATCTCAAATGATTTGAAGTTTGTATAGAGACTTGTATTATGAAATCTATTAAATTAGTTGAATATTTTTTGTAAAACCATTATACTCTATATATACTCTAATAATACTTAAATTTTTTTACAGTAAATGGACAGTCACTCCAAAATAGCAATCGAGTTAGTGATGAATACGCTTTTATTTTTAAATAAATATTTATTAAACCTGTATTATTTTTTATTAAATATTTAATTACCCATTTCAATAGATTTACTATAATTCTTTTTTTTTTTCATAAAATAAAGAAAATATTTATTTTTCACTTTTAGTCTTTAATAATTAAAAATGAAGACACTTAAAGACAGACCTCTAGATATTCACAATGAAACTTACCAGATTCCAATATACTATGTAATTTGTCTAGGCTATAGGCTTTAATTTGATTTTGATATTTAATCAAATTCTATAATGATTGATTTAGATTATTTAAGGGAAAATTATTCTCAATGATCTATATATATATATCTTAGGATAATAATTTATTTATTCATTCAAATGAGTATGAATTAAAATTTATCATAGTTACATAATATTCGAAATTGTTTTTTCGTGAAAAATTGTGATATGGAATTTGAATTTCGGATATTATTCATTAAATGAAGCTTAATTATTTGAGTTCAGTGTTGATTTCAAACGGTTTTTTTTAATAAGTCCATGTATTGCTATTTGTTACATCAATTAGTTTGAGAGACTTTCTATTATTATGATTGACACTGCAAAACTAACCCAAAATCTCTTTACAAGTCCTTTTTTTGGTCAACAAGTTACTCATGCAATGTTTTAACTTGGTCTTTTTAAGTTAAGGGACACTAAAAAGATTATTAATGTTGGTAGGTATGCGGACATTTTTGTGACCAAATTCTAATTTCTTTTTTTAATTTGAAGTAAGTACCTATGCTTTATTATAATTTTGGACTACATTGGCTATTATGAAATGTAAAAATAAAATCTCTATTAATAATTTCTTTGAACTACTGACATCGGTGTTTATTGATAGTTGTTTTTATGATTTAGTCTAATAAATACGAGTAGATACTTACGTACTCTGGCATTTTCAATAGTTTATTTATCTATACCTTTGTTTATTTGAGATAATGAAAATTTCATCCGCTAAATACTACTACATTATACGCGGTTTTCATAGACTATAATTTACGCAGGCGAAGTTGCTAATAAATAGCCAGTCTATAGATTAATCTCGTGTAGTTGAAAAAAAAATATCAATTACATTTTCCAGATGTTTCTTTTTCTGAAAAGAGTAATAGATAATAAAAAAAATAAACGCCATCGAACCATTTTATCAGGAGTTTTATTTAATATTTAGTCTGCAAAAATACAAAATACAGTTTACTATCGCCGGAATCCACAAAGGAAGAAATACATTTTCACTCAGCAATTCATTTGAAATAATATGTGCAATGTAACGGTGTTCCTGTTTTTGCGTTAATTTAAAAAATAACTACAACAATACAAACCCTCAGCACAGTTAGTAAAAACTGGAGCGTAGTGAATGGTGCCAAATTAAATTGTGCACCGTATTATTTTCTTCGCAAAATTCATTATCCATTTACGGTTTCGCCGGCAATTGTTTTAATCCGATACCGAGCGCGGCCCAATGTGGAATGAAATAATTTAATAGCCCCCTTCTCCTCCACCCGAATTCAAGATGGCGCCGGGGCGGGGCAGGGGGTGGGGCGTGCCGCCTCATTTGAAATTCGAACGGCAGCTTCCGAACGTGGGTACAAGGATGGGTTTTCGACCAATTAATCCTTGCATAATTCGGTTTTGCACTGTCTGCACTGGGCTTTATTGTTGTTTAATTGCTGCGGCTCGTGAGTGACGCTCTTTAGAATTCCACGTTTGGAATTGAGCTTTTATTTAAACGAATTTGGAATTGCATTATTCATGTAGATGATTAAAGATTAATTTACTTCTATCTCTGTCTAATATTCTACAGTAAAAAATATTTTATAATATTATTTTATTCCGCAATAAAAATTAAATTCAATTATTTGAAATTCAAGTCAAATGTGAGTTGATTTCGTAAGCTGTGGCTTGTGTATTATTTTTTCATACTACATATTTTATTTCTGTAAATAGTACATAATAGTATAATAATATAACAAAGACGATAACACCTGCCTTTTACACCTGTAGTATGTAAGAAAAATTCTAGAAATGTTTTTATTTATTCAAACTGAAATAACTACAATAAAAGTAACTATTTTTGTAATAGTATTGTCTCTTATATCAGACTTAATTCTATAGCGTTAATAAGTTTATTTTTAAATATTGTCTAAAACGCTGAATTCCTTTTTGAAACCTACAAAATTAATATCTAACGCTTCGTACAGGATGTATTTTTTCAACAGTAAAGTTACTTTAATGTTCCACAGCAAACATTGCATTGTCAGAACTTTCACAATATTATGTAGAGAGCCTGTAATGCCGACACAAAGAGCCACCCCACTTTGTAAATAGCGCTTTGTTCTATGAAGCCAAATTTTGACAATCACTAGCTCACTCTGTTATATCTACGGTGACGGCCGGATGCTGCTCAAAGATTAAGAAGTAGGTAATAAACTTCGTATATTATATTCGCCAATAAGTGCATATATCTTGTATTTTTAACCTAAAAAAACAAGGTTATCAATTCGAGGTGTATTTTTGTAATTTCTTTAGAATGGCGTAATAATTATATATTCTTGTTATCATGTCTGTTAAATTTTATAGGTGTACGTATGTCTGTATTTTTGTCCGTAATATATAATATGACGGTAGGCAATTCTTAAATTATTTCATTTTAATTATTTTATGTAGCGTTTAAAAACATATAATTGAATTAAGTTAAGGAATAGTGCTCCCATTTCAACAGTTGTATATTTGAATTGATCTAATAACTGATAATATTATTATTTTGATTTAGTAGGCATTAAACTCGGTTAATATTCCTCCTTAATCTTTGCCGCTACTTCTGTGTGCGTAGGGCGTAACCCCCTCGAAGGGGGGCAAGTAGGGATGTACCAACCAGTCCTCTGTTGACAATTGATGGATGTCTCTTGTCTCGAAAGGGAGGATTAATGCTGGCTGTTCGAGTAACAATGGTGACGATCCTGGCAGGATTAGGCATTCGAAAGTGAGACATTTTGCTCTCCCAATGGATAGGGAACCGAGGACAAAAGAAGTAGGAGCGATGAGATTTTTAAAGGGGCCTGGATTTAAGATGAGAATTTATTGTTGATGGGTGAAAAACTGAAGGATCTTTTCTGATGTTGACTGTACTGTTTAGATGATTGTTGATGATAAATTTGTATTTTTTACAGTTTTACAAATCTAAACTGTTTTGGTGTGTTTCAATAAACATTGAAACTAATTGAATAGGTAGTTTAACATAAAAATATTATGTTATCTATATAAAAAGGGAAATTGTATTGTTTGCATTTGTAGTATGATGTAGTCTGTGTATGAAACGATAAGCAGTATATGGTCTATGGAAGATATGGTAATATTATTATAATTTTGATGTTGAGTGGAGGATAATAAATAAAACAATATGATGTAATACTGTGAAGTTTTTTATTTATCATTGAAAAACACTAAGAATCTTAACAAATTAGCATTAAAGAGGCTCTATAACTACTGGTACATTTGAAGATTTTTTTAGTATATCGATGACTGGAAATAAAAAAAAAGAAATTCTATTGAGTCCACCAGTCAATTAATCTCGATAGGATTCTAAGAGTGAAAGACGAAGCGCGCGAATATGGTCATACTTACGTGGACCATAGACGAAAGGGATACACAAATTCTGAAGACGCTCAAGCTTGTTTAGGAAAACGACACTTAGGTCTTAATAACATGAATCAGCGTAGTCAAGCAGTGTGAGGAGAAAGAACTGAGCAAGATTTTAGTCTTAGCCGGCAAAAGAATCTCAAGTAGCTTGAGCGACTCATGCGCACCAAATACGGAGGGTATTAACTTCTCGAACATAATGACTCCAACTTTGTTATATTAAAATATTTTTTGCTAGTAATGCTATACTGGAATATATTCCTTATGAAAAATTTTAGGGTTTGTTTTTATCGACATAAAAAGTATTATAATAATAAATATTATTATAATAAAACCTTGTTTTGTGTACCCATCATCTTACTAAACCTTAGATGGAAAGTAAAATTTAAAACGCCTTAACTTTGTATCTATAGTCGGAGAAGTAATAACTTCAGAACGGGAAGCTACATCATATGCGATGGACATAGGCTATACTTTATCCTGAAAAACAACAAATAAACGGCAAAATCGGAGTGGAAGTTTGTATGTTTGTCATCGTAATTTGTATAAAACTTTATCCAAATGGATTATTAAATTAAATTCTAAGCCTGAATTAACATATGGGTTACTTTTTATCCCAGTAAACAGTTTCCGAGGGACTAAGGTGAAGCCTCTAGTGGAAAGCTAATTCCTAAATTTTTTTAACCGAATTAAAAATAGGGATGATGACTGGGTAAAAAAATGCAATTCTATTTAATCCGTCAGTCTAAATATTAGATACGTATTTTTTTACTTCAATTTAACAAGAAATAGCTTAATAGGCATTAAAGTTGAGGAGTGGGGGCTCGCTACGTCACAGTTGAGTAGAAAACGTACCCTAACGTGACGTCATGCGAAATTTAAACTCAATGTAACGCCGTAATTTTATGAATACGAAAAAAATTAAAAATATACGTATTTAATATTTTTTAACACTCTACCTGACGGACAAACAAACAAAAATTAGTCATCATCCCTATTGAAAGGGAGAATATTAATGTTCGACGTCGATGTATGTATGTATGTTTTTTTATGTATGTTCAGTGGTTACTCTGCGAATTGTTGACCGATTTTCAATATTATATTTTTACGACTTAACCTGCATAAATAATAGCCTATGTTACACGCGTATTATGTAACATCCTGTAGTTGAAAAAATTTTATAATCAGTCCAATAATTTCGGAGCCTATCAAACCAAACAAAGAATAAGCCAAATAAGATTTGGTTTCTTCTTTTATAATTTATTAATAATATAATTTATTTATTTTAATTTATTTATTACATAAAGAGTTAGTTGCACAAACCTCCATTACGGTTTAATGACGCCTTTAAGTTCGCTTTAAACTAATGATAATTTTAATGGGCGTTTGCGCAACTGGCTGATAATCTATTAATATCACTAAAAAATTAGACGACAACACTCACCGGTAAAGTTGGCTAGAAAGAAAAACAATCGCACAGAAAATAAACTTAAAGTACGTAACTTTTTAAACTAAAATTAGTCACCACAGGACCTCACAGTATTACCATTAAAATCTGTAATCACATCCCGGATAGCTTGGAGAAAATAAAAGAAACAAAAAGGTTTATTGCACAGCTGAAAATATATTTAATAAGTAAATGTTATCACAACGTTAGAGAGAAGGAAGAAACTGTAAACCATGGACAATAAAATATTAGTAAGTACGTATTATTAAGTTAAAATAATTACAGAAGCAAAGAATATATTGATTAATGAAATAACAAATGACGGAGGTAAATGAATGAATGATTAAATTTAAATTGATTATTAAATTGATTTATCAATGAATGATTGTAAATGCATTAATTAAGTTTAAAGTATATTAGAAAAAAATAAAATAATAATTATTGAATTAATGTATTGTAATAGTATTGATTAAGTATAAGGAATATAACATATATAAATAAAATATCTTCTAATCGTATTAATTAAAAATAATTAACTAGACCGATAATATTTATAAGTAAGATGGCAACAGTTACCCCTCAGTACCTATTGCAGTGCCCGTACAAGTCGTCACTTGTACAAAATTTATTTATAACCGTTTAATGACCGGTGACTTGCATTGAATAAATTTAAATTGAAAGCATGAAATAATTTCTAATTTTAACAAAAAATTGAATTATATTCAAACTTGTTAATTAAATTAAAAAAGTGATAAATTTAAATTTTTTAATTTATATGATCAATTTATAAGATTAGCTCCATCTATTGAGAATTAAATGTAATGAAACCATGACTTGCCTTAATGAAGGAGACATCACTAATACCAACAAATTAAGGTCCACTAAATGCCATAAGAAAGTAAACTGAATGCCTGAAATTCCTTAGTTATGATCGTACAAAGCTCATCGGGTGTCATAACACGAATATTATCAGGGTACAGGACATTACGGAACGTCTATATATACAAGCCGCGTCGGACCGTCCGTCCGGTACATTATTGACTCGTCCAATAAGCGTGCGATCGTTCGCCTTTTGTTCGTTGTTTATAGAAATATATGGAGGAGGACTGTTAGTGTTAGCAAGAAAAAATATCGAACTATTCTACCGCATTACTATCTCTGAACATTTTGTTTTTACCCATCTACGGAGAAGCGTCAAAGAGAGTTATGAATTTGGCCGGTATGTATGTATGTAAGAATATTTATCTGTACTCTTATAACTTCAAAAGTACTCATCGTAACGGGACAAGTGAGGTATCATTAGATTAGAAGCGTTTTAGTTGTCCGCGTGCTACAGAGTATGTGACGATACATTAAATTGGCAACAGCGGTTTCTAGAGAGCATAAAGTAAGAAACTAAAAAAATAAATTCAATTATTCCGTGCAGAAATAATTTGCACATTTCAAATATGTACATATTCAGAGCTTGTGCTTACGGTTTTGCTTAAATACACCCGAAAAGTAACCGAACGAACCGCCCCCTCCGCCCCCCTTTAGTCTGCCACTGCTGAGAAGATAATAATTTTTTAAATTGAAGCATATTTCGGGAATGTATTTGTGGAATGGTTTAAATAAAATACCGACGTAACTATCCGATATTTCGATTTATTTTTTCATTCGTTATTAGATTGAATATATCTAGATATCCGATAGCCGGCTTCATTCGGTAGCCGCATATTCCGACTCCGGATAGTTATCAGATGCGCGACCCATCTCTAATTTGACTTTAGACTTCTACATCCTAACAATTTCTTGTTGTATGGGTAGGTAAGTAATAATTCTATTATTATTTTATATTATCAATGTAAGACTTATTTAGATGACATGTATGACTTGTAACATTTGCACGTCGTCCCGATGACAAAATATCATCATCGTCACTTCAGCCGAGAGACGCCCACTGCTGGGCATAGGCCAAAGATTTCCAAAGCGATCGGTCCTACGCCTCCCGCATCCAGCGGCTTCACGCGACCTTTACCAGATCGTCGGTTCACCTTGTGGGGGGCCTACCAACACTGCGTCTCCCGGTACGCGGTCGCCACTCCAGGACCTTACCGCCCCAACGGCCGTCAGTTCTGCGAGCGATGTGCCCTGCCCACTGCCACTTGAGATTCGCAATTCTTTGGGCTATGTCGGTGACTTTCGTTCTTCTGCGGATCTCATCGTTTCTGATTCGATCTGGCAAAGAAACCCCGAGCATAACCCTTTCCATTGCCCTCTGGGCGACTTTGAGCTTCCTTATGAGGCCCATCGTAAGCGGCCACGTCTCAGTACCGTATGTCATCACTGGCAACACGCACGAATTAAAGACTTTCGTCTTGAGACACTGCGGTAGATGTTCCGAGAATACACTGCGTAGCTTCCCGAACGCTGCCCAGCCGAGTTGGATCCGTCGATTTACCTCTCTCTGGAAGTTGGACTTACCTAATCGGACTATTTGTCCCAGGTAAACGTACTCGTCGACGGCTTCCAGTGTAGAGCCTCCAACATTCACTGGAGTAGGTACGACATGGGAGTTTGACATTATTTTTGTCTTCTCCATGTTCATTTTAAGACCCACTTGCTGGGAAACTCTACAGAGGTCTTCGAGCATTGTGCCTAGATCTTCCATGGTCTCAGCCATGACTACGATATCATCAGCGAAACGATGGTGCGTAATATGACAAAATATGCTGGGAATTAAAAAATTATAAATAACGTGTAAAACCATATTTCTGCAAATAAAGATTTTATTATTATTATTATGAAAAATTGTTTGTTTGCATTCCCTAAACAATCTTCGTCATACACGGGTGACATTAGTTATCATTTAGGCTTTAGAATTCGCGAGAAACAGCCAGTCTCCTAATAAATATATTCGAAGAACAAAAGTATTCTCCTTACTATATGAATTCCGTCTTGTGATTAAATGAGCGGTCCGCTATCGCCATATTGCTGGCCATCGCGGCACGCGTAATGTGGATTGCCCTATTCTACACCGACTCGCAGTGGAATCTGATAAACGACATTATCACACCCCTTATGTAGTATCTTGAGATCGCGGAGATATTCTGACTACCAACCAACTCTATTCGGTTATTATTTGTTTGGCTTTGAGTGTAATAAAAACTCCTTTGATGGCAGCATTGTGTTACTAAACTTTTTAATTATGTAAATAACTGAAAAAAAAAGAAATATAGTAATAACATTATGATTTAAAAAGCGTAAATACAATTCTTTGATTAAATATGAGTTTAAAATAATTGTAATAGAATTAGATTTTTATCCTTAAGTAAAATGCTTAAAAGATTTACCACCCTCTGATACGCCTAGATGGGACTTGAATCTACTTTAATTTTCTCTCTAACTATTGAGCTATCAACAGGACTGACTTATTTCTCAAACATTTGTCACTTTACGTTACTAGTTTAAGGCACTTAAGGTAATGTACTTTATTCATGGATTCACAAAAATGCTAACATTACTCTTAATGAAAAAAGGTTAAAAATCCACTTTGACTCTGGCATTCTGAGATGGGACTCGAATCGACGACCTTTCGTAATCCGTAAACGCGTTTTTTTTGTAACTTATATTCATCCTTAATACATCTGTACTTAATTACAGACTAGTATGATACCTTTACATTGATTATTAACTTAGTAAATGTCCTCGGCCTTTATTGTTCTTTTTCTGAGTACCTTGCGTCTTACGTCCTGGTAATTACATCTCGGTCCTACGAGGTAATTACAATACATTCCTTTTTTAGGACAGTCGTGTCAAAAAGAGTTTCGAACGCAAAACCCCTTTTAGTCTAAGTATGATTAAATATTTGGAGATATGTTAAGGACAGATGTAGTTAGAAGCTGTTATTGCCACATACGAGGGTCAAACTGAAAGTTCTTAGAACTGGCCATTTATAAACAATATAATAAAAAAATAATTCTAAAATTTGAAAATATAACTCTTGGCCAATATTACTGAGTATATATTTCATTCATTTGTCATTTGTTTTACGATTTGGCGGCAAATTGAAAATTGTCTGTGTCACGTCATCATGAATTTAACACGAGAAAATTTTCGTGCAATGATTTTTTATGACTTTCGATGTCATTTAAGTCAACAAGAAAGTTATGATAGACTACGATTGGCCTTTCACGATGAAGCCCCATCTCGTGCGACTGTTTACAACTGGTTTAATGAGTTTAAACGTGGTCGCACTAATCTCACTGATGATTTACGTGAGGGACGGCCTTCTACGGCGACGACTGAAGATAACATCTGTGTTGTGCGGCGTATGATAGAGACTGACAAAAGAGTGACCTATCAACAGATTCGGACAAGCTTAGGCATCGGTATGAGTCAAGTGCACAAAATCCTCCACGAACATTTAGCGGTCAGGAAGCTTTGCGCCCGGTGGATACCTCATAATTTGACAGAGGCTCAAAAACTCCATCGTGTGGATTGGTGTCGTAAAATGATTGAAAGATTTAACGGAGGTGACTCAAATGCTGTGTTCGACATACTAACAGGTGACGAAAGCTGGATTTACTGTTATGATCCTAAAACCAAAAGACAATCTGCTCAGTGGGTGTTTCCTTTCGAGGAGTTGCCAACTAAAGTGAAGAGAGATCGAAGTGCGGGAAAAAAAATGGTGGCCTCGTTCTTTGGAAGGATAGGTCATTTTGCAACAATTGTGTTAGAGGATCAAAAAACAGTTTCTGCAGAATGGTACACTACCAATTGTTTGCCACTTGTCTTGGAAAAAGTTCGAGAGAAACGACCTCGCAGTAGGATCCTCCTTCACCACGACAACGCCTCGTCGCACACCGCCAAGCGAACGATCGACTATTTGGCGACATCAAACGTTGAATTACTGGGTCACCCGCCGTATAGCCCCGACCTCGCGCCTTGTGATTTTTATTTATTTCCAAAAATTAAAGAAAAACTTAAAGGAAAGCGGTTTATGAATGCTGAAGAAGCGGTGGCTGCGTATCGCGATGCCATTGAAGAGACCCCTAAAATTTCAGACCTTAAGTAGAACCAAGCTTTTTACTCTACATGCCTTAACTCTTTTCAAACTTTAAAGATTACTTTTTATAAAAGTATTGGTGGTTGTAACATTCAATTTTATAACATGGTTTTTGAATATGAATTCTATTTTAAAAATTCGCAATACTTTTTGGATATTGACTACAAAGAAATTTGAATGTAGGGAGGTGCCCATAGCAAAAATTTCGGATCGAGCATTTAAATGTTAGAAATCTTAGCACCCTTTATGGAAATAGACGGCGCCACGTAAATATAAATAGAAAAAATTACATAATATAGATATTGATACGAATTTGACTGGCATTCAATAAATTTTCGTCTTTATAACGCTTTGCCTATAACATACATACATATTATAAAATTATTATATGGTATACATATAATATAATTTTACTATATGATCGCGTCTTCTATCATAATCCATATAATTCATAAAATGGTGTGTATTTATATGAGCACAAACATTTTACAGGGTATTACTACCGATCCGGTCGAGGGACCATTCTGCGGAGTAACAAAGCGAATATTGGAGAGTCTCCACAAAGGCCACCCGGCGGGTGAAACTATAGTGATGTGACATTTATGGTCGGTAAATATGTTATCGATGTCGATAATTCAATTATAAACTCTTTAACAAAAAATTTGGTCTCTAGACAATAATGAATTTCGTTTTTATTTTCATAATTAATATAGGGTTAATTTTTAAGATATTAATTATTTAAGATAATTCTTAATTTGACTCTCGGTTATATGACATGGGATACAATAAAATACTATTTTATTATGATACGCTTTTAAAAATGACTAGCTATTTATAATAATAAAATATAACATAGCGTATCGTGCAGGTATGTTTACTGTATATAATAACGCTGGCATCTGTGTAACTTTGCTATTCTGTAAAAAAACGCTATCACGAATAAAATTAACTTCACAAAATAATACATTTAATTATTTGGAAACTTTGTAGAATGTTTGACGCCGACATGTTTAAAGAATAGCATTGCAAAGCTTTGCGTTCTATGCATTTAAAAATTTTTAGTAAGAGAAAAAAGTATCGATGAGTCAATTCATGTCTCATTCTTATTCTCTGAGTCAGCTTCCTCTAAAGTGCCTCATAGTTACATACGTAGGTGTAATTGTTTGTAAGTAGATTTTTCTTTGAGGTTACTCTCTATTAAACGCTCAACTTAAATAGGTCGCAATGGCCCCGCCACAAAGGTGTACTAGATGAAAGACTCGCTTAATTGTTCCTCAAATTATTATGAATTTGATATACGTTAAAGTCAAAGGAAATTACACGAGCCCTGAACCCGCCTTTGACGTGGTTCCATGTGAAATTTTAGTACGAAACCCACGTCGCTGGTCGATTGGTTTTTGTTTAATTTGAAAAGGCAAGTTTGTTCTTGTGATTTCAGTTGAATTATAATTAGTTTAAGTTCATCCACTTCTGATAATAATTTATAAAATATACCAATAACCAAAGATTTTAAAATAAGTTAATATCATAATCAATAGCTATTCTGTAATAACTAAAATAAAAAACATTCTTAATATGTGGATTCCACATTTGACATTTAATAATACAGAAACTTGCACAAACGTCCATTAGGGTTTAATGACGCCTATAAACTTTAATTAATTTTCTAAACTTAAAACATTATACCGGTAATGTCGCTTTAAACTTAAAATAATGTTAATGGACGTTTTTGCAACGACCAATTAGCAAAGTAATTTCAGACTGTTCAGTTATAAATCTTTTGATATGATGTGTCGTTCCTTAACTAGTGAAGTTGTTTCTTAAGTTATATGTTTTATGCAAATAATTACACTCCCTCCCCTGATTAATTTAATACCTAAATAAAGTTAATTTATCTCCCAGACCAGCATAATTTCGTAATACCAACACAATATCTGTCAAATAAATCTATTATTATTTTTGTAATAATAATAATTACTGAACTATATTCGACGGTGGTGTCGATGTTGTTTTCTAACAAAATACCAATGTTGTTTTCATATAAAATTAATGTTCGCATATGTATTCAGTATATTCACTCCAACACTCCATTCTGTTTTCTGATTTTGAAGAAATAAATAAAATCGAAATAAGTTTGTTTACTTTATGGCTTTCCGCCAGCGGCTTCGCCCCCGTGGTCCTATAATTATACATATAAACCTTCTTCTTGAATTACTCTATTATATAAATGAAAACCGCATTAACATCCGTGGAGTAGTTTAAAAGATGTCCGCGTACAAATAGCGGGAGGCGACAATTTTATTTTATAATAATAGGTTAAATAAAATAAAAGTACATCAAAAACAAAAAGGATCTATTTGAGAAAACCACTGAGTTGTACTGTATCAATAGTTATACTTTTTCACGACATACTACCTACTTCATAGTTTAAAAAATAATAATAATATTATAGCTCATTGGCCTAAGAACAGTTAATATTTTTTGGAAATCAAATTAGCAGTTTCGTTTTTATAACAAAACTAGGTGTTTTCTCGCGAATTCGTCCGCGTAAATCAAATCTATGTCGCCCGCGTTTCCATAATCAAATTTTTTTTTCTCTTTGTCTAATTTAAGAGTTACACCAGGAATTGAGAATATTTTCTGAATTGAGAATTTATAGGTTAAGTACGTCTCAAACAGTACTTAAACCATTTTAAACAGGTTTTCTTACCTGATTTTTTTTTTTGATGGTCGGTAGATTGCAATCTGATAAAATTAAGACCATTTGTCACGTGAAAAGATTTTTACTTAAGTTATTGAGAAAAATCAGTCGAAATTTTGTACTTTTCTCAATACAGAAACTGGCCGCTAGTCATGTGTGTGTCAGTCATTATTAATATATTTGTACAATCAAAGCAGCTGTGAGTTAATAGCCTGTCAGTTCTCACACTATTACGAGGTAATCTCTGCTAAGACAGCAGCTTGGTGTACTGTAAATATTTACAGTAGTTATACTGTTTAAGGCGAGTGAATGTGAGTTTTATGTGAACTCTTGGATTTATGATGAGAAATTATCCATCTTTTTTATATAAAATAATTCATTTTTAAAAATTGAGGGTTGGTTGCACAATCTTACTTTATTACTAACAAACATGTTAAAGTACCAGTTAACCAAATAATGAGTAGCGCTATTTAGCAATAGTTAGATGACGTCTTAACTTTGACGGTTAACTGTAGCCTTTCGCCGGTTAAAGTTGTTGTTTGACTATGCCAAGAAAGAGGATGGTGCAACGCATTCCAAAGATAATTTTTAAATCAGCGTAACAGTTACCGTCATTAAACTTTTAACTGCTATTATGGTGCAACCCAGCCTTACTGTGATAAGTTCTTGGCACTGTGGTTAACGCGTTCGTAGTGAGTACGTGAGTTAGTTGAAGTTTTTTATTTTAATATATTTATTTTCTGATTAATACAATATCTTTTAGATATTTTATTGATTCATTAAAAAGTAATTTTCACCCTGCTCGTCTCAGCTGGGGTGATGGCTGAAAATCAGTGCTTCACCGACATTTCGGTGATTTCAATGCACTGAGACTAGACCCTTTCTCTCTGCTACACACAGGTACATGACTTATTCGTAGTTAATACCTTTTCTATAATGTCTTTATTTATTTTTATTCTCTGTATATTGTGGTTGTGTGTTGCATTTAGAATAAATTAATTATCTATCTATCTATCTATCTATATAATTATGTTGTTTTAAGACAATCAGAAATAAATAAAGAAATTAAAAAAGATAATTTCATTTTTCAACAGAACCTTTTTTTCTGAAAATTTTTCCAAGAACTTTAGTGACAAAGAAAAGAAATCTTTATTTATTATAAAAATAATGGTTATAAGTGTCTAGATATTGTTTTCTTTTTAAGAATCTAATTGTTAATCTGATGAGAAAAAGAGAGACCTTATATTTAAGTGATTTGAAACTGCAATCCAGCCTGATATACGTAAAGCTAAACCTACGTAATTACAACGGCTATAAATCAGCCATAAATCTCCAATGAAGTTCACCGATCATACGCAGTCAAACAGAGTAATAAAACCCGGTAATATTTACAAACAATCTTGAATATCATAAAGGAGGCTTACGTACACACATTTCCATAACCGATACCCATTCATGCATTACGAGTATGGTATTACAGAACGATTCCCCATCTGTCGAAAATTTATCTACATAATACTCCCTACGTTCAAACATTCTGTACGAATATGAACGTTAATACCACGTGTTAAGGTTTTAAACAGAAGCTAGAGTTGGTGAATTTTAAAAATTGAATCGTCGAATTGATATGCGGCTCTAAAATACTGCATATGACCAATGTTATGATATTGTTGTACAGAATTCTAGATAAATAGTAGGTAATACTTTGAACGAATGAAAAGACCACTTGGGTTATGTCTTATGTCTGAAAAATCCAGAGTTCGATCATCTAACTGAATAGTCATGGGACTCGAAATCTTAGTAATGTTACGGGGTTATTCCGCTTCATGAGTTTGAAAATGTCTAATCTGTAAGTGGATTTGAGAAAAATAATTAAATAAATCCATTATTATCATTCTATCGGTGAGTTGCACAAACGTTCATTAAGGTTTAATGACTCCTTTAAGCTCTAATGAATGTCAAAATTATATGGGTAATGTCACATTAAATTAATAAAAGATTTAATACACGCTTCTGCAACTGGCTGTATATCATACGTTCAACATTTACATAATCTACACAAATACCTAAAGTTAATTCAACATCAATAGCTTATCTTTGTTTCAGTTTCGTTTCGTACAGAGCTGTCACACAGAATAAAATTGATGTGGCAACACTATTCGATAATAAATAAATTTATATAATTACTTGATACTGTTCAATAAATAGTATTTAAAATTCCAACAGACAATAAAACATGGGAATGTTTTAAATTTTCTATTATATTTAAATATACCTTAACTATATAACTACAATAAACATTATGGTATATGAAACATCTTCGAATTTATTTCAGAGCAATGATTAAATGTAAAATATTTTATAATTATTGGGTTGGCACAAAAGTAATGAGACACACTAGAAAAATCTATAACATTTCCTTTTTAAAATCAATTTTTTCGATAATATTCTAGAATGTTGTAGAACATTCTAGGTACTTCTGGTGTAGGGTATATAAAGCCGCGCTCGCAATTTGTTTAGTCAGTTTGAAGAAAAATGGACGAGCGACAAGTTCGAACACTATACCTACTTATACGAGTACTTGTTAGGCCACAGTGCGCGGGCTACGGCTGACAATATCAACAATGGATTAGGCGCTGGAAGTACAAGCCATGCGACGGTGTCCCGATGGTTTGACCGTTTTAAATCAGGAGACAGGAGCCTTGAAAGTCAGCCACGCTCAGGGCGACCACCCGCAGTGAATGATGACGATTTGCGCCGCGAACTGCAGTTGAATCCGGATGCTACCACTCGTGAATTAGCGAAAGCACTTAAATGCAGTCACCACGCCGTGGAACACCATCTGCATGAGCTTGGTTATCGAAAAGTTTTGGCTCGGTGGATACCGCACATCCTTACGGACGCCAGTCGTGCAGTCCATGTCGCTATCTGTCAGTCACTTTTGCTGCGACCCCGACGTAAAGGTTTTTGTCAGATCTGGTTACTGGAGATGAATCATGGATTTATTACGAGAACGATACACGTCGTGCTTTTTGGCTGCCTCGAGAAGAAACGCCACCAACTCAACCGAAGCCGAGTCAAAAGAACCGCCGAAAAATTCTGCTTTGCTGTTTCTGGGATGCGCAAGGCATACTGTTTTATGAGCTATTACACAATGAAACTATAAACGCTGGCAAATATTCAACCCAGCTTACCAAATTATCTGCCGCTATCAAGAAAAAACGACGAAGACGAGTCAATGTATTTTTACTGCACGATAACGCTCGACCTCACGTCGCATCTGTGGTTCGCCGGTTCGCCGGCAGTTGGAGAACTTGAGCTGGGAGACGATACCCCACCCACCTTATTCCCCAGACCTCGCCCCATCAGACTATAATTTGTTTAGAGCCCTGAAACAGCATTTGCAGGGTAATAAATTTAATGATTTCTCTGACGTAGAGGCGGAGTTGAACAACTTTTTCGAGGCACAGCCATCAGAGTTCTGGGCAAAAGGCATCCAAACTTTGCCGGATCGTTGGCAAGAAGTTTTAGATACTAATGGTAATTACATCATTGACTAAACTTTTTTTATTGTAATAATAATAAAAAAGTAAAACTTAAACCAAGTGTCTCATTACTTTTGTGCCAACCCGATATTAGTTATATTTTGTGAAATATAAAAGAATGAAAAATCATTCTTATACTAAAGGTACCACTTAAAAGCACTAATTAATTTCTATAGATATTGGAATATTACATTTATGATTATTTTTATTTGAATCTACTAAGAAAATGTAATTTAGATTTGGTAAGCGTCATTTTAGCGCTACACCCACAAGTTAACTAGGAATCACATTCGTTTATAATCGGATTCATTAAACACTTGCGTGGCAAGTGTCCTAGTGATAGGATTATATGTTTTATTGAAAAAGACTCAAATGCAGAGCGATCATGTCTGGATCATGCTGTGTTTTTAAGTATTTGAAATGATCGGCCTTTATTTCGTCATTTGATTTTGTCATTCAGAAAAGTCAAGTTCTGCAAACTATTTCCTATGACAATGTAAAGTGAAGGCGTTAATGTGAAGGGTCCAGAGCTCATCTTGCAAGATCCCAAGTCTGTGATTTCAGGGTGATTAAAACCAAAAAATGTGGAATTTTATAACCCAGATGATGAAAGTGGAATAGACTTTATCGTCGTACTTATAAATATAATGCCAGATAATAAAGAAGATCAGATAAAATTAATTGACTTTGAAAATTAAATTTCTCATTTCCATGTTTGAAATGGAACATAAACGTTTGTAAATTCTAATAAAACTAATTCTAATCCAGTTGTATTTAATATTGTCACGCCTCACCAATAGAGGGCGGGTGCATCGCAATAATTTGGTGTCACAAATACCATAAATTACGGTATTAGCGACACCAAAATATATTAGAGGGAATTTGTTTGCATTGATGCTACTGAATATTTAGTAGAAGACCATTTTACCATATGGCTAAATATGAATTAACAAAGAAATTCTTTACTTAATTTGCTACTTCAATAAAATATAGGCAAACAAGAGGCTAGCTCGGTGGCGTAGTGGATAAGCGCCGCGGACCGCGATCGTTGTTGTTAAGCAACTCTCACAAGGGTCGGTCGCGGGATGGGTGACCAAAAAAAAATATCTCGAGCTACTTCTTGCTTTATAAGTCATTTCGTGTTCGGAAAGCACGTAAAGCCGTTGGTCCCGGCTGCATTTGCAGTCGTTAATACCCTCCAATCCACATTGGGGCAGAGTGGCCCATTCTCCTTGACCATCCATAAGATCGGCCTGAGCCCCAGCAGTGGGGACGTAAAAGAGCTAATGATGAACTTAGAAGTTTAAGTAAAGTGATGGTTATTGGGTTCCCACGCCACTTCTTCAGAGCGCTTGGTATCAGTTTTTTCGACGTTTACGTTCTCTGTTGAATGTGAGCGCCTTAAGATTTTAGTATGGAATCCGGAACAGCGCCTCTAGCGGTAACTACCAAAAACTACAAATCTCCATAAAAATTCTTAACGCGCTTACTAGTGAATGCGTTAGCGTAAAACTTACACTTACCACTCAGAGCGACCGCCTAACATGGCTTAACTCTCTAGCTATGCCATGTCATATATCCATGTTATGGCAATATTTCGTTTCATTTTACTACTTTGAGAAGTACTTTAGTAGCAACGATCGAATGATAAAGAATGATGATTATGGATTTGATAGCAGTGTTACCAACTAGTCGTTTATACCAAATTTACTCACCATAAGACATGTCATATAGTAAGATCAAACGAAATATAGTGTTTGATTTATTCCCGGTCGATTTAATTTTAAAAAGTTCAAAAGAGACAATAAAGGCAATATACCTACCTAGATTCGAAAGTGCAAAACTTAATTTCATAAGTCTTGTACCTACTTTCTTTGTTTCTGATTTTCATAATGTACTTACATTATACCTACTTCACTTACACGTGCTGTTAATATACAATACTTTATTCAAAATGCTACGTTGATATTTATTTTAAAATAGTCCCAATTCCATTCTTCTTTGGTTCATCGGACTGGTGAATTTTAATATTTTTACTTTATGATAAGTTTCTATATGCATGCCCGGAACTACGTTTTCTTTTTAACCAGATATAATCTTCATATGGCACCCTTTCTCTACCTACTTATTAACAAACTATAAGACAATTATAAACAAACCTAAGCCACCATTTAAGCACATACCGTAAGCTTTCGATCATAAGAAACTATTCAGTGAACATACCTACCTACTACCCGTCAAACATAGAACTTCCTCATTTTTGATTATGAAGATGAATTCAGTTAAAAATTAAGAGTGGTTAAAAATAATATTATATCGCTCTCTGTATTATCTCTATCTTTGCCACAAAATTAAGGATAGTAATGCCATCTATTGGTGCCAGGTTCAGTCCATCTTTGCTAGCGACACCTATCCAGCATCTAGCAATAGTCAACATATTTCTTAGTTCAGCTTTTCCTCGACAGATAGCGTCTTACATGCTGCGGTCCGAAGTAGTTTACAATGTTGCGCATAGATGGCGCAGTAAGTTTAAATAGTACTTGACGGAGAAGCACTAACCAGTAAATAACTTTTTATAAAGTAAACAGGGTAGATGGCATTGTCTGTTTTTAAATTCTGATACCTCAATAAAACATAAAACAGAGAATTTTTCAAGAAAACAGGCTAAAATAATTTTAAACATTAATTTCTAATGAATAGAGCTTACTGAAATGCATTTTTATCATGGGTTTGTAAAACATAAAACATTTTGGGCAAATAAGACATAACACTATTTTAAAAATAAAATAATATTAGAAAAGTTAGTTCCTCCCTAGACATAATAATAGAACATTACGTATTGTAAAATAAAGAACAACCTTTTGATTAAAAATCAGTATGCAAAATTAATAAATTTAAATAAAAGATGACCTTTTTTAATCAGTGTCAAAACTTAGGATTTTTATCGATTTAACGTGACGTAAAACAATTAATAATTTTCGGTAGAAAAATATATATCTAAATACACGTTGAACAACGTTACATTTCTTTTATTATTATTATTCTTTTAATTTTTATACAAAAGAGGTGTCAACAATTGTAACTATTTTTAAACACGTGTATGTATATTATCGTAAGAAACTTCATAAACGCACCGGTTAAATCAACAGTGTACGCGCGCATGCGCTCTGTGTTTGACGTGTGTTGTTTATGTTGAAAAATTGTCGATTTTGTTGATTGTTTCGTAACGTTTTGATAACGCGTTTTCAGTGGATAGTGTTTTATAGTTCAAAGAAACTAAAAATGGAGAGAAACGAACGCAAAACTAATTCGCGCAATCATTCTATCACAGTTAATTTTGATCGTGAAACTCAATTTATTTTGCGGAAAGTAATTACTGATTCGGCGATACTATTTTGCAGTGAGTATTTTGAATTTATTTAGCATATAAAAAGTATATTAATGTTGATTTAAATATGAATGCAATATAAAAATTTGCTATAATAATTTTAAAATCTCCATTTTGGTGTCCAATGTTAGTTATTTTCAAAATTATACATTATTATTTTGTTCACATTAAAAAACTACTCTATTATATCTAAATTTAAACTTTAGTGACAAATTTAATAAGTAATACGATTTACAATCAAGATTATCTAAAAGTTGTGAATTTGGTCATTAGTTATCATTAATTTAATTCATTGTCACAATCCTTGAATTAAAGTTAATTTAAAGTTTCTCATACATAAATAATATAAAATGAATGAATTCTACAATAACATCAAGTTGTTTCCCAAAATTTAAATGTGTTTACTATCAAGTGATCCCCAAATAAATAACAATTTTATGATAAGAGGTAGTAGAGTAGAGAGTAGCGATAGTAGTGTTAGATGTTTAGTCAATTAAGTTTCTATGAAAAAATTATGATTCATTATAATCTTGGAAAAAATATAATCAAGAGACAAATGATTTTGTTAACATTATTAACTTTGGAATAATGTCTTATAAATATGTACCTACTAATAGCCCTGAATTATTTATTAATAGTTGATATAAAAATCTATTAAATTAATGACATAAGTACCTTTTCAATTTTCTAATTCACTACCTTTCTATGAACTGTCCTGTATAATACTTATAAGTCGTTCACTCGAATTACTCTATATAATTATGATAATCACATTAATAATTATAATAATCACTTTATTTCTTTCACAATAGCTACAGACAATCTTCTAACATATAACTACAATAGACTTAGAGCTAATTCATAAATGTTGTCACCATCATGAGAGAGTGAATCCTGTACTAGGATACCAAGTACGACAAGGTAAAAATCTGTTGTGTAGTTTAAAAGAACTCAGCATAGAGACTGTCAAAAGTGAATTTGTTTTATACTATGCATATGCAATCTCTTTAATTTATTAATGAGATGTTGTAGATGCCATCATCATCATCACCAGTCTATTTACGTTACCACTGCTGAGGCTTAGGCCTTCCATATGAGTGGCATCGAATTAAATAGTGAGATTGTTAAGAAACTTTTGTAAAGACCAGTGATAGGATTACATCGGTATCATCTTATAATTCTGCTTTTTGAGAATATATTAATGTTGCTGTCATTGGAAATTTGTCATATAAAATATTCAAAGCTGTTTTCATTATCAAGATATTTGTTTTATTAATTCTAAATTCTAACATGCTGTTGTCATTATAAAAATACTTGTTTTATTTATTCTAAATTCTAACACTGGAATAGGCTACACATCTTTCACGCTCCTGGTATTAATTTTTCTTTTCATTCACACTTATAAAAATTAGGCAAAATCCAAAATACCAGTTCTAGGGACATAAAATTTATAATATCTTCTTTATGACTTGCTTATAGGTGGATAAGATGTAAAGATATGTACATTAAAGAATATAGTTTATATTTGTTACAATTGATATGATGTAGAATACTTTTAAATAGACATGCGCCAATTAGTAGTTTGAATTTTAAAAATTATACTGAATTATTCGGTTTATTATTTTTATTTAGCCAGAGTTTTTCTAAGTGATACTTGTAATATAGGGAACAATGATTTCGGAAGTAGGGAACCAATATTAAAATAAAATTTTAAATAATACTTATATCTCAAAAACAACTTGTTTAAAGAACTGCTATTGAAGTCTGGCGGAGGTTTACTGTAGGTTATTGATTAAATGATAAGGGCCTGACTTCAATTGCAGTTTCTTAGATAAGTAAATGAGATAAATATTATAAGTATATCCCTTTTTAAAGTTTGAAGTATGTTTTATTTAAAAAATATATACATATATTTCATGCTTTTTAGTCATATTTTTTTTATATATAATAGGTATCACTAAAAATATTTAATGTCTGTATAAAAATATGTCAACAAAGTAAAGTATTTTTCCAATAATCTATACTAATATTATTAAGAGGAAAAAGATGTGATTGCTTGTTTGTTTGCATTGAATGGCTCCGAAACTATTGGTCCAATTATAAAATTCTTTCACCTACGGGAAGCCACATAAACTAAGTGTTACTATTATAAAATACTGAGAATTAGGCTAGGATATAGGAAAATAATTTACTCAGGTAAAGTCGCGACAAAACAGCTAGTTTAATAGAAATTGGTTAGAAATTAATATGACCGGTGAACACAAAAAATCCTCCTTTTCGAATTTGAATGAATGCTAATTCGCGTTTTTTTTTTTTGTTTTTTTCGCCCATGTAAACATATCGTCAAAATATTTAGGTGATGTCTGATGAAGAGCATATTTTGTTTTGTTATAAAGGAAAATACTGATACAATTTTTATATATGCGGAAGCTTGTTATTAGCCTTTAAGTATTATAGATGTAATTATATTGTAAATAATGCTGTAAGCTCCCCAAAAAGAATAAAATAAACTTTCGATTAAATTTAAGTAGAACCATCTCGGTCCATCAAGCTGTCGAACAAAAAAAGACTGAAAATCGGTCAACAATTCGTGGAAAATTCGGAGAATTTTTTGAAAAAGTTTTGTCTTTTAGTTTTATACCTTGTCGTGTAGCCAATAAAATAGAAATACCCAAACCTAATACATTCGGCACCAAAACCGAATAATTCGGCCGAAAACGAATAGTAAAAAAGATGCCGAATACGCCGAATACCGAATACGAAACGATCCAGTACATCTCTACTTTTAAACCTTTACAAGTTTCTTTATATTTTACATTTATAATATGAAATCACCTTTAGAAGATAATTTATAATATCTAGTAGGATTTTGTTCAAAAAGCACCAGATAAATATAATCCTCTTAAATGTTTTCTCTTTGATTTTTACTTATGACACAAATAATGTAAACTCTAATATCTAAGCCTGATGGTTGAGATTGCAGTTGTTAGGGCACCGAGTTCTATTTCATGATTTCAATTTTCAATCAGTATATTGAATGAAATTCATGAGGCACTTCACTTCTGGTAATGGTTTTAACCGCGTGGAACCCGAGAAGCCTCTTAGTGGAAAGAAAAGTATTATAATAGGCTTTTCCAGGATAATCCATTTAGGTGTTTCCGAATGGTTGAGTAAAAAAAATTGTCCATTATGACTAGTGACTATGTCTGTTGGATTAAGGACTATTATTCATATATTAATAATAAATCTTTATTAGAGAAAGACTTTTATTCATGCTATCTATGTGCAAAATTTCATCTAAATCTGTACAGCTATTGTAGATTTCATTTTGTGGTCCATGCCTAAAAGGTGTCTCTAAATGTCTTCAACGATCCATCACGCCGCTTTTTCCTTCATATAAGCTAATACTAGTTTCCTACCGGGCGAGTTTACATCAGATTATGATACCATATGCTATAGTCATAACAAATTTAAATAGGTTTTAATTAAAAATACACATATAACGTACACATCGATAAGCCATTCGCTACGATCGTATAGCATAGCGTTGAAATCAATTTCAATATAATTCGTTTTCAAACTGATACTAAATCATAGGTAAAACTGTGTGTACCCACGCAACGGCTTTGCGCGCAACGGTGATTTTTTCTCATCGTGTAGTTTTCAGTCCAGTAGTTTCGGAGCCTATTCAATTCAAACAAACAAACCAACAAACAGTTAAATCTCTTTATAAGATACTAGCTTTCCGTCAGCGGCTTCGCCCACGTGGTCTCTGTGAGTCTATTTGGTGGGATAAAAAATAGCCCAAAATAACCCGATCCAGGCTTAGAATTGAATTTAATAAATTAAATGGATAAGGTTTTATATCATGACACGGATATTATTACAATGACAAATTTAATCGTAAATAATGGTTATTATGTTTTAATTCCCTATACAGACTTCCTCTATTTGTCGTTTTTCAGGATAAAATATAGCCTATGTTCATGGCATATGATGTAGTTTCCCGTAGGTTCTGGGCATATTCGTTCCAAATAATCAAATGTTTCCTCTTTATAGTATTAGTATAGAGGTATATTATACCACTTATATGTTATATTAAAGGTCCCAAGATTAATTTCCAGCCGGTTCAATATAGGCAATAAAGTTTCCTATATTAATTATAAGGTTTTTGAAAATGTCAAGATTTCGCGTAAACATCGGTGAATATACATAAATAGGTTATTCTTATATCATGATCTGATCCCGAAAAAGAAGATATGGGACCATCATGGGCCCCATAAGCTATCTCATAAATAAATTTGTGAAATAATCGCTGAACATACATAAAAAAAACATACATAGCCTTCTAACATAGAACCTTCTCTTTTTCGATTTTAGAGTCAGTTAAAAAGGAACCTAAAAGATAGTCAATTTTACACTATTTCACAAATAAAGTAGGTATCGCATAAAGTGATCTCTTCCAGCCAACCTGTAAGGAGAAAGAGATAGCAATAATGACGAAGACGTACACCCCGTACGTGCTATCAACAATAATATTTTAAATATAACAATAATTAATAACAATATACATTTAAGGGTAATTTTTGATCGCGAGAATTTTATAAATTACCCTTTGAAATATGATGTAGTTTTATCATTTTAGGGTTCCATCCCTAAAGGCTGACTGGCATGAAGATGGCGGATAGCTATTTTATAATATTCGTATGGATTTATCAGTTTACATTGTGACGTTTGTTGCAAAGTTTACACTCGCGCATTAGCGCATCGTGCAACACTGCGCATGCGCAATTGGGTTCCCAAGCGAACAGTGGGTGCATTGATGCTGCCCGATGACTGACCCCGAGCCCATTCATATCTTTACTTGGAACTTGACACTTTTTGTTTGGTAACTTGTACAATCGTATCATTAAAACATATTATGTTTGTTGGTTTGTGCCTGAAACGATATCGACGCTGGAAAGCAAACCAAAATGGATATTTAAAGTGGGAAATCTTTATATTTTACAAAAAAAAAACTTATTTCCGTATAAATTAACTAAGGAACACCTTATTTGTTACCATGGACGTTTATTGGAATTATTTATCGAAAAAAAGCTTTTCTGCTCTGAAGAACAATTTTGGTTTTGCTGGTTACTACGTGTTTGCTTTCCAGCGTCGATGTTTTCTATAACATTGAATCGATTTGATATGAATATTTTTTTGAAAAAGCAATTAATGCTACATTATTTTGTTTTTAACTTTCATGGTCATTACATCAGAATTATTGCTAAAAACCGGATTGTTAATATGTACCTTAAATTTTATGAATTTCCTATATTTCGGTACTGTTGAGGGCGCCATGATCACGGAGTATTTTAAGTTTATGTGGGTAGGTGTTATTTGCAGATATATCGTTCTACCCGCTTTCGAGTTCCTTTTCGTTCGGTACCCGTATCACTGTTCACTATGTCACCACTAAATTACACCTATTCTCGACACAAAACAGTGTATCCGATCGCGAAACGACACTTTTTCGATTTATCTTCTGGTTCTGACAAATACGAACCACTCATAAATTGTATATATCGGAAACTCGTAATATATAAGGTACATGGTAGACATCCCGTTTTTAGTAAACATTATATTTAATGCTACTCTTAATAATATGGCAACGGGAGAACGCGTGCAGTATCTACGAATTTTAATTTCGTATTCCCTACAGATAAACAGTTGATGTATAAATACCTATTCAAGTCATTTAAATAGTATTTATAAAGTTACTTTTCGTTTGAACTTTATCATATTTGATTAATTTTTGCATTCACAATATTATACTGGAAAATCTTCTTAATAAAAAATGCTTGAAAAATCCACTTTGTCCCATCGTGGCCCCATGTCACGGTACGGTACGGTACGATAAGGTAGATTTAAAAATAAAGAATAGCTGAACCTATTTAAAATAATATACAAAACTACTCATAGCAGTAGTTGAGTATCGTATCATAGTATCGTTCGCCACACTCGTTGAGTTGCCAGCGACTAAACTATTGAAATTCTACACTCGCTTAAAATAGCACTGCAACTAAGCTACCGAAATTATACATTCGCTCAATAGCTTAGTGACAAACTATCGTAGTTATTATAAACTCGTTTAAAAGCTTACTGACAAAATATCAGAATTATATAGTCGCTTATTAGACCAGTGACAAAACTATCGGAACTACAGGCTACAGATCGGATCTCCACGTGTAAATATAGCTTAATTATGCCTATAAAATGAAACTAACAAAGTATTGTACTCAGGGGAGTATTATATTAAAACATTTGAATCCATCTTGTACTTTAGCCAAGAGCGAGTAACAATCTTTCTGCAGCAGATATCCCGTCTTGACCTTGGAGCGAACACATTTTAATGAAGCTCAGACTTTGCCCCAGAGCTTAATGCGATGTGAAATAAGAGAGTTCGCTTCTCTCACGAACAACGTGAAATGAAATGTTTATTTCTAGGACCAATTGAATGGACTGATTACTTTAAATTACTATAATACAATGGTATTAAAATATACCTTCTAGATCCACGATGTTTTTATGGAATTTGAAACCGAAATCTTAGAAACTAAAGAATAGCATAGTTTTTTTTATTTTGATGAAAAATATGAACTTTTACAGCATTTACAGCAATAATTACGAAAAAAATCTCCAACAGTAGTCGGAAGTCCTTTTGATACCGTAGTTCGGTATCAGCTTATTAAATTGGCAAATAAGCTCATAAACACATAATTAAATGTAAATTATCAAGCTATTATAACAAATTAATCAATATGACATTGCTGTCTAAACCGCCAAACTGTATAGCGCCATCTACTTTCGCTTTTTATATTAGTTGCCTAAACAGTAACATAAAAAATAAGTGTTCTGCCAAGTAATTTATCCTCAAAAAATAGTGATGACTCCAAATATAGTCTATTTTAATAGTTATATCGCTTTTAATAGCCCGATCAGTAGTTTTTTTATATTTAAAGTCTAATGTGAGAAAATATCTAGTTTTCGCCCACCTGCTGCCCAGTTTTCGACCAATTTTTACCCTCTTTCAAGCTCGTTAGGCGATGATTTTTGATTAAAAAACGAAATACGTCTTTTATCCATTGTATTAGAGTATGTTAATGCAAAATTTGAAGTAGATCGTACTAAGAATCACTTTGTCCTATACAAACTTTGTCCCCGTTTTTCAACTCTTAGGGATAAAATTTCCCGAAATTCTATAAAGAACACACACTACAAGTTTCAGGTCTCTATGACCAGCGGTTTAGGTTGTGTGTTCATTCATCAATCAATCATTCAGGCGACAAATAAAAAATCAATAAACCTTTAATAGTATAAAAAAGTAGTTTATTGATTCTTTATTTATTTTTATAAGACTAAAAAATAACTGTAGAAAACGGAGTTACCTATCAAAAATAAATAAAATGTTTTGTGTACGATTATGACTGTTTTCGCAAATAATGGAGCATAAAATAATAATTTGTTAATATTAATTAAAATCAGTTTACTTAACTAATCGGATGTCATAAAATTAACTATAATCACATAAATCTATCACTTTTGTAACTTGTATATTTCAGCACTGGTCTTCGTTTTTTCATCAAGTTTAGTGTAACTTTTATATAATGAAAAAAAAAAAGATTGGAAACTGGGAGTTTTAAAAGCCCTAAATCCAATTTTTGACCAGCATAATTGTATATCACAATAAATTTATATAAAAAAATATTGGACGAAAACTGACTATTGATTAATAATCGTCACATAAGGAAATTTATAAAAGTTTCATATATTTTAAGACAACAAAGATCCTATGTTAATTGTGAAAATTGAACGTGCCTTTTATTTTTAGACCATCATTCCATTGGTCGAAAACCGATGTTTTAATAATGTCATCCTTTTATTCATTACGTAAAAATATAATATGTCAACATTATAGAGGTCATAAACTAGCTGTAAAATCAATAAATAATCCAAAATAACCTAAGAATAATTAGAAACTCTTTTTGAAAGTACATATTGGCACCTTACTAATATATTATGACGCATGTTATGCTTTCTGCTGCAACTCTTTAGATTTATTAGTTGATTTTAGCGTGAAGCTCCGTTTAATCGTATTGATATGTGTATATGACGACAATCAGTGTATTCAGGTTGCCATGTGTTCAAGTTTTGGACACTTGATTACACCATTATTACTGTTTTTGATCTTTTTACAAAGGCCGGGAAACAGGCGCATCGACCTTAGCCTTTAATATAGTCATTTATTGAGCATTATTTACTCTGAAACCGTATATTAGCAAACCTTAGCTCTTAACTACTTTGTAGTATTTATCTACTCAATGAGTTATGATTGAAATTTTACTTCAACATAAGTCGCCTTAAAAAGGCATGAATTTTGTTCTGTCAATCTTATTCGGTAAACAGTGGTTTATATATTAATCAGTTAATATTGCTGTAGTCTATAAATTAAATTATTTAAAAAAATAAAATCAAAAGTAACTAATTACCCGCTTATTTTTTTATGTGCCAGTAATAAATAATAGCGTCGAATAAGTACAACGAACGCAGGATGTGAACTGTGGGTACAGTCAGCCGCCAAACAAAGTGGCAGGTAATTGCTGCGCTGTCAAAACATCCGACGAGAGAACGGCTACGCCCGCGACCTGTCAGATTAACCGTATCCGTTAAGGAGCCGAGCGGACTGGCTGCAGGACGCTGCCACCTTCGCCGGCGAGATTAACAAAAAAAACGTCAACATATTCAGCCTCATTTTTACCGCCATTTTAAGAAGTTGCCACTTTACAAAAGCGATTTAGCGTGCAAAGGTCGTTACACCCGTTTAAGCTGTCCGATTGCTCCCACGACTTGTCATTGTGTTCGTTTAACAATTGTTATTATTTTGATGTTCAATTTAGTAATTGTGAGGACGACAATTCTTCTCGATTAAAACCTTTGCAAACCGAACCTTTACAAATCGATTTAATGTTTTTTTTTATTTCACTTAAACTGGAATACATGTCCCAGTTAGGTGAATTATCCTATATACATTGTTCTACTTCTGAGTTTGCTGAAATAACTTTATTAGAATTGGTAGTAACTGCGGTGCTCTCATCACCCAAATTCCAAACAATGTAGAAACTAGGCAAACTAGTCATTTTGCAACTATAACGCAATCTTAACAATGTTGGAATCCAAATTACAGAATGATTTTAGAAATAATGTAGTTACTAAATAATAATGAAAATCTAAATTAACCAAATAGTGAAAAAGTCAAGTTGATTTTCCCAAATATTTGCAAATCGCATTTAAAATCACTAAGTGCCCATCGAAATACGTGATAGTAGCGTTTAATTTGTAACACATTTAGTTCTTATCTTTTATTTTAAAATACTTTAAATTGTTTTTGCAGTATTTTCGTAAGATAAATATTAAGATAGCATTGTCAGTGCAGTATTCACAAAAAATAATAATTATACACATGATAATGCCAGAGTATCAGAACGTACCTATCATTATTAACCTATTAAATTAAGAATCACACAAACACTTCTCAGCACACCAATCGGTAATTATCTCCAAAGTTGATTGCACTTTAGGCGCCGCGTTTTCTGAAAGTCTTAAGTGGCCAAGTTGTTCCGAGCACTCCTTATCTTTATGTTTCAAACATGTTACGTATACAACAATTAGCGGAAGGGAATGTTTCTTTATAATACATGCCGACATCAAAGAATATTTGTCAAAGAGACAAGTCACTTCCTTTGAAACCGTCCAGTGTTGAAGATAATTCCAAACAGTGCGTAGGTTGTGATTTGTAAAAACACGACGGTGACAGTGACATACTCATAATTTCAGCTGCTACATCATTGTCTCGGCCTTTCTTATAATAACTATAAATAATTGCATACATAAAAATCTCATTTATCATTAGCCCTTTTTACGTTCCAACTGCAGGGGCCATGACAATCCACGCTGGTTCAATCCGAAATGAAAAGTATTAAAGCTCGTGATAATACATTTTTGGTTACCCATCCAGTGACTAACCCTTAAAAAGTTACTTAACAACAACCATTGCGGGCCGCGGCGCTTATTCACTACTCGCAAAATCACAGTGATATGTAGCAAAAATTCTACTATAGTAAAACAGCTTTCAAATAACGTTGCAATAAGATGGCCAACATTTCAGTGTGGAAAAGAACTAAAACTTCTAAAAGTATACGACCCATTCAAGAGTTTTCACTCTGCTTATCTTTACAACGGTGTAACCTCTGTCGGTGCCTTTGAGTTACACGTGTTTCCCAATATTTATTTTCATATCAGTTAACTAAAATGTTATACTGATCTTCAGATAATACAAGTCATCATCTGTTGCGCAACGTGCATTCGTTAAAAATACAAGACTGTTGAAAAAATTCTGAATGAGAAAGTAGGGTCTTACCTATAGCGAAGGAAATGTGTTAATTCATTGAGTCGGCTTGGCGCGCAAATTTTTATGTATTTGATTACTTTTAATCGATCACTAATAAGTTTTTATCGATCGATTAATACGGTCGATTATTGTTAAATTGTGTGTTTTTTGCTTGCTTTTAAATATCCGAAATCACGACCATATTAAAAAGTCCAATGAACAATTACCTAACACTAAAAGATTAAATTGATACTCGTTTTAGCTTATTTAGATTGTAAAGAGATATTCTTGTATCATAAATAACGCCAGTATAAAGTATCAAAATATAGAACAAAAATGAGAATTTTATAATATGGCTATTATAAAAATAGGAGTATATTTTACAAGCTACTGACTTCGATCTTAAAAAACCTTTTGATTAGGTGTCAGTCCAGCCAAGTTCCTTTTTTTACTTAAAATATTATCAGCTACCTACACCAAGGCAGATACCGGATTCCAATATCGAATAACGTTGATGTTTGAGTTAATCGATTAGAAACTCTTAAAAAACGGAGATTAGATTAAGCTGGATCGAGTATTTTGAAGAAACGGGAGCTTTTATCTTCACCCTTACAGGATTACTTGTGGCTGTCCATAGTAATTAATGAAATTTCCAGTTAGCAGAGTCACATTCCTCTACTCTGCACCTATAGACTACTATTATACTTTTCCGAGATTCCAATTGTATATATTTATATATAAGAATTGCTCGTTCAATTAAATTTTTAATGCATTAATACCAAACACTTAATATGCAAAAGAATTATTAATGGATATTACGAATTTACCTAACCAATTTTTTTTTGGTTAGATTAGGTTAGTGAGGTATTCTTTTAAATACAGTTCAATTTCTAATTCCTGAATCCTGATCAGTTGGCAAATGAAAATTATAAAGGAGTATTATCGAGTATCAAGATCATTTCTCACACTGTGATGTTAAATGGTAGGTACATTCTTTATTTGAGTTTAAGTTGCACGTTCGATTACAGTATGTATTTGTTTTATAACACAACTGTTTAAATATGCCAATTGGTAACATGTTATAGTATAGCTACTTTTTAATACGTGTTATGCACTCATTTCTCCATGAGTTTATATTAAACTATTAGCAATAGGTAGTAGGGTACACGTGTGTAAATATAACTTTAAATATAGGTACAAGTGGTTCTTTATTGGTGCTTGTTATTGTTTCAGTATTGTTCTGTATTGGCGTCGGGTCTAGACCATTCATTAAATCCTGGCATCAGATTTCTGATTAGTCGAAAGCTTTAGAGCGTGTATTTGGTAATGGCATATTGCGTCTGCTTCTTTGGAAATTCAATTTCAACAATAGGTGCTTGCTTAGTTTTTTTGTTTATTTAATAATTGTTTTGTCATGTTTTCGGTTATAATTCTTACTATGTACTTATACATTGTGTATCGTACTAATGTTATAAAAGTGGAAAGCTTTGATTGTTTGCTTGAAATGGATTAAGTCAACAATGACACGCGGATGTGATGAAGTCGCAGAAAAACAACTATTTGTATAGCAAGCGTATCGTTTTCAATTTGTTACAATTATAATATTGCAGATAATAAAATTTTGGAACAAAGGTACATATTCAAAAGTGTTTTCAAGTAAATTCTTTTTCGGAAAAATTGCTTTATCGAAAAAAGAATGGGATGTCTATTTACGATTGACACGAACATTTACATGACTATTATTTTCATTTACGATATTTGAATAGATAAAATTTCCACCCAGTCTCATTGTACAATGATTGTACTCAATTGGTTATGACCGGGTACGTCGGCGCACGCGCATAAACTGCGCCATCCTGCGTTTGGAATGTGGGCGAGCGATTCGCGTTTCAGCCGAGACAATACTACTAATAAAACATGCTCACTTACACTTTACTGTACATAATTCATGTATCCCCTTAACAATACATGAACTTTCAAGTATAGGATTGCATGTGAGTGAAAGATTACGAATAAATCCTTTGTTTTCTTCCATAATAAAATATGGCAAATTCAAATTAAAAATTTTGCTTTATTTATTCAGTCTATTAAGTCAGATATTTATGGAAGATTAAAAAGGTGCGTTTTCGATTTTAAAAATTTTAGGTTACACCCTGACTCTCGAAATTAGGATGTGTTATTACCACCATTGTTTCTCCTATGTATTGCAAGACTTCTCTTTTACAACGAGGTCCTATTAGATGTAATGAAGTTTAGGTGATCCCTTTTCCATTGAATGTGGTCAGTTCAGTTATCATTCAACTATAAAGTATTAATTAATAATGAGCAATCATCATTGTCATCATCAGCCGTACTAAGTACCTAATAATTTAATTGAAACCACTAAAAACATGTTACACTATGACTATTTTCTTATCTGCGATAAGGATAACAAACTATCCTCTTTAAACGAACGTCAGCAAAATAATATTTTCTTCCTTTAATGGATCAAAATAGAGGTTTCGACGTTAAGTCTACTGTGAACCTATTATTGCAATAACATAAAAACTAACTCTAAAGTACTGACCAATTTTTCAGTTGCTAAGCGGAAACGGTGAAATTATATCATCCGCATTTCTAATTGTCTACAATTGGCACATGAGTCGATGGGATGAAGAGCGATCCTTTAAATTGCATTTCTCCGGTAAGGAAATATCTAGGAAATAACCAATTAATAGATGAATTCATTACATTCCTATAAAGTTTACATTCCTATTCTACATTCAATAAATCTCAAATCACTTCTAACGACTTCAATAAATAAATTGACCACATACAGCTGATTCTTTTCTTCTATTAGAGATTTATAAACCCATGCTAAAAGATAAACACAGAACGTATAAAAGGACTCATTTCAATTGTCTTAATGAACCCCGAGGGTGTTAATCGTGATCTATAAATCAACATCAAAAGTTTATCTCCTCGTCTCTAATGAAATAAAACTCATACACGGCCGCCAGTCCCATCTCAAATGGTTAATAATTAATGTCCATAAAGGATTTATGCTTTCTTAATGCTACACCCACACTTTGAATTACGATATTATCTTACTAAAGCATCGGGCACTTGAAAGAAAATCTTATGGGAAAGAGATAAGGACAAATAATTGTAAAGGTCCGATCTTAAAATTTGCGATGCCGCCCTCGTATGAGATATGACTTTCAATCTGCAAATAAACGATTCAGCATTTAATACACCTTCGCGATCCTTTATTACTGTCTGAGAAGCGGAATTAATTTGTGTTGACAATGATAAAGTTGATGTACAGTCGGTTAATATCAAGAATAATAAATTAGGTTGCTTGAAGAATTTCATCTTCTCATAACTTATTCTTAACTTAACTTCTCTGCGTACATCATTTGCTTGCTCTTGTACCAATTCATTAATTTATTCATTGGTGCAATATATATTTCTGTTCCATACTTCTCAATCGGACGTCATCTGAACATTCACTCCTCACAATATCATCTTTCACATGGTCTATCCTTCCATCTGTCCATCTTTTCTTTGGTCTGCCTTTATAATCACTACATAGTATAAAATAAAGTCGCTTTCTCTGTTCCTATATCCCTATTTATGCTTAAATCTTTAAAACTACGCAACGGATTTTGATGCGGATTTTTTTCATAGATAGGGTGATTCAAAAGGAAGATTTTTATGTATAATACAAGACCACGCGGGTGATGCCGCTGACGGAAAGCTAGTTAGTCATAAATATAAAGTTTAAAAACACTAGTTTTATCTTTTTAATAATGGGGTGAGAATTGCAACAATGGTCAGAAATACTATTATCCTGATGGTATCATTATGATTAATGTTGGTTAAGATAGAACTCGCCTACGCAAGTACGTCGAAGGCGTAAGGAAAATAAAAAGAGTAAATTAACGGTCGTCCATCAGATGCCGAGATAAATTGAGTAAATAGTTTTAGTGGTAATACAGGTATAGTTAAATTTTAAAAAATTCTTCCGATGAGTTTTATTATCGAGCTCGTCTTTCAGCCCGAAGTTTCCGAAGAAGTCCGAATACATCTGTTTTGATAGTATAAAGAGTAAAGATTTAATTGTTTGTTTGCTTCGAATAGGCTTGGGAACTACTCGGCCGATTTTAAAAATTCTATCACCTACGGGGAAGCTGCCTCATGTCCGGTGAACATAGGCTATATTTTATCTCGAAAAACGTAACGTCAAGCATTGTTTACTATTGAATTTGTCATTCTAATTACATCCGTGTCGCTGGCAGAAAGCTAGAAATTATACCTATTTAGTCGATCAGTAACATATATTAGATACATATTTTGTTTCACTTCAATTGAACAAGAAATTACTTTAATAATTTATATGTATTAAAGTTGAGGAGTGGGGGCTTGCTACGTCACAACTACGTCAAAATGTATTATACTCAATATATTAGCGTAAATTATTTATTTTACAAAAAATACATAAATATATTATTAATTAATATTATTCAATTGTCTACCTGTGGCCAATTCTACTAAAAAAAATAGTTTTATATCGAATCGAAAGCAAAGTGACACATACGATACAATTCCAGTTCTATTTTAGCTGGAATTGTATCGTATGTCCCTGTAGAATAGAAAAACTATTAAAAACTGTAGTTTCGTTCGGTTTCGATCCGTTTTCGATTCGATTTAAACAAAATTCATTTAGTAGATTTGGCCACCTGACGTACTTACAAACAAGGATTAGTCCATCACTCCTATTGACACGATTTCCTTCTATGTTTAGATTAAAAAAAAACTAACTCTAGACGCTGAATTAGTTTAGTTCTGCTATATTATAACGGAAAGTATAGAAACATAAACAAAATAAATATACTATTAAGATCAATTAAAAACCTGACGCTATTAAATTAAATATTAACAAATTATAATCAATTTCATCAAAACCCAATGGATTTAACGGAGATGATATTAAAAATGTAGTGTCTGAACGGCATATTATACGCTTTGTTGACCGTACCCGGCGGGTGGCACGGCTGCATGCTAAATAATGACTCATTAATGTCGAGCCAACTAGCCAATGTCAATGTCGTTACTACTTACACGGCTGTCGCTATGTTTGTTTACTTTTCCATTTATGTTAGTTTACCTTGTTACCACGTATATGTCAAACGTTCAAGTAGCTCTTGATTTTTGTCGGTGCATATCTGAAGGAAGATGCGTCGCGTGTTGTAGGGGAATGGCAGAACTGACAAACGAAACGAAACTGGTGTAGAAAGTAAACGAAAATAAATACATATAATTTTTTTCAGATAGTGTTTGATATATTATTATCGAAAATCACACTTTTATGCTATATATTATTTATAATATTGCTTAAAACAATTATGAAAAAAAATCACTCTCACAGTCTCTCATCAGAACTTAGAGAATTGAACCTGTTGTACTTATTAGAACGATATTAAGTTTTAGAATGCCGTGACGTCATAGTGACGCCATGACAGAAGTTGGCGTTTTTCGCGGGAAATTAATTTTTCTGATTTTAAATTTGTGTATTAAACGAATGATACTTTTTAAAATATGTTTTTTAAGATATATTTCATGTATAAAATAAAAATATAAAGAAGTTGTCTACACCTCTAAACTTTCTATTCTTAGCCGTTTCAATGGTTTTCTGAATGCTCTTCTATTATTTCATTTGACGGTCGGAATATTAAAAGGTCTTCGTAATTTTTTCTATGTCGTATAAAAATTCCCCTGCTTCATTTCTTCGTCTTAGTTTCAACCCGGATGCCATGGTCCATTCACCACACTCACTTACTTTAACGGCGTCTTTTAACAACTCGCCATAATCAGAATATAAAGCCAGATAAGATTTACGATGTTTTTTTATTGTGGTGTGAATGGAAATGTCGAATTAGATCTTGTAGTGTGCGGTATTTATGGGTGTGCTATGAGTATTCGTCTTATAGATTCCTGAGGGTTCATATAATTAAATAATATTAAAGAACACAGTAAAGAACAAAGCTCATGTTAAAAAGTTCATATATTTGAGATTGATATGTTTCGCCTTTACGTTTATCTATATCTTTTATGTTTTTGGCGTCGCTAATACGCGTTTCTAAATACATATATTATAAATTGCATTGATGTGTTTTCTGATAAATTATTATCAAAATAACTAAGTACGTACTTATTATTTTCTATATCTGACAGTCTTGTTTTCATATTCCTATTCAAATGCAACCATTGGATGATGCTCAACGTTGTTCTTATAGCACTTATCTAATGCTATCGTGACATCGACTTGTCCTTACGTTTGTATTGAGGCGAAATCAATTGTAGCAATTGATAATTTATGTGCCGCCTAAAGCTTATCGATATAATGTTTAAAAAGTTTGCTTTCTTCGATCTTTTTCGTTGAATGTTTCTTTTTCGTATAATTTTTTCTTCGATACACGACTTCATCAGACAACATTCTTCGGATACTATAATTGGCCATCAATCAACTCATTCTTTAAATAAACTGTTCAGGTAAAATACGATGTTTTGTAGATGATTTTTTATTATAATTATAAAACTTAATGCTCCATTTTCAATATTCGTATCCAATTTTACAGTAAATGCAGAGGTCATAGCTTAACCGAGGACATTACACGTATACACGTCAATTGCAATTTTGATTGGATCGAAATTGCACTAATCATTTTGAAATCTATCGAAGTGTTTCACTTGTAATCTATTTTAGAATTTCTCTTCTAGCGGTTAAACTACATGGAGTTATATTTAATTAGTAATTTGTTTCATCATACTTAGTATGATACAAACAGTACGTGCATATAGTATGATGTAATCGATATTACATTTTGTCTCAGACCAAAAAGATTATTTATCTGATTACTGGAATATCTTGGTGTTTTATGAACTAGTACTTACCTATGCTCGTAGCTATAGTGTTAAAAATTGAATTGAGTGATTATGCTGTATTGTTTACATTGCGGAAAACAATTGCCTATTTTTTTTATTGCATTTTATATTTGTTAAAAACATTAATTTATAAATCATGGGGAGTTTCTGCTGCCGACTATTGCGACTTTATATGGATGTTTATAGCTAAGTTTTGAAGTTTGGAAAATTTGTGTTTCGTAGATGAATGTGTCGTCGTGTAACAAAGTATCCATGCTTGTTGTTTCGCTCGGCATATTATTATTATAATTTATGGTAAACAACGAATACTTCGCAACTATTTAAATTTGTTTGCAATACGCTTTAGCTATTTCATTTGTCGTTTTGTCTAGAGGCTGTAGTAAATATATATAAAGTGTAATATTTCTCGATGGCAACAAATTAATGTTTTAACACAATTCAGTACTGCCGTCTAGATGGGATTATAAAATGAAATGTTAACCTTAATGACTTCGTTAGAAATTTTAAAACTTATAAAAGAAATTTTACTGCAACTTAAACATTGAATCCAAATGACTGCAATTGAGTGCCTATAAACTCGAATCTTGAGTAATCTCTAATTAATTTCTAACCGTAAAGATTTTATGAGACAGAACTTTATAGACCAACACGAATAAGAGTCAACTATTATGTGCATGGATAGTTGCAATCTGCCACCTATAAAAACTATTTTTTAATATGTTGTAATGATGCTCGCATAACACAACGAATTTTTTTCACATCTTGCAAATGATGGGTGACATTAGAATTCCAACGATTCATGATCCAAGGGCGCGTACATGTGTGCGATGGGTTCATATGTTTTCATGCAAAGGATTCCAAAATTTGCCTCCTTCGGCCTTCTTACATGTGCGTATTGAATTATTATACACTAGCTTTTCGCCATTGGCTTTGCCCGCGCTTGGAAACTGTTTATTTGGATATTCATATCATGACACAGATATCAATCCAACGATAAATTGAATAGTAAATAATGATTAATATGGCAACATTTTAATTCTCTATAAAACTCCCACTCCTATTTACATCACTTAATTTGCCGTTTTCGGGGTAAAATATAGCCTATGTTCTAGAAAGAACTTTTATAATCGATGCTATAGTTTCAGAGCTTATCCATTGCAAGCAAACAATCAAATCTTTCCTTTTTATAATATTAGTATAGATAGTACTAGTAGAAGTAAATGAAATACATTGCAACTATTTATCAATCATCCTCGAGATTAATTTTCGGTACTATGTAGGCCATTTCCAATGCACTGGCATCCCGCAGTTTGTTTAACCATTAAATATACGTTTGAAAATCGACGCTACAGTCAACTTAGACTTTTGATAAGCTGAACTAATGGACACTATACTGAAATGAACCCAATATTTATTGTAATTCTGTTGTTGTTCCAATAAACACTTCGGTAATTCGTTCACTCTATATGTAATGTCTATCAAGTGATAACTTTCGTTAAAATTTTTCGTGTCTTAGATTCCCATATAAAAATACCCATTAATCAATACCGCTTATTTGAAAGTGAATAAATTAAAACAATTTTCACGTTCTTCCTCAGATTTAGATGTCTTTCTCGATGTTTGCTTTTAAAGTACAGCTATTTATAATTCACCTATAAACGGCTCTTTCTACTACCTAATAAACATTCGTCAGAGCTCTCAAGCTTTCCCTTTATCAATATTTCATGTTCATCTCTTATTAATGTTAAGTAACATTTATTTGATGGTTTATGTTATCTGTTATCCAGCTGGGTTTAATGTTATTAAGTACTGTAATGCACTTTGGGCATAATTTTGTTATAGAGAGGCATCTTCGGATTTCTTCAAAAGTGGATGTGAATAAAATAATAGCTCAGTTACACTGTCCGACGTGTTCGGATCTGGAGTGGGGGCGACGGCTGTGGTCACATATCATTGATAAATAAAACAACGACCGACCATGAAAGCGAGCTGCAGAAATCGCCCGCACCTTGAATGCGGATAACATCGACCAATGTAAATATAGAATAATATTAACTTTCAGTTGCGGTATCTTCAGCGTTAAAAAGTATTATTGATGTTTAAGTAAAAAAAGTAGCCCTTGTCCTTGGCCAGGCCTCACCCTGTATCAAATTTCGTCACTGTCTGCCCAGTGGCTTGGATGCGTAATAGACAGAGAGATACACAGGCAGACAATGACATGAAATATTCTTTATTTTATGTAGATCTCTTCCCGGCAACCGTTACAGAAAGAACTAATTAAAGTATGAAAGTAAAAGTTACCGATATTAAAATAAAGCAGTTAACTCGATATCGTATAATGTATTTTGAAGTCTGATCTCTTAATATAAAATTTTTACCGACTATATTATTCCAATAGAAAAGACTGTGAATTTATAATATAACAAAGATCTATTCACACCATCCGATATAGAAAATTCGCTCTCACACAAATAAATCAAGTATTTATATCAAAAGTATTGCCGGTCGTCCCCGGGGGTCAATGCGCGACCGACTGCACCATTAAATGACAGCGAGTTACTTATTACGTACGATGATGGTAATGTATGGTACGTTATTGTCAATTAAAGCCATTGACGCCTACGAACTGTCGAGTCTATCATTTGGGACATGTTTTGAAACTATTAGTTTAGATTATTTAGTTATAACATCGAGTGGACCGATAATAAATTCATTTGTGTTACCTATCTGTATGTGATAATAATCTTTGTATATCACTGATAGCCATTATTTTAATGTAATTCTTATCTTGTTGTGGAATAGTTGTTGTCTGATCAATATAATATGTGATTAAATAAAATTTACTTGTACATCTCTTAATGTAATCCTTTATTTTTGTTTGTATTAGGTCATACATAACTGTTGTTACAATTGATTCATCAAACATTTATTTAAACTAAATCTAAATCCTACCTTTTCCTTAACGTGTTATGGTTCCTTCATATAATATTTCAGTCGTATTTCAGTTTTGTTATTTAAAATTAAAAACATTGGGATTAATCAAATCTGTATTTTGAAATAAGGATAAGAAAACGCAAAATATTTTGAAGAATGTAATCTAAATCTGAATGTTCAATTTTGTAATAACATTATTAAGTCGCCTGCGAAACTATTTGTCGAATTTCGTCATACTGTCGAATAACACAGAAAAAATTGTTTTGCTAGGTTTATCTTAAAGTACTATTATCAATGTTGTTTAATGACCGTTAACAAGCATCTCATTTATTAATTTGCTAATCACTTTTGACTTTTTAAATGTGCCCTGAAAATAGCCATATCTTACCATAACTTTGCTTAATAGGTCAACTATTGTTTGTATGCGTCAAACGAGAATTTTGATAATATTCTTTTTAACTATAATATCGCATTTTACATAATTAAGTCCCGCTTCTGGTCACGTTTTCAGACTAATCGTTGATTGCTTGACATTATATTTTAGGAGGTATTTTGACAAGCGCTATTGCTATCACGATCGTTAATAACACTGCTAAGTTGGAAACAAAGAGCCCATTCATGTAATAATGTTTGTTTTTATTGGAGGCAGCAACAGCGTGTATTATGTTGTTACATTTGTACAACATGGTACCAATACACTTTTACTATATAATAATGTGGTGGGATTCATATTTATTTCAATCTTTTATTGTTTACCTGTAATTTCTCTTACTTAATACCTAAGGAAATATCGTATAATCTTGGGAAGACCGAAGAAGAAGAAATATATAAACTGTTGAAAGATGATATTTGTGCCAAATGAATGAATATTGAGATGATAATTGATCGTGAAGTATGGACGAGGAACACATATTGTCCCTAAATAAAATAATTAGAACAAGGGCAAAAAAATTATGAGAGTAAGTTGTATTCTCTATACACTCCGTCTTCTAAAAATAAAGTAATGCCTGTTGTAACTGAAACAGACTTATTGAATGTGAATCCATGTGAATTTTATACTTGTTGTTTGTTTGTATAAAGACTTAACAATATAAGATGACATCCAGATACTGATAAGAGGAATACATTCGCACAGTTGTTGATACAAAACAGATGCTTGACTTTGATATTAGAGCACATGGTAATGAGAAAATCAAATCTTGCGTTTTTAAATCTGATTGATTCAAAGTGTTTTTAAATCGGTTAATATGAGCACTCGAAGTTTTTTTAACTGATTTCTTTTCGTAATCAAAAAGTTAATTTTTATAGTTATGGGGTGATGATCTTAAGATGACAATAGTCAGATAGGTGATAAACCAGATGTGTTGACTTATAACCAGTGGTCGGAATTAGGTAGAGTTATTCATGTACTTACACTGATTTCATACAGCGAAAGAATAAAGTGGATATGCCTCAAATCCCTATATTAATTTTAAAGAGCAGAAAAAATTCCGTGATTTTTTTAAATAAAAAGTTATTTACTTTTACACAATTTAAACTACTGCACGCACGACGTTGCCAAACTTACATCAATAACATCGGATGTCCAAAGATGTCCAAGATTGTCCATTAGAAATCCCGGGAAGGTCCACATTAATATCAACATTTCGATGCGAGTACATAAATAACTCTACCTAATTCCGACCTCTGCTTATAACGTACTAAGGAAACAAATAGTATAGGCCCGCTGGTGTCATGTTAATTCATAAGAGTTATAATGTTTTCGTTATTATTACGGATGCACTCGGCTGTGTTGTTTGTAATAAATAAGTCAAAATGATTTCAAGTGTTATCTGTAGAAAACTAATTTTATATTATCTCAATGCCATCTAATTACAATCTAGTAATGCTTACTGGGGGTCAATTCTACTAAATAAATTTTGTTTAAATCGAATCGAAAACGGATCGAAACCGAACGAAACCGAATGAAACTACGGGTTTTAATGGTTTTCCTATTCTACAAAGTGACATACGATACAATTCCAGTTCTATTTTAGCTGGAATTGTATCGTATGTAACTTAGTAGAATAGAAAAATCATTAAAAACTGTACTTTCGTTCGCTTTCGATCCGTTTTCGATTCGATTTAAACAAAATTTATTTAGTAGAATTGGCCCCTGGTGTTATCTTAACAACTAAATTGATTTTAATTAACTTAAGGAATAACTTGTCTATTTCCTAAATCTAACTATTTCCTCAATAGGTGCATGAGGATAAATAAACAAGGGAATGCGTACAGATTGTACAGTGGACGCATGCCAGGCCGATTTCAAGCCTTTGTATCTGTTCACAGTCTACATCGCCTAATGTCCCTTGCTCTACTAAATATTTGATCAATGTATAGCCACTATTGATATTTGTATAAGTGACACTTGCTTTCTCGTGTGAACGATTGAACACTACCACTTTGTAAGCACTCGAATGGTTCAGTATGCATTAAACGAACGTAGTTTTAAACGATATGTAATTTCATTACTCCCGTTTGTGACTTAAGAGTTGGGTCTTCTAAAGTATTTTGTTAGATGTGTAGAAATAAAATACTAACCTTATAATGTTGTTGATTTATGTAAGTAAATTGAGGACGATCGTGACACACTCTTCACTTCTATGCCTAAATTTTGCCAGATTAGGTACTTACAAGCAAGCGCTTCTCAAACCCAGTACAAATTCTCTCTTTAAATATGTTTTAATTCAACAAACCAATTTCATGAACCGTCAAGAGTGACCAATTTGGCTACTCGTTTGGTTAATATTTTTTCAGACCTGAATCCATCAATTAAATTTGTTTTTATAATATTTCATCAGACCATTACGGCTTGAAAGATACCTACTAGATAACTGTCCCTAATGAACCAATTATTATAGAAGTTAGGTTATTTTTAAATAAACGTATAGATAATTTTTTATTAAATTAGATGACATAATCGTGCATATGTCATGGTCATATGACGACCCCGACGTACTTTGCAGCTACCTTTTTTATTTCACAAAGAATTAATTCGATCGCGCTTTCCCTTCTAAAACGAAAAAAAAAATATTACGCAGAAACTACAGTTTTGTGGCTGGGCTACGACTGGTATTTATAAAAGCAAAAACACTATATTAGTTGTACAGTCTTAGAAAGCATTACTCCAAACTATTCAAGAAACTATGTGCATTAACGAAGTGAAATTTTATTAGAAACAAAATTAAATATTTCAATAATAAAATCAAAACTACTTAGAATATTATCAATTGTTTTAAACTGGTAAGAATAGACCATTTCAATAACAAGCTTCTTAAAAATCCTGAACTGATTGCCAATATTTTTGATGATTTTTCATAAATATACCGATCGAGACAACTTCTAATTACCCGACTGCGCGACACAAAGGAGGGTAATGTGTTTATCAGTCTATGTATGTATGTATGTATATTTGTTTCTATGTGGCGTTCTAGAGACCAAATGCGTTGGCCGATTTTGATGATTCTTACGTCAATCGATTTGTCTTAACCTTGACAGTAATCAAAATCCACCACAATGACAACCAAACGCCATATTGTCAAAATGAAAAAAAAAACGATGAACTATGTCAAGTGGGGTGTCGTTGAATAGGTATTTTAAAATCATCTTTAGGTTCCTTTTATCATTTTTCATTTTAAATAATAGTTTAGGATATATAACGATTTTAAGTTGTTTAACAAACGATATTAACTCCTTCAATGAAATGACTAGATTGCGAAATTTACCATCTTATAACGAAGTCAACGAATCGTAACTAAAAAGTATAAAATAAAATTTATATAAATTTAAATCAAACAAAAAGCCCGACCCCTTGGGAAGATTTGATTGGTAAAATTTGAATGGGCCCCGACTGTGAGTTGTTCTGTTGTGCATCCGAATTTATGATTTGTTTTATGTGTGTATCGATTATAAAACAATTCATTTGTGTAGTTATTAAGTATTACTTAACAGAATTGTAAACTACTGGGCTTGTTTCTTTCTTTTCAGTTTTTATTAAGTTAATTTTTTCATGTATTTTTAAAATTCGTTTTTACGCAGTCGGGTTTTTTCTTTCTTTATTATTTTTTTTTAAAGCTGGTAATAACAAGTTTGTTGAACTCATTTCAATTTTACCGACATTAAGAAAGATTTTTGATAAAAATATTCTGGAGCAACTAATATTCTACTTTAATTCCAACAAACTTTTGCATACGAAGCAATACAGTTTTACCAAGGGTAGTTCGATAACAGATACGGGTGTAGCGCTTCTAAAGCATATATTTTAAGCATGGAAGGGATTGCAAAATGCTCTTGGACTGTTTTACGATCTGTCCAATGCATTCGATTGCGTCGAGCATCAGATACTGTCGTTTATACTGAATTTACGGTATTAAAGGACGGTATTAAAGGAGTATTATGGTATTAAAGGAGCTGCTATAAAAACTGATGCTGTCGTATCTTATTGTTAGTTCCAGAACACAAACAATAGATATAATTTTAATTTGTGCACTAAAGCTTAAATAAATAAATAAAGAAAATTTTATCAAAGTATAAACCATTTTTATCTATGCACTTTTGCCATCTCATAGGTAGTTAATTGATCCCCTTACTAAAAAAACCATTCGGACGGGAATCAATAAAATCTTTGAAGGTGATTTGCACTGCCCCATCGGAGTTGATTTTTTCCTTTGCAAGAAGTTATCCAAATTTCGAAAAAAAATGGTTAAAAAGGAGGAGAAATTTGTGATTAAAGTGGCCAGTACAACAAAACGCCAATATCATATGTAAGGACCTAATATAATATAAATAAAAATAAATAACACTTCATTGATATTTAACATTGACAGAAATAAGTATAATGAAGTCACTTTCCAATAAGTCTTCTCACTATGAGATAACACAGAGAGAAATTAGCAGCTCTTGCCGAGTTTCTTGCCGGTTCTTCTCAGTACAAGGTCTCCCGCCGTAGTTTTGTGAACCGTTGGCATAGTTTTCGACATTCACAAGTCCTATGTAACAGTCTAGACTGAATAAATTTGATTTGATTTAAAGTAAATCTGAATCTTCGAATGTAGTATCTTTTAGAGAACAAAGAAAATGGAAAAAGATATTAGAAGAATTTTATTCATGTTCACACTTGGTTTGAATATGTCGCAAGTTTTATAGGAATTCTGCCTATAATAATTGTGGAAATATAACACGTGGGCAATAGTCCGGTTTTCATAATTAGTGGAGCAATTTGAAGTGGTGCACTGACCGAATTTTTTTGAGCTAGTCTGCCTTTTAGAGTTTCTCTTGTGCAGACATCAAAAAAGATCTACAATACATTATTAACATCCATTTATCAAAATTATAACTAATAAGATCATTTATCATTGTGGATATGTTTTATAGCAATTTGAAATATAATATTACGGGTCAAATTATACAGCCTGCCTCTTGGCAGTAGTATATCCATAATGCCTTATTAATATCATCCATACGGAGTCACGAAAACTTTATAACGAAAATACGAATATCCGAAATAAAATAAAACATTGGAGCATACGGCATTTATACATTAAAATAAAACTTAAAAAGGCAGTGCACTTTATAATCGACGTCGCATGTCTGAGAAGAATTTCAAGCCCTGTCAAAGCAAGTGACTTAACATACCAAGCAGCGCACCGTTAAGTACACGTTGACAATTATCTTGACAAGGTACAAAATATGTAAATCCACAAAAGTATTTGGAACATGTGAGGTATATGAACACAAAATTCATATCCATTATAAATATTATATAATAAGTTACATTTAAAACAAGAAAAGAGAATCTAATGAAGTTATTCTTTTCAAAAAATAATGTCTTATAAATTTTTTTAAAAACCTCTTTTTATTCTATAATTGCTACAGGGACATCCTCCAAACCGGTCTGGTGGGCTCGACTTTCAATACTCTGTTTAACATTTTCGTCCGACATTATTTCAAGTTTGTCGACCTTTTTGCAACATCTACTGTTTATAACTATATTTTTAACGTGATAGGTAAATCATTATGTTTTTCTCGCTTCAAAGCATTTTATTGTGGATCTTAAAGCGATATCATAAAGTTATCTTTTCCAAATGCGTTGTATCTTGAAATTTGATCAGGATGATATCATGTGTTTTGGTACATATAGGAATGTTTTTAAAAATATCTTCTAATTCATTTTAATCGTCATCATATATAATTATAATCCTTCTTTTAGGGGTCAATTATTTTCTAGAGCTCTATATTTTATTTGAAATCATTAATTTGCATTAGAATCCAGATAAAATGATATTAAACTTTAAGCTGTTACCTTAAAGTTTAATTAACCAATTATAATTAATTTACTGCAGTGTACGTTAAAATATAACTTTATTCCTTTACTTTATTCCTTTATTTTTTGTACAAACACCAGTTACATAAATATTTGAGGCCCTGACTTCTAAGCTAGTTTTACCTGTATTATAGAAGCCAGTGTATACTTTGTAGATTAAAAAATCAAAATAATATTATACTTTGCTTCATTTAATTTAACATACCAAGTTACCATGACGCAGATACACCTTTTATTCATTGCATTAAAGTTCATATTTGTGTACATGTGATCGTGACAGCTTGCTTTTTCTTCAAAAATATATTAGAACACCACACTAAATCGTCATACGGTGTCTGATTACAGTTTGTCTTTGAGAATCTTCAAAGAGATTTCCGCTAAGAAATCAATTGGACACCCATAAAACTGTATGTAATTAACGAACACTTCGATAAATTTCTCCAAACTGATTGATGATATCTTTTTGAAGCTCTTATTTATGTGGTTTCCTGTTTGGTTGTACTTATCTCGTTAGTTTCCAAGGTTTATGTGACTGGGACTCCGTTTCTGTTTTAATGGTTCTACTTTAATTTGTTTAACGTATATTTTATTATGAGTAGCTCGGTGACGTAGTGGATAAGCGCCGCGGCCTGCGATTGTTGTTATTAAGCAGTTTTCGCGAGGATCGAACTACACTGAAGCACGGGATGGGTGACCAAAAATATATATTTCGAGTGAGTCCATGCGTCTCAGCTGCATTTGCAGTCGTTTATACCCTCTAATCCGCATTGGGCCAGCGTGGAGGGTCATGACCCATTCTCCGTAACCATCCATAAGGAAGGACTAATGTATTGTATTTTGTTGATTTATTATTTTTACGGAAGATTTGGTAGAACTAAATCAAACTACATTAAATTAGTTTAACACCCGTCTGGGTGTTCGAGTCTTCGAAACAATATTCGAAAATTTGATTTTCTACATTGACCCAACCAAATAACCAAGACTGAAAGATATTCGAACACTTTGAAACTAGCGTGCATTAAAAAAACATAATTGTCTAAAATTTTGACCTTGTTTAATCAACATTCTGTTAGAGCAACTCCCCCGTTGCTCTAACAGAATGATAATGTTAGAACTAAAAACAGCGCATCAAAATATCAAAAAATGTCTTATACGAGGGTCAAACTGAAAGTTCTTAGAACTGGCCACTTATAAACAATATAATAAAAAAATAATTCTAAAATTTGAAAATATAACTCTTTGCCAATATTACTGAGTATATATTTCATTCATTTGTCATTTGTTTTACGATTTGGCGGCAAATTGAAAATTGTCTGTGTCACGTCATCATGAATTTAACACGAGAAAATTTTCGTGCAATGATTTTTTATGACTTTCGATGTCATTTAAGTCAACAAGAAAGTTATGATAGACTACGATTGGCCTTTCACGATGAAGCCCCATCTCGTGCGACTGTTTACAACTGGTTTAATGAGTTTAAACGTGGTCGCACTAATCTCACTGATGATTTACGTGAGGGACGGCCTTCTACGGCGACGACTGAAGATAACATCTGTGTTGTGCGGCGTATGATAGAGACTGACAAAAGAGTGACCTATCAACAGATTCGGACAAGCTTAGGCATCGGTATGAGTCAAGTGCACAAAATCCTCCACGAACATTTAGCGGTCAGGAAGCTTTGCGCCCGGTGGATACCTCATAATTTGACTGAGGCTCAAAAACTCCATCGTGTGGATTGGTGTCGTAAAATGATTGAAAGATTTAACGGAGGTGACTCAAATGCTGTGTTTGACATACTAACAGGTGACGAAAGCTGGATTTACTGTTATGATCCTAAAACCAAAAGACAATCTGCTCAGTGGGTGTTTCCTTTCGAGGAGTTGCCAACTAAAGTGAAGAGAGATCGAAGTGCGGGAAAAAAAATGGTGGCCTCGTTCTTTGGAAGGATAGGTCATTTTGCAACAATTGTGTTAGAGGATCAAAAAACAGTTTCTGCAGAATGGTACACTACCAATTGTTTGCCACTTGTCTTGGAAAAAGTTTGAGAGAAACGACCTCGCAGTAGGATCCTCCTTCACCACGACAACGCCTCGTCCCACACCGCCAAGCGAACGATCGACTATTTGGCGACATCAAACGTTGAATTACTGGGTCACCCGCCGTATAGCCCCGACCTCGCGCCTTGTGATTTTTATTTATTTCCAAAAATTAAAGAAAAACTTAAAGGAAAGCGGTTTATGAATGCTGAAGAAGCGGTGGCTGCGTATCGCGATGCCATTGAAGAGACCCCTAAGGACGAGTGGGCAAAGTGCTTTTCCCAGTGGTTCCATCGCATGCAGCGGTGTATTGACGTGAATGGACAATATTTTGAAAAGATATAATAAAACTAATAACTGGCTAATGTAATCAGTTTTTGATTTTCTAAGAACTTTCAGTTTGACCCTCGTAACTAACTCAAACTAAACTTTAATGTTTCTAAACTACTACTTAGTATAAAACAAAGTCGCTTTTTCGGTCCCTTTAGACCTATTTATGCTTAAATACGATTATTTAAAACTACGCAACGGATTTTGATGTGGTTTTTTTTTCATAGATAGGGTGATTCAAAAAGAAGGTTTTTATGTATAATACAAGACCAGGCGGGCGAAGCCGCTGGCTAGTTAGTAATATGGCCAAATAGTTGACGAGTCTTTATCTAAGAAGATAAATTATGTATTGTCTCGAGAACTACTAGTAATGTAAAATCTCGTCCATCACTTAAGACATCTTGTTTGTACTAATGATCTTATTTTAACCATTAATATGTTATCGCTTCCAATTTGTTTCTTTTGATTAAAGCATATAAATAAACGAACTCGTGTAGTGTAAATTAAACATGGATACTATAAATTATGTAAAGTTCAAATTGTCTACAATTTCGATTCAAATAAATAAATTTGATGATGAAAAAATAAGAGTCTGGTTCGTTGTAATCATACTTACATGTAGTCTTCATGGTGTTTTTATGAAATGCTGTTAAATAAATAAAAATAGAAAAAAAAATGTTATTGGTTGTAAATTCAAAGATTATAAAGAAATAAATACTTACAAAATGTAAACATTACTTTGATTTTGTAGTTATTTAAGATACAAGTGCGGAAAGTAAGGTTTTTCGTGCCAATGAAAACCCTCGATACGCTCGTGTTTTCAATTTGGCCCTTATTCGAAAAACCTTTTACGCTACAACATTTTTCAATGCTTTTTGCGAGGAAATAAGACAAATATATATGTTAATAAAACTAAGTATGTATTAAAGGTAAAAATTATTTGTTAAAATTAAACGTGATATTTGAACATGTTTTCGTGTCATACATTTTTATTTGAAAATATTCGTTCTAGGCTCCTTGAAATACTTTTGCCTCTAAAGTTTGACATATTTTCATCAATTTTTTTTAAATTTCCTTGGTGCTCGGCCAAAAAAAAATAAAAAATATTTTTAATCACGTGTGCAGTAAAGGATTTCAGTACATTTTTATTTAACACGTGTTTAAAGACTCACTTTCGGTGTTTACAATGGATTAAAAAAATAGCGCTTTATGAGCAACTGCATTGAAAAATATTTTACACGTCTGAATAATATATAAGATTGAATAAATACCATTACTGAAGTTAAATATTTAATATATATGAAAAAGTCTTTATGTTAATCTAATAACTTAGAGATTTACTAGCTAGGGGAAAGATAGCCCATATTATTTTTTTATTTTTCTTGTTATCATAAAACATCCGTTTGATGCGAATATGGCTTTATATCTAGACGCACTGAATACTTATCCAACTTGTATGACATATAACTGAAGTGTATCAACTAATGCAACTCTTCAAGTGTTAATTTCCATAATACGATAACCACACCTTGCGTTATCTCAGATTACAGCATGCAACGTCAGGTCAACGGCCTAATTCGTGAGCCGACCGCAAATGCTATGAATCATATTACGTTCTTTATGACACTAGACGCGAGGAGTATAGTGTGTTACGTAACTAAAGAACTAATTACATTGACACATTCCAAATGTGCGTTGTCTTTGAGTGTACTAAGTCTTTTATAATTTTATCTTATCAAAATTTTAAGATTTCTCCTTTATACAAAAAATGAATCCACCCAATCAAATGCTTCAGTGTAGTCCAAAATTATCAGAGTCACTGTTACAACACATGTGTTGACATTATTAACTAATTATATTTACTTTGGCTGTTCCGACTGTTTGTTTATTGAATTTGTGAAGGGAGTGCGCTCTTTACTGTTGAATCGCGATATGCCATGTTTGGGTAGAGAACTTGCTTCCACGTTTGGGGGCAGTCGTAAATATTTCAAGAGTATTAAAATTAGATTCGGTTTGATTATTCGTTTCTGTCCGGTTCTTTTTAATGACTCAGACATTTGGGTTTTCTATGATATGGTCGTTGAAATGTATAACGTCTTAAGAAAACGGTAAGTTATTTTCTTGATAGTATTTTTATATAATATTTTATCTCATAATCGAAGTATTATACCTCTTAGTCAAGTGATTAAACGGGGATTTTCAGAAATATTAATGGTAGATAAATATCTATTATAATGTGTAATTAACATTAGGCCCAGTGATTTGACCTTAATACAAGACAGGTTGTCTTATTTGAATCGTTGTTAATGGTGTTGACCATTGTCATTTAGTAATTTGACGACATTAGAATGTTTGTGTTGAAATGAATACCACTTATCTCCTAACGTGTGGTCCTCAATTATATGGTCGTAGTACTACTTAAGATATTCATGTGCTACATACACTCTTCTATTTGTTTAATGTGTGTAGTTTGAGAAAGTTTTCTGTGTTTTTAACATTATAAATAACGGTCAAAGAGGTCCTTTTTATTCATCAAATATTTTTTCTTTTTTATTCCAAATAGTTTGTATTATAATGTTTGTTGCTTTAAACGATAAGTAATTTTAAATTTTGCCTTTCTTACTTTAATTCCTATAAAATGTATACTATTGCCTATTAATACTGCCATTTGCCATGAAGCCGCAATAGTATAGACCAGAATCTTTTATATATTATTATTTATATACTATTGCGTTTAACTGGACATGGTTCGTAAACTAATCTGTGTCAGCATTAGGATCTCATTGTTTTCTCCGTTAAGCTTAAATCTTTACCCTTAACATTTTCAGCACATTTCACACGGCTGTAAATAAGTAATATAAATTTCTATTTAGCATGTAAACGACACGTCGGTCGCCGCCGCCGTCGTGTGTCCGGTCTACTTTATGTTCCGATGATATAAATGTTTCATGTAACACTGACCCGCTTGCATGCTACTACTTACATGCAACATTCGTAGTTAACAATTCTATTTGCTCCTAAAATACCTATGTTTTTTTATTTATAACAATCATAACTTTGTACACTTTAAATGTTAGCTTAATTCTTGCTATACGTAGACGTCGCCGTTCAAAATATAAAGATATTGGAACAATATTACCATCATCATCATTTTTTTGTTTTTTTGTCTGTCTTTCACTTGGGTTTAGGTATTTATTAGTTTAAATAAATACACAATTAAGCCGTGTTTGCTTATTGCCGTATTTTTATGATTTATTGACAAAAGCAGTCCGTGAATATCATTATCTACAGTGTCATTGCTAATACCAAGGATTTCACTAATGTTTAATTGGTATATTTATCTCTTATTGTAACTTTAATGAAGAACTCAATATTTCATTAGTAAATTAAACGCATTATCTTCATTCCTATCAAGATTCATCTCTATAACAATTAAACAATTTTGTAGCCCTTCGTTCTACGTACGGGAAGCCACTCAACTCGTAACCAAATAATGCGTGCCATAAAATGCTCCGTTTGTTATTTTTACTGAGATCCATAACAAAGGCTACCCTCGTATTGTTGATGCTTACTAGAAGTGACATCATTATTATTTTTAATGAAATCCTTTTTATTTTATCACTTTGATATGTTACGTTTTACAGATACGTTTGTTAGAACTACGTATCGCCGTCTTTTTAAATATGATCTTTGATTTGGTTTTCTCTAAAATTTTGAGTGTAAATATTTTATTCATTCTATGTTTTCTTAAATAAATTTACCTTTTGATAACTTTTATATGTCAAGGCAATACAAGTTTCCTTTTACTATCGGAGAACATCCTTTATATTATATATTTTAAAATAACATCTTCGACGGTTCAGATAGTCAAAAAAATAATAAGTTGAAAAACTAAAAACCGACTACAGCTAAATCACGCTTTAAAAAGTTTGAAACAAGAAATTGATTTTAAAGAGATAGTTTTTCCCACTGATCATATAAAAACAAACTGTTGTGTTTACTATTCTTAATGAAAAATGCTTAAAAAATCCCTTGGTCCCTTGATCTCAGGGTCTCAGGGGATTTTTAAGCGTTTTTTATTAAGAATATTTTTCAGTAGGTATAGTTAGTTGGTTGAATGGTTATTTTTTATTTAGTTAAGGGCATAGATGAACATTATTACATACATACATGCCGGTCCAAATTATAACCCGCTTTTCGCTTCGCCATAGTCGGGTAAAAATATACCAAATCAGATCTTACTATTCAAATGCTCATACAAAGTTGCGTGGGTTCCACAATTCTTCAGATCAAAATTAACCGTCTAACTCATATATTTTTTTTTATAATCAATCATTATTTGACTTCATGTTTGAATAAGTTTTAAAAAAATACAACCCTGATTTAACCGTTTTTTACAGTTCGTTTCTTCTGTTGTCTTCTATAATATAATATTATAAAGAGGAAAGTTTTGATTGTTTGTTTCTTTGTTTGCATCGAATATGCTCCGAAAATACTGGGACCGATTTTAAAAATTATGTCACCTATGGGTAACTACATCATACGGGGTTGATAAAAGCTATAATTTACGCGGGCGAAATCGCCGGAAAACAGCTAGTACCATATAATTATATATATGAATATGAATGAAGGTTTAATTTGAAACTAATATTGAATACTATTTGAAAAAAAAGGATCGAAAAATAGTAACATCTAGAATTGTTTAACATCTTCGAACATTTTATACCTGCTGTTTTTTGTCTATCTCTGGATGTGTTTAGACAAGAAACAATCCGTGAAACAATACTTAATTTCGTCTACTCAATGGGGTTGGTTTACGTGTACAGTTAACGACACATTGAGATTGACATTTGCCACACAAATATGACACTTGACACCGAGTAAAAAAGTCATGTGAATTTCAAGTCATTATACCGATTTAAAATCTTTTTTGATGAGTCACACTCGTTTCGAACCATTTTTTTAATGGTCTCTGAAAGTTAATTACGGGTTTGATTTATTAATCCCGTATATTATTGTAATTTGTCTTTCTGTCGGATGGTTTTCTTTTTAATTTTCGTTATCTGTGGCAATGTATTATGAAGCAATCAGTTTTAACGATTCAATTATTAGGAGTTCAAGTGTCAAGGGATTCCAAAGTCGCCACTATTTTTTCCGTCAAATAGTCCATCACTATCTTCTTTATCGAATGGCAGGTTTAAAAAACTTATCTGAATCGATATCACATGTCAATATAAAGTGTGGGATTTACGAGACATCTGCTACAAAAGTTGCATTGTTGTACCGTAAACTAGCTTGAAGTCTAGAGTTCTTATACGTAACGATTTTAAAAAAAGTTTTATGAACATTTATAATAAAATGCGTAAAGCAAAAAATTCAGACTTCTTTTTAATGAAAATTGAAGTATAAACGGAAAATGTGTCGCATCTAATCGGTCTTGGAATTTCAAAACTGGCAAAACTTGACGGATTTTTAGTCAGGTTTGCACCCAAACTTTGAAAAAACCGTACACATTGTCTTCGATAATAGTGTCAAAAAAAGACCTACAATTTGTAAAATAATAGAATTTGGTTCCACGTATGTTTAATATTATAATCCTCCTCTTTTATGATGAATTAGTTTATTCTTATTTTTTTTTTTACTACAAAATTAAGGTTATATATTTTTTGTTACAGTTGGTTTCCTTGTTTTGGCGTATTACCTATGGGGTCAGCCGTTTGAGCGAGGATTTTTCTGTGACGATGAGTCCCTCAAGCACCCGTACAAAGATTCGACAGTTACCAGTACTATGCTTTACATCGTCGGGCTGGGTTTACCGATGTTTACGGTGAGTACTAATTACAAGTAGCTATGGTATATGGAAAACCACTTCATGATCTCAGCCGTATGACGCTCAGTGCTGGACATAGATATAGTCAAGCATCACACCCAGCAACTGGCTGCTACTTTACTGATCGTCGATCTATTTGATTGGAAGCACCACTGAGCGTCATCCAGTGCCCATTCAACGTTTGACAACCTTTCCACCCAAACGGCCATCGGATCTTCTCGGTGTCCCACCCATTGCTTATGATCTTCTTATAAAACTGATTTTCTAATTTGTGTAACATAAATTTGTAAATTAGGTTGATTTTGAATGATAGAAGAGGCTATTTTAATACTGGCTCACAAAAGGCTAAAGCTCCCATATCGGTACCGGTCTTTTCCAGTCTTATTTATGGTGCTGTTTCATTATTTACACTTAATTTTATTTCCTACACCAAAATGATACTAAATTGCCATCTAATATCACTAATTGCTATTAGTAAGTGTTTTTATAAATATCTATAACAAACACATGCTCTATTTTTAACGATCTGGGGGCCAATTCTACTAATTTACAACGATCGATCGTCAATAGCGTTTCTGTAACGGTTACGTTTCGATTTTTGCTGTAAATTTGCATTCTGCTAACGTCAATTATCAAACGAACGTTTACTAAATTGAAACGTAATCGTAGCCGAACCAAACAGCTGTCATTAGTGTTACCAGAATAAAATAAATGAAATTATTAGTTAAACGGGAGACGATTAATGATTATTCATTTTTTTATCACTATATAATGAATGTATTACATTTGTATTCGATCGTTTTAAAATAAGGACGAAACAACCGAATATTAGCTACATTAAGAAAGTGCATACCTAAGTGTTAAGCTACAAGGGAAAATACCCGAAACGCGAATTTATAATTAATATTTTTATCATTATGGGTATTTGACACTATAAAAATAAGTTGCGTATTATTATCATCATGTTAGATAATAATCTAATAAAAGTTTATTTCTTATAATCTGTAGATTTTAAAATTATATTCATCGAAAATAGAACAGATTCTCATGTAATATATTGACAGTGTGTTTATAATGTATCAAACAACTATTTTAATTAATTAGTTTTCAGAAAAGCGTCATATACCCAATTCTATTATTAAGCACTCAACTTTAAACATGCTTAATATTTAAAGCATAAATCCGATATAATTAAGTCTTTTAATTAACAAAAAAAGTCAGATGAAATACTATAAATCCTGGCGTCAACTAAAGATAACGTCAAGCTTAAAGAGTTAAGTTTCAAAATTCAAATGGTGTTGGTTTATTTTATTGTTTATACCGAGTTTTAATTCGCAAAATAAATGTTATTATGTGAGATAAAGTAGCATGAAAGTGAATAATATGATTCCGTAAAATAAAACGGTACCTACATGGGTAGGTCGTGAACAGAAAAGTTTTGACTCATTTTCAGTCACTAACAAACTGTAAGAAGTGAGGTATGCAATCAGTCCAAGACTAAGACGAGCATTAATCCAGAGGTGTATACTTTACTTTAAACAACTCCGTTTCAAAAGAATGTACAACAAAAATAATCATTAAATTTATACATTTGTTTGTACTAAAAATTAAATGTTAAAGTTAAATGATGATTGCATATGACTTTAGTAACTTCAATCCATTTAAACAGAATTCATTAAACTTCATTGAATATCATCAGACTTCATCAAACTACATGGACTTAGTTGAACTTCATAGTTCATATTGTGACTTTATGGGACTTCATTAGGTTTTCATATAACATTTCCAATCACGGGCATTGGAAATTACATAATAATAATAATATATATATTTATTTATTTGGGCGTTGTTGAATCAACAACCGTAGTAGTCCGTAAAACTTAGGTAAAATGCAAAATTGCACCAAAATTAACTAAAAGTATATTAAAGTTTTTTTTATTCAATATGATAATGAATGAATTAATCGATTATTTTCCAATCGATGTTTGATTTTCATGATTTTCATTGCAACACCAATTCACTTTTTGTCAATACAAACCACAATGATACAGACAATGTTTTAATTAATCTTTCATTCATTCGTTTTTCATTTTACATGTAGAAATTAATTTATTCACTTGACTTTGGCTGAATTGTGTGAAATGCGCAGATATACCATTAATAAAAGAAGAATGAAATTGACAAAATTGAATTGTAAATGACAATTTAATATGGGATATCTACTAAAACAATCCCCATATGTGTATTTTTTTGTAATATTAAACTGTAATAGGAAGTGAAACATTATACTGGAAAATATTATTTACAAAATTAATTTTATAAAATAATTCATACCATGTATTGGCTACGCACGTGAAATTGGCAGAATTATGCGAAAGCCCTTAATAAAAGAAGAAGTTTTCGATTGAAAATAAATATTCATACGTATCAATAACTTAGTGAAGAAGATAAACGATAGTCGATTCAAAGTAGACATTTAAGAGAGAATTATTGATGATGAAATGAATCCAATATCTTTCGAAATCTGGCTATACCTACATCTGTACACCGAATCAAGCAAGGCAACATAATATATACTGTGGAAAATCTATTCAAGATTAAATTTAAAACAATGTTTGTTATAGAAACCCATTAGAAATGTCATTATTGACTAGATATTATATGTAAGATCAGAGAAAATTATTAATGATTTGACATATCTTTCACATTAAGTTGTATACAAATTAAATTCTTGTAGTTGCATGGATCTGCTCGCAGCTGTCATCCATGCTGACTATGAGCAAATTAAGTATAAGTTTCAACTGATATAAAAGAACTTACACATATAAATTCCTGCCAAATTGAACAAGAGCTCCTGATTCACAGGCTTATTTTTTTTTGTTCTAAATTGTAACCCATCATAGCGTATGACAGTTTTCTTTGGAATATTGGTGGTTGGTTTTAATTTTGTGTCAAAAACAGTAGAATATGTATTTTTCATGTAGCTAATACTAATTAGGCTGAACATTTATCTTGCACGCAACTTAATATATGGTTACAGAAAGCCTCATGTTATTTCAAATGTTACATAAAACTGAGCTGAGGCTAAGATCATTTTATTTTATTTTTAAAATTAAAAATAATTCAGAATAAAATCTTATAAACAGTATATTTACCTGTTTAACAATCCTTTAAACATGATGATGATATGATGAAATAATCCTTTATAATATTATAATCTCCAAATAAAAAAGTGAGTAATACTTTGTCAGAAAAAAAAAATATTCATAATTATAATTTTTTAATTAAGATTATTATTTGATCATATTTTCTTTTTAATGTTATTGATAACATTTACACCCCTGTCTTCATAAATTGTTGTCTCTCTCTCTCCAACCCATGGTTGCCTGGAAGAAATCGCTTTAAGCAATAATGCCGCCAATTGTTATTTTATTTTATTTTACCTATATAACTTGTGTAATGTTAACAATAAAGAATTTTCTATTCTATTCTCTATAATGGTATTATTAATATAGTTTTGGTGAACTTCCTAAACATAAATGAGCATATGCTCACTAGTAATGCAGGTAATTCTTAAATTCACAAAACCTGCTGGTTATCTGGTAGTTAAATTGGTTTTAGCAGACGCCCAGACTGTGAGTGTTTATGGGTTTAAATCCCACCTCAAGCACTAATTGCTTGAAGTGGGTTTTTTAATTATTTTCCTTTAAGATAAATATCAATATAGTATTGCAAATGCAAGTGATCAGAAAAAATAATGATAAATTAATTAATTTTTAAACAAGGACTTTTTCAGTGCCATTTTTATTGGAATTCCACACATGCTTGTAAATACACACTTTTAAGTTTTCCTGTAAAAATACTACAATAGTTTACTTTTTTCAATACAAAATATTCAAAAATTCATGTTTTTATAATCATAGATAAGTTTACTTAAAGCCAATAGCCCCTACAATATAATAATGATTTTTACAATGTTCCTATTTACAATGATTGTTTATAATTATGTAAAGTTTTAACAGAAATATAATTATTGATTTTAATTTACATTATATGCCTCAACTAGGTGGACCTTATGGAGAAATGAAAACCTATTAATTTATCTATAAAATGTAAGTTTTTAATAAAAAATAATAATTTAAGATTAATAATCAAGATATAATTTATTTTATTTTTAAAGTCTGCCAACATTTTTACATATCAATAAGCAACCACAAAATTACAGAACTATCTATAACAAATAGATGAAATGGTGTACATAAAAAGTTTATTAAACATATGCATGCACTATCACACTTGTTTATCTAGCTCCATAGTTTTCGATTTTATTTTTTTTCTAATTATTTTACATAATTTATATCACATGGATTGCTATGTTCTCATGAGGTAGATGAGGAATCTGGTGTTTGATACCCAGATTTTGTATATTTACTTCAGACGTCAGGGTGCTCATTGAAAGTATCCTTGTATCTTTGTGAAATAAATAATATTGGATAGAAATTTTATATGCTTGAAGTGCTAGACAGTTAAAGATTAAAATTTTTTGGTACCTTAATAAAAGGTATTTTTATAAATAATTAATGATAAAGCAAACATATCAATGGATTTACACAACTTATTATGTTCTTTACAGTCTATTGATAACTCACTCACAAACTCTTAAAATGTAGGAATTAAAAGTCACAGTGGATTGGAGTATTTAATATATTTCACGTTGTAAATACATAAAAGTCAGATGAGAGTAAAGAAGAGAGTGACATAAAAACAATAAACAGTGTATAAAATACTAATTCAAAAAGGTATACGAAAAGATGCCAGTGTCTGATTAATATACAAAAAGGTTTTATCTACACCTCCCCGTAATCAGGACACTTATGTACACCCTTTATATAAACACACTGTATGTACAAAAACACTATAATATCAAAAGTACCTTAACATGATGCCCTAACCTAATTAACCTAATAACACAAAACAAATAACACTAAACTAATCCTAAATTAGTTAGGCACATATAGTGTCTCAGCTTAGGCAGTGGCTTTGTGAGAATGTCTGCTGTTTGGTGAGCTGATGGTATGAATGACACATTGACTTGTTTAGAGGATATAGACTCACGAACAAAATGATGTCTAATATCAATATGTTTTGTGCGGGCGTGATGAATGTTGTTTTTTGTTAATTTAATGGCACTTTGATTATCACAATTAATGGTGATGGGTGACGAAAAGCAAAAGATGTCGCTTAGTAATGAGCGAATGTAGATGGCTTCCTTACAGGCTTCACTTAGAGCCATGTACTCAGCTTCTGTTGTTGATGTTGCAACGGTTCTCTGTTTACGTGATTCCCATGACACTGCTGAACCACACATTTGGAAAACATATCCTGTATAGGATCGTCTGTCCACCAGATTACCACCATAATCGGCATCAGCAAATCCGATTAGATCACCACTATTGTTATAGGTCAGTTTCCTATTTTTTATAGCCTTCAGGTACCGAAGAACAGGTTTCACAGCTCTCCAATGTACCGAGATAAAAACTTTTTCTATACAAACACTACAAATATGTTTGCCGAAGTTACTTTTGTAGGGCAAAATGTTTTTAATTATCAATTATGAAGATGGATCAAGGTATTTTATTTCACTCAGCAATTGGGGGTACCTAATTGCACCTCTTAAGATTTTAAATAATATAAATTGTTTCACATCTATCATTAAACGCTAACTATCGATCATGAAAAAGTAGAAATTTGCAACTTTTTAGAAATCGTTAATTTTGACAGATGAAACGTTCGGATTTAGTAACATTTCAGTAGCGTTTCGATCCAACGAAGTGTCAAAATTTTAGTGGAATAAGGGCCGACGGGCCGACGATCGACTCAAGTATATGGACGTAGTTATGCAAACCAGCCACATGATGTCAGTTTTGAGAAAAATGGGTTTCTTGTTTTTACTTATAATTTATTGTAGAATATATTTTATTTTATTTATTTATCAAGAAGTTTTGTGAATTTACAACATGTGAGTTTAATTGCAACACTTTTAGGCTTCTCTGCACATAACTCGATTTTGACAGATTTGTGGGTTGGTTCCGGTTTGCATAACTACATCTATATAGTTCTATGTTCGATTGAGCGAGTAGAATACCGTTTACAGTTTCTGTCGATCGATAGTTAACTAAACTAAAATAGAACCGGAACTGTATCGTTTGACGCCATTTTGACACCGAGTAGAATAGGAAAACCACTAAAAGTTGTAGTATTGTTCGGTTTCGTTCCGTTTTCGATTCGATTTAAACAAAATTTATTTAGTAGAATTGGCCCCCAGGTTGCCATAGTTGATATTATCTTTTAGTCTGACCGAACGCAACATTGTTGTCTCGGCATCTCTATAAATTATCATTAAACTATGAGGTGTCTACAAAATGTCCTTTAACGATATCTCGACCACCTTAAAAGATCTTCTGATCCCGTAACAGATATAAAGTAAACATAGCAGCACATCAGGTTATTTTAAGTGCTATGTTGTCACATATGATTGAAGTCTACTCGAGAATATGTTGTTATTTAAGCAGATATTTTTACCAAATACACAAGAATTTGAATTAAGTAGTGTGACGGGTTCGGTGCTTAGGTGTTGGTAGAAAATGAAACGCATGACTAGCCTTGATAAGTAGATATATTTATGGTGTAAATACAAATACCCTTTTTGTGGGTTTCCTTTTAAATATCACTTATTAATTACATTGAAAATGAGTAAGATATTCACTTAAAACATATTTGATTTTAACAGATTACTTAAATATTCTTTTATTAAAATCTAATGTTATGTATGTACTGGTAGAAGAATTTTCACGAACTAACATTCAGACCGAGCATATTGCGTGACTCAAAATTTCAAATTACGTAAAAGGAATACTTGCTAAAAAATAAATTATGTTATAGATGAAAAACAAAAAGTTTGGATGCGGCAACCTAGGACAAAATAAATAAACGGTGTGGTACACAGATACGCCCGTTACAGTAGGAAATGTGAGTAGTTAGATTACTATTATTATTAGCTATTAACAACAACTCTAACTTTATTAAAATTCTCATCTACTATAAAAATGTACTTAGACTCGAGTAATTACTATAGACTCGACTATAGATACGAGTGTAAAAGATTTATTGATAGTAGCTCTTTCAGCTTGGTAGTCTCTAAAAAGTCTATTCATCTTATTATAGAACGAAGACTGAAGTTAGTTCTGAGTGTGTACCATTAGACCATTTTGACAATGACAGATTCTCTTCTGCCTGAGACATGTTGATTAGTTTTATATTAGCTTTGAATCTCTGCCAGACTCGAAATTTGTTTTATGAATTTATCTTTGTTGTTATTGGTTATGTTTTTAATTATTCCTTCTTCAAAAATCTGCTATCAAAGAGTACGCAATCCGGATTTCGCAGTCTAGCATGCAGCCACGGTGCTATGTGATTTAAGATTGGTTAAAAACCAAACATCAATAATAGAGACTGAAATTGACTATAATTTATATTACCATGTGGTATTCCAAAAATTAAAAAAGTCACAAAAATATTATATATATATTTAAAATAGAAAAAAAATATAAAAAAAAGTTATGGAACTATGTGTTAATTTTGAGTTTCGTCGTTGTAGTAACCAACTGTTTCTAACAGGAAACTTTGCAACTTTAGTTTGCATAATTGCATAATCTACACTTATGCATAAAGAGGAAAAATTTGATTGTTTCTTTGTTTGCATTGAATAATCTTTTGAGTGATATACGGATTACATAGGCTTACAATTTACGCGGGCGAAGTCGCAAGAAAACAGCTAGTCTATGAAACAATATAAAGCAAAAACTTTTTCCTTTGATATTTTGTCTTGTATTAACTACCGTTGAGTTTATTATTCATCGACGTTGGAATCGCTGTTGTTTTGTGAAAACAACGTATGCCTTGAACGATAACATTTTTATGTGTTTGTGTTCGGTTTTATTGGCCGTGTAATGGTGGGTAGCTTGCCAGGTTGAATAGTAATACAAACTATTGAAATTTTTTTCTATCATGTGATTTTTTAAGCGTCATTGTTGTCGTATTGTTTATTTTGCAGATTATAATGAGTAGAAAAAGTTATTTTATAAAATGTTTAACCTATCTGAACTATCTGTGTACAATAATCTTATCGTTTTATAATAAAGAATTCTCCGAGCTTGATCTCTTTAATTTGTCAATTAATGTATTTTAGACAAAGTAAAAATACATACTATGTAAGTAGATAATTTGCTTAAGAGCAATGTATATAATTATACAAAATCATTACTTTGCCAAATGTTTTTGTATTTTAGGCGTGTCTTATTTTCATGTTTATTTAATTCAAATAATGTCAACTTGTAAGTACTATTGGTTTGTAATTTAAAACACATTTAATCATACTCAATTTGTTAAGTGAATGATACCAAAAGGAATAAAAAAAAGTAATAAAAATAAATGGAATAATTGCTTCCGCCTTCAGCCAAACTAGAGTCTCTATTTATGAGTTTTCGTCTTGCATTTTCTATTTTCTACCATTTTTGATTAAAAAATTATAACTATTACTACAACTTCGCTGAACGAACCGTAAAAGTTGGACGATTGCAATTTTCACAGATGATGTATTTCTGTGGCCGCTTCAACAACAAATACAAAAAAACCAGAATAAAATGATTATTTAAGAGTTTTCGATACGGAACCCTTCGTGCGCGAATCCAACTCGCATTTTATCGCCTTTTTTATACCCTCTGCGTTACAGCTGCGTTTTAGGATATACGGACACATTACCTATAAATGCTGAAGGCCGTTTAAAAGCTTCTGTGTGTGTAATTTACATATATTTTCAACAATCAAATTCAACAGCAAATTAAAGGTCGACGGCATCTAAGCAAGTGCTTCATTGACATCCTCTTCATCGGTTTTTTCGTATTTTTGATGACATTTGAGTCTCCTTCGATTCTTTTATTTGCTAGGTTTCCCTTTTACTCATTTTCGAAAAATAAATATATCATATAGAATTGTTGTATGTAGAAGTAGCTCGTCGGTGTAGTGAATAACCACAGTGGCCCGCTTTCATTGTTGTTAAGCAACTTTCGCAAGGGTCGGTCACGGGATGCGTGACCAAAAACTTATTATCTCGAGCTACTCCGTGCTTCGGAAAGCACATTAAGCTGTTGGTGCCGACTGCGTTTGCAGACGCTAATTAAAGTAGGAAGGTCACGGCCCATCCTCCTTAACCATCCATAAGGCCTCAGTCCCTGCTGCTGGTCCTTGCTCGCCGAATATCGCTTCCTTATATAACTTGGGATATCTAGCCACTTCCCTAAAGGATTTTTTTTGTATTATCTTTATTTTTTTAGGGCTAACCTTAAGGATAATTCGTAACTGACCTTAGTCACCATATACACAAATTGTATAAATAATCTTTTTGTGATAGGAAATCTGTACGGTAGTTTTTTAGATTATTACCTGCAAACAAACAGATGCAGCTTGGCGATTTGTCTTATAATGCGTAGTTGATAGGGCATGGTAATCGTCTGTCTTAGTATTACATAATACGTTAATGATGCCATTAAGGTAGTTTTCTACGAAATATGTAGGTAGGTACTATAAGATTAACTTTTAAGTGTATTTCTCATTGCAACTAGGATGGATCTGGCTAATTGGTGTGTGCGTAATAACAAGATAAATAACAAAGTATAAAATAAAACAGAAGATAACGTTAAAGGTAACAAAAATAAAAAGTCCAAACTGTCATAAACATTTCTACATGGGATTCGAATTCGCTAGCTTTTTCTACCCCAGCTCATCTGATTGTGATCTACCAGAGATCTACACGAGACAACCGGTTTCTGTATAGAGTACCTATTAAAAGTTAAGCACTTCTCAAACTGTACTTGAACGTCACTAAAACAGGTTTTCGCTTCTGATTTTTGTTTTTTTTGAATGATCAGTTGATAGCAGTTTGTATATATATTTAAAAGGTGCTAATTAAGCTATATGTTTTTTTTTTAATTTCTTTTTTAACTGTACGCGGACAACTGAAAAGCTTCTAATAATACCTCATTTGTCCAGTTACGTTGAGTAGTTTCGAAGTTACAAGGGAACATGTGAACATTCTTACATACATACCGGACAAAATCATAACCCTCCTTTTCGCTTAAACCCTGGGACTTTTTGTCTTGTAAAAAGTAAAAACTTTTGTTTATTATTAACACTGATTGAGAATAATCAGTGGAGATTTTGTATTTTTCTCAATTCAGCCGTTTCAAAAAAGTTTCATGTGATCATTATAAGACATTATTATATATTTTTTTAGTACTAGATTATAATATATTTAATAGCATACAGCGTAATTTATTAAATAGTTTAATCTATAAAGACATCAACCTTATAGAGTATGGAGTTGTTATTACGAACTTACGTATAAATTTTCCGTCCCATTACAAAGCAAATGCACGCAATAAATAAGTAAACCATTATGCCTTTGTTGTAAGTAAACAGAAGAATAATATGTAGAATAATTTCAATCAAACAAAGAAATAGCGTTATCAACGAAATAAGTGTGATGAAGACTGGCAAAGGTACGATATCCGTTAGTTACTTTCTAAATTGAAGATATATGTATAGATGCAAACAAAGGCCAAGCCTATCAAGCAAAATTACTTATTGTCAGTAAACAATGAAACTATATGCGATAGAAAGATAGGACAACTGTTTTTTTTAACAAAAATAAATCTAATCTAACGCAGTTTTCATGTCCAATGCTAAGTTCCCTTCTTGAAGCTACATAAATAGTAACGACAATAATGCAGTGAGTTGACCCTTTTGCAATAACTTACGCATCTTATCATAAACTTTTTTTTGCAAAATCTATGAAGTTTGGAACTTTCTCAATAATTAAATTAAATTAAAATCCGCTATTAGCTGCCGATTGGTTGTAGTTCGTCGCTGCTTAAAGTTTTTGCATCCTATAAACTTATAAAACTCAGCGGAAATAAAATCATTGCATACCGCGATGACTCGGTCAAATCACATGGATATTTTACAGCTAATGCATGCACTGATCCTTATAATAAGGATTTAAAAATCAAAGCGTTGCAAATGCAGTGATACACACTTAATCATTTTATCTGTGTTACTTCTGTGATCTGTGGCAGTGGCGTGTAGATGGATTTTCTTGTTTATGGTCCTCCGCCTCCGTAGCTGAGTGGTTCGGACGCCGGTTTCAAGGTGTCGCCACCTCTGAGGCCACCGGTTCGATTTCCGTTCGGGTCAATGTAGAAAATGAACTTTTCTATATTGTCTCGGGTCTGGGTGTTGTGGTACCTTCGTTGTCTCAGATACTCAATAATGCGGCGGGCTTAGCTACACATCTTGGAATCTGAGCAATGTATGTGATGTTGTTATATATTTATTTATATTTTATCCTTTTCTCCTTTTTGATTCGATTCCATCTATAGGGAAGGCGTGAAGGCCCCAGCTTTACACATTATAGGCTGATCATGATGATGATCCTTATTCTAAATGGTTTTGGGGTTAACAAAATCAGATTGTATACTTTTCTCCGTTTATTATACTTGTAGCATTGCTGCTATCACTCACTTCGATCTGTAAACATACGAAAAATTGCATGTTACGAAATAACTTCAATGTTATCTTAAGTAACCAAACTACGGACAGAATAGATAAAAGAATATTCCGTTGCTCAAACTACCTGGCGCTATTGTGGAAGCATAACGTATTTTAGCAGAAATTATCAAAAGCGACTCTGTTAAAGTTACAATCTTAGTGCAAAGATTTGCCGAAGCTATTTGTTGTGCAATCATAGATATTTCTTTTGAGCCTGATATAAATTTGTCGACACCATCATCTTTTGGGTATCTTTACTTAATCAGCAAATACCCATATACATTCTCTTGAAGATTTTACTCACTTTAATAGCTCAGAAATAATCCGAATGAAAATTTCTACAATGTTTCCATTTATATCAATTAGAAACTTTCTAATGTCATGGTGTGTGACATTAACAACTCATGGTTACGCTTTCATTGACATTTCATAAAATAGTATCGCCAGCTAATTAATCAACATAGCAGTTTCAAATACAATAGCCTCTCAATTATGTTCTAGGCATTTCTTAGTATTTAATTATTAACGTCCTCGAATCTATGTTTTTCCTCATATCATTTTTAATGCGACGATTATTTTTATAAGCGCTGTAGGTATAATTTTCATTAATGTATTTATAAATTCACCTTGACCGTTCCGATTTTGGCATAGAGCCAGAAAATATTTCTTGTTGCCAAGATAACATACGCAAATAATAAAACAACAATGATTACTGTAAATATTTATGCTATATGTAATGAATTTTTTAATTGTTATTCGACCGTCAAACTTTATTGCTATTCAAAACAAAGTTTTTTTAGTTTAGAATATTTTTTTGAGTTTTGGATATTGTTATTAAGACATTAACAACACCCTTCGAATTTACGTACAAATTGTAGTTTAGTAACGGTGCGCAGTACCACCGTTTATTTCGTCCTATGTATCCGCATGTAAAATTTTTGTATTTGATCTTCAATATCATTTATTTTTACTATTCACCTTTCGTAATTTGAAATTATGAATAATCCAATATGCTCTTTATGAATGTCAGTTCTTCATTTCGTTTATATCTTCGTGAAACATCTACTAAATTCTACCTATTACGGAAAACCCAGAAATGGGTTTTTTTGTTACCCTTTAATAAATCAAGTTCTCGAGCTTAGTCAGCCTTTTGTTCATTTGCCTAAGCATGGAACTCGTCACAGTTCTTAGGCGTTTTTATGGGATCTATTAAAAGCCGGTATTACTAAGATTTTAATTTATTAAAAACTGAAGCAAAAACTTATTTCGGTTTGATCTCATTCGATTACTTTCGAAAAATTTGCACATGTCAAGTACACTATATCAATATATTATCTGTGGTACGTGATTTTGTAAAACAAGAGTTACTAAGCTTTATCTTATCACACGACGTCTATTTAGTTTAAACTATCGTAGTAAACTCAAAAATAAATATTAGCTATTTAACTGTAGATGTCAAGTTATGAACTACAAGCTCTAAGAACCAATCAACTAAGACCTTGTTTATGTTATCGCAACTCATATTAATATTATGATGAAAGTGACAAATCATAATAACATATGTGATATATGTTGTCGACTTAAATGATTTATTGCTTCAAGGTTTTGAATTATAAAAGGCAGAAATGGACATCTTGCATTTCCGATTTTTCATAAGGTTGTTACACACTTACAACTATCTTCTTTTATCTTTTTATCCAACTGCTATGCTATGCTGCTGCTATGTATCTTAAAGAATCATATTTATGGTAAACATAACTTAATTTCTCTTCCAGAACTCCTTGATTTTTTTCGACGAATGTTCTTGGCTTTGATTATATAAGGTGCTTGGTAGTCTTGAAGTATGTCTCTGCTAATTTATTTTATTCTTTTCTTTTCCTATGAATAATTATTCCTTTATTGTGACTTGTTTCACATTGAACATAAACAACACTGACATGGCAACCATATTTACCCCAAAAAGGAATATTTTTTGTTCTAAATTAGCCTTCATATAAGAAACTGACTTTTGTCACTGACTGACTCATAGATCATCAAAATTCTAAGGTACTTCCAGCTGACCCATAGGCTCCAAATTTTGAACACTGTTATTATTTTGCATAAAAAGTAAGGAAAAAATATAACATGTAAATACAAAGTATGGTAAAAGACTGTTACAGAAAAAATCAATCTAAAGTTATTGACTCTGTCCTTTATTGGTTTAAAAGTACTTAGGTAATTATTGGCTGTGCGCGTTTGGTTAGTCTCAGAGAAAGATAGGTACTGAATTAATCGACTTGGTTTACGTTGATTTCATAACTTTTACGGCGGAAGAATTACGTTGTGAGACTTGTGCATTTTTGTACATGTGTGTGTTTTTAATGGGATATTATATGCTCCAGTCATATACTGGTATATAACTATAACCAATATATAAATATAAAATATACAACTTACTTATTATTTTTTACCTTATTTCCATAATAGTTAACCCTTTATTGATTTAACATGCTTAATTAATAATCATTTAAAGTTCATGCCCGTTCCTATTAATAATATATTTATCATTTTAGTCGTACTATATACATGAAAAGAATAACCCTGGAAACCCCATTAATTCCGCGGAAGCAACGTTGCCGTGTCATTGTCGTTTTCTAAAAATAGTCTCGATAGAATTCCATGCGGGTATAAAGAGTAACGTGTTTCCATTTTTAATTATTTAAATGTAAATAGAATGGGTATCTTACTTAAACTCATTCTGATTTAAACATCTCCATATTAAATCCACTATTGTAAATTCCGTTTTAGATTTCTTTCCTTTTTCTGAATTTAACTTTAATACTCCTTATAACATTCCCCAGGGGTTTCAGTGGAAATTCAAAATAAATATCTTAATACTTTTACACCGCTTTGATGTATAGTTGAGGATCAGTAACACCATTTTACTGTTTCGTATGTCGGCAACACATTCATCTCAGTAGCGAGAATAGCTACATAATCCTAAGTTACGTCAGAGGATGTCTATTGTAATCCTTTCTGGTTCTTATTGTTGCACTGCAAGAATTCAGAGTAATATAAATAGTTTCGAAGATAATGTTATCTTCGGGTTCAAGTAGCACTTCATAATTTACATAGTTGTTACGTCTGGCCTTGTCGTATTATACGAAGCGTTTGGTTTCATTGCCTCAGTTAGCTCGGTGCATAATGTTTTTAATTACGAAGTATCGTTTCAAAGTAGTTGCTTGTTTATAGAATGCGTTTAAGATTTTTTTAGGATTGGTTCATTCGCCTTCTCTTTCTCTTTATCAATCGCAATTTCTCCTCTTATCTAGCATTATTGTAATTTGTAGCATTCGCCGTTAACAGCAATAAAGAAAGCGTATCTATCGTATGTCAACGTCTGGCTTGGTCCACTGATCCGCGCATAAAAAATATTGCAGGTGCTTGATTGAACAATTTATGCACAATCCATTTGCATGACAACACTTTTTAAAACGAACACGTCATTTTAATTATACGACACAAAATTGAATCGTTTTGCATAATTCCTGTAACATGCTTGTTTGCATGTCGCAGAGTTCGAAAGTTAATTAGACATCTTTTTTATATATTAAAAAGTCGGAATTTGTAAAGAAATAAAGCTTTTTATTTTTATTAGGGTTGCAGATTTGGAATACTTTTATTATTACGTTTGATGACATTATCATTCTTATATTGCTATCCTTGTCTTATCGACATGCTATCCTTCTGATATCTCATAAAAATTTTCAAAAATTTCCTATTATTTTTATTCAAGTCAAAATCAAATTGTTTACTATGTGTCACATTACAAACAGTGAGATAGAATAGAGCATTGTATTGCCACAGTAAAAAAGAAACATATTACTTTATTGTTATTTGTGTTAAGGACTCTCCGGTATATATATCATGGATGTATGGATGGATGTTTTAGGTACAAGGTCTCCTGCCGTAGTATTATTAATAATTTCCTAAAGTAAATGCTTCGTATTGTTTCTTTTTTCTTGTGTGTTAATACTTCAAGATATCGTTGTCTAAAGTCGTAAAGTTCAATCTATTGAATGTGATTTTCGTCACAACCTTACAAGAGATGATGTCTGCACAAAATGTTTGATTCACGAGATCGATTATAATCAGAGCGACATACGCTGCTAATATAACAAGAACACGCATCGTAATGAGCGCGTGACGAAATACAAAGTACCCCAGTGGATCAACTATCGTGTATTAATTGCAATAACCTTATCTGATAACAAATTGAAATTTCAAAATTATTGGAAACGTGTGCCTCTTATAAGGCCATTGTAAAACCAATGTGTATTTTTGTATAGGATAATGTAATTGAAACAATTGAAGCACGTTAGATGACTTATATCTGAAGTGCGGTGTAGAAAGTTGCACTACCGTAATGTTACATCATTACAATTTTTGTTTCAACTTGGATAGTTTAGCACATCACCAAAAGTTCCATCCATTTGTCTACTCTAATTTACTAAATTCTCAATTAATTTAATTCTTTTCTTTTTTGCTTGGTATTCGCAAATTAATACAATGCCTATGTCCTATACAGATCAGCACGCGTAGCATGACGAACGCGACAACGTTTTGTCTACACTCAAATGTCACTTTTCTCGGGTGCGCCCATACTATATCTCACTCTCGACCCGAGAAACTGACAAATGAGTGTAGACAAAGCGTTTCTCGAGTTTGTCATGCTACGCGTGTAGGGCTATGATAAATTGAAAGTTTTGGTGAAATCCCTAAAGTACATTATGAAATCATGGGAGATGTTTAAAAAAAAACAACTCCGTTTCTCAAATCAAGCTATGAAATCATAAATATCAAATTTTTTATCATCATTATGTTTACCTAGGTAAGGGCCCGAAACATCGAAAAAACCATTTGTAGATATTGAATAGTATATATTAGGAATTACATTATTATTACGATGTTTTAATGCTTTTTAATTTTATAATGGGAAACGTTTGGGAATAAAATATAAGAAAAACCTTTTGCGCAACTTATTTAACGATCACGTCGACTGCAAACGTTTTACAGATAAATAGTTAAATGTATTAGCAAATGGCAAATTACTTTGCGAAAGCAAATACGGCATAAATCTTGGTAACAGGTTGTTAAATGGACAAACTATTTAGAAATACAATTATTTGTTTTGTATTGAAAAGATTTTATCTTTGTAATTTCTGCAGAAAGTTAATATTTTATTTTCGTGCAAAGATATCAGATACCTTCCTTGGTATCAAGCCTTTCTCTAAACTATATGTGTTTTCAGAAAGAACCCTCTTATTATGCAATTTCAGTAGCTTGGTGGCGTAGTGGATAAGCGCCGCGGCCCGCGATCGTTGTCGTTAAGCAACTTTCGCAAGGGTCGGTCACGGGATGGGTGACCAAAAAATTATTATCTCGAGCTACTCCGTGCTTCGGAAGGCACGTTAAGCCGTTGGTCCCGGCTGAATTTGCAGTCGTTAATACCCTCCAATCCGCATTGGGATAGCGTGGAGAGTCATGGCCCATACTCCTTAACCATCCATAAGGAAGGCCTGAGCCCCTGCAGTGGGGACGTACAAGGGCTGATGATGATGATGATTAAAAAAATATGTTTTGGGGCTTCGCCATAGTCAATTAGTTTCGTCTATTTTCGAAACGTTTAAATGACTCCGTTTTTTGATAATTTATGATGCAACAGAGGTAAGACCTTTTTTTAAGTCTAGGGAATGCGATAAGCACTGTCCTTGTTACCTGACAGGCAACAGGATGTGTATGGGACACTCCTCCATGAATACACCCGGCAGTAAGCTACTCAGTGGGTACACTCCCCATTATCGGTCCGCACTATTACGGTAATTGGTCCCAATCGAGCATGGAAAGGTTCGGGTACACAGAGAGTTTTTCCCAGACAGGCGAGACCGTGTAATGCAGGTGGCTGCCAATTACCTTTGCTGGTCCCGACAGAGCAGAGAAATGTGTCATTACACGATTCTTTACCCTTCCTGTCCACTGCGCAGAAACCTGCCTGAACTTCAACTCGGGTATCTTCTCCCACTGTCACAGACTCCATCACCCCCGACACAAACGAAGGCACTCAGACGCACGATAGGAATTATAAGAATTATTCGAAAATTTCCGAATTTTCTTTCGTGGGCAAATAGATAAGTAGTATCTTCTTTTACTTCGCAACTTCCAAGAAGTATCCAAATACTTCGCATTTGTTTATCAGGTTGAAATGATCACACACGTAGTCCTGAAATAACATAATGAAGCTGATTTCCAGAAATTAATTATAGTAAGACAATCATAACTTTCTAAACGGGCACTATAAATAACACGTACTCTATTTGATTTTTGTTTAGCACCAATTCACTCGTACTGATGTTTACTGAATATTGCAGCATTATTGACGCTTCATTAGTTGCCATATATGTACATACACTGAACGTGTGACTCACGATTTTTTTTATTATTATTATTTATTGCTTTCTCCAAGTACTATTGAACATTTAACAAAATACATAAGTGTTATATACAAAATACAAAGTCTAAACGTGAAATTATTTATAAAAGTGTTAGGACAGAAATCAAATCACGAAATAATATTTAATAAATCTTATGTCCCTCTCTATCTCATTGACAAGTGGGTGCTTTTATTTCGTCTCGTTTCTCTTAGTTCTGTAATCTTCATATATTAACTTACTGTAACACGTCAAGCTCACCGATAGCGCTGCTATCATACATGTGGGGAGGCGATGTAGTTTCATTCGATGCGCGTGCGACCTGACCTTGTGCCATATCATTCGCAAGGCCCTTCATTGCAAAATACATATTCCTAATTGGTGGATTTTAGTATGAATAACATTTAACTGCAGTTCGATTGCGTAGTGAATAGTCCGCGGGCCGTTGATGTAAATCGATGACAATCTACCGAGGTTTCCGAATTTTTATCACTATAATAACCTTTGGCGAAGAAAGGTTTATTCCTTTAAAGAGCTTCTTAGAATTCAATATTGTTGACTAAAACTTCATAACACATAACGTATTCTGTATATTTCGTAACCAATTAGAGTTAAATGTTTTTACATTTCAGTTATTATACTGACTGATAAATATTATCGAACATTCCTTATTGAAAACCTCCGTGGACTCCTGATTTTTTTTTCAGTCGGATTCTTAGATCTAGGTATAGTAAGGTACCAAAACCTTCGTCGTATTTAAGTATTAAAACTTAAGAATTTTATTTTAAATTCGATTCAACATCGAATATTATAATATAATTAGGTCAACTTATATTGATACAATCTCTTGCCTGACCTACAAAAAATGCATTTATTGAGTTCCTTATTGTGTTGTGTACGATTATATGCAACATTTACAGAATTATATGCGTTCAACATTGAAATATTTTCGCCATTTACGACTCTATATGTGCTAGCCATGTCAATGTATGGACGTTTGCAAGAACCGATAATTTTTACGACACGCAAAGCAGGGAGTGCCTTCAGGCACCACCTTTTACGTTAAAGTAAGCGTATGACCACTCCTATGTCGCGTTATTACCTTTTTACTATAATATATAAGTAATTGAATTGGGAACAGTGAACGTTGCGTTGTTATATTTACTATCTTTTGTTTATGCTATCTTGGTAGTTTTATCTTTGAAATAAATTGATTAGATCATCTCGCAAATATTTATTTAAATATTTAGAATTGTCGCTTGTAATTTTTAAGAACCCAAGCAAATTCATATCACCGTCATTTTTGTAATGTCATCACTTAATGAAATTGAGATTCATATTGCAAATCTTTATATTTATTTAAGAAAACGTTTCGTTTTCGTAATATTTCATTAATGGGCGCGAGTGTTCTTCCAGTTTAAAGGTCTGGTAGCTCATTTGGAAGAGTAAACGCCCTTTATACTAAAGGTTGTCGTTTGGATTTTTTTAATATTTTTTAAATGTAATACTTTTTATTATGTTGCCTTCAGGCTATCCGGTGTCAAAATAACGTAAAGAATAATTTAAAATAATGACCAAACCAAATTGTGCGGTCGGTGTTTTTATGATAATATTTATTCGCTAATAAACAAGTGCCGGAGCTAAAAAATTATAATGAAACTATTATAACAATTTTGTTATGATGGTAACAAAAATAACTTGACATAATTTTTCATGCAACTTGGGAGAGGTATTATTCTTAAATCGGTTTTTAAATATGATCAGAAACGATTAAACTAGGCCATGTTCAATTTCCAGCCATTTCAATTCAAAAAGTTTTGCTAACTGATAATAACAATGGCCTGTTTTGACCTATGCTGTAACCAAATTTTAACGAAACACATTTCATTTTGTCCTCAGATGTGTCTTACGGAATGGATCAGACTTCGTGATTACAAAGGGCGGCCACGAGCCATCTTCGGTATAGACATCCCGCCTTGGGTATGGGAGGCGTATCGAGTCATCGGCGTTTTCCTATTCGGTTGTGCCTGTCAACAGCTGACGACAGATGTCGCTAAATACAGTATAGGAAGACTGAGGCCGCATTTTTTCTCTGTAAGTATACTACACAATATTGCAAAAACATATTAAAAATTATTTAATAATAATATAGATGCATAAATATTTTGACTTTGACCTTATTCCAAAATCCACGAAGGCCTAATAGGTAGTTTTTAAATTGTTGGTATCATGTTGAAGAAATAAGTAGGTAGAAAATATAGTTAATCACTAAGAATGCTGTCTGACAATTGTGATAAAGTATTTAATGTGGATTACCAGTCTTAAAATTTTTACAATTCGGACTTTTTTCTGATCACGCGACCTCTTTTCTTTTGATACCTTTTTTATCACATATTTTGATGTGTGCGTGTGTTTATAACCGATTATGTTTGAATGTCACGTTCTTATTCCTAGAATACGACGGTAATTTGCGTACTCATAGTCGCTGAGAATGGAGTTCTATTGTTTTAGTAAACATTTTCGCGTTCAGTCTGTTCTCGCGCTATATGTGTCATGGGTTCATCTAAATATATCCCGACTTCACTTGGCAGTTAGACCGTCTCACTTTCTTTGATTGTCTTTCATAATAAAAAGTAATTAACAAAGATAAATTCACTTATTAATTATATTTAACTGGTAGATGGTAATCTGGCGTCAAAGTTCGGATATTTAACCAATTACTTTTTTATCCATATTTATCATAGCATGTGAAAAACCATTTATTTTTCTCATCAAACAATTCACCTAATCAGACTGCCTTTTATTGTTGAGATAAGTATTTATGCTTCAAGCAATACTCGTATATTTTCTACTCTAATTTTATACCACTTTTCTTTCTCGATCATGATATAGTACATCCGTAGCATCTTACACTTCAGAATATTATATAACTGTTCATATTTTTTATGCTTTTTTTTGTATCAAGTTTCAATTCACTTATTATTGTGCCAAGTATGTCGTAATTCTTTTTTATTGAGAAAATTATGAAATGAAAGATTTTTTTAAGCTATACCATTGTCCTGTCATTTTTATCATGATCTTTGTAAGCTACTTTCTTTTTTATATTTAATGAAAATAATAGAAACTCACCAGCCTAGTGAACACGCTGACCATTGTTTGACTTATCAAAATAATCTTTGACCGTTGCCAGAAAGTCTTTCTAAACTTCCACAAAAGTGTTATTACGAAGTACTAAAAACTGCCAGTATTTTTTATAGATGCCCTGTTAACATTCACATATCTAATGCCTAAAGTTTTACTGGAGATAAAAAGTGGATTTATTCAAAACGTAAAAGGTTTTTAATAGTTCCTCATTTTTGTAAAAGAATGGAATCTTACCTTAGCACACCATAATGTGCTGAATATTATTATTTTCGTGTCCTAAATAATATTATTTAATATTATCATTGTACACGTGGTGGTTAATATTCTATATAATTCCTTAAACCTCCTGGATATATGACACACAAATAATTTCTCGTCTAGGCTTCATTCGATTCGAGATAGTTTCATAACTTAATGCAAATCTCATGAAAGTCATAATAATTTTCGCTACAACTGCATTATTCTCTTGACCTAGCCAATTATCTAATTGATTCCACTTTAGTTGTTCTATTATTATGAAGACCAGTCACTCTTTAACGTTGTTACAATTGATTCATTAAACTCATGAAAAAAAACTTTTGTGTTATTTATAAACTTCTGTAAGTTATTTTTAACATTGTGATGCTTGTTAGTAGATCATACTGAAATAAAAGTATTAGTTTCCTACAGTAGTTGCGCAGTTGAAAACAATTTTATTGACGAAAACGCGGATTACATGTTAAAAGGGTCAGTGCCAATGTTTACTTTACACAGTTGGTGAAACGTACCGTTAACAAATAGATACAGTTAACGTCTAGCTGAATAGAATGACTTTCAGATATTCACAGAGCTCACAAATCCAATTGGAGTAATAGACTATCAATCACCGTGACGGACAACTTACATTGGAAGCCAACGCATCATGGACTACCGATTCCGTGTTATGCGTGAACAACTTCGCGAATAAGGAGTCTATATTTGTCGTTTTTGTTGTCTGGGTGGTATTAAATTGAGTCTAAATGGAAACTTACGGTAGTTTATCTGTAAATGTGACCAAATTGCGTCTCTATAGTAAATGCGGCTTCTAATAGGTTATCTTTTATGCGTATTTCTCAAGTATACATAAATAAAATACAAAACAGAGAAAAAGCAGCTCTTGATGGTTCTTTATCATACATGGTCTCCCGCCGTAGATCTGTGAACCGATGACATAGCTTTCAAAAGTGCTTGTAACAGTCCAACTTAGACAAGCTTAGTTCATCTTATCTTTTAAGGAACTTGTTTTAAAAATTACATATCCTATATTTGTTATTTTTATAATCATATTGCGTCACGTTAGCAAATTAATTGACTATAAATTGCATGACTATTGTGTAATTGCATATTATATCACCATCATTAATATGCTCTTAATTATCTTCTATTATGTGTGTATAAGATTCAGTTTTATATAAACTGTTGCTGAATTTCTCTTTCATATTTTCACCGAGTGTACTAATTACTTTTCTCTTAGTTTATTCGTTTATTCTTTGTCGGGCTTAAACTGTATTAAAATTCGAGTAAATAATATCGCATTTATAATCTTTACCATGACTTTTCGTTTAAGTAGATGCAGTGGTTATAAATAATGCAGGGGACACGGTCTACCGCCCCGCGGCGGGCGACTTGTAATTTTGACTTATTGGATCAACTGCCACGGTGCCGTCGACATATGGTTCTCGTTGTTGCCTTTTTATTTTTATACTAACTGTTTCCTCTCTGACCGTTAGTTTGTTTCTGACATGAGCAAAAATAAAATTTTGCGTAACTATTTTTACGGGTGATTTTCAAAATGAGCGGCGTTAGTCTCCTAGTTATCTTGGGAAACCAGCTTAATATATCTATGAAAAAGTCGCGTTGGGCATTAAAAAAAATCTTAATAATCTTAAATTCTAAAGATTGGATTTCTTTCATATAATATCTTTTCAAAATGTTTTTAATTTGCACAGGATTTTGTATCTTTAATTTTATCAAAGTTTATCTAATTAGTTTAATTACTTTCATTTTAGGCAAATTCTCGACCAATATTCATCATGTTTTATTATAAAACATTAAATTCAGTAAGGTATCACTGCAAATCAATAAATTTTCTCTTTATTATAGTTATTCTGTCTTTATGATTATGATTATCAATATTGTTAGCATCGAGGATTGTCGGGAGGGGTGTGTGATGTGAGTTTTGCACGGTTGATCAGTGACGCGTGACAGCACGCCGTCGTCGCAAAAAGCTTTGCCTCTTTTAGTCCATATTTTCCCTCTTGGCCTTTACATAGACGATGACAAATGACACGATCGATACAGCATTTAATTCTTTGTATACTCTATGGCATGAGTTAGTTTCGCTCTTTTGTGTTTTAATGACAATGGTCCTAGGTATTTCTCAATAATTTTATACTGCCTTGAGCAAAAGATGAAATGAATTTCATGAAACTAAACTAAACATACAAGAATTTCTCAAACGAATACACTTACTTTTTAAAAACTATTGTTGTTTTTACGGAATATTCTAACACCCTCGAGATGGTAAGTTGTCCACATTTCCAAGGGTTTTTTGTCCATACGTATCTACTATTTGTTATTTTTAAGAAATGCAGTATCATCGTAATTCTCATTCTCCAAGCCAAACACAGGTGATTTGCAAAAATATTATAAATTATCTGCCTTTAAATATCGCTTCTCATATCTTTGTATCGTTTATACTGTAAGTTTAGTATTGTGATCTGTGGTCTCCTTTATTTTGATAGATGTGTGTTTTAAAACCGAGAAAAAGGAAAGATAATATATGTTTTAGTTACTTGCACAATATAGATACTTTTTGTGATTTTGTCTTTAGTATTTTGAGTTTCTCGCTTTATTAATATATTTGGTTTTATCTTTATTCGGTTAAATGATATGATGTTCATTTGTAATAAATGGTCTGTAGATTGAATAATCCGGTAACCAGTGTGCGATCGTGCCCTTTCAAATTTTATCGTGAAGTTATTTAAAGCAGACTGCTTTACAAATTGCTAATACTCGACTGATTTATGAAATACTTTAAAAGATTTATGATCATATATCCAAATGTTTTTGTTGCTTTGTCCTGGTGTTTATTTCAATTTGAAAACAAAAGTTTAGGTGAATGAATGATTTATTATCGTTCATTATACACAAGTATGTTTATGTTTACATTTTGTTTAAATCGTATTTTTCCCTTTGTTATCCTGTTTCTAAATAATTTGTTCACAACAATTTGCTGTTATTATACGTTTATCGTACTGCCCTTGAACTCTATATCGGTTCCCACGTGTTATCATTTTAATTGGATCAAAATATATATCGTGTTATGATAATTGTATTACATCAGTGATGCTGATAATTTCATGCTATATCTTACCAAGTGTAGTGATATTATTAAACTGGTCTTATATTCTTTATAACGACATTTGAATAGCTTAATAACCGTTAATTGTTACTAATACAGTTATATCCAACTTCAAAGTGTATAGTTTGAATATTCCATGTTCTTAGTTTCCGTAGCTAATAATGTCTTGACGTCTAGCATCATAACATGTGTTAGCTCGTGTGTCGAGCCATCATTCATCGAGTGAATCAATTATTGCAAATCACATTCAAACCTGTCCGATATACTAATGTTAATACACCTCGGGCTCGAGTCTGATTACGATTTCAAATTGGTTATATTAGTGTCGACAAGCAATTTAATTTCCTGGATTCTGTTATTGAATGGAAACGTTATTTTGCTTGATACATAAATCATGTTGTAATAAGGAAAGCATCGTCTAAAAAGGCCGCCTATTTTAGAAGAAATTCCGAGTGTTAAAAACAATCTACAATATTTCTCAGTTTCAGTCAATAAGTCAACTACAACCACCTGTTTTGATATTCTTAGTTAACTAGATATTTATTATTATCTGATTTCTTATTAATTATCATCCGTAAAAACTATAAACGGTGAATTAATTCAATTTTAATGTCTCTTTGAGTATGATTATGTTTCCAAACCAGTTTTGAATGACATATGCTGTTATTTAATTAAATCGTAGAAATATAAAGTTATCATATGAAATATTTAATTACATTTATATCCGGATGCATTTAAATATAGAGTTAGTAATTAGGAACGATATACATACATGAGTTAGATTTAACTTCGTACTCCGAGTAAATTCATAAGTATGTTTCTTCGTTATGTCCAAATAATGGCAAATGGTTTTTCATTAATGTAATGTAACCATTTGTTGTACTCGTATATAAGTCTTTACATCTATACTACATAATAAATTATTTGATTATGTACTAGGTACATAACCAATTAATTGTAACTTATTCATAGCTAAATCACTGAGCTGATATGATGAAATTTCTAAAAAATCTAGACATACTTATGAGGTCTGTAGCTAATTAGAGATTTTGCTCTAAATACATACTGGCTTAAAAGTGTGTGATTTATTTTCTTCATCTGTACATTTGTTTACTAGATAAACATATTTTTATTAGTGTTTCTTTTCTTACTCTAAGTATATATCTCAATACATTTAAAAAGTTATCGTGATTTGCCTCAGGCCCGTTGATGTTTCATATCAAATTTATTACGCTGGCGCATTAGCGGCACGTTTTAAACAATCAATTAGCGCTATCTAAACGGTGAGCATTTGTATTATATCTGTGAGAGAGATTGTGCCTCCATTCATAAACCTCAGCGATTTATATATAGAACCATAGATTCCTCAAAAATGTTCTGTTAGAATTAAAGAAAATATTCTACGTATAAGTAGGGACACTTCCTCACATCGACCATTAGATATAACATGCTTTATCAAGAAATATCAATTGGTGCACTGTATGCTCGGTTCTCTTTTCTCTCGCCTTTATAATGTTACATTACATGCAAATATTCCAGATGAGGATGGTTTATAGAATTAACTGCATTATTAGCATTAGTATATCTTACATGTTTTTATGTAAAATCATTAAAGCCATTGTCAGTAAACTGTCCTTCAATTTCACATGGTATTAGAACATATTTCTTTTACTATCATATTTTGATACAATCTTCATAGTAGGATTTAGGTTTTTTATCAACCCATTGTTACGATATTCCAATTGTGTGTGTAAGAGAATCGTTTGTTGTTAGAAATTTAACTACATACATTATTATAACAATTACTAATAATAAAATTATCTGTTCTGTATTCGCCAAAACTCATCAATCTACTTAATAAATGTCGGCTATTAGTTCAGTACATTATTAATATTACTTCAATAAATAAATATTAATGAGTAACAATAAATAATGAGTAGCTCAGTGGCGTAGTGGATAAGCGCCGCAGCCCGCGATCGTTGTCGTTAAGCAACTTTCGCAAGGGTCGGTCACGGGATGGGAAGGCACGTTAAGCCGTTGGTCCCGGCTGCCTTTGGCAGTCGTCAATACCCTCCAATCCGCATTGGTCCAGCGTGGAGGGTCATGGCCCATCCTCCTTAACCATCCACAAGGAAGACCTGAGCCCCTGCAGTGGGGACTTAAAAAGGCTGATGATGATGATGATGAAATAAATATTAAATGAAACAACTTTTAAACGGTTTCATCGAGTTTGTATTTAGTTTAAATGACATTTCGGACCCTTTACAGATTCCGCGTTAACATAAGACCATAGCAGTTGATGTTTCATAATAAAAGTTGTTTCATTTATGGATAGTGCGCGTAAAAATATAAGAATAACATAGTAAAACTGAAAAAAGGTGACGACGATGACGACGTTTTTTATCTCAAACAAAATCATCAAATTAGAACATCCCTTTATAGACGATTATAAATAATGAAACCATAATATTCCACCTTTATCTCAATTTTTACTATAGTGATGTAACGCTTAAATCTCCAAAATACAACCACATTTAAAAACTGGCGTTAATATTTTGAATTGCTGTTTATAATTATTTCAAACGTAGACGAAATACATAATATGGATGTCATAGCAAGACTGCAACATTTGAAAAGACTTGAATTATTTCTAGTAAGTAATTCATAATTATTATAATTATTACCATATGATTTATTATGATTAAAACACAAGTAACTTTACGTAACTAGCTAAAGACATAAAATAGAGGCTCCGTTTCAAATATTATGTCATATCCTATAGCAACAGTTTTTTGGTGTCAATGAACCTATTTAAGACAGTGACTCGTAAAATTTTTATTGTCATTTAAATAAGACAATTTCCCCACATCGGTCTCCTAAAAGCGGTTACCGTCTTTACGACGGTCATTACTGGTAATATTGTTAATAGGTACGTTTTCCTTATTTAAATAGCATAACTGTATGTTAAGCTGCTTATAGACAGTAACTTTAATGACAAAAACAAACAAGATCAGTTTATTTCCAAACAAGGTTTATTAGAATCACAATTCTCTGAAGGTTTTGTACGTTTTGCATAGTCTAACGTTCCCCTTTGGACACCTGGCGATCCACGGATTCCTTTACGGCAATACATTCTATTACTGAACGATTCAAACATTACAGATTTAACTTAAACAAACGTACAAACTTTCAAGTTAATAATTCTTGTATAAAAAAAATCCAAGACTTTTTTTATAATACAAAGAAATGCTTACATATCGACGCTGGAAAGCAAACACGTAGTAACCCGCAAAACCATACTTGTTCTTCAGAGCAGAAAAACTTTTATTTTTCTCGATAAATAATCCCTATAAATGTCCATGGCAATAAATAAAGTGTTCCTTAATCAATTTATACCGAAAAAAGTTTATTTTTTTGGAAAAATATAAAGATTTTCCATTCTAAATATCCATTTTTGTTTTGCGGGTTACTACGTGTTTGCTTTCCAGCGTCGATATGCATTTGTGATCTGTCCACTTGATCTCGTGATTGATGTCCTAAAAGTTCGATGACTAGAAAATGTTTAGGAAACTCTAATATAGAAAATTCAAATTACCTTTAAAATTGACTTTTCGATGTCGAATAACTTTGGTGTTTACAAAGACCGATAAAAATGAAAGGTGTTAAAACAGTCGTATACTTTTTTTATAATTTTTGTTAAAGATTAAACTTATTTTAAATAACTATCAAACATGCGAGTCTTGTAATCAGTTTTCGTAATGAATTGTAATCAATTTTATTACCATTATAAGAGGAGGACAATACTGCTTCATCTTAAAACATCTGGTAGAGGAAAATTGCTTTTAAATTAATTATTTGTAAACATCGTTAAGCCTTAAACCTACTGTCACAAGTCCCACATTCATCGCTTCCAATAAATAACGCTTCTCAAGACTAGATTCTCCCATAAAATAAATCAAAGGAAAGTATGTCACACCATAAAACTACAGTCAAAGTTATTGCTTTTGTCGTAGTTTAGAAGCTTTAGATTCTTGCTTACAGGCTAATCTGGACTAATCCAATGAAAGTGGATGCTGTCTAAAAATGTGTTAAATCTATTTCTCCCTTTCTCATTGAAATTGTAATGTGTTTGATATTTTATTTCGTTTTGCTATTGTTGCACCACTGTCGATAACAGTAACTTCCAAAACGTTATTTATATGCGTAACAGCGATTTTATTATCATCGTGTGTAATTTATTGAATTTCACGATTCCCAGTCTTGCCTGCACAATCAATTACACACCAATAACCATTGAATGAACAGCGTGATGTCTCCCTCTCATTTCAATTTCGATGGTTGCCCCAACTTAATGCTCCGTTTTAATTAAAAGTTATGACGCATCACCCGTCGGCGTTTCCAATGATAAAAGTGATATTCTATGGCACGAAAATAATTCCTTGATTTGTTGAAGCTCACCCCTGGTTCAACCTTCGATATTGTCCAGCATTAATAGAACTACACTAACGTTCATTGATAGTACGTTATAAAGATCTTTAACCTGGTCTATCATTGGGGTATTAACAATAAGTCCGTACACAATTCCACATGAATGGATGCCAAGCCTCTGCCTGTCTCTTTCCAACACCTATTGTCAATTGGTGTCACGGTAGGTACCGGATTAGCAGTTTCAAGGTGAAATTGACATGTTTTGTTACTTTTTTTTTCTATATTTAAAGATTGTCGCATTGTTTATTTATTGTCCAACTTACCTGGATCTATTTTTTAAGTCGTTTCATTGTATAATTCGGGGGATGAAGATACAACTTTTGTATTATTGGAATTCGGTATGTTAAAAAGCGTACATCCTTCTTAGTGGGTTTTATCGTTGAGGTCTCTTGAAGTTCAATAGGCAACTTTTATTGGAACAAGGGGAGCGGTTATAATGAGAACTTTGAAATTCAATATGTGTCTTAATAAAACAAAAGCCTCTCGACAGCTGCTTCCCCTCAATTGGACCGCCTTTTGTTTTATTTTTAATACCGACAAATTGTCCGTGATTACAAAAGTCGAGTGCATCATTGTCAATCTTAATTTCAAGATGAAAATCGATATCAAAACAATGCAACACTTCTGTCTTCGTTATTAGACTGTAACGTGATCGTTTCTTTATTTAGTTCCATAATTTAATTGATCATCATGTAATAATACATATAAAGCTATGTTACTCGATGCAGTAATGTAGTAATTATTTAAGTTATTATTTAATGCTATATTAATACTCGTAAATTGAGGTTTGTTCTTTTACAGCTATACTTATTGTTTGCAATTACTTCTAAACACACACTTCGGTAGCATTACACTAGCTCTAATAGCCCATACGTTACATTATGTCAATGCTGTTAAGAATCATTGGTTGGTGGCACCTCTAATTGTCTGTGACGAGACTCATTCACTAGTGTTGTTACTTTGTTATGGTGTATTATATTATTCAATATTTTTATTGTGAACTTGAGCCAATAGCGTTACACTATTGTTGCAATAAAATTGAATAGGTATCTCCTAACATTCTACTTTTGCTGCAGATCTAGATTTACAACATGTAGAACTTAATAAATAATTTGAATATACGATATATAATATGTGAAATATATTAACATTTGAGTCTGAAGAAGAATATGAAGTTATTTACAGTTATTTGTTCTGCCATTCTGTTTTAATAATTTTTAATCAGTATTAGTTGGAAAGTAAAAAATTTGATCAATGTGTCTAATAAATGGGTGATTTTTTTAAGTTGGTGTTATTGTTTTATTAGTTTTGAGATTGATATTATTAAAAATGTCACAGACCCCCCATACTTGTGTTGCTTAAGTATATATTTGTTTCGCCAGCCTATTTTAGTCAAGTATGTCTTTGAATATGCAAGCTCATTTGCTATCAAAACACCCACAATGCTTACACATCAAGTTCTAAACTGTAACTCGGTAGTTGGTAGCCATTACAGCTCCGTACTCACATCAATTACACACAATTACACCGACAAGGTTAAGAACTACATAAAAAGAAAAAGTAAATAACGAAAACATAAAGATTTTACCGTCACTCAGTCAAATATGAATGGGGGGCAGATATTTAACAAATACTCGTAATTCTTTAATATACACGACAAAAAAAATTGTAGTCAAACATGATAATACAATAACCCAATATATTATATATTATAAATAAATTTCAAAATAATAAGCTTGATAATAAAATTAAAGATAATAAAATTACAATATTATAAAACAAGTCAATAGTCATAGACAGTTGTGGGTAATCAAACAACCAATCAATTACCTTGTCAACCATGCCTTTTGAAACTCAAGAAAGAGTTATTTTAATTTTTTGAAGATATATATCGAAGTGAGGCAGTTCGTTCCAGCACTATACCTAAAATTAAAATTAGGCTGGAACCTTAAATTACTTCTGAAAGCTACTATGCGGTAACGGTTATATGCAAGTACAGATCGAGCAAAAAATAAACCATATTTGAAGGTAAAAAAGCTATAATTTGTCATAAAAGTATTCAGATTGGTGATGCTACATACTGTTTTACTCAATCGAGCAAAAAAATAACGGCACGAGCTGTCGTTTATGCATTTCACAATGTCCAGTATTCCCCGAACCGTTAAAGCTAAATGATGTCTGTTCAACAAAGAAGACAGTGGCTGCATTTTGTATAAGATTTATTTTTCGCGGGCTCTTACTACTTGAGACAAGCTTGACGACTCGCTTCGGGTAAATTACATTTATTTCATTCCATCGAGCCAATCCGACCTTCGAGTTGTGAGTTTTTGCAGTCCACACATTGATTGTATTCTATATCGGAGCAGACTTAATCATAAAGATGTCATTTATCTTCTAGCTCTTTCGCTATCTCAAGAAAGGACAATTGGTTGTTTTCTAATTTTGCATGTTACATTTTTTTATAACCGTAATTTGTCTATCTCATAATTGTATTGGTCATTGTGTTGGTGGTCACCTTCATAATAATGACACACCGCTTCCTACGCATATTATTCACAAAAAAACTTAATTATGGTGCCAAATATGTTGTTCCATTCGAAACTAACAATAATCAAAATTTTATTCAGATTTAGATACTTTAACGTAATTGTTTTGTCACATCTATAAAATATTATCATACTATTCTGTATAAAACAACCTTGAACTCGAAGTCGATCCCAGCGTTGTCACACTATAGAAGTTCAATCAAATGAAACCTTCAAAGGGAAATGAAGGTTTTATTTCATTGAAGCTCTAGAAGAGTCGACGTCGAGTTCGAAGCTGCTTTTAACAGAATAGCATAATTGTATACCACATAGGTTTACTTCTGTTATCTTAGTTTTCACAAATTTGAAAACTCAGGATTAAAGCTAAATTTAGTTCAGTGTATATTAAAATCTTTGCCAATATTTGATCGCTATCTCGTAATTTCAGCAATATTGATAATTATTTTTTATTAGAAGGTTTTCTTGCAAGATTGATCCCATATGGTTAAATTTTGTGAAGACTTGCCGAAGATCTTCAGAACTAGAGAACAAGACTCTTTAACCTACTGAGTATGAATCGATTGAGATTCTTTATAATATTTAAAGTTAGTTCTCCGTCAAATTTGCTCAATAAATCCAACTACAGTAGTTTTGATAGCTTTGGTATATCAATTAATCATTAATTTATTTATTGCATTAAATATAAACCTGAACTTTTATATAGTATTGAAATTATGTCTGGTAATAAACGACATCCGCTTTCTATTCTTCAGCCATATGAGTTATTATCATCCATTGAAATCATGTTTGGTCAAAATGCATTTGCAATTGTTTTTGTTTGCGTCAGAGCTGCATACAATGGTACTGGAACCTTTAAAGGTTTCCACTTTTGATTACCTTTTATTGGTTGGTTTATGGCAGATTATAGCAGTATCATGTTACTATTTTTTTAATAGTGATATTGTCAGGCTTACCCTCAAAAATATTACCAAATAAAAAAATATTTTAGGACACCTAAATTATCAACTATTAAGTATTTTGCTTACAGCTATTAAGCAAAGTAAGCAGAGTACTGCTTCTCTTGAGAGAAATGAAGAATTTGTAGTTTTCTATTTTTAATTAGTCACTGTTTATTTTAGACTAATTTCACTGGTCACAATCATTCTGCTCTTAGTTCTTAGGTTTATAATTGTTCTCTCAACGATACTTAAACGGGATGTTCATCTTATTTCTATCTAATAACATAATGATATTAAACTTCGGTTTAGAATTAACTTGTCTCATGGAATCATAATATGCTATCAATGGAGCGCGCTCGAGTATAAATTGCTGTCATTTCGTGATTTATCTTGAAGTTACCTTTCCGCATGTTTTGTCTTGATCATCGTGATAGGGCTGTCTCAAATTTCAACTAATCTTAATACATATAAGAGTAGCAATGAAATAAAGATATACAACAAGCCCACTTGGCAAGTATTCGGGTCAAGAATCATTGGACACTTGAACACCAACATGTAATATAAATTATTAAATAGTGATGAGAATGAAGTTATAAAACAGTGATTAGAACGAATTAAAAACAGCCGACTTAATGTGACAATTAGACCATTTTAATGAAGAATTAATACAAATAAATTAAAAATAACATTGTAACTTAATTTGTATATAGTGCCCTAACACAATAGCACCAGACGCATGTCTGCTATGATTTGCTGTCTTATAGCACAGCTGTTTTACATATCTAACTGAAAATGAATCCCAAACGTCAACCCTACGATTCGAGATCTTCTTAGTTTCTTCCGGTACGAGTATCTAAAGCATTCATCCTACGATAAGCAGTGAATCAATTTTCTACGGTAAAGACATTAGAAAGATAGTATTTATAAACGTAAGAACAGTATTCATTGCTTTATTTCTTGTATCTGAAGTCTAGGATAAGCATACTCTTAATGTATTCTGAAGATAAAAAGAAAGGCCATTCTATGTATTCGAAGGTTTGTATTATTTATCTGTTGTTTTTATATTATATCTTCTGTATTTACGCGTACGACTAATTAATTAACAACCTCTAAACGAATTTAAACTGGTATCGTTTTTGTATTTTGTTACGTCGACTGCAGCACTATGCAGCGCTGTTACTGCACAGTATTGTTGATCGAAGACAAAGGTACAGTCAAGTAAAACTTACTACAAAGGGTGATAAATGTTTTATTTAATTAAATCTCTATATTGTCACAACGTTGTATTCTATGGAGAGTTTGAGGTGATTTTAACAAAATATCATAGTAGATGTTTCGCGCGCTGGTTTCACGTCGTTATCATCTTGTACATTTAAGTCCTGGCCGGGTCAATAAAGGATTTTTTGGTATCGTCTACGCTGGTCTTTTTGTGGCTATTTCTGCTTTCTCTTTTTTCGATTTCTCTTATTCAAACGGCCCTAGGGTTTAACTTACTCAAAATATGATCTGGGCTGCATATATGTGATATTTGTTTTGGAGCCTTTTCAGACTCCTCAGACAGACAGACATCTTTAGGTTTAAGTTTAAATTTTTATATCGTATTCAATTAGTCTTCTTCAGCTTCTCCCAGTGCTCCCCACTGCTGGGGAATGGGCCATGATCCGCAACGGCTTAACTTACCTTCCGAAACACGTAGAAACTCGAAATAATGAATTTTTGGTCATCAATCCTATGATCGACTCTTGCTAAAGTTCCTTGATCTTCGCATTGTATCGTAGACTGCATGTACTAAACTGTGCCGGCCAAGTTCATAATTTTACAATTAGTTACCGATAAAGAAATCTAATATTAAAGTAGCGGTAGCTATGTAATATCGTTTGATATCTTACCGTTTTTCACCGAGAAATAATACCTCTTCAGTATCGGCATTTAACACCATCCTACATCTAAAACAAATACATTATCTCGTCGATCGATCGATATACAGATTACGCACGATCAACTCATACCAATTGGTCGATTACATTCAATGAGCGTGCGCACAAGCACCGCGCTCGTGACCGATGACCGGTATACTCGTGGTGTGTGGTTGCGCATAGCAATTTTTTTTGTTATCCTATAAACATCCTTTAATTCTTCGTCAAAAACAAGTTTTAATTAAAAAGAGGTTTATAAGAAACGCAAATTTAAAAAAACCAGGCCAAAGATCTTGAGATAATTCAATCCAGTTCCGTCAACCGATCAGTTAATATTATATTGTCATCCATCTTATATACTCGTATATATGCATGTATTTCAGCTCAATCGTAAACTGGAAAATGGGTCTTGAACGCAAGTTCAAGTTCAAAGATTAATTGCAGATAAAGTGAAATTCTTGAGAAATATAAGTCGTAAAAATATGGTGTTTTATTTTTAAAATATTATTTTCGTTTACATTTGAAATCACATTCTATATGGGAGGTGAAATGACTTTTATAAGTTTCAAGAATTTGAATAAATTAATACAAATTAGTTTGTGGTACGTACATTTTTTTTTAAAGTAGGCTCTGGCGCCATTGTTTGTAGAATTGCCGTTGTGTGACATGAAATGTAAATGTAGTTCTTTGTATTTTAAATTTACTGATAAAATTAAGACACAACTAACTTAATATGCTCCTGCTGTTGTAATAATTTCTATGAAATATATGGCATATGGTTTTTATTTATAATTAGCGGTCCCAGGGAACTGTTTAGTGAGATGAAAAACCAGGCTAAATATCATCATAAACCGTTCAATAATTTTTGCGGGCAAAACCTTCTTCGCAAACGATACATAAGTTCATTATGCCCGAGATTTCAATTCCTCTATTTTATCAAATTTTAAATATTTAAGTCTATATGAGTAATTTCATTATAGGTATTAATTAAAGACCAAACTTCATCGTTGCTTTCATAAATCCTGACAATGTACCGACCGTTTGTACTTCATTAATACTTAAATCACAATGTTTACAATATTTTCCAAAGTTTGAATAAGGCGTCTTCTATTGATGTCAAAGAATATTTTGAAATAAATAACTTCTAAAACCTTATTTTCCAATAATAACAACACAGTTATAGATAACCAACCTAACGTTGGGGGCTAATCATAAAGCGAATTAAAAATTAAAAGAAATAACGTATTCTGATATGCAATCGAGAGAGTACTAACTGAAGGTTTATTAAACTACCGGTGACACAGGTTAATGTAATTTTGTAAATATCATATTGAAAATCAGCTAAATAAGTAGACCAATATTTTAACAAAGCGGCATGAAAACAACAAATGAATATAGAAAGAAATCCTACTTGGCAGTGTGTCTTGCACTCTACCACATGATGCAAGGTTGTGACAGTTTCACCCTGAATGCCGTCCGGTAACATCAAAGCAGAATGCGTCTCGTTTTCTGCACAAAGTCTGCAAACTCCGTCTACCACGAGACTAGCAAGCAGGATCATGAGTGAACACTTAGTGGTGCACTCTAAGTGAAACGTAGAACGTGTTTGATGAAACAAGACATTCATACCTCTTTTTCGGTAATCAACGTCTTTGATGTATTGGCATTATTATTATTAGTGGAGTGGTTGTACGGTGCGACTCGTCTGCAATTTGGTTAGCACTACTTCGCGTCGCATAAATCAATTATTTTACATCTTAACATGACTTCTCTCAAGCACTGTCCATCGAAGGGATTCAGAGAATAGGTAAAGGAATTCTGCAATTAATAATTTCCCTTACTCCTTCCGTTTAATTTATTAACGTTTGCTCTACTCCGACTCCACTCAAATGAGTCTATACTCCATTCATTATAACATTAGAAAAAAGAGGGTCATAGAAGCAGCAGTGCAAAACATTTTATTTTAAAGATAAATTTAAAATATATATATTATAGTTTTGTTGAAACTTTGAACGTTAGGAAGTCTGAAAGAGCTGGGCAATTTTCATTTTTTACGATACCTCGGGGTTGAGATGAGGCCAGCATTTTCTTAATTCATCTTTCACTCTCAAGCCAACATGGAACTAAAACTACTTATCTGTTGTTTTGATAAATTCTAATTGTAAGTGCATATAATTAGAATAGAATTTAGTTATATTTATGCCCAGGAAAGAAAGGTAAACAAAATGAATTTGTTATTATAACATTTATTCAGACATTAGTTAAACTATAGAAGAAGATATTAGAAAAACTTCCTTAAATGTCAAAGTTGAAGGTAGGAATGGGTGATTAAAGCTTAATTGTTGTAGGCCACTCGGGCCTGCACCGGCATCGTCGATATTTAACAAAACTTAACTTAACAACAAAAACAAAACTATAACAAAATAAAAATAAAACAATAACAACTTTATCACGGAAAACGGCAATACAACAAGAAAGGCAGTAAGTAGCATTCACAACGGATGACAATTCCAGATTACGTATTTTAACAATTATGAATACAATATAGTCTGACAAAATTAAAAAACTGTACTGCCGAAACGTCTGAAGGGATGAGGCAACGTTTTAAATTTGGTAGAGTTATAGTGACTTGAGAATCGTGCCGAAACTATCCAACCCTGCTTCTTTAGGCTCTTTAAGATGCACACTTTTTATTGTAATAGTTATTAAATCATTTAAGTTCGTCAAATACTCATAAATTTGTTTAATAGATAGCTTAAATGACAACAGTTAAGTATAGCAGCTGGTATTTTAGTGAAGATGTAGCAAATTAGCAGTCAGTCTTAAGAGTAACATGATTATTGATATTTTATCACAAAGTATACCATAAAAAGAACCTTATTTAACTTCTGTCTAATGCTATAATGAATGGAGTATAGCACTATACTAATACTCTATATGTGCCTTTAAAATATTTTTACAATATGAAATCAGAAATGAATTAATTCAAAAAAAATTAAATCATTAAATAAAATTATTAGCCCCAAAATGTATATTCGTTTTTTTTTTCCTTTTGTTCGGTAACAAATTACATATTTCGCGCGCATAAATTTTGAATTGACGAATCGCTAATTTATGCAGTGTAGGACGTCTCAGCGGGAACACTCGCGATTACGGTAGGGTGACCATGTTTTGATTAATAATATTTAGACGTTATACTTTGTCTGCGAAATATTGTTTTAATAGCACTAAATATAATATAATAAGATTTAAATCGCTCTAATCGCAGGATAGTAGCTATATCACCTATTTTAGCAGTGGGAAGGGAACCTAATTGTCAAAATGTTACTCATTGCACTAGATCACACACGAAAGTTGTATTATGCGCGGTAGCAAATTTTTGAGTCTCAATCGAGATGCGGGGTGAGATGCAGCGCCTAACCATAGCAACGTAGAAGTCTATGACTGTATCTGCAAGGAAAAATACCTTTTTGACTTATGTATCGCACATTATACTTACTACATAACAGAATGAAACAACTATCCGCTCTTATGCTTCATTTGCTTTAGCCGTTTTTGTTCTTATGATTATTCGATAACATAGTCACCCTACATATTTAATGTTCCCGCCAAAAGCGAAAGTTGCCATAACGAGGTGCTCCCGCGCATAAACTACGGATAATATGCGAGATTAACATTTTAACGGCCTCGTCGATCGGACGTGATAACACGTTCGGAAAACGATAAAGCGATTTACAGTTTTATGGTAAAAATTGTAAATTGTATATGGTTTTCGAACATTCTTAAGTTTTCAGCGCATTTGTTAGGCGACCATATCCTGAAGCTATATTTTATATAGTATAATAAAATGTCGTACAATTTTATTTACTGTCAACTTAAAAAAAAAAACTACTTGCTAATTACACTTTTTCAACCAGTAACACCAGAAAATCTAAACTCTTCAATAGACATAAAAAAAAAATATTTTTTTAAAAGAACAGTTAGTAATATGTTTAAATATGTACATATATAAAATTTATCTTAACAAGTATACGTTTGACATGATATTAGACGATTTTCAAATTTCTTTATATATATCTTTTTCACATCAAGAGCACAGGCGCATCGATAGCAGATTATAGACCTAACTAACAAAAACAAAATGAGGGATTTTTAAATCCTTAAAATATGTGTGTATGTTTGCCACTCTTTCGCGAAAAAAAATTCTAGACCGATTTTAATGAATACCATATGTATCTAACAAAAAAAATGTTACAAAGCTACGAAAATTATCAAAATAATTAAATAAGTTTTATTTTAATTCGAAACCAAACTCAATATCTCATTATCCAATATAATATAAATATTCACAAAATAAAACGTGCTGTAGATGATTCGTAATGAATCGCAATACAATAAATAAAACGGTTAAATTTCTTACTCTAATCAAATTTATTAATTTATTTATTTCATTATTTACTCTCTGTATTTATAAATACAGAGCTATAAGATATAAACTTACAATAAACTTTATTATTTTCAAGCAATAATCTTTCATCAGCTTACAGTGTACATAACTGCAGCATTCTTTAATGCAACGTTGCTCAAACTTTAACTGCCCCGCCCCTCGGCGATACGGCCACCCCTGCTCGTTGACTTAATCACTAAATTACTGAATCGATTTATGTAAAACACGAAACAGTGCCTGTTTGTGTATGCAACTTGATAAAAAGTTTCAATATTAAGGAGGCATAGCATGAAATCTACGAGTAGGTATTCAATGTTATTCTCATTATAACTTCGTGTTATTACGTTATATTTTAGATTTGATTCTATTTCGATAATTGACATGTGTCGCCTTTATAAATATATTGAATTAAAAATTAAACTTAATTAAATTGCGACTATTGAAATGAGATTTTTACGTGAACAATAGCAAAATAGGCTAGCTGGTACATAAAATCTTACAATAGAATCATCTTCCATGAATAAAAATCGGTCGAAATGTTTTAAGACTTGTTATAAGTGAAAATACAGATGTTTGTTATATGTACGGAAAATGTGAACCATTTTAACTCATAAATATTAACGAAATAAATTTTATGATACTACTTTGGAAAATATTTAACTTTAAAAACTCGAAAAAAGTAGGGAAAATATGCTACACTTCTACAAAGTTTGCAAAAATACAAATGGCATTAAATTGGTTTCATAAAACGTTACAACTTTTATTATAAGAGCTATAAACATAAATGCACAAATAAAAAAGATATTACAAGATTGCGCAGACGCCCATACGTTTTTCGCTGTCGTTGCACTGTGTGATGTCACTTAGTGCCTTGAATTTGTAGAGAGCGTTTTCGGCCGACTATCAGCAGTTCCACAAACATAGCGCCGTATCTCCGAAACTATTAATCGCAGATATGCTGTTACTTTATTTCTCAGATGTTAATGGACTATTTATTTATAAAATAAAAAAATGTCAACTAAACTATTCTACGAAACACTCTTACAGTAGCTTCTGTGAAGCACCAATGGCAACACCTGTAATGCAATTTATATGATTGAATATATTAAAGCGTCCTTATATCACTCACACCAAAAATTAGGAATATCAATGTGTATAAAAAGTGCATTGGCTAAATACACGGATCAATGGTTAAAGTACTTTCGAAGAGACGTGAGATTTAAAATTTTTACTTACCTATTTGGTTTGCTAAGCAGAAGTTTAAACCAAATATTTATTGTCTCGACCTCCTCCGTGCTTCGGAAGGCATGCAAATCAATAGGCTAGTGATGATGAGTGTGATAATGATGATTTATGAAATTGCTTTCAAAGTCAACAAAGAGAGCCTGAGATTATTTCACATGAAATATAGATACGCCTTAAGGAATTCTTATTGGAAACATTTCAGAGCCGGTTTGCAAAGCGCCACCGCTTGATTGGATGATTGACGTCGTATAAGACGAGAAAAAAAATTACCGCAGACTATGCAATTATCAGTTATCGTGATTGTAAACAAAATTATAAGGCATAAAATATTTACACCGGTTCTGTGTTATGACAGGTTTGCGCTTGCTATAATTTTGTTATTTCATCAATTTTGCCTTTCACAATGTCGGGGCTACGGTTTCGAAACGAGTCTAAAGTTTGAGAACAACATAAATTATCTAATTGTGAATTTGCTCATTTATTATCGTAGATAGCAATGTAAACTATGGTATTAGTATATAACAGCGGAATTTATTTTATCACACATAATTTTTATTGAATAATATTATAATGAGGAAAATTTTGATTGTTTGTTTGTATCCAAAACTAAAAACCGATTATAAAAATTATTTCACTTAATAGAAGCTGCCTCATGCACCGGTATATAGTCTATATAATTCACACGGGCGAAGTCGCAGGAAAACAGATTACACTCTACGAAAATAAGTTTATTAACACTTATGAGGTAACTACACAACACTATGCCATCTTACCACAGAATTTTGATAAATGAAGTATTATATTCAATAAGGAAATGTTTCAAAAAATCTACTCAAATAAAAGTCCTTAGATAAGAATATTACATTCGACACTTTACTGACAAATCCTGACCACAAACGATGATAAAATAGTAATATGTATTTATACACTTCATGTTGTCATTCTTGTAAAACTAATGAAATCAACATTGTTATTTTAAATATATCAATTGTAGTAGCAACATCTAGTTATTTCTTTTTTACTTATCCTTAACCTTCCAGTACCAGACTTTTTGGTATTCAAACAAAAGTGAAACTTAATTGAATATGCAAAGTGGACAAAGTAAAGCTAATACCATACCTGTACCAAACAAGTATGCAAGTTAGGAATAAACGGACAATCGTTTATCATCCACAATAATAAAATCGATAAAATTAGCTTCAATGCGATTAATATTAATTGGTTTCCTAGAAGCATAGTCTGTCGTCCTTTATGAAGCCATTAAATTGATCTATTGTAACACAAATAATTAATTCTCAGTCAAGTTTTTGAAGGTTAGCCTTTCTTGCTTTTGTATCTTCAAGTACAGATAAACATTTTCTAGAATTTATTTAATTGTATTTACTGTCCCTTGAAAATTCCAAACTGACACGTTTATTACCTCGGCATTTCCAATTCGATACAATTGAATAAAAGTCACAACACACTTCATGATTCCACTCACTTGATTACTGCGGCTATTAAAATTATCGCCCAGCTGTTAAACCAACTTTTCTTTAACAACCCGTGTTTTTTTACTTAGTGTGAGTAAAATTTTGTAAGTTTGACCCCAATTCCGGGTTATCAATCAAGCTGAAATTTCATATGCCTATCCTGGATGACAATGCAATATTTATATTAAATCAAGCATATCAAGTGATGGAATCGGAAAGTAGCCTTAATTAAACGAAGCAACTTCAGCGAGTCAAGGCTCGTTTTATTGGCCTTGACACTGACTTTTGTTGGAAATAATATCCAAGGACTGATGGTTGAACTGAAACGTGGCCACGAGAAATAATGAACAGAATACCGCTACGTTGGGGTTCAATTGTCTAAAATATTTTTTAGTAGTTGCATGTTACCATCAATAAACAAAATAACCTTAAATAATATACCGCTTCTGTTTCCTTCAAAATAAATGCTTATTAACTGATACTTTCATTTTAAAATTACTACCCCCATAAATTACCTAACAATCATTATTCAAGTTAACTAAGTATAATATTTATTTTTGTTCTGAAAATTATTAAAATTGAAAACTTACTTTATTAAATGGCTGTCGAATGAGATGCATTTATGTTACTGATATCCGATTTATGTTTTTTATTTCAGGTTTGTAAACCGAACATAGACTGCAGCTTAACGGAAAATCGATGGCGTTATATTGAAGTTTTCGAATGCTTGGGTGATGATCCCAAGTTACTAAAAGCGATGCGACTTTCATTCCCCAGCGGACACTCCTCTTTCTCAGCTTACACTATGATATATTTCGCGGTAAGTTCAAGTATCAATAACTACTATAGAATTAATTATTGATCTCCTGACTCTTTATATATGGATACTTCGAATGACGATGAATTTATTAACTTTCAGTTGTATATCCAGAAAAGATTTACGTGGAAAGGTTCAAAACTATTCAAGCACACTATACAGTTGGTCCTATTATTGATGGCTTGGTATACGGTCATGACCAGAGTATCAGACTATAAACACCACTGGAGTGACGTTCTCGCTGGTTTCAGCATTGGAATGATATTTGCTATTGTTGTAGTGAGTATTCAATAAACCTCTGAAGTTTTAAGTTTGAGCTTTATTCTAGTTGGTGATCTTCTTTTTTATGTTTTGTTTGCTAATATTCATTCTTTAAACATTGGAATTGATAGTGATTTTTTTATTTATATTATCATCAATTTCTTTTCTCTTTATAGTTTTTATTCGTCTCTAATATCCGGAAAACGACTAGAACACGACAGACCCTCAATCACATTGAAGCAGAGATGCACGCTACCAACGGCAACACGAGATCGGCAACCCGAGTGCAAGTGTGACAACCAACACCCACCAGCTCCCAAACGGTCAGTGATGAGGAGTCATGACCCAAATCACCCAATGTCACTATATCGTGGATATCACACGAATATATAGACAAATAAGAGTGGACAAAGATTGTGCCTCATAACTAAATTGATATCAAAGTATCAAGTATAGAATTGCAAATCTGTACAATGCATTTTGGACTCAATAACACCCTAAAGGGGCAGTTATATAAAAGTGAATTTAACGTATGTTTAAGTTGGTGTGTGACTTGAGGAATCTCGGCAAAAAAATCGAATGTAACTGTTGGAATTTCGTTGTGAATAATTCTAGATAGACATACTATGAATAAGGTTAGTTTAAAAGAAATTACACGATGTTATTATATGTCGGTGTTGTAGACGATCTACTCATTCGATATGTTACTGAATAGTGCAATTTAACGTAAAAATGGTGTAGTTATCAGTGAATCGTTAGCTTTATGAGAATACAGTCGGGTATTAGTAGTATTATTACTAACATACAGCAGCGTTCCTAGTACAACAACAGTAACAGAACATTGCAAGTTTTTAAATGTATATACTTAAAAAAAAAATTAAAGCGAATATATTAAAACTGCATAATAAAGCAATTATTTTTAAGTAAATGTACAATTAGATATTTATATTTGTAAAGATATTTCATATACTATGATAATTGTTTTAGATTTTCACATATCTGATTGTGCTCGTCTCAATTTTTTCTTTACCTTAATTATTCTACTATTCTCACTATTTTTTCAATGTTTTATATACAGAATATAGTACAATTATTGAAGTTGCTATGATGTTGGATTATTTTATTATTAAAAGCATTTAAGACTTCTTTTGTAAAATGAAAAGTCTGCTGAGCCGATTTATTTAAATTATATATATATAAACTCTTTCGGCGTCTGGGAGACTAAGGAAGAATGTATTTTATATACTGTGATATAGAGTTGTAACATAGAAAAAAAAAACATTTACCACATCTTCATGAACTTCCCAAGTTTATAATTCGAGAATAGAACAATATGGATTCTGAAACCAGTTATTTGTTACTTTTAAATGTGCTTTATGTAACCAGTAAAATCTTGAATTATAAACTTTTAGTTGATAATTATAATAGTTATATTATACATTTTATAGGTGCTAGATAAGTGTAACTTATATTTTAAATTTAACTATTTATAAGTGACACTAATAGTGTGTTGTTTTTAAAAAAGAAACTTTATTGTTTGATGTGAATATGTATGTTTTTATGATATTTGACAAAGTATGCGATATTATTGGCTTGTTCAGAGGAAGAAGCCGCCAAAATGGTTTTTATTAAGAATTGTGTTATTTAAAAGGTAGCATAGAGGCAGCATGTTTTATCAATAATCGTCTATTGTTAAAATTAAAAGTCTAAATAACGTTATAACGTTGTCAATGGACATTGAAAATTTGTGTATAGTAAAAAGTATATAAAATTTGTAGGTAAATTGAAGTAAGTCTTGCATTTGGAATATTTGTATTTTCGTGGGTAAAAAAATATCACTTGTACAAATTAGTGTATTTATACATTACAGACCTCATCAAATAGGTTTGATATAAACTTAATGTTTATTTTACATTTGATACTCTATTGCTCAGACATAGGGATGATTTTGGTATAATAAACAATTTCTGTCACTGATGCTACTTAAATATGCTTGTAATACTGAAAGTAATTAATTATACAGTAAATCGTAAGGCCTCTCAATGTGTACACATATAGAGGTAAAGCGGAATAAAGCGCCACAATGATTATAAATTAATTTTTATAAAACATTGCGATTATAAATCACTTGTGTCAGTAACTAGTTGCAAAGTCATTCAAATTCATCAGTGTTTATTATTTGCCAGAAGAATAAGAACATTGAATTTTGAGGTAACATTGCATTTATCATAAATAACTTTGAAAAAGAATATTATAATATTTCAGCTTTGTATTAACATTCAGAAACATTATTATTATAATGTATCTTACTTTTAATTACAGTTCATTTGTATTTTTTTTTTGGTCACTGTAGGATGTATAACTACAATTTTGTGTTATATGCAAACAGTATACTAGAATATGAGTTAGGGCACTAATTTATTCTATTTTATACTTTATTGTTATTAAAAAAAAGAGTTATCATAAATTTTAATTGTACGTTCGGTCATCTTCGGAATTGATAGGTCTACTCTTTGTCATATTCATTTGTACTTAGTGCACATGTCTGAATGCTATTAAGGAAGTTCATTTTAGATGTAACCAAATATGGAATAGTAAAACCTAAAATGCAATACTGCAATTACTTTGTAAATTATTCATTACAGAAATTTTGTTTCACTTTGAAATAAGCAAAACAAAGCCGAAAACCGAACGTGAATTGCTTAGACTTATTTAATGACAATTTACAAATATTCTTCTATAAGAAATAAGAACAAATTTCAATTTCAACATTATTCGATTACTTATCTCCGTTGTAGACTCTATCTTTCTTTCTCTAACATCTTTTGTTAGAAAAAGAAAGATTGAGCGCCAATGAAGGCAGAACAAAACCACAAACAAGACGGAACTTAAGATGATAAATTAATTCATTCACATATTACAGAAATAGTTTCCTAATATTAGTTGACTTACATTGCGATGCACTGCCTTTTTAGTAATTATTTAGCAACTATTTATATTATTACATTTACACTATTTATGTTAAAGTTAAACTAGTTACAAGTAATGAAGCATAATAAACACATGATCTGATTTAAAGCTTTTTTATTACTATCCTAATATTAGTTAGATAGTAACTAATTATTAATTACCAACTAGTAGTTTATTCGTAGTTAGAAAAGCGTAAACTATTTTATTAGTTTCTCTATTTCGTAATTGCAAATAAAAGTCTAATTTAAACATAGTTGAAACTAATATTTTGGATCAAATGCGTTACTTTGATTTTTATTTAAAAGACCTGAAAAAATAAACGCTTTAAAAACTTCCTGTATCATATACATAAAATATGTGAGAAAAAGAGTGATATTTAATTAGTAACGGATAATTAAATAAGTATTGTTTTTTTAAACACATTTTAGTATTTGAAATATTCGAGTGCTGCTACCTTTAATTATTTTTACTTTTGCCAACGGTGTTAGAATAATTGTAGACACGTTTCAATTTTTAAAATACATGCCATCTTACAATCATCTATTAAACTAAACTCAATTCTCTTTAACTATGCTATTTCACATCCAGCGTGATATTACAAGTTGCCCACAGATGGAGTCAGTATCGTTATACTCAAGGTGAATGCATTCATTGCGGCAGCAAATTCTCAGGTCACAAGAACCCGACAACCATTTGCCAAACCGCTCTCTATCTTATCAAATGCGAAAGAAAAGGATGAACACAACCCAGGTGTCAGTGACAAAAACAGTATCAGTCAGATGCTGTCATTGCTTAGCCGTGATTAACGGAAATTCGCGCCGTGATATTGAAACTAATTCACGTTTTTGCTACATCGCGTCCACATTATGCTGATTCATACAAAAGCCTCCATAAACATTAATATATGATAACGTATCTAGGGATTATCGCTATTAATCTACGTGCTTATGAGTTATTCATGCTGACTACCCACTAGTTTGGACCTATATAATTTTAATGTTGACAGTGTCGGAGTTGCAGATGTTTTCGCAGTTTGTGTATAATTATTAATATTTATGTTATTTTTGTTTGAACTATGATAGTGTTTTAATTACAATGGCGGTTGATAAAGTTGTTTGGAAAATTGTGTTGGACTTCCTTATTCTGGCGTGTGGTGAGTTAAATTTTTCGGTGAACCGGGTTCTTTATCAATTTAAGCTTAATATCGGAACTGTGGCCTATTTGTCTAATTTCAAAATCCATTGCAATCTATCTTTCATAGATATAGCGCTTATGATAGTGATTTATGCAATGATGTTACACTTAAAGTTGCAATCCGATTCGGAATGAATGTTAAATTGATTTATTAAAAAACGTAAACTTAGTAATATTTGCGTGTAACGCTTGCCTTATACAAATTAACGATATCGTTCAATATCTTTAAAAAACTTCGCTATCGCAATCTTTATCATATGTCAAATAGTTGTATCTTTCCGATGTCAAATTAAAAGGGTTTTAGTTAGATTTTAAAATGAAACAAGCCCATGCAAATGAATAAATACTCATTAATGAAATAAGAAAAACCCTGTACAAATTAGATTAAGTATGTTTACATATAACATTTACTATTATTTATTAGATCAGTCGTCCGGATTATGAAAGGTCGTGGGTTCGAATCCCATATCAGAGTACCAGGGACAGTGTAGATTTTAAGGCATTTTTCATTTAAAATATTTCCCAGTATAGCATTGTGAATGAATGTGAACAAATTTTAATATTAGACCCAATAAAAAATGTGCAAATTAATTACATTTTTACTGGCATTTTTACTAACTGGGAAATTTCGAATACAAAAACTGATGAATTAAATTAAAATTCAGTACGTAATTGTAATATGAACTTTATAAAAATGTAATTGGAAATTCACATTAATGTTAACAAAACGCATTGTAGAATAGCTACGATTCTTATGACAATCTTCTAAAAAAAAAAAAATAGAATGCTACTAAAGGTTATTAGGGTAAGCCTGTCTAATATGATATATAAAATATAAGGTACGTCTATTAGAGCAAATACCCGAATTGCTCATGTTTGCGTATTCGAATCCCGTCTCGGGCAGCTGAGACTGGAGTTTTTAATATTTTTATAGATAAACTAGATGACCCGGTGTACTTCGTATCACCTCTCACCGTTTAAACCTTCCCTGGACAAGGCAAACCTTTCCAAACAGCTGGTCAAAACAAACGAACAGCAATTTATTTTTATAATATACTAGCTGTTTTCCCACGACTGTGCACTCGTAAATTATAGCCTATGTCAACCGCGTATGATGAAGCTACCTATGGGTGAAAGAAACTATTTACTGAAAAAATTAAATAAAATGTTATAGGCTGTTACTTTTTTTGCGATTTTGAATTTGGAATGTTTCCTTTAATTTATTTGTAAATTAATTTGTTTATATTTTCTCGTGATGGAGGGAACGAAACAAGTACTTGCAATTATCATTTCCCTTTTTGAGGCGGGAAAAAAACCTATGCAGATTTTCCGCGAGCTGAAAAGTTTTATTTCGTCTCAAAACTTATAAACACACGAGGTACAAACAAACAATCAAATCTTTCCTCTTTATAATATTAGTAAAGAAGATACATCAAATTAATAAATAGCTGTTTTTGGTCAAAACAGACCTATATAAAATCGATGTAGCTGAAGAAGATACGAATCCTGCTTTATATTTCATAATCGTCAACCTACTATCCTCACTGTTAGAGCATAGACTTTACCTTTGAATGGAATTAAATAGGGAGACACACCCAATGCGGATGGATGGACGGGTGTTAACGATTGCAGACGGGACCGACGGCACAAAATAAGGGGAGTCCGGGAGACTTGCCCAGATGGGAGAGTTGAACCACTTCTCAAAATTCAACGTAAATTGCAAGCTAATGAAACATTAACACAGTCGTAGATCATGTATGGAAGACCAATAATGTATGTGTCACTATTGCACAAAATGCCTGGTTTGTTTAGCTTTTAAGTTGCGAAAAGTGTTTTGGTCACTACAAAATAAATTTTAAATAATTAGTAGTTTTGAGATACTGGCCGTGTTTATCGATGTAAGTATTGTGTATTATTTTTATCGTGTTTGCTGATTATTCTAGTTTGAAGTATGTTAATTTTTTTTTTAACAGTAAATGAATACCTTTTTTACAATGTCAATTTTTTGTCGAAGTGATGTATGCGGGAGAGTTGAACCACTGTTCTTGTTGAAGACAACAGTGGTTAATTATACCATCTGTGGTGATGATCCTTCTGCCATGATACTACTTGCACTCAATTCAATATTATAAATGTTAATAAAACAAGTGAACAGAAGGCAAATAACATTTAGAATAGTTTTTATAATTTTTGAGAATAACGATAAGTATCAATTCCAAATAATAAATATATGAAAGCAAAACTACGCAAAAGACTCTAATAGAAAGATGATACTAAAAAAATAAACAGAAATTACTAAAACCCCTGATAATGACTTTCCTCAGACTTTTGATCATATGTCCCTCAAAGTGGGAGAGTTGATCCATTTCCCATTTTTACTTCAAATCGGCTTAGCAACTTCAGTATTGAAATATTTAAAAAGTAATGATGCAAAAACAAGACTATATAAATTACACATGAATTAAAATTATAATCTAGTCTCTATGACAAATCTATACGAAGATATTATAATTCAAGTAAAAAGAGTTTCAAGTCTCCCGGACTTTACTTTCCGAATCACGGGGGAGCTGCTTATGTTAAATTATGAGTAACATTCTGATTACCCATAATTAAACATAAGCAACTTCTGCAATGGCTGGTGGGATGACTAAAAATGTATCGTGTCGAGCTGCTTCGTGTTTTGGAAGGAACGTAATGCATTTACAGTCCTTAACACCAAGCAATCCAAACTGGGCCCTGGTGTTGGGATATGGCCTATTCTCCTCATTCAATTTTACCCACAGCTAAGGTATGCGCCCCAGCGGTGGGGACATTAATATTTATTTATTTATTAAATGAGTACACAATACAGTTCACAACCAAATTGAGTTTAAGTAACAGTAATTCAATTTTTTTATAAACTAGATTGTAAACCAAATCTTTGTGACCTTATCATGACAATTATAAAGGTTGCATAATACTAAATTATATTTTACATGCATAAAATAAAGAATAGAATTAGATTATATTAAATGAATTACAATAAATTTACAAATTAATCCTAAAATTATATATTATCAGTGACTACGATATCCATATTAATAAAATAACCAATTATTACAAATTCACTCAATAGGGATAAAAAAATAACTTCCTCTTGTTCCTCACTCCTTTATATTAATTATATTTTAAGTGTTATTAAGGCATCTAGTTACTAAAATATACCGCGCCAAAATAATAACAGGTCGTCCACTTAAAAAAATAACCTTGCAACTAGAGAGAACCAAGCTACCGTAAAATTAGTCACAGACATTCATTATCAAGCGTTATCTATGAAAGAGCAGTCGTTTTTCATACAGAAACGGACATGAACATTAATTAATAGGTAATTTACCTCATTTTTACGACTCCATACTAGAAAATTAAAGACGGAAATCATAAAGTATCACTCGTGTTTCTGTCCGTCTGTCACAGTAAATTTTTCCCTACTTTGTGAACTGATTCAATTAAAATATGGCACACATACATATGTAAAACAGTGAACGATTCTGTAACTATTACGCACCCGAATTCGAATTCACTCCAAAATCATCAGCATCCCCTCTACCATGGCTTAGTAATAACGCTTCGTGGCGTAAGTGAAATGAGTTTCATAATGAATGACATAGAAATAGAATATCTGAGACACTTATGATCAATCTTGTTTTGTTTTTTATACAAAAATGGAATCAATAGAATTTCTACACTAAATGACATTAATTAGAACACTTGAGTGAATTCAGATTCGGGTATTAGATTTTAACAGTACCGCTCTGAAGATGGATGAATATGAAACATGGCGGTCTCTTTAGGGAGGTAAATTAGGAAATAAAATATAAAAGTTTTACAAACATAAGTGTCATGTGACATTTTAAATATCTAGTCTGTGAGGACCTCAAATAAATATTTCGAAGTAAAGAAAATATCCAGTAATTTTCCTTTCACTTTAATTAAAATATCTTTCAGCATACCTCGTTTAAATTAATTTTCGTTAAGTTTTATGTAGACGCCGCAGACTAGTTAATTTTTGTGTACCTTACAAATTTTGTAAACCCATTTATACACTCATCGCCTCATCAACGGTCTTTTAATTCGTTCACTGGTCATAGTTATTAAAAATGCGTCGACTAAAATATATAAAATATAATGGAGTTGATGACCCTTCCTAAAAAGGCAGCCGACGAAAATACTGAGTAACATTTTGAACGTTAGCGACGAATTCATACAAGTAAATGTTTATTTTAATTATTGTAGTGATGTCTGTTTATGCTAAAGTCCAGAATGCTATTCTATTATAAAAGCAACCTAGATTAGAACTCGACGTGGAGTACAACGCTGTTATTGTTCGATCATATAAAACCTATTTTGAAATATTGTAGAGATTATATTTCATTGAAGCTCTATTATGTCACAGCGTGAGCTCGACGTGGAAACGATACTAGTTTTTGTATAAAAACACATAGAATATGATATTTTCAGTGGCATTCCCGTTGCTAGCTCTGCTGCTCTGGGCTACGCCCTACCAACGGGGTTACTTCGAAGACGATGAATCTATCAGATTACCTTTTAAGAAGCAAACCATATCGGAAGCAGTTCTAGCTGGCGTTGGATTCGCTCTAGTTGTTGCTACAGTAAGTTTAAAGATTCCCTACGGAGATATACCTGTTGTGGACTACTTTGTCATTTTTCGTCATCTAACTCACGAGATTTTCAACGTTTAGATGCGTTATTATTTCTTTAAAGAAGCATTATCTGCAGCGGTGTAGCGGTGATGGTATAGTGCAGCTAACCTCATCGGAGGCCCGGGACGGCAATAGGCTCTTGATATTATATTGGTTCCCATATTTATTATTGGGCAGACTCCCTCCCCTCCCTCCGTAGTCCGCTGTGCCATTCTGCTATAAAAACAGCTTTCAGCTCGACGTCAGTCGAATATAACCTTCTTGAAAAGGTAATAAAGGTTTTATTTCATTTAAGATCTAGGCGGCGCTTGTCTTCGAGCTGGAGGCTGTTACATTGTTGGCTTTGAAATTGTTTCTAAACGGAATAGCTGATAATATTTCGAAATCGTTCAAACTCAATATCATTTATTCCATCTACACTGTTACAAGCATTTGTGAAAGTCGAAAGCTATATCGTGAATTATAATGTCATTTCAATCGTCAATCGTACAGTAAACATCTTTTGTTTTGATTGAGCCAAACTGACCCCTGCAGATAGATAGATTTAAAATTGGGGTAAAATGAAACTTGAATCAAAATGGAGAAAACCTCTAAGGAGATGTTGATAACTTGTTTATATTTTATAAAAATAATAGGAACTAACTTTTGCTTATGTTTATTTAATTTTTTAACACACAATTCTTTTGCCTCACTCGGTGTGATGAGGATTGATCTGCGTTTATAATAACAATATTCTCTTGTGTTTCCAGGTGTTGATAGTAGAAGGAGTACGTGACAGGAGAGGGTTAAGCGTTGGAGACAAGTTCCTCTCCAACTGCCTAGTACCAGGGTGGATATATCAGAGCTATATTACCATAGGGGCGTTCACGTTCGGCGCTGTCTGCCAGCAACTCACCTCCAATCTTAGTAAATACGTCATCGGCAGGCTGCGACCAAACTTCTTTGATGTAAGATTATCTACTTAGCCATACTTGCAGAATATGTTCTGTTGTGTAAAAGGAATATTTTAGTCTCAAAATTCCACCAATTGGGAGTACGACTTGAGCACCGAGGGTTCCGAATGAATATTAAAAAAATATAGGCCTGGTAGTTGTGAAGATAGAGTTTTGGGATTTCGACTAATTTTAATTAAATAAATTCTCATTTCTTTCTCTTACGATAATGATTACGACATAGTTTGTTCAAGATCTGGGGGGCCACACTATAACTCAGAAAATAGACACATTTCAGACAAGCGCATCAGACGCCATCTTGGAACACATGTCAATTGGATTCTGATTTGAGCGCTGCAAAAATTTAACGGAAAAAGAGTTTTTAGCCTATTTTTTTCTTACAAACTGCCAGTACTGTTTTCATTCTAAGGCATTGATTGATGGACTTAAGTAAATAAATGTTTTTTTTTTTCTTAAAAAGTCATATAATGTAGATAAATACGCGTAAACAATTTACCGGTATCATAACCTACAAATAATTTTCTATGATTGTTTGTTTTTTGAGCCTATGGCGTACAGTGTAACGGGGCACTGTGTGACAATGTCACAAATGTACTTACCTATGGTATATATCTTTAAACTTTTATTTACATTTATATAACAAAGTTTACATAACTATTTAAAATCCCGTTACTAAACGGGAATATTTCTGTTTGACAGGCATGTTTTTTTCTGATGAGGATTTCATGACTAGCGAAATAACAGACCAATTCAGCAGAGTATTCTAGAACAGGCCGCCGCTGAACAGATGAAACAGAATGGGTCTTCACAATCTCCTAAAAAGTCATGTTGTCCAGATAAATCAGCGACTGCTTCCACAAAAAAAATTGATGTCCTTCGAATCAAGTTACCCCAGAATTTCATGAGCAAGGCACACAATCATCACCTAAAAGATTTCTTAAAACGAACGAGGACAAAATTGCTGGAGATCCATTGAGTCCTTCTGTACTAGAGCTACCTATAGACGACGAAGAAGCAGAAGGCTGGAAACCGTTGTTGAAGAATGTACTCTCGGATGATCTGTCTAATCTGATGAACTTAGTTGATCAGTCCACTCCAATCAAAAGCAGCCAGTTAATAAGTCCCTTAGCATGTCGCGATTATCCAAAATCTCAACCAAGACTTCAATCTAATATGGGTTCGTCCCTTATTGGATTGAAGTTATTTGAGACTTATTTTCGAAGACTCAGATAAATCTATATCTATATCATTTGAAGATAGCAAGGACTATACTGATATTTTTTAAGCTATTTTTATTTCCCGCTTGAAACAGATTTGGCGGTGGTTGGAATAGAAGATGTAGAAATTGTTTTACCTGAGCTTGAAAAATACAAAAAGCCTACAAAACGACAAGCTGAATTTTATATTTTTTCCTAAAAATATTTTAAAGAAGTATAACGTGAATTAAATCTTATTATTATAAGCAAGTTTTCCTAGAATAATTAATGTCACAGAGAACCCCATAGTATGTAACATTGTACCCCGGATCCGGGGCAGCTGTGACAATCGACAGATCTCAAAAATGTGCAGTTTAAAAATACTTGTAGTTATTTTTGATATTGTTTTTCGTTGTCAAATAATAGTTTAAGAACTGGTGATTATTTTAAAACTAATAGAAAGTTCCTTTAATGAATATTTTTAGATTTATAGTACGATTTGTCTTTTTTGACACACTGTGCTCCACCTTACCCTATATATAAGAGAATATTGATGCAACAGGTGTGGTGGTTCAAATATTGTCCATGGATATGACTGTACCATAGTTATAAGAACGTTTCAAAGTGAATGAGGTGAAATCGTACATTTTGGCGTTCGGTCCTCTCTGCCAATTCTGCAAGGGATACGACGTGACGGATCCCTTGAGGTTAGTGGCAGACTAACCTCATCGAAGGCCCGGGGCGACAATCAGCCCGAATTGCAAACTTTATATTACATTCCTTCCTTTTATCATCAAGTAATCAGCTACTGGTGTTTGCATTGGGTACTAATCTCACGACATATCTATATTAAATAATATACGTCAGTTAGATAACAAATCAAATGAAATGTTGATAAATGTATTATATAGGAGCGGAGTTATATAGGAGTGTATTATATAGGAGTGGCCATGATCAACACTTGAATTCTGTAGGTTTTTTCGAGTAAAAACCTCGTTCGCTTATCCAGACGTCTTTTGTCGTCACGGATTTGTTATTACTTTTGATAATCAATAGATAGCGCTAAATATTCTATTTTGATATTTTTTTTCAACCAAGATAATATTTCTAGTCTTCAAATATGAATTATAAGAAATACCTACCTATTTAATATACGCTATATGTGTACTTACACATACGCACACACATACAACAAAAGGAATCTAATATGTCTTGAATCTCATTTTCAATATTGTGTGTCTTCAGGTATGTCGTCCGGTACCCAATGACGATCCCATCTTGAACCAGTTCGGTTACATCCAGAACTACACCTGCACGGGAGACGATGAGAGCCTCATTCTGGACTCGCGTCTCTCCTTCCCGAGTGCGCATTCCAGCTTCGCGATGTATACTGCTATTTTTTTCATTGTAAGTTACAACTTTTACATATGACCGTCAATTTCGCCTTCGATAGTGACCGAGTTAAGATTTTAGTATGGAAACCGGCATAGCGCCTCTAACGGTATCTATAAAGAACTCAGTAGTGAACGCCTTAACGTCCTTGTTTGTCTATCGACCTCATTGCACCTGGCAATGAAAAAAATTACATACATACGACAAGGATACATGTGAATATGATTTGCGAATACATATCACGTGCATTATAACACTTGTATAATTGAAATGTCAAGTATTAGAAGAAAATTAATACAAAACACCTGCAGATTTACCACGTACACACACTTATATCTATTTTGATTGCATCGGATTAAATAAAATACATTCACAGTTCAATACTGTATTGTTCGATACAGTGTATAGGTAGGTATAGATCAATACATCGATCGGGTTGAAATACTCTCAACATTTAATACACAGTATAAGTACACACAATTACACAGTATTGATTAGTAATATTAGTAGTATACACAGTATTGAATGTTAAATGAATATAATTAGTTTGAATCCAGTGTCAACCAAAGCAAAACCAATTTAGTTACGCGGCAGTTTTCTGATCTTGAGTTTCTTTTTTCTGTGCTTTTTGCGATTCTAAGGGCCGGTTTCACCGGTTGCTGATAAAGTCCCTGATAGCCTATTAGGAACTTATCTGCCAGATAAACTACAACTTTTGGTTTCACAGGTCTCGGATAACTATATCTGGCAGATAAAGTATTAGATATGTTATCAGCCGGTTCAAGTGGCTGATATAGACGTTATCTGATAGATAAAAAAAAAGTTTCAAGTGACGGGAACGAAAATAGTTTTAGTTTTAGACCATTATTGTGTGCTTTGCGTTGATTGCAGTCACAAGTGTCACAAATATTCTAAAATGGATTTATTTGTGTTTTTAGAAGACGAATTAGATGAATATTTCGAACGTATTACGCGTAATTAACCCTAGACCTAATTATTTAGAATCACTTGACGTTCAAGATTTTAGGAATCGATTTCGGCTGTTGTTTATATTCTATCGTTAATAGAAAGTGATATAAAAACTACAACGGGCTACTAAGTAAAAAATCTCCGTTAACTAGTAAATAAAGAAGCTCCGTTTCTTCTTAATTAAAATTCACACTTCTTTCACGTTTTTGTTTTTTCATTATTAATTAACAGATCTAAAAAGAATACACAAAGAAAAGTTTAAAAATTGAAAAGCGTCTTAAGCACAAAATATCAACAAAGCAAAACAAATGATAGTTGCGTTTCGTTTCTGTAAACACGTAGCTAAGTATACGAATATCGTATTATTTTCATTCTAGAATCATAAAATTATAATTCAAAATATATGAAAAAAGTTTACTTAAATAATATTGAACACAAAAAAAATATTAATTAAGTTTTAAAAATGATTTTTGATTGACGATAATTTGGGTCGTAGTATTGAAACGCAAAAAAGCGACGTTGCCGTTCCGTCAACTAATAAGTGGCCGATAACTTATCTGCCAGATAAATTATCTAGCAGTTTGATGGTGAAACAGAAAAAAGTTAACAGCAACCTTTATCCAGTAGATAGCGTTAACTATCAGATAACTATCTGAAACTTTATCAGTAACCGGTGAAACTGGCCCTAAGGGCCGGTTTCACCGGTTGCTGATAAAGTCCCTGATAGTCTATCAGGAACTTATCTGCCAGATAAACTACAACTTTTGGTTTCACAGGTCTCGGATAAAAATATCTGGCAGATAAAGTATTAGATATGTTATCAGCCGATTCAAGTGGCTGATAAAGACGTTATCTGATAGATAAAAAAAAAGTTTCAATTGACGGGAACGAAAATAGTTTTAGTTTTAGACCATTATTGTGTGCTTTGCGTCGATTGTAGTCATATTAGAATATTCCATTTTATCTATTATCCATTTTAGAATATTTGTGACACTTGGTCACAAATATTCTAAAATGGATTTATTTGAGTTTTTAGAAGACGAATTAGATGAATATTTCGAACGTATTACGCGACCCCGTAGGAATCGAGTAATTAACCCTAGATCTAATTATTGAGAATCACTTGACGATCAAGATTTTAGAAATCAATTTCGGCTTACCAAGCGGGCTGTTATTTATATTCTATCGTTAATAGAAAGTGATATAAAAACTACAACGGGCTATTTAGTAAAAAATCTCCGTTAACTAGTAAGTAAAGAAGCTCCGTTTGTTTCTTCTTGATTAAAATTCACACTTCTTTCACGTTTTTGTTTTTCCATTATTAATTAACAAATACGAAAATAATACACAAAGAAAAGTTTAAAAACTGAATAGCGTCTTAAGCACAAAATATCAACAAAGCAAAACAAATGATAGTTGCGTTTCGTTTCTGTAAACACGTAGCTAAGTATACGAATATCGTATTATTTCATTCTAGAATCATAAAATTATAATTCAAAATATGTAAAGTATAAGTATAAAAAGTTTACTTAAATAATATTGAACACAAAAAATAATATTAATTAAGTTTTAAAAATGATTTTTGATTGACGATAATTTGGGTCGTAGTATTGAAACGCAAAAAAGCGACGTTGCCGTTCCGTCAACTAATAAGTGGCCGATAACTTATCTGCCAGATAAATTATCTAGCAGTTTGATGGTGAAACAGAAAAAAGTTAACAGCAACCTTTATCCAGTAGATAGCGTTAACTATCAGATAACTATCTGAAACTTTATCAGTAACCGGTGAAACTGGCCCTTAATATTAACTTTCTGTAGCCGATATTTCTTTCCTCAGTGTTATATTCAAGTAAAAGGAAAATGGCGCCATTCGAAGCTGCTCCGTCACGCGTGCCAATTCATAGTGCTGATGGGGGCGTGGTACACCGGCCTGTCACGAGTCGTGGAACACAAACACCACTGGAGCGATGTCGCCGCCGGCTTCGTTATAGGAACTGCGTATGCACTATTGATCGTAAGTAACATCTGTAGGAACTGCGTATGCACTATTGATCGTAAGTAACATCTGTAGGAACTGCGTATGCACTATTGATCGTAAGTAACATCGATAGGAACTGCGTTTGCACTATTGATCGTAAGTAACATCTATAGGAACTACGTATGCATTATTGATCGTGAGTAACATCTAAAGGAATTGCGTATGCACTATCGATCGTAAGTAACATCTATAGGAACTGCGTATGCACTATCGATCGTAAGTAACATCTTAAGTTCGATGGCGACGTGGTTGGCGCGTGTGATGCAGAGTTTAAGCAACTTTTGTAAAGGCCTGTTATTAGATGGGTGATCAAAAATTTACTATTTAGATTTCATCCGTGCTTCGGATACCACGTTAAGCTGTTGATCCCGGCTGCATCTACAGTTCGATTTTTATGATAAAAAGGTTTTGTCGTGGAGACTTCTACAATAGGTAAGTCGTTGTAGATAATATGATATGTGCTGCGTGATAAGATAGAGATACGTAATGTGTATGACATACGAAGACGTGAACAAATAAATACCGAACTACTGTTTTTTTAAAAATTTGATTAATATTAAGTAATAATAGTGATTTATATGTCAAGGCATCAAAACTCGATCCATCCCATCCCAAAAGTTATAAGCAAGGAGTAGGCTTCTGAAGGCACTTTTAGCCATTAATCCGGCTGTGGTAGTAACTAGCCCAAAATGAAAGCTACGGGTTAGCTAATGAAAGATGCACTTCATTAAAATAATATGATATATTAGGTCCTTAAATATTTAATTGGCGTTTTGTCGTACTAGCCACTTTAATCACAAATTTCTCCTCCTTGGTTGGGAATTCCAAATTCAGATTTATACAGCCATTTACACATGTATTTACAGTATAAAAAATGAAAACTTGAAATATCTTGTTATTTACGAGTACGAGCTCCACCGTGGTACCAGTGCCGCGGAAACGGCTCAAAGGGTTAATGATGTTTATGGCGGTTGTGTCGCAAAAGAAAACACAGTGCGTTTTTGGTTCCAACGTTTTCGTTGTGGAAATTTCGACCTGCAGAATAAGCGCCGTGGAAAGCCGGAGACCCAAGTTAATAATGTCGTATTGAAGGTTATTGTGCAAGAGGATCCTTCGCAAACCATGTCCAAGTTAGCTGCAGGCTGCATTGTTAGTGATAAACTGTTTGAATCCACTTGAAGCAAATTCTAAAGATTAAAAAGCTTGAAAAGGGGATACCTCACGAATTGAGTGAAGCAAACAGGTAAACGCGCTTCGGCTGGTGCGTTACATTACTTAACCGGCACAATAATGAAGGGTTTATAAAAATCTAATCATTACCTGTGATGAAAAGTGGATTCTCTACGATAATCGAAAGCGCTCATCGCAATGGTTGGACCCTGGCATGCCAGCCTAATCCTGCCCCAAGCGAAAATTGACTGAATCTATATTTTGTTTATTTGCATTGAAACTGTCTCACTCACACTTTGAACTGTCTCACTCTTTATAAGGCTTTGAAGCTACTAGACCTATTTTAAAAATTCTTTCACATACTGAGAGCTACATCATACGCCGGTGACATAGGCTATAATTTACGCTGGTCGAAGTCGCGGGAAAATCGCTAGCATACAATAAAAGCTTGTTTTTTTTTTAAATTATTTTCATACTTCGGACATTGATTTTTACTAGTTTGGTTTGATATGTTAACAATATTTTTTTTTTCCAGTTCTTCTTCGTACTGAAACCGAAGAGGGTAGATCCAACAGAGCCATGGCGGGACCAAGAGCTAGCCACCGGTCAGCTGCCGAGGCCCGTATTAGCACGATGACCGTCACTAGGCATTGAAGAATAGATTAATAGTTAACTAAGACGAAAGATCTCGATATAATGTTTGATACTGAGATGTAGTCAATTATACACCAATAGCTTTATGCACCGTTAGAAGCGCAAAGAAAGAAATTGGTATTTAAACTAATATTATCAAAACAAAAAAATTGATTGTCTGTTTTTTTCCATTGAATGGGTTTAGAAATCAATGGACCGAACTTAGAAATTCTTTCACCTACATGCTGGTGGTTATTTATGCAAGCGAAGTCGTGGGAAATAGCTAGTGATACATAAAAATAATGTTTATTCGTAAAGTTTACAAAAAATAGTACATATTGCTTTCTATATCGACACAAATATATTTTAACCAGAATTAAAGGGAATAAACGTATATTTAAATTAAATTTATTAGTTTTAGTCATAATTAAATAAAAAACAAATTGTAAAAGTAAAAAAAGTCATGGGAAAGTGAAATACGTGATTCGTTGATTTATATTTCGGCGAGCATCGACGATATAATTCTTTTATTGTTTTTATATAACTGAATACAATACAATTAATGAGGAAGTATTTAAAAAAAAATTAGTTCCCGAAATCAAACTAGATGTCGCTACGGTACGTTCTTGAATTCTCCATGACAACCCTTCCGGTTTTCTTTCATGTTTAAAAGTAAATTAGTTTTCAAAACTCATTAAACAACTTAAATTTTATTTATACTTTTTCTTATTTGTCCAAGTTTCAAACTTTTCAAATTTCAGTTATTTATTATGTTGGTTAAAAGGAACAGAAATAACTGTCTTTGGTCCATTCGTTTCCTGCAAAAATCAACTTTCAACAGAGTCGCCATCTAGTAGAGGTGCTTTTTAGTGCTTTCGTTTATTTTTTAATACTTCTTCATTCGATTTTTATAAAAAAAGAAATATGAGATTGTCGCAGCAGTATTGTGGTTCGAATGAAAAATTTGGGAACGGTTTACTATTTACGGAATGATATGTCTCGTTAGTTTATAATCTTACTGGAATTTTTAGAAGTATTATAATATTTTGATTAATTTTGCATTCACAATGCCATACTGAAAATTATTCTTAATACAAAATACTTAAAAAATCCATTCGGTCCCTGGCACCCTGAGATGGGAATTGAACCCACGACCTTTCGTAATCTGGGCGACTGCTCTAACCACTGAGCTACCCAGGACCTAACAGGACTGAAAATGTTTCATGCACTTGTTACTTTTCGCTACTATAGAGCGTATTCTCATCGATGTTCAGGCATCCACCCAAACAGCCGACAGAAATATTATTACAAATATTGAAACTTTCGATAAAGATGAGAATTTTGTTGTAATTATTATATTTTGAATGATTTGCATTCACAATGCCATACTGAAAATTATTCTTAAAACAAAATACTTAAGAAATCCACTTGGCCCGGATTATGAAAGGTCGTGCCTTTCGCAATCCGGGCCAAGTTTCGATTCCCATCTCAGGGTGCCAGGGACCAAATGGATTTTTTAAGCATTTTGTATTAAGAATATTTTTCAGTACTTACTAGTTGAAGATACTTTCAACGTTCTTAACCTATCTAGATAATAGAAGCATTAAAGTACACCGAAATGGTTCCAAAAGAAGATGGTATGGTATTTACTTTGCTCTCGACTTGGCTGGAGCACAGCCGTGCCCCCAGATTGTTATTACATTTTTTTTACAAAATTTTATTTGTGTTTAGAACCTGTGAATTACAAGAATTGAATTAAAATATTTGTTGTACCGACGGCTAAACGTCAGGTTACTACAATATGTCATATTTTCGCACCTAGGGTTGGTGTGTATTAAGGTTTAAAATCAAGTGCAGAAATTTGATAATTTTGTATAGCCTGACTTGCTGTTGACTGTACAATACGCGACTACGTTGATATTACTTAAATGATTATGAAGGGAAAAACTGTGCCTTGTAGCATCCAATGTTCTCTACCTACCCAGTATGGATGCTATTCTGTTATATAAAACAGCAACAAACATAGAAGTTTAAACAAATAAAACCTATTTCAAAATGTAATAAAGATTTACCGGATCTAGGGGAGCCAAGTGGGGAATACATACCCCGGGAACCAGAGTCAGGCAGGGGGTGCCAAAATCATAATATTATACAGTAAAAAAATACGAGCTTCACAAAAATGTCTTAAAATTCACGCACATTATTATTTCCATGTAAATGAAATAAACTTATTCCATGATCAGAGTCCTTGTTAAACTATTGAATTTATATAATATTTATTAGATCTTGCACCTAAGTTTTAGGTTGTCTACAAAGAGTTGTATTAATACAAAAAAAAAAATCAATGTATTGGAAAAGTCTCTTATTAATCTAATAATTACTGTTAAGTGATAATGTATTATATGCAAAATACATGAACTACAATGCAAAATATAACTCTTATTCGGACGTATAATACTTATCATAAAAAATACTTTAAAAAAACAATTGTACCAGACTGGATTCAAACCGATGACATATTAAGTATTTTATGATAAATATAAAGTAGCCTTATAAATGTAACATTCGCTAAAAACAATAACTTTAGATTTTAATTGTGAAAACTGACTAATAATTATAAGTTACCACTATTAAAAGTACAGCTTTAAATAAAATTATTCTATAAATTAGTGTTTTTTTTTAATAAACGTTCAAGCTAAGCTTAGACCACTTACAATATAGGTGCGTTATTACATCCACTGATCCTACATCATACTGCCTGGGTAGTATGACTACACGAACTCGAGAGACTCGAGCAACAGATGAAGAGTGAGATATTCCCTTACAATATATCACTATCAGTCCCGCTCTCGATCAACGCTGCGAGTAAATTCGACGCTCATTTCTAGTTCCATAACTAAGGTAGAAACGGGATCCTATTTCTAAAACTCTGTCCGTCCGCATATCTGTCTCTTTATCACATGAAAAGTGAAAACATGATAATTTCTGTTGCGACTATAACAACAAATACTAATTACAACAACAACGTAATTTTAATGCGTCTTTTTTTTATATAAAATGATAAGGAACCTTCGTGCCGGGGTCCTTTGAAATCCTTCGGCCAGTTTTTTACAAATTGTAAAGTGAATCTTCGTTTGTGCAGTACCGCAATGCTATTCTTTTATAAAAACAGTCTCGAACTCCGCGTAGCTCGGCGATATCATAGCAAACAGCAGTATTTCTCACCATTCTCCTTGGTTGCGGCCAACGAATTTTTTTTTTTTAAAGACTGAAGCCAAGCCTCACACCAAATTACGAATGATGCAATATATGCGGATACAATATACATACAAACATCGTCGCGTCGTCGACGTCTATTTGCGCTTCGGACGATAAGAGAGCTCGAACTATCATCACACAAGGAACGGACCACGCCTCCAAATGATAAGCCATCAATACAGTGACCACGCAAACATAATATTTTCATATCAAGTGTCATTTAAAGAGTCGGTTTTTATACTGAAACGAAATCGATTTAGGCTACTGAGAATATTTTCTTTTTTTTTTAATCGACTACCACATGGTCGCAGCAGGACTTCCGATCTCGCACGAATAGTAGATGGATTTTTTAATTTATTAAATGGCTCAATAAAAACAAACAAAATAGATTTTGAGTGTTTAATAACAAAATAACGGAAAGCATTTTGCCAAAAAACAACAACACTTCAGACGTCATACAAATATTGTCAAAGATACCAAAAGATCGCTTTTAAACGGTTATAGTGATAAGGTTGTAAGACGAATTGTCTGGAAAATTTCAAAAAAATATAGTGCATGAAAATAAGAAACAAAACAGATCAATGTATTGTTTAAAATTATTATTTTTTTTTGTTGTTGTTGTTTTAGTGGAGTAAAAAAATAGTAAAAACTTTTTCTGCGATTTACATGGCTGGATATAAAAACATCTCCTGTTTAAATAGTCCTAGATTTGGTCATCGAGTTGACCCATACATTAATGTTATCGAGATACTCCACGAATACCCTATAAACTTTGGTTTATCTTTGAATACATTTGTAACAATTGCAAAACCATTTACGTCATGATACTGTAATCACATTGATCAAACTGAAATCAGCGTTAGTGCATTTAAATTAAGATTAATTTATTCTCAATAAAACAGAATAGATAAAATGACATATACTTTTGATAATTAACATTATCTAGGCGTAATAAAGTGAAAATCTGTGTAATGATCTAGTGCAAAGTCTATGCACTTTACTCGAGTGTTTTATGATTAATTTTATCTTCTAATATTACAAACGTATGTAAGGAAAGTACTGTGTGATTCTGTTGTTCTTTATTGATTAAATAGCTGACTACGAATTTCACGCCGCCTTTTATGCGAAATTCATTATTTTATAAAATAGCTTATGTTACTTTTTTCTCGTAGGCGAATGCCTTATCGACTGTCCTCGTCGCATGAAAGAAGAATACCCACTAATGCCCACCGAACACCGTCTCTCTTTTGGGAGAATAGTCCGAGATCCAGCAGGGAGTGCTTCTGTTAATTGCAGCTTTAAGTTTGTTGCGCATCTGACGAAAGATTCATGGTATCTCGTCAGACGCGGAACGTCGGTACAAACAAAATCATATGTATCTACATATATACGTTAATAATGCCACTCCAATTTCTTAAATCGTGTTTTCTATTTTACCCGCCCTGTAAAGCTTCTTTAGACATTTTTGGCCGATCTCAGTAGTGGTTCCTAAAGAAACCCAGTCATGACCGCTCAGCGGAAGGTTGACTGTCTGAGGAAAAGAATGTTATGTACTTTGAGTCATTTCCTTCTTGCTGACGGTAAACCTCTCTACATGGAATTCAAACGTCGAGATTTGGATGTCGATGTCATTGTATAAAGAAAGTATGTTTACGACAAAAATAACGATATGATTCATTAAACAAAAACAAATAAGAACACTTTATCTATAACTGAATGAGGTGACGAAATTATTTATGTTTCATTTATTAACAAACACGTTGGTCGCCAGTGGGCAACAACCCAATTATTATTGATTTCAGAACTTACTGAACTAATGACATGTGATTATTTTTACGACTTTACCTCCTAGTGGAGGTATCACATTAAAAAATATATTTTATCAGCCTAATAAACACCCATTGATACGACATGGCCTTGCCTTTGAATACAGAACGCCCCCATATAACGGTAACCCATCCTATTATGGACCTTTGCAAAAATTGCTTGGCCTTCGAAATGACCAGCGAAGCTTAATAGCGGTTACAACAATTGATAGACGCAAAAATAAGCTACAATGTGTTTAAGTGTGTACGTTTTAGGAAAATATTTATTACTTTGGAAAGGTGAATTTCAATTATTAAGTTTAAATTTTTTAAATTATAAAATGGCCGGTTCTTTAGAAAAACGTGTATTACCTCGTCTCTGATTTTTTTATTATAAGTAATTTAAATGTTTAAAAAATCTTTTTTTACATTTTTTTTATTTATTTATTTTGTACACACATACAATATCATTAGTACAAGGGCACTGCTTATTTATTATTTATATATATATATATATATATATATTGATTAATCTTGGTCTCATTTAAATTTTATCGAAATTCGCTTATAAGTTCATTGATCGATGTAGGTATAAAATATGATAGTTCGTGAACTTTAAATGTTTTGCAACTAAATTGTAATGTTGTGAATCGAAATGACGTTGATATCTTACAAGATCGAAAATAAAACAAGGCGTGCTTTATGTTTTGATAATGTGATATATTTATGAATTTAACGATAACTCATGCGTCACAAACATTACGCCCGATCAAACATATTTTGAAAATGTACGTTAACATTTAACATGCTATTTTTTATATAATCAACGTTAGATTTACTTACACAATTTTAATGACTATAATTATGCCGGAAAAAATCATAGCCAGTCCACAAAATTTAATGTTTTATTAGTTAAGGTTAATTTATAGTGAAGAAGTGTCCTCACCGGTAAGTATTAGAAAAAGCACCGACAAGAAATAGAACATTCGTAAGGCATTCTCATTGGTGTAGAACTAAAGTATCGATAAAATTTTAATACAAATGTACTTACATATACATAAAGATACCAATATTATCCATACATTTGCATATTTATCGTACTTTGAACCAGAATCAGCAACAATGGCAAATTATACCCATCGATCAATATGACCAGTGGTCATACACGTGAACACATCATTCACGCTTCATTTTCATGGTGATTGATATGTTTTATCTATTGAAACAAATATCGTAAGGTATATTACTTGAATCGAGGGTAATCTTACATTGAGTAAATATAAAATGGATATGGCAATAACATTAAAAAGCATGTTATCAAAAAGAAAAGATTTATCAAAGAAAATATTTGAATTAATACAGTAATTTTATTGTTAATTCTAATTTTATAACGTGTAAATTTTGCTCAAGTGTACGATAAACTGTCCAAATAAAATTTCCATGTGGTTACTTCGAATAGATTTTAAGCGATAAGGATTTCATTTGTTCTACTAATATGCATTTTATGATTTTAGTGTTCCTATGAATAAAGAGTATTATTACTATATTTAATCAATTTTGCAATCAAAATGGTATACTAAAAAAATCTTTGTTTGCGATCATGTGAGATGAAATGCTTAATTGTGATCATATAATTTTGATCATGCTTCGTGCGATCAAATTTAAAAGGCAAAAGTTTAAAGTTCACCAGATTTGTTAACGGTTTCTTTTAATCCGTGTTATAAAAATAAAATAATTCTTTTAAAATTCTATCTACATATTTAAAATCAAGAAATACCTGTTAAATTTAATAAATTATAGTAACATGTCCATACTCTATAACATCAATGTAACAAAGATACACTTATATAAAGATGCACGTTGCGATGTTCAACTTCAGAATCGTAACAGACATACCGACGTACAGACATACAATACGTTTTATAATTACAATTGACACAAAATAACATCATTACACGATGTCTAGAGACGAAGCTTCTATGCAGATATTGAGGAAGGTGGTTATTGATGGATTACTTATGTGTGGACGTAAGTACTTTTAATTTTATTTATAATAAAGAGATAAAGAAATAGATGTGCTTGTAATTTTCAATTATGAAATTTTTTGATTTAATACCAAAATTTTATCTTTAAAGTTTTAAGTGTAGATGTCGTTACACTGTTAAAGGCTGATTAGTTTCACCATTTTTCTTATCAGTATAAAGACATTCTGTATGGATGGTAAGATTGACTTTGAGAATTAAAATGAGTACTATGTATCTATGTAATATGTGCAGTGTATAATATATCAATAAAATAATTAGGACCATGAAAAAGTGCTTCAGTGATTTTTTTTTTTTAATATTTATGGCCCTCTTTTGCCTCTGCTTACGTTCCCATACAAATACGCAAAGAAATACACATCGAAAGTTAATACGCGATCGTTTGATTCCATGCATTTTAATCAAAGAAAAAAATGCGGTTATAAAAAATGCAATCAAAAAAATATATCAATACATATTTTTTTATAGTTAAGATGAAATATACTAGTCGTGGCCCACTCATAAGGACCTAAGCCCTTGCAATGGGTATGTAAAAGGACTAATGATAATACTAGTTTTAAAATCGACACAAAAGCCCTGTTTATTGGCGTCATCTTTGCGATTTTGTTTTACCAGCGTATTATTGAAATTTATGTTTTTGTTTTTAGCAAGCAAACAATAATATGTTTAATTTTCATAAAATGATTTTTATTCTGCAAATATTAGCTGAGCATTAGATTAAAATTTGTTTAAAAAGTAATAATTTCGTACAACTGTGACGGTGCGTCGTAACACCGACCGTTTATTTTGTCCTAGGTTTCCGCATGCAAACTTTTTGTCTTTGATCTTCAATATAATTTTTTTTTATTATTCACCTTTTCACCTTTTTATTATGTAATTTGAAATTTTGAGTAATCCAAAATGCTCTTTATGAATGTCAGTTCGTAAAAAAATCATCTGTTGTGAAAATTATAATTTAATCATATAAATTTAAATACATAAACCTAATAATATTAAAGTTATTATAATTTAAATAAGAAAATGTAAATCTAAAAATATTTCTTCGTGAAATATCTACCAAGTTTTATCTATTACGGAAAACCCAGAAACGCGGTATGTATTTGAACTATTTAACTATTTCAATTGTATTATTTTGGTAATCATACGAACTGTTTTCATATTCATTTTTTGTTTGTTACAGTTTTCTTTTTTTTTTATCATATAAATGAATCAAGTTCTCAAGCTCAGTCAGCCTATTATGCATTTGCTCAAGCACCGAACTCGTAACACAACCTCGCCTTAAAATAACGTAGCAGATGTAATAATATCATTTATTAATCCTTATCAAACGATAACGAATATTTTTGCCATTCTACTTAATCTTTAGATAACATTATATCATGAGATATCAAATAATGTAGATATTCTGCCATTTACTCCTTTTTAACAGACGTTATTTCCATTTGAATAACAAATTTATTGCCATTATAGTATCTCAAGAATATAAAAATAAAATACACTTGAAATAAATAAAATTTCAAATTTAAAATTTTCTATAAATCCAAAAATTTTTTGGTAGGAAATAAGACTCCACCACTGTTACAATAACAAAAAGTAGACACAATAAATTTAAAGGGCTTATTATGAATCCTATTGTAAACCTTTACATTTGATAAGTTGCATGATACAGACATTTTTTTATTTTCTAAATGACCGCCATATTTTAAATTCATTTATTTACGATGCTGATTATATAAATGCCTAACAATCAAAAGAATGTTTCCGGTATTTACAGAGTAAATAAGCTGTGACAGACAGACGGAATAAATATATTATTTATTACATTATTAAACATTTCCATAAAGTGCATAAAATTATAGGGCAAGAGCCGGCTTTGACTCTGGCCCCCTTTCAGCTAGGTATTTGGGATTTTGTGATGTTCTAACTTACTTAAAAACAATAATATTATGTTGTCTTATACTTTAAAATGTAAAATTATGTCAAATAAAGTTGCTAGAAGAGATGTAGCTTTCTTTAAAAATGCCCTAAATCGGGTAATTGCCCTACATGAGCATAAAAGACGACCTGAGTGCCAAGGTAGCCATTTCTACTAACATATTTTAGCATCATTTTTTTGAAATGTCGAATGACCACATTAAGTGTCAAGATATAACTTTCTCATATAAGAGTTGGTTCCTATTACTGCCCGGTAGGTATTGAAATTTACTATCGATAATAGTGAGCCGTCTTAGACAACGCCTCATATAATTTTTTTTTTATTGTAATTACCAGTTGTGTTATGCATCATGGCTTCCCGGGAGTTTTTGGAGCCATTCCAACGTGGATTCTTCTGCTTGGACGAGTCACTGATGTTCCCATACAAAGGAGACACGGTCACCACACCCACGCTGCGGCTTGTTGGACTACTTCTACCATCTGTCGCTGTAAGAGTCCTCTTCATACTTACTTTATTTTTTTTTACAACTTTTTTCATTTTCTTTTTTCTTTTTTGATTGGGTTGATATAATAATATTAATGTGTATATCTATACTAATAATATTATATTCCTTCTCGAGGAGCTCTATAGCTTAATAATTAGCGCCTCGGTCTACCATATGCTTGTCAAGCTACTTCCGCAAACCCCAGTCATAGAATGGGTGATCAAAAATTTATAATCTCAAACTCTTCCGTGCTTCGGGAGACATGTTAGGCAGTTAGTTCCGGCTGTATGTGCAGTCTTTAACACACACCAATCCGCACAGGGTCCGCGTGGCTGGATATAGTCAGTTCTCCCTATTGGATTTTATTCGATCCATCGATAGGGAACGCCTGCGCCCCAGCGCCCTCAATAGGCTGGTGATGACTATTATTATATTTCTTTGTTTGCACCGAATAGGCTCCTAAACTACAGGATCAATATTTTTTTTTTAATTACTTTGGCTGCTAATTAACGCTGACGAAGTTGCGGGAAAACAGCTAATTGTTGTGTAATTATTTATTTATCAAACTTTATTGTCCAGCTAATACATGATAAAATAAGCTGATTTAACGCTAATAGCATTCTCTACCAGTCAACCAAAAAAAATAAAATAACCATGTGGGCGGCATAAAGTGGTTATACAATAAACAAAGCTCAAAACTATACTACATACGTAAACATAATATACATACTATAATCGTTGCATAAGAAAAGTATGAGCTTTCTTTTTAATGATAGTTTAACTTTTTAGATAAACTAAATTTCATCGATAATATAATATTACACGAATGAAACATACGTTAAATAATATAATTGCTGAGCTTAAACATCATGTATGATTAGCACATTCGATTTACTGCATAACTAAAGTTTGTAAAAATATTAAATTTATACAATGTATATAAATATATAATATAACTGTTATGTCATTATAAAGACTGAAGGAATCATGTTTATGTATCAGACATAATCTAAAAAGAAAAATAATGATTCACCGATTACACCGCATGATTACCGAATTCAACATTTTCCGCTTTACGAACGACTGGTGTATCATGCAACAATTAGATAATTCAAAATTTAGTATTCTAATATAACAAATATTTAAAGATAATGCTACTATTGAAAGCTTCGATATTATAAATGCACTGCCTTTGAACGTCCGGAGTGCTCCTAACAAATTTGCATTTAAGACAGCAGCTCGCAACTTCTATTATGCTTCAAACAAGATTTCTTGATCTGACACCTTTTTCGTACTTTGTGTTATAGCTATATATATGCATTTATTTATGTATGTGTTTATTATTTTATGTATATTTAGATATAGTTCTTATGCAGAGATATCAATAGCGTATTGTCGCCAATCGCCACTTTAAGTATTGTACTAAATTTACTGGTTGACTGGTACAGAATGCCTCTTTGGCATTAAGTCCGCCATTTGTCTATTTCACTAGGCAATTAAGATTAAATAAATAAATATAAAAACAGCTAAAATAACAAACCTAATCATATTCAACATCATTCCCCCCCCCTCCTTCCGTAACATTGTAACATTCCCAGACTGTTTGTACTATACCATCTCGTACCAAAAAATTCAGCAAATCATTTATTCGCCTTACCATTAAAATGTGGAACAGTCTCCCATCCCACATATTTCCAATTAAATATAATCTTGGGTGCTTCAAAAGAGGTGTGAAAGGCTCTTTAATAGGCCGGCAAGATGGTGATGGTGATTCGACTTCTGACAGCTGCGACTATTATTTGACTGTAATGTCACTTTCCACCAGGTATATTATAGTCACTTTGTCGTACAACTATAAAAAATATATATATGTATATGTTCGTACGGGCTCAGTGATCTCAGTGATCTAAATTGAGACTTCATTGAATTTATTCTAAAGCGTTAATAAACTCAATGAAGTCTCAATTATTTAACTTTGTCAGTATACTATCTACCTGAAGTCCAATATTATAAGTGCAATGTCTTCTTACTAATCGACAGATATGTTTATTATTTTGTGATCTAGTAACAAGAACTGCATCATAAATAGTTGTAGTTTAAACGCTATTGACTTTCCCAGTGGCGTGTAACTATAGCGTGTGAGGCCCGTCGCGAATTCATCGGATATTCTATTTCTTTTACTAATGAAATAAAGAAATCCCGGGTCCACATTAATATCAACATTTCGATGCAAGTACATAGAGTAACTCCTACCTAATTCCGACCACTGGTCATGAGTAAAGAGTCTCCTGCTGGAGGAGCCCCTTCCAGCTGGGGCCCGTGGCATTTTGCCGACTTCCCACCCTGTAGTTAACATAACTACGTTAATACGTATGGGCACATATCAATATCTTACATACATAGCAAGCGTTATATCACCATCAGCCCTTTTACGTCCCCACTGCAGGGGCTCAGGCCTTCCTTATGGATGGTTAAGGAGGATAGGCCATGACCCTCCACGCTGGCCCAATGCGGATTGGAGGGTATTAACGACTCCAAATACAGCCGGGACCAACGGCTTAACGTGCCTTCCGAAGCACGGAGTAGCTCGAGATAATAATATTTTGGTCACCCATCCCGTGACCGACCCTTGCGAAAGTTGCTTAACGACTACGATCGCGGGCCGCGGCGCTTATCCTCTACGCCATCGAGCTACTCAAGCGTTATATGCACGAAAAGTATTAATGTTTTTAAAAATGTGTTAAATAAACTAATAATGTATTACAACACAAGTATGTAGGTAGACTTCCCGTGTTTATTTAATTGAACAGTAACTATCGCATTGCAACGGAACTATACGAGACACGAGACCTCTCGAATTACACCAATTACAGATAAAGAGTAGCATTCATTCATGTGCCCACAGATAGTTGAGAACAGTTCAATGACTCATTAAACATTGATGAAAACGAAGCGAATATAGTTATTGTTTTAGAAAAGGACCATTAAGTTTTGAAAACCTTCTTTAAATCATTGAACTTATTTAAATTAAATAAAGAACACATGCGAAAACATAATGATTCGAATTTTAAAATTATTGCCCATCTTCATAAAGGCTCTTGTAATTGGTACATATGCTGGAACAGCTAAACGCGCAGTTTACTCGAACAAGTTGTATTACCGATAATAGTTTATAATTTTTGCATTAAAAAAAAATACTGTTATATTTAGACGACACATATTAGCAAATCCGACAGAAGATAGTTAGATGTGAAGGCTCTCTCATAAATATGTGTTAGTTCGCGAAATACTTTCCGTCCAAAAGTGTAAGGTCGACTGTCATATTAAAATAGTCAGTTCTGTTCTGCCGTTTCACTACCGATGAGACATGGCGTATCTCCATCAGATATACACAGACCTAATTGGACCGTTTACACAATTTCAGTAGCTGAACAAATGTAGTAAGCCAGTCCACTGTTATAAAATTTCATTGGCTTGGTTACTTGGCTCTAAGATAATCCAATGCAATAAATTGATATTGGACTGTCCATTTACACCAGGCCATATCATGACAATTTAATAAGTGAGGCAAGCCAGTAGCGGTCTCGTATAAATGGATATCATTCTCAAACTAGTCTAAAGTTATAGAAAGGTTTTTAATTTTACTCCTTGGCTTACTAGATTTTCTCTATTATAGACCGTGTAAAAGGTCCATAACGTCTAAATACGGTTAGGCTCCCATCGTATAGGTACTCTGAATAGTAAGTAATTACCATTATCTTTCAGTTCCTGATCTGTGAATGGGCACTCTTGCGCAAGGAACACGACGACCAGCGCTGTTTGGGAGTGCGTATTCCCGCTTGGCTTCGCGGCTTCTACTGCACTATTGCTTCCTTCGGCCTCGGTTACTGCTTCGTAGAACTTGCCACTGACATCGCTAAGATCACGATTGGAAGGCCGAGGCCGCATTTCTTTGATGTAAGTAACTAAATATCGAATTTTTATTATAACATGCGAATCTTTTTTGAAAATCACTGTAATCACCAATTAAGAGCCATATGACAAATTTTCACTCTGTGATTTGAGTTCTCGAGAACTTGTTCAAGGTCACGAGTCCACAATACTGTGTTGAAAGCACGTTCAAGCTATTTTGATACTTTTCCCAATTTTTGTATTTATTTTAGTATTTCTATGGTGAGATTCATTATCGATTCCCGAATATTTTAAACGACTGCTCTCGAAAAGGAGTCTATTGTTTTTAGAATTAATGTATGTATGTGAGTATTTTTATTGCACCATAACTTTTGAAAGATATAACGGATATGAATGTACAGGGTATCATTAGAAACATCATCCTAAGTAACCACAAAATACATAGAGTATCAGTGAAACTAGCTTAATTATTAATATTAAATAGGTATGGGGACGTGTGACGCCATTTAAAAAAGTATGTTTTTTTATAATCATAACTTTATGGGTATCAAATTAAAGGTCCATTAAAAATATATAATCTGTATACAAAATTAACTGCTCACTAAAATGAATAAAATATAAAAATTATTTAAAAATTAAAAACACGACTGCTAAGATCGGACAAAAATTAAAAGAAACAAGTTTAGCCAAATCATAGGCTATAAATATAAATAGCGATGACAATATATCAATAAAATTATAAATATTAATTAAAAAATATGCGTGCCATATTTTTCGTCGACGATTTCGAAATATTTTCGTCATCCATAGGAAACATGGACTGTTTCCTGTTTGGAAAAGTAGTAAATTAGAATTATATTAAACTAGTTGTGCCCGCGGCTTTATGCGAATGGAAAGTAACCTAAGGTTCTTTTCTCATGGCTAGATGCGATGTTATTCGATATGAATGAACGATATCACACGAATCGCATGCACTTATAAAATGTATGGAAAAACTCAAGTGTTTGCTCATGAGATTGTACTATCTGTCAATATCGGTCACAAATCTCATGGTCTGCGGTATCACTTCAAATGTATGAAGGCGGTAGAACGCTCGATCTGCTTTTGATTTTCTGTTCAATAATATCGAGGAACGATTCATTTGCTCATACTTACCATATCATAAAAATATATTGAATTTTACAAAAAAATACGGCAATATCCGTATATAAACAAATGAAAAGCTCGATGGTGCCGGATAGCTCGTTTGATTTGCGATTGAGGAGGTTAAGGTAGGCCATTGTGATAGGTAGCAGGTTTAATATTAATTCTATTTCTGCATTATCTTTACCACCCCTGCTTTTGGATGGGACTCAGATCGAGTTAACAGACACTGTAAAAAATCTTGGAATTACAATGGATTCAAATCTATCATGGACTGCCCATGTATCTGAGGTTAGTCGTAGGACCTTCTTCTCATTTCACACACTTAAATGCCTTCAAAACTTTTTACCTTTTAAAACTAAAGTGTTACTAGCACAATCCTTAATTATACCTCTTCTTGACTATGCAGATGCATGTTACTTGGATGCCACTGAGGAGTTATTAAACAAACTTGAACGACTTCAAAATCTAGCGATTAGATTTATTTATGGTCTTCGTAAGTATGATCATGTGTCACATTTACGTAAGCAGCTCATGTGGCTTCCCATTCGTCAGCGTAGATATGTCAGGATTGTCTGTCTTCTGTTCAACATCCTGTATAATCCCGTCTATCCTTCCTATCTGCGTGAGCGTTTCTCCTTTCTCCGTTCTCCGTTCTCCTGATGCTCTTTGCAGATCCCACCTTAAGACTTGAAACTCCTTCACACAAAACGGATTTTGCTTCATATTCCTTCACTGTTCATGCTGCTAGACTCTGGAACTCTTTGCCTGCCGATATACGTGACAGTCGCACTATTTCTGTGTTCAAAAAAAGAGTAAAGGATCATTATCTTTCCTGTTGTTGATATTGAATAGTGTAGGTATTATTAATCTTTATATATTATAGATATATATATTATTATTTATATAATGTTTGAACCGTTATGTATTTTTATTTTCTCTCTTTCCCGGTATTTGAATTTGTTTTTTTTATTCCATATTAATTTATTTAGGAGGTACACACTGACTACCTTATTGTATTTCTTTTTCCTGTTTTGGGCCTGCTGGTAGAAATTTCAATTTGAAATAAGCAGTGCCCTTGTACTAATGTCTGTTACATTTGTTCATATGAAATTGTATGTGTGTACAAAATAAATAAATAGATAATCCAACATTTTGTGGCGGCGGCCATCTTGTATATAAAATTTTGTCATAGTAAACAGTATTCTACTACTCAAGCCCTTTTATTTAATGTCCGTATTGAGGGAGTCGTGAAAAATATGTAGGTAATCCAACATTTTTGGTGGCGGCCATCTTGGATTTGAAATTTGTCATAGTGTTCAGTATTCTACTACTCAAGCCCTCTTATTTGATACCCATATTGATGGAATGGTGATAAAATATGTGATCCGACATTTTGTGGCGGCGGCCATCTTGTATCGATTTTCATCAAAGTGAAGAACACTCCCGACTAATACACCTTTTAAACAAAATCAAAATGGGTTCATCCGTTCGGGAACTATGATGCCACAAAAAGACACAAACACACCACACACACACACACAGAGACATGTCAAACTTATAACACCGCGTCGTTTTTGCGTCCGGGATTAAAAATATATTGAATTTAGAAAAAGTTGTTTCATATGCGGATCTCCGATAAATTTGATATCGGTCGAATTGCATCGAGCCATAAGTCTAAGTTAATCCTCATTACGTAAATCAACTTCTAGTGAAAGTCTCTTCAAAATCGGCCAAGCCGTTTCAGAGATTAGCCAGAACTAACAGACAGACAGATAAAATATATTATTTTTGTATATGTACCATGTATACACACAAATGTATTTAGTGAAAAGCGGTTATTTTAATATTACAAATATGCACTCCAATTTTATGTACTAGTATAAGTGTATTGAGAGAAGAAGTACCTTGCTTTATTTGCATTTCATAATATAAATATATATTTTAACTTTCTTATACAAATATACCTAGGGGTCTTTCGACCTATGCTGAAAATAACAAATGTGTATTAGAAATAATTCAATAAGCTATATAAATTCCATATAAATCGAACTTCGTGACCAAAGTTGGAAGTCCCACTATACTGCTCTATTTACGCTCGCTCGAACGTATCTAGATCGAAAAATGGCGCGAAGAAATGCGACACAGGTCTAACGTTGAGGAGCGCTCGCGCGGTACTGAGCTCAGACGGCCGCTGCATCTTATTTTGTAGTGATTTTGCGTTTACATTTATCGTATTTATTGAAATAATATAATAAATTTATCCTTTAAAATTATGATAACTTTGTTCCTTATGAAATAGTCATTAATCTGGCATAAATTTTGTTAAATAATATTGTTGTGGCTAAGAGAAATTCAAAGTTAACTTCAAGCAATTTTTGATGTTTTTTGGTTTGTAATATAATTGTTTTTCTATATTTAATCAGTGCTATTTCAAAATTTCGAGCTACTGTTTACTTTACGACTATATAAGAGATATCATTCTATTTCTTTTATTTCGTTTGTTAAGAACAGTAGCTCAATCCAGGACTTCAAAAAAGTGTCTTTGCGCATTTTATGAAAAACTTTCTCTGGTATTTTGGATTTAATTAAAAAGATGAGCAAAATTTCCAAAAAGTTGAGCCACTAATTTCTATACCAAGAGTTATTCTTCACTATTCAACAAGTCAAAATTGTTAATTTGTTTTTGTTTCCGAGAAAAATCACGCAGAAATCACAGTTGCGATGTAATATGGCTCTTAATACATGTCCAAGTCGCGACGAATAACAACTACCTGTTGCTAACTTTTTCTCTACACGTATTATCCCTTCTGTTTACAGAGCATCTTCAGGATATACCTGGTTATCAAGTCCTTGGTTAATGAACAGCTAAAGTAACTAAGCATTAGAACACGTTATTTTTACTGTTTTTTTTTTTTAATACACAATACTAAGAAATGCTCCTAGCTGCGTGTTGATCATGTTTGAGTTTGTTGATATTATTCATATAAAAAAAACTTTATAATGCAATATTAATGAACATTGCATCTATTGGATACCTTTGGTTTATCAGAAAGAGAGGTCAAAGTTGTCGTGTCACTCTAATAAATGTAAAATGGCTAATTAATATCGGAGTTATAAAGTTATTAATAACTCTTAGACATGATAACGACGTATTTATAATGGAAAATGTTTTGATATATTATATGTATACTAATTGATAAAATGATAAACGGGTCAGATAGATATTTCCTATATTTACGGAATTCCTGAGAGTATAGATCCCTGATTGTCAACCAACAAAATGTCGGGAATTATTTATATATCAGTGACAGGAGCAGTTCCATCATAAATTATCGAAAAATTCGTTTCGTAATAGTCGATATTCGGTTTTCGGAGAAACAGTAGGCCTTCTGGAAGAAAGACACCGATGGCATATTTACATACATGCCAAGGCCAGCCTATATCTAAAAATGGATATGAGGGCTCATCCTTTATAGTCTTAGGACTGATTACGATTTATTCAATATGTGATACCTCCGCGAAATGACCTAGGAGAATTTTGTTTGGAACGTTTTTTTACAATATGTAACATGCATACTACAAAAAATTCATAATTATCATGGCACATGATACCAACTAAAAGCACAATACTTCAAGAAAAAAAAATATAATCTTTATTTTTATTAAAACAGTACATTTACGATAATACATACGTAAGAACTACCTATTAGAAAAATATCAATTATTCTTTCGCCAGTAGAATGGTGAGATTATCGCTTATCTTATTTATCGTAAAACTGGTCACGGCAATTACCGTAGGAAATCATGGTCTGCTTTAACCAGTATATACACATGAAAAAAATACTTTTGATATGACAATTTCAATAAATAATTTAAAATTAACATAAGATAATCTTTTCAGGTATGCCAGCCATCCATAGACTGTCAATCAGCGGAATGGCAAAACCGATACATACAGTCGCATGAGTACACCTGCACTGGCCCCATGGCGCATAAGTTCAGAGAAATGCGCCTTTCTTTCCTTAGCGGCCACTCTGCTGTGGCGGCGTACACCATGGTGTACTTTGCTGTAAGTTATATCTTCATCAGCCTGTGTCAACTGCTGTGGTCTGTGGATAGAATCACATACTAAGGACGGGTCATATCTCTAAAATCGATTATCTATAAAACGCGTCAAAGCCAAGAACAATAGCTTAACGTGTAAAAGTATCAAGGCGCTCAAAATTTTTGACACCCATCCGAAAGCTTTTAACCTCCGCAATCGCAAATCGATTAATTGCAAAATATACAAAATTGTTTTGTTTTTCTGTAAAAGCAGATTTTGAGTAAAGTTCGTTTTTCAAACATTCTTATTAAAGAATTTCAAGGTCATCTAAAGATTGAAAATATTGGGATCCGCTACCTATATATATTTCAATAAGACAAATGATGGCATTTCATCCAGAATGTTAAGTGCTACAGTTGATTTATATTTAAAGCTGAAACCATACGCATTATTTCAAATACAAGTCTTGATTGTGAAATGATTCACTTGACCTTCTTCAATTTCTTCTCATTGTTTCGACGAGAAACTTATTATCAATGAATTTTAAAGGTATTAACTTTGATATGCCCCAAACAAAAAAATAAAGATAAAAAAAACTTTGATATGAAAACTGTTTATTTGAACTATGTTTTATAAACAAACAGTAATAATTTGCCCTTAGGATAGTAATTAAAACAACGAAGAAGCATATTTATTAACGAAAATAAAAATTTCAGTTGTATCTAGAGAAACGCATGGTGTGGAAAACAACACGTATTCTAAGACACATCCTGCAGTTCGTGGCGCTGATGCTGAGCTGGTTCACCGCATTGTCAAGAGTATCAGACTTCAAACACCACTGGAGTGATGTTCTCGCCGGTTACTCTCTGGGACTTAGCATTGCCATTGTCGTGGTGAGTTTTTTTTTAATCTTTAATGCCATTCAATATCTTTTTTATCTTCATGTTTTGTTTGCTTAGGTTAGGCTTTTCTTTTTCACCTTGTCTTCTGAGGATATTTCTTTATTACCTGACTTTCTTATTTTCTGCTTATTACAATATATTCACTTCCTATGTACTGTTCTTTTTAAATTTATGCATGTTACGAATTTGTCTAGCGTTACACTTCTGCCCTAAATCTCACGTTCATTTATTTTGTAATGACTATTGTATCCACTACAAGCATTTGCAACAAGCCAATGCTTCCAAGCATTTTAGTTTATTAAAAAATCCTTTATGGTTATACAGAGTTAAGATTATATCGGCATATTTATTAAATTGAAATCAATTTAAATAGCCTTGTGTGAAGAGGAGACTAATTAGTAGGATAGATTCACTACCGTTAGTCTCAAATATCAGTAATTATAACATAATGTGTTTCTTTTGGTGACACTATAAATATATAAAATAATATGCAATATTTCATGATATTGAGTCATTCTAAAAAGCCACGTAGTATAAGTGTGATGGGTTCACCTTTTTTCAAACGATAAAAAGAGTTTTTATCGGACTAATGATTGTTGCTAAGCTATAAGTGTAGTTATCATTTAAGTTATTCGGATAATAAAAGTTATTGCTCGATAAGAAGGAACTGACACTTTAAAGAAACTGTCGATTTGCAAATATCCTATTTAATATAGATATCATCGGCATATCAGTCTAAAAAGGTTTACCACTGGACGTTGACCTCTCGCAAAAATGTACAACGTACGACCGCGCGAGGTTCATAATTAACACTTGCAATCAAGACCTAATTATAACTAAAATAAAATACTATCTCACTTTAAAATAGCTCTTTGTTGTAACTGTTAGTTACACGGTATTGCAATATCCCCGAAGATACGCCTTCCGCTTCTTTGACGTCCATTATTGTTTCCATACACACTTGCCGGTATTTTATGCTTCTGACATCCTTTTCCAACAGCGCGCTATCGATTTCACTGTGAAGTCTCTGTGCCTTCTCCGAATTCTACATACTTCTACTTCTTTGTTCTATAATTCTCTTCTTAATAATTAAAAGTTGTTTAATAATGACATTAAAACCAACTATAAATTATTTTCCACGTTATACCTATGCAAGTGTATGTCCACTCATATATTCTGCTAATGTATGGTTAACAATAATCTATCGTATAGATAGGTAGGTACTCTGATAGTGGAATCAGCAGTAGCTCTGTATGGCGCCAAACCTCTTGATTTTATTTGCGAATAACATACATCAAATCACTTATAATTAAATTCTAAGATATTGACTCTATGCCGGTCTCGATCAGAAAGAAAGATTATCAACTAGCAAAACACAAACACGAGAATTCAAATACGGAAAAGTAATAACTCAAAATATTAACGGCCATAAACCCTCCGAAGAGTAAACCTACCTATAGTAATGAGCACGGACGTTACAGTAGCAAATTTCAGCAGCTAGATAATTTGTATTATTTTTGTGTAGGTGTTTAAAGATATTTTATCCTACTAATATTCTAAATGAGAAATTTTGTGAGGATTATGTTTGTTACTCTTTCACGCAAAAACTATAGAATGGGTTTTGATGTTATTTAGCATGGGAATGATTTTTAGTGTAACCACGTCACTGGCGAAAAGATAGTTTTACAATAATTCTAAAAAAGTTTCCAATTTTTACATTAATTCCTAATAACACTTTTCATATTTTGTAATACGTGTTGTTTCATATAGTGTGGGTGGCGTGGTGTCTGTAGCCACAATTTCATTCTCAATTCAGATTTGTGTAGCCATATTTTTAAATTAAAATTGTTTTTAAACATTTTGGTCGTAACTATTTTCTAACTAATGGTGTTTCTTTACAGTCGCTATGGTGCACCGATGTAGTCCAGAAGAAACGGAAGCATCTCGCTGTGCCACAACAAGAAATCTCCTTGAGGAACCAAGAGCATCAGCATAGTATTTAGCATACCACCGCCTAATCTGACTAAAACTATCATTATCAAAAAAAAAGTGTAAAATCTCGGGTGTTATCATTCAATTTTTGAGAGAAATTTGATTCGCCAAGAATATCGTCAATAATGGTAGAAATTTCTTTCGATCGTTAAGTGTGAAAATTTGTTGTTAACATTGCGTGTTCACCACCAAATAGGAACATCCAGGGCAGACCATCGCCCCCCCCCCCCCCCCCCAAGCTACGCTTAAACGATCGAGAGATTCTCACCAGTACGATATACACTTATCAACACATCCGGTTACTAAAAGCGGAATTTCTAAAATCAATTTTAAACTTAACTACCAAGACATCAAAACTAATCTATTGAAGTGTAACCAAACGTGTCGTTGTGTGTCATATTATACCAACGTAATCTCACATAAAATAAAGAAAGACAAAAATGTATAGAATTGATAATCGGATCACGCCATCATTCATTGATAAGGAAATGATAAAATAAATTATAATCTCGTCTACATTTGTGAAACGACTCGAAATAACAATTTATTTCAGCAGTGTTATTCTATTTAAATTATGGCGTCGAACATTCTCCGTCTTATTCTAAACCGAGGACTAACTTTCGTACCAGATTTAAACCATTATCCGACCAAAATAAGTGTTTCCAAAATCTTTTCAATTTGACGTTTTCTCTTGCGAATTTGCTTTAGGCGGTTATAAGTAAACATATTAAGTTAGTCCTCGTTTAGTCAATTTTGAACAAGAGGATAGTTAGAGGTTCAATCAAATAAAACCTTCTTCAAAAAGCAAAAAAGGTTTTATTTGATTCAACCTCTAATGCTGCGACGTAACTGTGTTCGGCGCTGTTTTTTACAGAATACCAAAGCTGTTCTGCGTGTTGACCGCATATTAAATTGAACTTTATACACCTGTTATTGAAATAGAATTTAATGCTTTTATAGTTTCATTAGGCTTGAGTTACATCTGGCAGTACAATATCTTCTTTTGTCGTCACTCTGTCCTTTTCTGTGATTCATAACCGCCTTTTGCTAGAGTCAGAAAGATAATGTGTTAACGCTTGAAGGTTTCCGCAACTTGCTATAGCACAATTGCTATCTTTCTCGCTGTTTGGCGGTTAAACAATGACGTTTTTAAGTGACAGAAATGGATTGGGTACTGTAAGATAGAGCTTAACCCTTAAAGTTTGAGGTCCCGTATGGACCTTTAGAACTTTGCCTAGTTATATGTATGTACGGCCAAAGACTACTTTAATTATCATGCCAGTAGACCCGCTGGACGATCTGACAGTTAAATCTTAGGTAAATTATTATTATATAAAAAAAATATGTAAAAATTTATTTTAGGTTCCCTTTAGAACAATCTGTTGAACATAGCAATTGTACTACAGGTTGACATAACAATTAATAAACTTATAATAGTGTAATAATAAATGAATGAACTCACAATAGTGCAATTTCAATAAATAATTGAACTCAAAATAGTGTAATTGAAATGAAAGATTTAAACTTTAACCTTAAATTAGTCATACCTACTGTTAGATAAAGTGAGTTACAAATTATTAATTTATGAAAAATAATTGTAAATGCTTACTTAAAATTGCTAAATTCACGCTAAAATGTATTGTTTGTTGCATATTTGGTACTTTTGGGTGCATATTTGGTAATTCTGTTAGCTATTATTTATTTACATTGACTCAATAAATAAGTTAAGTAGAACACATTGAATTTTAAAGTTTTATCATTTGACGTATTTTTTTCCTCATTTCCATAACAAACGAATTCATGCGAATATTCATTCATACGTTTATAAGTCCGGATTGTCGCGAATCTATGCGAGATTTGGAATCTGGGTAATCGAATCTCGTATTTTTCGTTGATATTAATTGCTTTAATATGTTTTTAACATCTTATAGTGTATGCAGTGGCTAAGCGGCAGAACCATAATATTGAGCATTATGTTTTTCAATCTTAATTTATTAGACACCACAAACAACAGATTAAATGAATATAATATAAATAACAAAATTAATGTAAAGTACAATTAATTTTGTCAGTCTAATAATATTATATGACATAATAATATCTCAAGTACCATTATCATATGAAGAAAAGAGTATCATTGTGAATACAAAATTAATGAAAAAAATACTGTTTCCTATATAAAGTAGAATTTTAGATATGTCTTTATTTTAATTACACTTAGGATTAATAATTACTTAATTTCAGCATATTTTAATTTGTACTAGTCGAAATAGAGGCACGTTGTATCAACGTGTTGTAAAAAAAAACAGAATACATAATTAAGTAAATAAAAGTGTTTTATTTCTTATGATTCGCTATTTCACTTGATATTTATCAGCTCCTATCACGGATGTTTAAAATTAAGTATAAATAACCGAAACTATCGATAACCCAAAAAAAAATTATTTGAAGCAGGTCTTTTCAGATATCCGTATACGCATCCCAATTACCATTTCCATGACCTCCATGGTTCCTATATATGTTCTTTCATAAGAGTTAAGTTAGTAAATGACAAGATCAGCCAGTCAATGTCCAAAACAATAATATAATGATAAAAAGATTCAAAGCCAATTTTATTGGCAGAATCAAAAGTAATATAATAAATCTATGATCTTGATAACTTTCGCTTTTTATTCATCGGTTAAGATCAGTGATCCTAGAATATATTGTCAAATATCTACTTTTATTTGTTTATAAATTGGATTTAAGCGACGACGGTACTTGTTTTCCTATATTTATTTTATTAATCCCTAATAAGTTTTAAACCCTAATCGAACATAACACAATGCAAGAGACATGACTGATTTTAGTATAATTTATCAGAGCTTCAGTTTCTGCGACGCTGAAAGTTTTGCCACCCTTTGCTAATATATTATGACAGGCGTTATAAATAGAGTAAAATGGACACATTGTGTAACTATCATTGATTCATCGTTCATTAATTTTTTTGACGCTAAGTCGTAAAATTTGTTTGATGCCCGTCCATAACCCGATTCAGAAAAGTTGTATTATGCAAGTGAATACACTTTAAATTTGTGTATATTTCATCTAGTGAAAATACTTGCTTCGGTTTTTATTATATGAACTTTCACTTTATGAAATATACACAAATTAAAGGTGTATTCACTTGCATAATACAATTTTTCTGAATCGGGTAATGGACGGGCATCAAACAAATTTTACGACTTAGCGTCAAATAATTTAATGAACAATGAATCAATGATAGCTACACAATGTGTCCATTTAACTCTATTTATAACGCCTGTCATAATATATTAGCAAAGAGAAGCAAAACTTCAGCATATTTACAGCACCACAACAAACCAAGCTAGTTTTATGGGTGTAATATTGTGTTAAAGTTTTCTGTTTATATTCAAATAAATTAAAAAAAAACAGCTACTCTATGTTCTGTGCTTCTACTAAACAGCAAATGTTAGTCTATGCATTACTAGATTGCGTTATGCGCCAATGAATCGCGCTAAAACTCTTGAAAGGCACGGGTAGCTGTTTTAGAACATTTTTAATAATGCCTTGAATATACAGGTAGGGCTAAGGCCAACCTAGAATGTTCTAGGTTCTAAAATAGATCATTCTAGATTTGGTATCGGCCCCTTTAAATACGCGGTGGACTACCTATCCCGGCATTCTTTAGTGAACAAGAGATCTGAAAGCAAGATCTAGTGCGGTTAATGATCTAGGTTTTGTGAAGTGTTATTAGTGACGTGAAATAGTGAAGTTGAAGTGTGAATTTTGTAGTTGAATGGATTATTTTTGTAATTTAATGTATTAAATAAAGAGTTGGGCTGTGAACTTTATTGGCGTCATTTTTATATTCGATCAATTTTTCATTTACTTTGAAATAGCATTATACTGAAAAATATTCTTTATTAAAAATGTAAAGTAAACAAAACTCTCAGGGATTAGTCGTCCAAAGATAGCCTTTAATGAAAGCACCTTCCTATGAAAATTACCGAAACTTTTTCTAGTTAAAATTATTGGGTATTAAATTATTCCAATAAAAAAATATTTATTATTAGTTGTTCCCGCAATTTCGTCTTTCGGGAACATATATTTGGAGAGTTCTTTCTATCCTATGGATGGAATCGAATCGAATAGGATCACTGGGCCATAACCCACTAAATAGACCCAGTGCGAATCGGTGGGTATTAACAACTCCTAATGCAGCAGAGACCAAAGGCTTAATTATCATTTCGAAGCACGGAGGAGCTCAAGATAACAATCAAATTTTTCTATCAAATGTTAGGGTTGTCTAGAAGAAATCGCTGGTTATCTTTTTTCCGCAGGTGAAGTATTTATGCATGTTCATGTAATTTTCTTGTTGTGTAATAAAGACTTTCTTACTTAACGGCATCGTAAACCGAATGCGCTAACCCACTACGTCAGAGGACCTCTTATAATCTACACTATAATATTATAAAGAGGAAAGATTTGATTGTTTTTTGCACCGAAACGGTTCCGAAACCACTAGACCAATTTTATTTTTTTTTTCATCTACGGAAACCTACATCATACACGGGTCTTTTTGACAGTTAGTTTATTATATAGTGTGACGATTTATTTGCGGTACCCCTGTGGGATGCAGGCAGGGTGAAGGCAACACCGGTTGGCGATAATCGAAACTATTTACTTGTTCTCTATACTGCAAAGTCCGAACTTTTTAAGAGCTCGAGCGCATTTCAACAAGATGAAATTAACGCGCGCATCAATGAGACAGGGACAGAGAATGGCGCATTGCGCGTCAAAATAATTTTTTTCTCCTCAGAGACCAAATAGATTTCATTTTTATTAGTATTAAATGAAACGTAAATTTATGTCAAATCATTCAAACATTAGTTATTTTTTACTTAAACTGAAATCAGAGTGAAACTGAAGTTCTTTGAATAGTTTAATCGTGTCTTAGTAAGACAAAGAAAAGAGGTCTTTATAATAATCAAAACACTATTGCTTACTTTAAGAAAGAAGAAATCGAAGTAGACTGTCAAATAAAAAGTAAACAAAAATATATATATATATTACAAGAAATACTACAAAATAAAATTATAACTGTAAGTAATATAGTTAAAAAAGTTTAGTATTTCGAATTCGAATCTTTGACATTGCATTAAGTAAGAACTATTAATAGCTAATAATATTAGTATTCCAACTTTTGAGAGTCTTGTTTTATTAAATTCTTGATTATTTGTTAGGAATATCTGCATAAGTTAAGATTTTTTCTCAAATAATTTTTTATTTCTCTCGAAGTCTTGACATTAGATGTATATCGTTGATGTCTTTTGTAGGCGTCAGTAACAAGCGTCGAGAAAAATTCATGATTATAAAATAGCTCTTCGTAACATAGTTTTCTCACTTATCTTGAGAAAGATAATTTTCTAATTATGTATAAGAATACATAATTAGAAAATTAGGATGAAAATATATAAAATAAATAAGTAAAGATGAATATACTTTTTATAAATAAGTAAAGATGAATATATATTTCAACTAAAGATTCAGAAAGATTCAATTCAGTTTTTCTCGTACATGTGAAACTAGTTTCGAAATGGCTTGAAATATACAGAGACTCTGAGACATTGGCTTCGAAGCTTTGGTATTACAATACTAGTTTAGTTTCTAAAGTAAATCATAATGAAACTAGTTGTGTGTCATTAGTTTCATTAAAAATATACGTATGACACAAAAGTACTCTACTGTCGTGCAACTAATGCATGCATTGTGAAACTGGACGTATAAGTACACGAAAATTGCTAGTTCCATTCTATGATTTACGGGTTATTAAGGCAAACTTCTATCTTACTTTAATTGAGAAGAAATGGACGACATTAAATATCACCGAATTTATAGTAAATGAAAAGGGTTGTTTATTTTTTATTTTAAATTTTACCCGTTGAGTATTATTTCAAACATTCATTATTTTAAACAATCTAATAAGGTTTTATATTAAATAAAACGACTGCTTTAAGATCTGATTGTTAAAATTTTATAAAATATCAATTGATCATTATATTTATTAAAGTCATGATATTAAATGGACGTAAATTATACGTATAAAAAATTGTTATATTGAAAATTCGTAAATCAAAATTATATACTTCGAAATTAAATACTCCGTTTATTATATGAAATAATCAATATAAATTATGTTATTCGAATATATAGGTTGTTAATTTTATTTATAATGGTGTACATTACACACACTCCACTGTTAGTAATAGGTAAAATGAATGAACAGTAATTCATGTAGAAAGTTAAGTTTTTTATATAATATAATATTTTTGTAAAATGGCTTTAGTTTGATGATATCGAAAATGTCATGCCGACTTGGGCTTACATTTAAACTTAGTTTAAATGTAGCTATTTTTATATAAAATTAAATAGGTACTTAATGCTTGCAGGCAATAAGTATTTTTATATTATGAATAGTCCAAATAAGACCGTAAACGAAATAAATAGCGAAGTTGCCAGAAAATTCGTGAACATGTAAAACTTTTCAAAGAGTTATTGTGAACCAAATATAATTTATTATTTTAGCTTATTATTAACGTAAGTTACGTTATCAGGAACAATAATCATTTAAAAATCATTAATATCTAAAGAACTTTTGATTCATATTTTTATTTCGTCTTGAAATAAACTTTAACAAGGTTGACATAAAGGTCGTAGTTTCGTTGATATCCAAAAAAAACTAATCATGAATTTTTTAAGAGAATTAAAATTTTATTAACTTTATGATAAAGTTTTTTATAACACTCGTATGCCTTTGGTGATGGCACCGTCGAAATGGTAAAACTTTTAGATATCAGAATCAATAATATGTCTTATCGTATTAGTAATGAGGTGTTGTTTCGTTTGTGTGGTTAGCGGATATGGTTTTAACGTATAGTGGTAAAGTTTACTTTCTCTGTTGGATTTCGTTCGGAATACCCCGATGTGCCGTGTGGCCGAGCGGCTTCTTCTACCATCGATGCGGACAAAGATTATGCACTGGTGCAGATAGTAAAAGATGTTTAATGTATATATTAGCGAAAAAAAATATAATGAACTTTATTCATTAATGTTTCCCTTTGCATTAAAAGACAATATAAAAAAGTAAAACCTATTATAAATTCAAACAAACATCTTTTTCCTTTTATAATAAAAAATATAATGTCTATTATTTTTTGAAATGATCTTCTATAGCTCTAAATACAGAGAGCTCTCTATAGAACAATCAACTAAGCTATCAGGTTATATAAAACTTTATCTCCAGTCGACTTTAACCCTAAACGTGTAACTGGTAGAAATCAGAATCGAATGCAAAATAATATATTTGTGTAATGATAAAGTACCATTCTGTAATCTTAGACGTTTTTCAATATTTATAACTAGTGATCACTCCGATTTTGCATATAATTTACATAATTGTAAGCTTACAGTCATGACACTAATATGATTTTGCCTATATCCTTAACGATGTTTGTTATACTTCGACCAATTTACACAAAATATTGAAGAGTTATACAGTCAAATATTCCTCATGGATTATTCTGTCTATCACCTACTTCTTTTAAAACCTTTCTTTATTATTGAGTTTATCATTTTTAAAAACATGTAGAGACAGACAAAAATATTGTTTAATATATATTTCTAAGTAATAGTTTTACAATCTCTCTCTTTATTTATTCATTTTTCCGTCTTAGGTACTACCTACATCAAAGGTGCCTATCGCATCAAACCATACGAAAAAGCATTTTTCCACAAACGTGTTCTTTGTAGAGTCGACGCTCGCCGACCGTAAACAATCGCGAGCAGTCCGCACTCGTCCCCCGCGAGCGCCGCGCGTCACGCACCGCGAGCAATCCGCAACTGACAGCTGTTCAAACGCAGCTCACTAAAACAAAACCAGAAATTTAAAAAAAGACAAGGTTCGTCCGTGTTCGATTTTCAAATTACCAAGTGACAAATCATACGGTATAATAAAATCCGTTAGCGCGTGTGTAAAGTGGCATTGTGTTCTGTGAGATCGGATGGACCGTTCATGGAAATGTTAATACAGTTGCACAGATTATGTTAGAAAAAGAAAAGTATATTCGCACAGGTTCCACGAAAGAGGTTTGAATGAGACCCTATAGGGTTAGTGAACTTTCCGACTGCGAACGTTTTGATTTATCTGAAATACTGAATGATAAAGTTTCTGAAGAAGATAATAAATTAATTAGTATATAATATTATGGTTTTAATAAAATATAATATAAAAGTAATTTAATGCATAATTTATGACCCCAATTTTAACGCTTATCAATCAAACAAAATGACACAGACACAATAATAAAACTATATTTAAATAACTTTATGAACATCTATTCGTTATGCTATGTTATCTATCAAGGAAATAAACGCAGACTCATGTTTTAAGTCGTAATTTTAAAATGCCATACTTGTTTCTCGCCTGTTCTTCTCAGTACAAGGTCTCCTTACTTACGAACGTGACACACAAAAATTGTGTAATGTTTCTTCGTTTTTTTATTATTTTATGTCAATTCATTATTTACTTTTAAATGGAGAACTGTTTAAAGAAAACGTAGAGACTGTAACTTTAAAAACGAAAAATAATTCTATGATGATGTTCGAATTTTAAAAGTTGAAATTGCGTTTTTTATTAAAACCGGTTGCTTGTCTATATGTTTAAATACCCATGGACATAGTGTAATCTAACAATAATACATTTAAAATAACTTTTTGTTAAGAAAATCTATGTATAGATACAAAATTGAATGCATGCAGATACGAATAGTATTAATATTTCAACAATTATATCTCGTAATTCCCACGATTAGTTGATATATGCTTATTCGGATCGATTATATTCAGGTGGTATTTATTTCCGTATTTATATATAGGATGGATAGAATACGTATGTCGTATTATACATATATATTTACATTATAGAAGATCTCTAAGAAATTGGTTGTGTTTATTGCTTCAATATAAGCGGGCATGCTATGACGACTTTAAAATTTAATGAACATTAAGCCTGAGCTATTAATTTTAGGAACACCTACCATTTTAGGCATTTTAAGTATTTGGTATATGGAATGATTTTCAATTGCAATTAAAGTTATCTTTAATAGTATTACATTAAAACTGCATATGGTTGACAGTTTAGAAAAAGTTCTTTGGGGGTTGCGTACTGCGTTCAATTCACCAGAATATTCAATATCAACTTCAACTTGGATGGTTTAGATGTAGAAAGTTAAACGCTTCTTAAATACTCAACAAATTATATAATTAAAAGACCAAGGAAAATTCTTTTCCTGCGTTGTTACACACTCTCTGAAAATATATAATCATTGTCCACCGGTGCCATAAACGATATGAAAACTATAAATAGAATAATTTCTAGATACATAAATTTCGCTACAGTTCGTCTATATCAAGAATCGAAAGAGCTAAAGAAATGGAAAGACCTAGTGTTATGACTATCATTTATTTTGCAATTATCGAAAAAAAGAGTTAAATATTTCAATTTATTATGCTTACTATCAAAATTTTTTTATTATACGTATAGTACTTGTATGTTTTACTCTCGCAACCCTTTTTAATCGAATCTACAGCTTTCCACTAACAGATTTGTCTGTATGGTTTATGTGAACCTCTACCCATTAGAACAATCTCTCATATTGCGAAAGGTTCGAGTCCCATCGCAGGCACCTGGGACTGGTGAATTGTTATTAAAGATATCTAAGGTGCCAAGTTTCAGCTCTATTCATTTTTTATTAATAGTCCGCCATGGCTTTACCCGAGTACTATTAACATATAAATCCCTAATGTTTTTAATAATATTCTATATTCGTAAAAATCAAATAGTTTTGGAACCTTTTCAGTGAAAACAAACAATGGAATCTTTGCTCTTTATAATATTGGTATAGACAATAAACATTATTTGGAATGGTAAATTATATTATTTAAAAAAATCAAGTAAACAGCTAAAAAAATAACTTGGTTTGTAATGTCTTAGACAACGACAATCAACACTTTAAAATAAAATGTTTGTACTTTTAGTCATTAGCAAATCAATCTAAATTCATCGAAAGTAATCGTTAGAAGACACGTGTACTACGCCCATTCTACTTATACATAAAATCAAAAAAGATAAGAACCTCTACACTAGATGTTAGGAACAAACCAGTCTTGAATTAATTTTCTTTAATAAAAAAGAAAATTATTTTTAAACTTGAAGAGATTTTGAATTTGGAACCAGCCATTTTCATTGAAAAACTGCACCTTTAGGCCTTGCGTAATAAATTAACACTGTAATAAGAATTTTCTTCTCTGCCATAAAGTTCATTTTCGTTTGCTTTTACTGCTATACCATGCAAGAGTACAGCAAATAGTGTATTGAGAGCAGTACCAAGTGACAGGTTCTCTGCAAATAGTATTGTGTAATGGAGCGGAATGCGACTCGTATACCATAAAGAAAGTAATGAGAACAGACCCTTACTGATATAAGAAGGTTCATAACAAATCTATGTTAATATACTGGTAAATGTGATGGTAATAGTATCTAAAGGTATTATACAGGGTGCAAATGGTGTGTGAAATAGACGAGGCGAATATAATAGCGTACGTTGTTTTTAACACAAATTTAAAAATAGAAAACAACAAATGAAAATAAAGAAATTTCAGATTGGTAAATTCAAAAACTCGGGTTATGCGTCCTGTGTCCGAAGAGATACTGAGACGAGAAGATGGCGCTCCCATGTTTTAAAAATTACTAAAACAAAAAGAGAATGTATAGAAATATAAGCTAAAAAATTCAATCAAATTTCAAAGGTAAATAAGCAAACAACTGTTTTAATTGATTATAATCAAAATAATTACCGTCTATTATAAAACGAAATCTAACTTTATTATTGCATCGAAACTATTATCCGACATTGTTTATTTGCTTACAGCGGCCAATGGTTTCACACAAATACTATATGAAATTAATGCTTAAAAAATATGGCACTATTAAAATTGGCTTTAAGTGGCTCTCATGTCTATATAAAAAGAAAAAACAAAAAGCAAATAGTTACTTTAGCATTAATGTAAAAAAATATATATTTTATTACTTAATAAAATGTTCGTCTTATAAAGATGCTTAAAATTTTTGTTACAAAATAAAATCACTCTCGACTCACACCCACACTTAGTAGTTTCTACAGCATCATATGTCATTTGAGACGCCTTAACAGCCGTCAAAATGTCAAAATAAGCCACCTGTTAGGTATTCTAGACGATCACACGATGTTTCATTGAGAACAAAGTAAAAGTAGTTCGAAACCAACCCACAAGGAACCCACGCATGCCGCATAATTTTAATGTATACCATTGACCAATACTGGCCAAAGCGTTCACCTACATACGCTAAAAACTTCTATCTTAGCATTAAAACAAATATCAACCTTAACACCTTCGTTAAAGAGTCAATTTAAATATTTTCGTTGATATATAAAACTTTTTTCTTCATTCATAAGTGATTCAAATGCAATAAAAATCCTTATTTAAATATTGCGAAGTCGATCATGTCCATCCCTGGAATTTCGTTCTTATGTAAATTATCTACGTCTATTTTGATATAATCTTTTCTGGTATTCTATATATTTGGATTGTTAAGTTGCCGATAATTTCGTAAAACAACTTTTGTGTGTCCAAATGAGGCGTTTAATAATATTTTAATCTTCTGACAATGATGTCATGTTTACCATTTATTGTTTGTAAAACCATTTAATTCTGTAGGCTCGTGAAGTCAATTTATGGTGTGTCTATCGTCATAGGGCTCATAATAAACAAATTCATCATATAAAATATCTGAGGGTCTCTAAATGTCCCCTGTGAGCAATTTTAAGATGGAATTCCAATATTCCTTAGTAGGGATTGTATGCCATGTCCGGTTACTTTCCTCTATTTTTATAAGATTTTCTAAATAGTATTTGTGATAGTTTACATTAAACAAATGAAATTGGGATTCTTATGTCTGTAATAAATACGTTTTATAGAGAAAGCGCACACTGTCCAGTGCGCATTGTCATTGCAACGCGGATATCAAGCTATTTGTCTGCGCACACGCATAGGTACTTTCAACAAAGATTTATCTGCAACTGGCACTTGTTTGAAATACCTATTTGTATGAAAGCCATTGTACATCGATTGGTTATCTTACAGTTCGGTCATGACTGCAAAATAGATATTTAATAGAGTACAGAACATTCGCGATTGCTTTACGGATTGATTTGGTCTATTTCTAAGTGTTTTTTTTTTTTGTTAAGACTTATTCAGAAACTAATTTCAGTATTCCATTTAAAGTATAAATATTACATATTTAGTTACTTTAATATTTTTAGCCAACTGAAACTGATAAAATCTACAATTTAAACATGGAGTGACCCAGAAGCTGAAAGAGGTCAAACTCTCCTTTCACGATAAAACTGACTCACCTTTCACGATAAAACTGATTACGTGTATGATGTCAATGGGGAATGATGTCAGAAGTCATAAAAGCCGCGAGCATATTTGTAAAGCGCTATGAATGTCAAGAATGAGAAACTCGCATAAAGACCATTTCTTGTTCTCTCTGCCTGTACCAGTGTAGCCGAATATACAACTTCCATTCCATACGCCAATAAGGCTCTTTAAAATTAAATTGAGTGGTATAGGGCAGAGTGAATATTGCTGTACGCTAAAATAGTTCAATTATACGAATGTAAATTAAAAAATGAAATCAATATTTGCATTCTAAATGATAAATTAGAAGATCCTGTAGAGCAGTATTATATACATTTATTATGTCAATCCATATATACTAAAGCCACGATTATGCAAGTAGACTAATTCAATCAATAACTGTATTACAATAATTAAAACTTCGGTATAATACCATAATTGTAGAGATGAATTGATTGAATTGAATAAAGTTGTATGACTAGAAATCAGATTTTAAATAATACAACCTGCCAACAAAATCATGCGTTCATATAATCCTCCGTGACCGAATGACTCATTCGTCTAAGGTATCGCCCTTCTTAGGTCTCGGGTTTGATTCCGCAGGCCGGACGCGTAACTACATAGTCTTCGTTTTGTTTAACATTGGATTCAATCAAAATGCACTCGACGTATCGCCAGTTATAAGGGGTTTCTTACCTAAAGGATAAAAACGGGACACTATTATTAAGATGCCACTGTCCGTTCGTAGCTAGACAGTTGAAATTTCCACAGATGCCGCTGTGACTACAAATACTAAAAACTAAATATAATAAATATTTGAAGGAGCTTCCATACAACAAAGGTTACTTATCCTATAATTCGTGTACTACAATTTAATTGAATTATGTTTTAATTTCAATAATTAGGCTACCACTAGTAATATATCTTAGTAAAATACAATATCTCTATTACAAAACACATAGAGATCTAATGATAAAATTACCGGACGTCTACACATGATACTATGCTAATAAAGTTTCTAACTTAAATTTAATGGCTTAGATGCAATTAAAAAATTATTTATTTGTTTGAAAAGTAAATAATAAATGGAAAGAAATGTACTGTACAACCGTTACTGAATTTAAATAGTAGGCAAGAAATATTATACAGTAATAGAAAAAAGAAATAGTTTTATCATGATAATGCAGTGTGACATAAAAGAATTTAACCTTAAAACGCTTCTACTTATAGCAACAAAAGATATTCATTCTTTTTGACGATAAATATGAATACAAAAACAAAACTTTATTGTTACATGAAATATACATGCTCTTTTAGTTGTGGGACAAACTATGTACAGAACGTGGATCATCCCCTTTACAACCGAAATGAAAACAAACGTGAGTAAACAAAAAAAAACTTTTAAATAAACAAGAGTGACAGACAAAGAAAATCTCATTTGATGACTAACTTTGAAGTAAAGAAACTCTGTTTTGAAATTTTTTGTTGTTTCAGCAACCATCATAATAAAATTAGATTGCTCATATATAATTTTTAGAAGTGGGAATGCATATTATAGAGTCAACGCACCATGTTGTCTGTGTCATATTCATATAAATAAGCTTTTATTTGAGACGAATCAATACTGATAATATTACCCTCAATTAACATATATTTGCCACATAGCCGAGGAACTTGAAAATATAACCTCAATAAAATAGCACTATTTCTACCTGTGTATATAGTAAGCTTGGTAACCGTTGAAAGTGGACTAGATATGTAATAAGCTTGAGCCTTCATTACATTGGCACGTTCCAATAGTTGCCTCTGTCTGCGAGTGTTCCAATTTATAAGAGTTTATTCTTTTTTGAATACTATCGATTGTAATTTTTTGCTTTTGTGTTTAATATGAAAAAAAAAGTAATTAATTGTTTCAATTATTTTAAAAAGAAGTATGTAATGTATTACTATTGCTTATATTTTAATTGATCATCTGTATAAACAAACAATCTATTTAAAAATAAGCAATTGTTATAGTAGAAACTATTATAAAAAAATGCCTAAATATTAAACAAACATCATAACTGTAATTCATTTAATAGTTTAAACATATTATTGAAAGATCCAAGTAAATAAATTGTTATTATCTGATACTGTTGTAATTATTCTACAGCGGCTTTCTCTTTGTAATTGGACACTTAAGCCAAATTTAACTTTTTTTAAAGCTCGCAGCTCGCAGCTTTGCTTTGCTTTTTTTTTAAAGCAGTCTTAAATAAACGCTTCTCCCGGTATATATGTTAAGTTTAATTTCAAAAATTTATCGTTGATGTTAGAATTATAAATTATATAATACTATTACTTCTCTCGTTAAAGAAGCGGAATTGTCAAATCCCAACTACAGTAATAATGATGCGATGCATTTTTAATGTATTTAATGTCATCTCTTTATTTTGAACTTTAAACACATTTTTAAGCATATTATATTGTTAATAAAATGTAATTCATTTTATAATTCATGACAATAACTTTAAAAACAAATTTAAATAGTTTCATAATGTTAATATGTCCTACATCTTGGGCCATACACTAACGAATGTCGCTTTACGCTTACAACCATCTTTTCTTTGTTAAAACACAACCTGTGCATGATAGGCAATAGAGACCAGTATTTTAAACGATATTAACAGTTGTCTCTTGTTCCTCGATGAATATGTGCAAATTATATAGTGCAGTAATAATTTTAAGCACTATAAAAAGGTCTGATATGAAAATAGTAAATAATATGTGAAAATAAATATGTATATAATTTTCAAATACTCATGTTCATATTCGAAGCATTAAAATAGAAGAAGTAATTTATAATACAATAAATACTAAATTGAAAACACTTTATTTATTTCGATTATTTTTATACAATGGCATTTTATTCAAAATCGATTAAAAGTAATATTTTATTATTTATGAGTATATCAATCTTATCCCCTATAAGGTACCTGTTAATTATAAATTCTAAAGTGAGTGAGTCATCCATCCTCACAAACTTTCGAATTACTTTTCGAATTATACTTTTTATGAAAAATTTTTGAACATATTTAGATAAAATTTAATAAACGCATAATTCTAGATCACATAGACTACTCTAATGAATATATAGGCTTTCTCTCCCTTAAAAGGCTCTAGGGATAAATATACTGTCAACTCATTACGTAAACCACTCAAGTAAATGCGGTCATAATATTGTAGAGTAACTTATTAAAGCAAATTGACAAAATGTTTGATTTTACAATTCTTTTTATAATCCTAGCGGAATAAGAAGCACTCTACCAAACTAATTGAGTTGAACAAAACGACAATCACCAAAAAGTGGAATAATATTAACTTTAATTTAATCTTAATATAAGTATTTTGTATTCGCTTCTTCCTTTGGTCATAGTGTTTCGTCGTTAATGGTTTCACGACAAAACGCTATGACCAAAGGAAGTTCCTTTAACGTCCCCTATCAGAGGGTGTTTTTAATCAATACTGTTGCGTGAGCCGGACATTTGAGTCATTCTTCTTTTCAATGTTAACTTACTAGACGATTTTCATACATAAAAATATTGTTTCGAGATATTTAACTAAATTTTTTACATTTACTCTCAAAAAACATTGTAGGATTTTCATTGTAGGAATTCTATTTAAAGAAATAGTCAAATTGGTCCAATTGTTCACATTTTTAGGGATCCGTACCTCGAAAGAAAGAAGGAACCCTTATAGGATCACTTTGTTATCCTTACGTTTGTCAAGAGCCTTTTAATTAGGACAGCAACACGTGGAGGTTTGAAACTGAGGTAACAAAGAATAATTGCAAAACAATAACAATTCTAATTCTAAGCTTTAGAATTTGCCTTTAAAATCACCAGTCACTACTACATAATTTTTAAATTTATTTTGGTAACGCGTTAACATTTATATAAAATATTATCGAAGCTTTAATTAGCAAATTTGAAATTTCATTTTTGGCATTTTAAATATTTCACACATTTAATGTTACAGGCATTTAAAAAAGAAGGCATATAAATTTATGCAATTATATTATTTTAATGACAAAACATGCGCACTTTAACTTTTTAGTGACAACTTTATCTACTTTTAGTTGAATTCCAAACGCATCTGAAATTGAGTTGATATAAATTATAACTGGATTAATTAAAAACAATAATATTCATTTAACTGCTAATTATAATTATAAGTTAAGCTTTATATTTCTACCATATAGAGCGGACTTCCTAACTTAGGGGTTAATAATTTACTATGTCGGGATAATAAAAAACAAAATTTTATAAAACAATAATAAAACCGTCTGATGTGGAACATAAAACGCGGAGTTGGATGGTGGATTATCGGTCCCCCTATGGATGGAATCAAATCGAACGGGCCATGACACACCACGCCAGTCCAGTGCATATTGGTGGGTGTTAGCGACAAACGGCTTAACGTGCCTTCCGAAGTACGGAGTAGCTTGAGATATTATTATATATCAATATAGATTATACGTAGTCATTCATGTATCCGAGCGACAGATTCAAATGGGGTCTAGCCGAAAATCAGCGTGGGTCTCTTTTTGCTTTTAAGAAGCAAAAGAGATTGAAATATGCTGAGCTAGACACCTTTTTGGTGCAACTGTGGGACACGCATCGCTTTAATACCTACTCAAATGTTATTATTTTCTTTATTAGTTTAGTTCTTTATTAGTTGTCTGTAAGTGTTCTATTGAATACTCCTATCCTCAGGTTGGTGGATAATATCAGTTTTCCTAATAGGTTACAGGGATAACACTATAATCAAGTACCACTTTTATGAGACGATAAGTTCTCCTCCCGTATAAACAGTAAAAGTCGCTTGACTTTACATGAATATCTCACATTTTCAGGAGAATATAGTAACAACTCACTATTTGAAGAAAAAAAAATTAGGAACCACTAAAATAGAGGTACTACAATCGTTCACAAACTAACCTTGTCGTGAATAACAATAAAACTGATTACAGAACTCAGTGAAGTGTTACCAGTGATCAGTGAAGTGAAATAAGTGTACTTGAACTATGGAGTGATTGAAGGCACGATGTACCGGCCGAATTTCTACGAGAGCACCTGTTTTAGGTGCAACGAGATTGTGTATCAGGTGGACAGAGTTGGACCACTGAAAGACTTCACATTCTTTCATAGTGGATGCTTTAAGTGTGCTGTTTGTGGCACCAAATTGACGTTAAAGGTGAGTTTTCATTATTTCAACACAAAACTACTTAGTGACTATGAAGGTTTATTATTTTTTTTGTTTTTTTTATGAAATATAAACTCTTTGTCGAGCCAATTTATTTTTCTTTTTAGTGTCATAATAAAACATGTCATTGTCACGAAATCAATTGCCGTTGATTTGTCTCACTGAAACTTGAGAACGGTTGGGCCTATTTAGCTGATTTTGGTTTTGAAACGATTGTCGTAGTCCAGGGGAACTTTAAACGGTGAGTGCTGATACGAAATACACCGGGTCATCTAGTATAAAATAGTCTTTAAAAACTTGTTTTAATATAGTTTTCGTTGACTTTTGTGACGTCATCACTAAACATTCACTGAAATTATTAAGTCATTGATTTTTTGCGCTAAGTTGAAAAATATAATGTTAATTGAAATAATATTATTTTTAGCATACCTAAAATAAAATGTTCTTAAAACATGTTAGAGGTTTTTAAAACATTTTTTTTTAATTTATTTAATTTGGCATCAAACAGTCATCATATATGTTTACAGTGATAAAATTATAAACAATAATACGGAAAAAACTTACTATGCCCAAAATTAAGATGATAGTACTCCTACGCCCGCATAAAAATGGGAAAATTTAATCAGATTTATGTTTACGAATTAAGGTATAAAATCGCTGTTTCATTTTTGTTTTCTTTTTTCTTTATTTCAAATTTTTGTTATATAAATGATAATTTTCAAGTTCTTATTAGTATTCTGAATTAACATCGGGACCACGCACGAAGCCGCTGCTGTAAAGCTAGTTTTATATATACCCAGTATTATTAAATACAAGAAACTCGTAACTTGTATCTGTTTCCGTAACTGATACTTACAACGACACTTTAACTTTTCATAAATATTTAAATTTATACCGTTAGCTTATCATTTAAAGAAACTCACGAACTTTCTGCCATTTATGTTTGTACAATTACAAAAAAAAAACTTAAAAGCCACAGCCAATTTTCAATAAAAACTCAACCTTTAACTGTATTTTTGAATAGTGTTTGTGTCTGACAAAAACAGGTTCTATGTCACAGACGTTTGGTTAAAAGTCTTTATACAGTTTAGAACGGATCTTAATCGGGAATATAAGGTTCCGTATTGACAACCGGTTTTAATGTCGGCATCTCTGAGGTCGGCTTCAGACCCCAGTTTACTAATAAAAAGGAACTTTTAAGTTTCCCTGACCTGGGTGTTGTGGCACCTTCTTTGCTTCAAATTTTCATAGCACAAGCACTAAACTACATAGCTTGAGATGTAAGCAATTAACGTGATATCTTATTTTATTTTTCATTTCTAGATGACCGGTGTACATAGTAACCCTTCCTGGACTAATAGAATAGATATTCTCAAAATATTCGTTTGGTATTCGGTATTCGGCGTATCCGGTATCTTTTCACTATTTGTATTCGGCCGAATTATTCGGTTTTGATGCCGAATATATTATTTTCATTTTCCTGGCTACAGGAGTTACAGAACACAGTAAAGAACAATATGAAAAAACTTCTCATGTATGATTTATGTCAAAAAATATGTAAAAGAAAGCATATGAAGAAAGTGTTAAATAAAGCGAATAAAATAAAACAATTAATTTTTAAACTTTAAATCAACATTTTTATAGATCTCAATAAAATCCACATTTTTTTAATTTATTTTTAAACCTAATGACGCGGCAAAACATTGAAATTGTAAGCCGAATAATTCGGCCGAATATCCGTTTTATTTACTTTATTGGTAAAGTTTTTACCGAATATTATTTGGTAGTAGGTGAAACCACTATTCGGCGCAACTCTACTACAGACATTTCAAAACCAAAATCAGCCAAATGGCCCGGCCGTTCTCGATTTTTAGGGAGACGAACAGTAATCGATTTTTATATATATACAAAATAATTTGATATAAAAGCAATTTTATGGATAACAACGTCTTTGCTTCAATAAACAAATGTTATGCGGAAATTATTTATTTTATCGTGCGCAAATCTCGAATTTTATTAAACATTGAAAACTTTAAGCCAGTCAAATCAAAACCAATCGTTTACGATGTAAATATATAGGAACCGTATGGTAGGAAGCACATTCCAACCGGTATCTAGTCAACATGGGTCGATATTAAATAGTTTAAAATTAATAACACATAGTCTCATATCAATATAAAAAGTGTATTGGTACCATACATAGGTTTCTAAGAAACCCTAAAAACAAGACGCTGTCACAGCAAGGTCGTCACAAATGCCACGACATGAAGACACCGAGCGCAAGGTTGCCCCGACTGGTCTTAGAACAGGAAATGTGGAACAGTGATAATTAATAACAAATATCCACTGTATCGTACGTTTGTCGAGATCTGCGAATAATGATTAGAGCTGCATGTTTTTTAATATCATCAATACGAGCTGTTAAACAAACAAAATTTACAAGAATATAATATTTCAATAATTTATAGATACAACGTTTAAAACCTTGATTAGAGAGGGATAGATATATACTAACTAGACTGTGAGGTCAAAATGTAGTGATCCGTAAAACGCACAGGAGTGGCAAGGACCGAAAGTTTCCGTATTTCAACCGAATAGTATTATTTTATAAGTCAATAATTACTAAATAAAAAAATCGTAGTAATATATTTCCTATTTATATTGATAAATAAGTATAATAGATGTAATTTTACAGATTCTCTATTTTATTTATGTTAGTGGTTTTACTTTTATTACAGATTATTTTAATGTTAAACTAGTGATAAAATATTCCCTTCCTTTATTGATAAGGTTTTTTTTTGTGAGCAGGCTAAATTAAATAGGTAACTCTGAATGATTCCTGAATGTGTCTAAAAAAAGATTTAGTTTTCAATTTGTAAAATAATTTAGTTAACAGATGTAAACTTAATATATTTAACTATACAGGGGTATAATTATATATTTCTTGATTACACTTGGCTACGGGATAATCTTAAATCAAATAAAAAATAATACATAATTATTAAATGAATGCAACAAGTATAGGTTTCATCTCGTTCGTAATTTCTTTTATGACGTTTCGGACTTGATTATCTTAATTATTTTAGTGTTAATACTTACTTGATTATTTTAGTTTGGTGAGTGACACTACAAAAACGGCATCATTATCTATTAAATAGTTAAGTGAGTGACATTACAGAATCGACACCATTATCTATTAAATTTCAAAATGGTAAAAATCACCAACACAAATACGTGTAAGTATTGATAAAGTGCGAGATAATAAATCTTCGGTTCTCAATTCGAGAGTTTCGCGAGTAATCGCAAAGAGGTAATATGCATTCTGCACTATCGAACTGCAATTTTAAAATAACATTCGAAATTTAAAATATTTAACGGTGGGCGGAAGTTCACCTTGGAGGTATTTCGTTCACTCGAGAATTGGATCACTCGGCACCGTGCGGGGGAAGAAAGTAATTTCGTTATCCAACCTTTTAGAGTTATTTTAATTGTAATACTATTTGAAAAGCAAAAGAACCTTTGACCATACTATCTGAATTGCGTAGATAACTTTTTTGTATATAAATGCATTAATTTAAATTCACCTTGCGACTCATAATGATTAATTGTACATTAAACTTTGAATATAACATTTAAAATTGACTAAACATTTATTGATAAATTATAGTACTTATCTACATATTTTATTACGAAACCCGGAACACTTAATTTTTCAAGTATAATTTAATTTTTATCTTGTAAATAGTGACTCAACTGTTAAATAATTCATTACTATTAAATGCTAACAATCTGTCGTAACCAGACTGTTTACATATAAAACTTTATAAAAATGAAAACTCTGACTAACGACTTGATATTAAAAGCGACCATGACTCATACTTTTGTTTTTAATTGATAATTAAATTACTGAATGTATTCTCTAACTGTACAATGTGGTGTGGGACAAAATAACTGTGCCTTTTATATGGGCATCATTGTTAAATACTACCATGGTAAAATGGATTTAACAATGGGATGATTTAACTTTCATTCAAATAAAAGGTCTCTGAAATGGTGATTTTGTTTATATAATATTTGATTAACTTTTTTTCTAAATAATAACTAAAAAATATTTGATTAATTAAAACAGATACATTAACGGTGCTAAAAATAAACAAGATTTAGCGTCAGAGTAAATATTCGCTAAAATTGCAATTTTAGTATTAGTCGCAATTCTTATTATAAAGAGAATAAACAAACCTACTACCTTCTAGTAGTTAATGTTACTGCCGTAGAACCTCGTATTAGGTTAATATTTGCTAAGTATCTGTTTAATAATAAGAATTTGGACTAAGTGCAGTCTCAGCGTAAATTTACTCCAACGCTTGTTTATTAATAAGCCTGTGAATGTTTTTGAACATAAGTCGATGCCATTATTGCTAAGCTTGGTAGTCAATAGTATTTTTCGAGTCACTATCACAATCTAAGTACCTATACCAATAGCAAATAAATTCGTTCATCTTTTCTTACTAAAATTATACTTAAAGGTGAAAGTTTGTAGGTTTGGGTGTATATTAATTACTCCTTCACGCAAAAACTACTGAACAGATTTGATGAAGTTTGGTGTATGGATATTTGTAAGTCTAAGTAAACATATTAATTTCTTTTTACCCTACTAAACGTTTATATATAAAAGTATTAACTTTTCCATATGATAAATATCAATATACTATTAACTAGCTTTACGCCAGCGGCTTCGCCCGCGTGGTCTAGTATTATACATAAAAACCTTCCTTTTGAATCACCCTATCTATAAAAAAAAACCGCATCAAAATCCGTTGCGTAGTTTTAAAGATTTAGGCATACATAGGAATATAGGGACAGAGAAAGCGACTGTTTTATACAACGGGCAATTATAATATTTTAATTTCGCCAAAACTTCAAAACCAAACGTCCAATTTTAACCATTCAACAACCAAATATTATCTACATAAACTGTACTTAGTTTATAATTTAAGCAGCGTACTCAAAATAAGTAACTTTTCTGGTTGATTTTTTACGCCATATGTCCGAATATCTTACGGAACCCTATTTTTTCCAAAATAAAATATAGCCTATGTTACTCGTGGATCTAGCTTTTGAATGGTGATAGAATTTTTAAAATCGGTCCAGTATTTTTTGAGCCTATTCATTACAATTAAACAAACATACAAACAAAGTTTTTCTCTTTATAATATTAGTATAGAAGTATAGATAAATGCAAAAAAAATAAAATCGGTCCGGTAGTTTTTCCACCGCAAACAAATAAACGAACAAAAAAAAAATCCGAGATGTATGTAGTATGAATAAAATATACGCATATTATAATAGTAGAAAAAACACATCGACGACGTGAACGAATGAAAAATTACTTATAATTAGATTAAGTGATTTTTTTATATGTAAGTTTATATAAATATTTATTTGGTATCAACAACTTTTTCTGATATATAAAAATCAATAAAAAAGGTTGCTTTAATCAATTAAGCATTCAATCAGCGATATACATTCTCATTTCACAACTAGACTTTTAACTATATTATTTTGGTAACGGAAATAAATACATAGCTCACGTTCTCATTTCATTGAAATGTTATTAAGTCATTAGAACCTTCTAAAGCGCATCTGAGCATATCATAGTAATAGCAATAATAGTAACTTAATTTCGTTGGGTTGTTAACTGTAAAACCACCATAATCAGACACTTCAATTCCAATACGAAACTTTTACAAAACATGTCAATATAGGATCCCTGTAAAATGGTAGAATTTCTATTTTGTATATCGCAAGTAGTTCTCAAATTGTAGTCGAACCCGGAGGGCATAATTGAAACTACATTTATAAAGTATTAAGTATTTTTTCCTATGCAATGGTAACTGTAATGACTCTATATCTTATTCGCAATAGAACCGTGCTATTTCATACCTACAATTTGCAAATGAGTTAAGTATCCATAAAAAAAGTGTTGAAACTATTATAATATCTAGTTTCAATGTTTTATGAACAATATTAAGACACTGGTGCTCAATTATAACATTTTTAACGACATTTGAAAGAAATAAAAAAACATTCGCGAATCATTGCTAATAACGTGATCAGAAGGCGAAACGGAACGCAACCTTCGTATTATTTCAGCAATTTATAATTACAAATATAAAAGAAATAAAAATAATGGAGTTAAGAAGAAATAAAAAATTGTACTTGATAAAAAGAAATCAATTAAGACGCTACGTATAATGATGTCGTCCGATAAACACGTAGTGAAAATTTATTTACTGCACAATCAAAGCTGCATCAATATCGGACTTAGTGCCATTAGCCATTCTCTACCGGTCAACTGGAGAGATGTAAACAGAGCAATGTATCGCCTTACACGGAACTGAGTATTGACTCGATTGAGAATTGATTCTGATTAAAGAGTGCTGCTATTATATGGGGGGTTAGTAGCCATGCGATTTTATTATAAAACGAGGGCAAAATGTTTTATCAGGTTTAATCCATTACGCGGTCAAATAAAAAACAAGATATCTCAACTGGACGTTTTCTTAAATGAAGTACCAATTTTTAAATGTTAATATTTTCCTTTATAAACGATTGATTCAAGCTAAAAATCTAATCATAAAACGGATTTCAAGACTGTATTTACTGTAAGATAGGTTTTTTTAAAGAACTTCATCATTCACTAGCATATGTAGAAAAAATAAAATAAATACATGACAAGCAAACAATCTCCTTCTACTATTGCTTCTTACGTGAATCGTTAATATATCATTTAAAACAATTAGCATTTTAATGCAACACTATGAGAACCACTGACTCAGAATGAGCAACCAAATAAAAACTAAAATAAGACGATGTAATTGTGTTAACCGCTGTATAAGGCAGTTGCATTGTGTGCCTCCAAACATGACGAAGGTCAATGGCGTTGATTTTATCGATAAATGGATCGAAACCAACTAAGACAGTGACATTTTATTATGACATTTCATTTTTAGGATTATTGTATCGTTATAAACGTATAAATAAATATTACATTACTCAAATTCCAAATCTAGTAGCCTTTACTTGTATCACGGAAATCCGAAACAAAGAAAATATCACAACACCCACACCCGAGACAATAAGGAAAGATCATTTTCTACATTGAACCGATCGGGAAGCGAATCTTCAGGGACCTCTGGATGCCGAGATTTTTAACCCGATACGTGCGAGTCACTCGTAGGTTGTTCAAATATTATACAATTCCATAATTATTAATTAAATGCGAAAGTGTCTCTTTCTTTCTCTCTCTCCCTTTATGTGAAAGCACGAGAAGAAAAATTATCGATACATTTTTATATTATACTACAATACACATCGAGGCCAAAACATTCTTTCTCGACCTTTAATTATGCTAAAAAAAATACTATTCAAACTAAAGCAATATATATATATATATATTTTAATGTTTCGTCAATGCAATCTCACGGTAAGATGTTCATTCTTTACAGACATACTACAACAACCAACACTGGACCGAAGACAAGGAAGTGTATTGTTCCAGTCACGTGCCAAAAATTGGGCCAGGCCACCTCGACAATTCGTCAGTGGGCATCCGCAGCGCCCTCAACGTACCCAAGAGCAACAACTACGTTAACGAACAGATCAGAGGCTTAGCCAGGAACAGCCATGACAATGAAAGTAAGTTGTCATTACAGTCATCTGTCTATTAAATCTATTAATGTAACTGCAAGAGTACAGACTTTCCTTGTGGTTGGAATCAAATAAAAAGTACATAGATACTTGTTTATTATATTTTATCGCGCACTGCTCACGTATATTTTTGACAAATTATTACACGCTTAATTATATTTTATAATAAACATCAGATTATATAGTTTTGAGAGTAAAAAAAACTACATTATTAAGTCACAAACCCACAGTAGAAATCATTTTACTTCGTACCATATAAGAAATCCTAATGTGTTGTTTTATTAACACTGTAACTATTCAATTTCTAGCTATTAAAACAATCAAAATAATGTGAATCTAAATATCATCATCAGCCTATTACTGCTCCACTGCTGGGACACAAACCTGTCCTATTATATAGAATCAAATATGGAGAAGTATCCATAACCCACCACGCGAATCCAGTGCAAATTGATGGGTGTTAAAGTTTCCAGATGCAGCTGAAACCAACAGCTTTACGTGCGTTCCGAAACGCGGAAGAGCTCCAAGAAAACCGAACGCACTAACTTATTGCAAAACAATATGCGACCTCCTATTATAATAAAATGTTTTTTTTTATGATTCCATAAGAGTAGTCAAGCCAGTACAGGTCCTTTGCCGTTATCGTCACGTCTATCACCAGTCAGTGACATAAATAAAGACTCGGAATCCCGTCCGACTTCCGAAGAAGTCGTTGTCGCATACCATGACGATACTGTAACATGAACTCACGGCCTAACTGTTAATTTGAGGAAAGTCGGAAGATCGATGTTTTTATTATTATTAAGAAATAAGGGCAAACCTATATATTTATATGTCAAATAATAAAAAACCATTGTAAAGTTTATCACATTGAGTAAATAGTCTAGTTTTGAAATTTCACACGCAAAATAAAAGTGATTTCGACGTTAATTGTAGAAATGCATATAGAAATCAGGAGAGAAATAATTATTACTTCTTAATTATTTCTTAATAATACGAATCGACTTAAAATATTAATTTCTCTGGATATAGTTGGGAGGCTGGAGAATGACATAGGTGACTTTTTAGTCTTGTTTATAGTCCATTGGGCACAAAGACGAAGCAGCTAATCTTTAGTAAATATATAAAGATTACAGTAATACTATTCTTTATAAAAACCTCGAACTCAACGTCAAGAACAGCGTTGTCACAGCATAGAGGTTCAAACAGATAAAACCTACTTCATAGCGGTATGCTCGACGGTGATTTTTTTAACAGAATAGCATAATTGATTTCTAGAAGTACTAATACAATACATCGTTTAGTCAACGAATGGCAATCATTTTGTTATGTGATCGTCGACTTTATTCAATAAAGAAACAAGCAAATTTTTTGATTGGGAAACGGGTATACCACAAGTTGCGTAATACCATACCATATTCTCACGTGCCAGTTTGTACTCAACGCGTTATTTGAAACATATGTATACCGAACTTACAACATATTTTTGGAGCTGCAAGTCGACGTAAGATATGTCAAAAGAATGAGAAGTGACTTCATAATCTAATATCACTTTTTGATTTAGACTTCTCTGTATGAATTAAAATAGGGAAAAGAAAGCCCTTGCTGAGTCACTTGTCGGTTCTCCTCAGTACAAGGTCTCCCGCCGTAGATTTGCGAAGCGATGGCATAAGTTTTGACATTCACAAATACTTGTAGCCGCTATTATGCTTCTGTACTTTGCAGCCTAGACTGAATATGAGATTTATCTCGGTGACTCGGTGACGGCTTCTTTTTAGTGGGTAGACAGACCTCTGTGGGTCCATTGAGCGAATACCCGATGGGATTACACTCAGAGAGGTAAACCCAGCGGTGCCCATATGACTTCGTCCCTCGCCAGGCGGCGGGGTATGCTTAAAGCATTTTCTCTACAATCAAAAATACCGAATTAATGATATTAAATTTGAATATTCTATAGATTGATTGCGTACTGATTAGAGCATTCGTTATGCGATGTGTAGGTTCAGAGGGGGCATGCCAAATCGATCTTTCTCATTGCGCCCTCAATGTCATAAACAGGGACAGACGGTTTTTAATTCATTGTTTTGCAAATTATTACGATTTTTGAAAAAGTGCTTCATAAATCTCTCGGCTAAGAAGTGGCTTATATATTCATAAACATTATTTTAAAAAAGGGCTATAAGTAAAACAATAAATGGAGAAAAGGTGAATAATAGGGAGAGAGTTGTAATTTTTTTCTATAGAGAAAATTTTATAAATTAATTATTAACTGTGAAAGATTTCTTAGAAATATAATATAAGTGGTTTTCTCATTTATAATGATAGCTTATTTGAACGTTATTTCTTTGTACATACAAAAGCAGTTGAAAAATTGACATATATGGTGTACGCACCCCCGTTGAGAAACTTTTGCAAGGGTCGGTTATTGGGTTATAATAGGGTGTGCAATTAAATATTTTATATCTCAAACTCCTCCATTCTTCAAGACACATTAAACCGCCGCTCGTTGCAGCCCATAAATCCGTACTGAGCCCTCATAGTGAGTCACACATAGCCAATTTTCTCTATACGAATCCATTCTACCAATAAAGAAAGGATTCATAGGATTTAGGATAAGGATTTTTATAAAAAGGGATTTAGAGAAGAAATGACATCGGAAAATACCATATATTTTTTAAATCAGAAAACCTACTTGGTTTCACCGTAACCGAAATTGCATATCGCACGTTGAGAATGACAATGTCACTAACCAAAAACGACATATTTTTTACTCTTGGCAACATTTTTCTTTGTTAAGTATAAACTTTAAAATGCAGAGATCCCTGTGACCGTAGCTTGCGTAGAAACTGCTAGGTGGCATAGTGACGATACGTTGTTTAGAGGGGTGGATTGCAATTTCTTGAACTTTAAACGCTCTGTAGCAGCCGCACCTTACACAAATTAAAAAAAAATAAACGATTGGTGGCTTTCTACTACCACTGGTTCAGACCTGGATAGGTCTGCCGATGGGAATCGATGTTCTGATACGGTTGAATGATACGCAGAAACAAATTATAATGCACCCACGTACCTTGAGAAGACGATGACGAGTTCCACCTCGATCGGGCACCGGCCGGTTCCTTGTCTGTCCAATATATCCGATATTTTTTGGTTTAGTCGTTCAGATGAGTGTACGATGTTACGCGTTTGGTAGATGGCGTTCAACTGCCCTCACGTTTTTTAAAATAAAAACTCGCGGGTACAGAGTGCATGACAGCTCATAAAAATGGCTGCGATTTGTTCCTGCATAATTCACCCACACAGAAACATCGATTGAAATTTATTTAAATTGAAAATACTAAAGTTCCTATTTTTTTTCGACAAATTAAAATTCATATACTTATGAATAAGGAATGGTGACGAAACATCCCGCCCACCAAAATAGCTATGGTATTTTCTGGTTACTAATACTTAGATACGACACGATATACTTAATGGAAATTACTCACTAAACTATATTAAAAAAATATATATATATATATGGTTACCCTACACCTTGAAATTGATCCATTAGAAGTTAAGCCTCCATTGGTAAGGGGCACAATTTGACTAATGGCCGTTGTACGATAGAATTGGATGCAGTTTTAATCATTGCTATTCTAACAACCCCGTCAGCTCCAGCCAGAAGGTCTTGAACTCTACCGAGGGTCCAGTGCAATGGTGCACGATTATCGTCTTTAATAATAACCATCGAGCCGATAGTTAACGGTTTCGATTCTTTGGTCCATTTGGCACGTTGATTCAAAGAATTTAAATACTCGCGTTTCCATCTGCACCAAAATGTTTGATGAAATGATTGTAACAGCTGCCATCGACGAAGTCGATTAATATTGATTGAAGAGAGGTCTTCGTCGGGAACCGCTGTTAACGGTTCTAAAGTTAAAAAATGACCCGGGGTCAATGCGGACAAATCGTTAGGATCAGTACTCACCGGACACAAAGGTCTTGAATTCAAAATGGATTCGATTTGGGTGAAAAGTGTGGTTAGCTCTTCGAAGGTTAAGACTTGATCTCCCACAACTCTATAGAGGTGAGTTTTAGCCGCTTTGATTTGTATCTCCCAAACACCGCCAAAGTGGGGAGCCGATGGAGGATTGAACTTGAATTCAATCCTCTCCGCACGAGAAGCATTCTCCATAAGAGAAGAGAGTTGATTTTTAGCACCAACGAAATTCGTACCGCAATCTGCGTGTATTACGTTACAGCGCCCACGACGTGCTACAAAGCGACGAAGTGCAGCAATGAAACCGTCCGATGAGAGCGACGAAACAACTTCCAGATGCACAGCTTTGGTAGATAGACAAACGAACAAACATAAATATTCTTTGTCTATCTTTGCACCACGATGAAGCCCCAATTTAATGCGGAACGGTCCACCAAAATCCACGCCCACGACACAAAAAGGTTTCACTTGATTGACGCGGTAAGACGGAAGATCGCTCATAAATGGTTGTAGCGGTTGAGGGTGCAAGCGATAACAATTAATGCATTTGGAAATAATGCGGCGAATTGTTCGTTTGGCTGAAACAACCCAGAACTGCTGTAAAAGCAAGAAATGTGTGGTGTTAATGCCTGGATGGCAGTAACTACGATGAATAAATTCGATGATTAAATTTGTTAAGGGATGATCAGAAGGCAAAAGAGCAGGATGTTTGTGCTCATATTCTAGCCCCGAACGAGAAAGTCGACCGCCCACCCTGAGAATACCTATATCGTCAAGGAAAGGGCTGAGTTTACGAAAGTGCTTTAATAATGATTTATTAGTTTTTAGGTTTGATATTTCCTCCGAAAAAGCGCAAGCTTGTAGTTGTTTCACGATAAGCATGAGCGCATTATGATGCTCGATGTTATCTATCAGCAGATTTTGTTTTTTAGAGATACGCTTTCGCGTCGCGTTAATAAAACGATTGACATACGAACAAACATTTAAAAGTTTGGATAATGAAGAAAATCGATGTGTTAATTCAATGAAGATGTTTGAATCATTCTTGTTCTCAACGGTAACTAACGTCAATGATTTTCGAGTTTCAGCTTGTGCGATACTCTTCTCCTCCTGAGATAAAATAAATGGTTTCACTGGCCACGATTGTTTTGCTTGTGAAAGCCAATATGGTCCCGCCCACCATAGCGAATTGTTGACAATTTCACTAGGAAACAGGCCACGCGAGCAAATGTCTGCTGGGTTATCTCCAGAAGAGACATGATGCCAACATTCCGGAGGAGCAATGTCTTGGATGTGACTAACGCGATTTGCTACGAACGTAGCCCAGCGTGATGAGTGGGAACGCAACCAATGCAGTACAATCATGGCATCTGACCACAAGAAGACAGAATCGATTTGAATTTTAGTGAGATAGGTCTCACGAATGTACTTGTATAGATCAGCCAGTAAGACTGCAGCGCAGAGTTCTAAACGAGGTAATGGAATACGCTTAAGAGGAGCGACACGAGCCTTTGAACAAACATAAGTAACTTGAATGTCACCATTTTCGTCGATAGAACGCAAATAAAATACTGCACCATAGGCAGACTCAGAACTGTCGCAGAAGCCGTGTAGTTCGAATGATTTCGCCTTACGATAGATAAGTTTGCGCGGTATACGAAGATTTGCGAGTTGTGGAAGTTGATCCGAATAAGAAGTCCATGCCTAGACGACCTCGAGAGGTGGCGTTTCATCCCAGCTTACACCGATAATCCAAAGCTTTTGGATTAAGCATTTAGCTTGAATTGTGATAGGAGATAAAAAACCAAGGGGATCAAATATCCGTGCAATCTCGCTTAGAATTGAACGTTTAGTGCAGGCGTTCTCAGATGGCATGACAGAAAAGAGAAAACAATCAGAAGAAGGATCCCATTTTAGACCAAGAACCTTCAAAGGCGAGGGGTCTGTGTTGTCAAGTGATATTGAACCTTGTATACAATCCTCGATAGGTAAATCTACCAATAGCTGTGGATCATTGCTCATCCACTTTCGAAGTTTAAATTGGCCCAATTTGAAGAGTTCGATAAGTTGTTTTTTAGCACTGATAGCAACTTCAAAATCGTCAAAACCACATACTATGTCGTCGACGTATACATCGGACAAGATAATTTGTTTTGCCAAAGGAAATTTATCTCCCTCGTCATCAGCAAGCTGTCGCAGCGTACGGCAAGCGAGATAGGGAGATGACGCTACACCATATGTGACTGTATTCAACCGGTATTCTCTGAGAGTGTCACTTGGTGACGATCTCCAGAAAATACGTTGATATTCACGGTGGTCAGGAGAAACTAAAATCTGTCTGTACATTTGTTGTACGTCGGCCATAAATACAATTTGATGTTGTCGGAAATGTAAAAGAATCTTAAAGATATCAGGTTGCAACTTAGGACCAATCAAAAGAGTATCGTTCAATGAACGCGCGTTAATATCTTTCGCTGACGCATCAAAGACAACTCGAAGACGTGTTGTAGTGGAATCGGGACGTAAAATACAGTGGTGTGGAATATAATATTTACCATCACCCTGGTCGCAAGGAACACGTGACATGTGATTAGACTCGATATAGTCAGATATGAATTCGCGATATTGAGAGTATAATTCAGGGTTCTTTGATAGTCTTTTCTCGATCGCATAGAACCGTCGCAATGCCAGTTCGCGAGAACCGTGGAAAATAGGATCAGAGTCATCTTTGAACGGATACTTGACAGCATATCTGCCTGAAGGATCACGATAATGTTCTGCTATAAATTTCTGTTCACAAAGGTTTTCTTCCGGCGTCATAGATGTCGCCTTGGGTATGCTATCTAACTCCCAAAAACGTTGAACCAATGTATTTAACTCGGTATCGATACTAGACGGTGCAGACGATGTAACTAACGCCGTATTAGGACTTAAATTCGTTTTTCCTAGTAGTAGCCAACCGAATAACGATTTAATAGCAATAGGTTGATTTTGACCACCCTTGATTTGTTGACCTAACAGCGAGTCGGCGAAAACATCAGCAGCAAACAGCATGTCAACCGGTCCGGGAATATCGAAACTGGGATCAGCTAACAATAAAGGTTTTATATGTGACCACCTTGATGTATTTAATTTCGCGATGGGTTGGTCGCTACAAATTCTTTTAATTACTTGCATTTTTAAGTTAAAAATTATTTGATTGTCTATACCTACGCTACAAGTGACGCCACCACTAATGGGAGCAACCGCTTCTCCGAGTCCGCTGACAGTAACAGAAGATAGACAAGGTACCAATTGTAAACGTTTAACAGCCGATTCTGTAATAAAATTACTTTGACTAGCGGAATCAAATAATGCACGTAAACATTGCATGTTACCATGAGCATCCTTCACCTGCACAACAGCAGTCGCGAGCAACACTGTAGACTTCGTATGCGTTCTCGAAACTAAGGTAGAAGTTACATTAGGCTGCGGTGTGTTTGTTTTATCGCGATGTAATAGCGAGTGATGCTTGCGTTTACAAGAGCGACACGTGAAAATTGACTTACGATGTTTCAATTGATGGGACGCTCTCAAACAATTAAAACACCATTTTCTTTCTTCTGCAATTTTTATACGCTCGTCAACAGATTTCTTAAGAAAATCGGAACATGTTGAGATGGAATGAGACTCGTTACAATATGGACATTTAATCAGAAAAGAAGTTTGCTTATCGTTAAAATCATTGAATGAATCAGCAGTAGGCCGTGTATTACTTGCAGTGACTAAGGCTTGAGACACACTAGGCCGTTTAATAAAATTATGTTGAATATGTTTATTATTTACTTTTAATGAATTCTCTGAGAAATGAGTGTCACGAATCATAGCCTCACATTTGGATTGTAAGAATAGTTTCAATTGATTATATGTTGGAAACTCAATATTAGAATGGTTCTCCTCAAAGCCACGGCGCATATCTGTATTTAATTTCGATAAAATATGATACACAAGAATAAAATCCCAATTTTGAACCGGTAAATTAATTGTTTTCAAAATACTTAAATTCTCTTCAAATATGTCAAGCGATTTACGAAATTGTTTAGAGTCTTTGCATTTAAATTCAGTATTTAAAAGTTCACGCCAACAAGTAAAAGCAAGATCACGTTTATTCTTATATCTGCCACATAAGGCCAGATAGGCATCATAATAATGTTCATGAGTTAAAGGGAATGCTTTAACTACAGATAATGCTTCGCCACTAAGGGATGATACCAAATAGTGAAACTTTTCCGTGTCGGTAAGTGAAGAAGAATTATGAATTAAAGCGTTAAAAGTATCAAAATACTCTGGCCATTGCTTGATGTTACCAGAAAAACTAGGAAGAGTTATTTTAGGTAACCGAATATTAGATGACGATAAATGACCTTTCGATTGCTGTTCATCTTCACTTCGAGTTAAATTCAGATAAATCGATTCGATAATGTAATAAGTGCTATCAAATTGCTCCTGCATGATAGTATCATCCTCGCCACAATCATCATTCAAAATCTCCAAAATACAAAAATGTGCATCCTCAAAAGCTGCCGTTATTTGTTTGATGCTTTTGTAATAAGAGAAAAATAGGTCGAGCTGAGAAGAATCAGTTTTGGCTAACTGACCGATTTCTAATGCCTTATGCAGACGATTAAAAGCGATAGTTCGTTTTCGTCGCAAAGACGGTAAATCTTGTGTTGAATATTCTATCTCTATAGATCTAGATTTAGACTTTTTCAAAATACTAGATTTTCTTGCTGAACGTTTGCTTAATAGTGACATCTTAGATTCAATTCAAAGTTCTAATCAAAATTATAAATAATAAAAAATAAAAAAATATATTAGTTATTAATATTTTACTTAGTGTGCCACCAACCTAATGCAAAAGAATTTTGTTTACTACGAACTGCGCTCGACAAAAAAAAATATGCCTATGATCGATGCAGTTGTGATGAATCACACCTAACGCAGCAGTGGATTAGAATGCGATAAATGATCACACCAAATAGGTATTTTTTTTTTTAAAATTACGAAAGTATCTTATTACACTTTAAAGTTATTTAAATTTTAGAATTGAGCTTCACCGGGCGCGCTCGACGCGTGACCGGCGCGATACGTTGACGGTTGCAGAACACAACTACCTCCGTTATTTGATAAAAAATGTTTAGGTTTAAAATAATTTTAATTACAATTATTTTTAATATTTAACGATAGTTTGATGAGGTACGAATGTTGATTGATATACTAGACGGATAAATTGATCTAAGAAAATGTCAAATATGAAATTATTGTAAGCCGACAAAATAAATTAAGCACCGATAAATATAAGTGATTGCTTAATTTGAGATCTTACAGTAATTCAAGACAAATCTCAGCCGATAACTACGATATGAACCTCGCTGGTGATATTTAATTGATTTAAGGTAGCCCGTAAGTGTGTAGGTACTGATACCGAACGATTTTGATTTGGAAATTCTAATTAAAATTGATTAACCCTGCAACCAATAACCGTTAGAAATTAAGATAAATTGATTTACCGATTACAAAGTATTTTTAACCAGAAACACCACGCATAAAGTAAAGTATGGTATAGTAAGAACACGTGCTGATGGAACCCGTCCCGGGTTTCGGCACCAAAAAGTATGTAGCAGCCGCACCTTACACAAATTAAAAAAAAATAAACGATTGGTGGCTTTCTACTACCACTGGTTCAGACCTGGATAGGTCTGCCGATGGGAATCGATGTTCTGATACGGTTGAATGATACGCAGAAACAAATTATAATGCACCCACGTACCTTGAGAAGACGATGACGAGTTCCACCTCGATCGGGCACCGGCCGGTTCCTTGTCTGTCCAATATATCCGATATTTTTTGGTTTAGTCGTTCAGATGAGTGTACGATGTTACGCGTTTGGTAGATGGCGTTCAACTGCCCTCACGTTTTTTAAAATAAAAACTCGCGGGTACAGAGTGCATGACAGCTCATAAAAATGGCTGCGATTTGTTCCTGCATAATTCACCCACACAGAAACATCGATTGAAATTTATTTAAATTGAAAATACTAAAGTTCCTATTTTTTTTTGACAAATTAAAATTCATATATTTATGAATAAGGAATGGTGACGAAACACGCTCATTACTCAAAATCGCATTTTTTGCATTGTGTCGCTATCGTTCTCAACGTACGATATGTTTATCATTTATCGTTTATTTTTGATGGAACGGAGTTAGGATCTAACACCGCCTCTGATGTACAGATAATCTTCATGAATATTTATTAGCAAAAATTATAATTTCGTTCTTGGACAAAATGAATAGGCTATTTGCAATAGAAAAATAATGAAACAGTACACATAATTATTTGACTTATCACTCGTACGAATTAACGTGACCACTGAGAGATATTTGTCTTCTAATGAAAATTTAGAAAATTTCAACTGGATCTTTTAGTTTAGTTAAAATCGTATCCGTGAAAATTGTCTGTGCATTAAAGCAGAGTCAGGTCCTACATCGGTTGCATCATAAATTATCGTATAATACGTTTTATTGGAATCGTATTAGCATTTCGAAATACACGAATTTTGCTTTTTGGAGAAATAGAATAATATGCTTTCAGGTGTCTTTTTTTTATATATATAAAATGGAGGGCAAATGACTGCGCTCCACCTGATGGTAAGTGGAGGCGGTCCAAACGCGAGGACAGCTAGTGTAAAACAGTACGTAGGTACTGCACTAGCTAACCTCACCTTGCCGACCTGCAAGATGCTTCTTCACGCCCCGCTTGAAGGACCCCATGTCATAGGATGGAGGGAATACATGGACCGGGAGACAATTCCATTTTTTGGAAGTACGACAAAGAAATGAGTCGCCAAATTTCTTTGTACGCGAAGGAATCTTTGCCACAGTTAGTTGGTGGCAACGCAAACCAGCACGTGTGGTCCTGAGGAGGAAGGGAGATGGGGGGATAAGGGAAAAGAGTTCTTCAGAGCATTCACCATGGTAGAGACGGTAGAAGACGCTGAGCGAAGCAACGTCTCGGCGCAGTTGCAGGATTTCTAGGTTCTTGGTGACTTCACCATTGCCAATAATGCGTACTGCGCGGCGCTGCAATCTATCCAAAGCATCGAGTAAGTACCTAGCGGAGCCATCCCAAAGGTGCGAGCAATACTCCTAGCATGACCGGACCTGCGTTTTGTATAGCAGACACAGTTGTTCGGGCGTGAAAAAACGCCGCACCTTGTTCAGGACACCGAGTTTACGTGATGCAGTTTTAATAACAGACTCGATGTGGTTTTTGGGATTCAGATCACAGCGCACTTCCATCCCGAGCATGTTGATGCTGCTCTGTAGAGGCAAGGTTGTGCCCTGAAGAGAGGGAAGGGAAGGGAATGGGGGGTCTTGGCGGTAAATACGCAGACCTGAGTTTTCTTGGTATTGAACTCAACCAGGTTTTCAGCACCCCATTTCGATATGAGATCCAGAACGTGATTGAGCTCAATGACAAGATTCTCTCTTTTCTCCAGGATTTCCGCCCGTCCGACCGTAGGAGCCCCGTGATATCCCACATGCACTGTGCTGTCGTCTGCATAGCAATGGATATTTCCAAGTGGAAGCATGTCATTGATATGCAGCAGAAAAAGTGTAGGGGATAGAACGGAGCCCTGAGGCACACCGGAATTGACTGTCTTAAGCTGCGAAGAGCATCCGTCAGAAAGAACACGGATTTTACGCTCACGCAGGAAGTCGGCTATCCAGGCGCATAGTTGAACGGGCAGACCGTAGGCCGGAAGCTTGGAGAGAAGTCCCCTGTGCCAAACCCTGTCAAATGCCTTAGCAATGTCAAGACTGACAGCCAAGGACTCGCCGCGCTTGTCTATAGCTTCACCCCAGAGGTGCATGACGTGCGCTAGAAGATCACCCGTTGATCGTTTTGGTCTAAAGCCATACTGACGATCATTTACAAGGGAGTGATCTTCTAGGTATCGGATCAGTTGGGAGTTAATAATCCTTTCCATGACTTTACACAGCACAGAGGTGATAGCTATAGGGCGGTAGTTTGCAGGGTCTGACCGATCTCCCTTTTTGGGCACTGGCTGCACAATGGCCTCTCTCCAAGCCTCAGGTACACGACCCGAAGAAAGTGATAGCTGATATAGGCGCGTAAGTACGGGAGACAACTCCGCTGCACACATTTTTATAACAACCGCAGGTATGCCATCAGGACCACTAGCTTTCCGGACATCGAGTGACTGTAGTTCCGCACGCACATCACACTGCCTGATATGAATATCAGGCATAGTGAAGCCACAAGAAGGTATCGCTGGTGGCAGTGCATTACAGTCATCGATTTGGGAGTTAGCCGCGAAGAGGCTTGCCAAGAGGTCGGCTTTCTCCTGCGGCTTGTGAGCTAATGTTCTATCTGGACATCGAAGCGGTGGCACTGAGGGCTGGCAAAAATTGTTTTGCACGGCCTTGGCGAGACGCCAGTAGCTACGGGAGCCCGTAGGGTGCGTAACTAACTCATGGCCAATACGTGCGACGCGCTGGGCATCCGCTCTGATGTAAGCCCTCTTACAGGACTTGGAAGCCTGATTGTAGGCCGCTTTTATTGAGTCAATATCGGGATCCCTCCGAGCACGACCCCTGATCCAAGCTCGATATGCCAGCTGTTTAGACGCAACAGCGTTATCACAATCGCGATTGAACCAGCGGTTGTGTTTGCCCATACTGATCAGATTGGAGTGCGGAATGTAGTATTCCATAGCAATACCGATCTCCTCAGTAATAGCAACGGCGCTCGTTGTCGGATCCTTCTCACAAAAGCAGCGCTGCTTCCAAGGAACGGATGCAAGGTACTCGCGCATGCCGTCCCAATCCGCTGAGCCATAGTGCCATACGCGTCGTCGAGTCCTCGGAGGTTGAGGGGGCTCGATTCGCGGCACTTTGGTGGATATCAAGCAGTGGTCGGAATTGCCCAGTGGGGCACGAACATCAACCTGATACCCGACGGGATGGCTCGTAAGCAGAAGGTCCAGTAAGGAAGGCGCTTGACCGACTATATCTGGGATCCTGGTGGGCTGATCGACCATTTGAGTCAAGTCATGCGTGAGAGCGAGTGCGTGGGCTGATCTCCCAGCATGGTCCGTCTTGGAAGAACTTAACCACGATTCGTGGTGAGCGTTGAAGTCCCCCAAGAAAACCAGTTCTGCGTTAGGATACTGCTCCTGCGCGTAATCTGCTGCCCGACTGAGGTGGTCATAAAGTCGAGTTGTCTCCGTATCGCCAGTGTGGGATCTGTAGAGGCACACATAGACTCGAGTCTGATGACCTAAGTCCATATGTACCGCTAGGAGGGAAAAGGAAGGGTCCTCTAGGCAGCGCAATCGGTGACAGCAAACATCCGCCCGGACAAACAAGCATACACCGGCTTTCGCTTTGAAGGACTCTTCAAGTGCGTAGCCGGGATAGTGAAGGTAGCTTGTATCGTCCGGGCGGAGAATTTGCGTCTCCGTCAGAAACAACATTGCAGGCCGTGCTGTCTCTAGGTGCTGGTGGACAGCATTGAGGTTGGCATGGAGTCCCCGTATATTAGAGAACTCAACCTCAAACAGCGAAGGCATGGGGTTGTGCAATGCTGTACGACCAGAACGTGTTGCTGTGGCTGCCATAACGATAAGGGGTGAGGGGACGTGAAGCAGGAGGGCATTGTCGCGACTGCTCCAGTCAAAAATATGGGCGCCTGTTTCCCCAGGTGTTGCCCACAGAGGAGTAGCACCGATCCGCCAGACGGAAGGGCCCCCGTACCCCCCCGAGAGTGGCCGCCGGGACCCACGCTCCGGTCACCAACCGGCACGGCGGTCCACCCCAAGATTATGCGTGGCATGATAGGGCAGCCTCACGAGCTGGTTAGGCACGCTTGGGCCCCTGTACTGTACCACGGGCGGCCAGCGGTCAGCCGTTTCTACGGGTCTCCCTGGCTGGCGGGTCGATGCAGTCCTCCTGGCACTGGTTCGACGGAGGCGCCCACCGGACCCAAACAATCGCGGCAATGTCGTCCCGAGCTCTGGTTGTACGTTGGCTAATCCCGAAACGCGCTCTACGAGCGAGCACTTCACGGGTTTTTCACCATGTGTGTACGGTGGTAACTAACCAGGCGGGATTAAACCCTACCACCAGTTGCGAGCAGATCTGAACTCGAATTCTTTTAGTCGCCTCTTACGACACCCACAGGAAAGGAAGGGGCGGTGAGTTATGTATTCTTTCTCCGTCACCGCACGGATCAATGTACGAGTAATACGTCTTGTCAATTCGTACGAGTAATACGTAATATTCTCTACATATTTGTAGTTATATTCTATTCTCTACATAGACTACCTAATTAAGATTTAAATTTAAATTGTCAAAACTATAACGGTTGCCTGTAAGAAATTTTATGTACAATAAAGAATTATTCATTCATTAATAATAATATAGAACTACCCAACATGTGACTTCTTTGAGTAATTTATTCTATTATGTATATACCGATGATAATAATATGTAAATAAACTTGATTGTAAAAACATTCAATTATATTTAAAAAACATGGTATTTATCTATTATTTAAACAAATTATACATAATTATTTTGTGTTATTATCAGAGGTTGGAATTAGGTAGAGTTATTTATGTACTTGAATCGAAATGTTGATATGAATGTGGACCTTCCCGGGATTTCTTTATTTCTTTCTTTCATTGATGTAAGTTTGGCAACGTCGTGCGTGCAGCGCAGTGGGGATTTTTTTCTGCTCTTTAAAATGAATCTCGGGATTTGAGGCATATCTACTTTATTCTTTCGCTGTATGAAATCAGTGTAATTACATGAATAACTCTACCTAATTCCGACCACTGGTTATTATATAACAACAAGGCCTCTGCCCCAAAAGAGGAGATATTGATAGGCTGATTATGATGACGTAACAGATATAACATAATGTACAGGCAACAACACGACCTGTTATACAATATTTGTGGTAACCTGACGTTCAGCCGCGTCTACATACAAAATTAGTGTTAGCCTTAAAACAACTATTGTTTTTATAATCGAAATTAATATTTTTTTCATTTAAAACCCGCTTAAACTTTTTTAGTAAAATATCAAAGCACTGAAACTTTTTATTAATATTGAACAAAGTTTGCAAAAAACATTAATTTTTGTGTGCCAGTTTACAAAACAATTAGTGAGTTTTGATGCAAACCGATTGGTGAATATAAAAAAAAATTACACTTAGCAGGTTTTTTATAGGCTTCTTGGTTCATTCTTTTCTTTGGTTACGTTTTGCCAGAGATAATATTTACATGTCGTCCCATAATGTTCCGTTAGGTATTTCGTTTTTTTAATACGTGGTAACTCAATATCTACCTGTGAGCAATGTTTTGCTTAGCACTTTAAACATTTGGAATAAGGTCTACTTTCCAACTTTATACCACGGGCCGAATCTGTAAAGAATGCTGTTTCATTTCCGAATAATCTACTTCATCATAGTGGTGAATTATGCTTCTTTTCCTTCTTTTTACCTGACTGCGCAACTCAAAGGAGGGTAATGTGTTTTATATCTTCATTGTTCTAACAATATTAATACTTATATGATGAATTAATTTTACATTACATTCTATTTATGTTTACAACTCAGATCTTATTAAGTGAGATGGAATTTGATTAATAACACTAAACTAAATTAGGTACACACTCATAAAATACATCATCATCATCATCATCATCACCAGCCCTTTTTATGTCCCCACTGCAGGGGCTCAGGCCTTCCTTATGGCCATCCATGAGGATGATGGGCATTAAGGAGGATGGGCCATGACCCTCCACGCTGGCCCAATGCGATTTGGAGGGTATTAACGACTGCAAATGCAGCAGGAACCAACGGCTTAACGTGCCTTCCGAAGCACGGAGTAGCTCGAGATAAGAATTTTTTGGTCACCCATCCCGTCACCGACCCTTGCGAAAGTTGCTTAACGACTATGATCGCGGGCCGCGGCGCTTATCCACTACGCCACCGAGCTACTCTTCATAAAATACATTAGAATTCAATACATATATCTAACAAAACTAACTATTCAATTATTCATGACATGTAGATAATTTTGACACAACTTCTACATTTATTCAGAGTTATGCGTTTTGGTGAGCAGTTAGCAGGTTCATATTCAGCATAAAGTACATCTATAGTCATAACAATAATAACTTACGAATTCAACCATTGGCATGTCTGATGTCCTGGATTCGATACCCATTCGGGTCGATATAAAATCTATAATGTCTTGTGTACTGGTGTTGTGACTTGTGGTACCTTCATTGTTTCAGATTTCCAAGTACTACTTAATTTGTAATCTAACCAACGTATGTGATGTTGTCTTATATTTAATTATTTTTTATTTATGATTTCATTCGAAATTCAAATGCCAGTTGACATAACGTAAATCATTCCTATTCACAGAACACTAACCATTCATGCGATACAGCGCCTACAATACAATTTCTAGAACGCCAATGCACTTGTCCCTAACCAATTCAACAGAACCATCGGCCGAAAGAGAGGTCGGGGAGCGAGAGGGGAGAACTTGTTGCAAAACAAGCCGCATTCCATTGGTGCAGCCCACTGACCTAAAGCTCAGACACTATGCGCAAGCGCATACATGCCTTAGTACCGGTGTGTGTACTAAGCTTAAATATGGTAAACAATCTTAATAAATAAAAGTTTTGATTTCTCTCGCATATTTCTACCAATCTGTAACATTTTTGAAAATATTCTAGGGCTTTATTATGCTTATTAGGGATAATGTAGATTATATGTATTTGAAAATAAAAACTATCTAATCGTTCTAGTAGTTTTGGAGCCTATTCAATACAAAGAAACAAATATTTGGTCTTTATAATATTAAATTATCTAAACTAACTTTGAATAGAAAAATGACTACTATTTTATTTAAAAATCATTTTAAAATTTTTGAACTTAGATACCACGTCAACCTTACTAATGCCACTTCTGCAGGTTTATCGTGTAACTACACTTACATCGATTTCCTTGATATCAGATTGAATCAAAACGCTCACAACGTTTGTTACTGTGGTACGTTCAATACATCATCTACGTGAATGAATTTTACTGAACATTCAGTACAGTTTTGAACGTCGAGTGCATTTTGATTCAATTTGCTGTCAAGGATATAATATAGTTGGATAAGGTTGTAATTGTTACAAGGAAAACCATTCGCTGAAAGAAATTGGATTGGTAAAGTAAAATTCACCAGTTACAGCCCCAGGTTTAATATTTTTTTTAAACATTTTTCCTTGGGAATAAATATCATTATACCATTATGAATGAAAAATTACCCAAATATAAGAATTCATAAAATAATATGATATGGCGTGCTTTGTTAACATTAAACTGTTATTAATAACCTGTTTTGAAATATTCCTCATACTAAAAGACGTTATTTTATGACTAATCAGATTAAAAGTTGTTTGGATAATTCATTTCATTTTTTTATTTTCTTTAAAATTTGGCCTCGAGTTAAATGAAGAGGTTAATATCGTATTTTTATCCCCGTGATATTTTATTTCTTAGAAATATTTCAATAGCGAGAAGAAAAACACACACAGTAATGACTTTCACAATGGCTATCGACACCTTAGACAAGAGGACAATTTGGAATAGTTAGAACAGAAAGGCAATGAATGATGCAAAGAACTCGAATAAAGTTTAAACGGTACATTCCTACCAACCGCCGGAGACAATAAAATTCTGCAATATAATTAAATTCTAATGAAAAATAACATCTAGTAAAACTATAACCCACATAGATATATTCCAACACAAACTCACTCTCTTGTCTCATTAAAATTGTTTGTAGCAGTTTTTGCGTACTTCCTATTTTTTATTGAAAATTCAGTACCTCCATATCGTCAATGAAATAATATAATAATATTAATGATAGATTGATTGATCTTTCTGTAATGTTGCTTTAAAAACTAAGTTCATATTATTATTGTAATCAAAACAAATGAAGTTCAAATAAATATAACAACATGAGTCAATAAACGTAAAAAGAACATGTCTTTTGAATGAAAAATTAACACTACTCCATTATCGCTGAATAACTTGTGTAAGTATTAGTCACTTTTTTGTGCTGAAAAAGAGTTTTTATTATTTTGAAGAGAAGAATAATTTTTAATAACTTAATAAAGATCCGTCTCAATAATACTAAATACCACTAAAAAGTTTGTATTCTCTTATTTATTTATATATGGAATAGTCAGTTTTATCACCAAATGGATAATATTTCGTCAACAGTTTAAGCACCTTACTACCGCGGCTAAGCTTTTGCAATAGAGGCATATATGGTTGTGTAACATTTAACCATTTAAAGTAATCGTCGCGCGATATAACTAAGAAGGTAACTGGGAATATATAAAAAATGAGACTAGTATTTAAACATTAGGTCTTTTGAGTGAGCTGAACTGCACCTAATTTTAATTTTTATTGCAGTTTAGACAGAGCATGCAAAAAGTGACACGATAAAAAATACAAGCGCTCAAACCCGTTTTTAAAGTAATTTTATGAGTAAGATTTTATGACATACTGTCGTCTAATAAGACCCAATGGTTTTAAACCTAATAAGATACACTGATTTTGACCTATGGAGTGCTGAAAATCAATTACCATATTTACATTATTTTGTAATTATACCCTTTTTTTAAGGGAAAATAGCCAAATGTCCAAGTCATTTTATAACCGAGGGAATCACGCAGTAGGTACAGACTTAGTTGTTGTTCCTAAAAACCACTGGACAATCCATACATAGGATAAAACAAAGCCCCTTCCGGTGTCTGTACGTTGAAATCTTTTAAACTGTACGACGGATTTGAATATGGTTTTCCTCAATATACAGAGTGTTTTAATGACAGGTTTCATTTATAATACCACGCGGGCTGCAAAGCTAGTAAAGTATAGATATAATTGTAACACATTTATCGTAAACCCAGCCGTGTTATATATTGTGTATAGTGATTTCAATATATCACAAGTGCTGTTTTATGAACATTTTATAATATATGTATATTTAAGTTAAACGTTAATAATGGTACCAAACGAACATTTAATTTAGCATTACATTTGTTTTATATACTTAATACAAACGAAGTATATACTAATATTATATATGTCGGCGGGTAGTCAAAAGGGGCTATTACGAAGCCCAAATAGATCTTCCATATCGGAGGACTATCTTTAAAATAACACTGCAGGCGTGTATACCAACGTGGATTTGTTCCATTTTATCACTTTTCACAAGAAAATATAACGAGATGAGCGTGACGTCGTCGGATGTCTTTACTTCTCGGCGATCGGAAACAGAATGTGTGCCAAAATGGCGACAACTTGCTTTTTATTAACGAACTGTCAAAGTCAGTGTCACCATTCTAATAAAATTAAAAGTATCATGATCACCCTCTCTTTACAATCGAGTAATTAAGTAATCGAGTAACTAGCAATTAAAATAAAAGAAACTAAATCAAACGATCTTCGTAATGATGATGCGACATACATATTACTTTAATAAACAGATAAATTTGATTGTTTGCATCGAATTGCTCCGTAACTGGACAGATTTTACAAATTCTTTCACTTATGAGAAATTATATCATACGCGGTTGACATGGGCTATAATCCTCTAGTTATAATAATAAAGGTCCTTAGTTAACGAAATCGGACAGTTTACCCATTTAATACACTTCATTGAGATTTATTAACCCTATTCTTTTGTATATTATTCAACAAATACCTGTTCTAATCATTCATTAATAGAATATTATTTTGAATGATGTCACATCGCTATGGTATGCAAAGCGTCATAGAATAGGGTCACAGCTCAACGAATTCAACTCTTTTGTAAATTGATCAGTTATGTAAACGGAACTAAGTAATTTTCTGACTAAAGCGTATTCAAATCAAATTAATAGATACGATGTACATGGATGTACTAAAATAATATTAACTGTAAATATATTATCTGTGAAATCGTACAGAAAACGTAATCTTATGGGCTTTTGGATGTTCTAAATATTACGGATATTCTCTATTTTTTATTGGACGTGTTCTCTCTCTATTTTCGTTTTTTATTAATATGAGGCGTAGGGAATTGATTAAAAAATATTATGTTCATGGAATATAGTCTTATAGTAATGGCCCTAATTAAGACAGACAACCTATTAGCTTAATGTCTAATTTTATAAACAACCGCCATTTCTTTCAAAGGTATAGAGCTTGTGATAGCAATTTATGGAATAGTATAACATTTTAAGTGGCAATCTCTTTCGGAACGAACGATGATTTGAATGATCAATAAATATAATAAAAACTTAGAAACAAGAAAGCATATTGGATAATTCCAACTATCGTGAATTTAATGGTTCCTTTTAAATATCGAGTCGTGATAGATTTTAAATTTAGAGATTAACACCCGGTTTCTGAATTGAGAATTTGCCGCTTCATTCAACAACGAATACTAAAGACCAGACTAATAGATATAAATATTTAAGGGAGCTCCCATACAATAAATGTGATTTTTTTGCTCGTTTTAGGTACAGAACGCTACAAGCACGAGTCCGACTCGCGCTTGGCAGGTTTTCTATGTATATCGTAGGAATTGAGAGGAATAAGTAGATAGCTATATTATTAAAGGTGTTGTTTGTTAACAAAAGAAAGACAAATCGTAATATAAAAAGATAAATCCAGGGTTCGCAAAAATCCGATATTTATAATAAATATCAAAATATCCGTTATTCTATATTTATCGGATAAATATCATGCATATGAAAAACTTTGATTTTTGTGCTGCCAGTTGCTTTATTTAATATTTTATCTTTTAAACTAAAAGTGTAAAATAAAAATTGAGTTTGATTTATTTAATATTTGTTTATTTATTATGAAATAATTAAAAAATCCTCGCCCGCATACTGGGCGAAGATTTCCAGTAAGGGATAGGGGGAAATCCGATATTTCTAGTAAGTAAGATTGCTACTTTGGGCCAATGTTGCTAGTGTCACTGAGACTGAATATTCAATAAAACTAACAATAAATATTTTAAATATCAATTGATATATATCGATGTATATATCAAGATATATTTCATGAAATATATCCGTTGATATTTATCAGCGAACCGATAAATCGAACATATTTCTAAGATCCCTAAGCTAATATGAAAATTTATTTAATTTATATTATTTCTTGACTCATTAAAAATATATAAGCAATAATATTTCACAAACTTGTTGAGAGTTATCGGAGGTGCTACACGATTTTGCGGACTTAGGTAGTTTTCAAGAATATGTTGCTTTATTTATAAATCCTAGATATAGTATATATTTTTTAAATCTACATTTATAGTTCTTATTTCAAAAGTTGTTTCCTACGTGAGATATCGATATGTATGTACAAATGTGCACCAGCCATGCCATTTTTGCGATGTATCGTAATTAAACACGAACTTCATTGGTCATTTAACGAAATACAACTCTATAAGAATGTCAGTAACAAATTCTGTGTATAGAAACAACGTACAAACAAAAGGTTGTAAGTAGGTATTAAAATCTCAAGACATTATCACATCAAATACTAATACTACAGTTATATTATAATATACCTAAGAAAACAACTTTTTGTTATTCTGACCGGTTCTTAAATACTGTTATTTATAAAGCATTTGTATGGAAATTATAACTCCGAGTAACATTAACATTCTTATTCATTTGTTCGAAGATCATCATAATAAATTCTTTGACGGCATGCCGAGGTTTCAATGACAAAACTGATAATTTCCATAATACAAAACATGTCGGTATGAGTTGAAAATATACACACCTTCGAATAGAATAACTAGGTAGGTATAATTACGTATAAGATCATCATATTATTATATTTTTACTAGATATGCTATGTTACTCGATTTCAACCGCTAATCATATAATAATATGTAAATAGTAGTAATTAATAAGATAATGTAATATATTATACCGTACCGTATTATAAATAGTACAGAAATTTAAAGGACAATGTCCAAATTAGCCTATGAACCTCTAAGAATATCTTGTATATCATAATTCTTATCATATTTTATGATTAATATATCAGCTTTTAAAATCAAACGGACACTGCCCATTTTTGTAATTACTTTAAAAAGTAATATCAATACATTTGATAAACTTCAATAAACGCTGCCACCATATTTTAATAAGTTGACAAATCAGGATCTATGCACAATTTGATGTATAATCAACCAATGAACACTTAAAGCGCTTGACATTAAAACGAGACTCAAAACGTTCGTAGATTTTTAAGCGGCTGGAAGCGCTCTTTTACATACGTTTGACAATTTTGAACTTTTGAAGTTTTGTTTGACAATCGCTTTCATACTCGCGTTGTGTTTACGTCGCTTGAGTTTGTTAGTACGATTTCTTGTGTCTTGTGAATATTAGTTATAAAATAACGACTTGGCTTGAACTAAGGACTGATTTCGTCTTATAATATCGACCTCCGGCAGTGATTTACGGCATACCGACCTACTATAGACAACGACTTGGCATTTATTTAACGGACATTAAAATGGAATCTGGGTGTGTTGAAGTATTTTGTGTTAATTGCGGTTCAGCTTCTGGTTGCATGGTATTAGAAGATGAGCAGATCCTTCAGTGTATACAACACTGGGTTGCTCCAAGATTGGTAAGTACATGCTCCCGATACAGAACCTACAGAACCTTTTAAAGCAAACAACAACAATCAACATTTAAAGCAAAGTAGACATACATTTCCCTACAAAAAGCAAGTAAAACAAACATTAAAAAGAATCTAACCGCACGCTACAATTGTTAAAATTATAACCTCAAATCCAAAATATATTTTTTGATTTATACATTTCTTAGAAGTGTCCGTTACTTAAACATGTATTTAGACGTAAATATAGATACTTTGGAACACGAAAAGTGATAGTACATGCTTAGAGGTTCTTAGGCGAAAAATGTATGGGGGCTGGACATTGTCCTTTAGATGATAAGTTATTTATTGGCTTTTATACTTTGTCATCCTTTTCAACGTAACATCGAATGTCCATGCAGTGAATATGTAGCACAACCATTATTACAAAATGAACTGAATGCAGTAAGTATTTTATGCCAGTGGTTTTAAACTATTTGTCGGTAAATTAAATATAAGTCCCTACACTGCCTACAACTATTTTCTAGAACTCTTCAAATACCTCTGAATTCAAAACATTCCAAAATACGTGTATTCGAATTCTCATTTATCAATTCGCAATGACATACTCTTTTTACATGAGTTTGTAGAAATAGTAAAAAATTATAAGTAATTAGAAATGGAAAACATGTGAATTTCAGGGGTAACTTTACGATTCTCTTCTATCGAGAAAATTTTATTAATTCACGGTTTGGTTGCGACAGAACTCTCAGAAATACGGTGTAGTTTCCTCGTTTTAATTACAAATTATTCGAAACTTGTTTTGTTACACAAAAATAGTTGAATGTTAGTATATATTTTTCCCTAAACTTAAAAATAAACACACACTTGTTACTTTTTCGCTACTACAGAGCGTATTTTCAGGCGTTAGCCCCGCTGTCCCCAGTTTTTTGAATAAGACATAACTTCATATACGTCTTGATAAAGTATACGCGCATTACTCTATCGAATCAATTAGAACTAATGGCGCTACCGTGCCTTTCTTCGGTGACGTTCTTTTAAAATGACCACAGTTTTGATGTCATGAATAAAGCATTATTACCCTTTGTTACAGTGTCCCCAATTCGTGCGACTAACGGCGGCAGCGTGCACGCGTCGCCCGCGCGCGAAATATCGCGCGACACACCCGACTATCAATACGGGCGATTTGACGCAAGTGCATTACACATTGCACATGCGCTTAAACAGACAGAATTGCAGAAGGCATACCACAGGCCGAGAGAGAAGCCAATAGACTGTTATCTGGTAAGTACGAAAGATGCTTGTTATGATAATTAGCGAAAATAGCGATACTGATACCTATTCATGATGCGACCTACAATATGTCATGCAGTAGCACCATATTGGCTGTATTAAGAAAATGGGTATAGTTGCAACAATTTATTAGATCTATACTTAAAAAACAGCCAATTAAGAGTTTCTCGTGCAACGTTTACGGCTTTCTAACGTCACAATTTCTTGAACTTTCAGCCTTTAATGAAAACTTTAATTCAGTTCATCTTTTTTACCAACTTGTACTACTAATAAGTATAATAAGCATAACTTTATGACGCCAGTACAAGACGCAATGTTACCAAACTTGAACTTTCCTTATTTATGGACAACATAGTGGTCAGCTAAAGTTTGCGAATATTATAAAGTGACATAATGAGAGAGTGAAAAATCTAATTAAATTGCTTGAAACATAAATTGAGTAATATTTAATAATAAAAATAATAATTTCATTTATTTTCTCCACAAACTTTTACACTTAAACAATGTGCTTACTATATATAATCATAAACATAGTTTGTAGAAGACTGACATCTAAACTAGGCAATAAATTGCTTGTATTTTAGAATATCAATTACAAAAACTAAGTAAATCAGACTTAAGATGGTACCTATATAATGAAAATTATATGATCATATATTCGAATTAGGTGTTCATATAAGTATGATAATATTATAATAATTACCATATCGCATATCATTGAGTGTAAAAGAATTAGTGTTAAACCAAATTTATACTATATGATATTGAAAATAGCTGTTCCCGCTAATTTTCCATTCAACATATGTAATTCGCCTATTCAGTGCAAACAAACAACTAAATAAATAATTCTCTTTTTAATATTAGTAAATAGACTCTGAAACATGTCTCTTATAAAATAATTTCATAGAAAATCAGAACGTTTTTCGTTCTAATTGTATCTTAGTTAAGGAACACTTGAACAGAGAAAATATAGCTCGTTAAGATAACGTTACGCTCCACATATCTAATTTATTATGGTATTTCTTGACAACTTTTTCAGACCATGATAATTTATTATTACATAGACTTGTATGGCAGCTTGGGCAAGGGAACAAATTATTGTTTGACTAGAAACTTAAAAAAACAATATGGGAAAAGTGCAAAATAAACAACACTCTATTCTCTCCATTACTTGTGATGGTTCAATCGATAAAATACATTCTTTATTACATTTTCAAGTAGGATTTATATAATTGAACCTCTTGGTGCGAAAACGCGGAGTTTAACACTATATAATCTATAGTAATATTATAAAGAGATAAGATTTGATTGTTTGTTTGTAATCGAATAATAATAACTTTTGGTATTTACCAAAAAAAAGGCAATATGGTATTGCATAACAGATGAAGTCCTAAAAAATACAGTAGTGTAGATCTGTGGGAACTTAGGACTCCGTTACTTAAGAACTCACAAACTTGTGTTGACAAAAATAATACAAATATATAATTTTGCGAAAGTACAGAGGGTCATATTGCTTAAATACTAACTTTAAAATATTCTATAATAATTATATTTATAAAATTCATAAAAGTTTACTTAATGGGAATAGCTTATGAATCTACTAGATCGATATAAAAAATCACCTACATAAGGGAAGCTACATCATGCGAACAGGCTATAATTTACGAAGGCGAACTGAAAATAACTAGTTTTTATAGAATAGCAAAACTGACCTGTCTCGACAGACTATGATTACCATATTAGCGTACTAATTACTATGTTAGAATTCCTACAAACATACCGTAATTATCAATAGGCCCACATCCACAGTACAAAATAGTGTAATATCTGCAGATACATCTCACATACCTGTCCTTTGGAGTGAAACAAATCGCGTGTGCCTAAAGAATGTGCGAGCACGGCATAAGCCATGCGCGACCAGCGAAATCTAAAAACACATCAATCATTCTATTTTGTTCTTTATCTATTAGTTATCGCACTAAAAAATGAATATATTAAACATAAGATATTCAGTTAAGTTGACTAAAATCAACGCTCCATCTCATCATATGACTCTCATTAACTCTCCATTAAATAGTTTCATTACTTAAATTAATATAAGGAAGTTCTTGTTTCCAAAACATCAAAGGTAATTTAAATACAATCTGTCTTAAGGTGGTCGTCGACTGTCGTTGTCGCGTCACCGACCGCACGGCACGACACGCTACGGATTATACGGATATTCCGATGTCATATATGCATATCCTTACACATTTTTCATAGATCATGCAAGAGTAACTAAATAATATTGCCGGAGAACACATAGTATATTAATTTTATTCTTATCGCCTCCATTTATTAGTGGTCTATAAGGTGGACTTAATGCCTTAGGCATTAAGTTTTCCTTTTATGTGACAATTAGTAATAAATAAATATATAAAGTCGCAAGTAGCCGGTATCGCCAATATGGTTTCATGTTTTCCGTTAATGATAAGACAAGTTTGTAAAAAATATTAGGAAGCGAAAACAGTGTTTTGGAAAATAACCACAGATTGCACAGATATATTTTAAGATTTAGTAGGACGATATCTGTTAGGTAAAGCATAGAATATAAAACTTTAGACCATAGAAACTATAATCGTGAATAAAGCCATATATCATGCCAGCGTGTAGCAATGCCGATGTTCCAAATTTGAATCGCATACACCTTTCAATTGCACCATAGACAGAAATAACTCCATGGAATCGGGAGCCATCATTAACCAGCGAGAAATCTGGCGTGACCGGCTGATTACAGGACGATCCGACGGTAGATAATGCCGCATTCTTCTGCAAAATCGCGATATCGTGATAGAGATATAACTCTATGAATTTTGATGATGACATAATCTTATATATATATATTAAAGACTGTGCGATGTACCATGTGTATTTGGTCTCAAACTATATACAAAATCACATTTGCCTAAAAGATTTTTGAAGACTTTTTGGAAATTTCCTCAAAAACATTTTACATCTCTCTCTTTATAGTGATCCAAACTTTCGACGAGTCTTTATGAACCTGTATGCTGTGGGTGAGGGTATACCAACGAATTTTTGCCTCCGCTGGTCCACCCGGAAGTTTTACCACAAGATGTGCCCACACGGGTGTGTCTCACATAACTCCTTAACTCGCCATACAAACGGGTTGCAAGGAATGTATTTGGAGAGGAATGTATATTCCCAAAGGGAAACAAAAGGTTTACGGTGGTTCTGGTTAGATTGATGGACTTCCTCGAGTCGGTTGTGATATGAATTAAAGATTATAGTACATCACGTACGCGACTCGCGTCACTTCGCCAAAGTCAGTGAAAACCGGACGCGACAATACTTTCGAACGATATTTAACGAAAGTGCGAATATTATTCTTACTTGGAGTTTTCATTTAACCTCTTTCGAATACCCTGTTTTTTTTTCATTCATACTAAAAGATTTCAACTGTCATCTCTTTTTAATTTAGATTTTTTTTGTTCATCAGCCTACTATTATTTACTCATATTGGTATAGGTAAGACATAGGGTATAATCACTTAAAGAGATGAAACTAAAACCCACTACGCGAGCTCTGTAAAAAGCTGTTTAAGATGCTATACTTTTGGTCGCTCATCCGTAAATCGATCTTTCCGAAGATTGATCAACCTTCTCGGTCACAAACTGAACATGATAACTACATCACCGACACAAATTATGTGATTTTTCGTCCTGACTATACACCTGCTACCTACGTATTAAACACAGAGTAAAATAATGTGTCACAGCTAACAGGTTAAAACAGTTATTTATTTAAACGACTACATATTTTATGAAACAACATCGTTTGACTACACTTCTAATAAAGTAGATATGAAGTTTTCGTTCAATATTAATTTTAAAATAATTAACATCAAGTTATAATATCATAACTTACATTTAATTAATACGTTTCTCCTAAACCACGCGGTTACTAGCCGTGAAACTGAATGCTCATTTTAACAAGTTAGCTGTGGCATATGTATTGTCATTAGAAAAGATATAGCGCATGGCGCCGAGGGACGACCTTGCGCCCACGCATCCGACTATAAACTGGATTATTAAGCCTGACACTCAGACATATATCAGATGTGATACTACATTTAATGATCGAAAGGAGGACGAAGAAATTGCCTTTAGCGATATGCGATATTTTTGTATATCTACAGAAAAAAATATGACAATCTTCTAGTTACCTACTGGAAAAAAAAATCTTTTATAGAACTGACTTCTACATGCACATATCCACTTTAAGTGTAATTTCAATGAGAAAGTATTAAAAAAAAAATTAGCTGCCGAAATCAAACTAGATGTCGCTACGGTATTTTTTTGATTTACCATGACAAACCTGGTTTTCTGTCATGTATAAAAATAAATAAATTTCCAAAACTCAATAAACAACTCATATTCTATTTGTAGTTTTCATATTTGTATTGATATCTAAATTTCGAACTTTGCAAATTTCAGTTTTTTAATGTTAGTTAAAAGGAACGGAAATGACCATCTTTGGTTCATTTGTTTCCTGCAAAAATCGACTTTTGCTCGAGTCGCCATTTAGTGAGGTGCTTTTTTTGTACTTTCTTTTTTTTATATACTTCCTCATTGCAATTACCGTGATATAAGTATATATAATGATTTCTAATTATGAAAGAGAGAGAAACATAAATATAATTCGAATGAATTGTATCTACAATTGCTGATAGTTTGTGAATATTCACAGGCGGAGCGAATAATAAATGGAAATAAGGAGAAAAAGACTGTTCGATTAACTGCATGCGATGCCTGTCGAAACAAATCTGTCATTTGAAATTTAACTACTTAAAGATAGGTAGTTCAAAATTGGATTAGATTATGCATTTAAATATTTTTTTGTGAAATTAGTATAAATAAGGATTATCAATTAAATACGCCATCGTTTCAAATTTAAAATAACTTGTAAAAGTTCAATAAACTGTAACATATACTTAAATATTGTCCTTGTGTGTGTTGATAGAATCATTATTAAGTATTAAATAAAATTCAATCTTAAACAACATCACATACATTGCTCAGATTCCAAGATGAGCAGCTGAAGCTACACCAAGACCCGAGACAATATAGACAAGTTCATTTTCCACATTGACCCGACCGTAAATCGAACCCGGGACCTCATACATGGCGACACCTTAAAACCGGCGTGCGAGCCAACATGAAATTCAATAATATAATGTTCCACATCTATGCCATACGCCTACACAGCGCTTACATAACTTATCTCATTTTACGGCTAATTTATATTATTTGTATTTGTTGAATAATATTGTGTGTTATTTAATGATTGTTAATTTATGGTTTTGTGTTACTTGTGGGCGATTTCTTAGAGATCTTGACAGTTCGATTTGAACCCAATTAAACGTATTTATGTTAAGTATACGCATTGAAGTACACACACAAGATTTATTTAATTACAGAGGTTTAATAGATTTGACCAGCCTGCTTTGCTATCTGTAAAAAAAAAATCTGCCCCCTATTAGAGGTTCAATATAATAAAACCGACTTCAAAAAAGTTTTATTTGATTTAACATCTATGGTGCGAAATCGCCGTAAATTACTGCTCCTGTTGATTATTAAACACTTTATTTCTCTAACAATAGAAATGATAATAATAGTTATACCTAGTTAAGATTGAAATAAAATAATCACATAATCTCAATTTAGCGATAGTAAAAATGACTCGATAACCTCTTAAAAAGGTAAAAGCTGGGGGGCGACTCTGAAACATTGTAGATAATAATAATTCAATAACTTTATTTCTGATTTTTAACAGCTATTTACTCAAAATATTATTTAAAAATATCAATTATGTAGCTTTGATGATCTTCCTTCAAATCATTTAATTTTTTATGTTGACAACATTACACCTAGTAAATTATTCAATTCAATACATACTTAAGTACAAACTTTTACAGCGCTACTTATAAACGTGGTATAAAATGTTATACCGAGAATTAGTGCCGAATACGCAAAATGTCAACTTATAAACTCGGTGTAACTTATGCTTAGCATAACCTGGATGTAACGTTCTAACAAAACTTATTCCTCCGATATTCCGCCCGTCACCCTAGTATAACTTTGGTGTAGCAACGGATTTGTCAAATGAGATTTTGATATTGTTGATATTTACCAAATATTTACCGTATTAGATAATTTTTAATAACATTGAAACGTGTGTTTATTGAAATATGGCGTTTAGACAATTATCAAGAAATTAATAATTTGATCAATCGATCGCAAATGTTTAGGACGAGAAGAAAATCTAAAATATTTAGAACTAATAGAAACGATCCCTTCCTTTTGTACAATGACAACGAATTTCGTATAGAATATCGTTTTTCCAAAGACGGCGTCTTATTGTTAGAACGTTTATTTGGCAGTGAGCTATATTGCAGATACTGATAACGCTGAGATACTACTTTTACTTGCCATTTTGATATTAGTTTATATTTGAATTAATAATTTACAATAACTTGCACAAAATCACCGGCGTCTTGTTCAAGGAATAACCACATGTAACATCAATCAACCAAACGTTAAACTCCGTGATATTTGACACTTCAACAGACAAAATACTTTTTTTTTTCGTTTTTGTCTATAAAATGCGGCGTTGCCGCTACGTGCATCGAACATAAGGGTGGAATACTTATGCCGAAGATATACCAAGTTTATAAGTCAAAAGATATTCTTTCGTTATTATGAGCATATACCGAGTATAACTATTCTTGGTATAACGATTGAATAACCATAGTTTAATGAATTTTTATAAGTAAGGCTGTTAGTTTGCACCGCATAAATTAAGATCCCTATTGAAGTAGTAAAAACCATCATACAATTTGAACGTAAAAAATGTTCGACGCAAAGAGTTCTTTATTTCAGAATAGGCCCCCTAGTTTGAAATACGATTATTCTCACGGTACTATGCGCGTTAATGTTATTTTGTAATATATAATTTTTTTCACCAAAAAAGCGGCATTGTTCGGAAGTACACACGAAATTATGGAAAAAATTGTGAGAGTCGCCATTTCTCTTTGACTGGTTGGCCAGTTTTTTCCTGTAATTCTGTTATCTTGGTTCTACAATATTTAGCAATAGTAAAACCTATGTGCATATATAAATCATATCAAAATATTATACACCAATGGACTCAGAAGACAATTTATATTGATAAATCTCATATGGTCAGTTGCACAAATGTTCATTAAGGTAATGTCGCTTTTAAACTATTTTACGTTAATTCGACTGGCAGATAGATTAATTAATACTTTTGTTTTTTCACGAAATTTCTGTGGTATTAGGCTTTATTTTATTACACACTTTTGAACATCGAAAAACTGTAAATCTACCGTGGGAAACCTTGTACTGAGAAGAACTGACACGAAAATCAATCATCGGCAAGGGTTCCTATTTTCTCTCTATCTATGCTACAGATACTCTGAAGGTGGAACTCTAAAATACCAGCCACGAGCGATTCCAACTTTAACATTCTAAAAAATATTTTTACTGAAATATGCTTGCTATATCCACTTTGTCCCTGGCACTCTGAGATGGGACTCGAACCCATAACCTTTCGCAAACAATTAAAAAGGTCCTGTTAGGTCCTGGGTAGCTCAGTGGTTAGAACAGTCCAGCCTTGCGAAAGGTTATGGATTTGAGTCCCATCTTATAGTTAGAATATTTTTCAGTATGTCGTTGTGAATGCAAAATTGATAAGTCACAATTACACATTTTGGTTCCGCACAAATACTTAATTTTAAAGAGCATAGAATAGATTTTCTTGTATCATAGGTGTAATTAGTGAACTATTTTTATATGTTCTTATATATTGTAAATAGTTTGGAAGATCAGAGGGAGGGGAATAAACAGGTTTATAAAACGGAAATATTTATATGTTTATTTATTGTTTATCCTCCGAAATTACTGGTCCTGTTTCAAAAATTCTTTTACCTGCGGAAAGCTACAACATCCGCGAGTGATATTATGCTATAATTTACGCAGGCGAAGTAGCGGCAAAACAGCTATTCTTTAATAAATTCGTCTTAGCTCCTAATGTCATATTTAAATCATAGAGAATTATGAATTCAACATTATTTCTGTTAATAAGTCCTTTACATGTCATGAATCAAAATAAATACTCATTGGAGTTACAGCTGTTTGTGGTTATGCCTATAAGCTCGTGAATCAGGAAGAGAATTTGTAAATCACCTGTTAGCATCAACAATGAGCAAGAGCTCACCGATCCCGCCGTGGGAAACTAATGTTTAGAATAGGAAAACCCCGTACACAATGGTTGGACCATCTAAGACATTGCTGAACTGAAATGTTTCTTGTTGCTATAGAATTAAAGTTTATGCAAATGTTACTGAGATAAAATGTAATCGGTTTAAGTTTCTCGGTACTCCTAGGTGATAAGTGTCTTTTACTGGAGTTAGGTATTTTTAATTTGCAACTTTGAAGGAAATAATAGTATAAGCCACATGCTTTTAGTTGTAAGATTTCTGTAGGTACACTGGAAGCAGCCATATTCTTTTTTTTTAAATTGCGGGCCATCAAAAACAGAAGATATATATTAATAAGAGTTGAAATATGATGACTCTAATCTTAGAAACGTAAAAGCAATATGTATAAACGTTTATTAGGCGATAGAGAAAGCTGATAAGTTTTTTTTCACCAACTGAAACACCATTTGTGGACTGAACCACAAAATGTCACTAAGTTGCTTCTAGTATTTATATAACAGTGTCGACAATTTTTACATAACTTTGTAATTTTATGGCGTCAATTGGCTACCTACATACGTTGAAGTTATAGCGTCTTAAGTAATCGTTAAGCCTACGCCATATTCTGTTCCCACACTGACACCCTATACCTAAACTTAATTATTTGAGATAACACGCCGTATATCTAATAACCCGTAGGTTTTAATGAGTGTTTTGTTTATTTTTCAATACACGACATGGTTGCAAGAACGATAAACTTTGTCTTGACTACCTGTAACAAGCAAAAAAAGTAAGATGATAAATACTACCAATAGCTGAAAGTTTGTATGCTTGTTAAATTTTCAAAAAATTGACGGATCTTGATACCAAAATCGTCAGTTTTAACTAAGAATTTAAAGTATCTTTTGTTTTTCCCGCAACTTCGCCCGCGTAAATTACGTACTTATTATATACAATCTATGGCTTGATGTAAGTCACCGAAATCCAAACGTTCTGTGTACCGACCGGCTCAGATATTGTAAGTGATTCATAACAAACTTCAGAGTGCGGTATATTTCGAAAATCACTTATTGCTGTTGATGGTATGTACCTACAACATTCATCACCATCACCAGCCCTTTTACGTCCCCACTGCAGGGGCTCAGGCCTTCCTTATGGATGGTTAAGGAGGCCTTGATCCTCCACGCTGGCCCAATGCGGATTGGAGGGTATTAACGACTGCAAATGCAGCCGGGACCAACGGCTTAACGTGCCTGCCGAAGCACGGAGTAGCTCGAGATAATAATTTTTAGGTCACCCATCCCGTGACCGACCCTTGCGAAAGTTGCTTAACGACTACGATCGCGGGCCGCGGCGCTTATCCACTACCCCACCGAGCTACTCATTACCGCTGCATTAACCAGCCAGCACAGACAATACGGTGGATGTGGCTCAGTGCACCTTCCTGCATTATTAATATGCACGTTGTAATTATTACAACGGCGATGTATGCATACCATATCATACCCAAGTGAGATAGGAACTTGACCTCCGTCGAGTTTAAAGGTGTCGCCATCTTGTAGTACTATAATTGTCTCAAATCAAAACTTTAACCACTCATTTTAGAAACTGTGGCAATTTAGGGTTGATGTCTTTTAAAGAGGAATAGTTTGATTGTTTGTTTGTTTGCATTCAATAGGCTCTTGACCTACTCGACTAATTTTAAAAATTATTTCACCAACGGGAAGCTACATCTTTCGTGTGGATATAGGCTATAGGTAAATTACGTGAGTGAAGTCACAGGAACCGCTAGTTAATAATAGAATCAAAACCATTTAGTTACTCAATAGGAATACGCCTGAAACAATAGCAGGACAATTTACTATGTCTTCGCACGTAACATCCTTATATATATTATAAATGATAGTTAAAGCCCCTGAACCAATTTAGAACATAGGAATAGTCTTTATCCCAAAAATCATCACTTAAAGAAATGAAAGGAGTTACAATTTATTAATACATATTACCTTTAACATATTTAAACAGCTGATTAGTTTTTTTAATACTCAATTGCGAAAACGAACGAAAGTTTATGAAACTGGAAAGATTTCCACGTAGACAAAGTCGCGAGTAAACCGCTAAGGTAAGCTAAGCTAATTGGAGTTACCTCAATTTCCGTTCACATCAAAGCCTGCTACTACACGGTAGGTACATATTATCATTATTATATAACAAACGTATGGCGAGAAGATTCAAGATGGCAAAAAACGTACGAGTATCTTTTAGAGTTTTACTTCGGGCCTCATAATAACAGATATAATTTTTTTAGTTGAGCTACGAGCCCTAGTTATTGGATCTTATTACATCAATGGATAAATCACTTAAAAGTAACTAAGACTAAATTAATTTAATTACAATAAAGACTTAATTATTATATTATTATTTTGTGTGTCTTGAAGAAAGGCTACCGAATTAGGCACTATTATTTGATAATAGTGCCTTATTCTGTTGTCCCACTGACAAAACTAATCTCAAGACTATTTACTCTCTAATCACTATATAAACTAACTTAAATACAAAACATAAGTAAAATTAAAATTAAAGTTGGAGTTTGTATTTATTTATATTATTCTATGGTAACATGTAATCGTAGAAATGTAATTACTCTCCTGTATCGCATAATATTCTTAGATTTCTTCTGTTAATTTAGTCTAATCTGTGCAACAGATTTTTGGCCAATTATTACAATTGAGTAGAATTCATTAATTAATATTTCTATGTTTTTAAACATTTAAATAATATTTAAGCTTGTGCATGCCTAATACGTTAAGTATATTCAATATCCCATGTCGCAAGCCTAAAAATGTAGTAAGGCGGATGAATTGAAATCGCTATCCCCTAACTAAGTAGGTACCACGTAGGTACTGTGTTATTGCTTATAACGTTGTTTTGTCATCTCTCTCGATCATATCTTTCTTTGTCGTTTCTGGGTACGAACTGCGAAGTGACGTCACCTCGTCACGTTCTCGATTCAACCTTGAGAGTAAAGTACCTTATAATACCTATTATGGAGACCTGCGGCTTCAAACTTTTGGAAAGCACCAAAAATGGCCGCTTCTACTATGACTTCTATGTCATTTTGTAAGATAAATAGTTCATTTAGAATATTTTTTGCACTGAACTGCTACTTGTGCCAAATTAAATCTTCTTTGGTAATTTTCATTGGATAATTACTAAATCTGAAAGTATGATAATAATAATACTAGCACAGAAACACAAACTATTGTCAAAAACTGTTTGAATATTTATGGTTTGGTATGTCACAAACATCCCATATCATAAATATTCAAACAGTTTTAAATAAATGCACTATTTAAATTTTATTAATAAGAATGGTGCGATCATAGTCGCACCATTCTTACTAATAAAACAATACATTTTAATAGATCGTAGGTACATAATACTACAAGATAAAACTACTTACCTGATAGGTTTCGCAGTTCCCAACACTCATAATATACAAAATTATCAGAAAGATTAAGTACATATGTCGAAAGCTATAAAAAAATTAAGAACCTACATATGTAGACCTAAAAGATGAAATTATAAGAATCTGGAAACAAGATAAAGTCTATATAGTAGGTACTATAACACTTATGTGATAGGGATTCTTTCATGGCATTGAAGATATTTTTATATAATATCATTTAATTAATTTATAGTATTACAATTAAACAAATATTATAATTTTAAAGCTACTATCCCTGTAGTGGAGGCGTCCTGAAATAAATATTAAATATCGGCAAGATAGGACAACGCTAATACGAACGCGGAAAAAGTAATAATGCAAAATATTATCGGCCAGCATTGACCATAGACCGTACGGAGAGAAAACCTACCTATAGTGATGTGCACGTACGTTACATATTCTATAATAATCATATAGTCCACTGGTGTTGTACAACAAACTCAACGACATTTGAAATGAATAGATTTGAGTGAAAATACTATCAACAAATTACAGAAAGTCGCCATTCTTAATACCACAAGTCAGAAAGTTCATGCAGAGTGAAGAATATGAAAAGATTAAAAATTAATACTGTAATAACTACAGAAAACTAACGAGCTTTAAGCTGAGAAATCATAAGAGTAGAATAATAATGATAATACTTTATTGTCACACCATTTTTGAACAGTACATAAAATTTTCAAATTACACATAACGCGGCAGTGCGGCCATTGGCAGCTTTATCGCTAAAAGCGATTTCTATCAGACAACCTTTGGATGAAGAAGAATGAATAGAAGAATAAATAATGAAAATATTTAGTTATATTTTCATTATTTATTGTTATATTTATATTAGTTATGAAAAACGGAGGTGCAGACTAAGAGTAAGTACGTAATTACAAGATAAATAACATTTAGTAAAAATAAATCAAATAAGATATATAAATATAGATAATATTTATATAAATACAAATAATATATACATTCATGAGATACAGACTAAAAACATACTTCAAAGAAACGAGGCATGGGTTTGTCATTTAGAAATACGTAGACATATGCATATATCGCTCACCTAGATCTAAACTGAGACAACTCAAAAATTTGAGTGAGTTTTGACTTAGTACAATATTCAAATACTCGGTGTTCATACGCATCTATCCAACACAACAGATTCAATAAAGGTTCGGGGATGAGCCGCTAAATAATTTTAGCTTTCTTTTGTTGAATCAACAGTAGTCGCGCTCCTGCCACGTAAACAAATGTATTGTCAGACCTCCACATTCGTTTTTTGAGTTGTCTTAGTTTAGATCTAGGTGTGCGATATGTTAAAAATATTAAAAATAAACTCAACGACACCTGAAATGAATAGATCTGAGTGAAAATACTATCAACAAATTAATGAAAGTCGCCATTCTTAATACCACAAGTCAGAAAGTTCATGCAGAGTGAAGAATAGGAAAAGATGTTATTACACTTTAAGCTGAGAAATCATAAGAGTAGAATAATAATGATAATACTTTATTGTCACACCATTTTTGAACAGTACATCAAATTTTCAAATTACACATAACGCGGCAGTGCGGCCATTGGCAGTCTTATCGCTAAAAGCGATTTCTATCAGACAACCTTTGGATGAAGAACAATGAATAGAAGAATAAATAATGAATATTAGTTATAAAAAACGGAGGTGTAGACTAAGAGTAAGTACGTAATTACAAGATAAATAACATTTAGTAAAAATAAATTAATCAAATAAGATATATAAATATAGATAATATTTATATAAATACAAATAATATATACATTCATGAGATACACACTAAAAACATACTTCAAAGAAACGAGGCATGGGTTTAAGTCATTTAGAAATACGTAGACATATGCATATATCGCTCACCTAGATCTAAACTAGGACAACTCAAAAATTTGAGTGAGTTTTGACTTAGTACAATATTCAAATACTCGGTGTTCATACGCATCTATCCAACACAACAGATTCAATAAAGGTTCGGGGATGAGCCGCTAAATAACTTTAGCTTTCTTTTGTTGAATCAACAGTAGTCGCGCTCCTGCCACGTAAACAAATGTATTGTCAGACCTCCACATTCGTTTTTTGAGTTGTCTTAGTTTAGATCTAGGTGTGCGATATGTTAAAAATATTAAAAATAAATATTTTTCGAAAAATTTTCAAAATGTGTAAAAAAAGTAGCATGTTGCTATTATTTTTTTATAAATAAAACAATACGATTAAGCACCTCATACATCAGTTTTTCACCATATTTTTACGATGCCGCCATTTTTGAAGACCCTGTCCGTCTGGGTCCGAATATGGAATTGACATTTATCTGGTTCTATAAAGTCTTCTTATCATAAAAAAATCTAAGATAATTTTTTGTTTAAAGAAAAATAAAACAATGGCCTCAACTCAATGGTTAGGTGTATTGTTAATAGTTTTATAGAGGAAACTCCAAAATAAATACGTTAACGCAAATGACTAGTTTTACCCGACTCTAGTTTGCACAGCTGATATTATAACATAGTAAGTAGTAAATGTATTAAAGATATGTTATAAAAATGACGCAATTCCAAATAGGTTATCCATAAACGATTCGTTGGTCTTCGAACGGTAAACTTCATTAACCCAAACTACATAGTATGCTAGATTATTTAAGATTGTAAATAAAACTCGTAGAATAAATTTTATATACATATGATTTTCAAATCGATTTATTTTAATTAAAAACTAAGATTCCTTTGATAAATGAGTTCAGATAACCTTTTATATTATTAATGTTGCAAAGTATACAAATTCATTTATAATAAGTTTTTGAACACAACAATAGCGGCTGTTGCGAACGTGTTCCCTCGCTGCAATCAACTTTTTAATTATTTTTTTATCGCAAGAGCCATGATGGCGATGGTGCCTGCCCGTTCAGCCTACCGCGTTCGTTGACTCGCGGCGCAACATAGAGAGAAAGTTGTTAATTAAGAGCGCGGGTGATTGGCGATTGTGTAATGGAACACAACAAGGATGGTATGCGCGCATCCATCGATTGATATAATCAGTTTTACTATAATGTACGTTAGTATGTTTCTACATTATTATTTTTTCGGTATGTTTTTATATTCCAAAGAAATGTACAATAAACTAAAACTAGATTCTAAGTTACCTAGAGGAATTTTTAAGGATGTATAAAAATAAGGATATTTTTATAGACTCGAATTCACTACAACGATCATGACATAGTTACTTACTTTTTTTTAAAAATACACGTTGGTATATTTAGAATGTCTTGAATGGCTTTGTCAAAATAACAATGGCAGCAGAAAAAAATTACATCTTATTGATTGGATGTGTAGTAAATGATTGAAGAAATTCCAAAGGCATGCCTCAAAGGTTACTTACTGGCCGTTAAGTAACCTTTGGAACAAACCCTTATATTAAAAACACTCATTCATCTTCCTAATGACAACTGAATAGCGGCTCAGCACAATATTACAGCGATCGAAAAAGGAAATAATGTTTGGCCCAACAATGATGTAATGTAGTATTTGTCGATATCGAATCGATGAGGTAAACCACGCAGCGAATATGCCTTATTGACGTTATATTTACCTTATGATCAAATCGCCTATTTTTTTTCTATTTGAATATAAAGGATCTGAACTTTTTGGTTGTATATCAGTATATACAGTATCAGTATAAAAAATGGATAACAGTTTATCCATTTTTTTAAACGTTGAGTCAAGAGAAATGTCCATCAATAACTGAAATATAGATACTTTCATGCAAACTTTAAAATTAAGTGGAGTTTGACAGTTTGTATTTGATTTAACCTAACATGCTGTTGACTGTACATTAATATTTATAACATACCTAAATTATATACCTCGTGTATTACTATACAAAAAGTAAAATAAATAACCTTTTTTTATCCCTTAATGGTTTTCTACATTTTAAACGATTGCGCCGTAAATTGTAAGCATAACCACGGGCAACAATTAGTTTCACATAAATATTAATAACGCCTCGTAGTTATAAACCGTTATCTGGACAGCGCCAACGTTATTCTGCAAATAAATTTGTAACGCGATACTCATGTCAGGGATAGGTAAGAGACTAGATGAAATCTAATTGCGTTCATAATGTTTTATGAAGGTTGTCTGATTTAATTGGCACAATAAATGGATTGTTTACAAAGCCATTTTGCTATGTTTGATCATAAAGTTTAATTGAATACTAGTAATACAAATCAATCCTTACATTTATAAAGCTTCCTCTAAGTCTATTTGTTTATATGAACGTAATAAACGCCACAAAACAACGATATAGAATCACTCAATTGCAGATGCAACGAAGATCGATGTATTTACATGTCTTAAGATTATTGCATCGCTCAAATCAGTGCAGTCAGGGTTTGTTGAAGAATCCAGAAGAAAGTTTAGCAAAAACGATGTAGGGGAGTCCGGGAGACTTGCCCAGATGGGAGAGTTGAACCACTTCTCAAAATTCAACGTAAATTGCAATCTAATGAAACATTAACACAATCGTGCATCATGTATGGAAGACCAATAATGTATGTGTCACTATTGCACAAAATGGCTGGTTTGTTTAGCTTTTAAGGTGCAAAAAGTGTTTTGGTCACTACAAAATAAATTTTTAATAATTAGTAGTTTTGAGGTACTGGCCGTGTTTATCGATGTAAGTATTATGTATTATTTTTATCGTGTTTGCTGATTATTCTAGTTTGAAGTATGTTAATTTTTTTAACAGTAATTGAATACCTTTTCTGGAATAAAAATTTTATATCGAAGTGATGTATGCGGGAGAGTTGAAGCACTGTTCTTGTTGACCTTCAAAATTAATATTCTTAATTTTGAAGGTCAGTTGTCAATAGTATAGATTTAAGAACACCTAAACGATGTCCTTTATCTCGGCAATCATATACCGAGTCCTATCCACTGTACCAACTAGCTCCATATAAAACAAAAACAAAATCATATATAAAAAAATGGTTAATATAATACCTACTCTAATTTTGCAGTCACGTTTACTCGTAACCTTTGCTCTAAACAAAGAACATACTACTAAAATGACATTATAGATCTAAGACCACTCTCCATACAAAGAAAAACCTTGGTTTAAACTTTCAACTTTCAATCTAAACTTTTTTCATTCAGCTCAACTTGCTTATTATTGAAATTGTGTAGCAGTATTTTATACCAACTATCAATATTGTCTAATGGCATAATTAAGCGAACCGTAGTAACCGAATGAAAACAAGGATACAACGTGTCTCCACCCCAACCCTTATTAAAGCAAGCAACAACGAAATTTGAAACAAAAAGGAAAAAACGGCTCTTACCATTATGTGAAGGTCGACCGATTTTGGCGGTTGGTAAATCTTAGTATTGAAAATAAAACAATTAGTACTTACTTCTTAAACTTCAGTTACCTATCAATGAAAGTTTTACATAATATTAATTAATATAGTTTTTTAACTATCATTATGTTTCATAATTAATAGAATATACTTAGTCTGGCCATAAATACTGTTAAAATAAAAATTAATAAAATATGACTTTTGAATTTCGAATCTGTCATTTTTATATTATTGTTCATTGTCTTTTCTTATTTTCGCGCCATTATATTATTAAATATTTTGTGATTATAAAACGTAGTGAGGTGATGAAGAGAACCCCGTCGCTGTGATTGCATTACATAAAGTAGGTATAGAACCAGGCACAATTTTCAAAACCCTGTTACTTAAAAATACGCTTGGTATTAGTCAAATGTTTGTGTAACGGGGTATTGATTTGTACAATGATACCTCCTCTGTTTATGTTAGAAAAAGATCTGGCCGTCCACATAGTGTTCGTACGATAAAGGCAATCAAGGCATTAATGGAAAGAATTGGAAGAAATGCTGTCCGAAAGTAAAGGAGATTATCTCGGGAGATAAAGATAGCATCTATAACCATGTTTAAAAGATGACTTAGGACTTGCAGCCATTGAGCATAAATACGGCAATAAAATGACTCACGATTAGTCAACAGAGTACAACATGTGCATTATCCGACTTCAGTGATGGTTTGCTATGAAGCAGTGACCGAGCCATAATTTTGTGAAAAAGGCATCAAAACATCGGTATAAATGTATCAAGATACAATTCTTGAGAAGGCAGTTAAGCCCCTCAACAACACCGTTCATAAAACAAGAATTGTCCTTTCAGCAAGATGTGGCGCCAGGTTATAAAGCTCAATCCACCCAATCTTGGTTCGAAACGAACGTTCCGCACTTCATCAGAGCTCAAGACTGGCCGCCATCTAGTCAAGATCTTAATGTGCTGGATTATGAATTATCAGTTTTGTTTATGATTATCAGTAAATAATTTTTCATGGAAAGAGGCCAGTTATCACTGGCCTCAAGGTTTAAAGGACTGAATTGCAGCCAGCGGAGAGCACTTCGAATAAGCTACATATATTTTTAATGGCTTTATAATAATGTATTAAGCTAACACACTTCAATAAAAAAAATGTTTATGTAATAGTATTACTAATTGAACATAAAAGTGCATCTCCATTTTGTATGTTTGGAGTTATGTATAAACATTTTCCGTGTCCTTGAGGTAAAGCTTAAGATAAATTAAGCTTCACTAAACTCGATAAGAATGCATGGTGATAAAAGTTCTTAATGAATATCTAATAATAATCTATAATGAAGATCGAATCTTTACTATTAAATATTAAAGAAATCTGAATCAGAAGCAGTCTTTTCCAATAACACAAACAAACATTATAAACCATCACTATGTACGCGCCGAAACTGTCACCTGTCATTAATTCTTCCGCCTCCTTCGGCTCTGAGAGATATATGATCACCATAAAAAAAGTAGATGGTACTTTATCTATTTACACGATAATAGTCCGCACGCATATTTTACTATATAAGTATAATATTTATCAGAATCAGGCCGCCGTACCATTAGCAATTAAATACGTTATTGGAGTAGCCAAGCATTTTCTTATGAAGAATGTTAGAAAAACAGTGCCCGCTCAAGCGACCACCGTGTCGGGACGAAAGCGGAAAGCATTTATATAGACATATCTTTAAACTGCTTATTTTGTACGTTATTACGAAATTATCTAAATGATCTATTAGAATATCAACTAACGTTAATGTATAATTTTTAAAAAGTAACATTGCAAATTTTATGACTAGAAAATATATTTTTCATCTTGCTTTTACCACAATATTGTGCGTCTAAGTATGTATTAAAGACCTTTGAAAAAGTAACTTATAAGTACTCGTAGGTATATAAGGGAGGTTACCTTTCCAAAATGTTTCGAATTTCAAACTTTTTATAACTTCATCACAATCCAAGAAATTATCCAAATAGAGAAAATTTTCAATCAATGTTATTTTGTTTCTACCCTTATAAATAAAATAATAAATAAATAATACTCATACATTGCTTTGATTCCAAAATAAGAAACTAAACCCCCGTGTTACCATAGGTACCACAACATCCAGAGTTCCCATACCCGGCCTTAGACCTTAAACTAAAATACATATATTGTAGCCATGATTTTAGCTATAAGAAATGCTTTAATATCGATAAGATGTTGTAACTTATGGCTATAATCATGGCTAGAGAATTAGGCAGTCGCACCTCTTTACTAGGATTCCCTGTATGACACTTTAGTAAGTTATTTACTTATCTTTATGGTAGGAAAATATTAATCGACTAGGTATTAATTGACAACTTCAAATTAAAATTACTTTTACCAATGGTTCACGGACCGGAACCTCAAAACATCCATTAATGCACTCGAATACAAGCTTTATATAATTTAAATATGTTATATGTATTCATTCTTTTTCAATTAATAAAAATATACCCAAATATTTTTATTGCATTTTATTTGTTAAATAAAAATAATATTTACCTAACTAAATATAATTATTTGAATACCATTTATTGGTTAGACATGTACTAGACCACGATTTAAGTTGAAACCAGTTATCACCATTCACCACATTGTTAAACAAATAGAATTTGGATTTGATTTGCATAAGTTTATTTTATTTTGTATAGCCAATAGTTTTCTATAAATTATAATAAAACTTCTCTGAGGTTATTCCCGTTATTCTTGGACAATAATGCTGACTAGCCATTTTCATAAAGGTATGAAAATCACTCCTTGTTTTTTTTTTAATTTTCATAATGATTATAAAAATTATTTCACATTTTCATTATACGTGTAGCTATATTAAACGCACGTAAACAGCTAATCTTAAATGTAGGAAATATTTGAGAGGAGTGAAACTTTTTTTTTTTAATTATAGTTGCTCGATACCAGTGATTTCCGATCGTAATATGTTTTGTTATGTATATTAAAATATTAAAATTAAACAACATCACGTACATTGCTCAGATTCCAAGATGAGTAGCTAAAGCCCCCGTATTATGGAGTATCTGAGACAACGAAGGTACAACAACACCCAGACTCGAGACAATATAGAAAAGTTAATTTTCTACATTGACCCGACCGGGAATCGAACCCAGGACCTCAGAGATACATACACCTAAAAACTCGGCTACGGAGGTTTCATAATTTATATCTTCCATCATCATATCATCGATATGCTTCTATTCTAATAATTTTATTCATAGTATTATTAATCTCAATTTGAGATATAATCCTGATGAAATTGTAAGTGTAAACATATAAAAATTAATGAAAATCAAAGGTACCGCAAAATGTGAACCTATATTGGAAACTGTCGTAAAATAATCATTTGAATTTTAATGTCTTGCCATTATAACCAATAATACTTCTACACTTCATTATGATAACAAATTGTTATAATTTATTCAAATGTAGAATGATATTTTAATTTTAGCAACGACTTCTGTGGTCGTTGCTCCAAGTAACCCAAGATCGATTAATAGAAGTAATATAACAAAATAACGTAGCTTGTGTCTGTATAAAAGGTACCATCTTTTTTCTATTTTTATACCACGAATGCTTTAGTTATTAACTTAGAAACATATAATAGAACCTGTAGTTTGTTTTGCGTTAAATGACGCTCAATAAAGTTTTGTTCTTATTAAAAAATCAACTAGATATTATTTAAGGGAACAACACTAGGTACTGTTACACTTCGACAGGGTACATATGAATTTTTATGTCGATCCGCACTATCGAATGTGTAATATTTGGGTACGGATTTGTGTACCATCTCTAACGATTACTATCAAGAACCATGATTTACCATACAAGATTATGATTGGGCTATGAATGAATAAATGAGTGTGATACACTTTATTGTACACCACAAAAAAAAACATGAAAAAAAAGCAAATATTTACAGTACAATCGGCGGCCTTATTGCTAAAAAGCAATTTCTGCCAGGCAACCGTACGTTAGACTGGATTGATTGAAGTAATTGATGCGTAGCGATGATGTATCACAAAGTAAGCAAAATTATTATAACGTAGAGCAAATGAATATATATGTTATATAGTATTCTCTTCACAAATATATAGACATAGACATCTACATACATATATGATAACAACTATAGTTGTTAATAGTTGTATTGGAATTGAATCGGATGATCTAATGTATATTCACATTAGGCAAAGGCATTAATACCCGTGTGAGCCGATCACACCATATTCGGTTTCAAGGTGACGCCTCTAAGGTCCCAGATTCGATTCCCGGTCGGGTTAATGCATAAAATGGAGTTTTCTTCGTTGTCTCGGGCCAGGATGTTGTGTTACCTATGTTGTCTCAGATACTCAATAATACGGGGGCTTCGGCTACTCATCTTATAATCTGAGCATTGTTTGTGATGGTTATACTTATTATTTATTCATTTTAATATCATTATTGCAAAATGTCCTACAAAAATATGTATTTGCACTTATCAAATTCATACTGCACCCGTCCGCATAAACAATCACACCACCTCTTATAGGTAGGGTTGCCAGATGGTCGGGATTCGTCTGGATTGTCCAGACATTTCGTATGATGTCCAGAGTCCCAAAAAAAACAATGATGTCCAGACAAAAATTGTTAGATTTGGTAAAATTGAAATACAAGTATAAAAAATAAAATAACACACATATCATAAAAATTATAATTAGTAGACATATTAGCTGTTAAAATGTTATACTATTATTATGTGATCTTATAAATTGACAAGAAAGTAGATACGTGTAAAATTTAATAAATTAAAAGTGGATTTTTTAGCTTTTTTTATCCTGACTGTGATCCCAAAATCCTGACTTTATCATAGTTTGTCCAGATATTTTAGCCTCGCTATCTGGCAACCCTACTTATAGGTGTTCCTATTTCGTTAACTTCTGATTAATAATTCGTTTTTTAAATAAACTGGAACCATCGGTGATTTCTCGGGGTCAACGAATGTCGCTTGCGTAATACATGCGGAACTATAAGCAAACCATTGTTTTTATTATACTTACCAATTCGAACATAATGTATAAAAAACTTCCGCCAGTGGCTTCGCCCGCGAAGTCTTGTATTATTCATACCCTTTTTGTATTTGACGCTGTGATATGCTTTCTATGCGTATCCTTTTTACGGATGCGAATAGAACTTACCTACCTAAATAGGTAATTATGTTTTCATAATAAATAAAATAAAACCATTTTTGATATAAGTATTTCTTTACAAGATATAAATAACTTAAATGTTCATCATAATGACACATACAAACTCGAAAGATTTTTGACAACTTAGTAATTAACACGCAGCTTTTTACGACGTACAACATAAAACACTCAGATTTATTAAAGTACTTATAATATAATATAAAGTGATGTCAGCCAGAGTTGGCCCCCCATTTGACATTGATAAAGATAAAACTGTAAGTAATCAAATTTATAACGTTAATTTTATCAATTAAATCTGTTTACTTGTACCATTACACACGTATCACTTATCTTTCTACAACCAAAAACGGTAAACAACAAATTACGATAGTGAATCGCAAATAAATCAAACGAAAATAGTCGTTAAGTTAATTAATCAACAACTAGCAACACATTAGTCAGATAAGATAAACAGTTTAGTTCTAACGTCATTATATTAAACCAGTCTTGTATATTAACTAATTTTATTAATTCCATTCATCACATTCTAAATACACCAAATTTACTTTCTTTAAATGGCGCGTTTAATGCAGCAGACAAACTAAGTCCTAATATTTTCCTAGTGTCCTTTGGCGCAACAATACCATCATCCCATAACCTCGCAGTACTATAATATGGAACACCTTCTTTTTCAAACTTAGCCTCCAGTGGTTCCCTTATTTTCTTTTCATCTTCGTCAGTCCACTGTGTACCATCTCTCAGTGCCTTTTCTTTCGCAACCAACGACAAAACGGTTGCAGCTTGCGGACCACCCATCACAGAGATCCTCGCATTTGGCCACATGTACAGAAAACTAGGAGAATATGCACGACCACACATCCCATAGTTGCCAGCACCAAAGCTACCGCCAACTATAACGGTAATCTTAGGACCTTTGAAACAACTCACAGCGGTTACCATTTTAGCACCATTTTTAGCGATGCCGCCTGCTTCTGCCTCTGAACCGACCATGAACCCAGTTATGTTTTGTAAAAATATTAGTGGTATACTCCTTGCTGCACACAATTGAATGAAATGAGACCCCTTTAAAGCAGACTCCGAATGTAATACTCCATTATTGCCTATAATACCGACTGCGTGGCCATACAGAGTCGCAAACCCACACACCAGTGTCTCACCATACAGTTCTTTGAATTCGTGAAATCGACTACCATCTACCACTCTGGCGATAACTTCGCGTATATCGAATGGTCTCTGAATGTTAGTGCCAACGATCCCATGCAAATCTTCAATGTCATGCACTGGATCTTCAACTTTTTTATTATGTATTCTTGTTCTTTGATTGCTATTCCAGTTCAAATTAGATACCACATTCCTAGCTAAATGTAATGCGTGCTCATCATCTTGAGCGTAATGATCAGTGACTCCCGAACGACGGCAATGTAAATCTGCTCCGCCTAAATCTTCAGCTGACACAGATTCGCCAGTTGCAGCTTTCACTAAAGGTGGACCGGCCAAGAAAATTGTTCCTTGATTCTTAACAATAATACTTTCGTCTGACATGCTGGGTATGTATGCGCCACCTGCCGTGCAGGATCCCATTACGACTGATATCTGCGGAACACCCTCCGCCGACATATTCGCTTGATTATAAAAGATCCGCCCGAAGTGCTCCCTATCAGGAAATACATCCGCTTGATCCGGTAAGTGAGCGCCACCGGAGTCGACGAGATAAATGCAAGGAAGTCGGCACTCCTGTGCAATTGCTTGCGCTCGTAAATGCTTCTTCACTGTGACGGGAAAGTAAGTTCCTCCTTTAACGGTTGCGTCATTTGCTACTATCATACAGTCGTGGCCGTGAACTTTGCCAATCGCAGTAACAATGCCGGCGCTCGGCACTTGTCCTTTGTACAGGTCTGTGGCGGCGAGTGTGCTCAGCTCTAATACATCGCTGCCTTCGTCCACCAACCGGTTAATCCTGTCTCTGACGAGTAACTTCCCTCTCGCCGTGTGCCTTTTGACCGCTTCCTCGGGGCCGCCTTTGATGGCTACGTCAGTTTTAAGACGAAGCTCATTAACCAGCTCGTCCATTCTCGCCTTATTCTCTTGGTAGAAAGGGTCGGCCCTGTTCGGCTCGCTGCCGATGATCGACGCCTGGCTGAGATGCCGGCATTGCGCGTTCAGCCGGCGTACCCCCCTGACTAGATTAAGCATTATTGCTTTATAATTTACGCAGCGAAACACGACCGGTCGCCGACTCGCTGCCGCGCCACTGAAGATATCATGTACTGTGTTATCTATACGATTAAAGTCGTATGAAAACAAAATTCTTTACGCGACCGACCCCCGTTGATAAATACAATCATTACGTATGCACAAATGATAATGTCGTACTATTGTGTTCGATATTTTAGGAATGCAATTATAATATATTCACCGTGTTTCATCGAGATTGTAATGTATCTATAAGAGTCGTTTGCGTAATGCCGTGGACCAGATCAACGACTATGATACCTATTGAAGTACCGCCTCACTACACTTCTCAGTTTGGTAAGGTCGTATTTTGAATAGCTATTCAATCATTGTAGCACGACTTGACCCACTTGCCACCGGCGAATACTGAATAGCATACGTATTAAATAAACACATGCCCATTCTAGCAAAGGCCGATTGTATAAGAGGAGAAGCACAGGATATTGCTGTTTTTTTGTTTCAAATTGCCCCTAAAGATAGGCTTATCTTATTTACATATCGTAAATCTGTCACAGATACGTATATGTTACTACTACACACATTCTAATTATAAAATGAAACAGCTCTTAACTTAAATGATACGTATACACATCAGAACAAAATAATTCACTCTTTTAGCCAATGATAATATCTAAACTAAAAAGTCATTGCATATAGTTAACAATTTCGTATCAAAAACACATGTTGCGCATCTGCGTAGCTCTAAAACGTATCTTAACATAATTATAGCTCATACATGAATGAATGCGCCATTCTTATAATAACATGTATTATTTTATGAGTAAACCTATTCGTGTCCATCGAGAATCGAAATAAATGAGTTACCCAAATCCTTTGAATTCCATTGCTCTCCACACAACAATCACTTTTAAAGTATTTCATCGAAACACCGCTATATACATGTATTCATATTTTTAACTACATATTTCTTCTCGATCATCTCCTTGGAGGTTATGTGGCCGGTCAACGACACCGTTTCACTTTCCGCAATGACCCCGCCAGGTGGCGACACTTTCTTTCCGATGACGTTGACTTATGATGTGTTGATACCATACATTGCTATCACTGTTCGGCTATCACTATCTTCATAATAACTTAATATACAGTTATACTGTATATTACGTTACGTACGTGTATATACGTAGGCTTATTCTAAACTAATACTTTTGAATGAACTCTTGAAATTTTATTTGATCGGTTCTATGTGCAACGAACAGCAATCTGATAAGAAATTAAATAGTGTTTAAAGATTATCCGTCTAATATTTTTGTCAAATAATTTATATCATATAAATTAAGATATAAAAATGTAATTATACAATGTTATTTGTCTGCAGACTGCATCTCACGTTAAACAATACACAAAACAGAGCGCATGACGTCATTTGTTGTTAAATTGGTAACAAAATAATCAAGGAAAAACATGGGAATCGTTCAAAGTTAAAAAATATTTTAAATATTGCGTCCTACGAGTTGAAACATAAACAAATATATTCATATTTATTTATCTATAATATATAAAGCTTTTTTATTATAAAATTATGAATATAAATCTACTTATCATGGGTAGGTAATCTTCACCCGAATAATTTCTTGCCGAACATTGCCTGATCAAAGCGTCTAATTGACACTAGTCTTCCGTCTTTAACGAGTATTTTATTACAGTTATAAAAAACATAAATTATTACGTTACTATAGTATTAAAAACTTATTTAATCGGTTCAGTTTTGTAATGCGCATATTCATTACGAGATTTCACACTCTAAATATTAGATGTTTCGAGATTATTACCTTGCGACATGCGAAGTGCGAATTCTTTTCGTATTTAATAGCTTCGCGTATTAAAATAGTTGATATAAGCAATAGTTTTGATATTCTAGTAATTATGTATGATTAATAATAGTGTTTGTAAAGCATAATTATTTTCGACATCGTTAATTAATATTCTAAATGAAAAATACTTTAAAGATCCAAATTTGTCCCTGGCACTCTGAGATGAGATCAACCGATGACCTTTCGCTATCGGGGCAACTTTTTTAACCACTAAGCCACCCAGGACCTGAACTGACGATTTTTTCATGGATTTCACATCCTATCTCAGAGTGCCAGGGGACAACATGTTTTTTTTTTTCATTTAAAATATTTTCCAGTATAGCATTTTGAATGCGTTTTGAATTGACATTTTGAATGCGAAATTGATAAAATATAATATTAATTAATTTCGCGAAAGAGTATTGAGAATTGTTTATTTAATACATATTCTTTACTAATAAATGTATTATTTTACTGAAAAATAATATTAATAATAAATAATAGACTGGTAGTCTATATCGGCTACCAGTCTTTATAGTTATAACTGCAGATCGGTACAACAATTTGGCTTTAGAGCGTAATAGACAAACGAAGTTACTTTGAGATAGACAGCTTCAGACCTCGAGTACCTACCTAATTAATGATACGAGATAATTTCGCAAGGAGTAAATAAACATGTGATAAAATATTAGACAACATACTCAGATCACAAATAACTAAAGTCCTTGTTTTATGGAAATCCTAAATAACGAAGTAATTATAAATATCCACCAAAAGGTGGTCATTATCTTGAAACAAGACACCTACAATCTATACTTAAATCTATATTTAATCCTATGAAACTGCGTTTTTAATCCTGTTCATAACTAAAATAACATAGCTCTAGCCATAGGAACAATTCAAAGTAGTAAATTGAGACGAAATATTTTCATAATATTCACTTAGATGTCGATTCCTATGGCTAGATTATAATAATACATTTGTAGAACTCGTAATAGATGTAGTTTAATTGGGTACTTATTACTAATCGTTTTTCAGGATCGCGATGAACAAACCAAATTGGAGATGAAACACCGTCAAGAAGAAGACGATCTATACAGAAAATTCTCTAAACACCGCGAAGAAGAGAACAGAAGAATACGTGAAGAGATACAGGTACTTGTGTAATAAAAGAAATACTAAACGTTGGACTTCTTTTAATCTGTTTCGTTATTTATTTATAAAACTTTTTTTACAGAATGAATGGGAAAGGGAACTCGAGAGACTGACTAGTCGCTTCCAACAAGAAATGCAGGTGAAGAAGCGGCGTCCTGACGCAGAGTTAGGCGCCCTAACCCTGAGGCATCAGCAGGAGAGAGCGGACTTGGAGAAGAACATGACACTGAGAAGGGATAAGAAGAAGGAAAGTCTGACAAGAAAAATGTTGGAGCACGAACGGTTAGTGGACGGTTAAATCTTGTTTGAAAAGTGCAGTATCAAAAATCATCTGAAAGTAAAAAAAAGAATACGAATTTTATGGCAATTCTACAAAATTTGGGGCTCAAATGTTCTTACTATTATGGTAAAGCCTTTCCTTTAAAGGAACGACTCTAATGCAATACGCGATCCTGTATGTATTGGTGGATAGATACAACCGGGTCTAATGGCTTGATGTATTGTATCTACCTTTCGAAGCACGGAAGAGCTTGAGATAAATAAAAAAAATTGCATTTGATTTATTTCGACATCTTCGACAAATGTTGTATCTGAACTGAACATTTTGTACAATTGCAAACCAGAAAATCTGTATGCCATCGCTTGCTTAGTCAAAAAGCTTTTTTTTAGACCGTTATTTTCTCCTTCTCTTCAGGGCTGCAACCGCGGCACTAGTCGAGAAGCAAAGTCACGAAATGATGGAGTTGATCCAAGAAAGACGGTCGGAGTATATGGCTGCATCATCTCTGTACCTTGACGGCGAGGAAGCGCCTCCGTACCCCTCCCGCGCACCCGCCCCGCAACCCCCTATCGTGTCTAAGTTCCATATTTACACTGACCCAACGGAGTTCGCTGACGTGGACAAAATAGCTATTTCGGTATGTAAAATGATAAGAAGTTTTTCTTTAGCCTTCCCTGGGGCGAAATTGCATTATAACGAGTCATAACTCACGAAGTGGTGAGTTTCGATTTTACATAAAATCAAAGCAATATTAGTTCATCATAATCAGACCTTTTAAATCCCCACTGCAGCTGCTCAGGCCTTCCTTATTAAGGTAAAAGAAGAAGGGCCATGACCCTCCGCGCTGGTCCAATGCGTATTGAAAGGTATGAACGACTGTAAATACAGCCGGACCCAACGGCTTAACGTGCCTTCCGAGGCACAAAGTAGCTCAAGATAATGTTTTTTTGGTCACCGTCTCGTGATCGACCCTTGCGAAAGATGCTTCATAACAAAGGTCGCGTGCCGCGGCGCTTATCCACTGAGCTACTCAATATTAATTTACTTTCCATAATTTAACACCTGGACCAGCCTTAATGTCAACAGTCAACCCTCGCTGATATCTTCTTTCTTTTATATAAGTAGTTTAATATGATTAGCTCGACAAAAATAAATAAATAGGACAAAAAAAATAAGCCACCTTTGTTCTGTGTAAAAAAGAAAAAAAATAAAAAGAGTATAGACAGAACAATTCTTGCTTGACATCATAAACTTCTAACTTCCAGGTAGCGCAAGAAGACCAAAAAACATTCACGGATTTAGTCCGGCAGCTCGTAGGCCGGTGCGCCACAGACGTGGAGAAAGCGCGGACTATATTCCGCTGGATCACCGTAAAGAATCTGAACAACATACAGTTCGATGACAACCTGCGTGGTGATTCACCACTCGGCCTCCTCAGAGGCATCAAGCACGGCACCGAGAGTTACCACGTACTGTTTAAAAGATTGTGCAGGTATGTTAATTCTTCACCAGCCCCGTGATTCTGTAAAAACCCAGACCCAAATTCGAATTCACTCATGTGCCCAAATTCACGTTTTTTAGTGTAGAAATTCTATTGTTTCCATTTTTTTTATAAAAATACAAAACAAAATTGATTGAATATACGTGTCTTAGATATTCTATTCCTAATGTCATTTTGAAACTCACTTTACTTATACCACAAATGTGAATACACAATAAATAGGTATTTATTTTAAATCTTGTCTATGTCTGAATCTGCCCTGCTACAAGGCACGATTTTTGGAAACGTTTTTCGCTTCCTTTGCAGTGCAAAACTTTTGCAATATATCAGACACACTTGTCTGTTAATTATAAATTATAACATAATGTATTATTTCTATATTGCCAGTCAAGCAGAAACAAAAAGGCGTAGTAATCGATTAACGAAAGTATTATCTTTTAGTGTAAAGGATAGTTACTTCATCCTCTAATGACGTCATTTTTAATCGAACTTCTCTTTATAAAATAAAACAGAGAGAAAAACGACCCTTGGAAAGTTTCATGCCGGTTCTTATCGGTATAAAGCCGTAGAATTGGGAACCGATGACATAGATTTCGACTTTAACAAGTGATCGTAACGGCCTAGACTTTATTAACGATATTGAATTTGAACAAATGTACAAGTTATCAGGTTATCACAATATGTCACAGCAATTGATTTTGAACTCTACCCTCAGTGTATTAAGTTCAAAATCAAATGGAGAATTCGACAGTTTTGCATAATCTGACGTGCTGTTGACTGTATACATATTTATCTTTTCTATAGCTACGCAGGCCTCCATTGCGTCGTGATTAAAGGGTACAGCAAATCAGCTGGCTACCAGCCTGGAGTACGATTTGAAGATAATCGGTTCAGGAACTCCTGGAATGCGGTTTACGTGGCAGGCGCTTGGCGATTTGTGCAATGCAACTGGGGAGCCAGACACCTCGTCAATGCCAAAGACGCGCCCAAACCTGGCAACAGGGGAAAGAGCGACAGTCTAAGGTAAAATGAGTATTCATCATAGAGAAAATACATTTATAGAAATATTAGGGCAAGTCTTTCCTATGAATAGAACAACGAAGGAAAGTCAGCAATATTATGGTCCAATTCTTTTGTGGAATTGTAGATATTATACGACTTCAAATACAACGGGACCAAAATAACGAAGTTACTAAACAAAAACATTAATGTACCAGCAGATCGCCGACAATTTTTGTTCAGATTTTGGACTGTACAATAAGATGTTACTAACAACTTGTACTTATGAGATAAAAAGTGGACTATGTACTAAAAAGAACATCTATGACTAATTTGGAACTCCTGACACTTGTAGTCACGAGGTTAAGTACAAACTATTAACAATAAAAACAACTCTTAGGGGCCCAATTACCTCCTAAAAAAACCCACGGCAAATTTCCAACTCCTATGTTTAAAACTCCTAGCACTACAGTGACCGTTTTTATTCTTGCTATTCAGGTACGAGTACGATGACCACTATTTCCTGACGGACCCGCGCGAGTTCATTTACGAGTTCTTCCCGCTGCAGCCGGACTGGCAGCTGCTGAAGACGCCCATCACGCTGCACGACTTCGAGGAGTTGCCCTTCGTGCGCTCCCTCTTCTTCAGATACGGGCTGTACTTCAGCGATCCCAATACCAAAGCCGTCATGTATACTGACTCCACAGGTAAAATTATCTCCGGAACTACTGAGCATAAATGAAAAAAATACAGAAAATACTTTTTTACGTCTACTATTTACGTCTTTATTCCGCTTAATTCGCTATACTTAAAAAAACAAATATTTAAAAATTATTCGTTAAAGTTACAATATAAATCATTCAGAGCATAAACAATATAAAAAAAACTAATATCCAAAATAAAAACTATCCATAACCGAATCCGACATAAATATCGTTTGATTTGATTAATTATTACTTTTAGATACTCTATTCGGTATATTATTAATTATTTTAAGATGCAACTGCTTGTAAATAACCTAGATATGAAACCGTTTAATATTTTCCAACTCTTATATCTGTATCCAAATCCTAAATGACGATGTGCTATCTATCCGATTTTGATGTATTATATCTTCAACGTATTGTATTTATTATAATCAGGTGCGGCGACTATGCGTATAGCCATGCCGGCACACATGCAGAGCTCCCTAATATTCCACTACAACCTCAAATTCTACGACACGGAGGGCGATGGATTCGACGGCGTCAGCCTCAAGAGATTCGTCATGCAGGTAAATAGTTATGTACATTAAAAAGATATTTATCTAAGTAAAATACAAAAACAGCCTGGCGTATTTGAGTGGTGAGAATATATGTTTTTCCTTAACTCGTTCACTTGTTAAGAATTTGTATGGAGTGGAGATATGTGTCGGTTTCTATATTAAAATATTAAAGTCAAAAAACTCACATTAATCCCTCAGACTGGAGTTTAAGCGATATTTTGGTTAACCAAGCGTATTCTCCTATTAAACTACTGGAAATGTAATGTGACTGAATTTTTTCCCAATCATTGTTAATGTACCTACTGCTTTGTCTTTTTTTATCCATTATAAATATTTACAGGTCTTTAGTAATATGTCTAATACTGTTTACTAAATCACTTGTTTAATTTAAAAACGGTGCTACTTTTTTAACAATTTCTTAAAAATTCTTAAAGTTCAGAAGACTTTCAGAAACATAAATAGAATCATCAAATTGGAGCAGCAACCGTTTTAAATTAGATTTTTCGCACAATTTCAATACTCAACGTGTAAGCATTTTCCGATCAAGTTACAACGGCCTTAGTGTTCGTCTAATCGCGTTTAAATGTTCCTTAAAATTTAAATCGTTTACGTTTGCAGTCAGTGGTAGGTAACGTGGTGTCGTTCCGTGTGCACGCGCCCTGCAGCGGCGCCTTCCTGCTGGATATCTTCGCCAACGCGGTGACGCCGCGCGAATACCTCACCGGAGAGCCTATGAAGTTCAAGAGTGTCTGCAAGTTCAAGGTCAGTGAATTTACATTAACGATATATGCCCATAACAACTTCTTTATTTGGTTCCTTATACGCAGCTTAAGTTAATTAAGCTGCGTATAATTCTACCCCATCAATTAAAAAAATTGTGAACTTTAAGTTAGGTAATGAATCAGTGCAAGTTGTTACTTGGTCTCTGCGTGCACAAAAGACCTATAAGCATCAATGTTCTTTTTTTATACTGTTTTCTCCCCACTTTGTAGTATGCATTTTTTATATGTTTGGTTTTTCTGATTTTCAATTATTTTCTTAGGCTGCGCCTAGACCAGGGCATAATGTTTTGCACGGGTCAGGGTTGCTCTTTTTCCCCTTTTGAATTTAGCGCATTTACTTATTCTATCTATTCTAATTATATTTCTGCTTCTTATTTTCTAATTGCAATTTCTTTTCTATAGCACAAACATTCTAAGATTCATAATTATCGGAAGTCAAAATAATTTTGGACATAAAAGTGTACCGTTCGTTTTCTTATCAAAAGGCTGATATTGAATACGAAACTGGAGGGTTCGATGTGTCGCCTTCTCTGAAGTCTCAATTCTCTTGGATCAATATAGAAAATGTTTTTTCTCTCTATTTTCTCGGGTGTGGTGTTTCTTACTTCAGCTACTTAATTTGCAGCCTTAATCTCTGATATTAAAATATGTGTTGTCTATTATCAGATCTGCTGCGCTGAACTGCAGACTGTGATGGTGCCGCTGCCGGACTGCGCGAGCGGCGAATGGGGTCCAACCAAAGCAACCAGACTCTTTGGTCTAGTACCCATCACCCACCAGGTAAAGTAAACTATCGATGCAAGTTAACCATTTAAATACACATCCGTTTTTATTATACAAAATGATACTATGGAAATTAACGAAATTCAATTATATTTTCGCTCAAATCTCCAGGAGGCATTAGTGTTTGCCGGACGGGAACTTGAGATTCAGTTCCGCATGTCACGACCTCTCGCGGACTTCATGGCGACACTTCATAAGAACAGCGTAGACGAGAAACGCCTCTCGAAATATGTTCAACAGAATGTGTCCGATGACATCGTCTCCTTCTACATTACATTCCCAGAAGAAGGTAAGTTTCATTATCATAATTAAATGTATCATCATTATCTCATTACCAGCCCTTTTTATGTCCCCACTGCAGGGGCTCAGGCCTTCCTTATGGATGGTTAAGGAGGATGGGCCATGACCCTCCACGCTGGCCCAATGCGGCCAGGACCAACGGCTTAACGTGCCTTCCGAAGCACGGAGTAGCTCGAGATAATAATTTTTTGGTCACCCATCCCGTGACCGACCCTTGCGAAAGTTGCTTAACGACTACGATCGCGGGCCGCGGCGCTTATCCACTACGCCACTAAGCTACTCCCTACATTAAATGTATATTTAGCATGAATGACATAACGTCATATTATAAAATAAAGACTAAAGTTAGTGATTGATTACTACTCTGGTCTAAATTAAACTATCAGCCGCCTAAAAATTTATGATGACAGAAGAGGAAATGTTAAATTGGAACATATTGACTTATTTTGATCTGATAATGGTTAAAACCTAATACTAAATTTCTATACGATTTTAAATCTTATTTCCAGGTCAATACGGTCTAGATATATACACGAGAGAGCGGGGAGGTCCCACAGCGATTCATCAGAACGGCTCCACGGAAAAGGAAAAGCATCTACTGACGCACTGTTGCAAATACCTCATCAATAGCAGCAAAAGGAATTGAGAGTACTTTAAAAATCGAAATCAGTGGCGACATAAGGGAGACAGAATAATGCTAGCTGTCCCACTTCAAAAGATGACATATATTTCACGAAAGATGAGTCGTGTAATCGTGTAAATGTTTGACAGATATGTACCACTCTTAAGCCTTAATTACTTTATTAGTGGACTCTTGGCATTTCATTCAGATAAGTGCTACGTCAAATGTTTCTTAAGGATTAATAAAAAAAAAATATCTTATGGATTTCCCATGTTGCCTTTAAATGAGTGACACAAGCTAAGTTTTTACTTCTATTATTAATTTTGGGCGCCAACTTTATACTGAGATCAGAAATATATTTATGTAAAAGTACAGTAAGCACATAATTAAATGCAATGTAATATATTTTAGTACGTTTAGATTAATATAGAGAAGATAATTATTTTTATTTTAAGTGTCCAATAAAAGGTGATTCGAGAGCCACGTGATATTTCGCAGTCTTCCAACAATACTGCCAAATAGAAAATCAACCTTATAATATGTGTGCTTGTGGCGTGATTCTGTTGTACTTTCATATTAATTTCAGTGTATTATTTTTCACGTGAAACATACCCAAATGTAGATAAACTAAGGTATGCTAAGTTAAATAAAATCCGTCCGATTAAGTTAAAAAAAATATTATATTTATACTTATAATTAATACATTGTCATTGTAAATGAGAAACTGACATAATGAATTTTTTTTTATAAATGCATAATTTTAAGTACGAGAGGTTGTGTAGAAGCAATTAAATTGCTATTTTATATAAATATTTTGCTTTATTTCGTTATAATTGTATAAACTTTAATTATAGATATAAGCAATACTGTAGCCTTTTTTATATATTATTGCAAAATATGTAAGGCTAATGTATTTATGTAAACTGCATCCAACTCATTCTTAATCAAATGTATACAACGCAACGTATAAACAATACATTACGGGTGTAGACGATTTATTATTATTATTATTTTATATTCTCGGAATATATTTTAAACAAATCTAAAAATAAAATTAATGTTAAAATTTCCCGCTAAAACTCTAACCTCTGTTATGGCGTCGATGTGACGTCACAGCCCTCTAAAACTAACACAAACAATAACAACAAACATCGTTCTCTGTATGTCAATGTCAAATTTATGACACCTTTCTTAGAGACGTAACGAGCTGTTTGCAGTAACGTGACAACGAGTATAAAATTTAAGTGTTAAAAAAAATAATATGTATTTACTTTAGTTTACTGTCTACACCCGTATTTAAAATAACAAAAATCCAGCAAAACTTGACCTGACGCTTCGTTGTGGCCTACACGAATAAATATCGTGGTAAATTATGTATAACCAAACTAGGTTTTTAAGGAAATAGATTATTATCGTCTTTCGTATTTTCATCCGTTATATCACACCTTTTAGGTCTATATTCGCGATAAAAAGTACCCTGTCTTACATATATACTGGCAGAATTAAAGCCTGTATTAGATGCAGTCAAAATATTTGTATATTATTCATAAAGAAATGTCTCATACATAATACACGCACAAAATGAAATATAGCAATTTATTAATTTAAGAAATAGATAATAATGTAATTAAAATAGGGCATTACTTTAATTTAAAACTATAGCGACACCACAAGCTAATTATCCAAACGTTGTCAATCAAATTTTTGCCAGCTTATAAGACCAAATGAGTTGATTAATCTTTTCGTTTCTCCATTAATATGTACTCTTTAATTAAATTAAATAAAAGTGAAATAAAAAATGTATACATCGTGATCTGATAACACTGCTATATTTTGTTCCTAGATATGAAAAAATTGACTAACAATAAGACCCAAAGTATTATGTGAGCATTGTTAGTAAACGATACATTTCGCTCCATCGAAACTCAAACTCCATCATTCCCACGGAGTAGACTATTATTTGTTCTTAACAATTACAATAGACTATGTATTTTTACAGATAAACTAGAATTCTTATAAGATGAGTTCGCTAATCTATTGAGATATTTATCATCGCACGAGGTTCTAAGTATTGCTTGCACACTAGCAGCATCTAGCGGCGACGCGAGTGAGAGAAAATAGTCCCAAGTAGGTTGGTTACATTTTGTTGTATGGGATGAGATCTGTGAGGGGGTACAGTCAACAACCGTATAGCGACCCGTAAAAAAACTCACTACTACACAATACAAATATCTATGGAGTGCGATATATATCTTTTCTTTCGACGGTCACATAACATATGTATCAATCACGATTTTTACATATGCCCTAGGAACATAATATTGTATCATAATATCTGTGGTCGAACGATTTGTCGCTATAGCTTTACCAGTTAAGTAATGCGCTTAACATATTTTCTATAACATATATAAATGAGACGCGGCAATATAATAACTGTAAATTTTTTATTAAATATATGGCATGTTATTTTTCTAAACATATATTTCATTTCAGATCTAAAATCTTACCTATATAGTCTTAATGTTTTCATTTGAGCACCTTATGTCAGTGGGACGGCATTGTTTAACTCACATAGACATTTACGTCATATATATCCATTAACCTATATAAGAAAACTACCATACAATTTTATTTTTTCTTTATAAATAGCAAACCGATTCAAAATATGGCAGAACTAATTTACTTAAACATATATTTTTCTCTTTTAACAGATACTCTATCAAAAATACAATCTCGTTGTTTAAACTTAAACCTATTAAAATCACAACATTTATAGTAAAATTTCTGCTAGGAAAATATTGGCTAATATCATAAAACACAACCATATAAGGCTGAAAATTAGAAAAAAAATAGATACAGCGAAGATAGATCATCAAAAATATCATAGGTCAACATCACCAAAACTATTGAACTAAAGCTTCTATTTAAAAAATCAAGATACAAAATTTATGTCACTGTGTAATTGTAAAGATCGTCGGTTTAGAATCTAACTAACTAATCTACTATAGTGTATAATCTAATGAAAGATATTATATACCAATGCTGTTTACAATTTTACATGACATTATATGCCCACAATTCGTACTGGAAAAGTATCTAAATCGGCATATTAAATCGTATCTATATTTTGCTATCCATAATTGCAATTTAAATAGAAATCACCTTAATTTAATATCGTTATATAAAAAGAATATACACAGCATAAAATGATATGTGTAAATGTACAGGACTCAACCATAAGAAGTTGCTTACAAAACTTAGAATTACACATCATTGCATTCTATGAAACTACTTGGTTTAGAAGACATCAATTAAAAAGAGACGAAGGTCTAAAATTTTAATAAAAAGTATCCATCAATATTCCCATTAAACACAAAATAGGTATAAAAGTAATAATATGGTGAACATTCAACGATGGTCGTTTTGGCAATTTATCTTATGAAATTTGCGAAAAAAAAATTTTTATATGATCTCCATGTATCCATGTATTCTACATGTATTATAAAATATTTTTGAAATTTTGTCCATAACCTATTGGAATGCTCAGATCTACAACTAAATCATAAGCTGTTCATTCAAATCTTTCATTCATTCATTGTTCAGATCTACAAGTAAAAGTTCATAAGTCGTTCATTCAAATCATTCATTCACAAATGGTTTCATTCTAAATATATAAAAATATTTTAACCTTCTTAAATAGTCTTTTCACTTAATTAATAATTATTATAATTTCATAATTAATATTTTTTCTCAGTGTATTTATTTGAATCTCTTATTCCATTGTGTTAACAAAACCTCTACATATTAATGAGCTTTTTGATATTTGCAGAATGAGTCCATTAACCACTAAAATTTTAAAGAGATTCTTTGAGAATAAAAATTTTAGAAAACCTCTGATTCAAATCAAGAGATCATACTAGACTAGACCCTTAGTGGCGTTAAGTGTGGCTCGTTGTTCTACGCCCCGTATCAAAGTTCCCAGTAGACCTTCCATCTCGTTCGCAGTTTCCCGTAGCTGGGTGTTGTCGAAACACGAATCTAGAAACAAATCATACGTAAATCACTGGATTGCAACTTACACTATAGTCTTAAATGAGAAAACAAAATGTAGTAATTGGATTTGAATATTTTCCAACACAGCAGCGAATGTGGACTCAATTTATAGAAAATAATATAAGTTCTATAATAATAGTTCTCATATAATATAAGTAATATAGTTTCTGAAATATCAATCATTCATAATATTGCATGTAACATTGTATATAATGAAATCACAAGTAAATATGAACATTACATTAAATATACATCAAATGGCTCATATTAAGAGAGATCCTGTATTACGTCATCTTGACTGTGTCCTAATAACGTCAATTGTAGAGCCAACACGGCAGTTCTATGAAACTGTCAAATTTCTTCAATCAATCAATTTGAAACCTTAACCTATTTATGATTAGATTAAAAATAGAAAATCTTATAGACACTCACACTCGCACACTAACAGTGGCACATTGTTATTACTTTCAATTTAATCTTCGAAATCTACCAGACAAGTGGAAGCCAGAAACTATTATTATTCACACAGAAAGCTCTTGCCCCAGCAGCGGGAACATTTATAGAACTTTGACGATGATAAATTATTCCATAATTACCATCCACAGCAAAGTTATTGGTGAGTATCTGCTGCAATCTATCGAGCACAGTGTCCAAGTCAGCGTTCAGTTCCCTCATCTTGTGGTTGCTGGACTCCACGCTGCGGATGTCAGCAGCATATTTCTTCTCCGTGGCTGATATAGACTGGTTCACATTTGCTTCAAGTTTACGCGAGGAATCTGTTGTTCTGTTTCCGGATGGATCATTTTCTGTGAAGAAATATACATAAACGTCTAAAGATTTCTAAAACAGGGACAATATAGCAGCTTCTCGGTACAAGGTCTCCCGCCGTAGATTTGCGAATGCCTATATAAAAATGAGGAGTAAAACTACGCCGACAGGATAGATTTTCGACTTTCACAAAACAGTGCTTATAGCCTAGACTAGACTGATTTTGTATTGATTAGAATTTTATAACCTGAATCAATGACAGTCTCTTTTTATTGAAAAAATGGTGTCTATATTGCAACTAGCTTTTGCCTGTGACTTTCGTTGGCGTGCTGTAGTTACTTTGGGCAGCAATTCCAAAAACGTTTTTTTTTTTTTCATTAACATTTAACCTATATCCTTTCCCAGGATCAATACGAAAATGATAAATGTAAAAGGTAGTTGTTTTTTTGTAAGTTAAAGTAACCAATACAATTTCAATGTTCGATGTTATAACAAAACCCATTGCTATAGTATGGGAACCCAATGGCACAGAGCATTCGGGCCATACTCACCAATATACCAATGACTAATATCATTCACGGACACAGTAGATATACTGTCAGACGTAGTATGCACAACCACCGGTTTCAATGCATCTCCTGACATTGTCAGCAAGTTCTGACTGTCTGTTTGTTTTGAGACCACAGAGAAATTGCCAGAGTCCAAACTCAGGACACGGGGTTGCGTTTTCATGTTGTCAGTGACCTTTGATTGCTTTTCATCGAGCACTGGTATCGGACTGAAGAGATCGAAAGCTTGCGGTCGATCGACTTTATCGTGCTTCTGTGTATCAGTCTCTACATTTTGATTCAAACTTGTTGATAAATTATCCTGGAAAATAAAACTCACTGACTACTTGATTTGGAAATGGCACCTTGTAGCAAAATAATATCAAAAATTTGTAAGTATGTTTCATTTTTTCAAGATGTGACATCACATTTTAATAAACTTAACGTCAACGTCTTTGATGCGAGTGCAACTAATATTAATATTTATTGATATGACGTCACGGCTCAAAATGTTACGTGACTGATTGCTTCCGCGAGACGAAATTAATAAATGTTTTTCTTTTATAATTACAATTACTTTGGAATAAAATAAACCTCATAATATGAAAGTTTTAAAATAGTTTACCCAAAGCAATTGAGTAGCCAATTTGATCATTGATCCTTTGTTTTAATTTGAAAATGATATTTTCAAAGTAATTTCACTTTGTAATTCCGTTACGCTCAACATTCCGGGCTCGGTTTCAGATATTGTGTTTGGGTTATAGTCTTGTCTTGTTAGTTCTTTGGAATGAAATTTGTAATTAAAAATAAATAGGTACAATAGTTTAAAAAATATATTACCTTAAGTACTTTTAGCCTCGTTATTTGTGTCGATATTTGTGTCCAATGTGTGTCAACTTTTCTTCTCAATCCATTATTTTCTTGATCTTTCGCTACATTATGCAATTGAGTTGATAAATCTTTCAATGCTCTAAAACAATTGATTTATTTAAAACTATTTTGCAAACGCAAAATCCATATATTTAGGGTTAATATCCCAATGTAGGTAATAATAATAATATAGGTCAATATTCTCATACAAAGTAAAATACCCTATTAAAATAAATCAATAAATATATACATATATAAACACATATATATAAACACTTTAATGACACGCTGATAGTGGTATGATATCATATGAAATATTTCAAATACTTCAAAATGATCAAGTAGCCAATCAAATCCATTTCTTATCATAAAATAAAATCTTTAATCTATCAAAGACATATCACATTATTTATAATTACTACATGCAAAAGAAATTACCAAAACATACACATACTTGTTCTGTGTTTCCAACTGTGTGATAATATCTTGTAATAAACTAGCCGGACTATTATTAACGCCATTTCCGGAAGCCTTCCCCACAGTTGAAGTAAATATGGCAGGTTTGCCATCGCTCCTTCTTTTAACAGTGCCGGAATTTTCCCCTTTATCTATACTCTTTTTAGAGCACTTTTTCGTCATTTTACGCTTTTTCTTCCGGGTGCAAAAAAAGAAACGTTTCATTCCTTTTATAAAACTCATACATTCGCCTAATTTCACCTGAAATCATTGATATATCATTTTAATTATTATTTTATGGCACTAAATATTTTCCGGTCATTATTAACTAGCCTAGTCTTCACAGGAGTTCAAAGGAACAGTGGTTAGCGCGTCCTATCTGCGATTGACTTTAGCAAAGGCCATTTCACAGATGGGTGACCAAAAATTTATTAACTCAAGCTTATCCATGTTTCGGAAAGAATGTTTATCCATTGATCAAGGCTGCATCTGTATTCATAAGCAGTTAGTACCAACAAATTCGCACTAGACCCAGGAGTACTGCTCAGCTTAAACAACAAATTTCAAATAATTTCATAATATACTTAGAATTATATTTTAAATATTTTTTAAAAATAAAATAAAAATAATAGATTATTATATTTGATCAAATTTGCGTTCATAATGCAAAAGATTCTTAATGAATAATACTTAAAAAATCAATCAACAAAAACAAGTCTGTGCCCCAGCAACATGGATATTAAAATATATTTATTGAAGATGAAATGTTCCAAAAATGTATATAATATTATAAGTAATCCTACCTCTCCATCAATAATTTCATTTATTACATGGGTTTTCTTATGACCATTAACTGACATCAAGTCTTTGTCATACAAATAGCATTTCTCACAGAAATATATGTCATTGCATTTTGAGCATTTGAATTTTAGCATCTGAAACAATAACATATTGAATTATTTTTATTCTAACAACAATTGTAATGACCAAACTATAAATATTAGGAAATATATATTTGAGACAAACATGGATGAAACGATAAGAGTAATAAACAAGAACTTACTTGATACTTTTCTTTCGATACTAAGTACTTTCGGCATCGATACTTTAGAACTGAGTAACAAGCAGTATTGTGAAGAAAGTATTTGTATTGGTACTTGGTCACTTACTGAGAATTGTAAAAAAAAATCGCGTGCCTTAGAATATTTACTCTGTGGTAAGGTGTCTAAAGTCGGTCTCTAACATCTCTAGCTTAAAGCATCGCTAACCTCTACTGATTTTATGTAGTTAGAGATCTATCTAGAAAGGGCCCTACCAACAAAATTTTGAAATGACACCTAAATATATGCATTGTTTTTTCGATGCATACAGTTGGACAGATTTAAAGAGCAGATGACTGCATCAAATCTGCTCTTAAAACCTATAAAAATGACGATGATGGTGAGATTTTAAAACTATTCACTTCAAGTAGGTATCAAAACTTTTCATTCAATACCAAGTATTGATACTTAAGTGGTATCATTTCATCCCTAGAAACAACATATGATCACAACTGAGCTCCGAGCTTTCCCTGCCAATATTTGAATACTTGTACATCTGCTCTCATGGCATGACTCGAGACGCATGAGAAACGTTTCTATGGTTTCTTGAGTTAATCATGCTTTGTAGACTGATAATGGAAATTATTGAATAACTCTTTTGCTTATGACTGTGCCCCGAAGCACAGGGGTTATTATAAAATATTATATGTACTTACCTGTACAATAGGATGTTTGCAAGCAGCACAGAAAGCACCAACACTAGTAGAGTTTCTGCTGCATGTTATTCGTTCCATCACAGGTAGCCAGCGTGTGCTGGTACAACACTGGCTGCCCCACTCTGCTACACTGTGAGCACTTACACCTAACATACCAGCATTCTGTAATAAACATAAGAAAATCCATATAATCTAAAAGCCAGCTATCAATTCAAATTAGAATTACTTTATTACTACATAGTATAAAACAAAGTCACATTTATCTGTCCCTATATCCCAATGTATGCTTAAATCTTTAAAATTACCAAACAGATTTTGATGCGGTTTTTTTTCATAGATAGGTATAGGATTATAGGATTCAAAAGGAAGATTTTTATGTATAATACAAGACGACGCGGGCGAAGTGCTGGCGGAAACCTAGTATTATTACAGCGATTATTATTAAAAAATCTTATCACCAACAAAACAAATTTAAACTCCAAAAAAATCCAATACATAAACTGGCATAGAAACAAAGGTTATTTGTACAAAAGTGACAATACTATTTATTGATATTGTGCTGTCCACAAGTAACTGGATAAAAAAAAATTGATTTTAATACAATTTAATGATACTTTAAGTAATTTTTTTTATAAAAATCACTAATCAAAGATATGAGTGTCCTTTTAAATTACACTCTTATTTTGTTACATACCTTGTCAAAACAACTATTAACATCAGCCTGCAAGTGTTCAGCGTAACATCCAAGATACTGTGTTAAAGCCGTGATGTTTGTCAGTAGCGCAGCGAGTCTACGAGGTGAAACGCAACAGTTGTGGTCTGCACAGCAGTTGGCTAAGGCCACCCATTTGTCATTAGAAGTCTCATCACTAAGTACAATCAAAAGTGTTTTTGCTGCCAGAACTCGAACTGGTTCTTTTCTCTCTCTAAAGATGAACAAAATATATATATTTTTTAATAAAATTACGAATTACGAGTGGTTGCAAGCCTACATTCCAACAAATGCTACTTTAGCTAGATTTTCCAACCACAAACTGTATTTCGTATACACAGTATGAATATAAATGCCAACAATCATTAATTAGTTCATAAGGATTAACAAACTAATTAATGATTCCCAGTGTTTAATTTTTCTGAAATAGGTATATAATCTTTAAGTAAAATAAAATATGATCAAAAACTATGTACACCAATTGTGATTGAAAAGATACTGCCAGTACACAAAGGATGTTGAGTTATTGAAATACGATTTACAACTGATATCTAGAAGGGGTTAGCAACAAACTATAATATATAGGTATAAATAAAAATATATAACATATTAAACAATAATTCAAAAACAAATCATTGATTAATTCTCCTATGAACACACAAATACTTTTGGAACAGTCAATTCAATACAGATGATGCCTAGGCAAAAAAAAAAGGAAATTGTGTTAAGTTTTTAACAAGAAATGGCTTAGACAATAGACATTAGAGGCTCGCTACATCACAACTATGTATAATATGTACAAAAGTGTAATGGCATGCAACATTGCAATTCAATTTTTCACCATAACTTAAAACACAAAAAATAATTGTTTAATATCCTTTAATAATCTACAAACTGACATGCAAACAAAAATTAGTTGTTATCCCTATTGTAATGTGTTGATTGTTGAATATATGAAACTTAAACATGAATACATGAATTTAAGATTTCCACTTTATGTATTTATCAACACACCTAATAGATGTTTTGTTACTATATTGATATTATGCAATATAGTAACTTTTGCATCCATTAAATTCATTCTACTACAAATAAAATTACTTATTAACGCTTACTTGTCATAAACATTTAAGAGTAGATTTATCAACATATCCACAGTCATGTCAATGTCACCATCAAAAAGACCTTCCTTTTCAGCAGCAAAGTAAATATCAGCTAGAACAGCTTCTAATTCTGCTGTATCTAGGGACAAACTACTCTCAGAGAGACTGAGCTGATGTCTTGCAAACACTCCAGAACTGATCCGCAGAGGTGGCACTGGGAAAACAAATTCTTATGACTATAATTACATACACATAAGTGAACACCTCTTTGTTAACATACTATTATAAGCTAAATGCTTTAAAAGCTAAATGGTACAATAGATTTAAAATCAATGTTAAATAATATATATTGTCTGTTTGTTTATGAAATGTAGACCAATTTTATCATGCATTACTATTTAAAATGCAGTTTCAATAACATATATGCATTATAGGCTTTGTGAGATCAAGTAGCTAAATAAGGCTATATTAACACATACCTTTCAAGTGCTTTTGAAGAGCTGTGACCTTGAAAGCTATTCTGTAAACACTGTATTTGATACCTTCATAATCTTCAAAAGACTCAAGAATTTTTAGAAATTGTGGATGGTCGTACTGCTGCTTACCAGATGTTTCACTGAAAGCAAATCGATTTTTTTATAACGCTAACTATAATATTACAATGGCATATATTTCCTAATATTTGCCAATTTAATAAGTTCCATGATCGGTAGCAGTTTATATCTGAATCAAAACTTAAGACCGACCCAAAGACCTTTTAAAAATCTGTGATAAAAATCACTTACTTAATATAACATGGGTAGCCGACCTCGTTTTCTACTTTTCTCCAGTTCTCAAGAGCCATTGTTGAATATTCATAGAGATTTCTGTTTTGCTTTTTATTCCACTGAACGTAATTAGATTTTTTTTCCAACCATGTCAATCAAACTAAAAACGTATTAATGTGTAACGTTTGTTATAAAGTGTTACAAACTCTGCTAAAAACCAAATAAATCATATCAACAAAATAAACCGTCATTGATATTCAAATAAAAAGTACACTTTTTTCTCGATTAGAAAAACATATAAGGCAAAGAGCATAGTTTACACAGCCTCTTATATTATAATAGAAAATATAAAAATTATAATGAATTTTATATTTTCTATTAAAATATGTTTTTATATTTTCTATTAAAAATTCTCTTACATACTAATGATATATGTTATTCTTTTTCTTGTATGAATGCGACGGAAAACAATACGGAGTTTTCTTCCTTTTCAGTCTATGTCAAGGATATGAGGAAGTACTAAAAAAAAAATTTGATTTGTTTTCTTTCTTGTTTAAAAATAAATTAGTTTTCAAAACTCAATAAACTTATATTTTATATGTACTTTTTCGTATACTATTATTAAATAACTTATATTTTATATTTACTTATTCGTATTTGTATAGATATCTAAGTTTCGAACTTTTCAAATTTCAGTTTTATAATACGTTAGTTAAAAGGAACGGAAATGACTGTCTTTCTTTGGTCCATTCGTTTCCTGCAAAAATCAACTTTTGCTAGAGTCGCCATCTGCCAAAGTGCTTTAATTTTTTTTTTAAATACTTCCTCATTGCTTAGGAGTCCATGTTTGAACACCCTTGATTATTCCTACCATGTTGGTAGATTTCCAAGGTCGATAGAACTTCACGGTTAGTACGGCAGTTTTCGTCCCCTCTCCCTACATGACGAGGCGAGGCCTCTTGCATCGCCTTTGGGCCGCCGCTGACTACACTCACTCACAATGAGGAAGTATTTTAAGCAGGTGTTCAAAACGACTAAAAACCATTAACGCGCTAAAGACTAACGATAATTTATTTAAACGTGTTAATAAAAGCGCTAATTTATTAACGCGTTAATTTAAACAAGCGGAAGGGTGCGTGAAGACTCGTTAAATTTTGTAACACATTAATTATTTTATGTTGTACGTTAAACAGATTACTTGCTATATTAAATAATAACTCATTATTATTTACTCTTAATAGCTCGAATTAATTATAGCACTACTTACTAAATTAAAAGAAAATCGATAAACGCCCGTTCACACTTTTCCGGTTTAGGACTGTCTATAAGTCATTGATTTTATGTACAAGAATCTACATTTGCTATCATATATTTTATTCACATTATTTACTCACGATATAATTGTTTTAAACAACCATTTATAATAATCTATTTACACGCACAAACTTCTTTAAACATACACAGAATAACACATAATCACCTAAAGTACTTTTATTCTAAAGTATTGAAAATATAGACGTAAGCTTTGTTAAAACACAGGAGATAGGATAGCGCGTAATAATTACCTACTTAGCGTGTTCCGAGCATTAGCAATGACACGTCTTCCAACGATCGCGCTCACGTGTTCATCATGTTAATTTACTTTAATACATGAAAGAAAACCGGAACCACATCTAGTTTGATTTCAAGAACTATTGTTTTTTTTAATACTTCCTTATTTTAAATCAATGGGTTTTTAAAGTCATTTACTAGCCAATTAATATAGCAATATAGCTTTTCAATACATAGAGGTCTTAATATTTAAAGATGTTTTAAAGGCTGTACCAAGTTGTCAAGTCCACTGATGCCTAAAACGAAACGTATCGTTGGTACTGACAAGCAGCAGGTTTTCACTGTCCCAGTCTTTGAAAAATTGTTTAACTGACCAATCACAATTCAGCTTTTGTTGTTTACAACTTATAATAACCAATCACAGTTAGGTAAAGTTTTGTAATTTGGGCTACCATTTTCTCTTTGTAAAGGAGACGCCATTTTGCAAGCGTCACTTGGCGGCGTGTGCGGTTTTAACATTTTTATCAAGTAGTCTTCACTGAAATCATAATATTGTTTTGTTTTTGTGTAATATGTCGTATCAATCTAGTGTAGCGCAGGATTCATTAGCTGCGGCACAATTAGAAATGGCCGGTAACCCTAATGCTTTGGCTTTACGGCGCCCATTCGACCCGGTAGCCCATGATCTGGAAGCGAGTTTTCGCTTGACGAGATTTGCTGATTTAAAAGGAAGAAGCTGTAAAGTCCCCCAGGATGTATTGGGAAAACTGGTGGAGTCGTTACAACAAGACTACTCGCAACAAGATCAAGACCAATTCATGCATGTAGCGATACCGCGAATCGGTATCGGTCTGGATTGCTCGGTGACGCCACTGAGACACGGTGGACTCTGTTTGGTACAAACCACTGACTTTTTCTATCCTTTAGTAGACGACCCTTATATGATGGGCAAAATAGCCTGTGCTAACGTCTTGAGCGACCTTTATGCCATGGGTGTAACTGAATGTGATAACATGTTGATGTTGCTCGGTGTATCAACGAAAATGACAGAGAAGGAACGTGATGTTGTAATTCCTCTGATTATGAGAGGATTCAAGGACTCCGCTTTAGAAGCAGGTACCTCTGTAACTGGTGGACAAACTGTAATCAACCCGTGGTGCACTATTGGAGGGGTGGCCACTACAATTTGCCAGCCTAATGAATACATAGTACCTGACAATGCTGTAATGGGGGATGTTTTGGTTTTAACAAAACCCTTGGGAACTCAAGTTGCAGTAAATGCTCACCAATGGCTAGATCAACCTGAGCGCTGGAATCGCATCAAGTTGGTTGTATCAGAAGAAGATGTACGCAAGGCATACCATCGTGCAATGGACTCTATGAGTAGATTAAATCGTATTGCAGCACGTTTGATGCATAAATACAATGCACATGGTTCAACTGATGTTACTGGATTTGGCCTTCTTGGACATGCACAAAACTTGGCATCTCACCAAAAGAATGAAGTGTCTTTTGTTATTCACAACTTGCCTGTGATTGCTAAAATGGCAGCAGTGGCAAAAGCTTGTGGAAATATGTTCCAATTGCTTCAGGGACATGCTCCAGAGACATCTGGAGGACTGCTTATCTGTTTACCCCGTGAACAAGCTGCTGCCTACTGCAAAGACATTGAGAAGCAAGAAGGCTATCAGGCTTGGATCATTGGGATTGTGGAAAAAGGCAACCGCACAGCACGCATTATTGATAAGCCACGAGTGATCGAAGTACCGGCTAAAGATTAAATAACTGAAATTTTGAGATATTGTAATAACAATACTTAAATTTCTTATTGACATCGGAACTGGACAAACCTTACAATTTTTATTTTAAAATAATTTGATTGTTCCTTGAATTTCTTTTGAGGAATTTGTTTGTCAGGTCACTGTTCTGTATGATAATAACAAACAGTTGAATAGTTCTATTGAGAATATTATGTAAGAAAGCTTTTAGCTGACTTTGTCTAGTGACTTTGATGTTTATATTTAGGTAAGATATCACTAATAAATTTAAGAGAATAATTCCATTAGGTACACATAAAACCTAACATTTGTTTGCAGCTTGTGAACAGTATCTGCAAATTGTGAGATAAGTATAATTATTAGAATAAAGTTATTTTTCAGTCAAATGGTTGTTTTATTTATGAACCTGATATATATTTTTTTAAACAGAAATTATCACTGTAGCAAATTAAAAAGCTGATTTTTTTTTATTAATTTATTCATAAATGTAATCTGAAGTTACATTGTTAAGGTTAACATGAAACTAATCCAATTTCAGACTGTAAATATGAAAAATTATGATTATTTTAATATTCATTTATAAAATGCACTTACACCAGTTGCTTTCATTTCAAAATGAAACATCCTTAAATTACTTATAACTAAAAATTGAATAGGAATTTATTGGTTTGGAAATTTATATCAAAATAAACAATGATATGTAATGGGAATTTTCAATAATCAATTTTTGCCTTTGAATAAGCAATGATGCTGGATTTGCAGCATAATCAATAGAAAATTAAGAAATATCAAATGGAAGTAAAGTAAACTTAATTGTTTAAAAAGTTCTAGCTCCTACTGAAAATTGAAATGTACAAACAATTATTTCTAATGGGTAAATCAACTTTCTCAAATGATTCAAAGAAACTGTCAATGTGAGCACTTAAATTACTGAACACAATTGATTTTAGCACTACTTTTATTAATTTACACTTTCAGGTGCATTTAAACATAAAGAAATGCCATGAAACATGCAATGTTATTGTAAAGTTAACTACAATTTGGGGAAAATTACACTAAGCTGTGAGCAATCAATTGATAGTAACGGTCCAAAACTCCAGTCTATTGCAAATGAATAAAATTTAAACATTTGTCATCACTGTATCATGAAAATCATAAAGTTTGATTTAAAATTTTAAAACTGCCATCACTATAGAGTTTATATCCAAAGCACAAACTATGCAGTGCAAGTGAACAGTTTCAGTTGAGACAGGGTTTCTTGCGCGGTCTGCTGTCATCACCATTCTGCTCGATGTGGCTCTGGTCTCGTTTCTTTGGAGAACTATTGTTCTGAAAGGAGTAGAGGGAAAAATCTAAAATTCACTTTTTTATTTCTATTGACAATAAGTAGCACACCAGGTTTCCAAAGTGGTAAGGCAATTGATGGTAAGGCAATATAAAATTGATCAGTAAAAGTCAGTTGTACTACTTAAGAGCATACTGTTGGTTGTATATACTATTTTTTTAACTAATCGATTTCTAAACAGTAAATGCACCATTTACCATTTTGACATAAATAAAAAAACTGATTCAAGTTCATTTGAAACCGACACTGCAAGTAATTGCCTTCAACAAAGCATTCCTGTTTATAATAATAGATATGTAATTCACAATGTAATAGGTGACTGTAATTCTATATTTTACTTTTCAACATTACTCACAAACCAGTAATATGTTGACTCACTATTGTTTCACATATTCAGGATAAGATCAAGAAAAATATACTTGTTACTTAATAATTTACATAAAATTAACAATTTCATTTATATCAATAATTAGTAATTTTATAAGAATTCATAATGATATTACCTTTTTTTCCCATTGTTGATGTAAATATCTTAATAGTATGTTTGTCTTTTCTGTCACAATTACTGTAAAAAAGAAATAAAATTATTGTAAAACTTTATTCCTAATAAATACAGATATTAGGCACAATCTATGGTTTAATTGAGTTTTTATCACCATTACTATAGATCAACTAAACACAATGAAACTAGGTTGTTTCACAATTTAAAAGAAACTAAATAAAAAATGTGCCATGAAGGTAATTAGTGAAACAGATACTCAACTTTGATCAGAAGGAATATCTTTAGTTTGAAGGTATATTGAAGGCCTTTTCGAACAATTTCTAATGCCGTGGTCTGTGTTGAATAACGTAAAGTTGTGTTCATCATACGACGGCAAATCCTTCAGAAACTCCATCACCGACTGTCGAAAAATACGCATATTATTTATCGAAACTAGTAGAAAGGCTGTCATGTCCAAGGACTAAGCGTGGTTCAATTTAATAACAGTTAGGCGATTGACTTTGGAAACACATACCATTTTTATTTGATATATGCTGTTTTGATCTTCCAATAAATGTAATTTGAATTTCAAGGGCCAAGAAGAACAATTAAATAAAAAATAACGATGTCGACGATCACCTCTGTCAGAGCAAAGCAAAAGCAACCAGATGAGAATGACAATTTTATTTTTTAATTAATGTTGATATCAACACCAATTATAAAGGCCAAGAAATCTAAATTCTGGTTATGATATACATTCATTATTTCAGCACATATTTACAAATTTCATAATAATAATACATGACAATATTTTATTGCAAAGTAAAATTAATCACAATCAATTCAAGGCTATATGAATAATATAAATTCTATTTTATGGGATAAAATATAATATATATTTTATTTTTATAAAATTATATGTGTATTTAATATACATTAATGTACGACATAGAAGGCCACCTATTTTATGTAAAATTCTGCAAATACTTTCCAAATATTTCAAATTTAAAATTAAAGCCTCATGCAAGGCTGTATGAACAAAATTCCTTGAACTAAACAAGTAAATTGGGGTTTGGCGCCAAATTCAAAATTATTTTTACGTTACAGTAAAGTAGAAGAACATTTGCTTTGCAATACAGATTTTACGCAGTTGTTATTAAAATGTTTAACTTAGTTAATTCAAACTACAACAAAATATACAATCCAAATGGAAAACAAAATGCATTGTCTGATATTAAAAGACTTCTAACATCGCGCCACACTGAAGCCCAAATAAAAGCATGTGGGTATTTAGTTGAAGTAATAAGTAGATACAACAAAATTTCTAAGGAGAGATCTCGAATGATGGAATATTTACTGGACAACGATATTACAGTATTTCTTTGTGAAGCAATATCAAATTTAGATTATTCTCTTTTTAGGTTTGTCTTTACAATATTTTTTCCTGGTCGCAGTTACACTGGTCAACGAGATACGCAGGCGAAGCATGAACGACCTCTCAAATCATTTGCTAATAAAACAATGACCAACCAATGAAAGCTGGCCACAGAAAGCGCCAGCACTCCACACGCGGATGTAATCGACCAGTGTAACTGAGCCATTTATCTATCTACTTAAGTTTTAGCGTCTCTGCTAAGTAAATAAATTTTGACAAGTTAACAATAATTCTATTTGTTTTTTGTTTATATTGTTTTATAAAAATGTATTTCATTATTTCTATGGTTTAAATCGATTAAGGTAATTCGGATTATATCCATTTTTGAAGTGGCTTTTTCTAAAATAGACTTGTATCATCATATTTCAATTTAAATATACCTAAATATTACGTAATACCGATAACTTATATATTTAAAAAAATATACAAATACATTGGTATAAAATAAAAATGGGGCATAAAATAATCTCTAGATCCGTTCTCTCATGTTTGCGTCTGCTGTGGAACGAGCGTCGCTTCTTCACAGAGGAGCACGCGTCCCATTCTATGGCGGCAGTGTTACGATCTTTGTCACATTACGCCGGAAGCGGCTCATATGCTGCCGTGGAGTTATGTTTACACTTCCTATGCGACTTGCTTGATGGGTAAGCTGCACATTATGTGGCTCATGCTCGTGGGCATTTTAAAGTCATCATGTCACAAACTATCAAGTAACCAATGGGTCATAACTATCGGCTTATTGTATAACTAAATGTATTTCATACAGCTGAAAGGCCCTCGATGGACCAGTGAATTACTCGTTCGGTTGACGATGCTTAGGTTACAATTCGCAAGAGTCAGTCATAGAATAATATTAATATATTTTTGGTCCTCTAGACTACATCTTTTCAGAAAACACATTAAGTCGTTGGTCCCGGCTTGATCTGTTGTATTTCATATAAACAAGACAAGGGACCATGTTGAGTGTTATGGCTCGTTCTACCTATTTGTTTTCGTAGGAAAGACTTAGAAGTGAAGAACAATGAGGCATTAAAAGGCTGTTGATGATAAAACTATCATTTACTTCGAGTTTGATGATCATAAAATTAAAGCTTCTTTGTAAGATTTTATGACTGAATTTTGCTATTGGTTTCGGCTATTAAATCAATAGTCGATCAATTATAGAATGAACCTTAAACAACAAAGTTAACTAAAGCTACTATTTGGGGTAACTCCACATTGTCCCCAGGTGTCCATGTCCACCCATGGAAATTCATGGTTACCGGATTCTATAAGGATCATATATTTCAACTGTTATGTTACCGCTATTTGTAAAAGAAATTAAGATTCATCATTCTGTTATATCCTCACTGTCTGAGGACAAGCATTATTTTGAAAAGAAATACATCTTAGGGAGAACATGTACCAATGCCACGTTAGGTCAAAAAACTCAGCGAATTCTCAACATAATAACTATTTGGTCGTTTATCCAAAGACTAGTTTTGGCAAAGCTTGCTTAACTTCTACAAGCACGTATCTGTGTGAGAGTAGCTCGCTGGCGTAGTGGATAGGCGTCACGACCCGCGATCGTTGTTAAGCCGTTGATCCCATCTGCATTTGCAGTCGGTAACACCCTCCACTCCACATTGGACCAGCGTGGATGATCATGACCTATCCTCCTTAACCATTTATAAGGAAGGCCTGAGCCCCTGCAATGGGGACGTAAAAGAACTGATGATGATGATGAGTAGACGTGGAGCTTTTAGATATTTTATCACATTAATATTGCCATATTTTTTCAGGATAAGCTCTTTTGAAACCGTTTCTCCCCTATGTCATCAAAGTGCTTACAGCACTGAGCAGTTATTGGCTTGTCTAAACGCTCTAGCCTCGATTCTTAACACAAACCCAACAGGTGTACTATCTAGCGGTTTAGTGCTGCATGCTTTAGTATCATACCAGCCAGATAATCTTGCGCTTCGAGGGACAACAGCCGTTTCCTTAGTAGAGGTCATGCAGAAATGGTTCAGCTTGATCATGGGAGCATTGAATCATTCTGTGCTCATGGGTGATATTGAAATTTCTGGAATGTCTTACGTCGTTGTTTGTCAATTAGGTATAGATATTTTAAGGTTAGTATTTTAACGTAATTAAATAGATTTACGATACAAGATATGATTTATTAAAATATAACTTTAGATGTAAACTAAAAATATGTCTCTCTTATTTTGTTTCAGACTGACTAAATTATTGCTTAAAAGTAATCATAACAAAACTGATTTCGTTCAGACCATTTTGGTGGATCATAGTGAGATAAATTTGCTTAAAGAAAGCGCTTTCGAAATGAGAAAATCTTTACGAAACGTTATTTCAGAACTCGTTGTTTTTACTAAGGCAGGTTTTGAATTTTACTCAACAATATATCTCTCCAGCAGAATACCATAATTTGTGACCGAAGTAACAAAAGTGCAAGTTCGAACTTTTCTACCGAGTCTTTCGAGTTTTTGTATTTTAATGTTATTGCTTGTTCTCTTTTTTTCTCTCGGAACCAAATTCTTTTCTCCTTTGGTTATTGTATTTTTCATTTTTTACCGCGTCGAATTAAAAGTTTTAAAATTCTCTTCCCACAAAGTATCTATTCGTTTGATTTCAATTTATATATAAAATTTAGATGTATTAGTTTGGTATAAGCCTTCATGGAAAGTTCGCGGTTACATTCGTTTTGAACATAGTACGAATTTAAATATTGACCGAAAGCATACCAAGTGTTTTATATCCATTGCGTTCAATGTTGGGAAAAATTTAAGCATCGTAAAAAAATAATATAATATACAGGGGCGGCACAGGGCAGGACTTCCATCTCGCAAGTCAACAGGTAGCGCTTGGTACCAGGCCGTGTTAAATCAATCCTAGCAATCCGATATATCTAATATATCCGATATAATATAAAGAAAATATACCTATCCTACCCCACCTCGCTCAAGCCAATAAAAGATATTGAACACCCACCCCGTTCAATTTTCAATCCGTTACTAAAATAAATAAAATATTAATTGATTTACACCCAACACTGATATCGGGAATGGATTACAAAACAATAACATTTAGATATCAGATTATTTTAGAGTATTCTTGCAAATCTCTTAAGTTAATATGAATCGTCTATTTTTTTGCAAAATATCTTAAACTGTATAAGTAGATTAAACTTTCTATAATTTACAAAAAAGTGATAAGAGGAATATCTTTCACTTATAATTTAATACCTAAGCCATAATTTATAGGTATTTTTATCTGAAATTTTCTGAACAGGATAATCAATCTCAAATAGCTACAGAAGAATATGGCGTGTTTCTGAAATTTCTACTGTTGTTTTTACAAGAGAACGCAAATCGTGAAGTATTATTCGAATTCTGTGACGTTCTTTACGCTAAAAATTATCTTACGTTGTTACCCCATGCTCAAATTGAAAGGTATTAAAATTGACTTTAAAATAGTATTTTTGGTATCCAAGGCATCATTTGTTTCTGCATTCGGGCGTCGAACTTAAGTCGGACGAGGCTTCTGTAGGCTTCAATAGATTTTGATTTAATATTATTCTTATAAATATATATATTTTTAAATAAAATGCTGTTGTTTTTGTTTTCAAATTTGAAGATTAGTTAAATTTTTTTGAAAGTTTTATTTCATGATTTTTAGTAATATTCATATTTTTTAAATAATAATATTCAACATATTGAAAGTCTTTGAAAATAAGATTTTGTTTATTTGCTCGGCATCATTTTTTCCAATAATTATATACTCATATTATAAAGAGAAATGATTTGTTTGCTTGCTTGTTTGCATTTAGTATGCGTTGGACATAGGCTATAATTTACGCAGGCGAAGTCGCAGGGCAACAGCTAGTTTGTTAGAAATTGGTTCACAATTCAAGAACAAATTGATTAACATACCTACATACTTTCATAAAAAAATATACATACTCCTTAAACATAGAAAATTCGCCATTCGGAGTTTGAATGAATTGCAAATACTTTTTGTTTTTTAGCTGGAAAGACCCATGATTTACCATTATCCACTAATTATGGATGATATTTGGTGAAAAGCGTATTTTATTTTGTTTAAAAGGAAAACTACTGGTTCGGTTTTGATAAAATTTTTGTTGAACCACATCGGTCTAGTTAGTTGTCGTTAAAAAAATTTTGAAAATCGGTCAACAATTGGCGGGAATATGGGTGAATATACATAAAAAATACATCGCCGTCAAACATTCATATAACCTTTTGGATTTTGAAGTTGGTTAATAAATAATCATCTGTGTCACATAATAAGGCTCAATTTTCTTCAACCAGTTTTTGAAAGTTTATTTGGAATCACCTGAATATTTATTTTGAGATTCTAATTTCAGGAACGATTTATCTATTCGGAAAATTAGTACTATAATACTTGGTGAAATGCTGAAATCATTAGCTGACAAATATCTAAATATAGATGAAGTCGGTGATAATAACGAAACATATGCTAGAGATATACAAGTAAGTAACAACACGACAAATTACAAAAATGGGAACGTAGTACTAACAAAACATGCAATGATATCTATACCATAATATCATAAAGCTAAAGAGTTTGTTTGTTTGAACGCGCTAATCTCAGGAACTACTGGTTCGAATTGAAATTTTTTTTTTGTGTTGAATAGACCATTTATCGAGGAAGGCTTTAGGCTATATAACGTCACGCTGTAACTATAAGGAGCGAAGAAATAATGGAAAACGCGGATGAAGTCGCTGGCGGCCACTAGTCTTCTGATAACTTGAGTTAAAAACATAAAACATTCCAAACAGCCACGTTTGACATGCATCTATGTTAAGTTTCTATGTATGCCATTATAAAATGACTACACATCTTTTGTCTTCATCTTGATAATATTTTTTTCATTGACGTAAGCGATATATTACCATTTATTTATGTTTTTATTTAAAATCTAAAATTTCTGGTTTTTAAATTACAAAAGTCTATTGCAGATGGGTTTGGTAGAATTGCAGTATGGAATAGAAAAGCCACAGAGTGTTGGTTCTCAACTACAGAAGGGCCAGCCTTATAGTCTCCTGATATACATATATTTCTACTGCCAGTCCACAGAGAAGTAAAAATTTAGTTACGATTACGATATTAAATATTATTTAACATAAAAAATGTGTACGTCAAGTTGTAGACTTACGTCTAAGTGTTTTACTTTTAGTTTATAATATATTTTATTTGCTTACTGTTTCTATCAGTCCAGAAGAAAGAATGTCCCAGTTGTTGCCATATTTAATGGAGCATGTTCTAAGGCTCCCGAAGGCTTTCAGGCCGCCATCTTACATAGTCAAAGCTCTATGGCTTGTTTTTGCCGTACGTATCAAAATTTATATAATATGTATCCCATTTTTTAGTCACTATTAACTATATGAGATATTTTGTTTGCATCTTCTTAATCATATAATAGTTATTTAAGATACGAGTGCGGAAAGTATGCCAATATTCGTGCCAAGCCCTTATTCGTAAAACCTTTTACGCTCAAGTTTCTTACAACATTTTTCAATGCTTTTTGCGAGAAAATAAAACAAATATATAGGTTAATAAAACTAAGTATATATTAAAGGTAAAAATTATTTGTTAAAATTAAACGTGATATTTGAACATGTTTTTATTTGAAAATATTCGTTCTAGGCTCCTTGAAATACTTTTGCCTCTAAAGTTTGACATATTTGCATCAAGTTTTTTTAAATTTCTTTGGTGCTCGGCCAAAAAAAAAAAAATATTTTTAAGCGAGTGTGCAGTAAAGGATAAAAAAAATAAAAAAATACTTTTAAGCACGTGTGTAGTAAAGGATTTCAGTACATTTTTATTTAACACGTGTTTAAAGACTCACTTTCGGTGTTTATAATGGATTAAAAAATAGCGCTTTATGAGCAACTGCATTGAAAAGTATTTTAAAGTGAACCATAGTGTTGTTTAGAAAAGAGGTCTTCTGCGGTAGTCCTTCGAGCAGGATTTCTTATTATCTTATTAATTCTGAAAAATATTGTTATATTGTTAATTTCTTTTTGAACTGTTGTATTATAGATATAGAAAATTTAAATACGTCTTAAACGAAAATCGTTCCAATATTTGTTAAAATATCTTAATAATAAATATCAAAAATGTACTACATAAATTCAATCGCTTCGTGATGGTAGCTTGGTAGCTCAATTGATAGATCAGTCGTGCTATTTATTAACGACTTTCTTTAAAGCAGATGTCTTCAATTTCGAACGGGTCCCTACAAACTTTAGACGAGCGCGTCTACCTCGAGAAGGCGATCGATCGTTTGGTTTATATGCTACAACCCGACCCCTCTCTGTACTACACACACAACCCGGCCATCTTGTTGTGGTGCTTCACTTCCCAGAGGATCCCAAACTACGTCCGATTACATGTTGTAAGTAGACGCTGCAAGAAAATTTTGAGTTCCCTGATTATTTTCATTACCTTTGCATTCTAATTAATATTTTGAATATGCCCTACGGTTTTAGTTATCTCAATGGTTACTGTTAGAGGACTCTATACCATGCGATCTCACAACAGATCCTGCAGTGTGGGAGCTCCTTCTAAATATTCTGGTACAGAATAAATATAAATCAGCCATTATGAACTGTAAGGAAGCATTACAGCAATGCTTGGAAGATGGTACTGAGGATGATAGACGAAACTTCGCAGGTCTTGTGTGGGGAATGCTACCAAATGTACTGTCTAAGACGCTCATTGATTACGACTCTGAAATAGGTAAGATTTATTTAGGTTTGACGAATATTGTCTTGTCTAGAATACATTTGTTTAGAACTAGCTGTTATCTCATTGGCTTGCGTAAATTATAGCCTATGTATTAGAATAGGTTAATGTTTGCCCTAGTGGCAATTTCAATTGATTTTGTACTTTAATCATTGATACAACTTTGTATGCAATATGCACGACCGTCTTAGTAAGAATTGATGAATGTATTGTGTATGAAAATGAATATATTGACTTGTGTATGAGATCAGTCTGTTTTTGGCAAATTAAATATTTATTAAAACAATTTAAGGAATAATTATGACTTAATAGTAAGTCTTGAAGTAATTTTTAGTATCACGACTCGGTGTGAAACAAAACAGGATGAAAAGACTGAACTTCTCGCCGGTTCTTCTCGATACAAGGTCTCCAATTGTAGGCACATGAAGTTTTAAGGAACACAAACCCTATTACTAAGACTCCGCTGTCTGTCTGCCCGTCTGAGACCTGGTTATATCTCATGAACCGTGAAAGTTCGACAGATGAAATGTTCACAGACGATGTATTTCTGTCACCGCTTCATCAAGAAATACTAAAACCTAGAATAAAATAAATATGTATGAGAGCCCATGACGTCATGACCGTGATAGGTAGACAGTTACAATCATCACAGATAATATTTCATAGGTATTTCTGGTGCCGCTGTAAGAACAAATATTAAAAAATATATTTAAGATGACTCCGAAACAACGAACGTGAATTTTTGCTCGTTTTAGTTAGAACCCTTCGTGCACGAGTCCGACTCGCACTTGTTCAGTTTTTTATTTTTCTACGACGAAAACTATTTTTTTAATTTATTTTTCACAGATACCAGTATCTGTCCATTAATAGAACTAGCTATTACATTGGCCCCACTCGAAGTAGATGAAACGGTATGCCTCAAAACAACTGTTTTAATTACAACGATATTCACAAAAAACATTGTGCATACAAATGAGAGTCTGGAATCTAGATTCTATTTCGAATTTGTATGCTTAAAGCTGTGCCTTTACTTGCTGGGTTTGGCCAATAACCAAAATGATAATAGAGGTAAGTTTGGTTAATATCTTAAGTCATCTCAATATGCCGTAGAAATTTTTTAAATTCAAGTACAATGTTTCTAGCTTAATAAGAATATCCTTTCCGACAAAAATAATCATCAAAATTGTTGTTTATACTCGTACATTGTTAATAATTATCTTAGAGACGTATTATTTTTACGTTTTCGAAGAAGTTTTTTATTAATTTATTTTATTACTAGTGGACGCCCGCGACTTCGTCCGCGTGGAAGTCGGTATCCCGTGGGAGTGAGAAGTTTTCCCAGTAAAAAGTACCCTATGTGTTATTCTGATGTATAACCTATATTGCTGTAAAGTTTTATCCAAATCCGTCCAGTAGTTTTTTCGTGAAAGAGTAACAAACATCCATACATCCATACTTACAAACTTTCGCCTTTATAATATTAATAGGATTGAAGTGCTACATAAAAAAAAATTAATGCCTCGTACTATGGCGTACAATATGAATAAGTGCTGAAATACATTTAATTACAGCCTCGTATTTTTTTTAATAACTTGCGTTGAATAGCACTAGTAGCAAACCGACTATGCAACATTTTGAATAATTGATGGAATACATTTAATAATGTAACCCACCAATTATTGCAACAACCATTGCAAAAAAAACATCCTATTCCATAATTATCATAAAGTTACAATACGGCCGAACAATGGTCAGCCAACTAATTAACTGACTCACTGGGAACACCGATATTTATTGGTAGGATTAGAAGTAAACAGAAACAATGTACACACCCATAATACAAGTGGGTTAAGCTTAAAATTTTATAATAAATTCTTAATACTAATACAATTATATATAAAGATATAACGCGATGCTGACGGCCACAGCGACATCTATCAAAAACACAGTAAGCAATGTATTTAACTGCGATTGCTTTAATATTTTCATTACGATTACAGATAACAAAACCAAATGAACATATTGGCGGCTATTGTCAAATGAGGCGTCTTGTTAAACAGTCCAAATGTCATTATTCAACTAGAAAACTAGGCGTGCAATTCAATGGCACCATCCAATTTAATGGCTAGCCGTACAATTGAACGGCTGTTTTAACCAGTTGCGTACGACATATACATAAAATAATTTAATTAATTATTTTTTTGTCTGTCTGTTTGTTCCGGCTAATCTCTGAAACAGCTGAACCGAATTAGACCGGACTTTCACTGGCAGATAGCTTATGTAATATGGAGTATTTTAGACTATTTTCCACGCGGACAAAGTCGGCGTTATTTGACACTATGGCTTATCATTTTGTTTTCGCACTAGTATTATTGACGTATACCAATCGCGCCGGTTTTCTTCCGTTGGTGTTGTCAGCGGCAAACAGCGTGGATGACAGAGTTGCTTGTGCCGCGATACAACTCCTGACGTACATAGTACACTACTTTACCAAAAATAAATATCAGGTAAATGTTGAAAAAAATGCCTTCATTCTCCTCAAATAAACTGTAGAAGGATTACATGACATATGGAGCATATATAGCTATGTGGCTACATACTAGCAAGTAGAAACCACTTGCAAAAAAGACAGAGTCGGTAACCAACCTCAATCTCCACTAACTTATGCACAGTGAAAGATAACTACTAAAAGTCCAGAAGAAAACACTATAGAATATAATTTTTAAATGGATAGAGCAGAAAAGGCTCAGATGACGACCACCACAGCTTTGGATGGATGTCACCTACAGACTAGTAGGCAAGACTGGATGTTGTGGGCACAAAACCGCCAGGAGTTTGGACAGCCATACATTTATAAGTAGATGCAATAAAAGCTGTAAATATGATGATAAAGATCGAATTGTTCAATGACGACATTGGAAGTTTCCGAGGGTAGTTTGAAAAGTTCTCGGTCCGTCTAAGAAAACAAAGAAAATAAAAATAGAAACATGTTATATTTTTCTACATATTCTCCCTTGTTTCAATACAATAGCACTTGGCATATGATTAAATAAAGAATTGAGGTGTCGAATGACAATCAATTAGTTTACCTACTACCCTCAAATCTTGGACAGGCCGAGAACTTTAAAAACCACCCGCGAATTCCAGATACGTTACACACCATAAAAATCCAGTCCTGTCATTGTCGACTTAACTATATTCTTTGCAGAGTTAAATTACTTTGTTTCGCTTAGCTTAACGAAGTCTGTTTATTTTAGTTTAGATTCATCCACATACAAATTTACCTCGGCTATAATTCTAAAACTATCAATATATTTCCAGCCAAAGACAGCATTGCAATTAGAAACACAGTTTATTATAAAATCACTTCGACGAGACAGCAGCAACGAACGGGGAGCTTGCTTAGTACAACTAATATACACAGTTCTAAACTCAGGAGCGCATACACCGCTCGCTTTAACTGTAGAGCTCGATATACAACCATCGAAAACGCAGCAATGCAATGCCCTGAGAGCGTTGATGTTTAGGATACAACTGATGTTATGCTGCAGGGTGAGTTTCTTTTAAGTAACCTTTTAGACTGTATTACAAAAGTAGGAAGTAACATAATGGTAATATTTTAACATTGGAGAATTTTCCTAATGAAAAATTTCTTAAAAATCCACTTTCTCCCTGACACTCTGAAATGGGTCTTAAACAATTCGTCAATCCTGTTAGGTCCTGTGTAGCTCAGCGGTTAGAGCAGTCGCCCGGATTGCAAAAGGTCATAGGTTCGAGTCCCATCTCAGGGTGCCAGGGACAAATTGGATTTTTTTAAGCATTTTTCACTAAAATTTTTTTTTGTGAACGCTAAATTGATCAAATATAATAATTTGAGAATTTCTCGGGCTCTTAAATGAATATGAACAGGCTGAAGAATGGAAAGCTTGTGATATATAACAAACCACATTCCTACAGAAATGTGCAAAGATATATTTTCAGATCGGTAAAAGTCACAAACACCCTGAAAAAAACACTAGGATATAAAAAATAAGTATGATGTATACGATAGTATTTCTGGACCTGAAAAGCATTAGGTCGGATGTCGGGAATCTTAGGCATAACTGTATAAAAACAGAAATAGCTAAATGCAATCAAAATATTTGAAAAAGTCGTCTGATCCGACTTTATGCATGACTGTTGCTCATGAGTAAAAAGGCACAAACATACAAGAGTTAATTTGCCGGAAAGAGAAAAAAGAGTGTAGCAACGTTATGGCGATAAGTGATTTTAGCTGGTTCTGCACATCCGACCTAATGCTTTTCAGGTCCAGATTTGATAGTATGAACATTCTCACTTTGAACTCGTCAAACAAATCAATTACTATTGAAAGTTGAAAAAAAAAATTTGTTACTCAATTTCATAAACTAAAAAGATATTCGATCAATTTTAATCATTATAAATTCCATATAAAGTTACGGTCATAAATTGTATACCTTAGGAATCCGAAACGCAGTCATCGGCCGGTTGGAAAACGCTTTCATCGGTATTTAAATATGCCGTAGTGACAAAAAACGACACAAAACTGATTGCCGCTCTGACGTCACAACCATGGACTCATACTTTGATAAGTTTCCAACTAACGCAAGATATAACACTGGAATTTCTAACATTCACCCAAAACTGGTTGACACTATTAAAAATAACTATGCAGAGGACTCAACATGAGAATAAAAGATATTTTAGCAAGGACAGCCTTCTTGTTAAAACAATGTCATCTCTGAATAAGAATGTCGTAGTTAAAGACAATGATGATATGGCTGAAGTGAAACAGAAGATTTTAACTATGGTCAAACAGATTTTAGAATAACATGTTGAGAATCATTACGGTAAGGTAAAGTGAAATTCACTGTAAAAATATTGATTAATTCATTCTTAAATTAATGAAAAAGTAGATTTGTAATATGTTATTGAGGTATTTAAATAAAAAAACCTAATTATTTGTTTGCAAGAAACTTTTGCAAGTGACTGTACTACTTATGTCTATCGATTAAAGATTAAGAATTTCTTACAGGCTTTCCTTACAGAAAAAAAACAGCCGTTTTCAAAGGGTCGTAACATATTTTTATTTTAAATGTATGCACTTCATTCTACAATTTATTTGCGATTTAAGATATAAAAAATAGTATAGTTTATAATATAAATATGTCGCTAATGTTATGTAAAGATCCAAAAAGATATATAATAACCACACGAACTACTAATTGACTTTCTATTTTATCGATTGCCCAAAAATATGCCATCACTTTCCCTGTTGCACTTTCCAAAGGACAAGTGAAATTATATCAACGGGAGCCACGTGCGCATGCGCCGAATTCAAATAGTAATGAAAGCACACAATAGATATTAATTTATTTATCGATGCGCTACCAACGATCATGTGATTGATATGTGAAGCAGGTATCGGAATACTATTATTTCGCCATACTCATAACAAACAGAATTTATCACGCATCTACACGAAACATAGGTCTACCAAAATCTGATGGCAAAAAAAAAACAAAAGAAATCTTCTCGATTTTCATATGGCAATATAAACCGTCTACTGTTGACAATTGTCGAGTCAAAGCATGAAAATCGTTGTGAATATTTGTGAAAATATAAATTTATTTTGTGAAAATGCCCAAAAAGCCATTGATGATATCTCAAGTGAGAAATATTGTTTTTAAAGAAAAATTTGAGAAAAAATTCTGATGTAAGCTAAAGTGTGTTTTATAATTTAACCGGTAACTAGCAATGACGAGTCTTGATACTTAATTTTTTCTACAGAATAACATAATTTCTTTTGTTATTCTTAAGAAAAAAAAATCTTATATTTTTTCTTGTTTCCTCTTTTATTTACGAGTACTCATGTTAGATTCCGATTAAGGTAGCTCAGTTTATTTACTCTTGTTAGATTCCGATTCAGGTAAAATATAATTGGCTTTTTTCTGAGCCGGGTGCTCTCCCATCAATATATTAGATGTTGATAATATCGAGTGTACATGTTTGTGCACTATATTATGTCCCACGCAGATGGTTAATTTATGTCAAAATTTGCCGAGATAGGAATGTGATCAGAAGTACTTTCAATGCTATGAGGCAGTTGTTGAAAAGTGTTGATTACATTAAAAATATTACACTAATGAAGACATCTTTAACATTTTCCTCAATGTTGCTTTCTTCAAATTAAATTTTCTCGACTTGCCATCAGATTCTGGTATCTATACATAGTTTCTTTTCTATGAACACCACAAGCCGAGTACTCGAATAGGTAGCTGCAGTGCAGAAGTTAATAACGAAAAAGTGTAATATTATTCAGACTAATGCATATGTGAGCAATATGTACGTTATCAAAAAAATAAGATCAATTCGTAAATCAATGAATCTAGAGATTAATGTTATGCTCCGGAGTTGATAAATCAATCAGCTCTGCATGTTGACCAAACACTACTCTTAGGTAGAGTATAGTTTATGCGTTAGCAGGAAATATTTAGTACGTGTTTTTATCGCTACGTTTAATAATCTGAAACTTACTATTTAAAACATGCTTGCCAGTACACTGGCTGATGATGACAAACAGTATTTAGTATTGGCAGTTCAAAATTAATTAAAAAATTTAAAAAAAAAATTTAAAAGTGGGTTCACTTTAAAATCTATAAATAGGGAGAAATAATGCTATTCTTAAAAACGGTTTAATTATTCAAGAAATTGTTATTTAAGTCGGGCGGAGGTTTTCTGTGGGTTATTAAAATGATAACCACTCAACTTCAATTGCAGTTTCTTAAATAAAAAAAAAGTATTTAAGATAACTAATATAAATAGTGCAATAAAGTATATTAATTTATTAATGAATGACCGGTGAAATTAGAATTCTGAGGATTTAGCGTGTACATGAGTGTGATGCAAATGCTTCGATACCTTCGTCGCGTTCCATTCTGATAAATGTGCGATAACCTCAGATAAGATTTTTTTATTGGATCAATCTAGTAATTGTAGGTCTTTATTGTTTGTATGAAGGTAAGTTGGCAATATTCTGATACAGTATGGAAATTGCTAGCACTCATGTTACCGGAAGCGTTACGAGTCATTGACGTGCGCTGGTTACCCATAATGCAGTTAACTTCGCACTTCGCACACACAATAGGGCTGCCAAATATTTCTATGCAGAAAAATGGGAATGATGGTAACTAATTTTATTTGACTGAGTTAGTAATTAAAAAAAAAATAATAAGATATTACCAAAAGTTTGATATGGAGCCTAGAAAATTTTATTTCTAAAATGAATAGGTGACATTATAGAACCTCCGTAGTCAAGGAGCTCGCACGCTGGTTTTAAGGCGTCGCTATTCTAAGGCTCCGGAGTCAATTGCCGGTTGTAAAGTTTCAAAAACTGTTATTTTATTAATCACGAATGTCAGTTTTTAATATATTACGTGTTAAGGAACCAAAATTACTCAGCGGCCCATTTTGATATCATCTATAATTTAATATTACTCCCTTAAACTATCGAAAAAACTTACAGTATTTCTACTTTAGTATATTTCGCCGCACGACTGTAAAAGTAGTATTTATAGTTGCCTCTCGTATTCAGTTCACTGATCACGGAAAGATCACTGATCACGGAAAGAATGCCGTGACAAGTATCCGCATATTTGTAGCGACCGGGGTAGAGTCTTTTCCGGTCAAGAACTGACAGAAATATTCAAAGAAGTATCACCGTCTCGTGAGATGAACTGAGCGTCTACTATTTCAGTAGTTAATTTTTTTAAATATTTGCTCAGTTAATAATTGAACTGTTGATAACCCTGACCGTTACTGCGATCGTCTTATAGCTGCCACCATAGGACCAAGCTTTACGTGGCCCGTCACGAACCACGTTTGGGCGCTAGCTATTACACAATACTATATTAAGCGTTTAATTTACAACAATGTCATTGCATCACATGTGGAGAACGCTAACCTAATTGGGAATATTTCACGGAATGACGGATACTGTAATTAATTTCTGATTGAGAACTGTCTATTTGTGTTCATTTTTAGTTTCTTGATTTATAAATCACTAGAATGTCGGTAAACCACCTTTTCCTCACTAAACCTCAGTGTGGGAGTTAAGATGAGCAGCTGCCAAAGGAAGTCTTAAATTAAGTACTTCCACAGTGTTAATTGTCTGTTAGAGGAAATAAACCACTTTCTATTAGTAATTTTTATATAGAGAAAGTTATATACCATATATTAATAATAATAATATTTTTAGTGTACGCTACACAGGACATATTATTATCAATTATACATTTAATAAATGGACCACAACAGCACATATTTAAAATTTTGATCACCTTTTTGTGACAGTGAAAAAGAACTCCAGCCGAAAGAAATCTTAATAAATAGTAGATTTTAATGTTAGTATATACAAAATCTTTGAGATTTAGAGTTTTCTATCAAGTGCCAAATTACCGCAATCTATTTTGAACTTAACCATCAATGGATTATGCCTTAAAAGCGATTGACAAATTTCGCATTTTACAGTAACAGCTGACGGGCTGTCTGTGCTGATCATCATCATCACATTAACAGGCTAATAATAATTATATGTCAATCAGTATTTTCACAAGCCTTTCTCGAATCGAATAGGGGAAATTATTCTTTTGATATAAAACCTTATCATATTAAAGAAATTGGTCTTATATTTCTTCACTGCCTATACTCCATTCATTATAGCATTAGACAGAAGTTAAATAAGGTTCTTTTTATGGTATACTTTGTGACAAAATGTCAACAATCATGTTACTTTTAAGACTAACGGATAATTTGCTTCATATCCACTTAAATACCAGCTGCTATACTTAACCGTTGTCTTTCAAGCTATATATTAAACAAATTTATGAGTATTTGACTGACTTAAAACTTTTAATAATTATTACAATAAAAAGTGTTCATCTTAAAGAACCTAAAGAAGCAGGGTTAGATAGTTTCGGCATGATTCTCATGTCACTATAACTCTACCAAAATTAAAACGTTGCCTAATCCCTTCAAACGTTTCGGCAGTACAACTTTTTAATTTTATCAGATTAGGATTTATTCATAATAGTCAAAATACGTAATCTGGGATTATCATTAATTGTGAATTCTACTGCCTTTCTTGTTGTTTTGCTATTTTCGGTGATTGAGTAATTACTGTTTTATTGTTGTTTTTCTTATAGTTGTTATCTTTTCGTTGTTAAGTTTTGCTAAATTGCCTTAACCTATAACCTTTCACATTTCAGCAAGTTTTTCCAATGTCTTAATCAATAGTCTAATAATATCTAAATAAATGTTATAACTGTAATAATAATAAAAAAAAACACTTACAATTAGAATCAATCAAAACAACAGATAGATAGTTTTATTTTCATATTGGCTCTGAGTAAAAGATGAATTTAGAAAATGCTAGTCTCATCTCAACCCCGAGAAATGTAAAATTGCCCAACTCTTTCAGACTACCTAAAGTTCAAAATTTCAACAAAACTATTATAAATATTTTTTCTCCTCTTTTTTCTAATGTTATAATGAATGGAGTATAAGTAGATACTGGCCTTCCCATCGGAGAGGAACACAGGGAGAACATGCCTTAACACAATACGCGGGCCCAGCCCGGTTAGTGAGTCGATTACTGCCTGAACTAACATTGGCGACATTTACTCTTCATAATAATATATTCATAATAGAACTACATTGAACAATCACAAACTCTAACACCCGGTTTTTGAACTGAGAATTTTATGTTAAGGTTTTTGTTTCTGATCATATTTTTTTAAGGATCAGTTCAAGTTAAAAACTTAACTTATTGAGAATAATTAGTTAAGATATTGTACTTTCTTAATTCACAAACCGGATGTAAGCTTTAATCCTGCTTTTAGTAAATAAATAAATGTTAATCAAGTATTTTTTGCTCAGCTCTCATGCCTCAGGTGCTTTAACCATAAATAGTCAAATAAAGTACTAATTTTACGTTGACTGACCAACCAACCGGGAATCAAACCCGGGACTTCAAAAATGTTCGAAACTGAGGTTGTCAAACTTTGAATAACTATATTTTTGAAATCGCTTACCGAAAAGTCTATCATAACTTCACTGAGTCAACCCCTTTTAGTTTTCATAAGCCCCCCTTTCCAACTAGATTTCGGCGCGGGAGTTGACGCGAGCAATAGTCAGCATAGACTGTGCAGTTGCCACTTGGTAGACAGTGCGCGCGCAAGTAGTTTAATAACAGTGAAACATTATTGTGTTGTGACAGTGATGCTGATGTGCGTTTGATTGTGTTTTTTTTTTTCAATATGCGGACTGTTTACTGTGCAAAAATGAATGGTAAGTCTAATATACTCATATAGGTAGAAAATAATGTGAAAATATACCTACCTTTTCGATTGAATCTGTAAAAACTTAATCATTCGTGAAAAAATAAAGCATATTTGCATAAATGTATTAACTTAATTATTCAATACTAGTGGACGCCCGCGACTTCGTCCGCGTGGAAGTCGGTATCCCGTGGGAGTGAGAAGTTTTCCCAGTAAAAAGTACCCTATGTGTTATTCTGATGTATAACCTATATTGCTGTAAAGTTTTATCCAAATCCGTCCAGTAGTTTTTTCGTGAAAGAGTAACAAACATCCATACATCCATACTTACAAACTTTCGCCTTTATAATATTAATAGGATAGGATATATTAGGATCCATAAACGTATATTTGGAACATGAGTATCGCAAACTCTTAATATTAAAATTGTGCAAAAAAAAAGTAAATAAACTGAATTTAAAAATGATAAATTATATACCTATATTATAAACACTAACCCAACAAGTACATTTTTTTAAGACTTAAAACAAAAAAGAGAGAGTTATTAAAATTATATTTTTCTTGATAAAAGGTTCACCCTGAAATTAACGAGAATAATTTCTTATAATAAATAGGTATATTATATTTTTAATAAGAAACATTTATAAAAAAAATATGCAATTTTTCTTTAACTAACATCTGATTGACTAGTGATTTTATATACTTTCATGGTTCCGGAATATTTACCAGAATTAGAAATATTTTAAGCATCATCTTCTATTTTATAGATAAGATTTACGGTTTAGTCTGTTTTCTTTGAATTCGAAATCGCATTCATCGTTTAAATACTGTTTTAAACAAATATAGAAATTATCATTTCGAACGAGTAAATATATAAATTAAAAATCTCATGCTCTATATAAATAGATCGTTCCAGAAACTGCACTAGTACTACCGTAACGAGGTTGCATTTAAATATTCATATACATGATTAACTGCAATTTTCTCTGCAGATAGATATAACGGAATATCGTAGATAATAGCTATTGAAGTAAATAATAAGATACAACGATAATAAACATACGAGAATTAATCCACGTAATGTCCATATAAATAGATCTAAATATTATTACCTTTTTATCTTTTTAATAGTAATATTAATTACAGTTATTATTAATTAAGTATATACTATAGAGATATATACCAGCTTTTATGTTAGATTGTTAAACCACGAGAGTTGATCTTGGCCTTGAGTTTAATTAAATTTACTGAACACTTGTGGGATGCCACAAAACGGATCATTACTACTGCAGCATGAGCTATACACCACATAAATTTGGAGATGTTGTTATCTCTCTGGTTTCGATGCTTTTTCAAACCAAATAGTAAAATTATTAACCGTAACCCAAAGAATGGACCGTATCAAACGTATCAAAATTATTTTGTGTATAATAAAATATCTGTCTGTCACATTTAACACTTTTTTTTTAGTTTAATTCGGTAAGTAGAATTCTGTATACGTTCGGTTGCCTTTCCCGGATACAAAACCAGTCTAGTCCCGACAACATCGGTTAAAAGTAGCACTTCATAAATGAAATACTTTAAAAACCCGGTTTGCCAGTAACATGTATTAACAGGTACTACTAACTCATACAAGTTCAGTAAGCCAGAGGTAGATGGAGGTTTTGTTTCATGCTGACGAAGAAAAAAATATTACATACGAATTCTTGTACTCTGAAAGTGTTCCGTTTTGATATGTCGTCCAAAATGGTGAATCAATGAATCACTAGTGAAAACTGATTCATATAGGTGATTGCTTCAGTAGGTAGGTCAAAGCAATCTATATTTTCTGTTAGATTATATCAATACAATTATAATAACATGACCAACTTATGTGCCTTTTCTTGAAGTTCAAACTCATTTTCCTGAGCTATTTTTGGTTATCATTATAGCCCATAATGTCGTTTCTGCTTGAGCCCAGGCCTGGAATAAAAAAGGAGAATGGACTATAACACATAACGCGAGACCAGTACAAATTATTACAAATTATATACAGGCTGCAAATTATTGAAATTGTGTCAGGAATGGCTTAAAGTACCTTTCAAAGCACGAAGGAGTCCAAGACAGTAATTTTTGGCCTCTCATCCTATGACCAGCATTCAAGCTTATTTAGAACTTCGATTATTTCCAACCTACGAATAATCTCTAGTTATGCCAACTTTAGATTGACGTTGATAACACAAAAATAGTCTACATTTACTTACCGACTTAACCGAGATTAATAAAATATAGAAAGCAAAACGTGATTGGATATTCAGTTTCACTTTTATTGTTAACCGATCAACACAATCTTTATTAAAGCCTCCAAATAATGGTTTTATAGCGAAATCGGTTATTTGGCCCTTGAGTGTTACGAAAGAATCTATTTCATTTGTGTAAAACGCTAGTATATAATATAACTAACTTTAGGAATGTCTACAGTTAAACGAAATAGTTCATTCGACTGATCATTATTAGTTTAGTTTATTTCATTCTTAGATCTTTTAATTAACATAAAAAAGTATGAAATTATTTTTGTTGCAAGATTTTTAAGCAAAAGTTATTCAATCATGCTAGATATAGATATTGAAAAAGAAAAAACGTACATCGCCTTTTTATTTGTAAAATTGGATAAAAAAGAACTAAAAATACATAATTAATAAATAAAGAAATTCATCAGGAACACAACCTATGTAAAATGTCATTAAATTGGCTGGAGATTAGTCCTTATTGTTGCGTGATCAATCTTGTTGTGCGTTGAACTCTTTATTAAGACTATACTATCCATACACTAGTTCGTTGAAATCTTTTGTATAACTGATTTAGTTACCGTTAAAAATTTTGTAAGCAACTTCGCTCACGTAAATTATAGATCATATCAGAGTTCTATTTGTTTATTTATTTATAGCATATATCACCCGCTTATGATATAGCTTCCCGTTGGTGATAGAATTTTTAAAATCGGTCATGTAGTTTAGGAGCGTATTAGATGCAAACCTCCTTCGTTTGAAAACCACAATATACTGCTCCAAGCCTAGCCTAGCCCCCATTTCTGACGACAAAGAAAATTGTTGGTGGTCAGTCTACGGCACTAGTTGCGCTAACACACGTTAGTTTAGTATGTTCGGTCGGTAAGCGATCGGTTCTTCTAGCTGTGTATCCCGCCCACTGCCACTTTAGCTGAAATTAAATTTATTATCAATAAAGTAGTATACACCTAGGTATGTACAAGTATTTTTAGCTCACGTACAACAAATGAACAATAAATGAACCAAAACATCTATATTACACAAACAAGTTTTATTGTAATCCGATATTACATTCGCGGAAGCGATTACATACACGAAATGGTTATGATAATGGAGTAAAGTTGTTTATTGTTTATTTTTTCTTAGAATATTTGTGGAAATTCTTGTAACAGTGTAATTTGTGATGTTATAAGAAAAAAGTGTAATAAAAAGCGGCAGAACGCTTTGTACGTAAAACGATTACTAACTTTCTTAAAAGTTCTTTCTTTTTAGGTATACATATAAAAATTAATAGGGCCGGTTTTACTAACGAATTATAAAGATACGAATGGTTATGTTATGACATAAATGAAAGAAACTATAGGAATAACAGTAACTTTAGTAATAGATATTATAGGCAAAACAATATTTATTTCATAAACAACTGGAATATTGACGGATGAATTCTATATCTATACTTATATTGTTTAAAACTAAAATAAACTTCAGTGCGACGTACGAGCACGAATATAGGTATCATAAACGCGCGTGCAATGCAACGCCGAATGCTCAAATGTTGACTAGCTCTGTTAGGACTTTACATTTTGATTGATAATGAGTAAGTAATGTTTGTATTTCATTCACATTTAAGGATAATGTATGGCATTATCATGGGTGTTAACAACTACAGATGCAACCGGGACAAACGGCTTAACGTGTTTTCCGAAGCATGTACGAGATAATCAATTTTTGGACACCCATCCTATACGTAATATGATATTTTGCTCATTTCTTGTACTGAATTTTACCGGTTTTTTAAGCAGTATTCGTTTCTGGTTGGTAGGTACAAAAACTTATTTTCAAGATTAGAACAAACAAGCTGTTCAACTCTATTATTAGTATAGACTCCACGGTGTGCGCGCACGCATCTGTACGCGTCTCAGTGCGATGCTAATCACTATTAAATGATCGCAGCGCTCCTTTTTCGGTCACTAATTAACTTTCACCGAGTGAAAAGTCTGCGTTGTACCGATACTGCACAGGACGTGCGTATAGCTTTGGTAATGTTTTGTCATATAGGAAACCATAAATAAAATGTTTTGCAATCGTTATGTTATGAGTTTGACGTGCCTAGAAATGTTAGTGTCGTTGTTTTATAAGCGGTGTAATTCAATGGTCATTTATGTCGACCAAAAGTGAACCGGACACGAGCAGATATATGGTAGTTTAGGACAAATGTTGAAATTTATAAACAGTTTGTAAATTTCTTGCGGTTTTCCTCCGTAGGCTAGACTATCAAGATTAAAATATGAGTAAAAAATATTTCTATGTATTTTTCAAAAATTTAAGATTTTAGAAAAGTCATTTAATTTTTAACAAATCCTTTTATTGAATATGTCAGAGAGAATATAGTAAACAATTTTTTTTTTTGAATTCTCTTGTAACTACCGAAAAAAAAACAGAGTCAGTCTTAAAACTAATTTTTCACATTTCACGTACTCGAATCAGCGACTTGTATATGAAATTAGTGTACTTAATAAATAAAGTGTTAAAAAATATAGTCATGCAATGAGGAAGTATTTAAAAAATAAAAATTAGTTCTTGAAATCATACTAGATGTCACTCGCGAGTTTTGGATTTTGTTTGTGATATTCATTCAAATTTTATTTCTGACGTAATAAATGTAAATTGAGTATTTTCGATTTATAAATATGACATCGATTTGTGTTTCTTATAATGTCTCACTTTCAAACTAATTTTAATTTATTTTAATTGTAAGTTTAAGTTGTTTATTATGTTACGTGTAAAGGAACGATGATTGGTTGATACGTCAACATTAGTGATGAGCCAACTTATTGGTTGCTCGTAACTTTCGTCGAATTCAGGTTTGGAATGGAGAACAAAAATGATGATGAAGATGAAGTGTCATTATGCATCCACAAAACGAATGATATTAATATAAATATCAAAATCAATTCAATCTAGACTGTTACATAGTACTTGTGAAAGTCGAAAACTTTACCAATGGTTCGCAAAACTAAGGCGGGAGATCTCTTACTGACAAGAAACGGCAAGAAACTCAGCAAGGGCTGCTTTTTTAATTTCAACTAAACAACTCAACTATACTATATTTGAGGGATCGTAACCACCTAACGCACACGATACCACCGCAGAGATTTTAAGAGACCATAACAACTCTAGGTACTTAGTAAATAATATATTTCAATAAAACGGATTTCTAGAGTAGGTTGTGTAGGAATTCAAATTATTATTAACAATATTATTGTAAGAACCAAAAAGAACAAACCCGCCGTACGAATTAACTTAACACATGGCTCGACGTCCGCCGTCGACATGCAAGATCAGTAGCAATATAATAACTGTACGTGTCTTTGACATTTGAAATTTAAAGTTACAACCTTGCTGTTCGTTTAGAGCAGACGTTTCTTGTTAATTGCTGAATGTTTATTAAGATGATTTAATTATGAATATAAGATTTAATAACTGATAATAGTTTTATAAAGTCTTAATTTCGAAAGCACAAGTTATTTGCACGTTACACTTTGCACAAACGTCATTTTAGCCAGCAGTTATGTTATTTTGTACGAATATATAGTATATTTGATACATATCGGGTAAGTTTATAGATAATAAACGGATTTTTCTTAAAAATTATTGTTTTTATGACTTTTGTTGCTGATTAATAAACCCTATTCATTCATTCACCATACATAATATAAAAAAAATATTGAGAATTGATGTAGTTTTGTTGTTGTAAGTTCAACAAACAACTAATAGCAATAAAACTAACTTACCTAGTTGTTATTTTTTCAGAACTTTTGTTAAATATTAAAATGAAAATTCCTAGACCTACTATGACATAAGTACCTATTTTATTTATAAAACGTAATATTATTGTATACCGTAGTTAGATGCCACTTTTAATTATATCACAGCATTCAATTGATTTCCATAAATTTAAAAAGCCTCTGTGCTCACTTCCATTATGTTAGTTTCCATTTTCCTCTATACAAATAAAAAATAAATTTATTCAAAGATTACTTTGTATTAATCGAGTTGCGATTGCATAACTCGAACTAGTTAAATTTCAACTCGATATTAATCCAAGTTATCAGATCCATAACAACACTAACAAATCTATTCTCTTTGGTTTAACGTCATGAATTGACGTTTAGATCCAACAATTTGTGCTGCCATCTAGTAATATAATTTTTTGTAGTTTCTTTATTTTTTTTAAATACTTCCTCATTCAGAAAAAATAAGTAGAATAAACAGATGGACGAACAGACAGACCAATAAAAGAGTGCTCCTATAACAATTATTTTTTTCTTTTGAGTTACGGAACCGCAAATTGTAAACAACATTGACACACAACATCGCGCAGTGTTCACCGTGATACACAAAAATATATTATGGATTCACGTATCCATGGCATGACCCCACGAAATAACGCTTTTACCAGGGCCTTGAGGTCGTAGGCTTGTCAGCAAATGTGAAACTTTAGTGCCTTTCACATTGCTATTATTGAACAATTTTATAAAAGAACCTTTATTTTCGAATAGAATTAACTTTCAATTAGAATAAGTATTATGTTAAAACTACTTAACTAAGCTATGTCTTAACTATCTATACTATAATAAAAACTTTATTACCTTAAGCACTGTGCACAACACTGGCACAATGCACGTTAAGCTGTTAGTCCTAGCGGCATCAGCAACGTTAACACCCACCGATCCGCACTGAGCCCGCATAGTGGGTGATGGCCCATTGATTTTATTCGATTCGACTCCATTCATAGGAATAAAAGAATTCTACCAAAATACTTCCCACGCAGACGAAGTTGCGGGCACAGCTAGTACTAAATAAAATATATCCCCCTGATCATTGCCAACAGATAAGGTGCCTAGAAGGCTGCGAGCCTTTGCTCTTCGAATATCTCCTTAGAATAGAATAGATTTTGTGGAAAATTTTAACTAAAGTATAAATAATCAAATTAAGAATTCATTAACTGTTTGATTACTATAATGACATCTTTACAGCTACATAAAAAATTAATAAATATGCTAGCTTAGTCCCTGATACCGGTATAATATGTCTAATCCTGTATGCACTTTTATACCTACGAAGTTACACTTAATAATGGTACTTTACTGTTCTTAAATATTCATCATATTATAATTACTCATATTATATCAATTTGTAATAGTTTTGGGTTGATTTTGCTGTTCAGTTTCCTCTTCCATCTGATTTCCAACATCCGTACTGTATGTTTGCTAGATAGTGCCATTTTTTTTTTGAATCAATATATTTCCGTCTTCTTGGGACGCAGTAAATATTCCAAACGTTAAAAGTGGACCTTTGAAGTGGAAGATCCAGCGAAGGTCTCAAAATTTCTAAGATATCTGGGCATAGGAAAACAGCGTCTAACATCTTCCACTAGTATTTTAGTTACTAAATAAGCACTTTTCCTTTTCTCATAGGTGCGATTCATTTTTATTTATTCACGATTAAAATAGAACTGGAATTGTAGTAGTAGAATAGGAAAACTACGAAAAACTGCTGTTTCGTTCTGTTTTCGATTCTATTTTAAAAAATATATATTTATTAGAATTGGGTGCCTGCACTGGTAAATGTCACCGATGATATAAGATCAGGCTTGCAATATGGAAAAGTTACGATTCTCTCATTAATCGATTTTAGCAACGCATTTAATACCGTCGACTTTGAATTCTACTTGACTTATTATGCCCTTTAACCATACCTCTAGCAGTAATTGACTGGTTTCGTAATTACTTGTCTGGACACCGTCAACGAATACGCATTGAGAATCGTTTTCAACTTGGTGTGATATTTCTGCTGGGGTACCATAGAGTGGAGTTCTATTTCCATTGCTTTTTGCTTTATTTATCAACTCCATTTCACGTCAGTTAGTTTCATTCTATCATATAATAAACTATCGTTTTTATCCCATTTTTATTCTTTATGTACACTTTCATTTAGGTACTGTTATGTTAAATTTATTATTGTATATTATATCTATGTAAGTTACGTATGTAGGTATATTTATATATGAAATTTTTTTATCTCGCTATGTAAGACACCATCTACTGATCATCTACTTAAGTAATAGGCCAGTCTAACCTGCGGGTTCCTGGAACATTGTTTTTTAGCTATAGAGCCGCCGATTGTACTACTAAATTGTATTGACTGTCGTATTATTTAATTATGATGTACAATAAACGTATAAATTCATATATATTATATGAAAATATATGATAACTATGATATAAAAGGTTTAAAAAGAAATAGAACCAACTTCAAACTTTACAGAAGTAATAAATAATACTTATCTCAAAAGCCACTTATTCAATAAAATATTGTTGAAGTCGGGTGCGTATCATTTAATTAATAAACTACAGAAGACCTCCGCCCGACTACAATAGCATTTTATCGAATAAGTGGCTTTTGAGATGAGTATTTATTATCACTTTTTAAAGTTTAATGACATTTTAAAGTATTAATTTCATACTTTTTAGTTATATTGGCAATTTTTATTTAATAGGTAACACTAATAATGATAAATATCTATATATAAATAATCAACATGGTGAGTCTTAGAAAAGAATATTTTGTTTATTCGCTCGACATATTTTTTCCAATAATTCTATACTCATATTATAAAGAGGAAAGTTTTTATTGCTTGTTTGTTTGCAATGGATAGGCTCCGAAACTATTGGACAGAGTTATAAAAATCTTTCATCTATGGGAAGCTACATAATACGCATTGGACCTAGGCTAAAATTTAAATCCTAAAGTTATGTTAACTTTAGGATTTTGATTAATTCCAAATACGCAATCTTTTGTTTTTAGATAAAATACAATACATATCATCTAATTAGGTGACATCTGGCGAAAAGCGTATTTTGTTTTGTTATAAAAGGAAAACTACTGATTTGACTTCGATAAAAATTTAAATGGGACCATATCAGTCCGTTAAACTGTCAAAAAAATAAATAAATTTGAAAATCGGTCAACAATTGTCGGAAATATCCATGAAAATACAATATATCGCCGTTAAACATATAACCTCCTCCTTTTGTATTTTGAAGTCGTTAAAAAGTGTTTTTTATTTATAATCATTCCTAGTGAATTTTTAACGAAGCCTGTAATAGTTATTTAAGATACGAGTGTGGAAAGTAAGGTTTTACGAATAAGGGCTAAATTGAAAACACGAGCGTCGCGAGGGTTTTCATTGGCACGAATTCGAAAAACCTTTTACGCTCAAGTTCCTTACAACATTTTTGAATGCTTTTCGAGGAAATAAAATAAATATATAGGTTAATAAAACTAAGTATGTATTAAAGGTAAAAATTATTTGTTAAAATTAAACGTGAAATTTAAACATGTTTTCGTGTCATACATTTTTATTTGAAAATATTCGTTCTAGGCTCCTTGAAATACTTTTGCCTCTAAAGTTTGACATATTTTCATCATTTTTTTTTTAACTTCTTTGGTGCTCGGCCAAAAAAAAAAAAACTTTTAAGTACGTGTGCAGTAAAGGATTTCAGTACATTTTTATTTAACACGTGTTTAAAGACTCACTTTCGGTGTAAACACCGATGTTTACAATGGATTAAAAAAATAGCGCTTTATGAGCAACTGCATTAAAAAAATATATTTTATCAATACACTTAAAGTGAAACAAAACGAAAGTGAGTGAGTCCGAATATTTTTTTCATAGTCACGGCACGTCGGTCGACGCAGAGGAAAGCGGCGTGACGATGTGGTCATTGAGATGCAGCGAAGGTCAGGGGCGGACGCTGCCTAGGGTTGTCAACTATTTACATTTATTAGAAGATATAGAGTATATCTGTGGGCTAATTGTCTTACTTGAAATCAATCGCAAACCCTTTCAAAGGTATATCGATTAAGATAAAGATTTATGGAATTATATAACTTTTAACTCTGAGTAGCTCGGTGGCGTAGTGGATAAGCGCCGCAGCCCGCGATCGTGGTCGTTAAGCAACTTTCGCAAAGGTCGGTCACGGGACGGGTGACCAAAAAATTATTATCTCGAGCTACTCCGTGCTTCGGAAGGCACGTTAAGCCGTTGGTCCCGGCTGCATTTTCAGTCGTTAATACCCTCCAATTCGCATTGGGCCAGCGTGGAGGGCCAAGGCCCATCCTCCTTAACCATCCATAAGGAAGGCCTGAGCCCCTGCAGTGGGGACGTAAAAGAGCTGGTGATGATGTGATGATGATAACTTTTAAAGTCGCAATCGCTTTTGGAACGAATGATGATTTGAATGATCTAGAAACAAAATAAAAACCTAATGACGTCGAAAGACTATGATTAGCATAGGTACTACATTTTATATTTCTCAATAGTTTTCAAAAATATTTGATTTATAGATTGTGTTTGATTATAGAGTACGCCTACATGATATAGAGTACAATATGTGCCTATAATCCACTATAATACGATACATATAAATAAATACAACTGCATAAACAAAATCAATACTTATAAAAAATATACATACATACAAAATAATATTAACGACGGTTTTGAGGCTAATTCATTTAAGCGAATTTTTTTTTTGACACTAACTTAGGTAGGTACATGTGTGGAATTCAATATTAGAACAAAATATAGCTTGTTAATCTAATAGTGTTACTACATACAAATGTCGTTATAAGTGAAAAATGTACTTGTTCGTTTGTCTATCTTTCGTGTCACAAAGAAGCGTCGTTATGGTATATATATTTTTTGATTTGGATGGCTGAAGAACGCGGCTGATTTTACCGCGGAAAAATATCGGGCAGTCAGAGAACCAACTTTGAAATCAATTAATTCGAAGGCGGTACGAGAGCTTCTTAAGAATTTAATTAGCATTTAAGGAGATGCTTTCATCAAAAATGTATTGTTTCAAATTTTGTACAAAAAATAACCTTCAAATAAACTGTAATTAAATTGAGAAAACTTACATGTTTCTCTACAGAATAGAACATAAAGTTACCCCTAAGATTCACTATCTTCTAGCATTCTTTTTTTGTACACAAAATTGATAAAAAAAATTTTTTACTGTAATTGTAATAATTTGCGAATAAATACATATTTTTTTAATTCGTGAAATTCGCCATCATCTATCCCTATAATGCCTTTACGAACAGTCTTAACATAAAACATATACTACGATCAAGTAAGTTGAAACAATTTTATGGCAACTTACATCACGATCAAAACTGATGTTACCAGATTGTGTGCAAGTAGTAAAAAGCTCTATTTAAGTCTATCTTTTTTAAATAAACAAATTCTGTAAAGATAAAATAACCAAAACTCAATACCTTTTTTTATTAGATTCTTATCAGAATTGTTAATATTATTCAGCGTTACATTTCAGAGTATTATGTTAGAATGCCAATTTTTCTGTCTATTATTACTCAACTTTTGCCTGGACTGACCGCGACTTGGAAAAACTAATTTGTTCTATAATCGCTAAGCTTTGCCTCTGTACTGTACCAGATTATTCTAACTATGGGAGATCGAGGAATATAATATCATTTAGATCCAGTAACTCGAATGCGCAGTGGTGAGCTCAGTTTCGACTGCAGTATGGGTGACCAAAAATTGTCCCGGTAAAATTTGCAGTCGTTAGCAACTGCCTCACCAGGTGGGTTATGGCAATTCTCCCTATTTCATTCCATCTGTTAAATCTGCCTTTTTAATTGACACAATATATGTCATTAACTCATATAATATGTTGCAATAGATGGCGTACCTTTGACTTTTTGAATCGCGGTGTTATGATTATTTGACAAAGACATATATAGTTATTTCTAATGTAAATAAATTATCCTCGACCTTATTACTTGTTTCATTCAGTTTAGACCTTTTTTTGGGACTTTTAACACCATCCTTAGAGAACGCCTTGCCGTGATTAAGTAGTGGACGCTAGAGATGAGACGTACTAGGCTCTACGCGTACTAAGTCCAGGGGGCCAATTCTACTAAATAAATTTTGTTTAAATCGAATCGAAAACGGAACGAAACCGAACGAAACTACAACTTTTAGTGGTTTTCCTATTCTACTCGGTGTCAAAATGGCGTCAAACGATACAGTTCCGGTTCTATTTTAGTTTAGTTAACTATCGATCGACAGAAACTGTAAACGGTATTCTACTCGCTCAATCGAACATAGAACTATATAGATGTAGTTATGCAAACCGGAACCAACCCACAAATCTGTCAAAATCGAGTTATGTGCAGAGAAGCCTAAAAGTGTTGCAATTAAACTCACATGTTGTAAATTCACAAAACTTCTTGATAAATAAATAAAATAAAATATATTCTACAATAAATTATAAGTAAAAACAAGAAACCCATTTTTCTCAAAACTGACATCATGTGGCTGGTTTGCATAACTACGTCCATATACTTGAGTCGATCGTCGGCCCGTCGGCCCTTATTCCACTAAAATTTTGACACTTCGTTGGATCGAAACGCTACTGAAATGTTACTAAATCCGAACGTTTCATCTGTCAAAATTAACGATTTCTAAAAAGTTGCAAATTTCTACTTTTTCATGATCGATAGTTAGCGTTTAATGATAGATGTGAAACAATTTATATTATTTAAAATCTTAAGAGGTGCAATTAGGTACCCCCAATTGCTGAGTGAAATAAAATACCTTGATCCATCTTCAGAATTGATAATTAAAAACATTTTGCCCTACAAAAGTAACTTCGGCAAACATATTTGTAGTGTTTGTATAGAAAAAGTTTTTATCTCGGTACATTGGAGAGCTGTGAAACCTGTTCTTCGGTACCTGAAGGCTATAAAAAATAGGAAACTGACCTATAACAATAGTGGTGATCTAATCGGATTTGCTGATGCCGATTATGGTGGTAATCTGGTGGACAGACGATCCTATACAGGATATGTTTTCCAAATGTGGTTCAGCAGTGTCATGGGAATCACGTAAACAGAGAACCGTTGCAACATCAACAACAGAAGCTGAGTACATGGCTCTAAGTGAAGCCTGTAAGGAAGCCATCTACATTCGCTCATTACTAAGCGACATCTTTTGCTTTTCGTCACCCATCACCATTAATTGTGATAATCAAAGTGCCATTAAATTAACAAAAAACAACATTCATCACGCCCGCACAAAACATATTGATATTAGACATCATTTTGTTTGTGAGTCTATATCCACTAAACAAGTCAATGTGTCATTCATACCATCAGCTCACCAAACAGCAGACATTCTCACAAAGCCACTGCCTAAGCTGAGACACTATATGTACCTAACTAATTTAGGATTAGTTTAGTGTTATTTGTTTTGTGTTATTAGGTTAATTAGGTTAGGGCATCAGTGTTAAGGTACCTTTGATATAGTGTTTTTGTACATACAGTGTGTTGATATAAAGGGTGTACATAAGTGTCCTGATGACAGGGAGGTGTAGATAAAACCTTTTTCTATATTAATCAGACACTGGCATCTTTTCGTATACCTTTTTGAATTAGTATTATATACATTGTTTTTTGTTTTTTATGTCACTCTCTTCTTTACTCTCATCTGACTTTTATGTATTTACAATGTGAAATATATTAAATACTCCAATCCACTGTGACTCTTAATTCCTACATTTTAAGAGTTTGTGAGTGAGTTATCAATAGACTGTAAAGAACATAATAAATTGTGTAAATCCATTGATATGTTTGCTTTATCATTAATTATTTATAAAAATACCTTATATTAAGGTACCAAAAAATTTTAATCTTTAACTGTCTAGCACTTCAAGTATATAAAATTTTCTATCCAATATTATTTATTTCACAAAGATACAAGGATACTTTCAATGAGCACCCTGACGTCTGAAGTAAATATACAAAATCTGGGTATCAAACACCAGATTCCTCATCTACCTCATGAGAACATAGCAATCCATATGATATAAATTATGTAAAATTACTAGAAAAAAAATGAAATCGAAAACTATGGAGCTAGATAAACAAGTGTGATAGTGCATGCATATGTTTAATAAACTTTTTATGTACACCATTTCATCTATTTGTTATAGATAGTTCTGTAATTTTGTGGTTGCTTATTGATATGTAAAAATGTTGGCAGACTTTAAAAATAAAATAAATTATATCTTGATTATTAATCTTAAATTATTATTTTTTTATTAAAAACTTAAATTTTATAGATAAATTAATAGGTTTTCATTTCTCTATCAATTTGAAATGTTAAATTCATATTATGTAGATTCTTAACATAAATAAGGTCCACCTAGTTGAGGCATATAATGTAAATTAAAATCAATAATTATATTTCTGTTAAAACTTTACATAATTATAAACAATCATTGTAAATAGGAACATCGTAAAAATCATTATTATATTGTAGGGGCTATTGGCTTTAAGTAAACTTATCTATGATTATAAAAACATGAATTTTTGAATATTTTGTATTGAAAAAAGTAAACTATTGTAGTATTTTTACAGGAAAACTTAAAAGTGTGTATTTACAAGCATGTGTGGAATTCCAATAAAAATGGCACTGAAAAAGTCCTTGTTTAAAAATTAATTAATTTATCATTATTTTTTCTGATCACTTGCATTTGCAATACTATATTGATATTTATCTTAAAGGAAAATAATTAAAAAACCCACTTCAAGCAATTAGTGCTTGAGGTGGGATTTAAACCCATAAACACTCACAGTCTGGGCGTCTGCTAAAACCAATTTAACTACCAGATAACCAGCAGGTTTTGTGAATTTAAGAATTACCTGCATTACTAGTGAGCATATGCTCATTTATGTTTAGGAAGTTCACCAAAACTATATTAATAATACCATTATAGAGAATAAAATAGAAAATTCTTTATTGTTAACATTACACAAGTTATATAGGTAAAATAAAATAAAATAACAATTGGCGGCATTATTGCTTAAAGCGATTTCTTCCAGGCAACCATGGGATGGAGAGAGAGAGACAACAATTTATGAAGACAGGGGTGTAAATGTTATCAATAACATTAAAAAGAAAATATGATCAAATAATAATCTTAATTAAAAAATTATAATTATGAATATCTTTTTTTCTGACAAGTATTACTCACTTTTTTATTTGGAGATTATAATATTATAAAGGATTATTTCATCATATCATCATCATGTTTAAAGGATTGTTAAACAGGTAAATATACTGTTTATAAGATTTTATTCTGAATTATTTTTAATTTTAAAAATAAAATAAAATGATCTTAGCCTCAGCTCAGTTTTATGTAACATTTGAAATAACATGAGGCTTTCTGTAACCATATATTAAGTTGCGTGCAAGATAAATGTTCAGCCTAATTAGCTACATGAAAAATACATATTCTACTGTTTTTGACACAAAGTTAAAACCAACCACCAATATTCCAAAGAAAACTGTCATACGCTATGATGGGTTACAATTTAGAACAAAAAAAAAATAAGCCTGTGAATCAGGAGCTCTTGTTCAATTTGGCAGGAATTTATATGTGTAAGTTCTTTTATATCAGTTGAAACTTATACTTAATTTGCTCATAGTCAGCATGGATGACAGCTGCGAGCAGATCCATGCAACTACAAGAATTTAATTTGTATACAACTTAATGTGAAAGATATGTCAAATCATTAATAATTTTCTCTGATCTTACTTATAATATCTAGTCAATAATGACATTTCTAATGGGTTTCTATAACAAACATTGTTTTAAATTTAATCTTGAATAGATTTTCCACAGTATATATTATGTTGCCTTGCTTGATTCGGTGTACAGATGTAGGTATAGCCAGATTTCGAAAGATATTGGATTCATTTCATCATCAATAATTCTCTCTTAAATGTCTACTTTGAATCGACTATCGTTTATCTTCTTCACTAAGTTATTGATACGTATGAATATTTATTTTCAATCGAAAACTTCTTCTTTTATTAAGGGCTTTTGCATAATTCTGCCAATTTTACGTGCGTAGCCAATACATGGTATGAATTATTTTATAAAATTAATTTTGTAAATAATATTTTCCAGTCTAATGTTTCACTTCCTATTACAGTTTAATATTACAAAAAAATACACATATGGGGATTGTTTTAGTAGATATCCCATATTAAATTGTCATTTACAATTCAATTTTGTCAATTTCATTCTTCTTTTATTAATGGTATATCTGCGCATTTCACACAATTCAGCCAAAGTCAAGTGAATAAATTAATTTCTACATGTAAAATGAAAAAGTAATGAATGAAAGATTAATTAAAACATTGTCTGTATCATTGTGGTTTGTATTGACAAAAAGTGAATTGGTGTTGCAATGAAAATCATGAAAATCAAACATCGATTGGAAAATAATCGATTAATTCATTCATTATCATATTGAATAAAAAAAACTTTAATATACTTTTAGTTAATTTTGGTGCAATTTTGCATTTTACCTAAGTTTTACGGACTACTACGGTTGTTGATTCAACAACGCCCAAATAAATAAATATATATATTATTATTATTATGTAATTTCCAATGCCCGTGATTGGAAATGTTATATGAAAACCTAATGAAGTCCCATAAAGTCACAATATGAACTATGAAGTTCAACTAAGTCCATGTAGTTTGATGAAGTCTGATGATATTCAATGAAGTTTAATGAATTCTGTTTAAATGGATTGAAGTTACTAAAGTCATATGCAATCATCATTTAACTTTAACAATTAATTTTTAGTACAAACAAATGTATAAATTTAATGATTATTTTTGTTGTACATTCTTTTGAAACGGAGTTGTTTAAAGTAAAGTATACACCTCTGGATTAATGCTCGTCCTAGTCTTGGACTGATTGCATACCTCACTTCTTACAGTTTGTTAGTGACTGAAAATGAGTCAAAACTTTTCTGTTCACGACCTACCCATGTAGGTACCGTTTTATTTTACGGAATCATATTATTCACTTTCATGCTACTTTATCTCACATAATAACATTTATTTTGCGAATTAAAACTCGGTATAAACAATAAAATAAACCAACACCATTTGAATTTTGAAACTTAACTCTTTAAGCTTGACGTTATCTTTAGTTGACGCCAGGATTTATAGTATTTCATCTGACTTTTTTTGTTAATTAAAAGACTTAATTATATCGGATTTATGCTTTAAATATTAAGCATGTTTAAAGTTGAGTGCTTAATAATAGAATTGGGTATATGACGCTTTTCTGAAAACTAATTAATTAAAATAGTTGTTTGATACATTATAAACACACTGTCAATATATTACATGAGAATCTGTTCTATTTTCGATGAATATAATTTTAAAATCTACAGATTATAAGAAATAAACTTTTATTAGATTATTATCTAACATGATGATAATAATACGCAACTTATTTTTATAGTGTCAAATACCCATAATGATAAAAATATTAATTATAAATTCGCGTTTCGGGTATTTTCCCTTGTAGCTTAACACTTAGGTATGCACTTTCTTAATGTAGCTAATATTCGGTTGTTTCATCCTTATTTTAAAACGATCGAATACAAATGTAATACATTCATTATATAGTGATAAAAAAATGAATAATCATTAATCGTCTCCCGTTTAACTAATAATTTCATTTATTTTATTCTGGTAACACTAATGACAGCTGTTTGGTTCGGCTACGATTACGTTTCAATTTAGTAAACGTTCGTTTGATAATTGACGTTAGCAGAATGCAAATTTACAGCAAAAATCGAAACGTAACCGTTACAGAAACGCTATTGACGATCGATCGTTGTAAATTAGTAGAATTGGCCCCCAGGGGGCCAATTCTACTAAATAAATTTTGTTTAAATCGAATCGAAAACGGAACGAAACCGAACGAAACTACAACTTTTAGTGGTTTTCCTATTCTACTCGGTGTCAAAATGGCGTCAAACGATACAGTTCCGGTTCTATTTTAGTTTAGCTAACTATCGATCAACAGAAACTGTAAACGGTATTCTACTCGCTCAATCGAACATAGAACTATACAGATGTAGTTATGCAAACCGGAACCAACCCACAAATCTGTCAAAATCGAATTATGTGCAGAGAAGCCTAAAAGTGTTGCAATTAAACTCACATGTTGTAAATTCACAAAATTTCTTGATAAATAAATAAAATAAAATATATTCTACAAACAATTATTACTAAAAACAAGAAACCCATTTTTCTCAAAACTGACATCATGTGGCTGGTTTGCATAACTACGTCCATATACTTGAGTCGATCGTCGGCCCTTATTCCACTAAAATTTTGACACTTCGTTGGATCGAAACGCTACTGAAACCTTACTAAATCCGAACGTTTCATCTGTCAAAATTAACGATTTCTAAAAAGTTGCAAATTTCTACTTTTTGACGATCGATAGTTAGCGTTTAATGATAGATGTGAAACAATTTATATTATTTAAAATTTTAAGAGGTGCAATTAGGTACCCCCAATTGCTGAGTGAAATAAAATACCTTGATCCATCTTCAGAATTGATAATTAAAAACATTTTGCCCTACAAAAGTAACTTCGGCAAACATATTTGTAGTGTTTGTATAGAAGAGGTTTTATCTCGGTACATTGGAGAGCTGCGAAACGTGTTCTTCGGTACCTGAAGGCTATAAAAAATAGGAAACTGACCTATAACAATAGTGGTGATCTAATCGGATTTGCTGATGCCGATCATGGTGGTAATCTGGTGGACAGACGATCCTATACAGGATATGTTTTCCAAATGTGTGGTTCAGCAGTGTCATGGGAATCACGTAAACAGAGAACCGTTGCAACATCAACAACAGAAGCTGAGTACATGGCTCTAAGTGAAGCCTGTAAGGAAGCCATCTACATTCGCTCATTACTAAGCGACATCTTTTGCTTTTCGTCACCCATCACCATTAATTGTGACAATCAAAGTGCCATCAAATTAACAAAAAACAACACGCATCACGCCCGCACAAAACATATTGATATTAGACATCATTTTGTTTGTGAGTCTATATCCACTAAACAAGTCAATGTGTCATTCATACCATCAGCTCACCAAACAGCAGACATTCTCACAAAGCCACTGCCTAAGCTGAGATAGTGTCTCAGCTGTATGTGCCTAACTAATTTAGGATTAGTTTAGTGTTATTTGTTTTGTGTTATTAGGTTAATTAGGTTAGGGCATCAGTGTTAAGGTACTTTTGATATTATAGTGTTTTTGTACATACAGTGTGTTTATATAAAGGGTGTACATAAGTGTCCTGATTACGGGGAGGTGTAGATAAAACCTTTTTCTATATTAATCAGACACTGGCATCTTTTCGTATACCTTTTTGAATTAGTATTTTATACACTGTTTATTGTTTTTTATGTCACTCTCTTTTTTACTCTCATCTGACTTTTATGTATTTACAACGTGAAATATATTAAATACTCCAATCCACTGTGACTTTTAATTCCTACATTTTAAGAGTTTGTGAGTGAGTTATCAATAGACTGTAAAGAACATAATAAGTTGTGTAAATCCATTGATATGTTTGCTTTATCATTAATTATTTATAAAAATACCTTATATTAAGGTACCAAAAAATTTTAATCTTTAACTGTCTAGCACTTCAAGCATATAAAATTTTCTATCCAATATTATTTATTTCACAATGATACAAGGATACTTTCAATGAGCACCCTGACGTCTGAAGTAAATATACAAAATCTGGGTATCAAACACCAGATTCCTCATCTACATCATGAGAACATAGCAATCCATGTGATATAAATTATGTAAAATGAAAACTATGGAGCTAGATAAACAAGTGTGATAGTGCATGCATATGTTTAATAAACTTTTTATGTACACCGTTTCATCTATTTGTTATAGATAGTTCTGTAATTTTGTGGTTGCTTATTGATATGTAAAAATGTTGGCAGACTTTAAAAATAAAATAAATTATATCTTGATTATTAATCTTAAATTATTATTTTTTATTAAAAACTTACATTTTATAGATAAATTAATAGGTTTTCATTCCTCTATCAATTTGAAATGTTGAATTCATATTATGTAGATTCTTAACATAAATAAGGTCCACCTAGTTGAGGCATGTAATGTAAATTAAAATTGAAAAATTATATTTCTGTTAAAACTTTACATAATTATAAACAATCATTGTAAATAGGAACATCGTAAAAATCATTATTAGATTGTAGGGGCTTTTGGCTTTAAGTAAACTTATCTATGATTATAAAAACATGAATTTTTGAATATTTTGTATTGAAAAAAGTAAACTATTGTAGTATTTTTACAGGAAAACTTAAAAGTGTGTATTTACAAGCATGTGTGGAATTCCAATAAAAATGGCACTGAAAAAGTCCTTGTTTACAAATTAATTAATTTATCATTATTTTTTCTGATCACTTTTGCATTTGCAATACTATATCGATATTTATCTTAAAGGAAAATAATTAAAAAACCCACTTTAAGCAATTAGTGCTTGAGGTGGGATTTAAACCCATAAACACTCACAGTCTGGGCGTCTGCTAAAACCAATTTAACTACCAGATAACCAGCAGGTTTTGTGAATTTAAGAATTACTTGCATTACTAGTGAGCATATGCTCATTTATGTTTAGGAAGTTCACCAAAACTATATTAATAATACCATTATAGAGAATAAAATAGAAAATTCTTTATTGTTAACATTACACAAGTTATATAGGTATACAAATTTAAAACAGTTTAACAAAATAATGTAACAATTGGCGGCCTTATCGCTTAAAGTGATTTCTTCCAGGCAATCATGGGATGGAGAGAGAGAGATAACAATTTATGAAGACAGGGGTGTAAATTTTATCAATAACATTAAAAAGAAAATATGATCAAATAATAATCTTAATTAAAAAATTATAATTATGAATATTTTTTTTCTGACATAAGTATTACTCACTTTTTTATTTGAAGATTATAATATTATAAAGGATTATTACATAATATCATCATCATGTTTAAAGGATTGTTAAACAGGTAAATATACTGTTTATAAGATTTTATTCTGAATTATTTTTAATTTTCAAAAATTACATAAAATTGAGCTTAGCCACAGCTCAGTTTTATGTAACTTTGAAATAACATGAGGCTTTCTGTAACCATATATTAAGTTGCGTGCAAGATAAATGTTCAGCCTAATTAGCTACATGAAAAATACATATTCTACTGTTTTTGACACAAAGTTAAAACCAACCACCAATTTTAACCCAAAGAAAACTGTCATACGCTATGATGGGTTACAATTTGGAACAAAAAAAATAAGCCTGTGAATCAGGAGCTCTTGTTCAATTTTGCAGGAATTTATATGTGTAAGTTCTTTTATATCAGTTGAAACTTATACTTAATTTGCTCATAGTCAGCATGGATGACAGCTGCGAGCAGATCTATGCAACTACAAGAATTTAATTTGTATACAACTTAATGTGAAAGATATGTCAAATCATTAATAATTTTCTCTGATCTTACTTATAATATCTAGTCAATAATGACATTTCTAATGGGTTTCTATAACAAACATTGTTTTAAATTTAATCTTGTATAGATTAAATTTAAAACAATTAGATTTTCCACAGTATATATCGACGCTGGAAAGCAAACACGTAGTAACCCGCAAAACCAAAATGGATATTTAGAGTGGAAAAACTTTATATTTTTCCAAAAAAAAAAACTTTTTTCGGTATAAATTGACTAAGGAACACTTTATTTATTACCATGGACATTTATAGGGATTATTTATCGAGAAAAATAAAAGTTTTTCTGCTCTGAAGAACAAGTATGGTTTTGCGGGTTACTACGTGTTTGCTTTCCAGCGTCGATATTATGTTGCCTTGCTTGATTCGGTGTACAGATGTAGGTATAGCTAGATTTCGAAAGATATTGGATTCATTTCATCATCAATAATTCTCTCTTAAATGTCTACTTTGAGTCGACTATCATTTATCTTCTTCACTATGTTATTGATACGTATGAATATTTATTTTCAATCGAAAACTTCTTCTTTTATTAAGGGCTTTCGCATAATTCTGCCAATTTCACGTGCGTAGCCAATACATTATTTTATAAAATTAATTTTGTAAATAATATTTTCAAGTATAATGTTTCACTTTCTATTACAGTTTAATATTACAAAAAAATACACATATGCGGATTGTTTTAGTAGATATCCCATATTAAATTGTCATTTACAATTCAATTTTGTCAATTTCATTCTTCTTTTATTAATGGTATATCTGCGCATTTCACACAATTCTGCCAAAGTCAAGGGAATAAATTAATTTCTACATGTAAAATGAAAAAGTAATGAATGCAAGATTAATTAAAACATTGTCTGTATCATTGTGGTTTGTATTGACAAAAAGTGAATTGGTGTTGCAATATGAAAATCAAACATCGATTGGAAAATAATCGATTAATTCACTATATGTAATAGAACTGCAGTAACATTTATTGAATAAAAAAAACTTTAATATACTTTTAGTTAATTTTGGTGCAATTTTGCATTTTTCCTAAGTTTTACGGACTACTACGGTTGTTGATTCAACAACGCCCAAATAAATAAATTTATATATATTATTATTATTATGTAATTTCCAATGCCCGTAATTGGAAATGTTATATGAAAACCTAATGAAGTCCCATAAAGTCACAATATGAACTATCCATGTAGTTTGATGAAGTCCGATGACATTCAATGAAGTTTAATGAAGTTACTAAAGTCATATGCAATCATCATTTAACTTTAACATTTAATTTTTAGTACAAACAAATATATAAATTTAATGATTGTTTTTGTTGTACATTCTTTTGAAACGGAGTTGTTTAAAGTAAAGTATACACTTCTGGATTAATGCTCGTCCTAGTCTTGGACTGATTGCATACCTCACTTATTACAGTTTGTTAGTGACCGAAAATGACTTTTCTGTTCACGACCTACCTATGTAGGTACCGTTTTTTTTACGGAATCATATTATTCACTTTCATGCTACTTTATCTCACATAATAACATTTATTTTGCGAATTAAAACTCGGTATAAACAATAAAATAAACCAACACCATTCGAATTTTGAAACTTAACTCTTTAAGCTTGACGTTATCTTTAGTCGACGCCAGGATTTATAGTATTTCATCTGACTTTTTTGTTAATTAAAAGACTTAATTATATCGGATTTATGCTTTAAATATTAAGCATGTTTAAAGTTGAGTGCTTAATAAAAGTTAGAATGACGATTTTCTGAAAACTAATTAATTAAAATAGTTGTTTGATACATTATAAACACACTGTCAATATATTACATGAGAATCTGTTCTATTTTCGATGAATATAATTGTTTAAATCTACAGATTCTAAGAAATAAACTTTTATTAGATTATTTTCTAACATGATGATAATAGTACGAAACTTATTTTTATAGTGTCAAATACCCATAATGATAAAAATATTAATTATAAATTCGCGTTTCGGGTATTTTCCCTTATAGCTTAACACTTAGGTATGCACTTTCTTAATGTAGCTAATATTCGGGTGTTTCGTCCGTATTTTAAAACGTTCGAATAAGAATATAATAGATTCATTACGTACAGAAATGATAAAAAAATGAAGTAATGAATAATCATTAATCATCTCCCGTTTAACTAATAATTTCATTTATTTTATTCTGGTAACACTAATGACAGCTGTTTGGTTCGGCTGCGATTTGGCTCCGATTACGTTTCAGTTTAGTAAACGTTCGTTTGATAATTTACGTTAGCGGAATGCAAATTTACAGCAAAAATCGAAACGTAACCGTTACAGAAACGCTATTGATGATCGATCGTTGTAAATTAGTAGAATTGGCCCCCAGTGTTGCCAGCTTAGTGGATTTTCCACTAAAACTGGTGGTTTTAGTCCTTCATTTAGTGGCGAAGTAATGGTTTTAGTGGCTGGTGGATTTTTCTAGTGGCTTATAAAAATTTAGTTTCCATTACTTTAACTGCGATCACTCATCCGCTAAGTTACTTTCATATTTCAAGTCAAGAAGTCCATAATCTATATTATAGATATTAAATCTATAATATAGATTATGGACTTCTTTGATCTCGTGTTTTAAATTTTAAATGGTATTTACGTTCATATACAGGCAACACTTATCCACTAAAAAGACGATGTTTCTTTGTAGGCGGGGATTCCCCGTACATTATTTTTCAGTGAACTCATTCATTGAAATGCTTCGTGCAGCTCAGTAAGTTGTCATGTTTTTTGTGTTATCATCACGAATTTATTCATACGCAACTATGCCGAAACCACAATATACGCAACAATTTCGGGATTCTTGGCTTCAAGACCCACATTTAAAAGATTGGCTACAAGCTATTGAAAGTACCACGGGTCGAGTAGCAAAATGTAAATTTTGTGGTACAACTTTAAGGAGTCACTACGGAGACTTAAAGACTCATGGGATGTCAAAGAAGCATCTACAAAATAAGAAGGTAAACAACCGCTTTTATTGATTACTCATTCATATGTCGGTTTTCACCTGACTACGAAAGAAGGGTTTTACATTTAAAAAAGAATAAAACTAACCTTAATTACTAATTTAATGCTTTGGATTTTGTTTCGTGTATTCAGGTTTTACTGTTTATGGTTTTATTTTGATTTCTTTTTAACAAATAAATTGTTTCAGCTTATAATTACTCAGCCCAAAATCCCATTCAAGACAGAGCCCATTGAAAGTAAAAAAAGGACGAAGCCAGACTCGCACTATTCACCGCCATGCATACTAGCATACGTGTCATAGACCATTTAGGAGAGGTTATTAATCACAGTCATGAAAAAGATATTAAAAAAGTTCAACTGCACCGAACTAAATGCGCCTCGATTATAAAAAATGTGTTAGCATTACATTTCACTGAGGTCCTCAAACAAGATCTTAAAGATCAACCATTTAGCTTATTAATTGATGAATCCACAGATATTGCTGTGCAGAAATACTTAGGTTTAATTGTAATTTATTTTAGTGAATTATACCAAAAATTCGTTTCCACGTATCTAGACCTTGCTGAACTGCATGAGTTTAATGCTGAAGGTATTGTTTCTGCTATAAAGAAGACGCTAAAACGATTCGATCTCCGATTGGAAAATTTAATGGGACTTGGTACAGATAACGCTTCTGTGACGGTTGGAGTAAATAATGGAGTCTATATCAAATTGAAGGAAGAGATACCACATCTGATTTTGGTGCGTTGCTTGTGTCATTCCTTGCAATTGGCTGTTTCTGCTGCAGCAAAAGAATTTTTGCCGAGAAATTTGGAATTTCTAATTAGGGAGACATATGATTGGTTTAGCCGCTCGACATCCAGACAGTTGCTGTATAAAGAATTATACAAAACCATTAACGACGGTCAGAAACCGTTAAAAATTGTTCAAGCATGCCAAACGAGGTGGTTGTCAATTGAATCTGCTGTATCAAGAGTATACACGCAATGGCTCGAGTTAAAAACTCATTTTGCAATAGCTAAGGTGCACGAAAGATGTCACACGGCCGAGTTATTGCACTCTTTATATGCGAATGAGATGAACTACGCATATATTTCTTTTTTATATCCAATATTAATTGAGATAAACAGAGTTAATAAAATGTTCGAGTCAAAAGATACGGACCATATCAAATTGTATGAAGAGTTAACTAACCTGATAGATATGCTTGTCTGCAAGGTAACATTACCTACAAATAAAGTTAATATTTTTAATCAAAATATTCGTGGTTTTTTGGATCAAAAATGTTATCTTGGATTCAGATTTGAAAAACAAATAATTGAAATGAGAGAAAAAGGGTTACCAAGGGAAGACGAAGAAATGATGCGGCATCGGTGCATAACATTTATAGTCAGTCTAATTGAAGAAATAAAGAATAGGTTACCAGAAAATTTGACACTAATGAAAAAAATTTCCCGAATAAGTGTTGAACAAGCACTTAATCACAATAAAGAAGCACTAATTGACATAATGGCTCAGTTCAATAAAAGTGCAGAACATATAGCGAGAGTCGATGATCAGTGGCATCAAATTCATTTATTAAAATGGAATGAAACTAGAAACACAAGAAAGTTTTGGATGGAAGTATTGCAATTCAAAGACACTCAAGGAGAACCGAGGTTTAAGGAATTGGCGACTTTTGCGATTACTCTCCTAATACTACCTCATTCTAATGCCGATGTTGAGAGACTATTTAGCAGCATGAATGTAATAAAGAACAAGCAGAGAAATAGAATGAAGTTAAATCTTTTATCTGCTATTTTGAGAATACGTTGTTGTTTGAGGTTGGAAGAAAAATGCTGCAATGATTATAAAATTCCAGAAGCCGTTGTCAAACAAATCGGTACCAAAGAGTCATATCAATCTGAAATGGAAGATTATGGTGCAAGCAAAAATGATTCGTCTGAAGAAGACGAATTAATTTAGAATAGTTATTATTGAATAAATTGTGTTGGTTTACTATATTTTGTTTACTGATTGTTAATTTTTGTGGCGTAATAATAAAGGAAACTAATATTATAGACACTTATTATTTTCTTTCATAAAACAAATTTCTCTTAGCGAAAAATTTAGCGAGTATGAATGTAGTGACATATTTGTTAGTGGTTTTCTGGTGGTTTTTAAAGTAGAATCTAGTGGAGAGCTAATTCAACTGTTGGCAACACTGACTAAGTCTTGCAAGTACGAGTACGCTGTAAAACTTATTCCGTAAACCTATTCCACGAGTATTTAGACGTATACGTTTTTAAGACTAGCGACACAAATTTTGTCCCAAGACATTGCGAGTGCTTGAGGTATGATCCGAAGTCATTGTAGGACGCCATAACAATTAATAATCATCTATATTAATCAACTTTGTGTATTTTGTGGAAGAAATAAATGAAATATTATTATTATTATAGAATATTATCGAATAACGTAACTTTCAATACACTGCATAAACTTATTGCTATACTTGTTTTCCGTGAACCATTTTTCATATAACGGCTGATATTGCAAGAACTTTTATCGTCTCTGTCTGTCCATGGTTACACAATGCTACGTAATCCGCTTTTCCCCATGCAAAACATTGCCACATACACAATAGTCTGTTCACATAGGAGCGAGATATGCAGTTTTTTCTCAATCAATGAAAGTGATTTGTTATTAACGTTGCTTTATAATAATCAGTTGTTCAAATTGCCGTGCGAAAATGCATGAATCGTTGAATCTTTGCTGTTTGAATTAATAAATATTAAATTGCTATTAGGGTTTGGAGGTTTGACGTGTTACTTTGTAGAAGAGCGGACAAAAGAGAAGGTTAAAAGATTTTTACACATAATTATTAATTTTGCATTATTTTGAATGAAAATGCTTAAATTCATCTATAAATGTTAAAAATGTTTGGGATCAGAATATCCTATGGATATAACAAAAATACCTTTTAGATTACGTAACAATTACCTACCTTGTTTTAAAAATATCGTGCGTATTTAATGGCTTATAATATTTTTATAAAAAAGAAAAAGAATGGCCTTAGTTACATTAAAATAAAGTGTTACGAGTGAAAATATTCGACCTATGTTTTTGTTGCACGTTTGAAGAATAATGTCATATAAGAGTTTTATGTAACTTTATTTAGGGAAGTGAATGATCATAACATAATTTTTTAGCATACATTTAAACAATAAGCTGTAAATGTTTTATAGTGCAATAATTTTTACAGTGCAAAATTCTTGATAATATTAATGAAATATATATTATTTCATACCTTGATTAAAATAATGTATAAATAGATAGTTATATCACACTTCATGCAATTTTTTTTTTGTTTTGAGATATACTATTGTTTTTCAAGATTATTATTCATTCGTATACCCGGCTAAGTGCGAGTCGAATTCGCGCACCGGGGGTTCTGTTACAACAAAGTGATCCTATAAGGAACTCTTATAGGAGCACTTTGTTGTCCGTCCGTATGTCTGTCAAGACCTTTTTATAGAAATTTATATTAAATACTCAGATATACTGGTCCCTTGGAGCTGTGAAAAAATCAAACTTCTAAACCAACGCAATCAAACGATACAGCCGTTTATGCCGCTCACAAGGGGATCAAAACCTGCAGGGCACTTCCCGTGAACTCAGAATCTTGAAATTTGACCCTCCACGCTGATCCAATGCGAATTGGAGGGAATAATAACTGTAAATGCAGCCGGGATGAATGGCTTAACTTGCGTTTCGAAGCATGGAGTAGCTTGTGATAATATTTTTGGTCACCCACCCCGTAAGCGACCCTTGCGAAAGTTACTTAACAAAAACGATCACGGATCTTGGCGCTTATCCACTACGACAAAAAATAGAATAATAATTGAATATAGTAACATCAATGAAATATTGTATCTGTTCAAAATAAAAGAAATATTTCTTTCATTTTGAACCAAAAAAATAAACGAGACTTCGACTCCGCTCACAAGGACAAAAACGCAGTTTTTAATAAAATGATGTCAATTAAAAGATGCTTAAGGTTCATAATGTACAATTTAAGAAACCATATCTTACTCACGATTCGCAACTGGAGCATACAACTCAAAACTGGAGAAATAAAAATAAAAATTGTACATAACACTTATTGAAATAAATTATTCTAGGCACTTTTTACAAAATCTAAAGACTTTAGATTACTAGAATTACCTATGACATTCAAACAGATACTTATAGACGAAATCAATAAGCCAAATAGAAACAAACGATGATATAATGCGAGAAATACAGGGTTATCACCAATTTGTGTTACCAGCCTATTACGAGGGTCAAACTGAAAGTTCTTAGAACTGGCCACTTATAAACAATATAATAAAAAAATAATTCTAAAATTTGAAAATATAACTCTTTGCCAATATTACTGAGTATATATTTCATTCATTTGTCATTTGTTTTACGATTTAGCGGCAAATTGAAAATTGTCTGTGTCACGTCATCATGAATTTAACACGAGAAAATTTTCGTGCAATGATTTTTTATGACTTTCGATGTCATTTAAGTCAACAAGAAAGTTATGATAGACTACGATTGGCCTTTCACGATGAAGCCCCATCTCGTGCGACTGTTTACAACTGGTTTAATGAGTTTAAACGTGGTCGCACTAATCTCACTGATGATTTACGTGAGGGACGGCCTTCTACGGCGACGACTGAAGATAACATCTGTGTTGTGCGGCGTATGATAGAGACTGACAAAAGAGTGACCTATCAACAGATTCGGACAAGCTTAGGCATCGGTATGAGTCAAGTGCACAAAATCCTCCACGAACATTTAGCGGTCAGGAAGCTTTGCGCCCGGTGGATACCTCATAATTTGACTGAGGCTCAAAAACTCCATCGTGTGGATTGGTGTCGTAAAATGATTGAAAGATTTAACGGAGGTGACTCAAATGCTGTGTTCGACATACTAACAGGTGACGAAAGCTGGATTTACTGTTATGATCCTAAAACCAAAAGACAATCTGCTCAGTGGGTGTTTCCTTTCGAGGAGTTGCCAACTAAAGTGAAGAGAGATCGAAGTGCGGGAAAAAAAATGGTGGCCTCGTTCTTTGGAAGGATAGGTCATTTTGCAACAATTGTGTTAGAGGATCAAAAAACAGTTTCTGCAGAATGGTACACTACCAATTGTTTGCCACTTGTCTTGGAAAAAGTTCGAGAGAAACGACCTCGCAGTAGGATCCTCCTTCACCACGACAACGCCTCGTCGCACACCGCCAAGCGAACGATCGACTATTTGGCGACATCAAACGTTGAATTACTGGGTCACCCGCCGTATAGCCCCGACCTCGCGCCTTGTGATTTTTATTTATTTCCAAAAATTAAAGAAAAACTTAAAGGAAAGCGGTTTATGAATGCTGAAGAAGCGGTGGCTGCGTATCGCGATGCCATTGAAGAGACCCCTAAGGACGAGTGGGCAAAGTGCTTTTCCCAGTGGTTCCATCGCATGCAGCGGTGTATTGACGTGAATGGACAATATTTTGAAAAGATATAATAAAACTAATAACTGGCTAATGTAATCAGTTTTTGATTTTCTAAGAACTTTCAGTTTGACCCTCGTAATATCCCTACTACTTGGGCACTATGCCTACCCTATGTACGGGATTAATGGCCATTTTCAGTAAATTTAAGAGCCGCCCAAATCTGTTGCCTAAATATTTAGGAATCGCCTGAGGTAAAAATACATTTCACCAACGACTAGAAACCACCTAACGGCATTAAGTAATGTCTAAAGCTAGATAAACGAAGCCTTGCACTGAGCATTTGCGTAAGCGACAGATTACAAATGTGTCAATGGATAAAAGAAAAAATATTTATTTTATAATTAAACTAATCTGCTTAAGCGATTTTTAAGATTATTCGTCTCTTAGTTAAGCTATGCCTTTTTCGAAGTAAGTGAAAATGGGTGAAAATCTATTGATTTGTAGGATACGAATAGTGCATGCATTAATATAATTTTCGCAATACAGTATTACTTAATACTGCTGACTCGCCTGAAGCGCTTATATGTGGCAACAGTGTGTACTGATTTATCAATGCAAGCGGTGCCCTCCTATAATTAATTTGACACTCAATTTATAAACCTTGTCATCATGTGATTTTAAGTGTAACTTTAGTGTACTCATTGTTGAGAGACTCTAAATTAATTAATAAATGTAAATCTGATATACACCGGTATATATAGGTGACACGACATTGGAATTGGAGTTATTCAAAAATTTATAAAAAGTAATAATTATAGGAACTTTATTAAATTTCGATAAATTTCATTAATAAGGATCAGTTTAATATAGATGCCTCCTCTAGGGGCGCTCTGCCGGTTTCCATACCCATAGTTTCTTACATAGAGTATCTTACTCACAAGCGAACGTGAAAGTCGCAAAAAATTTGCCATTTTTAAATAATCTAACAATGTTTATCGAAATGTTTAATTCTCGCCAAACTTAAAAACTTACTCATAGTATTATGAGCATTACTTTGATTATCATATATTATTCACGAGTTTCTAATGTGTATATATTTTTATAGCGTTAAAATTTGCTATCTAAATGACTATCATTCACGGCTGAAACCATTTCCATAAGATAAAAGTAAAAGTCGCTATATTTTATTTTGATAAATATATTTATTCTAATATACAAAAGAATATAAGCTTTAATTTCATGTAAAATATTTAATATTATCTTTTATTCGAGGAGCTCAATGGCGCAGTGATTAGCGCGTTAGGTCTGCGATGCGCGAGTTAAACAACTTTTGCACTGATCAATAATAGGATAGGTGACAAAAATAAACATTAAATCTTAAGCTTCGCCGTACTTTCAAAAGCACTTTAAGCCATTGGCCCAGCTGTTAACCATTAACACCCACCAATCCGCACTGGGTCCGCATGGTGAGTCATTGCCCTTTCTCCCTTATCGATTTCACAGGTGATTTCATCCGCATCATAGTTAGTTGAGTCATGTTATTTTGGAACAAAAGTAACCTGTCTTTTTCCTTAGGCATCAAATTAAGCTAGTTTAGAAAATATTGGCGCTTTATAACAACAAACAAAATAAATATTAAAGGTACTACAAAAGACATTAAACTATAAACGCATGATCTAAACAAAAAAAAAGGAAGAGTTCTGAAAAAAATAACCACCTAATTTGCCGGCTATGGCAATTTTATTATACAGCCAAACAATTTGATACGCGACCGCTGTCCACTTAGTTAACCGACGTAAATGCAAATTTCACTTTCAATTTGGCTTTGTGCGGTGTCAGCTTAGAAACTGTGGAAACTTGAGTAATTTATGGGAAGTGATCACTGCCAATCAGTTCCGTTAGACTTCCACATTTGTCGCATGACACTTGCAATGCTCGCTGCGTGGTATCTATTGATTTATATATAATGTCTAGTATTTGTGTTTAAAATAAAAGCAAATAATCTACATAATTATACATGAAGCTATAACATTGGACCATTTGGGTTCCGTACCAAAAAGGTCGTAAAACAAGTTTTTGTTACTAAAACTGCGCTGCCTGTCTGACTTCTACGACTGTTACCGCTATTAATATTAATACCAAACACTAAATACGAAATAAAATAAAAGCTGGAGGTTCCCATACAACATATTTTGGCGGACAAACGCCTTTACAAAGATTGCTTGCATGGAAGAATATATATGTATTTTCGCACACCTAAAGTTTATACGAAGAAGTTCAGAAAGCTAATTAAAAATATTTGTTTTTTTTTTGTAATGATTCTTAAAATAAGATTACATTAATAAAGACAACACACTACAAAAAAATACAACATAAACAACTTTTATTTATTTATATTATTTATTTATAAATTCTTTCATCACTTCTATAAGAAATTATTCAATTATTACTCCTTGATTGCATTAAAAATCTTATTCTTAATTATATTTCCTTTAAAAAGAAACATCAAATGGCTGCATACTACCAGTAAATCAAGACAACTGTTATAATAAAAGAGTAGTAACCGAACGTTAAGAATTAACATTTAACCAGGAGATTCGTGATCGAAACGTGTATTGCCGTAAAACCGTGTGCCCAGAGTAATAACACTTTTATTTTCATATAGCTTAAAGTTATTTTTACATTAGCCGAGTGTCGTTTTCTCGTGCGAGATGAGAATGTGGTGGTAGTTTTCTCGAAACGAATATCTGGAGTGAAACGAGAGGCGGTCGCCGGCGAGCCGTGACGGTTACGTGAAGTCATAGTACCCTACAACGATATGGAATTAACTAACTCTTGATAATTCGTATAATAAGACAGATCACGACAAGCACACGACAATTTACGTTTTAAGGTATATATTATGATGATAATAAGAAACAAAATAATTAACAACTAATCGCATCGAACACAGTAATAGACAATTCTCAATTCAACTATGTACAGGTCGTAAATCTATACTAATAATATTATAAAGAGCAAAGACTTGTTTGTTTTTTGTTTATATCGGATTAGCGCCGAAAGTACAAGACCAATTCAAAAAATCTTTCAGGAAGCTACAGCACACGCGGGTGACATAGGATATAATTTATGTTTTTGATATTTCCAATAATATCAAAAACATTGAATGAAAACGCTTTGTCAAAAACATCGAAATAGATGCTAATTAATTTCACAGAACTATATAAAAACTCGTTGCGTGTTAAACTCTAAAGTGATAAATGGAGTCTTGCATATTCTGATGAAAATATAGTGTTTAAAACTAATTTGCATTTAACAACTGCATAATTAAGAACACTAACGTCAGTTAATATGCTATCTTTCAGTAGCCTGTATCTTCTAAATTCTACTTACATAGTAACATTGACATGCAAGAGTCGCCATCATCTAAAATAAAGAGCGCTCACTGTAGAAGACCAACGCTAAAATTAACAGAGTGATTATGTCCGAACCTTAATACGAATTCACTCATATGTCCTAATTCACTACATTAGATTAGAAAATCCCATTGATTACATTTTTGTATTAAAATCAAAAACAAGATTGATTGATTCCTACGTATCTCATATATTCTATTCCTATATCATTTCGAAACACACTTCACTTATGCCAAGAAACTTTATAACTAATTCAAGTTTGAGCGGATGCCGCTTTTGAAGTGATTTCGGGTTCGGATTGTTACAGAATCTCAGGACTAGATTGTAGGTTAGTAATGATGCTTCGTACATTTTGTTGTCTCAGACGCTCTGTTCTTAAATGTCAATTTTGATTATTCTTTAATTATTAATTATTATATCATTATAAAGCTTATATTTTTCACACAAATTTATAGTTCTTGTATCTTTTTGTTACATTTTATTTTATTATACATAGGTTGAATGTATAATAAAATTAAATTAATTTAAATTCAGTAACTTTACTCCACGAATACCCTTTTATCGCAGTGTCCCAGGTATCTTCTTGAATAGTCAAATATCACATTTTTAAGCCATTTTTATTTTAGACTAGTTTAAAATAACGAAACAGCTTGCCTTGAGTTCGTTCTGCAGGCGCTGCGTGTACCGCTTTACATTTACAAATGGCATATAGGATGTAGACAAATATTTAGCCATCACCTAAAAAGTCAAACATACCAACTAAAGCCGAGCAGGTGGCAACTCTAATGCAAAGGAACTTTAGTTTCACGCAATTTTGTTGTCAAATACATTTTTATACAAATAACTAGCTTTTGCCCGCGACTTTGTCCGCGTGGTAAAGTTACTTTGAGCAGCATTTCTAACGAAGATTTAATAATTATATCGTATAAAATACCTGAAATAAAGTTTCATTACCTATTTTATCCCCTTAGTGGTGAAAATTATCAAATTCTTAGGAGATACCTACGTTATAGTAGCTTTATGCATGCAAATTCTCAGCCCGATCGGTTTAAAATTGACAAAGTTTTATGCAAAGTTTCATCCACTATTTTGTGCCTTTGGTGTTAGAATTGATCAAAATCCTTTCTTAGCGGATGCCTACGTCATAACATCTACCTGCATGCCAAATTTCAGCCCGATCCGTCCAGTGATTTGTTCTGTGCGTTGATAGATCACTATGTCAGTCAGTCACCTTTGAATTATATATATTTAGATACATACTAAGACGGAAAGTCATGTTTTCAATTATTTTGACTGTTGTGAAACGATTTTATAATTTGATAATTTAATTATGTAATACAGCTAATGAATTATTTAAAAAATATATTTTTTGCTACTTTAGTAGTTCAAAGCTACGTATTACGATTATTCTGAATTAGTATAATATAAAGTCATTGCGTTATAGTCACAGGTAGGTTGGTACATCGTCATGCGTTACGTGGATGGCAAAGAAGATTGATATTGTCAAGGTTGACACAATTTAATTCAGTGTGACTTTTACAAATATTTTTCTTTCAACATATTTTTTTAATTGACTTCAAATGAGAAATGAGGTTCTATATGCAACGGGTATTTTTGGGCCCAAAGTATCGATAACTAAATTGCTATATATTTTGTGATAACTCATTCAAATTAATCAAGATTATCCCTACAAACAAATAAAGTTAGAAACTATCTCTTTGTAATATTAATGTATAATTAGTTCCTTTCATGACTCTATTACCGACCGTATGACAAATAAATATGCAAATACACGTCTTACTTTTAAATCATGATTGTGTAGCGAATAAAATGTCTAGTTATGTCTTTTAAAGATTTTCCTAAACTTAAGTAGAATAAGCTGCTATAAAACGCTCACATATCTCATATTCAATTATACATAACAGATTTTAAAAAACATATGCAGTGATTGAAAGTAAGATTGAGCACGGCCTTTGCAAGACAGCACTTAGTTCCACTATATCTATAATGTTCCTTCAGAGTACCTTCCTATATCGTCATCTCATACTATTGTGATATGGGTTGTTAAATTCTATTCACGGAAGTATGATTACATTGGGAAAGATGTGTCACAACTCCTAAGCAATCTTTAGGTTATTAGGTTATCGTTATCGAGAATGCATACTTATTGATGGAGAGCTCGAGACAAAAATGTGCAAGAGCTTTCTAAAACTTGATATGTCAGTGTGTTGAAGTACTAAGGGCATACATCACTCAGTACCCAGGGCGGAGAACAGGCGCTGGAAAATGGTGATTAGGGCAATTTAAAGTACGAAAAATTGTAACACGTATTAAAGGTGCTTTTTAATAAAACTTGTTATTATATTTGGTCAATTTTACACTGACAATGCTAACTGAAAAAATATTCTTAAAGAAAAATTAATATAAAAATAAGCTTAAAAAATTCCATTAACAATAATTTTCAGTACAGCACTGTGAATGCAAATTTGATCAAATATAATAATTAGAACAAATTTTCATCTCTATCGAAAGTTTAAATATTTGTTAAAATATTTCTTTCGGCTGTTTGGGTGGAATGCCTGTGCATTGATGAAAATACGCTCTGTGGTAGCGAAAAGTAACAAGTGCCTGAAAAATTCGACAGTCCTGTTAGAGCAGTCGCACGCTGCAAAAGGACGTGGGTTCGAGTCCCATTTCAGAGTACCAGGGACAAAGTGGGTTTTGAAAGCATTTTCATTAAAAAAACTTGTTATTAATATTAAAAGAATTAATAATTAAAAAACACGACTGCCAAAATCGAACAAAAGAATAAAAATAACTAAATTCTGATTGCAGTCGTGGGACCTTTTAGTTTACAAGATTAAAAACATTAAATTAAATAATTATTTTTTGTTTTGTTTATTACTTATAAAAAGATGAATAAAAAAGAACTGTATGGAAAGCATTAATTTTTAATCATAATAATTTATTTATTGCATCTGAGTATCACATAGTATAAAGTTTTTCAATAATTAGTACAGTTCATGTGACACCCTGTAAGGGTGTAGCAAATTCAAATTTAATTTCAATTTCAAATAATTAAAATACTAATAATAACCATATTAACATTAACAAAAAAACAGTTCCTTTTTTTTACAGTTTCAGTGTGCGTACGAAGCCGGCCAGCTAGTATTAATTAAAGAAAACCGGCAAAGAGTAAAGTCGACCTTATGTCTGTCCGAGTTCCGTACAAATTTGAAACGCCTTATGAGTTTACCAGCGAATCTAAAGAACCATAGATAAGAACCACAGATAAGAACTACTTTCTGTTATTATTATTTTTTAATTTTAGGCATTTTAGTTGCAGAGATCTAGGGAGGGGGTAGTCAATATTCGTTTATTTTTTTAAATAACTGTATAACAATTATATGTAATAATAAAGAAGTTTTATTAAATCGATTGACGAATGAACTAGTGGTTTATTTTTTTGTTATTTTTTTAATATTGTTAATTCTTAAACTCAAAGTGTTTTATTACTTTGTGTGTAACAAAATATGGAGAGAGAAAAGTAGACCCTGCTGACTTTCTTGCTGGTTTTAAAATCTGTAAATGTCAAAACTAAATTTCAAATAGAAAACACTATTTCTCATAAAAATATTATTTATTCGACTTTCCCTCATAAAAAATTGTTTTTAGATTAAAAGATTTGTTGCATGATAAAAATCAAAGTACAAAACTGGAAGTGTTTTCAGACCTTAAAAGTCAACATAAAAAGTTAATGTTAATGTAATTATTAGACCATATATATTATATACAACATAAATTGGTTATGCAATCCACTTATCATAATACACTTTCACTGGCTTTTCATAAATGGAGTCATTAAGTTGTAGCCCTATGACAATAGAAATTAAGACATTTAATATAAAATTTAACATTGGCCACCCAGACCAATGTTTATTGGCAACGAGTGGAATACCGAAAAATAGAGGTTTTCAAATAGTGCATAAAATAACACTATTTTACTCTTCACACAAGACGGTATTTGAGAATGAAGGTAGAAAGTATTTATAATGTTTCACTTCAAGCGAAGTATTATACTTTTGTTATTTACTTTTTAAACAAATAAAAATACCTATAATGATTTAACTTGTTATAGACAGAGTTGTGAAAACATGTTATTACTTAAGTAAACTACTACAGTGTAATGGATTTATCTGAGTTAAAGTAACAACAATGATTATATAAACTAACAGCGTAATCTTTTGACATTTCTTGTTAAATCATATCACGTTGTAAAATAACATGTATATTATGTTTGAAACATAATCAAAAAAAGAAACCTAACACGTGGCCCCGACAGCGTTGTATGAAAATCACCTATGAAAATCACGTATGAAGGTATAAATACCCTACACGCACGCACGCGAAAGTAGCTATAGGCCTTTCACATAGTTTTCCAATCCAAGATAGTTTTTTAACATGGAAACTATTGCGAATGTAGCCTTTATTTTATTATTACGTCATAACTATGTGTTATATTCTGAATTAGGATTGTGGAATTTAAGACATTGTTACCAATTCGGCACAATTTATTTAACTTCATATTTCAGTTTATGCAATTCTGGCTGTTTTCCCGCGACTTCATCCGCGTATTATAGCCTACGTAACCCACGTACGACATTAATGATATAGTTTACCATATGTGAAATATTTTTTGATATCGGTCCGTTAGTTTCGGAACCCATTCTTCTTCTTCCTCCTTAGCCTAGGTACTTTACCTCCTTGGACAGTTGTAGTGTTGTACCAAATAATTTCGGTAGGTGAAACGTGCCTACGTTGTGTTTGGTTGTAAACATTACCAGTTCCGTTTTTGCAGGGTGTACAGGTCGTACTTTTCACACCAGCGTTCGACTTTCTTCAAGGCTGCTGGCATGGTGTTGCAGGTTATACCAGCGTGGGTGCCTAGAGTTAATATTGTGATATCATCGGCATACTCTTTGGTGTAGAAGTGGTTTCCATTCAGGAGTATGAACAGATCGTTGACCAACAGGTTCCACAGTTAGGGGCATCCCCGCGCCACCAGTGCCCCCGCTACTGCCCTCACCTGCCACCCAAACTATCCTATTGCGTAGCATGTTCACGATCCAGTCTATAACTTGTGGCTTTGTTACTCCATGTCTTTTGAGAGCCGCCGCAATGTTGGTGAAGTTGGTTCTATCAAAGGCACCTTCGATATCGATGAAAGTGCAAAAATAGATGAGTTTGTTGTGAAGGCCCGTTTCTATCTTACTGACTAGTTGGTGGAGGGCCGATTCTGTAGATTTATGTGCTAAGTTTATGTATCGGAGAAATGCTCAGTACAGCACTTCGTACATATCTGTCACATAGTCTTTCTAGAGTTTTGAGTAAGAAAGATGTTAGACTTATGGACCGGAAAGATTCGGGGTTAGAATAGTCGGATTTTCCCGGTTTGGGTATAAATACTACCTTTACTACTCTCCATCTGTATGGCGCGTATCGGTGAACAAGACATGCTTGTAGTATACGGGTGAGTGCTGTGACAATGATCTCTCCTCCCCATTGTAGTAGTGGTGGGAAGATGCCATCGGTTCCTGCCGCCTTGAAGGGAGAGAAGGTGTTAATGGCCCATCTCACCTTTTCAGACGTTACAATTTCTGTGGCAAGGCGCCGGCATCTGTCCGTCGGCGTGACGTCATGCCATACTACCTGTTCGATTGATTGACAGTTTGGGAAATGGGTCTGTAGTAAGATATGATTGGTTTCATCCTGGGACATCGTGCCGTGAGGTCTCCGGAGAGTTCCCTACGTGCCGGAACCTTGCTTCGCCAAAATTTTCCTTACCCTATTTGTATTATGGAACCTATTCAATGTTAACAAAAAATCAAATAATACCTTTTTGTAAAATAGTACCGCAAATATCGTACCATCTAAAATAATTATTAGGTTAAGAATAAACTATGCAACTGGTGAAAGGATTTTGAAACGAAATAGGTCCAGTAGTTTTGGAGTTAAACTATCCTTATCTAGATAAATCTTATATATAAAAATGAATCGCAAAATGTGTTGGTAAGCGCATAACTCAACAACGCCTCGACCAATTTGGCCAAATCTTTTTTTAAAATGTTCGTTGAAGTTCAAGGATGGTTTTTACGGCGAGAAAAATTAGAATTATTGCTGGAAAAACCCTAAAAATAGCCCTTTTCTTTTTCCCATACAAATGATTTGTAACTAAAACGTAGTCAATTTGAGCTTTATTGCTATGGTATAAAGTTCATATTAAATTACAAGCACAATACGTAGGCAAAAAAACTGCCACATTACAAATCTTTTTGACAGGACGAAATCTGTCGGGTCAGCTAGTAATCTAATAAAATTTACAATTAAATTGGAATTAAAATTTAAATTAAATAACGATCTAAAGCCTGTACCAATATATTTTAGGTAGTTACGATAATACGACAATAAAACAATTTCATAATTACTTTGTTCCAATATAAATTAGCACATTTTTCTGCGTTATTGCTCATGCCATTTATCAATAATCCAACGTCTTGTCATCGAGCCGTGGGAATTCAATTTCTCGGTCAGTTGACTGGTTCTGCTCTACATGTAGTAGGTATTTATATTTGCTTTATAGAAAGGGCTAGCCCGTTACATTGATTATAAAATGAAACTTATTTGTTGTGTGTTCTAACTGATTTAAGGCGCATTTTTACTGGCTAATACCTATACGTTGGTCGAATTACAGCTTACAGGCTTGAAGCCAAGGCCAGCCAGAGATCGAACCTGAGACCTCAGAGCTGGCGACACCTTGAGATCGGCGTGCGAACCACTCGTTCGTCGGTATAGAAACTATTTAATGATTTTATATATCTTATAAAAAATACCTTAATTTATCGGGATCGGAACTTACACTAACCAGGCAACTGCTCTACCATTTCAGTCATATACCTACATATCCTGACATATACAAAATATTATATTATTATTAACTGGTTTTAAATCCGTTTTGACTGCTTTAGACATTTCTTTGGTTTTTAAATAATTTTTAAATAACTACATTTCTACTTATAAAACACTAGCTGTATTCCCGCGTCTTTGTCCGTTCAAACTATAGCATAAGTCACCCGCATATGATGTAACTTCACGTAAATTTTTAAAATCGGTTCAATTATTTCGAAGTCTATTCAATGGAAACAAACTAACAAATGATCAAACATTTCCTATTGATAATATTGGTATAGATAGTATATAAGTAGTTCCTATACCCAATAATAACGCTATATGGTATTCTTTATAGTCACGAATCATTCTTAGCTTTACTAAATCCATAATGGAATAATGCCACTAATAAGCGACATTACTTTCTCAGACTCTAATCAGTGTCTATTTACGGAGTTATGACTTGCGAAAACCATTTTTTTGCCTGTTCGTCTGTCCAACCGGTAATAATACAAAAAGCCATAGAAAGTGTGACAGCGGTAATGTGATAGCCACTGTTAATTTGGAATTGGATACCACCGAATTACGGAAAATTATTGTTGAAAAAATTTCTAACCCACAATTGGAGTTAATTGTGCTATTATAGTGGCACTTTCTATTATTATTGAAACTTAAAAATATTGTCTGTTACGATGATCGACTGACCTAATCGATGATAAGGGAACCTTGAAAGAATTCTATTGTATGGCTCCTCGTATATCGAATGTTTAAAATAAAATAAGTTAAATACAATTATTCGTAAACTTATAAAGCTAACTTAAGTGTGATAGATTTTCATTTAACTTCGTCATAGATAGGTACTACTGCCGTAAAGTTTGATTTTTTACCGAAGAAAGTTTGGTTGGTATAGAGGGGGGCGGCACTTTAACGAAAATTAGTTCTTTAAAGCTTAATAAGTCACAAATGGTTTACTAAACCGAAAAACGGCTTCCTACACTACATGGACACTATTACTACATGTTTTTGAAAAACCTATCCAACGATGAACCACACTATGGGGACGACAAAAAAAATATTTATGTGTACTTTATATGTACCGTAAATTTGTTTCGGAGTAATTAACTTGTATACTCATACCAAATTACAACTTTGTAGTACCAATAGTTTTTGAACTAAACCACGGACTGACGGACGGACGGCAGACGAACATGGCGAAACTATAAGAGTTCTTATTTTATATTTCATTAAGTAAATAAATAAAAAAACATATTGACGACCTCAGTGACCCAGTGGCGCGCATGCCTTATTCAAGATGTCGTCGTCTAACTAAAATCCCGGGGTCAATTCTCGCTTGAGTCAATATGAAAATAAACTTTTCTGAACAAATGAAAATAATCTTCGTAGATAGGAATGCAACGATATATCGGAAAACCGATATATATCGATATCGACGCCCAAAAATATCGATATCATCTATCAGTTGATAAGTGTATCAATTGTCCAAATTGTATCATCTAACGGCATCTTCACGTGTGATATTACATTAGAAATTACATGTGACATTATCTTGTAATCCTGATTTTTACTATGAAATTTGTAATTTTTTTATTATTATAATTTGTACTTAATTTGAAAATAAAGTGTTATTCCCAATCTATTTAAAGTGGCATTAACACATTTACCTATTGTGATCAGGAGCATGCCTTCTGAACGTCTTTCTTTAAAAGCAACACGTATAGAATGAAAAAATTCAAGGGGTCTACACCAAACCTCACGTTTCTCGGGTCGAAAGTAAGATGTCATATGAGCGCACAGGATAAAGGTGACATTTGGGTGTAAATAAAACGCTTTAGAGTTCCTCATGCGTACAGGATCCAGCATTACACGTAGAAGGAACAGGCTTAGTAGCCAGGCATTATTCGCTGATTTTTTAAATACATTTTGGAATAAACATATTTTATTTACATAAGGTTTTTACAAACAAGATTTTAGAGTTTACTTAAGATCAAAAAAATATATCGATATATCTCTATTTGTAGAGCTTCGCAGGCGAATCCGGTCATCGAAAGGTTAACCAGAAAGGAAGCGTTGAGAACATCGCTAGCATATCGCTAGTACGATTGTTACGCTACTGAGGTTTTAACGCCGCACAGTCCTATGATAAGCCTCTAAAAAACGCAGATCGAACATGTTGACCACTGTGCAATGGAGCTTTCTTCAATATTGTCTTTATTGAATATTGTCCTCTCGCGATTTCGCCCGCGCTAATTTTAAAGCTTCCCATGTGTAAAAGAATTTTTAAAACCTCTCCAATCGTATTAGAGCTTATTCAATGTAAAACAAATAATCACATTTTTCCTCTTTTAAAACATACTTACCATCATATTATATTATAAATTATTATTTATTGTTTGTATTAGGGTCACGGCTTTGGATGGTGGTGATCACGCTGCAGCTGGTGGCAGCAACATCAGCCGGCGGCAGACATCACCGTCGCTCCATGCCCACACAACAGGTATAACCAAATCTTTTTAAAATCTAGTTTTAAAACCTTCAAATTGTGTACTCCTTTGATATTATTTGGAAGAATTTTTATCCCATAATATAATCGTCAGATATATTAATGATACGAATGTAGATTGATATCGGTATACGAAATAAAAAAGGCCGAGTTATATATAGTCCATCGGAAAAATGACAAATTTAATATTCTTGCCTTTTAGGCAAGACAGTACATTCACACAAAGTCACTATACTCTCCGGCAGATTTATTTACTTACGTATATTGTCATGCATTTTTTCAGACTTTACCAGTATCGAAAAGCGGCTGGCGACCCGTCGTCGGATCAGGAGGCTTAGCATACAGCGGCTCATATAATACCGCCCCACTCCAACACGCTCCCTCATACAAAGTGCCCGTAATAGACTATCCATCATCTGTACGTCCACTCGCCACAAGAGACTCCGCAAAACTGACGTCCATAGCACAGTCTTACAGACCGACCACCCTCAGGACGGTATCCGCAGCGGCTCCTGCACCCCCCGCGAATCAACCCATCAATTCTTACCACAACCCATTCGCATTCAACAATAATTTGTCTTACAAATTCATACAGAGCTTTCCTGTAGAGAATATAGTCATCAGAAACCCACAGAATCCTTACGCTGCTCGTCCTGTTTACACAAAATATCAAAACAAAGTAAAGCAGACAGCATCAAACATGGCACTGCAGCAACTGACAAATGTCCAGCCGGTGCAATTCGGGCAATACCAGACTGGAAAACCTATCGTCTTCGGGAAACCAATAGAAAGTTACGTAAGACCAACCGACAACAAGCAAACATACTCTGGTATTGAGACTTATAAGCCTGAGGTGTACAAGCTTCCCGACAGTGACACTGCACCTCAATCAGTTAGTCAGACTGTGAAGACAGCTCAACAACAAGCTCAGCAAATACATCGACAACAGCAGCTTCAACAACAGCATCATCACCAGCAACAGGCACATCATCCACAGCAACAACAATATCATCAACAACAGCACCTCCATCATCAACAAACGCAGCCTCAGCAATTTTTGATCGAGACACCGAAGACACCTTATTTCACGTACCAGGATCCCGCTTTTCCACCAAGCATTTTGGGTAAGAACTGGTTGAATTTATTTTATTTTTATTTCCAGGCTTTTCTAGACGCAAAAGACAAAATTGGCACGCTTTTTCGAAAAGATCGTAATATAGATTACTAAAACTCAATTCAACCTTAGTTTGCTTAATATAATTGAGTATCAATATAACCCTTGAAGTAGAGAAAGTTATAAATATATATCATTTTTAAAATGTATATTAAGTAAAAGCAAAACGTACCTACTCTGATGTTAAATATTAACAAATATTAAAGAATACTCCGAAGCCTAACAAATAGCTGTAGAAAGTAAAATTAACAATAAAATTATTTGAATTCTTTAAGGTACGTTCGGCTCGTTTGGCCTGCAGTCCGTGAAAGGAAGAGATCCAGTGTTCCCACATACGAAAACCACATATTTACCACCGCAGCCCTCTAAACAAACAGTTTTCAATTCATTCAGCTTCACACCCACTTTTAAAACAACACCAGCTATTTATAACCCAACTACCACGCCTAAATTCCAGACCACAGCCAATCAACTTCAATTCAATTCAGCTTTGAACGACTATAACGGTATCAAAAATATACCAATACAGCCAACAAAAGCGTCTCCGCCACCAAAGATTGACCCTAATGCAAACAAGGGATCGTTCAAAGCGAGTCCTCAGGATCCATTCTCCAAACATGAACTCAAACATTACCAGAAAGATTATAATCTTCCAGTTACCACTTATAACCCAGTACAGACCACAACGTTAGCCAGCAACTACCTTGATTACAACTACCAGACACAGCATAGCCCACAGTTTTCAAATTATTACGACCAACCAGTTCAGAGTTTTAACTATCAGAAGAAAAAACAGAAGATTCATGACAGCATTACAGCGAATAACAATCAAGCCACTCAACATTACGTTAGCTCACCAATATCCATACCCACTTACGAAGTAACAGAAAATACGGAATCTGAAGATGTTTATACACAAGCATCTCCCGCTGCTTGGACACATTCGTACGACACTAATATTAAAACAACAGAAGAACCAGTGACTAAACAATTATCTCCCGACTTTGGTTTCAGCAAACATACAACGACAACATATGTGCCCGATTTACCCGAAGAATATGCAATTGTGACGGAAGCCGAGAAAGGCTATGAAAACTCTTTGAACTACGATGGTCAAGTCGAAACTCAAAGCAGGCGGCCTCTTGGCGACGACTTCGAGCCCATCGGCAAGCACAAACTTAAGGATTACTATTACAAAGTTTCTACAGCAGCGTATGACGATTATAATTCTTCAAAGCGAACGAAAAAACCTAGTGAATCCTCTAAGCTAACGGCACAACCGGAAGTTACCACTACAAGTGTTAACAAAGAAAACACAAATGAAACACCAGCTGATGCTTTGCCAACGCTTCCACCTAACAAACATTTCAAACGCCCGTCAACATTGGAACCTCTCGACAAGGACAGAATTCGTAAGAGAAATAAGAACAGAAGACGCCGCCCACCTCTAGCTAACATTAACCGAGAAGAGTCTAGTACCAGTACACGTAAGTATGTACATTCTTCAACAGAACAATCACCGAGCACAGAAGCTGAAGAAGTCCATACCATTAGACCTAGAATAAGACCAACTCATTCCAAGCCACAGCCAAATTTGACAACTCCTAGCGTTACCACAGATTTGACAACGAGTGCGGTTCCAACCATTTCACCAACAGCACCCACTATAATCAAGAAAAAGCTTATTCGCCGTCCATTAACCACAGTAACTGACAGAGTTGAAACAACAACTATATCACTAAATGAATATGATAATAACAAAGAATCACCGATTATGAAAATTGCTACCCGTCATCAACATCCAAAATATAATTCCAATTACGAAACCCCAGACTATACCCACAAGCAGGACGAGAAAGACACTCCTACTAGTGATGTAGCGGTTAGTGCTAGTGATAATCTCAAAATAACGCAGGAGGCAGCTAAAACTTTTGCATTTCATAAAGATGTAAAACCCATTGAAGCTAAATTAGAAACTACGACCGAAAAAAGTAGAGCCAACAACGATAACTCAGAAATAACAAGTACATCACGAACCGAAACATCATCTAGTTCTACTAGCAAAATACAAAGACCGAGACTTAAGAACAAGTTCAACCGACCACGATTTAGCGTTAAAGATTACAGAAATCGTTTAAGTTCAACCACAAGTACAACGGAAAGATCAACGGAGTCTACAACCAAATTAAGATTCCCTCAGAGAAAAGTTCCTAATAATGACGATGATGCTGAAACCACAACAGAGAGGAAAAAATTCACTCCTAAGGATCCGAGACATAAACAAATATTATCGGATATAAATGAGGATAATGAAAACGATAACCATAATAACAGATATAGGCAAAGGCAGACTACAGTGGAAAATATCGAGAACACAACCCAGAAGATATCGGCAAGGATACGCAATGGATTACGTAGACCTAAGCCCACTGAAGAAACAGCCGAAACTACGACCGTTCACAATAAGAGACCACTGAGAAAAAAAATTAAGGACTCCGATATAGGAGAATCTGTTCAGGACATAAGTGTCACAGAAACTACAGTCCACTATGATCACAAGAATGACATTACGTCTGAGAGGACGCGATCGGAAAGTGCTATTATGAAAATTGCTGATAAAAAGCATCATCAAGATCCTATTGAACACCTATTTGAACATTCCAAAAGGGTATCAGACCTTACACTAGCTGCTAGCAAGGATTATAACACACCGGGGATGTTCAAAACAGTATCTTCCAATAGTAGGAGGATACCAAATTATTTCACGATTGCCACAGATGACCCCATACTGCCAATAGAGGCGTTCTTCCCACAACTCAATCAAAAGAAGGAAACATAACGTTCCTGTACACGTAATAGTTAAGTTTGCAAGCCAAATCATTTTCAACTGCCAAAGCAATGAAACTTACGTTAAGTGGTCTTAGCTGGCTGTCTCGCTAGATCTATCTCTGTAATGTTAGTATATAACTGTCTTTTCGATAGATAATAGTACTTAGGGGATGTAACTAGAAATTCCTACTAAGGGAGGCAATTTACTGTACTTATCAAAACCCTACAATTTTGTAGTTGTTCCATAATGATTATCATCTTATTAGATTATACATTATAATACATATTTTACTAATTCTAGAATTAATTTTTTTTTCAAACTGCACATTTGGTGTGATCATATCACGAAGAGTAGCGATAGCAAAATGACAAAAATAAGCATTTTCTTTAAGACATGTTATGAATGTACACTTTATAAGTAAGATAATGTAAGTCAACTTACAAGACGAAAAATTATTATCTATCGAAAACTACCAATGTCTATAATTTATTTTCACTCTACATAAATGACTTTAATAAATGACGTGTGTTATTACCAGAGGTCGGAACATTCGATGTCATTGATGTAAGTTTGGCAACGTCGTGCGTACTGTAGTTTTAATTGTGTAAAAGTAAATAACTTTTTATTTAAAAAATCACGGGATTTTTTCTGCTCTTTAAAATTAATCTCGGGATTTGAGGCATATCCACTTTATTCTTTCGCTGTATGAAATCAGTGTAAGTACATGAATAACTCTACCTAATTCCGACCACTGGTTATTACTTTACACTTTGCTAGTATTAATTTAGTTTGTAAGTGAACAACGCATTGTATTTCATATAATGTGATATGATTGTGAAGTGTGTATATGCATAAGATATTATTATATGAGTGAAACAGCTTGTGTGTATGTGAAAAATAAAATTATATTTATAAAATAAGTTGTTAATCGTGTAAATAAACCACTTCTTTAACAAAACTGAGCTTTATTAACGAGGAATTAAATACTTAATAAATAGTTATAAATATTTTTTCATAGAATGTGTTATATTTTTATCCAGCGTTGACTTCCGCTTGCATTTTTCCCATCTTCTGAATGCATTTAATCGCGGCTTGATGAATAGTCTTGTCTAAGGCATCTGTATAAAACATTTAGGGATAAAGATTTGAAAAATTGCTAATAGAATAGAACTATACAGATTGTTTACCAACTTAAGATTCCTATTACATAAACAACAATAGCCAAAGTAAAATTAAATATCTATGAATTTATTAAAATTTAAACCCACCGTAAAATTGTAAGCGTCGCCAGATTACAAGCTTAATCTAAACGAAATGGATATTATTATTGAAACTCCATCATTTGGCGAAATATGACTAAAATTTTAATGGAACCCCCAGTATATTCTTTGCAGACTTAGGGTCACGCGGAGCAAATCTCGAGAAAAGCTGATCTAACGTAGTTTAGTCGCTTATGCTACAATAGTTTATCCAGAAGACTATATTCTAATGATGTTTAAAATTTTACACCAACACATTAGGCTATTATAAAAATATAATTGTTTTTTCAAAGAACTATGAACTTTAACTACATTTCATAAAATTTTATAATAGATCAGAGAAAAAGAAAATTTTACTATTCTGTTATACAAAAAAATAGTACTAAAATCTCTTTTACGATTCCTAAAAGTTACCAATGCCTACTAAAACGAACGCTAAGCATATTGGCAGCTTCATTTTAAAAATCAAAGAAACTAAAAACGGTATACATATTTGATTTTTTATTTATTGAGGATTAAGGTCCATATTGCATTAATAATATAATTGTAAATATACTTACATATCTTATGTTGACCCTTGATCGGAAATCTTAGTCTTAAACTTATGGGGTTAGAACATATGAACACATATGGACTATCACTCTCTCCCTCAGGATATCTATGAAAAATGAGTCATGAAATTTAATAAACAATATAATTTATATTGAAATAATCAGATATTCTGGTATTAAGTCATAGAATCGCATGTAAAAAAATATTTAATAATAATTGAAAATAGTGTTTCAATCTGTGTCTCGTAGTGTGACGTCGTATCAGCAATACTGATCTAAGGTACAAGTGGCTTATAGAGATCAAAAATAAATTATTTAAAATTACATAGACAAAATCTGCTTATATATAAACAAACACAACAGTGATATTTTTATCTTTCTATTACTTATTGACATCATCGGATCAGACTGCGTCATCTATTATCACGTTTTTTAATCGTGTTTTGTGTCACCCTAGCCTATTTATCCCAACTGCTGGGACAGGTCTTCCCACTATGGATGGAAGAAAAGGAGGAACAGGCCATTGCTCACCAAGAGTCCGTTACACATTGGTGAATATTAACGACTGAAATACAAGCAAGACCAACGGCTAAAGTGCTTTTCAAAGCAAAAAGGAACTTGAGATGGTAAATTTTTGCTGACCCATCCTATAACCGGCAATTGTGAAAGTTGCTTAATTTTCGCATCGCAGGCCAAACACGTTAACCACTGCGTCATAGAAGTCCTCAATAGCTAGAGAGTCATTCAGATATAAAAATACAAAACACCCAGATAATTAAAGTTATATATTAAACACTCAATACTTACTTCTTTTGATATTCTTCTTGGGGCAAACAGTCCTCGACGGTGACACAGCCAAGCAAGCATCCAGTCGGATAGAACGAAGGGAACTTCAATTGCTTATCTAAATCGGAAAAACCTCAATTATTTCAGTTCAAAAATATATAAATCTTAGATTGCGAATGCTCCACAGAGAGGTCTCCCGACTGCAATGATAATTTTCTTTTGCGTTCTGTCAACTATAATTATATGAAAGAAACATGCAACTCGAACTATTGACTCACGGACAATTTAACTTTAAAACTATTCACAAAACGAAATAATCCTGATATCATACTTCTTCCTCTAACAGAAACTTTTATATCATCATCTTTTAACGTCCCTACCGCAGTGACTCAAGTCTTCCTTATGGGTGGTTAAGGAAGATGGGCCTTGGCCCTCCACATTGGCCCAATGCAGATCGGAGGGTATTAACGACTGCAAATACAGCCGGGACTAACGGCTTAACGTGCCTTCCGAAGCACGGAGTACCTCGAAATTATAAATTTTGATCACCCATCCCGTGACCGACCCTTGCGTGAGTTGCTTAACAACTACGATAGCGGGCCACGGCAGTTATCCGCTACGCCACCGGGCTACTTTTATATACTTACCCGGATAAAGAACCCGGTACTGGTTTTCTAGGGCGCTAATAGTTGCTTGATCTGGTGGTTTGGCGGTGGAAGCGATCCAGAGACGTCCGCGGTGAGAGCTGTACCAAGTTCGACCCTCGTGCCTGACAACATTTAAGAAGCAATTAATATTAGAGAAAGCACATTGACTACCGCGTTTAATCTGTGATTGCGTAGGTTATGCAACTTTAAAATTGCATACCAAAGCATTAGTACTGGCTACATCAGAAGTCATTAACAATCCGCACTGGGGCCTGGTGGACTATAGCTCGTTGATCCATGTTACTATACATCCAAAAGGCTTGTACCTAAACCGTGTCGATATTCAAATCAAATCAAAATCATTTAGTCGAAACTTTATGCCACGCATCGGGTCGTAAATCTACGGACTGCTTCTTTCTCTTCCATTATTTCGTTGATAATTTGAGGAGGGTATTTCGGTAGAGTAGTAGATAAGCACCTTAATCGTTTTAGTTAAGCAACTTCCTCAAGGTGGATGGTTGGTCACGGGATGGATGACCAAAAAATTTTTATCTCGAACTACTCCGTGTTCGAAAGGCACTATACTTTATAATCCGCATTGAGCCAGCATGAAGGGTCATGGCCTCCTCCTTAACCATCCATAAGGAAGGCCTGAACCCCTGCAGTGTACTCACATTTTGATGCCCTCGACCAGGAGTGATGCCCAGGGTTGATGCATGGAGAGGCATCGGCCCGTGTCAGACATCTCCTGCAACTCGGCGTCTTGTACTCGCGCTCCGATACCACAACCTGTTCTCACTGCAGACGAGTATCCAGACCCTTCCACCGACGAATCGAACTGTTTACACAAATAAAGCGATAATTATTAAATCATTAGGTCTGGCAAGCTTCAAAAGTGCAAATCAAAGAGCCTCGAATTATTAATCTGAAGTTTCAAATAGCTAAAGTAGCCGCCATGATATGACGTTATATGATCATTTAAACGATGTCTTGTATGCAGTAGAGACTTCATATAAAAACACATCATATAAAAGACCAACTGACGTCACAACTACAGAGCGACATGGCATCCAGCATTTCAATCAAATTAATATTTTTAGCACTTATTACAAATTTTGTATATTATTGTGATTTATATAGAACCGTGGCATTGAATTGAGAAACTTTAATAATGGGTGCAATAACTCATTCTTCAAGACGACGACTTTCGATTCCCGATCGGTCCAATATAGGAAATGTTCTTTTCTATATCATCTCTGGTCCGAGTGTTGTGTTACATTGTTGTTTCTGATTTCCACAATAAATGTAGTTAGCTAAACTAACTACATTTATTTACATTTACTTAATAATAATAATAAAATCTTTATTGCACACAATAATCTTTCAGGCAACCTTTATTATTCTCCATAAAAGAAATAATACTTAATTTTGGATCTGACTATATGACGTTGTGTATAGCACGGTCGCCAAACAAAGAATTTCATACATTGACTTATATGCCTACTGATAGATATCATAAATTAGGTACAAAGCGCAAAAGCAATATTTTTGGCCACGAGTGAAGGGTCTGGGTGTTGTGGTACCTTCGTTGTCTCAGATACTCCATAATACGGGAGCTTTAGCTACTCATCTGGGAATCTGAGCAATGTATGTGATGTTGTTAAATATTTATTTATTTATATTGAATGGGTCATTGTATGAAATACGGGTGTAGACAGTAAACGAAAATAAATACATATTATTTTTTCTGCTATTTATAATATAAAAATTAAAAAAAAAAAAACAAATATTTTATACTCGTCGTCACGTGCACTGGTGTTAATCAACTTGGAGAATTCAACCTTATACATACATAATAGGATGTTATTTCAGAGGGCCGTGACGTCATAGAAACGCCATGACAGAAGTGGCGCTCTCGGGGGAATTGTGTTGAATTAAAATTATTTTTATATTTTAACTTAGTATGTGAATTATACTTTTTTAAATATTTTTACATATTTCATGTATATATATAAAATAAATATATAAAAAAAGATGTCTACACCCCCATTCTCTGTTCGGCGACCGTGCCATAATATTCTACCTGCAATAGTTGAGCATTGACACCGGGTGCGACGTCCCTGTCCCCCGCGTCCCCCACAAATAGATCATGGTTGAAGAATTTCGTATCACCACCGCTGCGAGTCATATCAGAGATCTTCTGTTCATCAACTTCATAGTCTATTGTGTTGTCCTCTATTACTTGACGACCTAAACAAGATTTATATACGCGATTATAAAAACACTCTCAACGGCTCGTACTTTCGTCGGCGGCCATACTTGACATTAAGACAAAGTGTAAATTTCTCTTTTTATTGACTTTAAGCGTTAATCTGTTGACAGTTAAAGAATTGATTGCAGATATGACCTTTTATTGTTTGCTGTGTATACATAAAGATCTTAATGACACTAGATTCAGCGGGAAGTGAGGGAATTATAACTAGTAACTGACCGACGGTAACTTTTGTTACAACCCTTGCAGACACTAGTGTTTGTAAATTATCATGAATGAGGTTTTCCTTACCAGTATAAACTAATACAGTATATTTAAATTACCCTTACCAGCAAAATCAAAAGTCATATTTTTGTTAAGTCGCGAGGCGTGCTTTTTTTCGTGCAACGTCTGTTGGTATTTTTCTAGTTTCTCGCGTTCCGTCGCGCTTAACCACACGCTGCCTGCATTGAAGTAATCGCTGTCATCATCCGTGACACGAGTGCGCTTCTCACTATAGAATCGTGAGAGATTTTCATATAATAAACGAGTAGTGTGTCCGTAAAGTAAAGTAAAGTTTGACATATTTTCATCAATTTTTTTTAAATTTCTTTGGTGCTCTGCCAAAAAAAATTAAAAACTTCTAAGCACATGTGCAGTAAAGGATTTCAGTTCATTTTTATTGAACAAGTGTTTAAAGCCTCACTTTCGGTGTTTACAATGGATTAAAAAAATAGCGCTTTATGAGCAACTGCATTGAAAATTTATTTTTTTGCTAAAACACAAACACATGGAACGATAAAATAAACATGTATTTTAGCTTCATAACCATACAACATATATTACTGATGTAGTTCAACAATAAAACGCGACAGATGCGTAGAAAAGCAAGATTCAGTTTTAGTATCAAGCTAGTCACCGATTTGTCAAAATTCACTCTCACCTAGTCCTATCAAACTCCAATAGACGGTTCCTATGGAGCATGGCTGCTTCCCAACCTTTAGGTCTACTTCGTTCCATAAGTGACTCCATCAATTTTGCACTGGCTTTTGTTTTAGCATTAAGTTCTTTTTGCTCTTCTGGGGTGCATACCTTACATATAAAACAAAATTTATTTTTAATTTTTTAATCATATTATGCATTTAAATTTTAACTACATTCAACTTAAAAATACAATAAATATCATGGTAATTAAAAAATATCAAATCATTTTATAGAATAAAAAATAAGTTTGGAATGAACATCTATATATTAATATGTGAAGCAAACTTTGGACCCCTTTGTTACGAAAATTGCGAGGACAGAGGAGTATGAAATTTGACTTAAAGTTTATATCTAGGAGAAGTGCAAACGACTAATATTTTTCGATAATAATGCTTATAGAATAAATTAAATTGATAAATAAAACATTACACACACTACTATGCATCTGACACACACAAACAAGTATTTGCTACACGCATACATGTACTCTGTGGTCAAATTGTTTCTTTTGACATAGAGTTTGTTTGTTTCTTTTGAATATTGACTTCGCATGGTTTGTGCATTTACCTAGTGTCAAGTTTTATATGGTTACCATAGACATCTATCATATGTTTGTGATGTTTACTGTGGTCTTACTGAATGTGAAAAGATTTTCGATTTCAGTATTTTCTTTATTATACTGCTTCTTGAGTTTCATATAATTTATTTAAAAAAATAGGAAAATAACAGTGTTGGTTATAGTAGGTAGTAATATAGTCTTTGACAATAGAACCTTAATAATGTTTGAATATTATATTTGTTATAAATTATGTTAAATAACTTCTAATTGAAATTCATTATGATTGAATTTCGACCATTGGGCGACCACTAGTATAAGCAATGTGATTTTGATGCATATCATACTCATATAAATATTATTAAAACTTGTCTATCTCACCAAGTTTCCACAGTAAAGACATGGTCCCGATCCTTCCTGTTTACAAACAACTCTACCACAATATAAGCAGTTATTGATTAGTTCATGCTTAGAAGCCTGACAGTCGCAGTGGTGACGTCCTGAACATAAGAAACATTGTTAAATCAATGAATTATAATTATCTAATAATAAATAATAATCCTCATCATCAGCCCTGTTACATCCCCACTGCAGGGGCTCACGCCTACCTTACAGATGGTTAAAGAGGATAGGCCATGACCCTCCACACTGGCCCAATGCAAATTGGAGGGTATAAATGACTGCAAATGCAGAGTGGACGATTTATCGTGCCTTTTGAAGTACAGAGTAGATATTTTTTTAGTCACCTGACCCTTGCGAAAGTTGCTTCACAACAACGATCATGGGCCACGGCGCTCATCCACTATGCTACCAAGCTACTCATCATCAAATAATATAAAAATTTAACTAACTATCAAAGCCAGGCAGACATTTGCAACAATGGATTGCAAACTATATGTTTAGTGTGATTGTAATACATACCTTTTAACAGGATCACCTGAGCATTCTTTCCTTCTTGAGAGTACAGATTAACATATTTAGTTTTCTTTTTTGACTTTGCTTCTGGATCAACATTTTGAGTCTGAGCAGGTGGCTCTTCAACTGATACAAAATCTTGTTGTTTTTGTTGTTTATTTTTAGAGATCTTTTTCTTTTGCTTTGGAATAGAATTTCCTGTAAGAATAATAATAAAAAATATAATTAGATATTCACAAAATTAATACTAATACCATAGAGGAGAAAATTTTATATATTTTTAAATTTGTTTAGGAAAGTATTTCCAAATTATTAGGGTGATTGAGCACTTTATAAGACATATTTTTTTATATTAAAATTAAAACATTTCACAACCTTTCATTATAGAATTGAAGATGTGGGTGGGTTCAATGAAACTTTCCAATCTTGGAGATTGGAATGTTACATCAAATATGTCACAAGTCTACTGGTTCTGGCAATTACCATCACTACCACATGACCTTACGTCACACCCCATAACTTCCAGAACAATTAGTGCAGTGGTACTTGCAAAAATTTATTACCATTAAGAGATAGATTAATCCAATTTTAGTTAATTAATTATTGTTATGGTTAATCTTTTAACCTGGACTTGGCCAGAGCAGACCTGTAACTTGATGAAGTTAATAAAAAAATCTAGACAGGAAGATTAAAACTATGTGTCTAACCTCTAGAAGGAAATTTTCGTTTCGACAATTCCGATACAAAATTCTTGTGTTGTGGATTATCGAAATCTAACAAAGTTTTCAAATATTCTTTTAGGTCATCTTCATTTTCAATGGAAAGCACATAACTGAAAACCAAATAAATACAAAACTATTAAACATTAAAAGTTAATTTTAATTACTGAGAAACTTTATTAAATGTAATCAAATAATGTACCTTATTAAATCTTCAGGCACTTCAAAATCTAATATTCTTGATAAACCTTCACTTAACCACTGCTCCATGTTTTTATTTAAAGAATTCCACTTCCGGCAACCTTAATTATTCCTCTACGAGTTCCAGCCAGTCTATCAAACAATAATTGAAATATTATTAATAATGTGATGTCTTGTTATATATTATACTACTAATATATTGTAATCTTTGCTACTAATATATATTATACTACTCTTTGCAACCAACCCAGTATGCCTCACGAATGTCAAAATAACTTGACATTCGTGGTATGCCTATGCCTGTCAAAGAAAAAAATAATACGTGCCTGTGCAATAGGGATGTTCAAATATCGTCGATATATCGAAAGTACTCGATGTTTCCATACGATATATCGGCTTGTTTCGATGTTTTGAAAAATATTTTTCTATTCGATATATCGAATATCGATACATTTATAACACAATATCGAATCGATTAAATAACGTTGACAGCTGACTCATGATGACAATAAAAGCTAAAGTAAATTTTAACATTACAACATTTTCACTTTGATTTTTATAACATGACATCAAATTTTCAGACGTCCTAGGGCGAGTTGTACTCGGTAGCTAAGTCTTGCCAAGCCAATTGCTAATCTTTTGTTGTAGCCCCATCTGTTTTCTTGTTTTCTATAATAAGATATTTCTCCACTTATTTTAAAAGGTGCATTTTTCCAGCAATTGTGAAATTAGGTGCCCTGGATCTTTTCATTATTTTAGTTCGGCAGTACAAACGGTTTATTGGTATTTTTGAGTTATTAATAAACAGTTTTACTCTACTTTATGAATAACTATGAATGATGAAATGGCGCGGCGACTTCAAAAAAATGTATGTTGATATAGAGTTTTGATAAAAACGATGATGACGTTTGTTTTTCTAAACTGATTTTATGGCGCCGGACTCTAGTCTTTTCATCAAAAACGGAACATAAGGAATGAATGGTGAACGAATAATATGCTAAATCTCGGTTTAGTTAAACTAGTCATGATTTTAGGATCTGCAAGATAACTGAGTTAGATTTAAGTTAAGTCGAGTTTAAGGCTAAGTCTGGATTTAAATACAAGTATGGACAATACTTTGGACAACACAACTATTTTTGACACAACCATGAAAAGCTTACCAAATACATCATCTTTAGACGATAGCACATATACAGAATTAAAAGTGCAAGTGGAAGAACTGAGCTCACAGCTAGCATTGGCAAACAAAAATATAGAAAATTTGAATTTACAGAATAATACACTAAAAACAGAAATAATTAATGTTAAAAAGCTGTTACATACATACAAGATATTAATCCCTGATATTGAACTTCAAGAACATGTCAAGTATATGAACACAGCGCCATCTGTCGAAATCAACAGCAAGCACGATAAAGCACCTCAATATACATCTACACAAGAAGAAACCAAACAACGTGACAATACAATAGACAAGAATTTGACAAACTCACATACAGAGGGCGTTAGGCCGCCTCAAATAGATTGTAAAAAGAAAAATTGTGATTATATATACAAAAAATCAAATATTATAATAAAGAAAACTCAAAATAATCAAAAAATTATGATTTTAGGGGATCAACAAGCATTAGGATTATCAAAATTATTAAGTAAAAAACTATCTAACAAAAAATGTTGTATTACCTCTTTTATTAAACCTGATGCGACTTGTCATGATGTTCTTAACACAAATCTTCATAATAATTTTACAAAGGACGATTATTTGATACTGTTAATTGGTGCAAATGACAAAATACCCACAAATATAATTTGTGCATTGTCTGTGTTTTTGGCTCAATCGCCTAACACACACATATTTCTTATTCAGACAATGATAAACCCATATCTCAATATAAATATGCTTAATAATCAATTAAAGTTAATTAGTAAAATATATAAAAACTGTAAATATATAGGATTATCGGAAAATAGTCGCTTTAACGCTAATTACTTACATGATATTTATTCTAGAATAAAATTGGAAATGGAAGCTATAAGCTACTATAAACTTTCTATAGAAAAAATTAAATATCACAAGAGTAATATGTCAAACATTGATAAATTTGATATCTTAAGACGGACAAAGGGTACAATCCCCTACTATTTCTTAAAAAATCCAAATGAACTAAATAAAAAAAGCAATAAACAGAATAATAAGAGTATAGAGTATCAACAAATAAAAGCACAAAAGGGTACAATTCCTTATTATTTTAACAAAAAGAATGATATAGGTAGTAATTTGGAAAAGTATTTATTTCGACATGCCACAAAGCTATAACTTTAATTTGTTACATCAAAATATTTGTAGTATTTTTAGGAAAAAAGATCAATTAGAAATTACACTATCAAATTATAAAAAAGAAAACAAAAATATTGATGTCGTTTGTCTCTCAGAGACATTTATTAAAAGGGGACATGAACAAAATTTGACACTGAACAATTATAAAATGGGAGCATCATGGTGCCGGCAATATGAAAAAAGAGGAGGTACGTGTATTCTACTCCATAAAAATAGTGATCATAAAAGGATACAAATAACAGATACAATTTCGGAAAAACATAACTTTGAGTGCTGCGGAATATTAATAGAAAAATTTAATTTAATTATAATATGCATATATAGGACCCCTACATCAAATATATCAATATTTTTTGAAAAATTGCAAAAACTATTACATTCTTTAAATAAAAAATCAAATAAAATAATATTATGTGGTGATTGGAATATTAATATTTTGCAAAATAGCGAAAATACAAAAATATTAACAAGCATTTTATATAATTACAATCTAACATTGCATATTACTACTCCAACAAGGAAAAAAGCCTGCCTAGATCTAATAGTGAGTAATATCTACGGAGCAAAAGGTTATACAGATGATATGCTTCTATCAGACCATGATACGTGCCAGATACTATCAATTCCATTTGACAACTATATTAGAAATTTTCATTGGTATGAAATGAAAAGAAACTTTGACATTGAAAATAAAGAGAAATTCATAAAATATATTAATTCTTTGACTTTTCAAAATGTATTAGAAATAAAAGATACGAATGAAGCCTATAATATGTTTCATGATACTTTTACCATGTTTTATGACCAATGTTTCCCCATAACAAGATTAAGATTAAGTAATAATACAAAACAAGTTAAGTGGATTACAAAAGGATTAAGAAAGAGCTGTCGGGAAAAGCGTAAATACTATTATAAATATATGCATTCGAGTAAAAAAGATAAGGAGAAAAACAAAACATATTATAAGAAATATAATAAGATACTAAATAAATGCCTCAATTCGGCGCAAAAAATAACAAATTCAAAATTCATTATAAATGCTAAAAATAAATGTATGGCATCATGGAAAATTATAAATAATAATATAAATAGAAAACCAACAAAAAATTTAATTAAAACCATAAAATATAAAAATAAAGATCTAAATAACGCTCATGACCTATGTGAAGCATTTAATGAGTATTATACAGAAATAACTGAAAATAAAAACAAAAAAATAGAAAACACAAATCAAAATAAAGTCCAAAACAGTATATTTCTATATCCAACTACAGAAACAGAAATAGAAAGAATAATATTAAAGTTGAAAAATACAAAATCAGTGGGTTATGATGATCTGAACACAGATATTATTAAAGCATGCTCCAAAAGTATTAAATCTCCTTTATCACATATAATAAATGCTTCATTAGAAAGTGGTACATTTCCGGATAGACTGAAATTTTCAGTAATAAAACCATTATTCAAAAAGGGAGACACTAGTGATATAGGAAACTATAGACCTATTACACTCATACCAGTATTTTCAAAAATATTTGAGAAAGTAATGGCTGAAAGGTTAAAATCATTCATTAATAAACATAGTGTAATCAATAATAATCAATTCGGATTTCAGGAAGGAAAGTCTACTACACAAGCTTGTTTTGAATTGTTAAAAAAAGTAATTGAATCTTTAAATAATAGAGTCCCTGTAGTGGCAGTATTTCTTGATATGTCAAAGGCTTTTGATAGTGTGAATCATGACATATTGATGAAAAAACTTTTTGACTATGGCATGAGAGGCTCAGCGTACAAATGGTTCGAAAGTTATTTGAGAAATAGACAACAGTGTACAGAAATAATAAGAATGGAAAGTAATATCAAAGAAACCATTCGTTCAAATTATCGAAATATAAAAAATGGTGTACCACAGGGCAGCATCTTAGGACCTTTACTCTTCTTACTATACATCAATGACCTCCCTGATATAACCACAAATGACTGTTTCTTATTTGCTGATGACTGTACACTACTGTTTCAAAATAAAAATATTGACCAACTAGAAAACAAAATTAATAACACAATTTCCAATGTAATAGAATGGCTAAACAAAAACAATTTAAAAATTAACATATCAAAAACTAACATAATACAATTTCATACAGCTAAATCTAAAAGAATAAACTTAAATATACATTATAAAAATTCCAATATTGACGTAGTAAGTACAGCGCGGTTTTTAGGCATAACTCTGGATGAACATTTACACTGGAAAAATCACATTGATAGTTTAGCTACAAAAATAGATAAATTCGTTTTTGCACTTTATAGAGTCAGAATAGTCGCTTCTAAAAATATAGCCTTACAAGCATATCATGGATACGTGTCGTCCTTGCTACGTTATGCTGTAATAATATGGGGTAATAGCGTGGATATGAAAAGACTATTTATAGCTCAAAAAAAATGCATACGAGCAATATGTGGTATAAAAAGACGTGACTCCTGTAAACCTATGTTTAAAGAATTAAAAATATTACCTTTGCCTTGCATTTATATTTGTGAACTGTGTTTATTTGTAAAAAAAAATCCACAATATTTTACTAAAGTCAGAGAGATAAAAAAAGACCCACGAAGTTCGAGACAAAATAAAATTGTTATTCCGAAATGTAATTTGACATTATTCAAACAAAATGTATATTATATGGCTATAAATATATTCAACAAGCTTCCATCGAAACTAGTAGACTTACCGATTAACAGAAACATTTTTAAAAAAGCTTTGACGGAGTGGCTTCTGAACAAATCATTTTACTCGATACAGGAATATTTGGAATGCAAGCAATTTTAGTAGAGTAAAAATCGCTTATAAATAAATAAATTATTATATACAACGACACTATAAATAAATTATATACAATGACATATTTTATAATGTGTATGATAAAATTATTTTGTAATTGACATGGATTTATGTATTAAGCTTACTTGACTTATTATTTTTGTAACATATAAATTGATTCGAATTTTGACATTATTACTATTACTTAATTTTAAACTATAAGACTGAAATAATATGTAATAGGAACTAAATGAAATGTTTTTTAAGTGAATGATGTGCGAATAAAATAATATCATAGTTAATGCATGAATAGATTAAAATGTAAATTTATATAACTACTAAAACTATTGCACACTGTCAAACAGTAAATATGTGATACGCTTATTTTATGACATCTGTTACACCATATTTTATGCAATAAATGATTGATTGATTGATTGATTGAAGGGTCATGGCCTCCTCCTTAACCATCCATAAGGAAGGCCTGAACCCCTGCAGTGTACTCACATTTTGATGCCCTCGACCAGGAGTGATGCCCAGGGTTTTAAATCGAGATTTTGGAAATTTAACTGCAAGTGGGCCTAAAAAAGGAAAGCATTGAAATTTTCAAAAAAATACTCGATATTTAAAAAATATCGATGTTTTTATACGATATATCGAATAACATCGATATCAGTTACCGATATTTTATATCGAGTATTTATATCGATATATTTTTTAAGTGGACACCCCTACTGTGCAACCGCCAACCACAGACCGTGAAAAGAGTACTTTAACAGACCATGAAAAGAGTCTGCTCTAAAGTATATCGTTTCTGATTTTAGGAAAAAGGTTTATGAGTAAAATAGTAGACCAGAGCTGCTGGTGGAGAACTAGTCTCTAATATATAACTCAATTCATAAATTAGAGTTGAAATTAGCTATATTAGAACTAATTTTTAGAGACATAATTGTTATTTTATGCCATGCCATTCAGAAAAAGGAGACAAGATAGCGGTATGGATTAGATTCCTTTGTTTTGCTATATTATAATTAAAACAAAATAATCAACATTTTGACGTTTATTATTTGTATAAAATTTTCAAACTAAAAAAGCAAAGCATACAATTTTTGAATACACGGAATCCAAAAAGGTTGGCATTTGTTTTTATCAACTGTACAGTTAAATTTAATAATTAGTCTATCAAAATTTTTAACTCAAATATGTTTACGTAATTTTTGTAACCTTACAAAAAACAGCTGATGATATTTCCTTTTTTTCTACCTTAAATCTAGGTTTGAAAAATGTCTATTTCACCATTCCTTCGCTCACCGTTTACGGACCTCACGGGTGGCTTGACCTCCCATCAAATGTTGGGTAAATGCCAAAAGGAGGAAATGCGCTATATGGAATGCTTGGAGGCTTACGGTCTGGATCGCGGCCGAGTAAAATGCGCCCACCTCTTTGGCGACTTCCATGAGTGTCAAACAATGACCAAACAATTCAAGAGGTTTATGGTCAGTTCTGTTTGTTTACAACTAACATTACATGCACTTTACATATCTTGACCAAACTTCCAACACATGAGATCTATCAAAACATCTAAACTACCTAATTTTATAACAAATTGTTAGACAAGATTATTTACATGGACCTAATAAACTATCCAAATAAATCACCCCAACTTTCAGTAGTTCATAGAGACATAAAAATTGATAACAACACTATTACAAGTGTAGCTTAAGCTTCCACATGTGACTTCATTGATATTGTTACATAGTATCATTAATTTTAGAACAAGTAATCTTATTTATGGACAATCAATGAGTATATGGGAAACTGTGTATGGATGAGTATTCAAATTATCTGTGCATGAAATCTCAACATATTTGGCCCAGCAGTTTGATTGTGAAAGTTTAATAGACAGACAGTTTCCTATATTAATATTGTTAGGCAATTCTTTTACTTATTTATTAACCTGTACAAAATGAAGCAGTAACCAGAGAAAACTGTGTTATTACATTTGGTTGCCATTTCTATTTTGTGAAAAACAACATGCAAGGTACTAAGAGTTGTTGAAAATATTTTATGAATTATTATATATTAGAGACTAGTTCTCCACCAGCAGCTCTGGTCTACTATTTTACTTATAAACCTTCCTCCTGAATTACTATATTGATGAAAACTATGATTAAATCCATTTTGTAGTTTAAAAGATCTCAATATACAGATAGCAAAAAGTGATTTTGTTTTATACTATGTATAGGTATGACACATTGATAAATGTTCTCTTCCTTTTCAGGCAATGAGAAGAGAAAGAGACAGACAAATTGCTGAAGGAAAACTAAAAGGCGATGAAAAATATGTTACTCCAAAGCTGGACAGCTACTAAAACAAATTGTGTTGTAGTCAAATAAATTTTACATAGTTATCTATTATAATTGTGATTAAACACTTATAATAAACACCTACCAAATATGTTTTGTAAAGGTTAAAATTCTGATCTTCAGATTTCAAGAGTTATATCTAAACATTTGTTTGCAATTTAATTAGGGAAACTTTTTGTCATCATACGAGGGTCAAACTGAAAGTTCTTAGAAAATCAAAAACTGATTACATTAGCCAGTTATTAGTTTTATTATATCTTTTCAAAATATTGTCCATTCACGTCAATACACCGCTGCATGCGATGGAACCACTGGGAAAAGTACTTTGCCCACTCGTCCTTAGGGGTCTCTTCAATGGCATCGCGATACGCAGCCACCGCTTCTTCAGCATTCATAAACCGCTTTCCTTTAAGTTTTTCTTTAATTTTTGGAAATAAATAAAAATCACAAGGCGCGAGGTCGGGGCTATACGGCGGGTGACCCAGTAATTCAACGTTTGATGTCGCCAAATAGTCGATCGTTCGCTTGGCGGTGTGCGACGAGGCGTTGTCGTGGTGAAGGAGGATCCTACTGCGAGGTCGTTTCTCTCGAACTTTTTCCAAGACAAGTGGCAAACAATTGGTGGTGTACCATTCTGCAGAAACTGTTTTTTGATCCTCTAACACAATTGTTGCAAAATGACCTATCCTTCCAAAGAACGAGGCCACCATTTTTTTTCCCGCACTTCGATCTCTCTTCACTTTAGTTGGCAACTCCTCGAAAGGAAACACCCACTGAGCAGATTGTCTTTTGGTTTTAGGATCATAACAGTAAATCCAGCTTTCGTCACCTGTTAGTATGTCGAACACAGCATTTGAGTCACCTCCGTTAAATCTTTCAATCATTTTACGACACCAATCCACACGATGGAGTTTTTGAGCCTCAGTCAAATTATGAGGTATCCACCGGGCGCAAAGCTTCCTGACCGCTAAATGTTCGTGGAGGATTTTGTGCACTTGACTCATACCGATGCCTAAGCTTGTCCGAATCTGTTGATAGGTCACTCTTTTGTCAGTCTCTATCATACGCCGCACAACACAGATGTTATCTTCAGTCGTCGCCGTAGAAGGCCGTCCCTCACGTAAATCATCAGTGAGATTAGTGCGACCACGTTTAAACTCATTAAACCAGTTGTAAACAGTCGCACGAGATGGGGCTTCATCGTGAAAGGCCAATCGTAGTCTATCATAACTTTCTTGTTGACTTAAATGACATCGAAAGTCATAAAAAATCATTGCACGAAAATTTTCTCGTGTTAAATTCATGATGACGTGACACAGACAATTTTCAATTTGCCGCCAAATCGTAAAACAAATGACAAATGAATGAAATATATACTCAGTAATATTGGCAAAGAGTTATATTTTCAAATTTTAGAATTATTTTTTTATTATATTGTTTATAAGTGGCCAGTTCTAAGAACTTTCAGTTTGACCCTCGTATTAAGGATTTTAACAAAAATAAAATGCCAATAAAAATATCTCAATTAGGATGTCAACTAATTTTTCTTAGTTTATCCGTCAGGTAGATTGTTAAAAAATATTAAACATGTATCTGACTACTTGACTATTATCATACTGACGGACGAAATAGAGTTCCTTCTTTTTTTACCCAGTAGTCATCCCTATAGACAGGAAATAGAAAGTCTCAATGTCAAAGTCATTAGTGCGTGTGTAGCCTTACATGTAGAAAAATATTACTATAAAACAATCTTCCTTTTATATATTTTGACTTGGACGTTTTGGTTTTTAGGCAGGATTCAATTTTATTATTTTTATAGACCGCTAAAAAGTAAGCGAAAAAACAAATTTAATGTCAATAATTTGGCAACTTCTATTTGACATTCTGCTATTATATTAACTTGTCAACTGTTTGTCTTTACTCCAGACCAAAATCAGTTTTTCTGGTTTTTTAAATATAGTAATTTAATTAAGATGAATAGTATTTCCCCATTTTTACGATCCCCTTTCACTGATATAACCGGGGGCATGGTATCACATCAGATGCTTGGCAGATGCCAAAAGCAAGAGATGCAGATGATGGACTGTTTAGAAGCATATGGGTTGGACCGTGGTATCAAAAGGTGTGGACACTTCATTCAAGATTTTAAAGAGTGTCACACAATGACAAAACAATTCAAGAGATTTGTTGTAAGTACCAGATATTGCATGTACACAAATAAATAATATATAATTTAGGCGTTTATGAACACTGAGCATTGTGAACTTCCCAACTTGAACGTCTTCTTTCCGAATTAACTTCCCAATGGATGGATGCCGACAAAGGGATCCGATACACGATTAAGCCTGTAACGCGCTTAAAGCGACGTCATGCCGGTTGACACTCGTCGTGCTGGCTGACATACCTACCGAGAAGCTTGCAGCACGCTTGAAACGGCATCGGTCCCTAGCCTCATCATGCCTTTAGAGCAGAAGAGAAATTATAATTCTCGTTAACCACTGCGACACCATCCTACTGTTCACCGTAATGATAATGATGTGGGGAAGTCCTGAGTCTCTTTTACGCACGCCTACTTTATATGCCTATCTAAACTAATATAAAAAAGGAACGATTTGATTGTTCGTTTCTCTACATTGAAAAAGTCAATAGGGTTGGCACCTCCTAACGCAATCCTAGGTCTAAGATACGACATCATCGCTAAATGCCGATATTTTCATTTTACGAGTAGTAACGTGGTCTTTATTAACGACGAACAAATGCTAATGCATGAGGATTATGAATGTGATTGACTTAAGTCATTTAATCCAAATTTATCAACTAAAAGATATATCAAAATAGGTAAACGAAAAATCGCAAAGATCTTGTATCCCTAGCCATATGCTTAGGCCTAAGGTTCTGCTAATGTTTACGTCAATACAATCTCAACTCTTGCATGTGCTGTCGTCCTCACCAATCAACCGTGACGATACCAATATAATAACATTGGACTTCAGGTAGATAGTACAATGAGAGTTGGCCTGCTGGTCTATTAAATAACTTGACTAATTTTTTAAATTCTTTACGGTCGGCATAGATCAATACCAATGGAAAGCTTCATCATAAGCCAAAGCGCGCGAACAGCTAGTATGTAATAAACTTGTCATTACATAATTTTACAGAATTATAATTGATAGCAATGGTTCATTATTGTATTAATGAAATTGAACTTCTACTATTTTAATGGCAGCCTATTATAAGATCAATAAAACACTATCAGTTATTATTGTAGCTAAGTGTGATTTTAACTCCTACCTAAATCTGAAAGGCAAATTTAATTATCAGTTAGTTTTTTAACATTTTTCAATACAGTCTGATTATATTAAACAACGTTCTAAAACTTTTATCTAAAATCAATCAATCAATGGACGTTTATGCATACGAGTTATCCTAGGTTAAAAAATATTTCTTCATGTTTCTTCCCCGCTTCACCAAGTTAGATATAAATTTAATTATATTTAAATTACAGGCAATGCGCAGAGAACGTGATCGACAAATCGCTGCCGGTATATTAAAAGACGACAAGAAGTACGTGTCTCCAAGAATTGACAGCTATTGAACTATTCAGAATTTATTTAAATTGATTTATTATTAAATTGCAAATAAACAAATGCTTTCTATATAAATATGTCTTCCCATTTGTAAGCTGTCTCAAATAAATTCACCAATGTTCAATTAACTGTAATTTAAAATTCAAAATTACCTAAGTGCCTGATATTTTTAAGCAATGACACTGAACTAACACATTGGATTTTTTACTTATCAAACATTTTTTTTAATTCGTTGCCATTTTTCCATTTGCAATTTTCCACTAATTGTCGACTGATTGCCAATTTTTTTTTTATTGGACAGCTTAATGTTGGTCTCGATTAAATTTTATTAAAATCGAATAATAATAATAATGATTTATATCCTGTATATTTTTAACGAAAGTTGTATGTAATTGTCATCAACTTGAATTGTGAACCAATTTCTATTCATCTAGTTGTTTTCGCGCGAATTCACCTGTTCCCCGCATATTATGTAGCTTTCTACATATGTAAGAATTTTATAATCGGTCCAATAGTTTCAGACCCTATCCAATGCAAACAAACAAGCAATCGAATATTTTCTCTTTTAACATGTATATACAAAAACATAATGGCTTTTTATGCATTTTTCAACGTTGAAATAGTCTTTATTCAAATAGACTTCTTTAAAATACTTTTAAATCGTCTATTTTTTTCCTTACCACTCATTCAGTAGATCTTTTGGCTGATAAGAAGAACAAGATGGGAGTTCAGTAGCTAGAATGGGAGTAACGACATTCACAAAACCTTGTCATTACTAGATCAATACATCATAAATTGAGAAAAAAACGATTATCTTATATAAAAAAAAAACTATTATATTATATTAATATATAACAGTTTATTTTATATGTCATAAGATTATAGTTTTTATTCTTTAATTTTTTTAATAATTCGATAATATAATAATTTTATAATGGCAACAAGATAATATTGAGATATAATGAGTTTAGAATGCATTCTCAAGCATTCTTATCTGTGATATGGGTTTTTCAATAAGTGCACACTGAATTCACGAAGCAATTATTCTTTATTCGTTTAGTATACTTAACTTATCCACCCCACGAAGTTCTAGCATATTATAATGTTACAACTTATATACAAAAACATCTTTCCTAAGCCTTCACTATGTTAATATATTTTTTGTAGATATTTAATATTGTTAGACTTCTTATAATAAAAAATATTAATATCACTAAAAAGCGTGAAATATATATATTTTTGAATAGACATTTTTAATATAAAATAATATTTATCTTAAAAGCGACTTATTCGAGAAACTGCTATTGAAGTCTGGCGGCAATCGTTTAATTATCAATAACCTACAGAGAACTTCCACCCTATTTCAAATGCAGTTTCTTGAATTAGTCGCTATTAAGTATTAATTCTCAATTTTTCAAAGTTTGAAGTCAGTACTATTTTTTGAAAAAAGCATTTATTAATTACAGTAAAACTAATTGAAAAATAATCATACTCGGGGATGATAATGTCAAATCATTATCATTATAATTCATATATCAAATGAATTATATCAAATATAATGAATTTTAGCTCTTAAGAGAGTGCGTCACCGAGTATGACTATCTTTTAATTAGATTTGCTGTAATTAATAATTACTTTTTTCAAAGAATAGTACCGACTTCAATCTTTGAAAAAGGTGAGAATTAATACTTAATAGCGTGTTAATACTTGAGAATAAATACTTAATCATTTAAGATATGTTGTTATATCGGCAACAGAAGCACATTATCTGTGAAAATATCAACGGTCTAATTATCACGGCTTATAAAATACTGTCTGGTGGACAGATTGACAGACAAATATGCGGATTGGTGGATGGATAGCGAAGTCTTAGTACCTCTCGTTTTCTATCCTTTAGGAACGGAAACCTTAATCACCTCAAGGTATCTGGGACTGGTGATTTATTCTTATGTTTTTTATCCAATTCTGATAGTTTCCTTTTTGAATTTTCTTACAATTTTACTTTATTAAGAACACACAAAATATTACCTTAAAATATAACAAACGTTTTAATCGGTACGTACATACAACACAATAATTTATGTTAAGTTAATCACGCGTTGATGTCTTTAACAAGAACGCTTATTATTTTAAGAATAATTAGGTCTTAGGTTATAACTATAAAGTTTAATTATTCTCGGCTGCAAAAAGGCAGAACTGCTTTTTACGAATATTTATATCTACAATTTGTAAGCCGTTCTGTCTTCTGACCGCGTGCTACTTTTTGGACTAAAGAGTACCTCCATGTTAAAAAAAACTATCGAATTCATTTGAATTATTAAAATTTAGTTAACAGAAAATTATATATTTCGTTCGACAATTAAAATTATTTGATCAAAAATATATATAGCCGGCCGTGTTTCTTCAACGTATGACTTAAGATGCTACAATCGCCTACAAATGTGCGGTTAAAATGTATATCTGTGAAAACGCTCTTAATTTGTTGATTGACGAGCGTTTTCACAGATAAAAATTAATTGCAGTAAGGCCTCGTTTAGTCCAAATATGCTACTGTGTGTACCTTAGATATATATTTGTGATATCTTTTCCAATTAGTTGTATTTTTTCTGTGCAATCATTATATCGAATAGATAACGTACCATTAATTAATTTATAATAGCTAATACTTTATGTCGCAACATGCATGACGACCGAATTATATAATGACTGGGTTTCAGAGACCTCAAATGTTAAAATATTTATCCTTTCATGATATTGATCGGGAAGATATAATGCTATAGATAATGGAATGCGTTTATCACTTTTAAGAATTGATTTTTTTTTTGTTGTCATATTTACTTTTTGTGAGTACTTACTTATATGTAAACGATAGATTTGGTGGTTTGTGAAAAATATATAGAGAAGGGGTAAATTCAGCAACCAAAAGAAAAAATAGAAGAAGATGCAATGAATGAAATTGACGGAAAGAATCGATAGATAAACCTCCGCACGCGAATTTAATCTCCTGATTGAACTTTAATGTATTAAAGTTTAAAATGTAGTGGGTTAAATTTACAGTTTTATAATAATCTGGCGCGCTGCTGAATGTACTTGCTAAGGCATTTTTACGTGGAATTTATTATTTTTTGTTCTTGAAATACGTTTCTAGAGATCTATAGAAGAGGATTTGTTAACTTAAAAATACTGTTCCATACTTTAGAAATTATTAAACGTACCATATATGATACATTTGCTAGTTATATAAAGTAGGATTATTAAATTTATGTATCATATTTGACACATTGTAAGACTTGCATATGTCATGTATACAATCATCAATCATCAAAATAGCATATTTACAACATATTATCTAGTAGGTATTATATCAAATTTTATTATCAGATCATTCAAAGATACATGTAATCTAAATTACACAGAGCCGCAGTTCAGACCATACACGTACAACACTGACAAACTCCAGATGAGGATCGACCCTAATCATTAATTACTAATAATAACTGTAATAAAATTATTACATTTGGCAACAGTCATAAGCAATCGTATGTGAAAGATTAATTTTCTAATGGCCCGACCATCCGCAAATAAATGCACATTTTATAAATAATTAGTCCATTAATAATTTCGGAAGAATACAGAGGTAACAGCATATGTGTGATTAAAATGCCCTTTACAAATTCAACTGAGTAGTGACTTCACGCCAAGATACGGTAGCGAAAATCTTAATGCAGTTTTTGTTATATTTTTGATACACATTTTATGCAACTAATTTAATGGCATATGTATTTTAGCAAATTTTTGTTATATATTTTACCTATTTATTTTCAAACTAATCGAAAAAACTTATTTTGACAAATATTTTTAATTAATAGTGGTTTATATTTTCCGACTCATATATCACAAACCTGTATTTTCACTCGCAAGAAACATCCCTACGAAAGTCTTTTCTCTCTGATAACAATATACTCAGATTATTATATAAGTCTTTCAATTTTGCATGAGGTACCCACACCTACAGCGAAATATATTCATCTCGATTTAAGATCCGACTTCGTGTTTTTATACAACTTAGTAATTCAGATTGCTACCTACTGGAGTTTGTACTGACACCGTACACTTAAACTTTACATTTCTAATGATAATATGATACGTATTGCAACCGAATACGGTCCTAATAATGTACAACCTGCATATATAAAGTACATATGTAAATCCGGTAGAAGGAAATCGAGTTCCAAGGTTGTGCCGATCATTTTTCAGGTCAAGAAATTCATGAGTATCATTTAGTATCAAAATTTAAAGTTGAAAATGTTATAAGGAGCCGAGCCTCTGCGAGACTCAACTACCGAAAGAAGATTGTTTTTCCAACGAAATATAATCCTATGTATTTATTTTTTTGTTCATTTTATGTAGTTTAAATGGTATGGTGACTCATGTTTTGATTTCTGAAGCAAGCTTAACAAAATAAAATCGGTGAAATCTATCGAGAGACTGAGTAATGTCTTGACCTCCAAAAGTGGAGATCGATTTATCTAAGAATTGTAATATTAAGCTCCTATTTAAGATAACAATGATGGGTAGAACAAATTCTTTTCTCAAAACAGCATCAAAATCTATTGAGACATCGGTTCAAACATACATACAGATCAAACAAAGAACCTCCTTTTTTTTGTGTATATTAAAAATAATTCTTTATTGTTGCTATTTCTTTAAACTGATCAACCATTTTTATGTTTATCGACATATGTATTGTAATGTCAATCTATAATATTACAAAAAATCTATCTATATTTTGTGACCTCCCTCTGACTTGAAGGCTGGATTCGCCCTTGATTACTAATGTCTATGATGTTCTTAATAAATAAAAAGAGTAGTCATCGTACATAGAGTATTCCACACAAATATACAATTTTAAAAACCATTGATTATTTTTTTTTTCTAAATTTCAGACGGAGAAAACTTGGAAACTGTTTTATTCCACAATTATTATAAAACCCACAAAACAGATATTTATGTGTGAAAACTTCACAGTAAACATTTCAAGCATTTTCTTTCTTCACAGTAAACAGTCATTTGATTCAATGAATATTCAAAAACTTTTAAAATTTTCTTACTCAAAAAAGACGTCGCCATGTTTTAAATTATTATTGTCGTCTCTGGGTTACTGACTTACATTGTGTTGTGTATATGTATGATCATAATCATACCTTGAAGTAATTATGGATTAGCATATTGTACAACGATATAATAAATAATACTTCCGCTAAACTGTCTAAAATTAAAATGATTTTCCGTCATATCTACCAAACCGATTGTAATGTGGGGTCATTGGAGTCGTAGCCTGATAAAATAAAATAAGAACAATTTCACAAAAAGCTTCATTAAAATAATGCAAGAAACTTTTATTAGGCGAGCGATTTGTGTAAGTTAGGTATTAATATTAATTACCCGATTTTTGAATTTCTTGAATTACTTTTCACTTTTCTTAAACCGGTTTAGTTTTATAAACGTGTTAGACTTTAATAGTTTAAATGTTCAAAACTTCTAACCCAAACGTTATGAAACTCGAGCTATTCTCGATATTGTAAACTATATCATTGTGATTCGGTGTTTAATTTTAGAGAAATATATATACGTTGTGGTGTTATTAATAATATCAGATCGGTGTCCGAGAGAAGGAGACCTCTCCCGAAAGCTCGAGATGTGTTTTAAGGGAGAAGTAGCTTCCGGAAGGAATAGCTATATGATAAGTTGAGTACGAAATAAGGGAGGAGGTAATATAACGATCTAAAAAAAAAAAGAAGAAATGATACTAAGTTGTAGTGTTCTTGATGCTCATGTAGCCGTACTAAATAGGGCCGTAACTACATAAGTACCTACAATTGGAGTCGTGGAGTCACTGTCAACGCATAAGATTGTTAGTTCACGAAGATTTTAGATGGTCCACATACTAATCGGTAGTTCCAATTGAATTTAACGTTGAGTGGATTGATTCTAGCCGGTACTAATAGAATCCATTGAATATTTATTTATATTATATAGCAAAACAAATGTACACAGCGAGTGGTAAGGTCGAGTTGTAATAATCTTCATAAAGAAAGTGCTAAAAGCTACTTAATTCTATAATCCGAGCAATGTATGTGATGTTGTCTAATATTTTTATATTAATATTAATACTAAATAGTGTTGGTAGTCAGCCAGCAAGGCACGATATTCGACCTCCGTAGACCATCGCTAATACCATAGTGTAGTTTGAATTGAAAACGTCTGTTTGATTTGTGGTGTCATTAAATCAAAATATTAATGTTTATCCTTATATAATAAAACGTAATTGTTTCATAGAAACTGCTGTTTGATCTCCTTCTAACAAATAGTCCTGTTGTAGGCGTTTACGTTTATTGAATTTGTAATGGATCCGACTTATGAACAACCATATACAGAAGTTATGACTTCAGGATCATGGGTTTAGAAAAGACCAATGAAAAACTTGATGTACTTATTGTAAAACCATCTTTTTTATATCGTGAACACCCCTAGCAGTAAATGTACTTACATCATACATTTAAAATAGATATTTCAAATGTGTCACTTGTCATTCTATTGCTTTATAACCTTGTGTTTATATAGTCTGCTTAAAATGCGAAATAATAGCGTCAAGTAATTTGTTTTATCATAAAAAAGTAGATACTTGAAAAACCAACTATCTCTCTAACTTATCACTGTGAATAAAAAGAATTTCAACGCGTATGTTACGAGTTCGGGGCCCATTTTCTTTTAAGTATGTATTTAGTACTAGGGGTTTTCTCTCGACTTCGCCCACGTAATTTAATACTATATCACTCGCGTACGACGACGTAGCTTCCCGTATTATCTGTGCTGTAATTGAAGGAATTTTCATTATCAGATCAGTTTTTTCGAAGTTTACCCCCTACAAACAAACAAAGCAACTTTACCCCTTAGTATAGATAAAATATATCCTGAGTATTTCTCTAATCATTATTATTGTTTCTATGACTTCCTATTGTAATAAACCTAATAATAACAATTAAAAATATCGTCGACAAATATATCTATACATGATATCAACAACTTTTGATCAACACTTCTTTTTTGTGCTTCCCAAGTCACGGCCGGTCGGACGCGGCTTTTTTGTACGGAATTTTGGCGCCAAACTACTTTATAATTAATCATTTAGTGTCCTACACGATCGATAAGTAGTCAGTTTCTGTAATTATATTTTATCTTGCGCAGTTTCACGATTCGAACGTGACTTGTTTTTGATCGGCCCGGGGCGATGTTGACGAGCTATTGAATTTCGTATTTATTTATGAGAGGCCTGAATAGGTGAAAATGTAACGGAAACATATGTGAATTTGTTCCCCATTTTAGGAATTTTAAACTATCATATGGGGAATGAACAAATCTTGGCAGAAGACACGAGTGAATACACACAAGTATAAAAAGTTTGAAATAAGATTAAAAACTCATCTGAAAATGTCTATTAAAAAGACGACGTACATTTACTCATAGTGTTATAATTTAGCATTTTAGTTTAGCCATGAATACTTCATTTATGATGTTATTCAGAGCAGAACGCCAAACCTATTCAGTTTAAAACGTTGAGTGTGGAAAGAACGATGCTGCCTAAACACCTCATATGTTCTTGCCTATCGTGATGCAAAGAAAAACAAATTTCTCTCGTCAGAGTTTGATAAGCCTCATACCGCTACATGTCTGGTTGTCTAAAACGCCTCGTACCATAGTAATGGAAAGAAGGTATAGCTAAACCACGCCACAGTTAGAGTGTATGTGGCGTCATTAGCTTATTACCAGAGCAGTGGATGATGAAGACGCAAAACTGTCACCATGATTTGACAATTAATTATAATGGTCCATAGAAATTTACTACTTTAATTGTAAAATCATGGTGACTATCATTAGAGGGAATAGTGATATTCTGTAATAAAACAGCCTCGAATTCGATGACAAGCGCAGCCGTCAGAGCGAAGAGTTTTATTCAAATAAGATCCTCTTGAAAGGGTAAAAGTTTTTAAACAGCACTGAGAGTTGACATCGAATAGTACAGCTAATGAACAAAATATATACTGGTTCATCGGAGTTGGGCAATAAAGTATATATCTACATTAAACCTAACTCGTTAAATGCCACATAACCCTGTTTCTAATTAATATTGCCTTGCATAATAAGTAACCGTTTGAAATGACTTGTTTATACGGAATAGTAATAAAACCTCATAGATTCGCAAGCTATGTCGTCAATTGTATTTCATCACTTAGCGAATCTACTGTTATTGGCAAACTCCACATGTACGGTTAAAGTGATGCCTCTATCTTGGTAGTTACCGCTAGGGACGCTGTGCCAGCGCATCTCTCGCCTCTAAAGGAGCAGACAATCCACACTCTGATGCACGCGATTCTCGTCCCTTGTGAGGATGAGGCTCATCCCTCAAGTGAAGGCGCAATCGGACGGCATTTAGTGGGTATGCCATTCGCGTTTTGACTAGTCTTCGGGCGGGTCCGTGTTGATGGAAAGTCCCACTCAGCCCCTACCTTCTGTCATGCGGCGGGGACAGTGAAGCATGCAGTCCCCTATGAAAAAAAGGGGCTGTGCCGGTTACCGTGCTAAAATCTTCACACTAGACCCGGAGCTTCCTCTCTAGACTAGGAGATTAAAGTAAGAAAGCCATCGCTAAACTAACGTCGCTATCCTGTATTGACTGTCCACTGAGGCATACATGCCATCAAGAATGGCTATTGATAAAACAATGGACCATCTAGAAGCTTCGTTATTACCAAGTTGCATAATACGAGTAATATAAGGTAAAAAACGAGAACTAGGTATGTTGAATTTTTGAGGTCTTTGTAATATTAGGTTAGTTTTCTGATTAATAATTATTATCATTAGAACAAGTCCTTTTACTACGGACGCAAACGAATAGAGAGAATGGGCCACAACTACTAAATATATCTAAGATAATAAATGTTTGGTCACCCATCCTATAAGCGGCTCATGTGAAAGTTACTTAATTGTCGAGTCGCAAATTGAACGCACTAACCACAGCGCCATCGATAAATTAATATTTTACTCTTTATTTATATTAATTTGTGTTCTATAAAGCGGGTTGACAGCTGAATTTAAAATTAATAAAAATAATACGACTTTAGGTACCCAGTCACTGAAGTTCATTGACCGATTGTGACGAAATATTGCCGAAGGTTGTGTATGGCACGCCAAGGTAGACGGAGATCGGTGCCCTCTGATTAGAACAAAAAAAAATTAACAACTAAATCGTTGGTCGTACCTTACGGAACTAAGCGCGGAGGTCCTCGACCTAATACGAGATTTTTGAACCAATAATTGGAATTCATATGTGTTTTTTACCCAAAGTAAATCGGTAGGTACCAGGCTGCAGACCACGCGACGGTTCTCAAATTCTTAATATATTGAATAACGAACCGATAATTACCTACCTGCCGGGGCTAAATAAAATATATCCGACGTATTTCTGAACATAATCAAAGATTTTTATCCTGAGCCCTGGTTGTGGCATTATTCCTATATATTTATCAATATTTTTATATTCCCACAAGTTTGTTTAGTCATCTTAGCCTTAATCTTTCACCTACTTGACTCTTGAAATTTCATCTCATTGCACTTCCTTTTTTGATTCCTCGTTTACCGTCCAAGCTGCTCGTCTCTGGAATTCTTTCCCAGTTTCGACCTGGAGAGCTCAATCCCTACCAAGTACCAACATTTTACAGTTTGCGTCAAAGAATTCTACCTTTCGCAATAATTACTTTGATGCTGCTGCACTGTTACTTATTCCAGATAATATGTGTATGTATGTGTATGTATTTATATATGTAGTTTATATAGATGTATGCGATTATTATTATATAATATCATATTTATATAAATATTTACTGTAGGTATGTAGTTTGTGTGTTTTTTATATTCATTGTTGCACTTAATTGTATATTGTTGTTCACATGTACACCCCCGTCTCCGTTATAATGACTATCTCTTTCTCCATCCAAAGGTTGCCTGGAAGAAATCGCTTTAAGCGATAAGGCCGTCAATTGTTTGCATTTTAATTAAGTTTAATTTATGTTTGTTTCTGTAAATAGTGTAATGTCAACAATAAAGAGTTATCTATCTAATACGGAAAGCGCTTTAATTATTTATTCGCACTTATGTCATATTCTCAAGTAATTACTTCTATACGAGTAATAGTTTATTTGAGACTAGCTTTAAAATAATAAATAATTAACGCTCTCCGTATTAGGTGAAAGAGTTTTTAAAATCTGTATCTAACAACCTACACATATAGCACATTGCGCCACACAAAGGACTAACCGCCCGACTTTTAAATGAAATTTCTTGAATATATAGCCTGTCATTGCAATGAATATCAAAAATTCATACGGGCGGCGATTTTGTTAAAAAAAACAATTTTGGTTGTTTTTTTTTAAGTGACAAACTAGTAAAATTATTTTTTCTTTAGGTAAATTTTTTTAGTTATATTATATGTAAGAAAATAATGATCAAATCCGCGCGAAATTTCATATTATAAAAAGTATGTAATCCAAACTCAAAAGACAAACTTTCGGTACATTTATGATCGATTTATTGAGTTTAATTATTCATCCATCCAACCTGAAGAGCAAATGATTGCAGGTTAAGCTTAAACGTTTTATTACGAAACATTTAATTTATTAGGATGAGTTTAATAGTTTGACTATTAAGAGCTATAACTCAGATGAGGCGTTGATTTTTTTTTTACAAAAATGAGGTTAATTTCGTATATTATTAAAAAGAAACTAGGTACCTCGCATGCGTTTTCACTGTAATTTAATGAATTATCTAATGTTATGTGGTGTTCATTCATCTATTTTCAATAATTGTGATATATCTTTCTCAAAGGCTTCCCAAAATCCAAAGCCGTGACTTCTCCACAATATTCTACAGGAAACTCGACGAAAGACTAATATCGATCTAATCTTCATATTTTTGACGAGTTTTGGTAACATAGGTAAGGGGTCTAATGAAATCGGTAAAACTTTGAAAGAGGTCAATATGAAAAAAGTTTTTTTAACCCAGACTATAGCGGAGTCGTACATTGATAATTAACTTATAAAATATATCAGAGGAATACATTTTTTTGTCATGCACATTACACTTCAAATATAGCTGATAGGTATGATTATAAAGCTTAATATGCACCATTCTTCTTTTTAACTAAAATTAAATAAATAAAATCAGATTAATAATAAAAAGATAAAAAGCTAAGTTATCCATTTTGAATCAACAGCAGTGATATTTTCTTTAAATATATCGTCGAACACAGCGCTGTCACTGAATTTGAGGTGCAATCAAATAAAATCTACATCAAAATAAGATCTTTCTGGGTTTCATTTTGACGGATCAATTCGGGTTTCAGTTATGCTATAAAGCTTATGAGTGGAACCGATGTTATATACTTTACTCTTTGATCTTTGTTGTTAAAGGCATCGAAATCCCAATAAGTAAAGGCCGCAATGTAATTAACTAATAATTACATCCCATTCCCTTCGCATCGATAAAAAGGAAAATCTTTCTGACTTATGAGGCAAATCGCGTTGGTCCTTCCAATTTCGATAAAGCTTTTTAACTGTTTTATTTTATTTCTTTCTACTACAAAAGAAAACAAAAAACCAATATGGTAGGTTATTCAGTTCAAAAAGCGCGCTGCGAGTATTGAATTCATTCAAGCTCTGTTGTAAGTCAATAAGTAGTTAAAAATATATTCCAACATCTTAAATTAAATATTAAAACTTTATTATCCTTTACATTGACATTTATAACGAGAACGACAATATTTAGTGCATGTTGTTTGTTACGAACATCGGAATGAGTAAAAATAAAGAACTAATAGAATATTAATTCAACGGAAGCTCGTAAATTGGGATCGGTGAATTTGAACTGGTGAACGAGGTCCCCTTCACAGTCGGCCACCGCGGCGGGTCACCTTGCGGTCGGCGCCGACGCAGACATAGGCACTAGACGGGCTGTCTGCATCAGATGAGTGTGATACAGTAATTCTGTCGTTACTGAGGTAGCGACTTGCCTCAGAGGCCTACCCACAAATAACCCTACGATGGAAAGAGACACTCAACCCCCGGATCTTTCAGACACGTAATTTAAATAGTTACACTACAATTTCTTGTCACTTTTACTTCTGAAGCCATTTTCAGTACAAAAGTTATTTCAATTGTTTTATTCAATAAGAAAAAACATCTTTAATAAAATAGCACGGACGTTTACATTGATAAATAATAAATATGTATTTCAATTGTTTTTTTATTATTATTTTATATTAGAAATGTGCAAACACCACACCTATAGATGCGTACATACCATTTTTATACCAACTTCACGTTGCACAGGTGTGATGTTGTCATATTAAAATGCAAATACTTTTGGCATAACAATTTTAATTTTAACACAATTTAATGGCATCTCGGATATGGTCCGGTCAGGTGGTCAGTGGATGTGGTGGTCACTCGTTAACATTCCAGTCTCGGACGGGGCGACGAACGACATTCATTGTACATTAATATTTACTACGAAAATTATTCGACGATGATTAACTCTCGTACTCTTAGCTTTCCGCTTATAAATTAACGTATTACGATGCTAAATATCAGATGATATTTCATAATGATTTTTTATTTGTAGGTGTGAATATGAACGTTTTGTTTAATACGCACATTATTATATAGGTAATTGAAGCCTATGCGTTTATGATAATTAGATTTAGATACAATTTATTTATATAGCACTGTAAATGAACAATTCTGTCTGACCTTATGAAAGAAAAAAAAATGTAATTTCTATGAAATGTAAGTATCTATTGTTTTCATTATATTATTTTTAATGTATATTTGGTAATCTTCTTTTTTTTAATTGTAATATGTAGTATATGTTAATATCTCTTTAGTTAACGTAATTGGCGTCATGCCGTATTGATTAAGGTATAATAAATAAATTATTTCAGGAGAAATAGCCATTTTAAATGTAGAAGTTTTACATTTAAAAAGAGCATGAATGAGATTTTCTTTTTTATTATAGAACCTACTTCGAACTTTAAAAAAGTGAAAAATAGTACTTATCTGTAAACCGACTTTTTCAAGAAACTGCTATTGAAGTCGGGCGAAGGTTCTCTGTAGGCTATTATTTAAATGATAACTACTATGCTATATAGCTATAATTCTATGTAATTTGGTGATATTCAACAAAAAGCATTTATTATTTTGTTATAAAAAAAACCACTGAAAATTTAAAAAATCGGTTAACAATTCGCGGAGAAATCGGTAAACATACATAAAAAATACATCGCCGTCGAATATATAACCTCATCCTCCTTTTCGATTTTGAAATCGTTTAAAAACTAAAGAACCAACAAAACAATTCAAGTGAATATTTCAGGGATTTAAATTTGTAATACAATTCTGCATTCAAAAGTGGCGTCCGAGCTAAGGCAAACCTTTTTTAGATATCAGTAATCCGGTTTTAGCACTGACTATCGAATCACTAATATAGTGACTTGTGTTGCATTCGTCCTACCTATGACTCGTATTTAAATTGCAAAAACTGTGTCTGCATTCGACAAATAATTTAACGATTAATTCGCACAAAAAGGTGCTTAATTTCATATATATAAAATCCGGTAACGAATTATTGTTATTGCATCACTTGGCGATTGAGCCACTTAAGAGGAGGCATAATTCAGCAAAATTTGTTTTTTGTGATAAAATAAGTATGTACCTAAAAAGTTAAAATAAATTCATCATCGTTATCATCAGCCTTGTCGTCTCCACTGCAGGAACTCAGGCATTCAGGGTATTGACGACTAAAAATGCAGCCGGGGCCAACTTCCTAACGTGCCTTCCGAAGCACTGAATAATAATTTTTGGAAAAAAAAAAACTGAATAAAAAATTTTTTTTGGCTATAAATAATTCAATTTTAATTTTTTTCATATAGTGTAAAGGTAATTTTACATTAAATGCATAACGTATATTTTTATAAAGAATATGTGATAAAAATTCGAGTCACTTTATAGGTAATGTCTGGCTCTATCGATGTCTCAATAACAATTATAATATTTTTTGACTTAGTCATCTGCCTCAATTCAAAACAATCGGCTCGGGTCTGGGTGTTGTGGTTCTTGGTTGTACTCCATAACAGCAGGTGTTTAGCTACATGTTGGAATCTTTGCACAAGCTATTAATTTTTAATTTAATTTATTACGTCAGGTCATCATATTTTTTTCTCATTCACTTCACCTTAATACGCACTCTTAATAAATCCTTTAATTAAGCAACAAAACTAGTAGGTATCTAGTAAATTTTTTACTAGAGTTCAATGAACTGTGGACAACCAACTTAACGTATTTAGACATACCGAAGGTCAAATTAAACTTATTGCGCCGTCAAAGGAGTTTTATTTATAACCGTTTTAAAATTCAACTTTCGACATTATAATTACTTCCTTGTTATATTGCCGTAATATGGACATGAGGTATTTAATCTCCCACGGTGTAAGTAGGTCTACAACTTTCTTCAGATTCCTTAAGGAAAGAGGAAACATTTAGAATAACTGTGAATTACCGAATTGCTGCCACATACCTTATATTTATTAATAATAATATTTATTTATTTCACAATAAAACACAAAAAACTTTTAACATAATGATAGAACATTCAAAACTTACATAAGTAGCTGCTGGTACTTAAGATAGAAAAACTCTGTGCTTTTATTGAGTTTCCAATATTCATTCTGTAAGTAACAATCATTCTAATCGATGCTAATGACCATGAAAGTTTAAGACAACAGACGCCGATTTAAAAAGTTCTTTCGTCTCACATACGCAGTTGACATACGCTACAATTTACAAGAACGATGTTGTGGGAAAAAAGCTAGTATTTTTTACTATAACATCATATCATGTAGGATCTGTATAATGAATCTCTGAGAAGGCCTCGTTAGAATCATTATATCAAAAGTTTTAAATATATAGAGAAAAGGCAGTCTCTCTTGATGGCATGATCTGGCCGATGGATCTTCTGAGAATGATCGGATAAAGTAATTGTGCTATGGAAATCTGTAATGACGAAGGTAGCAACCATCCAGACGCGAGACAATACAAAAAAGTGATTTCCTGGGAATTGAATTCATTGTATCGGAAATGACGAGACGGTACCTCGAGACCGGCTTGTGAATCACTCGGTGAGGGCGCGTACACCATAAATGATCTTTAAATTAGTTTAATACCAAGAAATGACGCCCAAATAAGCTCTACTTAAAATTGAGGAAAGCTGATCATATCGGACAGATTGAGTTTAAATATACATAAAATCCGACCAAGTGCGACTCAAACTCGAAGACGAAAAGTTCCGCATCATTATATATGAAAAAAATCAAAAAGACGTTTGTTGTATGTGAGCTCTCTTAAATATTTATTTTATTCGATTTAATGTGCCCATTTTCAGAAATTTACATGAACAACCTACCAGCGATATAATCTTATTAATAAAATAATTACATATACTACATTATGGGCAAACCATTGATGAAGGTCTTCTCCTTTCCACATTTTCCTCTCTTTGATTAAGTGAAGTCCAAATTTTTCCGGCCATTTTTACCATATTGTCTTAGTTATTTCCCTTTATGTATCCCTCTTTCCTTCTTCTATCACACACACACACAGTTATTATATTACTTTTTTATTATACTACATTAACTACTTTTTCAACAGATTACAGAAAATATATATGAAGTCCGTATTTTTTATTAATATTTGCACCGAACCAGCATTGTGTGAGTCCTATTCACTCTTGTCCATTTTTTTAGATCAAAACTGTTGATAAAATGTAAAATTTTAACATTACAGTTCCATGAAATTGAATTTGCGATCGGAGCAATTGCCCTTAATCCAATAGTATGGCCATAAAAATGGTTAAACGAAATAATTATACCTACCAAATAGTAGGAAGCAATTCTGTTACACAAACTAACATTGCTTTTAATGTCGTGACATTGCGTTTTAAATTCTATAAATAACTAATCAGAAACTTAACAATTTTTATAGTTTATTGAATTTATGTCAGAATAATATTTTGAAATGTACACAAGGCTGTACGTCAGTGAACTACAATGTCTCAAAATACTGTAGATATTAAACCCTACCCTCAAATTTTTAAGGTTTAAAATCAAGTGGAGAAATTTGAAAGATTTGTATAACCTGATTTATTGTTGACTGTATTATTTTAAAGGATTTCTAATTCCAATTAGGCATGTTTTTATTAGCTGTAAGTAAAGAAATAGGTATATATTTGATCACATGTGACTACGAAAGAACGTTAAAAATAACCCAAATTGAAATTGATTTTTTTTTAGTAAATTTTTAGAATCTACAACAGAATTGGCACCATTATATTAAGAAAGGCTTGATTTTTATAAGTATTCAGTAAAGCACACACCACCAGCCCTTTTACAAAGCAACCTTATTGTCATTTCTAACATTACGAAATAATTGAGCAACATTAAGGTAATTATAATAAATGTTACGAAATAAAAATTACTGGGAACTGTTTACTCGTAATTTCAAAGTGAACGACCCGTCACAGCAGGTGTTATAGGGAAAATATCTGTTGTCTACTGAGATTCTACCTGATGATTCCTGGTAATCGATAAAGTGGTGATTTATTTTCGGTGAATTTCATCCTACAGATCCGATACATTGATTCGAGAAGTTCCAAGGAAAGTCGTGTGGACGGCTTCCTTCTTTTTTTCCAAAACGAAGATCTATTGTTTTAGGTCTTTCCTTGAATAATAAAATCCTGTATCAGACTTTCTTATTCGAATTTCTTTAAATAAAACACGTGCTTGCGAAAAGTTTTCCTTATTGCATGAAATATCTACAATATAATATTCTACAAGACATTAATTGAATAAAAATTGATGAGAGAAGTTATGACGTAGACATCTGATATGAAAAGATTTTCTAAAATTCTATTTCTAAGATAGTGTAAAACGGAGGCAGTTTGTATGGGACAATGTGATTCCTTGCTCCAATCTATTGAAATTGTATTTCGTATCAATATGAAAAGGAGTATTGACTCCTTAGTGCTTTAGATTTTATTTACATTTGTTTATCTCGCGTAAAAGCTTTTTGTAAGGCAAACCTAAATATATATAACTCAAAGGTGACTGACTGACATAGTGATCTATCAACCAAACCACTGGATGGATTGGGCTGTTATTTGACATGCAGGTAGATGTTATGACGTAGGCATCCGCTAAAAAAGGATTTTGATCAATTCTACCCCCAAGGGGATAAAATAGGGAATGAAAGTTTGTATGAAACTTTGTCAATATTAAACCGATCGGGCTGAGACTTTGCATGCATAAAGCTACTATGACGTAGGCATCCCCTAAGAAAGGATTTTGATCAATTCTACCCCCAAGGGGATAAAATAGGGGATGAAAGTTTGTATGGAACTTTATTAATTTTAAACCGATCGGGCTGAGACTTTGTATGCACAATGCTACTATGATGTAGGCATCCCCTAAGAAAGGATTTTGATAAATTCCACTCCTAAGTGGATAAAATAAGGAATGAAACTTTATTTCAGGTATTTTACACGATATAATTAATAAATGTTCGTTAGAAAGCTGCTCAAAGTAACTTTACCACGCGGACGAAGTCACGGGCAAAAGTTAGTACTCTTTAAAATTGGAATGTTAAAATATATAATAAAAATTTCAAAAAATATAGATGACTTCAAATTTAAAAAAGTGATAATTAATACTTAATTTAAAAGCGACTATTCAAGAAACTGCTATTGAAATCGGGTGGAGGTTTATCTGTAGGTAATTAAATTATAGGCGCCTGACTTTAGTAGCAGTTTCTTAATTAACTCGCTTTTGGGATAAGTTACATTTATCACTTTTTTAAGGGTTAAGTCGGTTCCGTTTCTTAAAAAAAAACATAGTGATAGCTTTTTAGTGATATTGTTATTTTTTATGTAATAGTTAAAATATAATAGTACTATGTCTACATAGTGAAAGTTTTAGAAAAGGAGATTTTGTTTATTCGCACGACATATTTTTTCTAATAATATATACTCATATAATAAAGAGAAAAGATTTGATTGCTTGTTTGTTTGCATTGGATAGGCTTTGAAACTCTGGGACGGATTATAAAATTCTTTACCCTACGGAAAGCTACATAATACGCGGGGATATAAGCTATAAATTACGCAGACGAAGTCGTGAGGAAACGACTAACTTAATACATAACCCTTCAACGGGTTATGTATATTTTTGATTAGTATAGATAAACTATTGAAGGGTAGTATTTTTTAACATACCCTCTTCCTTCAACACATCTCACGAGCGTCAATTTTTGTGCTATTCTTCTGATGGATCGTCCATGTTTCAACTCCATACAAGAAGATAGGAAACATCTAATTTAGCAAACTTTGGTGTTTATAGAAAACTGGCAATCTTTCCAAATCTTCGTAAGACTTTCCACGGCTGATCGTTTTCATCTTTTCCTCGCAGCTTCCAATGTTTGTGACTATAGCCCCTAGGTAGATGTAGCTCTGAACGACTTCGCAATTGGATATTGTACGTAGCCCCAGCCAATTTTTAGTCTTACGATTCACTATCATAGTTTAAGTTTTATCTCGGTTTATGGTGAGACCAAACTCAAAGCTAATTGTTACCAGAAGTGAAGGATACTATTCTATATCTGCCTGTATCGTCGCAAGGAGAATAGTGTCTACGTTTCTCAGATTCGATATCAACCGACCCCCAACTGATATGCTTTTGTCCCAGTTTTCCAAAAAAAACTATCCGCATGATGTATTCGGTATAAATCCTATTAATATTATTAATGTGAAAGATTCTCAATCACGCCGAAAGTACTGAACGGAATTTGATGAAATTTGGTTTTCAGATAGGGTATTACCTGACTTAGATAATAGAATACTTTTTACCTACTAAACATTTCCCTAGGGTCCACGAAGGCGAAGCCGCTAGTGAAGCCGCTGGCTGAAGCCAGTATTGAATAAGAGAGGTGAAAGGGACATTCAAAATTCGAAGAAGGACCTTGTTATCGTGGGATGCCAGCATTTTTTTTTTAGATTTAACATAACTACTTACATAAAAATATACATGATCATTGTATATAGAAAATCCTCTTTTCGGATTTTGAATAAATGCAAAATATCAATCTTTAGTTTTTTGTTATGTTTTCATCTAAATATTTAGGTGATATCTGATGAAAAGCATATTTTGTTATAAAAAGAAAAGTTCTGATTCGGTTTAGATAACATTTAATGGGACCATCTCGGTCCATTAAGCTATTGGTTTTGAAGTTGCTTTTAAGTTTTTGAAAAAATGATGAATTTTTATACAATAGTAATTTTACTCCCGAACTTAAGCGAGGAAGTAAATAAAAACTGAGTTAAAATGAGATTTCAGCGCCGTTTAACACACATTACTGTACACATGCTGCTGAATCGCTGAGATAGTCGCTTTTATGAAACTGTAAAAAGTGGTGTTTTTACTTTTACTCAAAATTGAAAAAAAAATTCCCCATACAGCATAACATGATACTTGCGCTATTTAGCTCGCTTTTAAAAATATATATATCACTGGGACAATGTGTTACGCACTGATCCTGATGCCTGTCAGGTGACATGTGTGTGTGAGACTCTCCTCCGTGCCCTTGGAAGTCAAACACTTAAAACCATATGGTATACCTTCACCTTGAAAATTATGCCAAAGGTTTGTGATATACCTACCAGTTGAGAGAATTTTCATTAGTCTTCATTTTGTTATGTTATTTATTTTTATAGTCCAAAAGCTCGTATCAAAAATGTGCAAGAGTTTGATAAAGGTTGATATTTCAGTATGTGAACCTTTATACCTGTAAAACTTTATAAGAGAACCGGCATTCACGTCTCTGCACTGGATACTAAATGCGATGTCTAGCCTTAGCCTTAATAAAGCTCCTGCACATATTTGTCACGAGCTCTCCATCTACGAGCCCTGCGCATCTACATGTATTTATAGTCGTGAGAAGTAATTACATATTGAAGCAGATGTTTTTTTGAACAATAGCTAATAATAATAGTATTATTACTATTAATAGTTCTTAATTCATTCAAATACTTGTTTCTTTGTTAAAAATATTTCTTAGTAATTACTTTTGGTGAAGTATTTACGTTTACTCGACTTTATTACTTATAGATACGGGTGTTAGGCTTCGGAATAAGGATAGAACAGCGCGCGCGTATGGGCGTAAATTTTGCAGTGAATATATGCCACTTGCGAGTGTCGCCCGCATACAATAACAATGTAAAAATGAAAATGCCCTATACTGAAACTGAAAAACAACCGAATGAGTATTAATACGATTTTGACAAATTAATGAAATGATTCTTGAGGATAATGGTGAATTCATTAACGATTTGTTCACATTGTTAGATGTAAAACGATTCTTGTTAAGATGTTAGATAAAATGCCGTAAGAGCTTACCACTATTGTTGTCACCTTAAAATTGTTAGCTTTGTCAACTTATAATAAAGTCTTGTTAGGTTGGGTAGTAAAACTATATCAGATGTTACATACAATTTTACAGTGACACCAATGCAAAGTCGGTACTACATAGGTACTATAAAATACATGAAATAGAAACAATAACATTTTTTTAATTGGATCGTATAATAGGGTTTAAATTGTCTAATTAATTCAATTTGTACTCAAACCATTTTTTTTTTAAATAAAACTATATCCACCTGCTCAATCCATTTCAATCTTGTTTCCGTCCCGGTCATAGTACGACTACTGCACTTGTCAAGATTGCGGATGATATACGCGAGGGTATGGAAAATCGACAGCTCACTATATTAACACTGTTAGACTTTAGTAATGCATTCAATACTGTGGATTATGACATATTGCTAGCAATGTTGGTTTCTCTCAATGTATCTCCACCGGTAATTGATTGGTTTCATAGTTACCTGTACGGGCGACGGCAGTGCATATGTGTGGGAAACCGTTTCTCCGATTGGTGCGACACAACTGCCGGAGTACCGCAGGGTGGCGCTTTGTCTCCTCTCCTATACTCTAGCTTCATTAATTCAATTACTCTTCCTCTCTCTTCTTCCTATCACATATATGCAGATGATTTCCAAATTTATACACAAGCACCTATAGAGGGACTGTCAAAAGCAATTGCCATCACTAACGCAGATCTTCAGCACATTTCTGATTGGAGTCGACGACATGGTCTGGTAGTAAACCCACGAAAATCTCAGGCAATAATTATTGTAAGCCATTGATATTTGGACAGGATAAATTGAGAATACGATACCACCTATCTATTTGAATGGCGACCGTATACAATTTTAGGACAGTGTTAAAAACCTCGGTTTGTTTTTCGACTCTAATTTTTCGTGGAGCCATCACGTTCGTGAGGTTAGTAGTTAGTGTTTAATGCATATAGCTCGCTCAACAGACTTAAGAATCTATTACCGACCAAGACAAAAATCACTCTTGCGCAGTCCCTGCTTCTTCCACTGATGGACTATGCTGATTCCTGTTATTCTAACCTAAGTGCCATACATCTAAATAAGCTCGAGCGTCTTCAGAATTTATGTATTCGTTCCATCTTTGGTCTACGCAAGTATGACCGTATCTCTGATTTCCGTACCCAACTTCAATGGCTACGTATCTTTCATAGAAGAGTCACATCATGTCGCTACTTTATTCTATTATTTTTAATCCTCAAACACCGCAATACCTTACAGAACGCTTTGTTTTTCACTCTTCTAATTCTCTCCGAGATTTGAGGTCTTCCCATAACCTTTCCTTAGTGATCCCTCCTCATACAACTAACTTTGTGGCCAAGTTGTTTTATATCAGAGCTAATAAACTGTGATATTCACTGCCGGTAAATATCAGACGCGCACAAACACGAGAGTCCTTTGTTAAATATGTCAAGGAACATTTCCTCAAGCCGGGTTCATCTTCCTGAAATTGTATTCTATTTTGTATATATTTGTATTAGTATAAGTCTTTTATTCTTTTTTTCTGTCTTCTTTCTTTAATGCACTAGCCCGCAGTCTCTTTCCTCAATCGGTATAATTTCTTTTAGTCAAGGGAAGCCTGGTAGAAATTGCTACCTTAGCAATAAGGCAGCCTATTGCATTTGTGTTTTTCATTATATTAGTTTCATGTTTATATTTTACTGGGCAATAATAGTATATATTTATTATTTCATTCAAAAAATATAAAACGGTTTCTTATTCATTTGCATAATATCTAACGTGGCATATTTTAGTTTGTTTTAATTATATTTAGGCATAACACTATTTACATATAATAACACACAATACTTAAAACCATAATTTCACTAAGCATTAGAATATTTCCTAAAGCCTAGTCGATCGATTAATTCTAACTTAACATATAAAAGATAATTATTGGCATACACGTACTATATTATTATTATGCAAAAAACAGTTATGCCAAAATGTATTAAAAATAAGAAAATTATACCTAATAAAACAAGTTATCCTTATCAAAACTATTGTTGAAAAATCAGACTAAGAGCTACTATGATTCGCGCGCTGAAGGTTCCGCATAAATATAAAATTTTGAAAACCATCAACTTCATATAAGTTTGTAATTTATAGGCAGGAAAAAAATATTTTCTGTATCCAAGATAGAATAGGTAATTTTAGTTAATATAAATGTTTATTACAAAATTATAACAAAAAATCCTCATAATAAACCTATATTTGACATATTTGACATATTGAACAATATTTTACCCCCCAAAGTTTTAGTGGGAGACATTAAAATCCATTTATTGACATTGCACGACCGCCTTTGAGTCTCCGGCTTACATAGGTACGGTTGCCAAAATCAAGTCAACCAATCCTGTAGTTTCGAAGAAAATCAGCAGTATCTAATAAACCTATTAATCTAACATTACTATCATCAACATTTATCGCCGTAATCTTATTGTAGCGAAAATATATAGTTTGTCTTCTATACATAACATAAAACAAAGTTGCTTCCCACTGTCTGTACTCTGATCTCTTTTAAACTACACAACATATTCATCAAGAAAAAGGTTCACTATGTATGCGAGTGAATCCGCTGGCGGAAAGCTAATGAAAAATTAAAAAATAAGTTATAAAAAAGTATTTATATTTTCTTTCAAGATTTTCAATTTATTTTTATATTTTATTTCAAATGAAATAAATAAATTATTAAGGTTCCGTAGGCAAAGGGCAAACACAGGATCCTATTACTATTAAACGTAGAAGAATTAATTTCTTAGAAATATTTTCAACCCACTTTCAACTGAATACTTCGTCCACCTTTGCATATAGCGAAGCACTTACCGCTGTTCCTTATAATTTTTCAGAAAGACAAAAAGAAAAGCAGCATTGAAATCAGGCGGCGTCGGTCAGAAAGTGGTATATAAAAATATCCTCACTCACTAAAAATAGAATATTAACTAAAGAAGAAGAAATGAAATGCACATAATTTTATATGTATATAATAACGAATTGGTATAGAAAAAAAATTAGAGAAAAGAAAATAAGGCTCTTGGAATAAAAACAAGAAAAAATAAAAGGATCTGCTTGAAAGTGGGGCGTAATTATAAGACAAATTCTTCGGATCTTTCTGTTTGAACGAGATACTTTTTGTGGGAATATGAAATGGATTTTTCATTGGAAATGTTTTCAACACATAAATAAGTAAAGTAATATACGAAGATTAAACTAAATAGGTTTTGTGTAAATAAGTTAAAATAAATTATAAAATATATCAGTTTTTTTTTAAGAACAAACATAATTTTTCACTATTTAACTTAAGAATATATGTTTTTATTTTATATAGATTGCTACTTGATCAAGGATTTAAATAAAATTTAATGTCATAAGTATATTTAACATAGTGTCATTCAGTAGTACATTTCAACGAATAAGTTATACGACCATTTATAGATGGCGATTGAACGAAATTGGAATACTATAGAATTATGATGCAATAGTTCGCTAAATTAGGGACCGACGTAGATAGTACTTACTCCATTTACATTTAAAAATTATTAGAAGCAATAAGGAGAGGGTTTTGCTTTATTTTTTATTAATATTATCATTTTCTGTTTAACCCTTAATACAGTGAGTTCCCATCTAAATTGAACTACCCCATTTTGTCGGATGTCGTTTGCCGGACCGGATAATATATATCGGACCGATTGTAACGTTCTTAAAGCTCAGTGGCGCTTGCGGGCGCCCCAGTTTCAGACGAAGCAAGCCACGAGCGCGGTTCATAGTACCTTCCGCACTGCGCGCACACAACCGCAAGTGAAGAGTTTCCAGCGCGGAAAATATACAGTTTTCAAATTTCGAACACGGCCATTTTGTGTTGAAAATATTTTTAATAGTTTTAATGAATTTTCGGACATATTTTTTTCATAATTCTGACTTTTTTATTTTTAAAATTCATTGTATAATAATAATAGATGTTACGTAGTAAGGAGCAAATCGGCAAATATATTTATAATTTTAAGTTAATAAGTGATACTTTTTTTGCCAAAATATATTAATAAAAAATATAATAATGTCTAGTAAATTTGTTAATATTCTTTTTGTGACTGTGCATGTGACTACATTAAGTGTATATACAAAGTTAATACCAATTATGGACACAAATATATTAAAAACGAAGTTGGAATCAACTAATGATTTAACGGAATCACTCGCCGAATCTGTTTGCTGGGATCTTGAAATCTATCAAAATGAGGTACTTGTTTTTTTTAATTTCTTTGAATAATCGAATCTGTTTCAGACCAAAAAAAAATAATTAAAACTATTTATTTTATTTCAATATCAATGAGTAAAATAATTATTTAAAAATAATGATATGACAAATTGTCTATTCATTCTCTTTGAGCTGTTACTCGTCATATTTTAAAATAACGAATAGACAACTTGTTAACAAACATATTGTCATAAATATATAACTTATGAAAGCAAATTCTTCACAAAATTAGATAAGAGAAAGATGTATATCGTATTAGACTGTCATATTATGATTTAAATAAACATCCCTTAAATTCACATTCTACATAATACCATCCTAAAGAAAACATTAATAAACACAATAATATCACAAAATATTTATATAATGGAAAATAAAAACGACTCCCGAATATCTCTGCCTTATTTGATTCCTTATTACGCACTTATGGAGTCCTTACTACGCACTTCAAATGCAGTGGTAATACAGCCCAAAATCTTCCAGAACTATCTCACTTAAACGTAAAACATTGATAACATAAACTGTCAGTTGTTAATTTAAAATCCTATGACTTGTTTAAGCTTTGTTAGTATTATGTTTGATGAATATTGAATTCACAGTGCTATGTTGATATTTATCATAATTTTATTAAAAATGCTATTGGGAAAACTAATTAGTAAAGAACATATTCTACCTACGTTTATTAATTAATTATGATTCTGCAATTAAAATGAAGACTACAGTGCAAAATTTAATAATTTATGTTATTAAATAATAACAATGGAGGTAGTGCAAGTATGCAATGAATATAACATTAATCAGTACATCAGATATCAAGGATTAGTCAAATTCTTTGATTAATTTTGAACTCTACCTTCAATGAGTTAAGATATAAAATGAAGTGTAGATTTTTGTTAGATTTATATAATAACTTCAAAATAAAATAAATCAAATTATGCAGCACCGAGCACAGACAACCTCCACAAGAGATATTGATTAATAAAATCATTTGATATAAAGCTATTACGTTAACTCGGCAGGCGTCCTATATTCAATAATTTCCATAACACTTTCGCTTAATAGATTTATTAATTAAAAAACAACTTGGTCCAATCTTCCACCAATTCACTTCTTCTTCGATTCACCAATGAACGGCTTTCATTCTAATTATATGCTAGCTTTTGTGTTTTAATCTACAGTACCTGAATAAAAGATAATCTGTGTTCATCTTATATTCTAATAATGTATAACAAGCATGAGGTTTAAGGTCTGTGCAAAAATATTCAAACATGCTATCTGCCGTTCCCACACACCCTCAAAATTAAGAATATCTTATTTGTTTCTTAATTATTGGAATAGAAGCAAAAACAACTGGTAGAAAAAACAATTCTTACTGAGTTTCTTCCCATTTCGTCTTAACATGAGTTTTCACCTGGAAATTACATATGTGACATAATTTTTGACTATCGTGAGTACTTGTTAACGTCCTAAACTGAATGAAATAATATTGATTTTTATGGGGTATAATAAGACGTTCAAATGGTAGAATATTAGAAATGATTACAGAAAGACCCACGATTACATACACTCTGCATACAAACCCACAAAATTACCCCTTTAAAATTGAAAACTATTATTCCACACATAACTAGCTGGAAGAGATCACTTGTGCAATAATAAACTTATTTTTATTTTGTTGGCCCAATTTTATGTTTTATCATTTGTATGAGCATGTAAAGAGTAAATAAAGTAAAACGCGTTGATGTCTTTTCTACAGTTAGTATATATTTTTGTATAACATACCATTTAAAAAAATATATATTTCCGATAAAACCTATTTGTTCTCTATTTATAGAAGTCGATTTAATATTTATAATATTAAATATAATAAATGCTAATCAATGTTTCATAAAACAAGTAAAGTGCGTGAAAATTTGGAAAAAAAAAATAAATTTATGTTAACTATATTTGATCAATTTTGTATTCAAAATTCCAAATTGATGTTTATCTTCAAGAAAAATTCTTAAAAAATCACCAGTGCCAAGTAACAGTCAAACATATCTCTTTGAAATGTAAAAAACAGTTGTTATTAAAAGTAGGTATCGTAACAGTTCTGTTTTGTTAACTGTTCTGGTAATCAGTGAATCTAACATTCTAATAATTTTAATTAAGAGCTACTACTTTGGTAATGATGCTGATTCTGTTGTAATCTCTTAATAATACAAGAAATATACAAATTTTTTTTTTGGGTTTACATTAACGTTATTCTGTACTCCTGTCTAATCAACTAAATAAAATTATACTCTTACATAATAAACCTAGGTATAAATAATATAATCTATATTATAAAAAAATATATATTTCTTTATTTGCATGGAATAGGCTTCGCTACTACGGGGCAGATTTTAAAAATTCCTTCACCTACGAGAAGTAATATCATACGCGGATTTCATGGACTATAATTTACACGAGCAAAATCGCGGGAAAACAGCTAGTTGTCTATGAAATTGAAAACGCCGTTTGCCAGGATTAAAACTTAATTAGGCATCTAGTTAATGCAACAATTATCTTCATCTATAGTAAAACGTATTCATTATGTTTAATTGTTAAAGTTGTCGCTGGAACAAAATCAATTTAATTAAAGTAATTGATATTTTTTGTTACATAAAATTTTTAAAAACCATTTTAAAATAATTTAAATATCGGATAAAGTGGTTTGCGTTGAATTCTAAGCGCTTCTCCATTTTAAATCAATTTCCCCCATATAAACCAAACATAAAATCAAATATAAATATTTGTGTCAAACGATGCGTTTAATAACAAATGACCTGATTTTTCTGCCGTGTTAGCTCCTTTGTCTTACCACATGAACATTTACACATTATACTTTTCTTTCTAGTTAATATCGGCATTATGAATGTAATAGAATATCGAACGGTTAGCAGTAATTTGATTATATTATGTTCATAAAATATGCAGTAAAATTATCAAATCACGTCATCATGAAGAATTTGCTGATTCTTACTAATAGTTTACGTATAGAGAACAAATTACAATATTTGAAGCAAAAAGAACTTACCATAAACTTTGTTTTTTTTTAATTTCTCTATTTATTAAATACTGCTTAAATATTAAATTGCCTTACCCATGATGTTCTTAAAGTTATCGATGAGGTAGTTCCATACAAACTTACCATCCTTTTTTCACGATATAAGTAATCTATATCCTTTAATAAGCTGAACTCTGTCACCGTAATAAATTTTATTTAAATCGTTGCAGTTGTTTATGCGTGAAAACACATAGATAGCACATGCGTTTACGCAGGTCTGTTTTAAAACAATTTCCGCTTTCATTAATTCATTCAACAAACTTATTAAATTAGAAAGAAATCTAACATGTATAATCTGGACATAAAATTGACATTCATATTGTTATTGTTTATTAATCTAATTACTATTTCACTATTAAGATAAGTAAAAAAAACTTTTTTTAATATACATTAATTATGAAATAGTTAAAATTGATTATTGATTAATGTATTGTAATGATAAAAATATGTACTTGTTTAGATTAATTAATGTTTTATAAATTACTTTGCATGCCCACAAGTGGGTGAATGTGTCAATTGGAAACCTTTTAAACCTTTAAGAACTTACTGTACCACATTCATACGAAATAAATTATTATTATTAAGAACACTAACGGCACCAATAGCCAAAACTAGACAAACTATGACGCTTAGACCTCAATAAATTATCGTAAACAAACAACTAATAAACAAGTACCTATCATATTTGGGAGAGTTTGTTGCTATTAATAAACCAAATATCGTAACGGTGGAAGAAAGTTAAGAATGCAAGCAATTTTAAGAGGGGCATCGTGCTTATTTCTGTGGTTTTGTTGATAAACAACCCGTAAGTGCGGTGATTCAAGCGACGTTCTCGATCGAGTCGTCACGTTGACGTCTAAACAACATCGCCGGCTTGTACACGACAATGGCGTTTACCTAAATGCACAGTATTTATTACGAGAACATTATCTGAAACATATTTTTAAATTTTGAAAATATCAAACGTTTACTAACTGCTCTAACTTACTGATACCTGCAAGACCTGCTGGGCATAACCTGTAAACAAATACATATCTACAAACGGTAACAAATCTCGCAAAAATCACCACTCTAGACTTGTTTTGGCTCTCCACGGAGCATTCTCAGGAATTCTTAAACTAAGTCGGTGGCCCAAAATACGTGAAAAGTGGCGATTTTCTCGAGAATTATTACCGTTTGTATATGACACATGCAGGCGGTGCACAGCAGGTCTTGCAGATACTAAAGTTTCACGGTTATAGCATTGGACCTCCGCAAAATAACGCCTGATTCTATACTTGAGATTGAGCTTTAATACATTCGCTAGGGGTGAGCGTATTTTCATAATGATCAGACAATCAACCTTAACACTTTACAGCAATTTATTTATAAATATATTTTAACTTTATATTGATTTTACTTTTATTTATAGCATTATGGTTACATATATCAACCATAACAATCAGGAGTACAATTACAGAGATGTATTTGCATTTAAAAGCGCTGAAGAACTAAACAGTATTAAGTATTAACTCATTGCATTATACTCTTTGCATTGCATTATGTCAGGGTGATCAAACGTAACCGAATTAAAAAATACGGTAGATGTACGATTATATGCATCAATTATATGAATTATGATTGTGCAATAAAGTCAAGTAATTAATTATATATGTGAATCTTTAACTACTTTTCTGTTTTTCTAATATTGATTTAAGATTTCCTATGAAAAACTATAAATTCTTCTATAGAATAAATATCCTATTATAAGTGAGGTGAACAGTATAAGTGAATTTGATGGCGGAATATTATATGACTACTATGTTATATTTATATTAATTAGAAATATCTTTTTTTTCAGTCGTCACCGTTCTCAGTTGATCAATGTATGAAGAATTTCAAACGTAAGTTACTTTGATTTTGTTCTCATTTTTATTATAATGCCTGATGATCTGGATAAGTCCTGAGAATAGTTCCCATAAGGCCTTTATAATGAGAATAGTTCCCATAATACTTTGTTTCTCCGAAAACGAAATTTCGTCTATTTTCCTAACGCTGATTTGGTTCCAAAGTAATCCATTTGTCGATGGGGGTAGGATCTAACACCGCCTCTGATGTACAGATAATTATACGAAGAATAAAATTATACGAAGGATTCGATATTTTCCGAATTTTCTTTCGTGGACAACAATACACCCTTTGGAGTTACACCACTTTTTTTTACTCAAAGTATTTATTAAACTGAAACTAAGTATAGCGGTCATCGAATAATAAATATATCGTCAATTGTATATACCGTTTTTCCGACATTGAGTTCTTGATTTAAGTACATTAGATATCGGAAAATTTTGCTGATTTCAAATATTTAAGTACATAACTCAATATTATATCATACAATCGTCGACCTATATGACTCCCCCGCCAATTAGATATCCCATCGTTGAGCCAACGAATGACTCAAAGATTAACACAAACTGCTATCGAAATTTTATATTTTAAAAAATTTCAGGTCCTCATCACGCGAGGGACGTTATTCCTCCAGCACTGCAACTGCAATGTGTTCGGAAGTCCATGTTTGGATACAGCGTGGAACCACCAAATTATGGAGGAAATCCGCTCGTTGTCCTAACTCCAGTTAATGACACAGCGATTTACGTAAGTTGTAAAAAAATAAATTTAAAATATTTATTATTAATTTTTTATGTTTGTGCAATCTATTTAAAGCTGAAAAAATTATATTTATTTCAAGAATCTTGTAGGTGAAATCTCAATCTAAGGCAATAATTTTCGTGAATACAAGGAATTTTTACGATATTTTCATATTGTAGTTTTAAGGCTTAAATTTGTCACTTTCGTATTACCTGAGATGCTCTCATCAGCATCATCGTCAGCCTATTAATATCCCCACAACGTTCTGTAACCAACCTCTGTACGGAGGCCCTGTATGGAGTGGTTGATATTAACGAAAGCGGATGCAACCGACACTAACGGTTTAAATTGCTTTCCGAAGCGCGGAAATAATAATACGCGGAATTTTATTGCCAATCTTCCTGTACCGGAATTTTCGAAAATTCTGTGCTGCGCCTTCAATATCCACTGTATACCTACATGAAACGTGAATTCCAAATTTCTGTTGGTTTTCCTTATATATTTCCTAATGATTAATGTAATGTGACTTTCCAGGGATTGTTATACCTCCACTTAATAACTAATTAATCACTTTTTTATTTGAAACTGATAATTTGGTCATTTACCTACGTACATAATTCATAGAATCGATTGGTGTCAGAAACAGAGCTGTATCACTAAAATGCTAAATCAATATAACACTGATATTAATTTATCAAATGTAAAAACACATCTAAACAAACTCATTCAAATATTATCTGACAGTCAATAATTATAAATAATTATAAAATATCGTGTCTTTACAGTTGCCATATGACTTGTTGATGACCAAAAATTACGAGTTCAACTCAATGGATATGATCTCGCCTGGTCGTTACAAATCCTGGATAACTTTGTTGAATCACGATGGCAGTCATTCCGCCTGGAGGAGAGGGCCAGACATTACAACCTGGAATATGACAGGAGAAATACGACACAAAAGTTACACCATAAATATATCAATGGTACATATGATTATGAACGACACCTTCAAAATTAAAGCATCGATCTCTTGGAATTCTTTTGATGGTAAGTATTTTAGTAATATTGGAAAAATTCGGTCCTAGTTCATTAATTTTTCTCAAAATAACAGTACTTCCAAATTTCTATAAAGAATATAATTTACGCAGGTGATGTCACGGGGAAAAGCTAGTTCGATATTAAATTATTGGTTCACAATTAAAAAAAACCGATGAACTTACCTCCTTTCATGAAATATATTCATACTCCTTGAACATAGAAAATCCTCCTTTCGGATTTTAAATGATTTCGAAATCCGCAATCTGTTGTTTTTTTACTGGAAATAAACATATCATCTAAATATTTAGGTGATATCTAGTGAAAAGCGTATTTTATTTTGTTATAAAAAGAAAACTGCTGATTCCATTTCGATAAAATTGGAATGGGACCACTACGGCCCATTAAACTGTCGAATAAAAAAAGAATTTTGTAAATCGGTCCACAATTGGCGGAAAATATCAATGAATATACATAAAAAAACATACATCGCTGTCGAACGTATAACCTCCTCCTTTTCGATATTGAAGTCGATTGAAAAGAACTTGTTTTGAAAATAGAATCTTAAGATAATATCTTTCTGAACTGAAAACTGCTGGATCAATATGTATACATCGAAATTTTCTAGCAAAGTGATGATAGATAATACACTTCATCAATTTATAAGTACCTATATTTTTACATTACGTACAGCAAGATAAATAAGTCATTTTCTTCACAGACGAAGACACATGCTTCCATATTATAAACGTCTGCGATGGCCGGCTCTCTGAAAAGACAATATCGGTGAGTTTATGAATTTTAATAGATACTTACATCCGAACCATCGTCAATTTAACATACGGTCACACCCGTATAAACATTTTGTTATTCACATACATCTGCGTATATAATTTTATGACTTTTTTCGGCTCCTGGCGTCGAGAAATTGGAAATAAAACACCGTAACTATCACTCAATACAAAAGCTAAGAAATTTAATAGTAGGTATATACATGTTATATATTAAATTATTGTTTAATATGAGCGATAACTAAAAACATCTAATGGCCTACTGTTTCTCCAAATACGAAACGTCTATTTTCGAAATAGTGATATGACACAATAGAACCCGCTTTATTTATCGTTGGTAAAAAGAAATAAATAAGCTTTAAAAAAAATATTTTTAATGACAATAATTTTAATACCAAATCAGTTTTTCATAAAATGATTTGGGTTCATTTGAAACACATGTTATATTATAAAGCTAGAAAGTTTGTTTGGTTGAACGCACTTATCTCAGAAACTACTCGTTCGAATTGAAATAATATATAATAGGGTATATTAGATCACGCTATGACTAATAGGAAAAATGAAAAATGTTGCAAAAAAAAAAGGTGTGATACTCTATCGCAGTACCATCACCGCGCCATCACACTCAAAGGACATCTTTTAAATATAATAAAATGTACATGAATGGTACATAATTTTAAATAAGTAAAATAATAAAAACGCGGCAGCTTCGCCCACGTTACCCGCGCACAAAGAAATGTAATTATACTTCTGTATACTATAACATAATAAGTTTACTTCTGTTATCTTAGATATTTAGAAATAAAAACTCCTTTTGACAGGATTAAAATTAAATTCAGTCTGTTTTGTGCAGCAGAAACTGCTGACTACCAATTTCACATCTTGATTTTTTTTACATTGAATCTACTACTGAACAGATTTTAAAAATAGTTTAACCTATCGTAAGCTTCATCATACACGGATAACTCTCATTTCAGCTGGCGAAGTCGCGGGAAACAGCTAGTACATCCAATAAAGAGCATTGTATGTACAAAATGTATCGAAAACTAATAATAATAATTTATTTGCGTTTGAATAGGGTATACAAAAGAGATGTAAAAGGTAATACAATTATCGCCTATTCAGCCATTAACAATAGCATGCAAATGTAGTAAAAGAAGACATTACAAGCACTGATCGATCCATCCCAGGCTAACGTTCAGTTTCTATAGTCTAAGAATTCATGCAACGAATAAAAGGAACGCTCAGCTAGCCAGTTATATAACTCTCTCTTAAATCTAGTAAGAGGTGTATTCTTTATAGATTCCGGAATCTTATTAAATATTGTTTGACACATACAGTAGCAGTTATTTTTAAATCGCGCGCTTTTTGGGACTATGTCAAGAACTAGCCTATTTTTGTTTCTAGTGTTTTTATCTGGGATATAATAACTATGATATAATAAACTTTTATGTTTGTTTAGGCGAACATGAATCGTAATTACGCCGTGTCCGATCTACCTCCGGATACCGAGTGCACAGTTAATGTTACTGGAAAATACGGGGTGACACGACACACCTACCGTACTCCTGGTTGCACAGATATGAATAAACATAATAGAGAACAGTGTAAAGGTAAGAGAGAGACATAAATTTAAATATATATATATATATAAGTTCTAATACCTGGTCAAGAGCGAGTTGGACTTGTGCACAAAGGGTTCCCGCGCAGATATATATAATAAATAAATATTAGAGACAATATGTCTTACTCAAATCTCATTTTGAGGAACTTTAGCACTCGTATTATGAAAATCTTAAACAACTAAAGGACTACAACAATTATAACCCATCCTGCACTAAGAGTTCCCAATCCTTTTTGGTCTTTTTACCCTAATTGACGATATTTTGGCTTGGGAGATTATATCTTCCCAATGGAAGTCATAATTAAATAGAGTTATGAATTATAAGATTTCGACGAATCTATGCTAATTTTATAAACAGGAAAGATTTGTTTGCTTGTTTAAGACTCAGAAACTTCTGGACAGATTTTAAAAATTCTCTCACCTATAGGAAGCTACATCATATGCGGTGAACATAGACTATATTATCCTGAAAACAGGAAATAAAAGGAATGAAAATGGTAGTGGAAATGCGTATGGGGAATTAAAATCATTGTAAATACCATTGTTTACTATTCAATTTGTCATTATAATTATGTGTCATGATATAAATTGATATCCAAATAAACAGTTGCCCTGGAACCACGCGGGCGGAGTCCGCTGGCGAAAAGCTAATATTTTATATAACTCTTGAACTTAACGCTCCACTCTTTATGACAGGACTTCTAGGGTTCTGAGGACCACCTTTCGGGATCGATGCTCTAGATAATGCAGAAAAGTTCATTTTCTACATTAATTAGAAAGACTATCATAGAGGCAGACTTCCATATTGCAATATAATAAAAATATCTTTTTAAATATTTACATATCGTTTAGTTAATATTCACATACAAAATAATATATTTGGAATAATAGAATAACTAAATTTTATTGACGTAATAACGGAATCATTATGTATTGTTTGTGACACATTTTAGTTTTGTCGACAGATTTAGAAAAGGTGCAGAATCTTACATTAGAAGCGACGGCGGGAGGTGACGACACGTGGGACATATCAGTGACGTGGAGGCATCCGCGCCAACACCGGCCGCTGCGGTACAACGTAACGCTGTTCTCTCCGTACCTCATCAAAAGCCTCGACCTTCCTGGGGTAAGGATTGTGATAGCTATCCTACTTTATCAGGTCACATTTCGTACACATCGGTCATGGCTTAACGTGACCGGGGGCTGCAGTCTCGACAGAGTTTGCGATCTCAATTTTACCCGATTCAGTCGCTAACTCAGCTATCGTAAGTTAACGATTATTGCAAGTCTGTACAGTTAAGTATGTTGATAATTGTTGGGCACGAACCGAGTGCAGCTGTCACATTGATAATATTCGTTAGTTTCCTACTGATCGAGTTTGACAGCTCAAGGGGCCAATTAGTGACATACGATACAAATCCAGTTCTATTGTAACCTATGTCACTTAGTAGAATAGAAAAACCATTAAAATCTGTAGTTTCGTTCGGTTTCGATCCGTTTTCGTTTCGATTTAAACAAAATTTATTTAGTAGAATTGGCCCCCTGATGTCCCGTTTGAAACGGGCCTTCCCGTTTTTCGGTTATCTGTCTCGTAGTCGTCGTAGATAACCCCCGGGACACGAAAGTCTCGTTTTCTTAAATGGCGTGAACATTTTGTCACCTACACAAAGCGAGGAAGAGGGGCAAACGATTAGATTACATTAGGACAAATCTTCGTGCGAAATTCCTTTTCTTTTTCAATTTGAGATTTAGTTATAATTGTGATGTAAAAGTTTTGAAGATAATTTATAAATATAGTTCGTATTGAAACGCCAGTGTTTGTTATTTGTAAGGTAACTTAATTACAAACAAATTACCAATGAATCCAGCAAATATAGACTATCCTCATAAAATTCAAACATGGAAAAGGAAAATATCATGATTGATACAGCAACAACATTTACGTGAAAGATAATGTCCCGTTTTGAGCAACACAAAAAAGGTCATATTACATGCCTGCTGCCGCGTTGGCCGTAACATCCTGACTTTGAAAATATTGCTTATGCTCCATGTGAGCGGTTATGCATTTATGCAATACGTGCATATGGATGCAAAACATCAAAGTACAACTTATATATTTTTCTTTTCAGTGTAATGATATCACGAGATTACTGCTAACATTTTGTTTATTTATATCTTTACTGTAAAATGATGCAAAAGGCGGACAAACGATAACCGAGATTAAGCATGACGTGGACATAAAAGAAAAACTAAATAATATTAAATTTTCAATCAGTATTTAGGAAATCTCCCTTCCACAGCAGTCAACAAAAAATAACAAATATATTAATCTGTCAGTCGGTTAGGAGAAAATTGCGTTAATTTTGTATATAGCTGTCTCGAGCTGTATGTACATAATTTTTGAAACATTTATTTTCCAAATATTTTCTGAGGTAAATATTAAAACGAAAAATTTAAATTAATGTTTAACACCTACACATACAAAATGTGCATAATAATAATATCAAAAACATAAATATTATAATTTATAGATTTAGATAAGCTATAATAGAACTAAAGACCAAGAAAAATATAGATTGACTAATAACTGCGTATCCAAAAAGAAGTGACAGCTGCTGATCGTCAATTATAAAATGATAATATATTACTTTTTATAAAGCTTCTCCAAATATATTTTTTAATATTCACATATTTACAACAATCTATGTTTGTAACAGAACGCAACTTCAGCGACTTTCCTGGGCATTGAAGGCAGCGGCAGTTACGACGTGGCAGTAGGCGCAGTTCATGATAAAATAGGCACCGTTGTCACAAGCAAAGAAGGCATATTACCAGGTAACATACATAGATAGTTACTTGGTTTCTAGAAAATAATTCATTGGAAGATAAGCCAAGCGTCTCTAATAATAAATATGCAGATACAGTAATATTAACACTCGTCATCAAGAAAATGTAAGAACTAAATCACAAAACATATTGTAACGAAAATGTTCCTGGGGGGCCGTCCATTACTCACGTGATGTTTTTTAGCATTTTTAACCCTCCCTCCCCATTGAGATCCCCCTGATTTTACAAATGACCGATTCTGCAATTTATTGTTTCTACAAATGACTGATTCTGCAATTGACTGATTCTACAAATGATCTATTCTACAATTGACTGATTCAACAAATGACTTAATTTTTGATTACTCCATTTAAGAGAGTAGAGACCCCTTTTTTAAAGTAAACAAAAAATATCAGTCGTTTGTTAAATCAGTCAATTGCAGAATCGGTCATTTGTAGAACGTTTATAAAATCGGGCATTTTAAGAATTGGTCATTTATAGACTATGTAGTCACTTCGCGAATCGCTCATTTGTCGACTAAACCAACTAGGTATGTACATAATTAATAGTTAGGTAGGGATATGTCTCAAGTGCCTTTAATGATTTTTGGTGGTAATAAATGTCGGTAAGTCCCTGATTGTAATCATTATAGGAAAGTAACCAAATATGGAATATTAAATACAGTATCCCTAATATGGGTGCTAATTCCCATGGGATTAATGTATAAAATTAACTTTTCTGTATTGTCTCGGGTCTGGGCGTTGTGGTACCTTTGTTGTCTCAAATACTCCATAATACGAGGGCTTAAGCTACTCATCTTAGAATCTGAGCAATGTAATGTTTACTTATTCACGAGTTAGGCTGACTCCAAAGTTTATGCTTTCTTTCTCTTAAGAATAATTTAGGAAGAAAAATTTTTGTATTAGGGATACTATTCCATATTTGGTTCGTTTCCTCTAATAGAATATTCTCAAACACTTTTAATGTGAGTAATTAAAGATCAAATATAAATAAATTTTACCTACGGGATCGATCACCTCGTACCGTTTAACCCACGAGTGTGGAATGTTGTGTTATTGTTTTTAGATTAACTTTGGATCAAAATGCAACAAATGAAGAAACGAAGTATTATTAAATAGTAAAACAACTTTTTAATTAGTTGTTATTTGTTATTAGTTGTTAAAAAGTCTGTATCGAATCCGTCCAATGTTGAAATATTTATAATTCCAAAATAGGTATTATTAGTTTTAATTTTTTTGAATACTTTTTTAATAATAATGTAAAAATGTTTTTATTTTTTGGTATGATTGTACTGATTTTTAATTTTAGTTTATGAAATTTAAAGATGCGATTAAAGAGTATTTTTAGATTGCCGTCGTTAATTTTTCTAGAACCTTCCTTTCCCTTTATTATTCTTGGTCTCAAATATGGGTTACAATTCATTGGGAACCGCTGCTCTAGTATGTAGCACATAATGTAGGTAGGTCTTGGATCACAGACACTATAGGTACTAAAACGTTGTTTGAAAAACAAAACAGGCTTAAAAAAGGTTTTTATTATTGACTAGCTTTTGCTCGCGACTTCGTCCGCGTGGTAAAGTTACTTTGAGCAGCATTTCTAACGAATATTTATTTATTATATCGTGTAAAATACCTGAAATAAAATTTCATCCTATTTTATCCCCTTAGGGGTGAAATTTATCAAAATCCTTTCTAAGGGAATGCCTACGTCATAGTAGCTTTATGCATGCAAAGTCTCAATTCGATCGGTTTAAAATTTGCAAAGTTTCATACAAACTTTCACCCCCTATTTTATCCTCTTGGGGTAGAATTGATCAAAATCCTTTCTTAGCGGATGCCTACGTCATAACATCTGCCTGCATGCCAAATTTCAGCCCGATCCGTGTAGTGGTTTGGGCTGTGCGTTGATAGATCACTATGTCAGTCACCTTTGAGTTATATATATTTAGATTGCTTACATTTTACACAAACTATCCATAAATGAAACAACTTTCAAACGATTTCATCGCATTTGTAGGTATTAAGTTTTATTAACGTTTCGGGCCCTTTACTAGTTCTGTGTTCACATAAGCCATTCTTCCGAAACGACAATTAAACTAAATACAAACGCGATGAAACCGTTTAAACATTTTTTCATTTAAGTTTTAAATAAAAATCATTGCGATTCGACGACTAATTTGCGAGAAATATGGACATATGTACAATATGGAACTGAAGCTTTTAAGACCCACTGTTTTTTTATCACTGGAGTGCTTAGAAACCCAACCGAAAAGTTTTAATTACATTCTTCTGCATTATAAGACAATATGCACTTCAAAATTACGTCTGGAAATCTATATATTGATAATCTCCTATTCTTGAAGTTGGTTAAAATACCCGTTGTGCGTGAAACATCATATAAATAATTTGAAACAATGGAAACTATACCTTGTGTTTAAAGATTTATATGATTAATACGAATGAAGATTTCTGAAAAATCGTAGAAACACGATTGGCTGTGCTATTCTGAATGAATATAGCGTTGAACACATCACTGTAAGAGCATACTGGATTTAATCAAATAAAACATTTATAACCTTTCAAAGTAGGTTCGAGTAACTCGGTGGCGTAGTGGATAAGCGGCCCGCGATTGTTGTTATTAAGACATTTTCGCAAGGGTGGGTCACGGGATGGGTGACCAAAAAATTATTATCTCGGGCTACTCCGTGCTTCGGAAGACACGTTAATACCCTTCAATCCGCTTTGAATTAGCATGAAAGGTCGTGGCCCGTCCTCCTTAACCATCCATAAGGAAGACGTAAAAGGGCTGATGATGAAGTAGGTATTATTAAACCTCTAATACTGTGACAGCACTGAGTTGGACACTGTATTTTTAACAGAATAACACCGCAAATATTTCTGCTAAAGTTCGATGCTGTTTTTTTTAACTAGGTAATGGAGATTCAATATAAAGAATAATTTCAGTTTTTTTATTCAATTATTTCACACCTAACAGCTCTCCACTGTTTAAGATTTACAATAATTAAAGAAAGAATTGTCAAACGCAGTCACGTTGTATTATTTACTGCCCTAACCTTACTAATATCTTAATAATGTGCCTAAACAAGGCGGAGGGTGATTAATGCCCATTATAACCTATTTCCCATACACTCTTTGTCTACCCACCCGTATTTCATTACCCTATCACGATACGAAATTTTCTTCACCAAGATAAAAGTAAAATTAGTAACACTAATGTATATATATACGTTATGAATGGTCAAAATTATGATAACACCATTCTTTAGTCACCACTTAATTCTTTCTATAGTAATTTTTACATGTTATGGTGATTTGTAAATTTCTGGTCCTTCACGCCGGATACAAGTAAACGACCTGCCTACAAACCATTATGTCAGTAGGTAAAGGTGTGTTCAAGGTAGGGATATGATACATACTTAAATCTTTTAAGAAAACTGTCAATCTTTACTATTATTTAAAAAGATTCAATAATATAACCTTACCTCTTAATATGGATATCTTATCTAAGAAATTCACAAGTAAAGCAAAATTAAAAGTGATTTATTAATCTTCACAATGACATCTTAATCCGAAATGCTGCAAAATCTCATGAAAAATGCATTAAATATACAAGTTTTTCTTTTATAAGCATGCTAGGTAGCTGTCATTTATAAAATTATGTCACCAAAGTGGAGTGATACATTATAAGGTGACATGCCTAAAATTATAAAATACAGTAAAAATGTACTTCAAAGGACAATGTCCAGCCCCCATACATTTTTCGCCTAAGAACCTCTAAGCATGTACTATCACTTTTCGTGTTCTAAAGTATCTATATTTACGTCTAAATACATGTTTAAGTAACGGACACTTCTAAGAAATGTATAAATCAAAAAATATATTTTGGATTTGAGGTTATAATTTTAACAATTGTAGCGTGCGGTTAGATTCTTTTTAATGTTCGTTTTACTTGCTTTTTGTAGGGAAATGTATGTCTACTTTGCTTTAAATGTTGATTGTTGTTGTTTGCTTTAAAAGGTTCTGTAGGTTCTGTATCTAATCTTGGAGCAACCCAGTGTTGGAGCAATGTAAAAGAGCGCTTCCAGCCGCTTAAAAATCTACGAACGTTTTGAGTCTCGTTTTAATGTCAAGCGCTTTAAGTGTTCATTGGTTGATTATACATCAAATTGTGCATAGATCCTGATTTGTCAACTTATTAAAATATGGTGGCAGCGTTTATTGAAGTTTATCAAATGTATTGATATTACTTTTTAAAGTAATTACAAAAATGGGCAGTGTCCGTTTGATTTTAAAAGCTGATATATTAATCATAAAATATGATAAGAATTATGATATACAAGATATTCTTAGAGGTTCATAGGCTAATTTGGACATTGTCCTGTAAATCCAAGCAATATTAATATAATATAATGTATAAAAGCCCTAAAAGGACTCGACAGACTCGAAACATGCTCAAGAGGCTCGAAAGAGAGATTTGCGCATACAATATCTTATTCTCGGTCTCGCTCTCTCACCTCGAGACGTTCGAGTTCGTCATGCTAGCTGGGCAGGTACACAGTATAAATTAATTATCGCAATAGTCATAAGCGACTTTTCATTAACAAAGGTTAATTACTCTAAGTCATTTAAGTGATCATGACTCTACTTCATGTTTCAGAGTCGATTAACCATATTTTAAAGCACATCTCCACAAGATCTTAACGCGCTCCCGTTTGACGGTGAATGTAAATGTCAAAAAACATACTAACCGCTACGTTCACGTCCGTAGGTTCTGACGTAGTCTGACAAAGACAACGGTTGTTTACAGTACCTAAAGATAACGCTCATAAAGCTATAATTCTGTAGAAACCTTTCGAAAATGTTCTACTTGGATATTAGATTTAAGTTCTAACCATTGTAGAATGGCACTCGTAAATGTATTGTTGGTTATAGTGTTGAAGACAACAAGCGCACTGAGCACTGTGCTGGGCGGGTCGTGGTCAGCTCTGCTGCTGTTAGCCGCTGTGCTGGCAACGTTGTTCCTGCTGTGGAAACGCCGCGCTGATAAACATAGAAATCTTTACTTCTCGGTATATATTTGAATGTATATTTAAGAAATAAAGCTATAGGGTTCCCATGATACTAGATGGTTAATTTAATAATATCTTTCTAAGTTTATTTCCTTGTGGAAATTTAGGTATATGTACCATAAATAGAGTAATTAATTACGAACCCACTTAGCAAGTTTCATGCCATCATCTGTATACCTAAATGCATGTGGCTAAAATGTCAACAATTCCCTAAGCGAGCCATGCCGTTTTCCACAGGAACCCGAAGACACTCTGCCCAAAGACGGTATCTGTGAGGTGATAGAATCTGAGAGTGGTGCTGAGGACGCGTGGGAGGTACGCGTGGAGCGACTGCTGCTGCATGAAGTAGTGGGCGAAGGTGCATTCGGTGTCGTGCGCCGCGCCACTCTCACCCCCACTGGGAAGGAAGTCGCCGTCAAAATGCTTAAAGGTTAAACTCTACATATTGGTACTCTTTGAAGAATTCGAAGGTGCGGTGATTAAAAAATTTTCGTTTGTAGCTGTGGAGTTCGTATAAATTACCGAAGGTCGGTCACCTCATGTGTCGTGGGTAAGCACATTAAGCCATTGGTTCTAACTGCTATTGCAATCGTTAACAACACCCAACTGCATCAGGCGCGGCGGGTATGACCACATCTGATTCTATTCATAGGCAATGCCTCTGACTCATAACTAGGAATATTATTACGCTAATGATGATTATGATATATCGGCAAACAGGTTTTCAATGTCTTTGCGTCAAAAATAAACAGAAAAATCAGATCCGATAAACTCTGACGTTTACTAGTAATAATGCAAATTGTTCTGACTTTAGTCTTTAGTTTGTCAAAGCTAAATAAAAGGGTGAACCCCATTAATTAAGTGTTGAGTGATTAAGGACATGCTTAATGTTTGGCTTTCAGCGAGGAATCGATGATAAAAATAATAAGTAACTCTATTAAAGGATAAAAATGTCGGAGTTTAAAAACGCGTATCGTTCGCAGACTTCCCCACGGTGGAAGAAATTCGCTCGTTCCGCGCGGAAATGGAGCTGATGAAGAGTGTGGGCGCTCACCCGCACGTGGTGTCCCTGGTGGGGTGCTGCAGCGGGCGGCGGCCCTTCATAGTGGCGGAGTACTGCGCGCGCGGAGACCTCCTCAGCTACCTCAGGTATACGACCACTTACAATACCGCCCAGCTATCCCACTACTTATACTACTGCTCATGTATCCGAACACTAACAAAACCGCTCAGAAATACGACCACTTATAAATACCGCTCAGGTATCCGATCACTTATAAATACCGCTCAGGTATCTCATGACTTATAAATACCGCTCGGGTATCCCATCACTTATAAATACCGCTCAGGTATCCCATCACTTATAAATACCGCTCAGGTATCTCATTACTTATAAATACCACTCAGGTAACCAATAACTTATAAACACCGCTCAGGTATCCCATCGACATGATAAATACCGCTCAGGTATCCGATCACTCATAGTACTATATGTACCAAAGTATACGACCACCAACAATACCGCACATGTATCCGGCTACTTAAAATACCGACCACCGATCGTCGCATTACTTGTTAATTAACTGTGTTTTGAGGTTCAGTACCCCGAACCTTTTACCACCTGCTTAAATCAAAGTAACGCCACAAATCAAAGTAAAAACAAAAAAAAACAATGGGTAAATTTGGCTGCCCTTTTCTTTCTACGATTCTGTTCTGTAAAATATGTTCTACATGGTATCGCCTTATACGCTATATCAGCTGGGACTACAAAAAAAAAGAGTTTAGTGTAAATTGTTAGTTAATTAGGTTCATTTTCAACAATGACGTAAGGCCACCTAAGAAAGCACAAGTGATAAAAAATCAATGTTTGAAGTAAAGTCCTACGTGTGAAACTTAATATATTATTGTCAGCCATGTTTTATAAATTAATATGCCTAGTCAGGATACTGCATAACTTAATTTAAACTTTTTGTAGCCCATCTCAAGTGGCGATACCGACTTTTAGTAAGTAAAACAAGTATATCATTTTAGATGTTCCTGGGACGTCATGGTGTCTAAGCGTAATGCTAAATACTACAACAACAACATAGAGAACTCAGAATATCGTAACGACTTATTCAAATGCAAACCGCAGACAGAACACTTCAAGCTGGTTGTTAACAAACTGTACGATCTCCAGGGAATATGCGACATGGAACTCACGACGAGAGATCTTCTCTCGTTCTGCCGACAGATCGCAATGGGCATGGAGTTCTTGGCCTCCAATAGAGTGGTCCATAGAGATCTAGCAGCAAGAAATGTTTTGGTGGCTAGTGATAGGACTCTGAAAATAGCTGACTTCGGATTATCGAGGGACATTTATGAGGAAAACCAATACAAACAGAAAGGTAACGGCAAGATGCCTATGAAGTGGATGGCGTTGGAATCTCTAACTCACAGGATATACACAACTCAAAGCGATGTGTAAGTTTTGTACAGCTATTCTATTTTTATTATGTTTGGATGATAATGACATATCATAATTGAGAATTGGTCCAAATTTAGGTCGTGGAAAATGAACGCGGTTAATATATAGCGTCAACACCGCTGTACTAGCATTGTAAATGATGAATAGGGAGAAAGGACAAATAACATTTTACGTAGAATTATCGGGGCATGGTTAGTGATAATGATTGGTAATGCAACCCGGACCAACAGCTTGTCTTGTGAAGCACAGAGGAGCTCGGGATAATAAATTTTAGTCACCCATTCACTGATAAGTCTTTATAGAGACACTACTGACATAATTTATATTTAGCGCTAGGTTCTTTTAATATTTTGTAAGTTTTTTTTTTGACGTTCATCATGGATCATAAACGTGTTAAGATTTTAAAATGGAATTCGGTGTAGCGTCCCTAGCACACCAAGAACTACAAATCTCTCAATGTGGATTGGAGGGTATTAACGACTGCAAATGCAGCGGGGTCCGTACCTTACGAAGCACGGAATAGCTAGAGTTAATATTTTTTTGGTCAACCAACTCGTGACTGACCCTTGCGAAAATTGCTTAATAAGAATGATTAATAAACGCTTAATCGTTAACGTAAAACTTACATTTACCACTCTGGTGGTCAGTTTTATTATAATATGCCCTGTAGATGCACAGGAACTCTGCACAAGTCACGTGCACGTGCATTAGAACATTTATATTATATAGAACGTGGCGTAGTGGTACTCTCAATATCCTAAAGTTGCCACGGAAGACCAGCGTCGAGCTGTCTAAGACATCCGACACATGATATGTTGCACCTTTTCAGTGTCATATTATTGTAATTTATCCGTTTCGTTTTACTTTTCTTGTATGATCGATCACTGAATAAATAATTGTCTTTCTTTGTAGATGGTCGTTCGGCGTGGTGATGTGGGAGGTGGCTAGCGTGGGCGGCAGCCCGTACGCGGGCGTGGCGGGCGCGCGCCTGCCGCGGCTGCTGCGCGCCGGGTACCGCATGCCGCGCCCCAGCCACTGCCCGCCGCAACTGTACGTACGAGTATTCGCGCACAAGTATTATAGCACCCGTAAATTGCTGATGCGCTGGAATCTTGCCTAGATAACACCCGCCATATATGACGTCATATGAAAATAGAAAGTATAGATAGAACAAAAGGCGAGAATTATTATTGTAATATTTATGATCTCCAAAATATTGTTAAAATAATTTAATAAATCTAAGTGCATGAATTTTTGGTAAACAATCTTTTTATATGTAGATATTAAGGTATATGTAGATGGAAAGCACAGTTTTTCAAACACAACAAAAAGTAATAAATGAGAGACATTAGATATATTATTTATTAGTGAAATTATGTTTACTTATTGAAAAAATCGTAATAAGTTATTATTTTAGTCAACCATAACAAGTAACAACAAACTTAACAATAACAATCAATAATCAACAAAATCATAACAACAATGAAGTGTGACCTCATCACAACCCAACTCAATAAGCGTACTCTTCAACCAGCGTTTATTTGTTAACGGTACTGATTTTTCAACGCAATTACGTCATCAAAATGGCGGCCAGGCGTTAGTGATTTGCGGGGATTATATCTACTACTAATATAACATACAGCGTCCGCGTGCCGAGCACGAGCCGTGCTTACGGGCGACATGTCCAGCCTACTCACATTTAAAATTTTGCAACACATTTAGAACATCGCTGACTTTGTTTTGTTCTTGTACCCATTCGTTGGTTTTACGGTCTCTCGAAGTAACCCCTACTAGTTTCCTCTCAATCGCTCTTTGGGTTACCTGAAGTTTTTGGAGGATCTTCATAACAAAATCCAAGGTCTCAGCTCCGTACGTTAAACAGACAGTATAGTAAGTATAGTATAGTAAACAGACTAGCGAATTAATCTAGGTTCACTTTCCATATTTCTTCTTTTATTTTGAAGAACCCTTGACGGATTTAATTACCAAAAACACTGTAGCAGATATTTATTCATTAGCCCAAAAAAGTAAATTGGACAACCTATTTAATCCCTTTTTAGAGACGAAAGTAAACCTTTGTACTTTTCCAGGGTCAACTCTTTCTCTCTATCAACATTAAAGTCCGTTCAGTAGATTATGCATAACAGGCAGACAAGAGTTACTTGGGTTATTTAAAATTCTGATGGGGATTAAAAACAACAAACCTTAAAAATCAAAATTGGAATAACTATATTAAAAATGTATTGAATTGTGTTGTAGCTACGAGCTGATGAGTGCATGTTGGCAAGCTCACCCTCGGTCGCGGCCGACGTTCGGCGAGCTGCACGCGCGCCTGGACGAGCTCCTCAACCGCGCCTGCGCCGGCGACTACCTGCGCCTCGACCCCGACCTCGACGCGGCGCCGCCCCCGCACCTGCCCGCGCACAAGTACGTGCGCATGATCATCCGGTAAGTACCGCCCCCGCACCTGCCCGCGCACAAGTACGTGCGCATGATCATCCGGTGAGTACCGCCCCCGCACCTGCCCGCGCACAAGTACGTGCGCATGATCATCCGGTGAGTACCGCCCCCGCACCTGCCCGCGCTCAAGTACGTGCGCATGATCATCCGGTGAGTACCGCCCCCGCACCTGCCCGCGCACAAGTACGTGCGCATGATCATCCGGTGAGTACCGCCCCCGCACCTGCCCGCGCACAAGTACGTGCGCAAGATCATCCGGTGAGTGCCAATTAATGACCGCAGTAATTGTAACTTCTATAGCATGTGCCAATATGGCAAAATATGGCGAATCTTCTCTTGCTCAGAGCAGACCTACCAATGTGGTCAATGATCGATCGCTGTTTCTACATTCTTCTTGTCGGACGTCCACTGTTTCATATTTCCATAACTATATAAATATATGTAATATCGTTTGATATTTATTATTATATATTTTACTTAACACAGAAGCAAGTTGGGATGGACACGAGGAGAGACATACGAGCGGCCATTCCGTGCGGTTCAGAGCAACCACTACTCATCGCCGCCCGCCTCACTAGTCCGAGCACCTGTCTCGTGATAACATTGAAGAATAAGTGTTTGGTGTTACTGTAGTTGATTTATATTGGTTTGATAACAAAATAAACCAGAAACTGTTCAAGATTAGGTATCGTAAAATTTTAAATGTAATAATTTACTTGGGCCTTGTCGAAAAAAGCAAATAACTATTCTCGCACATTACGACTCGATATCATTAATGCTTCAAGCGTTTTATTTACTGGACAAGGTCCTTTGTATGAAACATACACGAATTAATATCGTAGCCCCTCTCACGAACGATTACAAATACACTTAACGTGTGCAAAGTGGATGAAAATGCTATTGGTTATTGGTTACCCTTCGCTGCCAAAATTAATTAATACTTTCAAACTAGGACAATAGCTTACCAATCACAAAATATCAAGCTTTTGTTGATATCGAATTTAATCTTCGATGGAATAATTTATGAAAATATATTTTAAAAGTGATTATGTCTATACAATATTGATTGAATATATAATGGCGTGTAAACTACAATATATGAACTTATAATGTAATACAAATATTTGTAATCAACTAAGTCTTATAAGACGACGGTCTTGAGTGTGCACGATTGATCTCTTTAGTCATGTTTATATTTGTGATGTGCCTTCAACAGGGCTGTGCCTGAATGAGATAATGTGATAGTAAGATAAGATAAGATATTATTGAGGTCACCTATCCAACAGAATTAAAAATGGCTTCCAGTATCATAAGAAACCAGTGGCAGAATAGATGACAATAGTGGTCTCTTGGCACTACACTTTTAATACTGTCTTTTAAATGCTTCTAAAAACTAATTCGACAGAAGTAATCCTATTATATCATAGTATATAGTAGTATAATACTTTTCCAAAAAGTAACACTCGTGCTCTGTTGGATGAGAGACATTTAATGTTCAATAATATATAAGATTTATTAGTTTTATATTTTCCATACAGGTGTTAATGTAACAGTATTTCATGAATATTCTCAAGGAACTTATATTGAAATATAAAAATCTATCTTTGACTTCCAAGAAAAAAGATCAATTATATCTCGATAATCTTCCTTTGGATAAAGTTTTTTATAATTATTAGAAGAATCCAATCCCGAAAAATTACTACTCGTTCTAGTTAACATGACACCTGGCTCGGAACTTGACACCCCCGCGACACCCCGCCGTCGTCTTTCAGTAGCGACAGCATAACAGATAACGTTCTATACGCGTCTTTGCGCTTTTAAATTTTCAACAGAATTATATTTTGAAATAGAATTATATCATATTTAATGGAAATTATTTACTTAACAAAAATAATTACAATAGCAGCAAACTATATGTAAGTGATATGTCTGAAATAGAAGAAAAATTATAATAACAAAAACTGCGTAAAAATTAACTCATAATTATTTATTTAAGCTTTCTTTCCGTCGATATAAAACAGTTTAAATTAATTCACCAATAGCACCAAACATTAAGATACCACTTTGCCACTATGCCACTTTCTGTTACCGAAATCTACTCTGATTTCTTTTGTGAATTTGGTATATCTATTGTAAATTTGAGTTTGATAAAACATCGCGATATTTTAATTAGAAAATATAACATTACTACAAGTTACTATGCAAGTTAAAAAATATTTAGGAAAAAGTTTAATTTTTTTTTCAACAAATAGATCCGACCTCACATATATATAAGTATTATTTTTCTTTTTTTTAAGTTGGAACCGCAGCTCGTGCAAGCACACTATCGCCCGCAGCTTTTTGCACCCAATAACTTCTAGCCAGGTGTCATGTTAACTCGAACGAGTGGTACTATACATTATTGAGGTAGTTGTCCGACCGCTGACAATTCGCGAACAGAATCAAAAACACTCTTAAGTTGGCGAGAAGCAAATATTATAGTTTCAATACTTATGTCCAAAGAGTAAAGTATATATATGGTTTTGTCAAGTGTGCACGACAGGCGATCAAGGCAAAGTAATGGAGGACTTACTAGTTCTCATCGGTAATGTTAATAGACGAAGATTACCTGTATATATGTACTCGTCTCCTTTACTGACAAGAAATATATATCTTTTATTCTTAATGGAGAACAGATTTATTCGCTTCTTCAGTCAGTTGATCAACTCCCTAATTACATTCCTGTATATCGTGTCATAATAAACAATGTGTATTAATTTCCTAAGAAAACAGGGTAGAAATGTAAATTAGTTTTATATAATGCAAAGATATTCCAAATGAATTTTACTTTTTAAATGTTATAAATGTTTACTAAATAAAACATATACTTGAAATAAATCATATTTATATTATTTATACATTTCACAATGATATAACTTATTCTAAATACAAAAATATCCATATCCATCGTATCTCCACATCACGTGACGCCTGTAATTGCCTTCGTTTGGTTCGGCGTGTCCCAAGCTGTGTACAATCAATCTTCAGGAACTATATCGAATTAAAAATAATTATTTCAATGACCAAAGTTTGGGACGCGCTGAACCAGAACATCACCTCGTACCATTACACACGGGACGTACTCAAAAGTGAGCAAAACATAAGAATGATTCATAAATTTCTCTAACACTAACTCGCTTAACCGTTTATGATATGGCTATAACCAATAAATCATTCTATAATTTATTTTAACCGTATCACACAAAATTCATTATCTACATGCCGTTTAAACATAATACAGTTTAATTTGGAAAGGTAAATAACGCAATAAACGTAAAATATTTATAAAAGTTATCTACAAAGAGCGATTTTGATTGATAAGAATTTTCTGACGAAGCCACTTTGTATATCGCACTCCTAGATCTAAACTAAGACAACTCAAAAAACTAATGTGGAGGTCTGGCAATACATTTGTTTACGTGGCAGGAGCTCGACCACTGATAATTCAACAAAAGCAAGCTCAAGTTATGTAGCGGCTCATCCCCTAACCTTTATTGAATCTGTTATGTTGGATAGATGCGTATGATCACAGAGAATTTGAATATTGTACTAAGTTAAAACTCAATCAAATTTTTGAGTTGTCTCAGTTTAGATCTAGGTGTACGATATGTTATGGTCAGATTTTAGAATTGACCACTTCTTGACGTAGCGAGGCAGTTCATAAAATGGCCATAATATGAAAAGAAAACAAAGACATCTGTGTTTTACCAGATAAGATCTTTTTTGAAGTCAGTATTATTTTTTGAAATAGATTTTGTTTACGTGATTTCGTGATATTTTTTTTAGTTCTAACAAAGATAATCTATGCTAGAAATGTATTAGAGCGAGAAGTACTCTTCCCTATTACGCCGAAGCGCGCTCGTTCGCGTACGTTATCACAATTTAAATTCTATACAGCTTGTCTAGTAATATACATGAAAACTTTTAGAAAAAAGGTTAATAATACATTAAACTAAATGATTTTTTAATTATAAAACCGAGAATCTAAAAAGCGATGGAGTTACGAGACGTATTTAAACGAAACATTTAAACCCATCATGAAGTGAACGAATTCCTAAACCTGCCCTGCAATTCTGTAAGAATCCAAACCCGAATTCAAATCCACTTCAAAAGCTGCATCCGCTCATGCTTGAATTGGTTATAACATTTCGTGGCATCAGTGAAGTGAGTTTCCAAATGATATAGGAATAGAATACTGAGACACGTGTTTGTATAATTCATCAATTTTGTTTTGTATTGTTGTACAAAAAATGGAATCAATAGAATTTCTTCACTAAAAGACGTGAATTCGGACACATGAGTGAATTCTAATTCAGGTTCGAATTTTTACAGAATCGCCCTGCTGGTCGTGATATAAATATTGAAAAGACTTATATAGATTGTGGGACTTTAAAAAAATAAAAAAGAAAAATAATCTTAAAACTGTATGTGACTACAGAATTACATTTTGCGCAAAATTATTAGCACATCCAGTGCAACAAAGAAGTTACAATTTTATATTAAAAATATATCACCGAAATTAATACATTATAACTATATCACTATTTTTTTTATTAAGAATAACAAAAAACATCCAGAAATAATGTCGATTCAAAGTAGAATAGGCATACTATTTATAGGAATGGCAAGATAACCTAATAATAATGATCTTTTAAAAATTATGAATTAATTTTCAAATGGAGTTACTCTCTTATGTGGACTACAATATATATTCGTTGAAAAAAAAACATTGATCCCGATAATTGGAACTGAATTTATAAAAAAAAGAAGCTGAGATACATTAGGCATAGTATCATTATTCTAATGCAAACATATTAAGCAGGTTATAGCAGACATGATCGCATAATAAAGAGACAAATATTAGCATCGCAGCGTAAAGAATTGGAATTTTAAAATATCTGTTTCTGTTTAAATGTATATATTAGACTCACGTTCTAAACGGACGAGTATTTCGTTTCATACGTTTCGTGTATATCTAACATTTTTTATACAAAAGTGTGAATTCTACTCCGATATATCATTATAAAACTTACATCTACAACATAAAGGATTACAAGTATATAATGTACATTATATATTGTGCCTACTGAGGCGAGATCAACAGCGCTCAACAGACGGGTAACAAAGCTAAACATAAACAAAATATATTGCTGTAGTCTCTACCCATTCGCAATCCAACTTCTAAAGACGTTATAATCAGACGCTTAAGCGTTACTGTTGCGCTTCTAAGTCACAGATATACCTATATTCGATACCTCCGACGTAAAACATCGTAACTGCGTTAAAAATTTACAATACATCGTAATAAAAATTTTCAAACAGAGCTATTTATGAAGCTTGAAGGATATTTGACTACATAAATGGCCATAAACATTTTGATAATCTTTATTTCGATGTACTGTAAAGTTGGTAAAAATTATACAATTTATATTGTAGTTACGGTATTATACGTGCCAAATTAACAATTGCATGCGATTATACATAATGACAGGCGTGCGAATAAAATACTTCTATGTGAAAGCGCACTTACTATTAATTAATTTATATAAATAAATATGTAAATATTCAGCTTTACATAGCTAAATGCATTTACACATAATACACAATGGACTTTGGCAGACAATACTACTGTTTCGGGATGTGACATTATATCATATGAACTCAGATTGAGTAATAAATAGTCATAGTATGATTTTATATCTATTTTTACATAAGTACATGCTGTGAGTTCTTGTAATAATGAAATTATATTATAATATTAATATATGCACACAACATAATTTTTAAAATTATATGTAGGTATGTAATTTAGGTGGAGTATCTTGTTTAACCATATGCCATTTGGTATGAGGGTAATTTTTAATAAAAAAAAACGTTTTATCAATGAACAATGAAAATATCTAGTTATAAAAAAATTATATAATATTATATAAGCTGTAAAAGTCTTAAGTAATCATTCCGATTAGTTTAATTCAATTAATGAACTAAAAATCACATAAATTTCACATAGCCGGAAATCAAAAACACAATCGCTCAAGCCCCGACACAATACAAAAATTTCTTTTTCTATAATTGCACCCAATATCCTCAGTGAATGCGTCGTACTCGCACTAAGGCAACTGAAGGTTTTATTCCTTCTAACATCGTATAGTTCCAATATAATTTACACTTAGTTTGACAATCTAATTAAAAAACTATAACATGATAGAGTAATCGCCATCTATTTCTTTTTATTGCATAGAAACATTATATACTAGAGCGAGAAAAACGAGCAAAATGCCCATGGATATATTCAGTATGCTAAAACTATCTTGATCTCTCTTTAAATACACAATAACAATAATATTTTAGAATAGTATCTTCCCTGTTCTTTATACAGACATTAAATATGAAAGGGAACTTTAAAGGGAATATACAAAGAGGAGTCACCAGCTCCTAATTGATATTTCCATTATTATTGTGAATAAAACAATTAAAAGAGAAATACTTTCTCATTTTTTTTACAATAAAATAAAAATAAATTTATTTAAAACACAACAGAAAAATAAGGGCATAGATCTGCAGAAATTAATAGTCGTCTCTATAAGGTTGTTTTGAAAATAGCTATTTTGAGAAGTATTTTTTAATTGGCGCATACAAGTGTATTATGAATTTACACTCTGACAATTTACTACTTAAATGCTGGAAGCTTAGCAAATATAATACTTTTGTATCGAAATAGTGAATATGTTCAATACGTAATATGTACTTATGCCCATTATACAACTGCAATTTAGTTTCAGACTTGTCACGACTTTGTTCAGATTAATTTTTAGGACAACGCGAAATATAGTTACAAGATATGATGACCTCCGTAACTTCATTTTAGCACAAATTGTGTAAATTTTAATGTTTGGAATTTAAGGGCAATTCATAAATTTATACTTGCTTGAGTTACAATATTTTACCATATCTATGTTGAAATGTAATCATGTTACCTTATTACGGGAATATTTTAGAAACTAAACGCCCGGCGCTAGTGTCTTATTTAGAATATGAGCTCATAACTATATTTTGACATGCCTAAGAATACCGCGACTTGTATAGACACAGCAAAAGCTCTTAGCGACTTCATATCGTGCATCATCGGCTCTCGGTGTAGTGCAAAGTAAGTGAAGTGTAGTGTAATTGATTGTAGTGTAGTGTATAGCTTACGCGTATGTGGGCGAGGGGAGAGGGGAGGGGGGTCAATCTATTGGCGGCGGCTGTGCGGGAATGTTCGACGGCGGCGCTGTTAGATAACCCGCTGTATGTGGAGCACCTGTTACGACAAAAATCAATGTAAACAGCAAATAATCCCAATTATAATTTCACATAAATACAAAGTTAATTTGTTAAACACCAACAACCTCTCAAGACTAGAGAGCTGACATCATAAGCAACAAGTCAACATTTGATCTACGACGTGACTAACATAACTCGATGCTTACTAAAACTTGAGCAAGAAATATTTTTCTTTTGATAAGTTTTTTTGCTGTCCTAATATTTAAATGTATGTTTTATTATATATAGGACATATAGAGAATATAAAATTAAATTTTATTTTTGTAAGAGAGTAAAATGTAACGAAATGGAAACACGCGACTAACAGCCAATTGCACGAAGGTCCATAAAATTATTCATTAGTTTAAAGCGACATTATCCATACAAATTTGACATTCATTAGAGCTTAAAGGCGTCATTAAACCTTAATGGATGTATGTGCAACTGACGTTGAGTATAATATGACAACAGACGCTGCTGTATAGAAGACGGTAGCAGTGCATTTGACATTTATTAGAGCTTAAAGGTGTCATTAAATCTTAATGGATGTATGTACCACAGACGCTACTGTATAGAAGACGGTAGCAGTGCACTGACCGGTGAGGGAGGGGGGCGGCGCGGGGGCGGATATGAACAGGTCGTGCCGCTGCGTGGCGTACTGCTGCCACACGCGGCTACGCGCCAGCAGCGAGCGGACGCGTTCCCCGTGCGCCGGAGAACGCGACATCGCCTTCAGAGCACCCACCAACTGCGCGGCCGTGTGCCCTTCGAGACGACCCTCCAGCAGCGTGAGCAGTTCCGAGATCAGATCCGTTTCCAGTGCCTGTATAATTATGAAACGTTCGATTATGACGATAACTAAACAGAACGAATAATTAGTCTTATTTAACGAAAATAAAATTACGGTGTAAAATTACTTTTCACTCACACTCAGCCTGGTTTAGGGTACAGATCGTTCAACAATAGTTGAAAGATTTAAGGTAGCAGAAACCATGTATATCTGATCTTCGTTGTTAAAAAAACACTATTTGAAAGGCAATGTGACGAAGTTAAGCACACAGAGCCATCGTTGGTGTACATTAACACCTAGACCCAAATACTAGCTAATCGGTGCCACATTATAAAAATAAAAATTCATCATTTTAACGATAAGCTGCAAATAAGTAATGAAAAGTCTTTATTGCTGTTAACAGAGCAAAAATATTATCACAATGACAAAATAATATATAAATTATAATAAAAAAAATACCTGTGAAACGAGCCGGTCCGTATTGACGTTAGTATTGAATATGGTGGCGAGAGCTTCGCATGCGCAGCCGACTACATCGCGGCTCGCCTTTATAGCGCCCTTCAGACCCGCCATCACGTCCGTTTGACATAACGCCACTACACACGCCTGGAACACAAACATATATTCAACATATTTAATTATCAATAAGAAAATGATTAATTGCCTCAAATTACAAAACTTTTTTAACCACAGAAGCAAATGGTACAAGCTGCTGCTCCTACTCAATGCTGATTTTTAACCACACTTCTTTTGAGCCCAAACGGTCAAATGTGAGCATTATAAAATTTTATAAATCTCACATTTGACCATTTGGGAAAGAAGTGTGGCTAAAATTTTACAACAGTCATTGAAAATATCTTCATGGTGAAAATATTTTAAAATAATTTGGAATCAGAGAGCAGCGAATCCGTTAATTACTTGATTGCCGGTGTGCCTCAAGGCGGCGTTTTTCTCCTCTTCTTTTTCCTTATTTATCAATTTTCTCACATCCACCCTTTCAACCTCATCTGTACGCTGATGATTTGCAATTGTGTATATATAGATATTGTATTTTTTATATACTATGTGTGTTAAACTTAGCAGTACATTATTAGAAACTATTTTTATAAAGATTGCTATAATCATAGTTTGATTTTTCGAACTAATTACGCGATTTTGAGTACTAATTTATCAAATCAAAATATGTCCTAAGAATCCACATTATTACAACTCATCAGTTATTTTTTAAATATGTTATTATTTGGCTGACTGCACCACTGGCCACTCACACAAACTCCCTATATAATTACAAGTATTACCTGCACATACCGCGCTGTGCACAGTTGCGTCTATGACAGTATGTAACGGTGTGCCCTACCACCGTTTATTTTGTCCTAGGTTTCCGCATGCAAACTGTTTGTCTTTGATATTCAACATCATTTCTTTTTATTATTCACTTTTCGTAATTTGAAATTTTGACTAATCAAATATACTCTTTATGGATGTCAGTTCGTAAATAATTCTTCTGTTGTGAATATTGTAAATCGTATAAATTTAAATATAAAAATATTATTAATGAAGATATGTTATTAAAATAAAATGACAAATTAAAAAAAATAAAAGTTTATCCTGAAACTTGGATGATCCAAGTTCTTATCAAGAAACCCAAAAAAGGGTTTCTTTTCTTTATCCTTTATCTTTTATATAAATTAAATCCATACTCAAGCTAGTCTTTCATTAATAGCCTTTCATTAATATGGATGACGACAGGGTAAAAAAAATACAATTTTATTTAGTCCGTCAGTCAGATAATAGAAAAATATTAGATACGTATTTTTTTTACTTCAATTTAACAAGAAATAGTTTAGATAACAGACATTAAGTTGAGAAATGGGGGCTCACTACGTCACAGTTTAGTAGAAAACGTACCATAACGTGACGTCATGCGAAATTTCAACTCCATGTATCACCGTAATTTTCTGATTAGGAAAAAAATAAAAAAATACGTGTTTAATATTTTTCACCACTCTACCTGACGTCGTCATCCCTATTAGTCGAAGCACCGTACCCGTAACAAGTGTACGCACCTGCGTGTGTACGAGCGCGGCCAGTACGGGCACGCAGTGGTCGGGGCAGGCGGGCAGCAGGCGCGCCAGCCGCGGCAGCTCCCCCAGCGACGCGCACGCCTCCCCCAGCGCGGGCCGCGCGCGGACCAGCGCCGCCAGCGCCGCCGCGCACACACTACCGCGGCTGCCCTGTATATATATATATATTATTGTATACTCTTTATTGCACCAAAAACTAAATTAACATAACAATAGTAGGTAAATCACAAGCAAGGGTGGACTATCTCTATAAGAGATGTCTTCAAGCCAACCAGACGGTGGCAGATCAAGCAGTAACGGGAGGTGACAAGTGCATAATTGTAAAATTTAATGTGAATTAATAATAACATAAATACATGTAGGCATGATATAAAAAAAATTGTATATATTGTTGAGCGTTGTCAATTCTTTCTCGGATAATAAAGTATGCTATACTTTTTTAGATAGGAACATTGCAAACGACAGATTTATAATCGAACGGGCTCAAATTGTACCGCGAATAACTAACGAAGTACCCCCGGATTTAATACAGTGTACAGTGTATGTCCTCGGTGACTAAATACTGTACACTGAGTGTGTGGCATTTGATCACTTATTCTTACTTGAATGTTAATATTAATGAATGTGAAATATGTTGATGGAGATTTATTTAGACGCTAATAAAATTTGTTATCGTGTTAAATAATTGCCTTGGTGTATAAATAAACAAGGCACATTGTTTATTGCACATTTTAATGAAGTACAATAGCATAATACATACCTCTGAAGAATCTTTAGCTAGCGAGGATAGAGTCTCCGTAAGTAATTCCTGCAAGAACCGCTTGGGACTGCGCAGGGCCCAGTGCGGATGTTGCAGGAACAGCTTCAAGTATACTCCCCCCACCACCACCTCCCCGGGGGGAGCCCACTCCGCTCCAGCCGTTCCATTAGCGGCTCGCTCCATTGTCTCCCGATCTTCGAATGTTGCATTAGGATCGCGGAGTTGCGTCGACTGATGCCTGATAAACAATATAAAAAGATAAGAGTACTTGTACATAGATGTGTTAGGCAGGATAGATAGAATATATTTAAATAATCCTGCTTTTAAAATCAAACCAGTAGTTTGAGTATCAATTACAAACAAACAAAAACACCATTGGGTTGGCTACTTGACTGTTTGGGGGGAGAGTATTTTAAAACTTATTTTATGATCATATTAAACCACTCTCAAATTTATTTTTCTCAAAAAGTATAAATAAATAAGAGAAAAACATTTTTATTCGTGTATTCATAAATTTAGGGATATTTTCTCGTGTCCAAAGTCATGTGACATTTCGAGCTGTGACATCACATCTCAATAAACATGAGTACTGGTTGCATTGGCAACAAAGACTTTTTGGTTCTTGTAAACTATAGATTAAGTTAATTTGCCAAAACTTTAACTTAGAATTTTAACTAAAGATTTTACTTAGAATTTATTTCAAAATAAAAAATACTACATTTTGTAATTGACATATGAGTTACCATTTTCCCATTTTGACCATTTATTAGTCAAAATGGGAAAATGGAGGAATATTAGTTACCATTTTGATTATAACTGTAGAGTAGTCAATTAGTATAAATAATTAGTTTACCTATCTCGTAGCTGCGCGAGATGCATAGCGACCCTGAGTCTGGTATCATCGCTCCACACCAGTTCGGGGTGTTCATGTTGGGCATCGAACATGTGCACCGCACTCGCCGCCGCCCCCTCGCGCATCGCCTCAGCGAACACGCCGGGCATATACCGGGATATCGTTAGCCTTACCTAACCAAAACATAAGTGACGTGTATCGAACAGATTGGTATTGAAAAGGTTAATATATCACAGAACACAGAAAGACGTTAGAAGGGCCTTGTGGGCGTGGCAGTGTAGCCACGATCCTGGACAAATGTACAGGATCGTGACTTCACCACGCGATCGCGATGTTTAGTCATTCACGAACGCGCGCGCTGTAAGTACTGTGAAACACGCCACTAAAAGTGTTAAAAATGCCGACTTGCGCAGTTATTAATTGCAAAACAAGAAGCCCATCCTCAAGTTGGTCCAAAGGAAGGATTTCTTTCCATTAGTAAGTAGAACACTTCTCAAATTTAGTATTTTTAGTCGAAATTCGTGAAATGTTATCAAAAGTGTGAATCACAAAAAATATTTCCAAGAAAATATACATTGCTGGAGAAGTGCGCATATTTATTACATTGCGTCGTACTAAGCACGTAATGTAAAGAACATCGCGAAATCACCGTTTTAAATAGCAACATAATAGATTACGGTAGATGGGTAGTGAAGTGCCTGGAAACATTTAATCGATTCTTGGTATGTTAGGTAGTAAAAACTAAATAAAAGTATGGACGATAAAAATAGTGGTAATAAAAAATAAATTTAATCAGAGATTAACCATATTGACTTCGTTTGGTATGCGTTTGTATATTAATTTAATAATGAGTGTGGTAATAAGTCTGTTTTTATATTCTTAATATTGTAACAGAAAACTAGTTTTTTTTTATTATTTTGAACCATTAACAACAATACTTTTTAAATCATCGGAATCCGTTCAGGATAAGTTCCAATAGCATTTATTGTACTGATAGTATTTTTTTTATTTTGTATATATTTATTTACATTATATTGTTTGTCAATATTACTAGTTTCATTTAAGCGATGTTGCCGATCTTATCTGTTTACTTGATACGAAATCGAGTAACGTAACGTAAAAAAAAACCTACTATTATTATTAATAAACAAACATATTTATATGCATAAATATTTAAGCTCGACTAGTACCGATTCAATGTTAGTTCATTGGTAATTTAAATATTTCTTATTGAATCAACCAACTAATTAAGAATTTATATCTAAAGAAAAAAGATAATGTCTCATTTAATCAATACAATTCAATGTATATCCAATATAATATAAAGAAATCATTACTCTAGTATCCTTTCAATTAATCGACTTGTTGTTTTTCAATATCGATAGTAAATAACTTTATGTCAATCACTAGTGTGATATGTCAAATTAAAATGGCTTTTACACGTTTATTGCGCACTATAGATGTCTGTTATGGTTGAGCGTGATTGGTTATAGTTATATTGGAGCGTTCTGATTGGCATGTTTAAAATACAAGTGTGTGCATATCTTTTGTATAATTGGTCTAATTATTCGTCTGATGTACGGCGGACTAAAAGTGGGGCAAGACTGGCTACATCGGTTTTCGTACAAAGGATGCATGATCGCCTTTCTAACCTCTTTTCCGTGTTCTGTGATATATAGTACTAGCTGATCGGACAGACATTGTGCTATCTTAATTATGTAATTTTCCAGTATTCTGTCAATTCTATGTCAAACGTTGTAAGGTTATATTAAAAAAGTTTATAGTATCCAAAGCACTAAGATTGGATTAGAAAAAAAATATGGTGGTTATTATATTCTTAAGTTTTAAAATTTTCCACATAATTTTTATTTTCTTTCATAAGAACCTTCTAGTGTCCGACTAAAACTGGTTTTTACAACCGAAACCGAAACTTCCTTACAAAGATCATATTTTAAGAGAAAAATAAAGAAAAGGTTTTTAGAATCAGTCAGGCTTTATTTTCTTTTCTTTAAATCACGAAGCTATTCAGTCTTAGACATTTTCATCATGATAATCAACATACTTAACAACCCCTCAATCCCCTCATTAAAGGAACAAATAATTGTGCTTTTAAAGTACTAAAAATAGATGAGGTGTTTATTTGAGCAGTTAGATTATCCAATCAGGTTTTTTCAAAAAAAAAAAAAAAGTTAAAATTACTTGTTTAAGTATTTCACATCACAATAAGAACTTACCAATTAAGTAATAATCAAAACAAAAAAAAATATTTGAGTCCAATACAGTATTGTATCGAGTCAAATCCATTCGAATCGCGTTTTCAGTAGATAAAATCGGACAAAGGGTTTACTACGAATACGAACAATATTCATTTGATCACGGAAATGTTTTTCGGAAAATGTCTTATCCATGTTCTTCCTTCTAAGAGTATACAAGTGCATACTGTTCTACATACTCTCATATTCTTCTAAGAGCATACAATTACCAAAAATTATTTTAACTACTCCCATCACCGATCATTGCCTCTAAACATACCTTAGGACCATGTAGTTTATCAGCCATCATGCGCGCTAACAGTTCTACCGCAGCCTCTCTCGTTTCAGGGACTTTACTATTGCTAAACAGATCTAATAAATATATCACACCACCTGCAAAAGAAGTTTTAACATTGTTAATATAATACCCTATGAAGGTAATATGATAAATCCACTTCTTAATCCTTTTTATGGCCATTTCCTGATTAATTATTTTTTTCCTAAGTCTATTGACATTTATTTGAAAGTAGTCAAACACTCAGTGTCATACTTACCCTTCGCGAGTGCTTCTCTTACGAGGGCCGTGTTAGCCAGCAGCGCTGCGAGCGCTGCAAGCGCGGCCGCCGCATCAGGCCCGGCTACACGAGCCAGCGGCAACAGCGCTAGAAGGTGACCGAGTACTGCGCTAGCCGCTATGTCCTCCACGCACTCCCGACTGCCCGCGGCCGCACGGACAGCTTGCAGCGCGGCCGATTGGAGTTTAGGCTGCGACCGAGCCGAGAGTAGACCGAAGATCAGACCGAACTGTCCTATACACTGGATTTCTACACCTATAAAACGACATGACGATTGACTCACCTATGTTAGTTATTATATAATATAAAAAGAAGTACTCTTATTTGATAAACTACGACAAACTGAGATAAACTAAATTCATATCATGTTAAAATCGCAAGCATAAAAGAGCATAGACTTGGTCATTAAAAAATAAATATTAATTCAATAAATTAGAACATGTACTTGATCTATGACTATCAAAAGGAAAACAGCTTAAATTGTTAATGGGTAACATACTGGCAATTACTGGCAATTTTGACAAAATACTTATTATCACGCTAATATTTCTAAATTTCAACACTATTACAGAAAAAGTAATCTTACCCGGATTCTTGATAATGACATTAGCAATACCAGTGAGTGCTAACGTTAGGTGTTCCACTCTCTCCGGCGTCATATCCATTTTGGTTTGTTCTTCTATGAACTTCAGTAAGTCTAAAATTAACTGTTGCGGATTCTGTGGAATGTACAATAATAAATAAAGGTTTGTTTCTTGGTTTTCTTCGCTCACCCAAACAATATAAGAAATATTAGATATCTTATAATAAATTCAAAAACCCGAAACAAAAATTCAATAATATTGGATCGTCTTAAAAAAACTGTAATCGAAGTAAAAAGAATACAACTAAAGAAAATAGGAGGAATGTGCTTAATAAAACTAATACAAAATATATTACCTCCACTGGCCAATCAGGTTGCTCATTGTAAATATCAATGTAGACACCACCAACGCACACGAGCCCTTCATGTGCGGAGTAAACGAACGGTTCCACCAATGGAGCATCCTCTTCATCAGACAATCGTGTATTCCGTAACGTGTCCTGTAGTTCCGCACGCGTGCTGTTATCCCATACTAAATAAGGATTCCGCCAGTTCGACGTTAGAGTTTTTAACAACTGTGAACAATGAAATTGTAATTTATTCGAGATTGTTATATATTTATGACTATGACTTATGACTAATGTGCTGGTTACTCTGTACTAATTAAGTGAATGATATTTAAAGAAATCACAAAAAGGAACGGCCCAATAATACATCCCTGAGGTATATCGCTTGTTGATTCTATAAATGAAATTAGATTTTCCTCGTTTTTAAATACGTAATACCTTTATATTTAATAAATTTCGCATTCATACTGAAAAATATTCTTAATGAAAAATACATTTTGAAAACTAAGTGGTTTTTTTAAACGTTTTATCTTAAGAATATTTTTCAGTATTAATGCGAAATTCATCAAATATAAACATAATACAGAAACATAATACCTGTTATTTGCATACTTTTACAGTACGTTTTATCATTAAATATTATTATTTGCTTAGTATATATTCCAAAAATTGTAGGTAAATCATAATATATAGTACCTACACTCAAACTAACAATTGTTATTAACAAATCTACTCCGCTGCTAAGGCAATCTTTGTATCTATTATGCCTTCAACATCTGCTAATCCAGTAAAGACTTTATGTGCCTTCTCATAAAAACCTATCTGACATTCGGTACAGTCTGTTGTCAGCCTTCCTTACCGCCTTAGATACCAGACTGAACAGCACTGACCGCTTTGGCATCAAGCTCCTATCAACAAACAATGTCACTTCTTTTTTTCTTCCTACCATTCTTCCAATTCTATTTAGGATCACCAGTGATCGTCTTCCTCTTCCATTGTTCTCTTTAATATCATAATCCATATGATTCCATCGATGCTTCTCAAGTTTCTATTTACCATTTTGTGTATTTTATTCCGATTCAGTACATATTCTTACAGATTTGACTTGTATTTATCGAAATAAACTTACTTCATGTTGATCCGGTTCCGCCAGTCGTTTACAAAGATACGGTGTAAGTAAGATGTGCAGCGCATCACGTATAAGCTCATCAATCGGCGTTTGCTCTTCGTGCGGACCGTACATTGCCGCTAACGCTATTACACACTGCTTCGCGAGTCGGTTCGCTTCCTCCTAAAACATCAAACGCCATTAAAAACTTAATATCAATACAATATATTAAAGTACTGTATATATAATGTAATACAACACCGTGTAATTAAAATAAAAATATGAAATATCTATTTAAGGCAGTCGTTTAAACGCTAACAAGGAAGCGACTGATTGCTGGCCGTTTTCTACTGCAGCGCGGCGGGCAGCAGCGCGCGCAGCGACGTGTTTGTACATATCGCTATATGACCTGTTTGTTGGCTTGCGGCGCGGCCTCCACGCCGGACTCGGTGAGCGTGTAATCGTACTGCAGCGCGGCGGGCAGCAGCGCGCGCAGCGACGTGTTTGTACATATCGCTATATGACCTGTTTGTTGGCTTGCGGCGCGGCCTCCACGCCGGACTCGGTGAGCGTGTAATCGTACTGCAGCGCGGCGGGCAGCAGCGCGCGCAGCGACGTGTTTGTACATATCGCTATATGACCTGTTTGTTGGCTTGCGGCGCGGCCTCCACGCCGGACTCGGTGAGCGTGTAATCGTACTGCAGCGCGGCGGGCAGCAGCGCGCGCAGCGACGTGTTTGTACATATCGCTATATGACCTGTTTGTTGGCTTGCGGCGCGGCCTCCACGCCGGACTCGGTGAGCGTGTAATCGTACTGCAGCGCGGCGGGCAGCAGCGCGCGCAGCGACGTGTTTGTACATATCGCTATATGACCTGTTTGTTGGCTTGCGGCGCGGCCTCCACGCCGGACTCGGTGAGCGTGTAATCGTACTGCAGCGCGGCGGGCAGCAGCGCGCGCAGCGACGTGTTTGTACATATCGCTATATGACCTGTTTGTTGGCTTGCGGCGCGGCCTCCACGCCGGACTCGGTGAGCGTGTAATCGTACTGCAGCGCGGCGGGCAGCAGCGCGTGCAGCGCCCCGGCGCGGGCCAGCAGCGCGCGACATGTGGCCGACGCTGCTAAAGCCGCCACCGCCTCCGCGCCCGCACAAGCGCAATCCGCTAGGTGCTAGAGATCAATTACCATATGTAATACAGGGTACGAATCTTCTGTTTTCATTTACACTTTCACAATTTTGGACACCCTTTATTTTATATTAAACAGAATACCTCACGTAGTCTTGTACATCAACAATTACGTGAATTCTATGGCTAATAATAACAATTAGAATATTTCATATACATACCGAACATGCAGCCATTTTGTATATAAGGTGTAATATTATTATATACCACTACTTCGTGGAGTGGATGTGTTAATTATACTGAACGACTTTTACTATGGGAAAAACAATTAATTTACGAAAAAATAATTAGCTTGTAGGTATTTACCTACCTAGATTGTAGATACTACAATTTTATATGAAACAGCTGAATAGTTTTTTCATAAATTCATTGTTGACCCCATAGTAAAAGTTGTTCAGTATAATTAACACACCCATCTGACCGGGTTCTGACATGTAATAATATTACACCTTATTATGCATTTGAACATCCAAATACAGATGAAAATATGAAATAAATAGAAAGAACAAACAAAAATACTATAAAAATACAATCGATATTATGTATATTAGGTAACGTAGACGATATATTTACCGGTCTCCTGAGCAACGGCACTAGATCGTGGCACAGTAGCGGCATGCCGGCGCACACGTCCCTGCACGCCTCGAAGGTGGCGGCGACGGCGAAGCAGCGCGCGCAGTGGGCGCACACCGCCGCGCCGATGTCGCCGGGCCGCGTGCGCTCCGACAGCACCGGCACGCAACGCGACATCGCCTCGTGCAACACCTACGACCGCAATGTTTATCATAACGCGGGGGAAATGCATCTTAAACCTCAGACCAGGGCTCTCCGACCACCCCGTCCAGAAAAAGACAGGTTAATGTGGAGGGTCTACGGATTCGATCCCCACACTCGTATGCTTGCTTGCTAAGGGGTGAATTTACTCTAAGAAGTGCTAAATAAAACCAACCCGTTTGAATGCTGTAAAAACACTGATTTATTTTAAAATTAGTTGTCCAACGAAAATAAAAGTGCAGCGTAGCAATTGTAGGTATGTAGGTTATTGTGTAATTTATTATATTAATATTAATTAGTTCTAAGTAGGTACATTGGCTCGTACAGAGGGCCTACCCGCTGTTCATTCATCGTAAAGCGTTACAACTTTAACCAATAAACAATAGCGATTTTCGACGTCCCCAAACATGCACATCGTACCGGTTGCGGAGGAGCGGGGAAGTGGATGGTTAAAATAAAGACGTGGATCAGCTTGAGGTAAACACAATATTCGCGAGTGAAAAATTTTAATGTAATGCGTTTATTATGTAATAAAGAATAATTTTAAATGATTTTTCAAAATTACACTAATACCCTACTCATAGGTATATTCAAAAATTCTATTATAAACGTTGGTATAAATATCCAAGTCGATTAGAATATACTTATAATCACTCACTTGATTAATCATTATTTTTGTATAATGATATTCCGATATCTATGATTCAAATACAGAACTTCGATAACACAACAACTCTTGTTTTTACTTTTCGTTGAGCCCATTTCCTATGAGAAAACACTTAGAACAATGTCTAGAAGATTCTGTTTCCAAAAAATATTTAAAAGTACAAGAGAGAAAATAATAGCGACAAGCCTTGATATACATATGTTTATATAATTTAATGTAACTAAATAGTTATTTTTAAGTTTATTTATTACATTGTAGGAAATTTAAACAAGTTGTTTCTGAAAATATTCTAATACTAATGTCATCATGATCACTTTTATTTGATACACATGTTATGAAAATGCCACCTTAGGAGATAATTATGTATTTAGAGTATAGTCATTTTATTACTTTAAAGAAAACACTTCAATTTTACATCCCTATAATTCAGCTGGTTGCACAAACGTCCAAGTTCAAAGTGACATTACCCATACAAATTTGACATTTATTAGAGCTTAAAGACATTATTAAACCTTAATGGACATGTGCAACTAATTGTTTATCTTGGGGCGTCCACTATCGCGTATACAAAATTTTATAATTATGTATCGTAGCTAACCATGCATCAACTAAACTAAACCTGCAAATTTTTTTACTTAATCTGTCGAGTATATAAAATACAATTGCAAGATCTTACGAACACACACACATAAATTGCATGCTAAATAAAAGCTTTTAATAAACGATATTCTCACCTGTAACCCGCCCTCGCGTCTCAACTCCTCGGCATTGAGAGCGGAACAGCTGACTGTCGCGTGCGCGAGCTCGCACGCGGCGGGCAGGAGGGCGGGCGCGTCGCCCACAGCGAACAACTGTTCCGCCTCCGTCTCCAAGCGTGCCGTGCGTAATAGCTGCGGGTAGCCCGCGTACTTGTACGGGGCTAGCACTAACATCAAACGTAAAATATCACAGTTATATATTAATAAACCCAATTTACTCATCACACATAATACACAGATTGCAATAGGGTGTTTGACACTTTTCTGAAAACTATTTTAAATCACTGTTTGATTCATTATAAACACACTGTCAATAAATTTGTCTGACAAAAAATAATTTCTTGAAAATCTGTTCCATTTTCGATAAGAATAATTATAAAGTTTATATAACCAAAATCGTGCACAAAAAAAACACTGCTCTATGTAGTGTCATTGATCACGTGGTATTTGTATGTATAACCTATTTATCAACTATTTATTTACCAAGTAAACAAATAGTATTACAGAAGAGAAATTGAAGTTAAATTCTATGTTTTGTATCTACTCTGATTTTATTTGCACTTTATTGTCTCGTGTCTGAGTGTTGTGGTACCTTTGTTGTCTCAGATACTCCATAATACAGGGGCTTTAGCTCCTCATATTGGAATTAGCAATGTATGTGTAAAATATAATGATAATGATGATAAATGTAAAATATATAAAAATGGGCTAAAAATTGTATGTATAAATACAATTTTGCCTATCTCTAATAACACCGTTTTGAAATGACAGCTTCCTGTTAACGTGTGACGTCACACGCCGGTAAACAGAACAGAATAACAGGATGTTTTGGTTGTTCATTAAATTTCTAAAAATATTGCATTTTCTTCACGTTATTTTACTAAAGCTAAACATATTTTGTCTGAAGATTCTAAGAAATAAACTTTATTAGATTATTATCTAACAGCATGACCAAAATATGCAACTTATTTTTAATAGTGTCAAATACCCTATTGTTTCAAAACAATGACTACCCGGAAGTACGTTGATCGTTCAGTTGGTCTAATTTCAGAATCTATCACAATCTCATTCAAAGTTAAAGCTATTGTGCTAGCGATTTATAGTTTTATGTACCATTTATAGTCGCAATTACTTACCTAACGTCATAATATTCGAAATTAAAATTAACGCTTGCCTTAGACAATTACAATTAACGTCATATTAACAATATCGTTCAATCATAACTTACCATCTGAATATCTCCTGAACAGTATTGTCTGTGTTCGTAATATGAGCACGATGTTATTCGCATTGGGCCCATCACCAGTCCATACGTTTCTGCTACAAAGGAACTCGTACGCTTGATTCACAGCTTCAAATCGATCCTAATGCAAAACAAGTTAGCTATACAATTACATTCTTTTTTATTTATTTCCACATTGTAGTCTAAAAAAGTTGTTACATAAATGACCGAGTTCATCTTACGGTGAAGTAAAAAAAGCCTCTTTTCACCTTTGGAATATACATAGGATTAAATATACTTGATCATACACAACTCTTAATCAACCTTCATCAATCAATTGTTAACCTGTAGACGTGTTAGCAAACTACTAGAATTCATTAAATAGGGCATAATGAAACATAATAATAATAAAAATATTCACGCATGTAAATCTGATGTGAATACACATATTATCATTTTATTTATAATATTACATAGGTAGTGAACTTACATTAATCAACTTAATAAATTGTGCACTGATTAAATTTTTCTCCTGATTTTATTGACTTGTCATTTTGCTGTACCCGACAGGGTCCATAGTTTGAGTCTATGTTGTCGTCTGACACTATAGTGTTACATACCGATGTTCAATCTATGTCACACTTTCAAAAACTGTTTTAAATTAATTAATATGGGTACTTAATCCTAAACAAATGTTGTTTTATGTAAATAAGTCTTATTGTGCACCCAAAACTAAATTTAAAATTTAACCGTTTAAAGAAACCGCGTGAGCGATGATTTCAGTGAAAAGTTAAAAATTCAGTATATCATTATAATTACACTTTGATTGTTTCCCGCGCTTTTCCTGGTAAGTTTTACGACCGATTTAACCACAAATTACGTCTGATTGACATACACCTGCGGACTACAAATATAAATCATTATTATTTAGCAAAAATATTCGATGTATAATCTTTAAAATTTATGAACTTTCCAATCACACACAATTTTTTTTTATCTAACAGGGTCCTCTGCTCTGTTTCAAATAATACTTGTTACTGTTTATTTTAATTAAAATAAAAAGCATAAAACAAATAATTCGGTAAATTAAAATTAAATCAAACCTTTTTATAGCCGTGAAAACACTGTCCTTCATATTCATAACGTCATTCTGTACACTAAACAGATGCATAGAGTAGAAGATTAAATGATGTCAATAAAACAAGAACAATGCCATCTAACGATAGATTACGAAATAAAAAGTTACAAATAAACTAAGAACAGCGCCAACTACGAATTTCATTTATAACCTTATGACTAATTCGACAGCTGTCTCCAGTGACGTCACAAAATGGCGGGTAGTGTTTCAAAATCACGACTTAATTTCAATACAATAAGATAATCGTGTTATTTTAGGACACAAAATCGGGACCTCTATGTTTATTTCGTCGCGCACGCCGCTAGCCGAATGATAGATATCTTGAGACGTTTGTTGGCGTTGACGAAACCACCGTGTGCTGGTAACACACTAGCATGCATCAAGACGGTGTAAATTTTAGTTTTTGTGAAATTCCGTGACTTACTATTTTTCACTATCGAAATTACACTGTTGTTGTTTCTCATCTTTGGGCAGGGGCACCCCAATACCAGCTTCTCCCTCTGCTTGTTGCTTCACTGTGCATCTTCTATCGCCTTTACTACTGGGAATGCTCTGAGGAATTGTTCGGACTCATACCTGCCGCTAGTTTCCGCCATCGTTCCACGCGACAAGAAATCCACGCCTATCATTTGGATAGTTGGAAGTCCTCAACTGTGCGTTTTTCTAGAAGTTTCCTGCTTCGCACAGTCAAACTCTGGAACAGTTTGTCGCCAGCGGTATTTCCAGACCGATAGGACTTCAAACTTTGAAGCGTAGAGCATATTCGTCCCTCAAAGGCCGGCAGCGCGCTTGTAACTTCTGGTGTTGCAGGTGTCCATGGGCGACGGTAATCACTTACCATCAGGTGATCCGTCTGCTCGTCTACCCCCTATCCCATAAAAAAAAATAAGGCGGTATATAACTGACCCGTCCGTCCGGGTTCTTGTCGGGGTGGTACTGCTGCGCGAGCCGGTAGTACGCCTTGCGCACGGCCGCCTCGTCGTGGTGGGCGCCCGCCAGACCGAGCGCGCCGTACGCCTCGTCCGCGGTCATCGACGCCGGCTTCTTCTCCACCTCGCGCCGCCACGCCTCCAATACGTCTTTCAGCAATGCCACCTTATAACACAGAACCACAATAGTCATATACAATTCGATATTATATTCCTATAGATTAATTTAGGCAGGCCTGTTTGACAGTGTTACTATATGAGCAAAATTTAAGTGTTAACATTATACTTAATATCGATTTACTATCTGAACTTTTAAATTATAGTACACGTACAAGATTTTTGGTTCAGTAAATTTAGAAAATAAACGTTTCTATACTGTCTCAGATATTTTCAATGGTTAAATCGGATATCTTTTTCTTTTTAATTGTATAGTTATGGTTGTATAGTTGGCCGTTCGGCATCTGCAATAGTTAATACCAAACCACACACCAATCCGCACAGGGTTGATTCATCAAATTTGATTCTTTCGATAGAGAAGGCCCATTAAGTGGAGTAGAGACATTAATGGGCTGCTGCTGAATTTAAAATAAAGTCTCACCGGATCAGGTATCGGCCAATCTGGAAACTTGTGCGTGTCGCACAAATGTCTCAGGTAGAACACGTTGCAGAACAGCTCTCGTTCCAGGTGTGGGTAGCGTACAGCCGGTATGGCCAGGTACGGGTACCGGGCGGCCACGTGGGCGCGGAGACGAGGCGTGAACTCGCCTATGTGCGCTGCCACCTTCATGATCAGGATACGTCTGCCGAGTTACAATAACCCAACTAGAATGACTTTAGATACTTATAAAGCGCTAATGTCAATCCCTAATTGCTTAAAATTCCTTCATCAGCCAATAAAACGCGTTGTTACCAAGAAAACTGTAAAACTAAGTTAACTTTCATAATCAGACAAAAGCGCTGATAACTGACTGCTGATTAGTCTATGATGTGAATTAATTCAAAATGAAAACATACAGGTAGTAAAGACATTTTACTTGTGCTTATGAAGTTACCAGAGAGACAGATAGGGTGCCGCGATGTCCACTTCTCCATCTCTTTCTCTTACAGGCAGCCGTATTTCGTATCTACTTCTACGAATGCAAATAATGTATTTGGCAATAAACATCTGACATAGAAGCTCGTGTTAATGATAGTTCACGAGGGACATATCTAATCAGTTAACAAATTGACTGACGTAACGTCACAATATCGTAATATTTTTTTAATATATAGAGTAAAAACAAACCTCATTTCCGAGTTCCATATAGCTTCAGGCGTGTCCCACTCGCCGAGGAATATCTGTGCGAACTTGTCAGCGCCGTGGTTCTCGAGGTAACAAACCATCGCTTCAGGCAACAGTTGACCGAGAACCGACCGCTGCATTATATCTGAACTTGTCTGTGAATATATTTTTTATTATCTAGCATGTTTACATGTAAATTAAAAAAAAACATAGACTACTTTAAAAAATGTCAAATCATACGTAGTAAAACCTTGTTTTAATGAAAATTCATTTTGCGAGAATCAGACATTTTGTGGTGCAAAAAAAAGCATTTTCAACTAATTTATTTTGTAAGCTACTAAAACAGAAAAAAAGCTACCCCAATCAATTCCCGCGACTTCTGGGGATCCGCGAGTAAATATTGTGCTACAACCTTTTCCATAAACTCCTCAACAATAATAAATATGCCACCTGTTCTAGCGAAATTTATAAATACATTTTCAAGTAATTTTTGCAATACAAATGCTTCGAAATTTATTCCTTTTTAATAAAGAGGCAGTATAACTGCAAAAAATAAAAGTTTATTTTATATAAAAAAGAAACTATCTTAACTAACTTAAATGACAGTACATACTCACTTGATCAGCTTTAAACGCTTGCTTCATATGTGTGAGACGCAGGAACCTTGCTATCGGCAGCAGGTTTGAACCCGTGTACAATAACATAAAGTAGAATACGCCTGTAAGATATAATTTGGAAATCTCTGGATTGTCTTGCATTATCTCGTAAAGTAGAGTTGCCACCTACAAAATAAAATATATATCCTGAAGAACTTTCAATTTAAATTATAGTAAGTTAAGAAAAAACTAATTCAACTTACCTTCTCGACCAGTATAGGATCAAATGTGAGTAACAACTGTACGACGTGCGCCAAGCAAGCGGGCTCAGAGAGCATTCGTTTCACTTTGGGAAGTGGCCTTATCACAGCATCCTCTTCGTCTCTGAATCAATTCCAATAGAAAATCATAAGATAAATAACTTTTTTATTAATAGGGTGCAATATATAGATTATAACAAATGCAATAAAAACCTCAGTTTAGTGGCTTATTTCTTTAGCGGAAAAAAAAAAGGTTGCTTAAGGGTGCTCTCCGAACGCATGAGTCTCGTATATACGAATTCGACACAACAGAATAAAGACTTCGTAATACGTAACAACTTCATCTGAGGATGAATATATTTATTGAGATAATATACAGGGTCATTTGTAAAATACCAGCAACCTGGCATGAGTATATAACTAATATCATAAAAAAAACAACATTTATTATACGAGAAGTATTGAATACTCTGAACGGAAATTACACGGTATCACACGCCAATATTTAAGTTGTTTAGCTGCCTATATTTCCCGGCGTTACGGCAGTTAAAAAGGCATTTCTCACGATATATTTAAATTAGTTATTTTTTATCCAGAGACGATGGTACACTCACTGTTTGAGGCACCTTAGTTGTACTTTAGTTTTAAAAATTAGATACCAGATACTCGTACAGTTATAAAAAAAAAAAAAAAAATGTTTTTTGTGTATTGTTTGGATTCTCAGATACGTAGCTAAAGCCTTCATAAGTATCTGAAACAACGAAAGGTATTACTACCCACACCTAGACACAAAACAGTATAAAAGCTTATTTTCTACACCCCAACATAAATTGAACCGAACGGAAATCGAATGAAAGCATATGAAAAGTCATAGAATGAGCGTTGTTGTGATTTTGGGTATGTTCCGATATACACTGCGAGCACTGCGCAGTGGTCTTACTGCTGAAAAATCCGTTCCGTTATGGACTGCCAGTACACTGCTACAGTACCCTAGGGAAATTTATGACGTCATAAATTGCCGCCATATTTGTACCGTGAGCACTGGAGATTTCGAGGTAAGGTGCTCGCAGTGCTTTTGATCACGTGATCAGTCGAAACAGAATCAGAAAATGATAAGTTTCTAAATAAAAAAAAAAAAATACTTACGTTTATTATAAGATGGATAAATAATTTTTTTATACAATTTTCCAATTTTATAATATTTTCTTTTGAAAAGAGGGAATCTTTATATTTATATTCACCTTGCATTAACAAATTTGAAAATGGCGCCAAAAAATATGATTAACAGTATACTGGACTGCGTTCCGTTTTAAAAAGTCACCAGTATAACTAGCTATAAAGGAACGGGCTTCCAGTATACTAAATTGACGTCATACTGTTCAGTGGTCGCAGTGTATATCGGAACATACCCTTTATCTATGTAGTTCTGCGAGGTTGTTGGTGTTTTACAAATAACCCGGTATAAAAATATTGTTAAGAAATTTTTAAATAATAATAAATTAAAATCTATGCAGCATTACGTTTTATGTTATTATTTTATAATATTAAATCATTATACTAGCGGCAAATTTATTAAAGCCCTACCTGCTCGGGTAGTATCGCGCGCACGTGATGAGCAAATCTAGTATAGTGGCGGCGAGCGCGCTCTCGTCTAGTACGGCGGTGCCACGCGCCGATAGACTCCACTTGAGTTGCGGCACGGAGCCCACGGCCCGCCACCCCTCCATACTGTTAGCCCAGCATTTAGTCTTGTTGTTGATCTCCCCGGACTTGTACAGATCTTTCAACTGTCACACGACAATCAGAATCATCGTATCTATTTTTTATTTATCAAATAATTCATCACTATCGTCATCAGCCCTTTTTACGTTCCCAATGCAGGGGCTCACTTTCCTACCGGATGGTTAAGAAGGATGAGCCATAACCTTCCACGCTGGTCCAATGCGAATTGGAGGGTATCAACGACTGCAAACTCAGCCAGGACAAACGGCTTAACGTATTTCTCGAAGCGCGGAGTAGCTTAAGATAATAATTTTTGGTCACCCATCCCGTGACTGACCTTTGCAAAAGTGGCTTAACAACAACGATCGCGGACATCGGCGCTTATCCACTACTACTTATAGTAGCTAACTTATCTAACCTCTACTCTAAAGAAAAAAATATTTGGCATAATCAGTCTATTATTCCAATTGCCTACTTTTATAGTTACAACAATAAATTATGAAATATATTGGAAATGGTTGTGTGTTCACATGTAAATATGTAGTGTTTTTATTTTAAAATAAATTGTAAATATCTTCGCAAATTACCTTGCGATTTATAATATATGGATTACAAGAACAAAAACGCAGGTGGCCATGACGGAGCGTAGTGTGATGTTACATTTTAATAAACTGAAGTCAACCTCTTTGTTGCGAACGCAACCAGTACTCAAGTTTACTGAAATGTAAACTTGAGTTTCACAGCTCAAAATGTCACGTGACTGATTGTTTTCGCGGAAGAATTTAATGTAACGAATAAAAACGAGTTTTCCTTTTATTTAATAACACTTGCAGAATAATAATTCTAATTGTGGTTTACATTACATATTACATTCATAATTACGAAAATAATTGCGAAACTAAAGTTATATCAATCGGAATTACAACAAGATAACGCCTTTAAAGTAAGCTTGTTACTAATAATTATCATAATTAACATGAAACACAACCACACTACTGACTTGTTGAAAGCTGACGGGGCCCATCCTCTGCACCTTATCACCCTGTTCCAGGTTATAATACCACTCGCGATCTCCGCCGCCCTGTTGTTGAGCCGGCCCTTCTATTACATTACTTTGCGCCGGTACTGTGGCCCTTGACGTGTGCAAGTGAGCCAACGTCATCAATTCCACTAGAATCCTACAAAACCCTTATTATCACTAATGAGACTTTAAAAGTACAATATTAAAATAAAGTCACATGATAAAGTAATAGCACTTGTTACCTTATTCCATTCCATTCCAATATCTCGCTGACGTTCCTCCTATGTAGAATAAGCTTTGATAGAAATTGAACCAGTCTATCTCTCTCCATTCTATCGCAAGTCTGAAATGAGACTGACTAAATTGAACATTTGCTATTGTAGGCATGTCATAAATATTATATTAAAAGCAAATATTAAAAATACTAAGTTAACCGAACTAAAATTATTATTTCCAACCATGGATCATATTGATGTAGAACATCGCCCACTGCTAACAATACATTTTTTTTCTGGTAGTGTTCAATATACTATTACCGATAATCACACTTTCACATATTTATATATTTTTATTTAATTTTTTTGCTTATAAAATAGCCAATGGTTGACTTAATGCCAAAAAGGCATTCTCTGCCAGTCAAACCGGTGAAAATGTTAAGTAACTAATTAGGCGGCATCAGTTTAATGCTTATTATATTCATAATATTGCTTAAATTAATTATGAAAAAACAAACACTTTATGTTCCTTGTCACTTGACTTGTGACTCTTACTCATATCGGAACTTAGAAAATTCAACCTTATCCATACATAGAACGATATATGTTTCAGAGTGCCGTGACGTCATAGCGACGCCATGACAGAAGTGGTGTTTTCCCGGGAAATTACAAAAAAAGAATTTATTTTTAGATTTTAACTTATTATATGAATGATATTTTTAAATATTTTTTTAGATATATTTCATGTATTTAATGGAAAAAAAAAGAGTTATCTACATCCCTATCATATAGAACGAAGATAACGCAATTTTATACTGAAATAAACAGATAAATAAGCCGTGCGCATATTAGTATGATATGTGTAAAACAAACTTACCCTGTCTAACATTTGTACTATATATTTAGTGTCTGCAAAGGGTCCTATATCTTCAAAATATCTACCGTATACTATACTCATAGCCTGGAGGCACATGCACTTCATCTCTACTTTGGGCGTTGACAAAAACCGATGGTAGAGGTCATTGAAGAATTCGTATCTGCAACCGAATAAAAATAACAATAAAATCTCTTCTACAAAACATTCCCTTCGAAACTGAGCAGAGTGTGTGCTATATGTAAAACCATTTTTCAATAAGTCCTAAATTTTTAAAATTTCTATATGCACACTTTAATCTTCTTGATTGCTGTAGGAATTTTAAATTATGCAATAAAAAACTAGTTAAAGAGGTACAGTAAAATTAAGCAATAATATTAAAAATATGAATTTTGCTTGTATTCATATTCTATTATGATACTTATATAAATTCCAATATTAGTGCAATATTTTTAATATCCTAATACATATTTGTTATATAGTAATTTTCAAATTAACTTGCTTTAAAATGTATTATGCCTAGTCCTTTTGATAAAATTTCACTAATGAATATGTAAATTAAAAACACTGTGTAATATTTAACTCACGACTTTCGTATAGGGCTGTCATCATTATCACGTTGTTCCAATAATATTCGTAGGTAGTAGTCTCCAATCTTGACCTCGTTTTGCAGACACTGGTAGTGGACCTCCAGCTCGGCGTGATTCCATGAAGTCAACGTGTTACCGGCCGCCTCGCGGTCGCACATAAACGCTCGCAACTCACTCTCTAGTGCGTTACGAAGTTCTTCGCGAGTCTGTTTTGTTAAGAACAATGATACACCACATTTTATTAACAAAATAACTTGTAACTGAAGAAAAATTATAGGTAGATACGTGATCCTAAATACGGGTGTAGACAGTAAACTATTTTTTTTTATGGTAGTGTTTAATATAGTATTACCGATAAGCACACTTTTATGATTATTATAATTATAATATTACTTGAATTAATTATGAAAAAACAATTATTATATACTCATTGTCACGTGACCGTAAACAGCGTGAGACGTCACGTTCCTCTTATATCAGAATTTAGAGAATTGAACATTAACATAATAGAAAAACGATATTCATTTTAAAGGGACGTAAGCGTTTTTGCAGGGAATTTTAAAATCGAAATTTATTTTAAAACTTATTAAACGAATGGCACTTTTAATTATTTTTTTTTAGATATATTATATGTATATCTATAAAATATAGAAAAAAAAGTTGTCTTCACCACTATTACAGGAAAAGATTCTGGAAAAAGGAAAGTCTTAGGAGAATGGTCTGGTTGCGTGATATAATGGAATGGACAAATAGCCGAGAAAATAAATCAATATGGTATCAATAACACCTTCAAGCATTTTAGCATTTTCAAGAACAACACAAAATATGAGAAGATGACTACTGACCTTTGCTGAATATGGAGGTATTGTAAGAAAAAGAAAATCTTGTGATAGAAGGGACGATTTGGTTGAAACAAAGGTTGAGTATTAATGTTACGATGAATAAACTATGTGAAAGATATGGGTCAGAAACGGCTGATCAAATAATATGGAGGAAGTCTACATATAATGCCAACAATTAGAAGATATAGCACACAGAGAAGCTAATAAAAAATCTACGATAGTTGGCAACTTCCACATACGTTTATTAGTAAGATATCCGGAGATCTAACTGCCGAATATCTCCATAAGCTCCATTGAAGGGCAAAATACAATGTACAAAAAATCTTCAGGCAATAATTTTTACATTAGTATATCCTCCTACCTTAAATTTTACCTTTATTTCTGACAAAGGAGAGGAAAGCATACAAATTACTAAAATTTTCTCACGTCAGCGATAATCGGATTGCCGCTTGTTCGGATTGAACTTTTGTTCATTGTTATTGATAAATAAATAAACGTACCGTGTGATTCCATATGAGGTTTGGGAGGGCATGGTCTCTATGAAACTGGTAGTAGAACAGCGGCCAATTAGCGGTAGACTTGAGCCGTTCCCTCCTCCTTCGTAACACAACGGGCCTCTCTCTCGCTTCTTTGCCCTGACCTGAAGCATTGGGTGCACCTCGCCCGGTCTTTTGTGCCCAATGCTGGAGCGCTAGGGCTGCGTAGTGCTATAAAATTACAAATAAGTTGACTATTCAAATAACATTAAAATAGGAAAGTGGTTGTTCATTAATCTTTCTTTGACGTCACAACCGCGAGTCTTTATTATATGATTTTTTTATGTTAAGTGGCTGGAAGTGGCAGAGAGTATCCCGTAGAAAGATCTATTATGTTGAAATGACACGCAGCTAGTTAGAAAAAACTAAAAATACAGTTTTCCTTGCTTTAAATTGCACCTTATCTTCAGTAAAATCTAGTATATGACGTCACAACTAAAAGTGCGAAAAAGTGAAACATTATCAGATGAAAGCTAAGATCAAACTTTAAACAAAAACAAGCATCAAAAAATTAAATACAACATTCCTTCGAGTTCTTACCTCTAAATGTTTCTCAACATATTTCACTTGTCTCTCGAGCGCCTCCCAATGAGGAGCGCGTTGTTTCACAGTCTGTTGAACCAGCTGTAGATTGTCTCGCTCATCCACGCGCTCCTCTTCTAAGGCAGTAGCAGGGGGCGCTTCGGTCGACTCTAAGAACGCGAGCAAACCTGACGGCTGATAATAGAAAATGTTCCTTATTGTTAATCTATTATCAGATTCTTTTTGGTATACACAGCAGGCCAGGTTGCAGTAAGTTTTAACTTATATAGGGAATGTTCGTTTGAACAGAGCAAATCTACAAAATTCAATGATGATTAATTTTATAGTGAGTCTTGTTTCAATAATCAAAATGTGTAAAATACAATACATTAGAAGACCATATCACTAACACTCGGCCGATAACGTAATACTTGAATCACTCTGATTGGTTGGCATTTGCAAAAGCTTCGAAAATTATGCTTCTGCGCAGATACATCGAGGAGCCACATTAGTTGTAGTAATTTTTGAAAACTTATATATTTAAACCCATAAAATGAATTATAAACTTTAGCTACGCTAGATCCACCATCACTTATATCTTTAAAGTGGCAGACATATTGAACCGTTGCATATTATTTCACAAATAAATAAATTTTAATATTATCAAAAATAAAGCAGAGCGCCACCAGATGGCGCGCGAGGTGGCGGTGGTGCATCAGCATCACACACTCACCATGATCCTGCGCAGCAAGCAGTGCGCGGGCGCGTGCTCCACCAGCCAGAGCGCCACCAGATGGCGCGCGAGGTGGCGGTGGTGCATCACCATCACACACTCACCATGATCCTGCGCAGCAAGCAGTGCGCGGGCGCGTGCTCCACCAGCCAGAGCGCCACCAGATGGCGCGCGAGGTGGCGGTGGTGCATCACCATCACACACTCACCATGATCCTGCGCAGCAAGCAGTGCGCGGGCGCGTGCTCCACCAGCCAGAGCGCCACCAGATGGCGCGCGAGGTGGCGGTGGTGCATCACCATCACACACTCACCATGATCCTGCGCAGCAAGCAGTGCGCGGGCGCGTGCTCCACCAGCCAGAGCGCCACCAGATGGCGCGCGAGGTGGCGGTGGTGCATCACCATCACACACTCACCATGATCCTGCGCAGCAAGCAGTGCGCGGGCGCGTGCTCCACCAGCCAGAGCGCCACCAGATAGCGCGCGGTGGCGGTGGTGCATCACCATCACACACTCACCATGATCCTGCGCAGCAAGCAGTGCGCGGGCGCGTGCTCCACCAGCCAGAGCGCCACCAGATGGCGCGCGAGGTGGCGGTGGTGCATCACCATCACACACTCACCATGATCCTGCGCAGCAAGCAGTGCGCGGGCGCGTGCTCCACCAGCCAGAGCGCCACCAGATGGCGCGCGAGGTGGCGGTGGTGCATCACCATCACACACTCACCATGATCCTGCGCAGCAAGCAGTGCGCGGGCGCGTGCTCCACCAGCCAGAGCGCCACCAGATGGCGCGCGAGGTGGCGGTGGTGCATCACCATCACACACTCACCATGATCCTGCGCAGCAAGCAGTGCGCGGGCGCGTGCTCCACCAGCCAGAGCGCCACCAGATGGCGCGCGAGGTGGCGGTGGTGCATCACCATCACACACTCACCATGATCCTGCGCAGCAAGCAGTGCGCGGGCGCGTGCTCCACCAGCCAGAGCGCCACCAGATGGCGCGCGAGGTGGCGGTGGTGCATCACCATCACACACTCACCATGATCCTGCGCAGCAAGCAGTGCGCGGGCGCGTGCTCCACCAGCCAGAGCGCCACCAGATGGCGCGCGAGGTGGCGGTGGTGCATCACCATCACACACTCACCATGATCCTGCGCAGCAAGCAGTGCGCGGGCGCGTGCTCCACCAGCCAGAGCGCCACCAGATGGCGCGCGAGGTGGCGGTGGTGCAGGCGCGCGGGCGCGTACAGCGCGGACAGCAGGTGCCGCGGCAGCGCCGCCTCGGCCAGCGCCAGCGCCTGCATGCGCGCCCCCACCGAGCCGCCGCCCTCCTCGATCAGGGCGCGCATCACTAGTCCGGCACCTTTCACTATAGCCATCGACGGATGCTAAAGACAAATATAGTCAAATCACTTCACATCTATTTAAGACCATTCGGTCGTCTCTCTGACATATATAAATAGTTTTAAAGTACCTGTCAATTTCGTCTCCATACTTTCTCTCTTCTTATGTGTTATTGATTAAAATTAAAAGACCTTCCAATGTATCATCGATACTTATCATATTCGAAATTTTATCACTCTAATATGAAACTTTTTCATTATCAGTGCTTAAATAAAGTTCAATCGTCTGACTGTTCGTTTTGCTGAGCTGTATATGTGAATAAATAAGACTCACTTCAAACAATTTAAACAGGACTCTGCCTTTGTTGGCGACCATCTCCAGCAGCTGATCGAATTGTTTGCCGTCTGTAGTTTCACTGTACGGCACACAAAGCGCAAAGGTCAGGAAATCTAGCATCGCTGCAACCACTAGAGCTCCGCTACCTGATATCTATCGGTAAAAACAAAACAAAACGATTAATGTAATGACATATATATTCGTGAAAATTAAAATATTTTACTCTATTCTTATAAGATACGAGTACAACTGATGTCGCACACTGATGTTATGACGACTATGAAAAGCGGTAAAAGTCGAACAATCGAAATAATGCAAGTATCGAGCCATCGAGCGATCCACGCACTTCAACCCCCCTAAGCATTTTACACCTTATTGGTATTCAAATAAGACTCTTTATATATTTTAGGTGTGCATGCAATCGTCGTTAATTTTTTTTATTCTATGCATAGATTGAAATATTTTTCAGTATAGCATTGTTAATGAAAAATTGAACAAATATAATAATCGATTACTTATTAACTAGCTTTTCCATAAGGAACTGACCACATGCTCCGCCCACATGGTGAGCAGTCCTTCCAAAAATGCAACAGACGACAGCATGCTGGCCTTGTTAAGCTGTTCCTGCCGCAGGTCCGGCTCCTGGTGCATGGGCTGCATCAGAGCGCACACAGCATCCAGAGCAGCGTGGGAACACGCCGCTGAGCCGCGACGTAATGCCGACACTACCGCCGTGCCGATCCACTCACGGAATCTGAACGAATATATTGCCACACACACTATATTAAAACACCAATGACTAGTTGAGTAACATCACAATACGGGTATAGATAGTAAACGAAAATAAATATGTAGATATTATTTTTTCTGGTAGCGTTTAATATAGTATTACCGATAATCAAATTTTTGTGCTTATTATATTTATAATATTGCTTAATTTAATTATTAAAAACAAATATTTTATATTCGTTGCCACGTGATTGCAACAGCGCGTGACGTCACACACCTCTTACTCATATCAGAACTTTTAGAATTCAACCTTATGCATACATAGACGATATTTGTTTCAGAGGGTCACGGCCCTCTTAAACTAATATCGTTCTGCCATGACAGAAGAAGCGTTTTTACGGAAAATTTTGAAAATTAATTTTTTTTTTAAATTTAACTTATTATATGATATATTTCATGTTCATCTATAAAATAAAAATATTTAAAAAGTTGTCTACATCGCTATTAGCAACGCTTGTTCTATGAATTATTATAACTGGCTAATTGATTGTTGAAAAAGTATTTAAAAATTTTCATACTGACATTTCGAGCGGTGACGTCACATTTCAATAAATCTGAGTACTGGTTGTAGTCACAAAAAAGACGTGGACAGGTTACAAATCGCACATTTACGAGTGCTATTTGTAATCTAGGGTTTCATTATTATTGATTGCTCTAAGTGATCTGACAGACACTTGTGTTTTGATTCGGCGAAGTATTTGTTTATTTAATATCACTATCATAGATTTATGTGTGTATTGTGAATTCCATCACTTACCCAGGTAGAGCAGTAAACGCAGCAAAGCCGACTTTGCTAGCACAGAGGCGGCGCAATGCGTGGAACTGTGCTTCTAGTTCGCGCGGTGGCAAAGTGGTGCCTGCAGTGGAACTCGTCACCAACGCATTCAGTGCTCCGGTAATCAATTTCTCCTTGTTCTCCGCGAAAAGTCGCTACGGAACATGAGTATACATAAAAACTTGTTTTATGATTAACTTTATGAAGGAATCCATAAAAACCCCCATTCAGACTATGAATTCGTATACACTTCAGCTTCTCTACATAAGTATAGGAGAAATGGTACTGTTATGACCTTCATGCAACTTTTTATTAGAAAAATATTCATTTGTTAAGACAGAATAAGCAGAAATAAAGTTTGATTTTTAATAATTCATTCAGTAGCTGTTTCCTAACTGTAATTAGATTGAGCAATTACTAAATTACTTATGAACTGTACTACTCCTCCTACAATAAAATGAGCAATGAGAATAAAACTAAGATAAACGTACATTACTAAATTGACAAAAACTATAAATACTACATCATAAATACTACAGGTGACGAATTAGAGTCGTCATTTAAAACTTTCTGATCCTAATATACGGGAAAATCCGCATAAACTAAATTCAAGTATATAACGTTTCTTATGGTGTTCTATTGATAATGTGAAAAACACGATCTTAATATCGTTGCTGATAATAAAAATTTCAAAGTCAAGGGTCACGATAATCAGATTTTCACTATTATCTCATGTCCTAATTTTGAATTCAATTAAGATGATTATAAAAATTGTTCGTAGTTCGATATCTGTAAAAATATATCGTTCAAGAATAAAACGTTAAATAAGACGTTCGAATAATTAAATGTACGTTTACCTTTACACGTATCCGAAGAAATAAGTTAAACATAAGTGTTAATCTAAATGTGAAAGTGCCAAAAATATACATTTTATGATATTTACAATACATATCTCCAAAAAAAAGGTCAAGCATACCAATAAAACCAAATTAATCGTGTATTTTTTACATTTTTTTTATATTTACATGGAAAGTGTGAATAGCAAATAAAATGATGAGGGACTTACAAGATCCCACGTAAGAAACAGCCACAACAGGGGACGGGCCTACAGGCACATAACATAATATTTATACCGTAAAATAAAAGAGCAAATAAAAAAAAAACATAACTAGTGCAAAAAATAAGCAAAACAAAAAAGAAAAAGTTCTATTAAAAAACCAATATAAATTATTTATAAAAATAATGGTACTGATTCCAATTACAATACAGAGGTACGGTAAAACAAAAGTAATATGACGCATAGTGAATATTCGTTTGTGCAGAGAAGATCTAATTCCTATGATAAACGAATGTATGATTAAAAATAATTCAGTTTTGGTTTAGGTAGACCACATATATTCATTTTCCGTGTTCAGTTCTTAGAGCACAAATTCAGATTCGGATTTTCATGTGGTATGCGCACACGTCCGTTTTTTATTCTGATAGAAACGACTGTAGTTTAAGTCGAGGAGTGAAGCAATTCTTCTTATTTCATAATATCAAACGCATCAATAATTTTTCTCTATAGACTACACACATTTCTAATGAGCGGTACTGAATTAAAATGCCGTTTGCGCGCGGCGAGTAGTACAAGATAAACGCGAGTCCTACATGACGTAATCATTTTTACCGAATTCGAAATGAACGTGCTCGTTTCGCTACAATGTGTGAAAAGCGCGCATTCGGGTCTTCGAATATGAATCCTGATTTCTAAATCAACTCATATGTGCGGCCTACACTAATATCCATAAGTGGAAAAACACGAAAGCATCCTTCTCTGTCACACCTGAAGGTCAAAACTTGTCGTGCTTCCAAGTCTTCTGTGCAGATACATCCATCGGAGGGTCATATTATTTGTGTTTTACAGTATTCGTATATACAATTTATGATGTTTTCATATTAACAATGAAATGATGATATATATAATCATCGAATTAGATATCAGGAGCAAAGGGAATTTATTTCTTATTTGGTTTTAATGTGATATCATCGGTTGGTGTTAGGACACTTTTCATCCTTGTTGCTCTCATACGCCACTAACGGTACTCTACCTTATGATGTTAAAAGTGGGTATATATTAATTTCTAAATATTTTTCTGAAATGTTTAATTTTTTCAGGCTGTTTTTGTTTCTTTGCTTTTAGCAGAAAATTCTTAGGTAGATTAGATAGGTAGGCAATAATAAGGAAACAGTACCCCTATTTTTAAAGGTCTTTTACCGCGAGATGCAAGATAGTCTTCAATTATGATAGTGATAGAAAAACTATCGTAATTGGTAATACAATTGTTAATACAATAAATCCAAAAAACTAATCGTGCATGATAGCATTTGAAAAGGTAAGCGGATGGAATTCGATTTTTTGAATGACCCGTCCCATCTGATAGAATATATATTATTACTTGAGATGACTCAGAATTATTAAAACCGATAAAAAGTACTACAAAAACCCACTGTGGAATATAGTAAATCAAAGTCATGTTTCATTTAAATGTTAAATATAATCTAACTGATTTATACAGATTATGATAATGAAAGTATTAGAATGTTTATATGTTTTATAGATATTGTATAAAGGTCGTGAAAAAGTATGCAGTTATTTATGATGAAAGTAAGCAGGGAAAGTGAGACAGGAACAGCGTAGGTAAGGGACAGACTCACATCTTGGCTGACTGAGTAGTTGAGGCCACTGTAGCCGACGTTAGCGTTGAATCTCTCGATAACCTCCGCGCGGCACATGCCTACGGGATTTTGGAACAACCTGGCATCGTAAATATACAGGTTTCTTGTACTAATTTGATAAAATGTATACATGTGATAAACGGATACCCGGTAGTCAAATTAGTATCCGGCCGGATACCGGATTGCAAGAAACAGCCCGACTGGATTCCGGATAAAAAATAAACTACTTATCTACATATTTAATAAGCTGAAACCATCGTGTTGACAATTCATTCAAATAATAAACAAATACTAACTTATTCTTAATGAAATGCTTAAAATTCCACTTTGTCCTGGGCACTCTCATTTTTCATTAACAATATTTTTCAGTATAGCATTGTGAACGCAAAATGTGTCAAATATAATAATTAGAAGAAATTTTTATTTTTATCAAAAGTTCCAAAAATATTTTTTTGTAATAACATTTTTGAAAATACGCTCTGTAGTAGCAAAAAAGTTACAAGTGCTTGAAAAATTCGTCAGTTCTGTTAGGTCCCGGGTAGCGCATCGGTTAGGTCATGGGTTCGAGTCCCACCTCGAGAGTGTGTGAGTGTGTGAGTCGAGACAAGGACAAAGTGGTTGTTTAAGAATTTTTCAATAAGAATATTTTTCATACAGATAAAATACCTGTCATCCGCTATCCGTTTTATCTTTAATCCTACTAATATGTATTATAAATGTGAAAGTTTCTTTGTTTAGATGTTTGGATGTTTGTCCGTCAATAACGCCGAAACTACTGAACGAATTTTAATGAAATTTGGTATACAGATAGGGTATTAACTGACTAAGACAATAGGATTTAACTTTTTATCCACGAAACATTTCCCTACGAACCAAGCGGGCGAAGCCGCTGGCGAAAGCTAGTTTTATACCTAAATTCGTTTTAACTTTAGAAGATTATCAATGTTATAATCCAGTGGTTACCTTAAATGATTGGACTCTGTCTCCTCATCAACGGGCATATGTAATGGTCCCAGCCGACGTCCGCGCGGCGTAGGAGTAGACCGCACGTGTACGTCGCGCTGCCCCGCCCCGCGGACGCCGTCTAGCAGGGACGCGACTAGAGCATCCCTAAATAACATTGTTTCAACCATAAACTATTCATTTGAGTTCACTATACCAAACCGGGGCTATTTCTAAAGGGAAAAAAGTCCGATTCAAAAAAGGGTTCAATATATTTTTTATAACGATCATAATGGCTTTAGAATAAAGTCTATGTAAGCATTTTTCAACATTAGTTCGTTTTCGTGTTGAAAATAATTGGCAACAATGAAAAAAAAAAGCGGCAACTTCAAAATAGCAAGCAATGCAAGCGGAATGAGCGACGTGACGAAAATATGCACGTGTAGGGATGTCGTTGTTACAGAAAGTTAACATCAATGCAATAACATGAATGTTTTGTGTCGCAAAAAAAGAGATTACAATTTAAATGATGTTTGAGCTTTTATTTTTATTTCACCAATTTGATAAAATACATGATTATCGAAAAAGTCTAAGTCAAATGGGTCCCCCGCCCCTGGCCTCCAAATGGGTTGCCGCCTTCCGCCAAAATCATAACAATAAAGTTAAAAATGTATGCGCTAGTGGTGGGATATGCCCTGTTGGGAAAGTTTTCGATTCGGGCCTCCAATGTGTTTAGTCCGCCACTGCATCGGGTTCAAAGTTTACGTATTGTTTTTTAGGTTAAAATTTTACACCAATATTATAATAAGAAGGTAAAATAAACCTTTCTCCTGCTAGATAAGTGCGAATTTGTCCATTGAGGTATTCGATAGAAAATTTTTGTGGATGTTCTGGATCTCTGACCAAAGCAAACACGTCGCTTAATGGTCGTAAGCAGACCACCTGCAATATAAAATCTTATTAAAGGTTTTGATCAACGTAATATTAATTAATGTATATAAAATATTGAGTAAAACATTACCGAGTAAGTCTGCGGATCTCTCTCCAATATACAAGTATCCGACAGACATAAGGTACGTCGCATCGGCTCCATATGACGTGCCGGATTCACTTTGTGCACCATAAACTCACTCAAAGATGTCTGGTGCTGATCGCCACTGAAAATAAATAAGTTATAGACATTGTCGCGTCTAATCTTCTTGGTGGGAGACGTAAGTTCGAAACCTGCATGCATATATAAATTTGTGGGTGCAACTTTTAATCTTATGTTTTAATTTTTAAATAAAATTTATTTTACTGCCCTCATTTTTTGTATCCAAAACCAGCACACGTAGCATGACAAACTCGAGAAACGCTTTGTCTACACTCATTTGTCAGTTTCTCGGGTCGAGAGTGTGATATCGTATGGGCGCACCCGTGAAAAGTGACATTTGAGTGTATACAACGTTCTCGAGTTCGTCATGCTACGCGTGCTGCTTAACAGGAGCTCGATGGCGCAGTGGTTAATTCGCTGTCTGCGATACAGATGTTAAGCAACTTTGGCAAAGGCCGGTCATAGGATGGGTCATGGGTGATGGTCAACGCCGTGTTTCGGAAGGCATGTTAAGCCGTTAGTCCCGGCTGAATTTGTAATCTTTAACACCCACAAATCCGCACCGGTTCTACGTGGTGACTCATGGCTCATTCTACCTATTCGATTCCATCTATAGGGAAGACCTGACTCCAGAAGTGGTGTCATTAATAGGCTGGTGGTGAAACCAGTTTAAACTCAAGTTTTATACATCTATTATTTTAGCGTTTCTTATCGAAATAATTTACCTAGATACCTGTTTTATTCCTTTCATTATTTATAGTACTTATATGTTACGGACGTAATTATAGTAGACCATTGTTCTATTGAAATAAACAGAATTTACACATTGTACCAGTATAATATGATAATTTATTAGATAAGTGGCCAAGGTCATGATGAATAATTGTTCTGCTTTTTAAACAAACTAAAATGGCCAATGACACTCGCGATTATTATGAACGACTCTTACAATGATAAGTTCATTAAAAATACATTCAGCATCATTAATTTCTTTAATATGCAACTTCCATTTGGAGCCTTATAAACATTAATTAGTTACACAATGAAATAACAATGCATTTTTTAGATTTATTTAATCGAAAAGCAGATTATTTTGTTTTTTAAATTGCGTAACTCTAAACAGTATCTTAGTAAACTAGAGAAACTTTTCTAAATGTTTTTCAAATGTAATTCCACCAGTATTTTAATGAATAATAGCGGCATTACGAATTACGTCTGTGCAAATTAATTTTAAGGCTTTCTCTACTGTTTTAGCGATGTTCGTCCTACTGTCTCGTATTACGTCCTAGCGATGGTTTGGCAAACGAAACCTAGCACTAAAACAATAATGCACTTTTTTTAGGTACGTCTCTCATTGTGATAGTATTGTTTCCAGTCTCTCCTTTGTTTGATTCCTTGTAGCCGTGTTTTTTTATTAAAAAAAAATGAGCAAAACCAGTTTATAAAAGCTGAAAACAAAACCGGCCACAAATGAGGTGGTATCGCGCACCGAGGTTCCATTACTATCAACATTTTTAAACCATAGTCTTCTTATTGTTTTTTCCTATGATCTTTTTGTCTAAGTCTAGGAGAATAACCAGGGATGGTCTAATTTCTCTTATTTTCTTTAATAACCTCAAACGTTTTTATCTTAAAGTTATAAAAATTAAATTGGAAATTCTCACAATAAGATCTATTATTTCATTTGAGATGTGATGATTATATTAATATAAAGATTAATAAGATATTTTTGAAATTAAAAATGCCTGCATGTTTGTAATTCAGATGTATATTCAATTTCAACTTATTCCATCTGAGAAAACAAACAATCAAATAATCCTTTAAAAATACTGTTTTTCCTTTTAAGGTTCAAAACAGTAAAAAGATCTAAATGTAATAAAAAATATACATTCCATTTGCAAGCTTGCCCAGGGCGCAAAAGATTACCGAAAACTGTAATGAATTAAACATTTTTCAGGGTCATACCTATACTTTCCGAATCTTTGGTCATGATAATCATCCAAGGTGATGGTAGTGGACAACACCTTGATGCTTATACTGAGTGTCAAACTAGCCATCTCCAACATCTTGTTTATGATCATTTGGTGTTCCATTGAGTGAGAAAACATATGAAGACGGCTGTAGCCCCCCACTGCCAATACAAAACCTCCAGGAACATCTCTTACCTGGTAAATCACAAACACTTCTTTCAATAGTATGTGGAATAGAAAAATATGTCAAATTAATTCTTATTATTCTGGTTGCACTGTCATAATATTTAAATTTATTAGACATGAGTTTGTTTTTATTTACAAAATTGAAATTCATAAGTTATTTGTTTAGGGTCTCTAGTATTAGTAATATTAACTCTATATTTTTACTTTAAAGTTAATATCACTCAAATTCCAAATTAAGTAATTAATAAAGGACTTTTATTATAGAAATCTAAAACAATGAAGGTAAAACCAATACAGAAATGTTTCTACATTGACTCGAACAAAACCTCTAAGACACATTCTGTTGTTCATATATCTACAATCATTTATTACAATACACTTTGAAGACATTTTTGAGTTCTTTAAATTTTGTACAAGTCTGCATTTGTTTAAGCCCTTATCAGCCAGTTCAAAAGAGCTTAAAGGTGTCATTAAACTTTAATGGATGTTTATGCAACTGACCATATGTGTTTAAATAGGTGTTAATATAATACAATAACAAACTTGATTTAAATTAGATTATAATTTATTATACTTAAAGCAAGCATTTCCCAACAAAAAAACAAAATATATGAGGAATTCCTAATAACAAAATATATGAGGAATTGTCTTAAAACCTAAAATTAAGTATTAATTTTTCTAATAAAAAATATCATACCTGCAGAATGCCCTGGATGTCACAATATGGATAAATAGCTAATATAGTATGAGTGGATGGATCAAGTTGTTCCAATGCACATGGTCCAACCTCCAGCACTACTGGCAACCTTGTACCACTCCAGTGATGCTTGTAAGCTTGATATCTCTACAAAAAAGTTTTTTCCTTAATTCAAGTTTCTAAAAATTTTATATAATTTGTTGGTTGAAATTAGAAGAAAAATCAATGTACTCACAAAAACATCCTTTGGTTTCTCAGCAAATAAATGCCTGTATTTAAAAGCCTCTGTTAATATAAGACATTTGTATTCAGACGAAAATTTCATAGAGTCTACTTTTTTCTCCTTTTTCATAACAAGTGTGAAGTCATGGTTTGCAGCAGAATTGGAGTGCTTTGATGAGGCAACTGTTATGACATCAGAGTAAAGCCACTTATTTGTCACCTCCAAACGATCTGGATTATAAGTGGTAATACCGTGGGTGCCCACAGAAAATACCCTCTTATATTTCCCCTTCCAAGCATGTTTAGTAACGAGAAATGATGCCACATCTTGGTTATCCTTTAAAGGAATCATCTTAACATTGCCTGAAAGTAAACAATAGTATGAAATAGTGTTCGCTAGATATGAAAACGCGGAAAGTGTAAGTTACCTCTACTTAAAAACTTGGTTACCAACAAAGCGAATGAAAAAAATACTTTAAAAAACTATTTTAATAGATGTAAAACGATAGCTACAAATAGCACCACAGCTATGTAACAAAGATTCAACAGTAATATCAATACGATCCTCCCCTTTGTAAATAGTAACAAGGCGATGAGGACGTGTAAACAAGGATTCGAAGGTAATTTTTTTCATCACTGCAGGTAATATATCGCAAAATTAACACTCACAATTTGTTCAATTGTTGATAAACTAATCTGGTTTTAGCTAATATCGAGCAGAAGCCACATAATAAACAAAATAATCGTAAAATTTCAAGTCAAGCACAAGAACAGACGGTGAACAGTCCAATCATTCATTTGACAGTTGAAAATGTTGCCAGCTAAAAACGAAACTATGAAATTATCTATTCTGATACCCACAGACTAGTACTATTACTTTATTAGTAGTTTCGTTCAAGGATTACTAGAACATACATTAAATAAGATGTTCCAACATCATTACGATGCATCCATCATTATATACAGCCTAAATATGATGGTGAAAAGGCGTTATTAAAATTAAGACTGGTGACGACTACAAGCGCGCTAAGTTAAGGCGGAAACGCCTCTTCATAGAAATTCACCATAGCTCGGGTCAAGTAAGTTCATTGTGATGAGTATATAACTAATGAAAGTCTTTTCATAATAAAATAAGTTAATTGTTAAAGTGAATTATTCTAGTAGCCATCAATGTCTATCTGTAAGACGACCGAAATGTATACCTTTATAGTCAGTTTTTGGGTATGCCAGACCCGCGTCGGCTACAAAGTGGTAGTCTTCAATCAGGATCTTTCAATGTTTCACACGCCCCCTCGTAGCAGAATAATGGTCAACCCTCTCAGTACCGTACGAAAAGAAAGTCATACGAAGAACAACGTCGACGTCCAGCCCCAAATAGAAAATTACAGTGATGGTAACATGAAAATCTTAAATAAAACAGCTTCATTTTAATCCTCGCAACAATCTTTAAAAGCGAAAAGCAAACCGTCCGCGATTTTGGGCTTAAAAAATAATTTGAATGAGAAGCTGCGAAGGAAAAAGCTCGTATAGAAATTGACCTCATTTAAAAGAAGTTTGTGGCAGATCTAGCTGCTATTGATGATAATAACAGTACAAACGCATCAGAGTGCAATAGTCAGTGAGCTGAAGAGACACAGAACAATAAAAGGCTCAGCGTCTCCACCGCCGCATGGCGACTGCACTTATGGTCCGTCAGCTGTTGGTCAGTGCATTAAAGAATTCACCACTTCTGCATCCACTAGCCAGAACGCTTACTTGCTCAGCCGTATTAGCACACCGAGAGAGCTCCCTGTGTTTATTGGTTACCCTATGGAGTAGCTGTCATTAAAAAATGCTTATGAAGAGTCTACAGCTAACTTAAGTGTAACTTTAGTGAAAAAGACAACCTGTGGAGATTGAGGAAAAAAAATAAAGAATTATATGGTTTCTGTGCAAAAGCGCGTAGTGTCCACTGGGCATTAAAGTGGTAAACATGCTGCTAGCTAAATTGCCCACAGTTTTGTTGTCAGAGTGGACAGACTATAGTTATTCACTTATAGCTAAACGTGAGAAACCTAGATTTAGTATTGTCCGATTTTTTAAGTATGGAAGCTCTTAAAGCGGCGACATGTAGTGCAAACTTAATGAACGTTCGGTTGGACAATAAGTTCAGATATAATACAAATAACTCTGGGTGCAAACAAAACTGCAACCTGACAGGCTACACAAAATTTGGAGTGTTTACTTTGATGGCCTTGAATTGACCGCAGTTGATGACGCACAAACCGATATATTTTGCCTATCAACAAATTCTATATAGGCTTTGCATCTTTGTAATAGGGTATTTGGCACTTTTTTGAAAACTATTTTAAATAGTTGTTTGATACATTATAAACATACTGTTAATATATTTCATGAGAATCTGTTCTATTTTCGCGCAAAAAACTGTTCTATTTAATGGTGCTACTCACTAGGTATTATAACGTTACACGCCAGTAATCATGACAAAGCGACATAACCTATTTATCAATTATTTATTACGATAGCAAACTACAGGGCGTTTTCGTCATTTATTAAAATTCTAAAAATATTGCATTTCATTTACATTATTTTACTTAAGCTAAGCATGTTCTGTCTGCAGATTCTATGCAATAAACGTCTGTTGCTCGCTTAATCTTCTTCTTCTTCTTTTTAACTAATGGCTTATCTGCGCATTTCGCACAATTCTGCCAATGTCAAGTAAATAAATTAATTTTTACATATAAAATGAAAATGAAACGAATGAATGAATGTATTTTCAGGAACCTGACCCTCGCTTCTTCTTCTTTTATTAATGGCTTATCTGCACATTTCGCACGATTCTGCCAATGTCAAGTAAATAAATTAGTTTCTACATGTAAAATGAAAATGAAATGAATCGACCCTCGCTTAATCTTCTTCTTCTTCTTTTTTAATTAATTAATGGCTTATTTGCGCATTTCGCACAATTCTGCCAATGTCAAGTGAATAAATAAATTTCTACATGTAAATGAAAATGAAATGAATGAAAGATGGCGAATCCCTCGCTTAATCAATCGTCATTAATAGAGCTGTCAATGTCAATGTCAGATACCCGGATACACGCAGTATTTATTTCTTGGTCTGTGCGGATACGTTCAAAAAGTTGTGAAAAAGTTCTTAAAATAGTTACGTTGTTAGATACTGTTTTATTTTCGTTATTTATTGAGATGACTTAGTAAACTGACTGAGGCAATTCTGTAATATTTGTCGTATAAGACATCGAATATTTTTATTAATAAGGTTCCTATTTTCTTTCTAAATATTATTTTTAAGATTTTTTATACTGATTATATTTTTTACACGGCTTCGGAACGCGACTTCAATCAAATAGTCTGTGTATCAAATTGCCGCATGCGGCTGTTATTTGCAACGTTGGCCTTTATTTTCTCATAAAAGTTTCGTCAGCCACGTATTGACCACCATGGTGCTCGACTTGGACTTATTTCGGGCTGACAAAGATGGTGACCCAGACAAAATTCGCGAAAATCAACGTAAACGATTCAAAGATGTTGGTCTGGTGGATACTGTTGTGGAACAGGATACACTTTGGAGACGATTACGCCACGATGCTGACAACCTGAACAAACTTAAAAATGTTTGCAGCAAAGAGATAGGACTAAAAATGAAAGCCAAGGATCCAGTAGGTCCAGAAGATCAGCCAGTACCAACCGAACTAGCCGATAACCTGGTTAATTTGACAGGCGACCAGCTGAAACCCCTCACTGTTAATCAAATCAAAAAAGTCAGTATAGGAACGAGCTTGATTGTAAAGTTCAATTCTATTTTATGTCATCATTACCAGTTTAGTTTACAGTGATTTGTGAAAATTAACATTTATCAAAATCCATATTTGCCAGCAATTTTTTTTTAAATATCTTTCTAACTCTTTATACTCAATCACTTGTGTAGGCAGAGATGATTAAGTGCCTCAAGCCCTACTCTAACATTTGTATAACAGTTAATATTCTGCTTTTACTAAACATAACTTCTAACATTAACTTTTTTCTGTAACATATCTTCTACCTTAGCTTTTCTAAGTTCTATTTAAATTTCTACTTAAATTGTATGTTTGTGCAGTGCATATATATGTTTTATACTAAAAGTCATAGCAGTACCTACTCTTTAGTCAGAACATTAAATATTACACTACTTTGTAAAATAAAGAATCAATAAGTGTTAACTGTATTTTTGTATCACAGGTACGTGTTTTGATTGATGAAGCTATTACAAAAAATGAGCAAAGTTTACTGACAGCTGAGAAAGCTCGCTCAGCTGCTCTTAGAGAGGTCGGAAATCATTTACATGCCTCGGTACCAGTGGATGATGATGAGGACCATAATGCTGTAGAGAGAACATTTGGGGATTGTACCTTCAGAAATAAATATTCTCACGTAGATCTGATATGTATGATTGATGGTGAGTAACATTAACTTACCTTTCATCCATCTTTACCTTGATTAGGAATCCCTTGAAGGGATTGATTTTTAGTATTAGCTGTAAAATTTATGTAAAAATATCTGCTTGTTGAAATAAAGAAAATACATTTTGTAATTGATTTAGTACCACAATGTAGGCTATATATAAGTCATTGGGTAAACTGCTTTTTAAACTTTAATATTTATTAATATCCATCTGAGTAAATAGTTGCTTATACTCTGTACATTGAAGGTGTCATGAGTTATTGTTATTCATTAAATTCTATTATGTTAGATCAACTATGTGTAAGAATTCACATTTCAATTAATCTTATTGATTTACAATAAATCATATTTCGTAAAATTCAATTGAGGTATTTTATTGATAGTCTAGTAGAGAAAATTTGAATAAATTTTTTTGTTAAAATGTTATTTATTAAATAACAGGAATGGACGGTGAGAGGGGAGCAGCTGTCGCAGGCGGTCGTGGCTACTACCTTAAAGGACCTGCAGTATTTTTAGAGCAAGCTCTAGTACAGTTGTCCCTTAGGATTCTCTTAAATAAAGGGTATACACCTTTATATACTCCTTTCTTTATGCGCAAAGAGGTAAATATGAATTTAATTTAACTGTTTGATATAATAAACCTTAACATGTTACATATAAAATATAATTTTATTGTTATTTTTTAAAGTGTGCAAAAAATTTTCAGAAAGGAATTCCAAATAATTTAAGTATGATAAGATTATCAGCTAGTAGCACAATGCATAAAGATCCATTAAAATTTTCATTAGTTAAATGACATTATCCATACAATAATAAACATTTGTGCAAGTTAATGGACATTTGAGCAATTGACTGAAATAGTTATAAATAGATGTGATGTTTTAGGTGATGCAAGAAGTAGCACAATTAGCACAATTTGATGAAGAACTGTATAAAGTTGTTGGTAAAGGTTCAGAAAACAAAGGAGATAGTGCTGTTGAAGAAAAGTATTTAATTGCAACCTCTGAACAGCCAATTGCAGCCTTTCACAGGGATGAGTGGCTACCTGAATCTTCACTGCCAATCAGGTATTAATATCGATAAATTGTTTCTAAGCTTTATATGCAATATAAGAGGGTGGTTCTTTAGCCCACAACTTTCATTTTATGTCAAAATTGTGTGCATTAATTGCATTTGTATCTAACATATCACAAAAAATATCATGTGTTAGGACATGAAATAAGCACCATATTCTGATAATTGCTACTACAGTTTGAAATTTACTAAGTACAAATTAACTGTCTGGCTCAAAACTCCATACACCCCGCGCTACCCCGCACGACCTCCCGCCATCGCTATGACAATGCAGCAGCAATAGTTACATAAAATGAAATCAATATATTTCTGTAAAAAAGTTTCCACCTTTATAAGTATTGTTATTTTTTTAAATACACACCCTACACTCACTTCTGCTTACACTAGTATAATGTCTATTAAAACAATTTTTTTTTATTTGTAGATATGCAGGTCTGTCTACTTGTTTCCGACAAGAGGTAGGATCGCATGGTCGTGATACGCGTGGCATCTTCAGAGTACATCAGTTTGAGAAGGTGAAGTGTACGAATTGAAATTCCTCATAATTATAGACTAAGCTATATATTATTATAATACTATACTAGTACAGATCACCACTCATGAAAATTATAAGAGCTATTTTTGTTACCTAGTTTCTACACTAGATGGCGACAGATATGTAGAAAAAAGTGCAACAGCTTGCCTGGGTTTGTGCTTTGGAGAACACAATTCAAAATTATACACATAAATTTTCAATTCCTATAGTTGATACCTACCTACTAAGTAATATATGACCCAAAAAAAATATATTTTTAGTTCAAAGTGCCACCTAGCATTACAAAATCAACCTAAATATATGTGCTAAAAAGATATTCTAAGGAGTAGCTTTTACTATGTATTTTAAAAGGGCTTTTATAAATTAGTAAATTTTTTATATCAACTGAACAAATAAAATTTTCAAAATCAAAATATTAATTTCCAAGACTATTTCAATTTAATAAAATTTAATTCGTCTTGCAGTCGAGGCATAACAATGGCTGCTGCTGCCATTAGCAGAATGCCTCTGATGTATATGAATCCTTATTGATAAAACTAGACATAAAAATCTGAATTAGAGTGATTTATCAGGTAGAGCAATTTGTGCTCACGTCACCCCATGACGACGCATCTTGGAAGATGATGGACGAGATGATCGGCAATGCTGAGGAGTTCTGCAAGACGTTAGGGCTACCGTACCGGGTCGTGAACATCGTGTCAGGTGCGCTCAACCACGCTGCCGCCAAGAAACTTGACCTGGAGGCGTGGTTTCCTGCCTCGGGAGCGTTCCGTGAGCTCGTCTCCTGCAGCAACTGTCTGGAGTACCAAGCTAGGAGATTGCTAGTCAGGTACACAACATGGGACGTCAGCGGTGCATTTACCCTAATGCTACACTGCATTAGGGATGAAACGATATCACCTAGGTATCGATACTTTTACTCGATACCGTATCAGTCATGATGTATCCATTCCTACTTGTATTGAAAAAGTTCTAAAATGCCACACCATCTTCGTCATTTTTATAGATTTTAAAGCAGATTTGATACTATTGATTGCCAAAAGTAATACTTTGTTTACGGAAGAAAGAGAAGCAGATTCTGACATAAAAAGTGATGCATATAGTCGGGTATTGCTTCAAAATTTTGTTGGCACTGCATTTGGCATTGTAGACCTCCAACTACATAAAATTAATAGGGGTTGGCAATGCTTCATCATACGACAGGGACTCTGCGCCTGTGGGATTTTCTCGCGAGACAGACCTTAGACACCTTCCTTACTTCAGAGTAAACAGTCTTATACACGCGGCTTTTTTGACTCTCCTCAGTGATTGACCGACCAAGTACCCATACAAATACTAAAGTATTGATGCCAGTAGTACGTGGCATCGAAATAAAGTATAGAGTATTTGCTTGTATCATTTCATCCCTACACTGCATGATTCTGCACGTTTCTTACGCGTTTATTTTCTGTAATCAATAAAATTTGAAATAAATGTATTTATATTTGTATTATCATTATAAATAATGGTTGTTAAAAAAAAATATACTGTGGTTTATTATCATTACCATTTCAAATTCTCTAAGAAATGTCTGTAATATTTGTGTGCCTTGGGTGGGGGCGCTTACAGCTGTGATACAGTTCATACTCGTACTAAAACAGCTGTCAACGTAATTAAAATTCAATAAATAAAAACTAATTTATTATTTTTATATATTCAATAAAATATAAAAATAATAAATTATATTCAATAAAAACTAATTTATTATTTTTGTGCCAGCCAAATAGGATAAGAGAATTTTGTAATATGGAATTGTCAATAAATATTAATATTATTATTTTTGTGTGAATACATATACATATACACTTTGTATAGAACATAAATCATATAGTTCACATTAATATACTAAAATTAACATTTATATTACAAAACGAAATCCACAAAACGTACAGGACAGTGCAGTGTGAATGAGATCAAAAGGGCCATAGTTTTCATGTTGATTTATTCATATGGTCTATTTAGTTTTTCTTTAAATATCCAATGATAATGATAAGAATATTCCACTGATTATACTAGCCAAAAGTTTTTGTAAATTTTCTTATATGAGGCGCCAAAAACATTTGTACGTATCTCACAATAAATCATTGGCACCAGAATAAGTAAATAATAATAGAAAACATTTTGTTAATTTTTTCCTTAAATCTCAACGAATTTTTGTGTTTTGATTTGTCTGACGCAAGAATTATGAAGACAGCTGTCTCTTTGTTGTAAGAATAAGGCAATGGTCGACCATATTACGCTTTACTAAATATATGTATTGTGTTTATTTGTGGTTTTCTAATATATACATTATTAGGTATGGGCAGACAAAGAAAATGAATGCAGCCACAGAGTACGTGCACATGTTGAATGCGACCATGTGCGCCACTACGAGGGTGATCTGTGCGATTCTAGAAGTACACCAGACCGAAGAGGGCATTAAGGTAAATATTAGGTGCACGAAAAAAATATTTGAAAACACTAGATAATAGTGAATTTAGATTAGACGTATGTTATAGGAAAATATTTGGTTACTTTTCAATGCTTGACTATAATTTATCTACTTTAATTTATCTATTATCGACTCGCAATGTACTGTAACCTGATGTTTCGGGTTCAAAACCTAATTGGGTTTATGTGAAAAACAAAACTTTTTTATTTCAAAAATTTCATGAGCTTAACTACGAACAGGTTAAAGCTTAAAATCGATTGGAGAAAAAAAATTAGCCTAATTGTCCTAAAGTGCTGTCGACTGTACACAACGTACGCTTTACTAAAAACCTGGAAATTTTATACACAGGTTCCCGAAGCACTAAAACCATGGATGCCTGAGCGATACCAAGAGTACATTCCGTTTGTAAAACCAGCACCCATCGACCTCGAAGCTGCCGCAGCAGCCAAGAAAGGAAAGAAGCAAAACGAAAAGAAATAGTGCCTATGCCAACTGTATTCCCGCCAGAAATGCATTATTTATTTTAACATTACATTGCTAATAAACATATTTATTTATATAATATGATTGTATTAAAATGGGATCACTGAAGTATGTGTTTAATTAAATATTTATAATATTACTGAGTCATATTATCACAGTAGTCAGCATGTCAGCAATCCATCCATATCCAAATACATAACATAATGTAATGCAAGAATATTGATTCTTCTAGAGATTCTCTCATTCATCATATTTTATTTATATATATTCAGTAGCTGTCAATCTCAACGCAGTATACAATAGTCTTTTCGCTTCTTTGACGTTCATGACTGTACTAAAATTGTTCACAGATTTAATAAAAAAACTTGAGTCATTACATTTGTCATATTCGTTCAGGGCGAGTCACTAATAGAAAAATAAAATCTATAACTTGATGAACTTGAAATTGCTTACAGTTCCACTTTGTCCCTGCTACTCTGAGATGGAATTCGAAACCAAGACCTTGCCCAATAAAAAGTGCTTTTCAAGCTTCATTAAGAATATTTTCCAGAATGGCATTGTGAGTGAGAAGTTGATAAAAAATAAAAAACCTATAACTTTATATTCGTTTACTAGTGGACGCCCGCGACTTCGTCCGCGTGGAAGTCGGTATCCCGTGGGAGTGAGAAGTTTTCCCAGTAAAAAGTACCCTATGTGTTATTCTGATGTATAACCTATATTGCTGTAAAGTTTTATCCAAATCCGTCCAGTAGTTTTTTCGTGAAAGAGTAACAAACATCCATACATCCATACTTACAAACTTTCGCCTTTATAATATTAATAGGATTGTGACAAATCTATCTGATGTGACACATTTATAAAACTTACTCTAAACTCTCAAAATGAATGCAGGATAAGATAGATAAGTTACATATTCATTTTGATAACATTGTTTAATGGGCTATTTACATTTACAACACTTTCCTCATAAGATTGCATAACATTTAAGTTCATTATTGTATGAGTCTTTACTGTATTTAATTTTCCTTCTATTTCAAATTCCAATACAACACATACATACATTTACACATGTAATTTAACAAATATATAAAATAATTATTATTATCCTAAAATGAATGATTATCTATTCAAACATGTACATTACACTAATTGGGCAATTTAGACCTAATATGTAACCAAGTAGCACATAATTTGAAAACAATCACATCATCACCAGCCCTTTTACGTCCCCACTGCAGGGGCTCAGGCCTTCCTTATGGATGGTTAAGGAGGATCTTTCAATTTGGTTGAAAACAATATTGAAATGAAATTGCAGATTGGTAGACCAGCTGACCATTTAAGTTTTAAGTATCAACATTTAAAAAGACTATGCAGAAACATACAAATATATTTGCCTAAGCATTGCTAGGCATTGAAATCCCAAATGGCCAAACAAAAAGGGGCCTATAGTCAAAAATATTTCATCTGTGCTACATGGGTGTTCTAGCATTTTTACACAAAACAAGACCCAAATTTAATGAGATTTTTCTTTCGAAAGAAATAAGACAATACTTTTACAGTCAAGAGTCAAACATTAGGTGAAGGAGAAAATAAAAACAAATAACCATCTCTGATATCATGAGCTTGTCACTGTGGATGTTAATACTACACCTTTCTGAAAGTTCAGTCAGTTAATATCCAAAGTAATTGGAATTTTTGGCAACACAAGTTGATTCAAGACTTTGGCCCACTTATCTTATAATTGGACATCACATTTGATGGTGATTGTACATAAACATACTTGAAATTATATTCTTTATATTGCATAGACATAAACGTTACTAAATATGTATTATTGAAAGAATTTTGTTTATACATACAGGTTGTAAGGCAATTTTATAAACAATTCATCAAATTGCACAATAATTTTATGATATATTTTTTGGGTAATTGAGGGTCTGCTGCCTGGCACTACTCACTGATCACAACTAGTATTATTTCCCATTCTTTAGACATAGTGTGAATATTTTTCTACTACAATAAATATTATTTTGATGAATATGTGTTATAATTGTTATCAGCAACATATGAATTGTTATTATATTAAAAGCAAAAATATGGTAAGTATTTATTATTTTTGAACACCTATTCAAGAATACCAGTTCTCTGTATTCTAAGACATAAAGTCAATTTTGTGTCTTTACCTCCACACTGATTCCTTGCAAAAACAGAGAATAATCAATCCCATGGGATATAATACACAGAATTGAATATGAACTAGTACTTTATAATAATAATTAGATTTTGGAATTCAAAAAGTTAAAAATAAGAAATCAGTAATCAGAGTATGGAATCCGGTACAGCGCCCCTAGCGGTAACTACCAAGAACTACAAATCTCCATAGAAATTCTTAATGCGCTCACTAGTGAACGCGTTAGCGTAAAAATTACACTTACCACTCGGTTACATTGAAATACATTTCAATAAAATAAACATCTCTGTCCACCTCCAAATGTTATGATATAGCATCAATACAATATATAGTTTATATAAGAGCTACAATAATTACTCCTTTATAAGACATAAAAAGCCAGTGATAAAAATAAACTAAATTATGACTTTTAATAAAAAGCAATACAACATTTATTACAAGCCGCAATCAACATTAACTTTATATGATATCGCATGATTCCTCAATTTCTTGTTCAATAATGTATTAGTATACAGTCATCGATTACTAGCATGCCAGTTGAGCTTTCTGTCTACATTTATGCATCAATGCACGCAGAGTGAATTGCTTGCGAGCCAATGTACGTACTTGTTTCAAAAAAGTATCCAAATCAATAACTTCTTTGCGTAGAGCTTCACCCATATAATATATAGCATCTTCCAAAGTAGCTTCTTCGGCAAAAGCATTTAGAAGTTGAGAGTACAATGGTGCAGTGGTCACCACTGCCTCATCTACATCAATGCCTTCTTGTTCTGCCAAACGTTCCACAGAAGCTTGGAGTTCTTTCTCTTTTTCCTGTAGTACAGCTACATTTTTATCTAATTCAGATCGTTCTCTATCTAATCTAGACAATATATCTTCGAGTCTAGCCTTTCCTTCTCTTAGTTCCTGTTGTGTCCGACGTAGAGTTTCAAGTTCTGCTTGTGACTGTTGAGACTGTTCATTTAGTCTTCTTCGCATCTTGTCTATAACAGCTGACAGCAAAGAGGCTTTAATGTGTTCTTCTGTTATAGTACCACCAGAAGTATTTTGATCAGCACCATAGGTAGAAACTGGAGGATATGGAGTTGTTGTTGGGCCTGGTAGAGGAAATGAACTGCCATTAGTATTAACTGAACCTGGGTATGGAGCGCCATAGCCAGGGTAAGGTAAGTTTGAGGTTGTAGGATAAGGTGTTCCAGTAGGAAAACCTGGCTGAGTTGAAACTTGAGGAAATGGGTAACCAGAAGGTTGCGGCATAAATGAGTTCACAGGATACGGAGGTCTACCTTCATTTCGTGGCTTTGAATATACTGGTGGTATTTCGCCAAATGCAGTAATCATGCAGTGAATAAGTTTCTGAAGTGTAGAATTTGAATTCCACTCATGTAAATATGGCAAGTAAACTTTTCCATTGCTATCTACATATTTAGAAACTTTGATAGACATATCTGATGTAGGTTTGACGAAACACAAAGGGGCGTTTTGGGGATGCGTGTCCATAAGCCAAATACAAACAGGAATATTGTAATATACTCCTTTATAATTAACTGGGATCGTTCCTTCCATATTGAGCAAATCTTTGCGGACTCCATTGTTAAACACGAAGATTTCCAAACGATAAGTCAAACTTTTGTACACTTGGATTAAATTTATCACTTCCCTTGAGGTGTAGTCTCGATGTTTGTACTTAGCCAAATACTGCTTCAGTATCGCTTCATCGTTTGCCATTGTAATAAAATGCAACTTAAAGTGAGTCAGTCCGATTATTTATGTACCACTCAAGAACATCACATCACAATAATTACGAACTCAATCAATTAAAGAAATGTCGAAATGTCTTTCTTTGAGTAAAGTCAAAGAGAACAGTAATAATAGTTATCCACAGACTAATAAGGAGATACACACAGACATGGACCAAGTCCAACTTACCTACCACAAAAGCGTCGATTTCACTACCCAATCTATCGGGCACGATCCATCGGGTACACTGTAAATTGGGAAGTCTAATCGCAGTTAGAGAGTTAGGGTCCCGATATCGGGTGATTGTGAGCGTCCGACCGCCCGATCTCACTAGTTGGTGCGTTAGGGCCGATTTATCGGGCAATGTGATCGCTGTTAGGGTGTTAGAGCGCTCAATAGGGTTCGAAGTATCGGCTTCTGGTATCGATACCGAGTACTCATGTGGTATCGAGGGTCATGGTATCGATACTATAAAAGTATCACTCCCAAAGTATCGATACTACACAGTATCGAGTATTTATTGACATCATTAAAGAAGGCTAATCCTAAAAAAAAAACAATCTACCAGACGGACAGACAAACAAATATTTGTAAAATGTGTATGAAAAATTGTTACAAAATATTTGTTTTTGGGAAACGTAAGAAAATTTAAAACAAATGTCTATAACGAAAATATAGTTTATTAAAAAAATCAATTGCCTTTGCCTTTCCATTTCAAAGTAAATGGAAGAAGAGAAAAAAGAAAAAAAAACCGATCCAATACTTCCATACATTTATACAATTCAGTCATACATTATTTTTATGGCAGCTAAACGGGTAAAAGTATAAAAATAAAAACCAAAGAGTAAAAGTATAAGATTTAAGTTGAAACGTCAAATGCAAACGCCTATAGTCTTAGAGTAAGTACTTATAGAGGGCTATTAGGGACAACAAATATATCATCAGTGTTACTAGATAGTTAAATGTTCCTCGATTATGGAGAGATATTTTGTTATTAGCAAAGGAGGAATAATTTAGTCAGCATAATATGTAGAAATGTTCAGAAACTATCTACTTTTCTGCGATCTGCGAAATTATAGCTGTAGTCAACCACGTATGATGTAACTTCCCATGGATGAAAGGATTAGTAATAGAGGAACTTTTTTTTTGTAGAAATATTGATACACTATCTATCATCTTAAATTAACTAGCACATTGAATCAATGGGCTTGGTTACTGAAGTTTTCGAAATAAAATAAAATTTTACTAAATTAGAATATGTTTAAAAAAGTCTAATTTAGACAAACAAAACTATTTTGAAAATTTAATTCAATCAAAATTTAAAAAAAAATGTATATAGACAATAAAGAAAACCGTTTAAAGGAGAATAACGTACCTATTCAATGATAAAATTATGTTTAGAAAGGCAAATAAGAAACGTTGTGATGATGTTAGGCTAACGTCAGTCCAGCAGCGCCACTGTATGTTTACTCAATAGCTGTTAGAAGACCATTTTTTAAAACCTTAGGTTATTTTAGAATGAAATAAAACATTGAAACACAGTAAGTGTCTCGAGGTGCAATACGTACTACACATCGTTGCGGCTTTTTTATTTTGTAAACATAATAAAGGTTACCAGTTCGTCGCGAAATAGTTTTTCAAGCTAATCTATAAATAAGTGCCTCCATAAGACGTAATAAAATCATAGAAAACAGTAGTGAATGTGATTTAAAAACTGAAAACAGTGTATTGTTAGTGGGGTATCTGTATTTTTTCTAACATTTTATCAAGATCGAACAAAGGATTTGTACTTTAACCGTGACGTTGCCTGACGAGTAATTGACTACAAGATCTTCATACAACAGAATGCTATTGTTATTTTAAATAAAGCGGTAAACTAGTTGCGTAGCCTGTTGGCGTCTATGTCAGATTAAGAATCGAGGCGAAACCGTCGGGGGCGAGTTCGAATCCGAGTCTACAATAATATTTTATTTTTGTTTTTTGTGTTGTTCTTCTTGTTACTTTTTTATTGTTTTAACTGGGAACTGGGAATAAAATAAATTGAATATTTTTAAGAATGGAAAGGAATAATAATAAGGGAGGTGTTGGAGAGAGGATGGCGTCAACATCATATAAAACACAAAACCCAATGGAGTTAACTTGGGGATGTTGCACAATGGATTTGGATGACAGCGCATTTCTTCAATGTGCTAAATGCAAGCATGCTTACCATACGGCTTGCTTACCTGGCACTTATATAGATCCTGCTACTTCCGATGGTCTAATGAATTTTCTGTGCCCACTCTGCGATAAAAGGAAGCCGGGTAAAAACGACAACACCCCAATTCGTTTTAATTCAAACGCAATAATGACGAGATCTACTAAGCGACAAGCATTGAATTCCCCCCCAAATGAGAAACCAATAACGAATAGTGAAATGCAAGAAATCATTAAGAGTATGTTAATGGAGGTTCAGGTGTCTATGCGTAATATGATAACTAGTACATTGAATGAGGAATTTAAAACATTTACGGATGAATTAAAAGAAGTTAAAGAGTCGATGAACTTTATGAATATAAAATACGAAGAGGTCAGAAAAGAGCAAGCTGAAACTAAGGAAAGAATGAAGCTTTTGAAAAGTGAGAGTGACATAGCTAAAGCAAAATTGAAGGACCTTGAAAGTAGAGTAAATTATCTGGAACAAAATGCACGAGCAAACAATTTAGAAATTCAGTGTGTCCCTGAAAAGAAAGATGAAAATCTATTGAATATCATAGAAGAATTGGGCAAAACAATAAATTGTAAGGTCACCACTGAACAATTAGCTTATTTTACTCGAACTCCCAAATTGAATAAAGATAACGATCGTCCAAAATCAATAATAGTTCAATTCATAACACCTAAAAAGAAAGATGCCTTCTTGGCGGCAGCAATATCGTTTAACAAAGCTAATCCAAATAATAAATTAAACTCTTCTCATGCTGGAATACCGGGAAAAATGACAGCAATTTTTGTTACTGAACATCTATCTATGTCAAATAAAGCACTTCACGCGGCGGCCAGGCGTGCAGCAAAGGAGAAGAACTATAAATACGTATGGATTCGAAACTCACGTATTTTTATGAGAAAAACAGACAATTCACCGTACCTTATTATCAAAAGCATGGAGGCGTTGCAAAATTTGGATTAATTTGATATGTGTTAGATATTTATCTCTTATTACATTTTTGTCTTTATTTTTTAAGATTCTTGTTTATTAATATTTTCTATCAAAACGTTCGTGGGTTACGTACAAAAACTCACGATTTTCTAAAGTCAGTTTTATGTCAAAATTTTGATATTATTGTTTTAACCGAAACATGGCTTAATGACAGTATGATGGACAATGAATTGTTTGATGCTAGATATAACGTTTACAGACGGGATCGACAAATTACTAGTTTTCAAAATAAAAAAGATGGCGGGGGAGTGCTTGTGGCAGTGTTGAAATCAATAAAATCTGTTCGTAAATTAGAATGGGAAACTAATTGTGAGGATCTTTGGATTGAGCTGCATTTACAAATTTCTCATAATATTAAAAAAATTGCTCTTTGTGGGGTTTACTTGCCTCCACCTGTTAAGAAATTGTTACTTGACCATTTCATTGATGGTTGTAGTAAAATCATAAATAAGAAAATAGACGGTGTTTTGCTTATTGGAGACTTTAATGTAGCTAAAATCGATTGGAACTTGGTAAATGATTTATCGAACAGTTATACAGCATCGGGACTTAGTGAATCACTCATTGAATTTGTACTCATAAATAAATTTAATCAACTTAACAATTTTCACAATAAATCAGGTAATATTTTAGATCTAATTCTCACAAACTTGCCTGTGTCAGGTTGTAAGGTCACTAAATCTTGCGTCAAATTATGTAAAATAGATGAGTTACACCCCCCTCTGGAAATAATTATATCAAAAGATGCTGACACGGCGCTTTCATATAATCCCGCCAATAGAGTATATAATTTCCGCAAATCAAATTTTAATTCTATTCGTGAATCTCTAGCTAAATATGACTGGCATGAATTGCTTAGTGAGGCTCCTGATGTGAATGGAATGGTAAATATTTTCTATACAATCATAAATAGGGTAATCAGTCAATTTGTGCCTACCAAAAGGGCTTTTAGAGTTGCTACTATGCCACACTGGTTTAGTAGTGATGTTAGGGGAATATTGCAAGAAAAGGAAAAAATCAGGAAGCGTTATAATAAATATAAAAATCCACTTGACCGAGTCGAACTTGGAATCCTAAATAAGCGGGCTAAGATACTATTAAACTTGTGCTATAAAAAATATATTGATAATATGGAAAAGGGTATTATAACTAACCCGAGACTATTCTGGTCCTATGTTAAAGCAAAAAGAGGAAATAGAAGTAATTATCCACAAACAATAACTGATGGCAATATATCATCTAGCAATGGTTCAGAAATATGTGATATGTTTGCTTCATATTTTGAAAGAGTGTATAAAGTCTCTGGAAAGGCACAAATACCCAGCAATAATGAATATTTAAAAGTAATGCAAAACTACAGCCTAGAGCTGAGGGCTCCTGTTCTTAGTGAAAAAGTAATATTGAAAACTTTAAAATCTCTTAATGCTGATAAAGGCGCAGGACCAGATGGCATCCCTCCTTTTTTCATAAAATCATGCGCGGAGGACCTTCTTCCAGCAATCTATCTAATTTACAATAAGTCCCTTCATACAGGAGTGTTTCCTAAAGAATGGAAATCTGCTAAGGTTGTACCCGTTCATAAAAGTGGCAGAGTAGATATGGTTGGTAATTATAGGCCTATATCTATTTTATCGACACTGGCAAAAGTTTTTGAATCGCTCCTTTGTCCGTTACTCCAAAATCACATAAAAACTTATCTGACCGATTCTCAGCATGGCTTTGTGAAATGTCGATCTACCGCCACAAATTTAACACTATTTACTGAAATAGTAGCTGAAGCCATGGATACTGGCAAAGAGGTAGACGTAATTTATACTGACTTCAGCAAGGCGTTTGACAGGGTTCCTCATGATATTCTCTTATATAAGCTCAAGGCTTATGGCATGGTGGGCCCCTTGCTGGAATGGTTTAATTCTTACCTAAGTAATCGAAGTTTCTACGTAGTTGTTAATGGATTCAGCTCCGCTCGATACTGTGTAACATCTGGCGTTCCGCAAGGCTCACATTTGGGTCCGCTATTGTTCACTATTTTTATCAACGACATATCCGAGTGCTTTCAACATTCTAGAGCTTTTATGTATGCCGATGACTTAAAGCTAGTTTCGAATTGTGAAACCGTTGATGATATGAAGTTGATACAGGGTGACATAAACCGGCTAGTCAAATGGAGTCAATTCAATGATTTGGATTTAAATATTGATAAATGTTACCACATGAAGTTCACTAGAAAAAATGTGTCTTTTAATACTAAATATAAAATAGGTTCTGAAAGGATAAAAAACATAGACGAAATAAAAGACTTGGGGGTTATATTCGACAGAAAACTGACCTTTATTCCGCACATGGAAAATATATACAAAAGAGGTAATAGGATGTTAGGATTCGTGATTCGTAACACTAAGGAATTTAAAAATAGTAAAATAAAGATTTTGTTATTCAGTAGCCTTGTTCGCGCTTTGGGGGAATATTGTAGTGTGGTCTGGAGACCGCACTATGCTACACATTCTTTAAGGTTAGAGCGACTACAAAGAAAATTCGTTTCTTATTTGTCATTTAAGGAAGGAATCACTAAGAGTATTAGATCCTACGAAAAAAGGTTAAATTACTTTCGATTACTATCACTGGCTAACCGTAGGAAATTGTTGGATCTATCATTTGTTTTTAAAGTTTTTAATGAGAAAATTGATTGTCCTCCTCTTCTTCGCTTGTTTAAATTTAGAGTTCCCAGTAGATACCCCCGTTACCCAATGTCGCTCCTGTGCCCACCATATCGTAAGTCGCAGTTAGGTGCAAATTCACCTATTCCAAGAATTTGTAGACTCTTAAACGAAAACAACAGCATCATTGATGTACATGGTGACACATTTGCCAGGATCAAATCGATTTTGTTTGAGACATGGAAACAATGCCCTTAATAGGTAACACTTGTAATTGTACTATTAGAGTGGTGCTCTGTTAAGTTGTTTAATTTTAATGTCAATTAATGGTTCAAGTATATGAATTATTGAATATTAATCAAAAGTTGTTTCGTACTCCTTAGTTAAGAAAATAATAGTTATTTGTTTGTTCTAAGCATGCGGTGTTTACCTGTAATTGTTCGTTACATACATGCATGTGATACATCTTTTTACAATCTTTAGTACGTAAGTTTACTGTGTAACCGAATGTTGGTAAACCATATAATAAATAAAAAAAATTGAAACTATTGACACATGTTGATATTTCGTAGATCTTAGTAACCACAAAGTATTTTATCATTCTGACTAATCCAATCGAATATTTTAGTCTCATATTTAGTGACGAAATACTAATAAATAGATATCCAGAATCTTAATAATTATTGATCGAAAACAAATATGTAAGCCTGCAGAGATATTTGACTTTGATCAGTAATTACTCAGATTCTGGATTTCATTACTTCAAGACAGTATTAGCAGAGCACGTATTAGTGTTTTCGAGGTATGAGCGTTTGTGCACCACTGCCGTCATATCCGTTATACTGGTCGATTTCATAAAGAGACTTGACGGTTTTCGTTAGTCCACCACGATACTTCACTCAAATTCTAGAACCAGTCCCAGAAGATTTCTTATCTCAAACTAGAATATCTATAAAATAGCTATTGTCACGCGACATCGCTTGTGTAAACTGTAGCCTATGTCAACTGCGTATGGTGTAGCTACCCGTATGTGAAAGCGTTTTTAAAATCGGTTCAGTAATCTTAATAAAAATGCTTAAAAAACCACTTTGTCCCTGGTAGTTTGAGATTGATCAAATATAATAATCGGTCCAGTGGTTTCGGAGCCTATTCGGTGTAAAAAATAAACAATAAAACCTTTAATTTTTATAATATTAAGTATAGATAAATAAACATTCAACATCACATACATGGCTCATATTGTAAGATATATATTTTGGAGTACTAAACCCCGTATTTTGGAGTATCTGTGACAACAAAGGTACCATAATACTCAGAACTCCCAGACCCCAGACAATAAAGGAAAGTTAATTTTCAACATTTTTGGTTTTTTAATAATAAAAATTAGTGTAAATCATTACACCTGCAGACCTATTTTAATCTATTCTGCCGATGTACGCTGTTGAGTGTGTGAGATTTATTAAGAGCTATGACTTATTAGAAAAATTTATTTAATAATTATAATGAAAATAATTATCAATTACTAAACCAATATTAAATAAAGTTACAGGTTGGGTGAAATCAAAGAGGGTACTAAAATAAAAAGCATTTTACTTCGTTTCCACAAAAATTTTACAAATAATTAGATATATCACATGTATTAATCACATATTGAAAATAGCAATTATGCTACTTATAAGTTAAAATAAACTTACTCGATCACAAAAAGTAAATAAATTGTCTACTTAACTGCAGCAAATACACCAGAGTAATTAATCTAAATAAGTATTCGCTTAATAGAATTAATACTATATAATGTTAAATATATTTAAAAGCCATTAAACAAAATTTGAATACTAAATACATACTATTATTAATTAAAATTGGCTTTTAATTGGTTATCCAATCACAAATTAGAGCACAATTTACTTTGTTACAGTGAATTCTAATCACACAAAAGATTTTTAAAAATATGAAAATGAATGTTAATATACAGTAAAATGATACATAATTATTATATTTTAATACAAAATAAAAAAAAAACATATTTTAGTGAGCTTACAATACTCTTAAATCATAGACAAGAATTCTTAAAAAACATAATAACCAATATTATTTCACAATATATTTTCTAGCATTTCTTTATTATAAAGATACAAACAAATCATAATCAGTGTATTTCTAAAAGAATAGCACAGATAATATTTGAAGATTAGATTATGGCACAAATAAGTTATGATATTTATGAAGAATATGATCTGTGGTTCTGTCTACACAACACTATATAATAACCGATTTGCGACTAGATTATGAACATCTCATATTTTTATACAACAATTATGGCATGGTAAATAAACATTACTTAACTATAACTCCACAAACAAATCAAATATTTAAACTGACATAGTATTTAAAATTTCCTAGCAAGTATAGAGATATAGGATTAATTTTTAATGAAGGCAATTCTTATTTAGTAATAACATTAAAAGTTTAAAACTTAGACTATCAGTATCTAGTATAAATTATGTATATTTTATTTTTCACAAAGTCCAGTTTAGATTCTCAATCTAAAAAGGTTTTACATGGTTAATTAATATTGTATGAAACCAACAAAATAATACTAACATACAATATCTTATAGTTTCAGAATTTTCTATACTTACCATTCTTATTGTTACATTGTGTATATCCCTTTGAGGAAGGTATTATAAAAGTGGATTTATTAAGAAACAAAAATACCTCACTTGTATAATAAGTATTTAACTATTATATCTATTTAATAAAATCCTTATTATGTACTCAATGTTGTTTGTCTTCCTACATTTAAAAATAAATGTTTTTCAAAATGCATTGAACACACCCTGGCATGCCTTGAAGGCTTACAATTTGGTCTTCCGCAAGCTTCAATCCAATTTTGAAGTTCAGTTTCATTTATCAATCAATTTTGAAGTTCATGTTCATGTGATGAAAATCTAAAATATAAACACAATAACTAAAACACTTTTTTTTAATATCAATTTTTAATTTGGAAAATTGAGGTCATCATTATGATAATAATATGATTGTCATATGGAATAACAATATTTTATGAAGAAAAAACACATTTGGCCGAGATTTATTGATAAAATTAGTTATATTATCTACTATAAACTCAAACATTTCTAACCAAATACATAGCACAATTTTTAGTGATTCTAAATACAGAAATGATATTCAATTAAGTCTAGAAAATGTAATTTAACATTACATTACAGTAAATTAAGTGGTATTTTAATAGTATCATGCAAAACTTTACTGAGAGGCTTTAAATGCTAATATTTTAGGTTACAAACTTGGATTTATTTTAATACAAAGTTTAAAAACTGCCCAATTGTTTTTTTAAATCGCATTTGGTAGTTCTATGTACTTTGAAAATAGTTAAGTTTCAAACATTTTTATATTTGTTTAACAGAATATTGATAATTTAATTTTAAAGCACTTTGAGGGGAGATTTTAATCACTTAGATGTCAGCCTTAATGATTTGAGGTTATATTCTTATTCGACTTATTTAATAATATATTTAGCTCGTTTTGTTTCGTATTTAATAAAATTCACATCGGTTATGCCATTGAAAAATTTTACCTTACGGAGAAATAAACAAAATGCTTCTAACTTACCTGAAATATGATAGACCTACAATATTTCTTTCGGATATATTTTTGCAAGATATAACACTGCACTTAACCATTATTTTAATTTGCAAGTAACGTTTCTTACATATAAACTTTATACATTATATAAAACATTGTTTAAATACACTTCTTTCCAACTTTTTTTGTATATATTTGAGCCCAACAATTTCTATGCCTAAAATCTTAACGTTTTGGTGCCAAACAAGCCTGGTGCCAAACAAAAAACCGGCACGTCGATAAGGACAACAAATAATGTTTTTGTCTCACTTTAACTAATGAAAACTGTAATAAGTCATTTCATTTCCCGATGAATGAGATAGAACATACCATTAGTCTATTGCTTTCTTTGTCTACGCCTATAGTATATAATTATTCTTTAGCAAGAATACTCGATACCAGCAATTTTGATGAGTACTTGCGAGTATTTACCTTTTTGTAGTATCGAGTACTTAGTATCGAGTTTCGCTTTTGAAAGTATCGATACCTACTCGGTATCGAAAGTATCGTTCGTTCGAACCCTAGCGCTCAGTCGGTTGTTGCGCAGCGTGCGTGTGAGACGTCAGTGAAAGACAACGAAATTTTGGTAACAGAGAAAAATGTCTTCTCAAAAGAAAAAGAAATAATATTAAATGTAATTGAATATTATTTATTTTTCTTAGCCTTATATAATGTTTTAAACATTTATAGATAGCCCTGCATGTGTCTGGTACAATTTGTGATAGTAGGGGTTTTGATTCTGATATCAATGCTTTATACTTTATACATTTCTCGTTGCTAAAAATCATAAGCTAACCGTTGTTTAGCGCTTACACTAGTTCTAAATAGCGTATATTGTTTTTTTTTTATATAAGGTATGACTAAGTTTAATATATGATCAAATTGTGCAGAACTCATTCTGAAGTAGTTCAAACTGCATAGTTTGTCTCTTAGAAGCAAATATTTTTTACGCCCACAGTTAAAGTAAGGGATATGTCAATTTTTTTGGTACTTTGTGAGCGCAGGAGCCATCCTTTCAACGCCACGTTTGTTTGCCAACTGAGTTAGGGAGGCGATCTAGTGCAAAGTAATCACAACGACGCCATTTGGCTACGGATCCCTAAAAAAAGGAATTATCATTTCTTGAATTAGGCTAAAACTTCTGAAAGAAATAACCAATTTATCATTAGAATATTGGCTTTAATCAACATAAAAATATTAGTTACATTAGACATATACTGAATTCATATTGACAAAGTCAAATGAACAATAGACAACATATTAATACTACAACTTCATTTAAGTAACACTAAAGTTTGTTGGAAATATACTCTAAAAAAATTATATAATTACATTGTGTGTTATCATCATCATCATTTTCACTGAATGTGGAGCATGCTGCTGAATGTATCATGATGATCGATAGTAGTACCTATTTGACAAGCTTAGCACTATTACGTAATTATGTGATCTAATGAGTTGTGTATATTGAATAAGGGTGTGAATTGAATGCTTTGGGCAGGAATACTTGGATATCAATATCTTACAATTATTATATTATTATTTCAGATATTGGCAGAGCACCGGTCTATAACCCTAATTTCATCAGGCCTCTGCAAGCGAAAATGCGGTCTCTGCACACTGAAATTGGGCGTTTGCGTAAAAGAGGACAACTACTAAAGGAACGCCTCACTAATGCAGAAAAAATGTCAAAAAATATGTGTTTTCAACAAGTAGTGCGTCATATGGCAAAATCAGCACAGCTATTTACACATATGCAGCTACAATCGAATAAAAAAGCAAAAGGAAGACGCTTTTCAGTCAATGAAAAAATTTTATGCTTGTCACTATATAAAAAGAGCCCAAAGTGTTACAGCCTCCTTTGTAAATATTTTCCATTGCCATCAAACAAAGCCATGAAACGCCTACTTAGCCAGGTAAAGTTATCCCCAGGTATAAACCAAATAATATTTGACAAATTAAAACAAACCATGAATAAAAAAGCCATTAGTGATCGTTTGTGTAGCCTCATTTTCGATGAAATGTCTATCACACCACAATTTTTTTATATGGCACATAAAGATCAATTCGAAGGGTTTTCTACTCAATCCAAATTGAAATTTGCGGATCATGTGCTTGTTTTCATGGTGAAGGGAGTGAAAAATAATTTCAAACAACCATTGGCATATTATTTTACAAACGGTTTGACAAAAGCTGAGCTCAAAAATATTTTAAAAAATGTGATACAACATGCTTTTGAATCTGGTCTTGTTATCGTAAACACAGTCTGCGACCAAAGCACTGTTAATGTCGGCGCTATAACAAAAATCATTAAAGATTCCAAAGCCACCTTTTTGTGCCAGGGAAAGGAATGGCGTCATGAGGTGATGCGAGTTTCAGGCCACAACATAGTGCCACTTTATGACCCACCTCATTTTATAAAAGGCATACGTAATAATTTATTATCTAAAGACTTAAAATATAAAATAGAAAATGAAGATAAAGTCATAAAATGGGACTATTATGAACAAATTTACAACGCAGATAAATCATATGGAGAGCTGCGACTATTAGATAAATTAACCGAAGAACACGTAAATCCCGACAAAATTAATAAGATGCGGGTTAAATTGGCAACACAGCTGTTTAGTCACAGCGTTGCCGTCGTCGCGGAACATTTAACGGCGAGAGGTGATTTACCCAGAGAATGTCGTCAACTACTAGAATTAACGTTATTATTAGATAATCTTTTTGATTCTCTAAATGTCAGCAGTCTCTCCATACCAAATGGAAAAATTTATAAAGGGCCTGTCAAACGAAATTCGCCTCACCATGAACTATGGGTAAAAGCAAAACATGTATTAAAAACTGTTAAATTTATAAAAAAGGTAAAAGTTGGTAATGAAATCCGATTGGTAGAGACTTTAGTGCCGTCTGTGATAAATTTTATAAAAACTATAGCGGGTATGGAAACTCTGTGGCAAATGTTGTCTAGCAAATATGAACTCGATGCATTGTTGACCAGGAATTTTAATCAGGACCCTTTAGAAAATTTCTTCGGTAGCATAAGGAGTTACGGGGCAAGAAATATTGCACCCAACACAGTGGCATTTGAGGGTGCATTCAAGTCACTGTTATTAAATAATTTTAGTGCGACCCACTCGAGAGGAGCAAATTGTGAAGAAGACACTAATGAGTGTCTTCAATCATTAAATTTTTTCTTAACAGAAAAAACAGATAATCCTCATGCTCCTGAAGAAATTGATACTATACACTATAGTAATGAAATAAACTTTGACCAGCCATATGAAAATGATGCTGGTCAGAGCAACTACGTTTGTGGATGGGTCCTAAAAAAGTGTTTAAAAAAAGTAGTGAAAGGTTGTGATGATTGCAAACGGTCTTTACTATCCACAGAAAATAAAAATAATGCCTTTATCAAAGCTAAAGAATATACAGGAAAGAAATGGCTTTGTTATCCCAATGAGTAAGTAGAAATATATTTTCAAGATGTACGTAATATAACCATTTCCTTTCTAAAAAAACGTACCTAAATTTACTTTGAAAAAGTCCATAGTTTCTATTGTAGACGTCTTAATTGAGAGTCCTTTTAAATGCCCTATACACAAAATTGACTAAAAAACACATTTTTTAAATTACTCTGTCAATGTAATAATTAACAGTTGGTGTCGATCCATCAATCGGATTTTATCTGGGAAATTAAAATACACAGGCGATGATGATGATTGTAAAAATACAGCTCAAGAATATTATAATAAACATAAAAATTATAAAAATAGAAAATAAAGAATTAAAAAGACAACTTATTCTTTTATTCCACACATTTTTACGACCTTTTTTCTCTAAAGAATAGAATCTGACTTATCATCGAAACAAGAAAATTAGAATGAAAATTCATATTCTTTTCAAGATCCTATTGTAAGCGATTTTATTCTAATTTTCTGAAAATAATTTAAGACCTGTCTGGATGCCCAGCAGGTGGCGTTTTTAATTCTTGTTCAGAAATCTAGATGGCACTTGCGTTTCATATTCAGTCTACATTAAAATCCCTAGAGAGGGCACTCTTTTTCCGCTGTATTATACTACTCTTTGACTGAATCACAGACTTAGTAGTGTACTGAATGTAGGAAGAAGGCAAAGAGCATGGTCATACTACTCTAGTGATGCGACTCGAGTCCTGTTTGTACACACTTGTACTTGAGAGAAAAAAAAATATCACTCGAGTAATCCAGTCAACTCGAGGCATCTAGTTGATTCTTTGGTCACTATATGTCACTTCGCTACAGTAATTTATTTATCTATGACGCATATTTCTTAATTTTCTATAAATATCACACCTATACAGCGTGTTTGGTAATACCTGTATTTTCCCGAATATGACACATACGGTATGATGAATAGAACCCAGAAAAATAATCACTAAGTCTGAAACCCAGCATATGACCTAGATATTTAGTTTTTTTTCTTTGAAGTAAATCTATACGCTGACAACCCTAAATACAGCTGTTATGTTGTATTTAGTCATCGACTCCATGTGCCGAACTAGTTTAAAAAATAACAGAAGTTAAATAAATCTCAAGATAAATGCCTAGAATAAATATGCATCCGAGAGTAATTTATTATTTCAAAAACAAAGAAAAAGTAAGTTGTAAATGACTTGTAACCATAAAAGAACACCAATCTTGTGATTAACGGTATTTCAAAAACTATTATTAAGAAAACTTCTCTTATAATACAGCCAAAATAAAAAAGAAATTGCAAATACTTTGATTGAAGTTAGATATCTGCACTATTGCTCACAATAGTCTATGCAAGAAGGAGCGACAGAGACATAAAATCGACGACGATGTGTATTGAGAAACTTGGGTTTCTGATGTGTCAGTAAGGTTCTGTAGATTAATTGCTTTGAAGTTTTGTTATTTTTTTCATAAAGCAGTGTTATTTTCACGAAACAATAAAATACGGACTTATACAATGATATTAATAATCTAAATATCTCTCTTATTCTTAGTTTAAATGATAATTAAATAAAGGTTAGTTGTAATGGAAAGGTCTAATAATAAATAATATTTCTTTTCTTTTCTAATTTAATCAATAATTTTTATGCCTTATAATTTTGTTAATGACTTGGTCTTAAATTAGGTAACCACTTTTAATATTATGGCCTGTTTTTTCTTTTGTAACCGTGAAAAGCGTAAAATAAATGTAATAATAAGTAAACAGCCTAATTATCAATTTCGTCAGTAAAAAAAAATAGTATAATAAGTTTCATTGAAATTTCATTGTTTAATTAAATAATAAAATAACGATTTTTTGTTAGGTAGGTTACCTAACACAGAATTTGATGACGCGGAACCCTAAATCGGTGCACTTTTGATTTAGGTACCTACATTGGTGTTCGAATTTTTTTATTTTACAAAAAAGGGCAATAAGATCTATCTATCATTTGGGCTCGCGAATATCTCTTAGAGAGAAATTTAAAGAAATTGGAATATTGACGGTTGCATCTCAGTTTATATATAGTTGTATACTTTTTGTCCGGAACAATATTAATGTGTATACCAAACATAGTGATGTACACAAACTTAATACTAGGAATAAAAACAAGCTAGTAATGCCTTCTTACAGGTTACAGAAGGTATTAGGTTCTTTCATGGGTCAAGGTATACAATACTTTAATAAGATCCCCAGTGATGTATTAGATTTGTCAATAAATCATTTTAAAAGTCATATTAAAAATTGTCTACAAAGTAAAGGGTATTATACCGTTAAGGAATATCTAAATGACAAAAAGGCATGGTGTTAGATATTTTAACTTTATTGTATTTACTTTCTAATATTGTAATGGAAAGTGACTTCATATTCTAATGAAGTCACATTTCAATAAGACTTCTCTGTGTGAAATAAAACAGGGAGAAAAAAAACAGCCCTTGCTGAGTTTCTTGCCGGTTCTTCTCAGTACAAGGTCTCCCGCCGTAGTTTTGCGAACCGATGGCGTAGTTTTCGACTTTCACAAGTGCTCTGTAAAAGCCTAAACTGAATAAATTAATTTTGATTTGATTTGATTTGAATTACCTATGTAGTTTAGGTCATCGCTTCAGTCGAGTCGGAGACTTTCATCGGTGTACTTGTGAGTTTTCAGAATTTAGAGGTCAACTTACGTTTTCGTTCTTTCGGGACTTTTGGTTTGTTTTTCATACTCGTTCTGTTTACCTGTGTGTTGTGTTTGTGTGCGGTCAGTGCAATAAGTTTGTACTCAAATGCCTAATATTACGAGATGATATTGTGTGTTGGTGCTTGTGACGGTAATCTTGCTGCGGCTCGGCGGCTTTATGACGAGCGCCACGTGTCAGGAAGATCTGAAAACCCTCGACGTCTTCCTTCTTAACAATACTTGTGAATCGGTTACATACAACTGGTTCATTCCATAGTGTGATACAGGAAGGCCGGCCAAACACCTATTCCACCAAGACAGAGGATATGATTTTACGTCGAGAGTAACACGGTCTGTGTCGAATCGAATGGAGATGTGTGTTTTATGCGGTGGCCGGCATATCGAGACCTTGGACTGATAAAGTGGAGGTGTAGTGTAGGTAATGTTAACAAGTGAGAGCTGAGAGAGTCATTAGAACGCTGCCTCTAGGTATGTACCTGTTTAATCTTAAATTGTTTTAATTACAAGTAAACTCATACGCAGTCAAGTGCGCGCGTCGGCGAAATCAAAGTGTATTCTAGGAAACGGGAGAGAGTGAGACGTAATGTGTGAGAGAGAGTGAGTACGCCGGGACGGCACGTATGAGCTTTCAGAGTTGTAGAATATTAATTGAAAACAAATTGTTCAAATATTTGTATGAAAATCTCAATTTACGTGAAATTGTTTTTTGACATATTAATTATGTTCTTTGTGCTAAGTTGTATGGCCATGTTTCGGGATTATACATGTATTACCAAACACGCTGAATAATGAGGAAGTATTTTAAAATAACATTAATTCCCGAAATCAAACTTGATGCCGCTACAGTACTTTTTCGATTTCTCCATGACAACCTACTATGTGCGAGCGGTCGATTACTTTAATAATAATATTTTTTTTTTAATAATAAGTAGTTTATTCGTTGTTTTTTACATTTTTACAGTGATTGAGTCTACCCTTTAAAGTATAAATACTTGTATCAGGGGAGACCCGCTCTTATACATTCTACTTAGTAACGAATAAAAATTAAAATTAATACAAGCTTAGTGTGTGCAGTGTTGTCAATCAATACCAATATTGTGTGTGTTTGTATGTGTGTGTGTTTGTGTGCATATGGGTGTGTGTGTGTGTGTGTGTATGTGTGTGTGTGTGTGTGTGTGTGTGTGTGTTTGCGTGTTTGCGTGTGTGTGTGTGCATATGTGTGCTTGCGTGTGTGTGTGGGTGTATGTGATTAATAATCAATTCATGTTTTCTAATATATTCCCTGTATCTTCATATGTGAGTGATTTTAGCCATGATGTTAATTTTCGTTTACATTCTCGGTAAGTCATGGTATATATTTTTATTTGTCTGTTTATTTTATTATATAGCCTTACTGATTGTATATAGAATTGTCTCGAAGCGAATGTTGTTCTGGTCTTTCTTTGATTAATGACAGTGAAGGGATTACGTTTAACACTTTTTGCTGGGTCTTTTGGCGTTTTTTATGTGTCACCAGAATAGTTTGTAAGATATACAGCGTGTTTGGTAATACCTGTATAATCCCGAAACATGGCCATACAACCTAGCACAAAGAACACAATTGATAGGTCAAAAAACAATTTCATGTAAATTGATATTTTCATACAAATATTTGAACAAATTGTTTTCAATTACTATGCTACAACCCTGTAAGCTTATACGTGCCGTCCCGGCGCACTCGCTCTTTCTCTCTCTCTCTCTCTCATTACCTCTCACTCTCTCGTTTCCTTGAATACATTTTGATGTTGCCGACGCGCGCACTCGACTACGTATGAGTTTACTTGTAATTAAAAACAATTTAAGATTAAATAGGTACATACCTATAGCGTTCTAATCACTCTTTCAGCTTTCACTTGTCAACATTACCTACACTTCACCTCCACTTTATCAGTCCAGGGTCTCGATATGCCGGCCACCGCATAAAACACACATCTCCATTCGACTCGACACAGACCGTGTCGTGTTACTCTCGACGTAAAGTCATATCCTCTGTCTCGATGGAATAGGTGATCGGCCGGCCTACCTGTGGTACACTATGGAATGAACCAGTTGTATGTAACCAATTCACAAATGCCGCGAATCACCGGTAAGAAGGAAGACGTCGATGGTTTTCAGGTCTTCCTGACACGTGGCGCTCGTCATAACGCCGCCGAGCCGCAGCAAGATTACCGTCACAAGCACCGCCACACATTATCATCACGTAATATTAGGCATTTGAGTACGAATTCATTGCACTGACCGCACACAAACATAATACACAGGTAAACAGAACGAGAATGAAAAACAAACTAAAAGTCCCGAAAGAACGAAAACGTAAGTTGACCTTCTAAATTCGGAAAACTCACAAGTACGCCGATGAAAGTCACGGACGCGACTGGCGCGATGACCAAAACTACATAGGTTATTATTATTGCAACTCGAACACCAATGTACCTAAAAGTACATTGGTGTTCGAGTTGTAGAATATCAAAAGTGTACCGATTTTGGGGTTCCGCGTCAAGAAATATTATTTATTATTAGACCTTTCCATTACAACTAACCTTTATTTAATTATCATTTAAACTAAGAATAAGAGAGATACTTAGATTATTAATATCATTGTATAAGTCCGTATTTTATTGTTTCGTGAAAATAACACGGCTTTATGAAAAAAATAACAAAACTTCAAAGCAAATAATCTACAGAACCTTACTGACACATCAGAAACCCGAGTTTCTCAATACACATCGTCGTCGATTTTATGTCTCTCTCGTTCTTTCTTGCATAGACTAATGTGAGCAATGGTGCAGATATTGAACTTCAATCAAAATATTTGCAATTTCTTTTTTATTTTGACTGTATTATTACAGAAGTTTTCATATTAATAGTTTTTGAAACACCGTTAATCACAAGATTAGTGTTTTTTTTATAGTTAAAAGTCATTTACTACTAACTTTTTCTTTGTTTGGAAATAATAAATTCCTCTCAGATGCATATTTATTCTAGGCATTTATCTTTACATTTATTTAACTTCTGTTATTTTTTAAACTAGTTCGGCACATGGAGTCGATGACCAAATACAACACAACAGCTGTATTTAGGGTTGTCAGCGTACAGTTTTACTTCGAAGAAAAAAAGCTGAATATCTAGGTCATGTGCTGGGTTTCAGTCTTAGTGATCTTTTTTCTGGGTTCTATTCATCATACCGTATGTGCCATATTCGGGATTATACAGGTATTACCAAACACGCTGTATAATTAGCGAACTGTTAAAACGTTTAAATCCTTGTTTAGCTGAGTTGAACTATATAGTCTTTTTTTTTATGCATTACTTTCAGAATTGTTCTTTGTGCACGTTCCAGATCAATAAATTTTGTTTTGAAAGTTCCTCCCAAATAGTTATACAATATAGCATAATAGATTGTACAAGTGTTGTATATATATATTTTAGCAAATCCATATCAGAAATATTACGTAAGTATTGAAAGAGCCAGATTAATTTTCTAGATCTATTACATACAGCGTCTATTTGTTGATACCAGGATAGATTTGAATCAATGATAATTCCTAAATATTTTGTGCTGTCTACTTTCTCAATTTTAGGGCAGTTACAGTTGCTATTATCAAAGGGATTTTTACACGTATGTGGAGTAAGTGTTAGATTCGAATCCGGTTGAGTTGATTTATTTATAGTGAAAGAAATGTAATTTGTTTTATTTGCATTTAAGGTAAGGATATTTATACGTAACCAATTCATAACCTTTTGCAAACCTTCTTCCGCCTTTGCAAAGGTATCCCGCCATGTAGAACCACAAAAAAGTAATACTGTGTCATCTGCGTAAGAGAATATGCGTCCGTTGTCTAATTTCATGTCAGTAAGGTTATTTATATAGACTAAAAAAAGTGTAGGTCCCAAAACGCTACCCTGTTGAACGCCGAAGCCACTAATTGTAACATCCCTACTAATTACGTTTTCTTTAAGTTTTACTCTTTGGGTGCGATTGCAAAGATAATCTGTAAGTAGAAGAAGAAAAGATCCTCTTATACCAATCTTTTCCAGTTTGCGGAGAAGGATGGGAACAGAGACTGTGACAAAAGCTTTTTTTAAGTCTAGAAATATGCACAGTGCTTTTTGTTTACTGTCTAATTTAGTAGCTATATGAGTGGTGAGGTCATGGATAGCGTTCTCCGTACTTATTCCTTCGCGGAATCCATATTGTGCATTTGATAAGATGTTGTAGTCAGAGAGATATTTTTTGAGACGATTATTGATAACTTTTTCTAAAATTTTGGAAAGAGTACACAAATTTGAAATCGGCCGGTAGTTACTGACGTCGTCCCTGTTCCCTCCCTTGTAAATAGGTTGTATAATGGATCGTTTTAAGAGTGACGGAAAGACACCTTGTTTAAGGCATAACGTGCAGAGGTATGTTAATAACGGAGCCAATTCTTTTATAGCCATTTTTATAAATATGGTCGGAATATTATCCCAGCCAGGAGCGGAGTTTACTTTAAGGCTGTTGACAATTGCTATAATCGCCGAATGGTCTGGTTCAATTATACCAATAGTGTTTGGTTCAATAGGGAAAGTGGCGAAATAGTTTTTCAAAGTTTTGGGCTCAGTTTCTATTTGTTGTGCTAGGGTTTTGCCAACATTACTAAAATATTTGTTAACATATTCCGCTGATTCGTTTGCATCACCTTTGATACTCAATAATTCTGTGTTTGGGGTTTTTATTTTATTAAGGTTAGTTATAGTTTTTATACTATTCCACAATGCTTTATTATTTGATTTTGATTTTTCCAAAAGGTCCTTTTCGTATTTATTTTTAAGTTTTTTAATCAGATTTGTACAGTAATTTCTGTATCTGCGGTACGTTATTTTGAGAATTTCATTTGTAACGTCGGCTTTTAATTTTTTTTGCAAATTGTTTCTTTGTCTAATGCATTTTAAAACTCCTGGTGTCATCCAAGGTTTTATTATCCTTTTACTGTGTGGTATATTCACTATTTTTGTATTTATAATCAGACTTTGTGATATTGTTTCAATTAGTTTGCTAGCAAGGATATCAGGATCAGAAATTGATGGTGCATTATTGGTTATTGTGAGCATATTACTTTGCAATGTTTTAAGAGCGTCAGGAAAGTTAGTTATAGTTTTAGTTTTAGGCACTTTATTAGTTTTTACTTTACTATATATAAATATTGCTGCCATTTTATGGTCAGTTACTGATGTATTTAATACTGTTACAGTGGCTGAATAGAGAGAAGGATTCAAATAATCGTGTTTGTTTTTAATCGTGTTTGCATATGCAATACTATGCATATGCAAACACGATTAAATAAAGATTTTATGAATTTTATTTATGTTTTGCAAGAACACCAAAATAGAAGTGAAGTAAAAAAACAATAGGCATGGACAGCTAATCACAAAAAAAAATTGTGTCAAAAAATAGATCAGAAGAGTAAAATTGTTCTATAAAAAGTATTTTATAAACAAGTAAAAGCTCTTTGCTCTAACAATAACAACAATCGAATAACATTCATTATAATCATCTTTTATCGTATAAGCTGATTAATCGACTAATTCGATTTTTAAAGTAATAATCGCCCATCGCTAGTCACTAACAACAATGTCTCATTGACGTTTATAGAGTGGCGAGTTCTTTCTTTTTGACGCGAACGAAAATCGTCCTCGGGACGTGAAAATCTGCAGCGCATTTTTAATCTGCAATAATCGCAGTAGTACTAATTAATTAGGCCGTGTACTGTTGATAATTTATTTACATAATGCCGCCTAAGTTCGATCCTAATGAAATTAAAATCGGTAAGCTAGTATTTATTACAAAAAATGTTGAAAATCAAGAGTGCTTTCTCTAACTTATGATCTTATGATTTTGCAGTTAACCTAAGATGTGTTGGTGGAGAAGTCGGTGCCACATCATCCTTGGCTCCCAAAATTGGTCCTCTTGGTCTGGTAAGTTTTGAGATTTTCTTCATTGGTATGTTTGGCAGTCACGTTTCTACCGCGAGGTTATGAATCTGAGAGAGGTAACCAGATGTTGGATATCTATATTATTTGTTTCTTGCTCACATAAAGTGAACTGGTTACCTCTTTATGATGATATGAGTGATCCTGGGGGGTGCCTCCCTACCAGGCGCGTCCTTCCGGGTGGCGGATGGAAGGAACCCGCGACTCAGGATGCCTTTCCCTGTCGCGGCTACTCCGAATGCCCAATAAGGAGTCGCGGACCAGGCCATATGACTGCAATGTGTGATAGCAATAAGTATAATTTAAACTTCTATGTATATTACTTTACAAGCTGTTCTATATTGTAATATATTGACTTGTTTAGCAGGTGATAATAAATTCTTTGCAAATAGTAAGATGGCAATACAGAACATTGATTAATTCTAACAACTTTCCAAACTGGAAATTAAATAGTAAAGATAATTTTTTATTGACCCATATTTGAAAATCTGCTTATTCGTTGGTTCAAACCCTGGTTACTACACCATCTCTAATGAACAGAGAAGGGCAAAATGTAATCATGATTAACAATTACATTTGGTTCATTCGCCTAGAATAAAGATTACAATATAGTAATGGTAGTAAGTTTTGATAAATTTAAGATTCATGTGTAATAAATAAATATTAAAAAATCAATTATAATATGTAATCTTCAATCCTGGGTGAATGTTACAAAATGTGATTGTTAATAATGCAGAAAATTGTCTAGGATATACCTACAAAAAATATATATGTAACCCTTTTTAATATATTATTATATTTTTATTTCATTTTTTGTTAAATGTGATTCACTGTTTTTTTTTTTTGTATAAATTTACTTATTTGGCATCTTAGAAGTGATGATGTAGGACAACTTTATAGATGCCATTTGATTAAAAAGAAAATTGAGTACATAATAAGCATTTCTTTATTAACTACAAAGGAAAGGTTTTAAAGTAATTTATACATTACTTTTTTAATTAAGAAAATATGCTTACTTACTTTTTCTTACTCTAGTCTCCTAAGAAAGTGGGTGATGACATTGCAAAGGCCACTGGTGATTGGAAAGGTCTGAAGATTACAGTACAACTCATTGTGCAAAACAGGCAAGCTCAAATCTCTGTTGTGCCTTCAGCTGCGGCACTCATAATCAGAGCTCTCAAAGAACCACCACGTGATCGCAAGAAACAAAAGAACAGTAAGTTTTGTATGCTAAATTGTTATTACAATAATGATAAAATATAACATGAATTGCCTTGTTTTAACAATATCTAATTAGTTGAATGTTTTTTCATCAGAAGTTATAATTTTGAAAGGACTTGTTGTTTTGTCTGAAAAATCAAAAGATTTAAATATATTAATTTTATAACTGAATAGCATATATTTTATTCAATTAAGTTAGGACAGAATAACCTAGTTAGTGTAAACTATCAATCCCCCACTGATGTTTTTCATAGGGCATGGGAGCAATACAGTTGGCATAGTATTGTGGGCAGCCAATGTGTTAATATAAACTAAAAAAAGTTTATTCTAATTTTGTTCATATGTAAGCTAAGATTGTATGCACTTGAATATGTTCAAGCTGTTAATTGCGACATAACAATTAATTATTACTTTTGAATTTAATCAATTGTTTAATATTCCTGCAATAAATCTCGCAAACTCAACAGGAAGCCTTTGGTTCCAGGCTGTGCTCAATCAATATTTGTCGGTATTAGGCTCTTTACTCATGGCTCGATGCGGTGTAATTTGATATCGATTAACGATATCGCTTGAATCGTGCGCCCTTCTAAAATGTATGGAGAGTTGCAAAGAATGGTAATCGGATAGGTGACTAAATTTTCTTTGTTGCTAATAAGCAAGTTAAAGAAGGAAATAACGACACCTGTCCTGCTCCACCCCGCTCAATCTAATAAAAGCTAGACTAATTTCCTTGAAATTTAATGGGTTTTCTGTTATTTAATGACAAAATTATTATTTTCAGTAAAACACAATGGCAACATCACTCTTGAAGACGTTATTGGCATCGCCAAGGTCATGAGGCCGCGTTCAATGGCACGATACCTATCTGGCACTGTTAAGGAAATCCTCGGTACAGCTCAGTCTGTTGGATGCACAGTGGAAGGCAGGCCCCCACATGACCTCATAGTGGACATCAACAATGGGGCACTCACCATTGATGAATAAATAAATTAAGAATCGGACCCCTACTCTTAACTCTTTCATTTCACGATTTCATTTTACCCATTTAGATTTAGAATGTTCATAATTTCAATGTCTAAAAGTTACTTTAGACGGCGCCATTGGCAAAGTAACCCTTTACGTTTACATCCCCCAATGAGCACCAATTATTTATTTTGAAATGAATTCATGATTATATCTGCCCATTTTAACCATCAATCCATAAATTGTGAGCAACCTTTGAGATTTAGGTGATGCAGAATTTGTTTTTCACCGACGGATCTCTACGGCCATTCAGAACGGTTAATACAAACTGTTTTAAAACATCGACATTTAAATCTGAATAATTAGTGATTAAATATAATACTCGGGAACTTGTAAAATATACAAATTAGAATGAGCAATTCTGTAAAAATTTAAGCCCGATTTCGACTTCGTTCACAAGTCCGAATTCACGGCATTTAGAGATATTCTTTTGATAACATTTTACTTGTGATTTCGAAATTCAGTTCACTTATGCTGCGATAAGTTACGAGGGTCAAACTGAAAGTTCTTAGAAAATCAAAAACTGATTACATTAGCCAGTTATTAGTTTTATTATATCTTTTCAAAATATTGTCCATTCACGTCAATACACCGCTGCGTGCGATGGAACCACTGGGAAAAGCACTTTGCCCACTCGTCCTTAGGGGTCTCTTCAATGGCATCGCGATACGCAGCCACCGCTTCTTCAGCATTCATAAACCGCTTTCCTTTAAGTTTTTCTTTAATTTTTGGAAATAAATAAAAATCACAAGGCGCGAGGTCGGGGCTATACGGCGGGTGACCCAGTAATTCAACGTTTAATGTCGCCAAATAGTCGATCGTTCGCTTGGCGGTGTGCGACGAGGCGTTGTCGTGGTGAAGGAGGATCCTACTGCGAGGTCGTTTCTCTCGAACTTTTTCCAAGACAAGTGGCAAACAATTGGTAGTGTACCATTCTGCAGAAACTGTTTTTTGATCCTCTAACACAATTGTTGCAAAATGACCTATCCTTCCAAAGAACGAGGCCACCATTTTTTTTCCCGCACTTCGATCTCTCTTCACTTTAGTTGGCAACTCCTCGAAAGGAAACACCCACTGAGCAGATTGTCTTTTGGTTTTAGGATCATAACAGTAAATCCAGCTTTCGTCACCTGTTAGTATGTCGAACACAGCATTTGAGTCACCTCCGTTAAATCTTTCAATCATTTTACGACACCAATCCACACGATGGAGTTTTTGAGCCTCAGTCAAATTATGAGGTATCCACCGGGCGCAAAGCTTCCTGACCGCTAAATGTTCGTGGAGGATTTTGTGCACTTGACTCATACCGATGCCTAAGCTTGTCCGAATCTGTTGATAGGTCACTCTTTTGTCAGTCTCTATCATACGCCGCACAACACAGATGTTATCTTCAGTCGTCGCCGTAGAAGGCCGTCCCTCACGTAAATCATCAGTGAGATTAGTGCACAGAACAAAAGTACTCTACGAGAAGAATGCCAACTTCATAGAAAAATATTTTCTATAGAAACTAGCGCCACCTATAGTCAGCCCCCCGGAACAAGTAGTATGGCGGGAAGTTTAAATATTAACTTTATACTTAGGTTTCATATTAACTACCAAATTACTAAAACCAGTGTTTTCTGTGAATATTTTTCGTATACGAAATCCATAACATACACAAATTCCACAAACGAAAAACATCCACAGGGAACACAGGTTTTAGTAATTTGGTAGTTAATCTAGGTGAAATATAGAGACTACTTCAAAAAGGGAATATAACACAAGCAGATTATAATAACACACTTTATTTTCATTATTATTGTAACATACCGCTTTATTACACAAATTAAGTGAATTTTTAACATACTGTTTGGTTTTTAACTTTAATTTAACACTGATTTACAAGCCTTCAGCATTATTTTAATGTGTGCACCAAATTATCAAGAATATCATTTTGACACAGCATTCTACAATATGTTCGGTGTACAATTTCATTTGGAATTCTGTTGATGAATTGCGTCCCTTGTGGAATATATATTAAGCCCACAATTCACATCTGAAAACAAATACAACGAAATTAAGAATGTTATATCCTTATAGTACAAGAAATAGAGCTACATTTTCCTAAGAATTTTATAACAAACTAATTTAATTTATAGTTCGTAATCGATAAACATCCTTAATCACCTTCACCTACAGCATCACTTTTATCAGAAATATCATAAAATTCTTTCATACAGATTAGCATGACATACCTAATACTGAAGCTCTTTGACTCAAGTTATATTTTTTACAACTAAATACAAGTATTTATGTAAATTCTAACTCTACTGCTAATAAAAAACACTAGCATTACATAATGGGAATATTCTCTTGTTAAAATGTAGCGGAACTTCACGTACTATTCATTAGTTTGGAAATCTATAAATAGAAGATTAAAGCAAGTACCGTATAAGATTCCTTTTAGCCGGCTTCGGAAAACGAAAGAGCTCTACATTATGCTGGGTTGGCGAACGTCCACACTTAAAACATTTTCTTCTATTTTCTTTATCAGCCATATTTTCAACAACCACAACAATAGAAAAGAGTCACTATCTCAAATTTCACAAATAACTATGAATCCACTTTCTAAGCACATTAAAAGGAGGAACAAAAGCTCATCTCGTCGTTATAATGATAAGAAAATGCAGGAAATAAGTAATTGTGATGAAATCGCATGGAACAAGTAGGAACAATTTTTTTTTTTTTTTATTTATTAGTGTTTACGGCTCTGGATACTAGTCCTTTTAAGCCTTACATAGTTTTTTGACAGAATACAAGACAAAATTCGTTCATTGTTCTTTCTTCTCACTCAGATATTTTTGACAGTGTTGACAACAAACTTGAATAACGGTTTAAAGTATTTGTAGTCTTTTAATAATTCTTCCAGCGTTGATGGTATGTTCTTGGTGATTGCTTCAAGTTCGCTAACAAGTACCAAGCGATGTAGTCCAAACCGTTTACATTTGAATATGATATGTTGCAGATCTTCATTTTCTTTACAATCAGGGCATTTTGGATCATCTGCCATCTTCAATCTATGCAGGTGAGTGCGAAACTGACCATGACCAAATCTCAATCTGTTTATAGTAGTTATGAACTTTCTACTCTGTATTGATTTATTGTACCACCAAGGTTGGGCGGGCGGGCTTCCTTGGACCTTTTTGTACCATTGACCTTTCTCTTTGCTAATTAACTCCCATTGGTTTTTCCAGAGCATCGCCAAGTTTTGATTAACAACAGCCTTAAAGTCAGTAAAAGGAATCTTCATTGATTGTGAATGGTCTTCATTGGGTGTGGATCGTGCTATTTCATCAGCCTTTACGTTTCCTGTAATGCCACTATGCGAAGGTACCCACATAAAATGTATAGTTTTATCTGAATCATTTAGGTTACTTAAGACTTGTTTGATATAAAACACTAAATAATTAACATCATATTTACAACTATTTCTAAATGAATTTAATACACTTTGTGAATCAGAAAGAATTAAAAACTTGTTAACATTTTGTAGTGCTGAGATATATATTAAAGCCTGATAGATAGCATAACATTCAGCTGTATATATACTACAATTACTTGGGATTAATATACATTTGCTTAAATTTAGCTGGACATCATAATAAGCAGATGTCACTCTATTATCAGTCTTAGAACCATCTGTGTATACTCTATAATAAGATTGGTTTTCTAGAAATTGCATTAAATCTTTGTTATTTTGTATTGGTTCAGAATGTAATATGAAATTACAATTTATCAATGCATTATATGAAATATTGTACAGAGGCCAAGTATTATCTATATACAGATTTGAATAAAATTTATGTACATATAGCACAATTGCTACCATTTCTGGAGTGTATCCAGTATTAAGTGAAGCATTATTGATATAAGAACCTCTTTGCATATTCTGTAAAGTTTCTAAAGGTAATAGTCTGCCTGTAATAAATGAGCTTTTATAAGAAATAGTTCTTAAGCAAAATCTTTCTGCCAACTGTAAACGCCTGAATATGAGTGGTGGAATACAGCTTTCTGATTGCATCACATGAATAGGAGTAGAACACATTGCCCCAGTTATTATTCTCAAAGCTCTATTTTGAAGAACATCTAATTTACGTAATAAACTTGAATTAGCATTCATGTATGCTAGACAACTGTAGTCAAAGTGACTTCTTACCACGCTTTTATAAAGCATTGACAAAATTTTCGGATCTGAACCCCAATGTATACCAGCCAGAGATCTAAGTACATTTAAACCTTGTGTGGCACTTTTGATTATCTTATCAAAATGTTTCTGAAAGCTCAACTTAGGATCTAAACATACACCCAAGAATTTGTGGTCTTGAACCCATGGTAAACAACTATTATTGTACATAACATCATTATTAAGTGTACTATAAGGTATCTTACTAAAAATCATAGCAGAACTTTTTGAGGCACTTATTTCTAATTTTAATATATTTTTGTAATAGTGGTGTATTTCTGTTAATGCTCTATTTATTTTATTGATAGCAATATTTACATTATTATTTACAGTATATATAACTAGGTCATCAGCAAATTGTAGAAAATATACATTATTTTCCTTTAAATGTTGTTTAATTTGACATGTATAAATATTATACAATATAGGAGAGATTGTTGCTCCTTGCATAGTACCTTTGTAGACATTTCTTGGACCATGTAATATATTGTTATACTTTATATACATATGTCTGTTAAATAAAAAATCAAACACCCATTTACAGAGTTTACCTGGAACACCAATATCATGAAGGACTTGGGACATGATGGAAGGATTCACATTATCGAATGCACCTTTAACATCAAGAAATGCACAAACTGTCACGGAATGTTGAAGAAATGATGTTTTTATATCAGATATCAATGAAATAAAGCTCTCTGCAGCACTGCGACCTTTGCGAAACCCAAATTGTTCTATAGGTAATATTCTATTACTTTCAATGTAATAATCTAATCTTATTTTGATAATGTTTTCAAATATCTTACCTATACAAGAGGACAAAGAAATAGGTCTATATGAATTGCTTTCTTGTATTGGCTTATCTGGTTTAAGGATTGGAATAACACACTGTGTCTTCCATGATTGTGGTATTGTCTGGCATTCCCAGAGTAAATTAAATATAACGAGTAACTTTTTTTGTGCATTTATATGCAATTTTTTTATAAGATTATATGTGATATCATCAAGACCAGGGGTAGTGTCTTTTCTAGACTGTAAGGATGTTTGGAATTCTTCCCATGTGAATGGTTTTATAAGAAATTGAGCATTTAAACTTCCATTGCTATCAAAAAAATATTTTAACTTATCCAAATCTATATCTTTTTCAGATGGAATTGAAGGTGCATATTTATCAAAAAAGGATGGGACCCAGTCATCATTTTTAGGTCGTTTGGAAGATGAAATTCTTTTGAATCGCCTCATGTAATTCCATATTATGCTTACTGGAGTGTATCTATTAAAGGACTCACATAATTTTAACCAACTGTTTTTTTTCTTTTCACAGAGTAGTCGCTTTTTGTGAGCGTCACTTTTTTTGTATTCTATGTAATTATCAATAGTTGGATGAGATCTATAGAAATTTAATGCTAGTTTGCTTTTTTTGACAACTTCTTTACACTCATCGTCCCACCATGGAACTGGTTTCTTTTTAACGAATGTAGTATTCTTTTTTAATTTAGGTATATATTTTTCTTTGAGAATATTTAATATCTTACAAAAATTATTATATGTATTCAGAGAATTATTATTTTCAATTGTAATATCATCAAATGCTGATTCACTGTCAATATAAAAGTTTTTCCAATCGGCTCTGTTGTATAGAAACCGTTCAAAAGGTTCGCCTATTTCATATTTTTCAATTGAGACGTGAATATCTATGATGGTGGGATAATGATAACTGCCCATTGAGTCAGAATATACACTCCAGTTACACAATGGAGCCACAGAAGGACTAACACATGATATGTCTATTGCTGAAGGACTTTGACCAACACGTCCTACAGTGGTTGTAGAGCCCGAATTTAGGATGCATAAATCGCATTCGTCAAACATGTTGTAAATATTGTTACCTCTGTTGTTAGTTGAGTGACAGCCAAATGCTATGTGGTGTGCATTAAAATCTCCTGAGACTAATATAGGTTTAGGTAAATCATTAATAATCTTTTTTAAATTGTTGCTCTGAAAGTTTAAACGCCCTTGCTTCGGAGGAGGACAATAAATGCACAATATAGAGAGATTACCTATATCAGTAAGTATGGTAATACCTACTGCTTGTGATTCTTCATAGAAAGGAATTGAATGGACAGAATATTTGAAATAATTTTTGATCAAGATCGAGACTCCACCTCGACCACCAATACCTATTTGATTAATTATGTCATAGCTAGAAATATGTATATTATTATTTTCTTTTAACCAGGTTTCATTTAATAAGCAAATATCTATGTGATTCTCTTGAAGATAATTGATGAGGAGTGGTTTTTTGTTAATAACACCTTCTATGTTAAACTGGGATATTCTTAGAAAACTTTTATCCATTATTTAGGTTTTAGAGTTTTAATAAGTATCTCCTGTATTATGTTACTAGTTATGGCTCTATCTTCATTTCCTATTGCAACCAGTGCGCCAACTATGGCCTTGCGGATAAAGTCGTTATTGATTATTTCATCAATTAACTTTTCATTTGAAAGTTTCACCACTTCTGTGGTTTGTGTAGGATTTAGGATGGTAGAAGGGGTAGTGGTGGAGCCTTGTATTTTATTTGGTGTTAAGGGCTTTTTAGGGGTAGACAATTGCGGGAAGTTAGTTTGATAATTATTCATAGTCATATTACCATTGTATCGTTCTCTTTTGGATAATAAAGCGTTTGCATAACTTACTTTGTTTTTCTTTTCGTCAATTTTTTGTTTTTTAATAGGACAGTCACGTGAAATAGAGAGATGTGAACCTTGACAGTTTGAACATTTAATGACTTTATCATTTGGACATTGTGTGTAATGGTGCTCCTCGGAACAAACGGAGCATTTTTGTACCGATTTGCATACTTTCGCCCCATGGTTGAATTTAAAGCACTTATAACACTGTAATAAAGGTGCATTATATTCATGGACTCTGAATCGGAACAAATCAAGATAAACGTATTCTGGTAGTACATTTGATAAGAAAGTTATGCTGACTGTTTTAAAAGTTTTGATAGTACCATTCTCTTTTTTTGTAAACCTACGTACAGCTACAATTTCAAAAGGAGAGCTTAATTTCTTAAATAACTCTTCGTTACTAATACTGGTGGGTACGAAGCGTAGTACACCAATCTTTTCTACTGCTGAGGCCGGGATATATGCTTTGAATTTGTGCTTTGATAAGAAATCTTCATTTTTTAGAAAGTTATTGGCGTGGTTCGCTTGAGAAAAGGTCACACAGATTTTAGTGGGGTTGATCCTTTTTATATTGATGATGCCCTTTATATCGTTTTTGAACAGATTGGTCGTCAGAATTGGATTGTTGTTGCCTAATTTTTCGTTTTCTTTATAACTTTCTACGAAAACACAGTATTCAGCACTCACCGCATTGTCAGGAAACAGTCTTTTATAATCATGTTTAATATATGGTTTGTAAAAATCTTCAGAGGCTGCCTTGTCTGCTTCACTTGCTCTATTAGGAGCTTTTCGTTTTTCGGTCCCGCCGGGCGGGTCGTACCCGTCCGGCATGATTATTTAAATGTACAATATTAATAACTATTTTACAGTACTTTTTAATTAAAACTAGAATTAAAAACAAGAAATTAAAATTATTTTGAAGAAACTTTTAAAATTCGCGCCTAGTGCGTTCAAAAGCCCGCCAAAAAGTCTCAAGTAGGAACAACAACAAAACAAATTGCCATTATCGACACTAAATCAGTTACAAAAATAACTACTACTGATTTTAACAATGATGCCTTCCAATTGATAAAATTAACACGATTGCAACTCAAAAAAATAAAAGTCAACTTTATTATTTACTTGACTTAATAAGATGTATTTCTGGATATTAAAAACTTGGATAAATAGAATTTTTTGGTAAAAGACAACTATCAGAGACTACTAAAATGTGTGAAAGTAATAATATGAGGCAACACTGCAGATTCATTTCATTGCCATACTATTAAATCTTAGTTGCTAGTAAAAAAATATGGTATTATGAAAGATTATTTGGGTCTTTCATCATAAAATTTTGCCCCTCTAGGTATAATTTTACACTTGTATGAAGTTACCACCCCCTGGATTAGTGCGACCACGTTTAAACTCATTAAACCAGTTGTAAACAGTCGCACGAGATGGGGCTTCATCGTGAAAGGCCAATCGTAGTCTATCATAACTTTCTTGTTGACTTAAATGACATCGAAAGTCATAAAAAATCATTGCACGAAAATTTTCTCGTGTTAAATTCATGATGACGTGACACAGACAATTTTCAATTTGCCGCCAAATCGTAAAACAAATGACAAATGAATGAAATATATACTCAGTAATATTGGCAAAGAGTTATATTTTCAAATTTTAGAATTATTTTTTTATTATATTGTTTATAAGTGGCCAGTTCTAAGAACTTTCAGTTTGACCCTCGTATTACCAGTTCAAGAGTGAGCAGATGCCACTTTTTTGTTGTGAATTCGAATTCTGGTTTGGATTTTACAGAATCGCAGGGCTGGCGTCGATGTCGGGCCTATTTCCTCACGTCGCCGCTCGTGCGCGTCGAGCACTTTGGTTATTAGCAGTGGCGTAGCTACCAAGGGGCTAGGCGGGGCAGTGCCCCGGGGCCCTCAAGCTCAGGGGGCCCTCGAATCTTTACCAGAAAATCTCAACTTTTGAAAATTTTTCCCATTTTTAAAATAAATATGACAGGTAACAACTCGAATTAAATCATGGCAACTCAGTTGTGAGAAATTCCAAAGTTATAAAAAGGGAATTCCCCTAAATTATGTGGGTTGACAGTGTTATTAATGTTTTTATCAATTTGTCGGATATCAATATCTACATATTATTATTTATCGATATGCGTTTTTGTGATTCGCGATTGTGAACTTCGAGTCAAGACTTTTGTTTCGAGAATAATTAAAAAGTTAATGTACCAGGAGTAAGGAAGCGTATGTCAATAAATTTTTGTACTGGTTCATACAAAAGTTAAATTTTATTTGATTATAGTACGTATATGTACATAGTTACGTAAAGAAATCTATAGATTTCGGCTACTAAATATATAACTCAAAATACCGTGAAAAATACAAGTCACATGCGATAGGGGGCCGTCCATTAATTACGTGATTTTTTCGTCATTTTTTTAACCGTCAAATGTGGTAACACTGGCGGTGATAAAATGTTTGCCGGGGATTCCCCAACGACGTCCTGTACCGTATCATTACGTTTCGCTTTCCTTTTATTTCTAACATTGTCAGTGAACAGTGAGTACCTACTTGAGTACAATCTTACATAAATATTGCATAAATGAATTAGAAAACTAATATTATAGGCAAAAAAAACCCAGTGGTGCATTTAAACGCAAACAACGCCAAGAAAGAGAAGAAAGTAAACAAAAATTGCCCAAAACTGACAAGTTTTTTAGTCAAGTACCTACTTCTGGACAAAATATTTCTATTGATAATTTTTGTAAATAGCTTGCATGGCGATAGTTTAAATAACAGTAAGCTGGTGCAACGTATCTATGAATAAATAAATATATAATAAACCTTTGAATCTTTTATATTTCGTTTTATTGCCCAATACCTACACTAAGTATAAAAATAATTGTAATTTATGTTTGTTAGTGTTTAATAGTTTTATTACCTGCTCATGCACAAAAAAGAGCTGATGATAAAATTGCTTAGCATTTTTAAAGTATTTGTATATTAAATGATTTTACTTCAAAAAACCTTACCAGTTTTGATAGCAGTGGGCCCCATTTTTTTATTTGCCCCAGGGCCCTACGTTACCTAGCTACGCCACTGGTTATTAGTACGATGAAAGGTTAATCAAATAATTTTGTGTAACGTTTACATAGTGTAATTGTTTTTCCTGAAATAAAAGAGGCTAGATATTATTATATTTGATAAATTTTACATTCACAGTGCTATACAAAAATATTCTTAATGAAAAGTGTTTAAAAAATTGCTTTTCCATGGAACTCGAACCCATGACCATTCGCAATCCGGGCGACTGCTCTCACCACCGAGGAGAGCGCTCGATCACTAACGTATTTTTCAAGCATTTTTTTTTTTACTACAAAGCGCATTTCATCAATGTTCAGGCAAAAAGTTCGGCTTTTGCCTGGAAATATTTTTAATTTTTGCATTCACAATGCTACAGTAAAATAATGTCCTAATGGAAAATGCTTAAAAATTGCTTTTTTCATTACGAATATAGGGCTAGGTGTTTCACAAAATATGAGGATTTAATTTTTTTTACGAATAGGTATCTAAACTTATTTTTATCACAACACAATCCAAAATATTCAAACAATAGGTGTGTATAGAAAAATTTTAAATATTTGATTATTAAAACAAATTGAGCTTCTAGGAAAAAAGGAGATTGTGGAAGCAGTTTCTCTTTGGGAAGCAGCTATACGCTGGTTTTGGCGCTGGCTAAATGAAGTATTTAAAAAATAGTTCTGTAAACCAAACTAGATGGCACTAGCGATTTTCTAATAATGCGGAAGTATGAAGTATAAAAAAAGAGAAAGCACTAAAAAAGAATCTCACTAGATGGTGACTCAAGCAAAAGTTGATTTTTGCAGGAAACGAATGGACCAAAGCCGGTCATTCCCGTTCCTTTTAACTAACATGTAAAAAATCTGCACAGTTCGAAACTTAGATATCAATACAAATACGAAAATGTACAAATAGAATAATATAAGTTGTTTATTGAGTATTGAAAATTAATTTGTCCCGGAAAAAACCGGAAGAGTTGTCAAAGATAAACCAAGAAAGTACCGTAGCGACATCTAGTTTGATTTTTTAAAATAGAGGGAAGTAAATAGGCTTTTTTAAAATACTTCCTCATTCGACTGATTTATCGGAGATCCGTATATCAAACAACTTTTTCTAAATTCAATATATTTTACAATTAATTAGCGCGTTTGATCTGCAATTGTGAAGATTAAGCGACTTTTGCGAAGGCCGGTCATCGGATAGGTGCTTTTTTTATTTGGCTGAGCGGGTTGGAGTGGAACAGGCGTTTACGAAGATTAAATGACGTTCGCAAAGGCAAATTATTTTATTGGACTGAGCGGGATGGGGTGGGACTGGCGCTGCGGCGTATGGCCGGGGTTTGCTCTCTTCTCTTCTATGTATACCATTAGTACTAAAGTTAGTGCGCTTAATCTGCGATTACGAAGATTAAACGTCGTTAGCAAAGGCTCTTGTTATATGCGCCACGCATACTTGTTTAGTAAGTAACGTGTAATAAAACTTGGTCACCCACCGATAACGAGCCTTTGCGTTAGTCGCTTAACCTTCGCAATCGCAGATCAAACGCGCTAACCACTGTACAATCGGGCTTTTCAGTTATTTATAGGTATAGGAGGGACATTGCCGTATGTTTTTGTAAAATTGAATATATTTTGATGTGTATGCAGTGGCGTAGCTAGGTAACCTAGGGCCCTGGGGCAAATAAAAAAATGAGGCCCACTGCTATCAAAACTGGTAAGGTTTTTTGAAGTAAAATCATTAAGTATACAAATAATTTTTTTGTATAATGCTAAGCAACTTTATCATTAACTCTTATTCGTGCATGGGCAGGTAATAAAACTATTAAACACTAACAACATAAAGTAAAATTTTTAACCTATGGCCATGCCAGCTATTTACAAAAATTATCAATAGAAATATTTTGTCCAGAAGTACTTGCAGAAGGCTGACTAAAAAACTTGACAATTTTGGGCAATTTTTGTTTACTTTCTTCTCTTTCTTAGCGTTGTTTGCGTTTAAATGCCCCACTGGGTTTTTTTTCCATAATATTAGTTTTCTAATTTATTTATGTAAGACTGTTCTCAAGTAGGTACCCATTGTTCACTGACAACGTTACAAGTAAAAGGAAAGCGAAACGTAATGATACGATACGCCGTTGGGGAATCCCCGGCAAACATTTTATCGCTGCCAGTGTTACTACATTTGACAGTTTAAAAAATGACAAAAAAAACATCACGTAATTAATGGACGGCCCCCTACCCCATGTGACTTCTATTTTTCACGGTATTTTGAGTTATATAGTGAGTAGCCGAAATCTATAGATTTTTTAACGTAACTATCTATACGTACTACAATCAAATAAAATTGAACTTTTGTATGGACCAGTACAAAAAATTTATTGACATACGCTTACTTACTCCTGATACACTATTCGAAAAAAAATCTTGACTCGAAGTTTGCAATCGCGAATCACAACCGCATATCAATAAATAATAATATGCAGATATTGATATCCGACAAATTGATGAAAACATTAATAACATTGTCAACCCACACAAATAATTTAGAGGAATTCCCTTTTTATAACTTTGGAATTTTTTACAACTGAGTTGCCATGATTAAACTCGAGTTGTCACCTGTCATATTTAATTTGAAAATGGGAGAAATTTTCCAAAGTTGAGTTCTATTGAGATATTCTGGTAAAGATTCGTGGGCCCTCTGAGCTTGAGGGCCCCGGGGCACTGCCCCGCCTAGCCCCGTGGTAGCTACGCCACTGTGTGTATGGTAAGATTGCGCAACTGAATCGCTCCTCGAAATTACTGAACAGAAAATCAAATTCTACCGCCTTCATACATTTGAAGCGATATCGCAGACCATGAGTACGTACATATAATTCGATGTCGATGAGATTTGTGACCGATATTGACAGATTGTTCAATCTCATGAGTAAACACTAGCGATTCTCCATACATTTTATAAGGGCATGCGATTCGTGCGATATCGCTCACCGATATCGAATTGCATCGCAACGAGCCACGAGTAAAAAACCTAAGGCTAACCTAACCATACGGATAAAGTCGCGGGTACAGCAATTAGAATTATATTGAACTAGCTGAACAGTATGTTCAGCACTAAGGGCGCTTGTGCACTACACTGAATTTTCATGTCCGGCGGTCCGATTTTTTCAGGTCCGATATGTCAGACCATATGTAAGTAATGCGCGCTTGTGCACTGTCAGGAATTTTACCGTCCGGAATTTTACTTTTCTCTATTCCGGACCGGTTTTTTCAGGTCCGTGATGGCGGCAATGAAAAACGTGTTTACGCTTGTGCACTGCTGTGTCCGAGATCCGGAAAATTCATAAGGAATAGGCTTGGGAAAAAATTATCGATTTGAATCGATATTTATTTCGGCAATTTTTGTTAATTTCCAATAAACTTATAATCGATATTTATTGTTGATTATAAAATGCTATATTTTATATGATGATTTAATATAGTTGGTATATATCACTGCATATGCTTTGGCAAACTCGGTATAGTTCTAATTTGATCAGCGTATGGTTCTAGTATCGATACTTAGCTAGATTTTAGAATCGTATTAAAAGTATCGATAGCTTAAGGTAAGATAAATAAGTGTTGTTACGCTTAGACGCCTAAACAACTGAACCCATCTAAATGGAAATTAATATAGTAAGTAGACTTAACTTTACGAAGGGACATAGGCTACATTTTATCGAGAAAAATAGGGGATGACAGTTTGCCTGGAAATTTGTTATTATCAAATTTTTTTTAGACAATTGATAAGTATAGATGAATATTTGACAACAGAATTAATAATAAAGAATAAACAGAAGATTAACAAAAGTAATTAAGTGACACTCAATGTCTTATTCGCATTTAATAAAATTTTTAATGTATGTTTGTGTCATTAATAAATTTTAAAAAAGAAGTATTCTAAGCTAATAATATTTCTGCTCAAAGAAACTACACCACGCGTATAAAATTATGCCTGTATATAATACAGTCAACTGATCTCGTAAAGTTCATTTATCATAATAATTCTCCGCTAACACGGCACTAATTTCGATTTGTTTACGAAATGGCGCCACCGATTGGTCTATCTCTGTAATCGCTGAAAGTTGTTTTTACAAAACTTCGAAAAAAATTGCACGCTTTAAAAAATTTAAACATCAAGTACTAGACCATTATCAGTAATTTTATTCTAATGTCACAGATATTTTTAGCTATTGTATGTGAATAATGCTGTTCCTAAATTAGTAAGGGTATAAGTTTTTACATCTGATAGTAGTCATTCGATAGTAGTAAAAAAAATGCTTTCGTCTTGCCATAATTTATTATAGTTTATGTAAAACGATCAGATCATTATTTAGGTACCTTTCTACGTCTTCGAACGGAATTACCGACGTTCCAAAAATCTCATCGTACCTAGCGTAAGTGACGTGTAGCTTCAAAGAGAGCTGCACTACACTGCGCCGCTCCGATCAGGAAAAAAACGGACAAGTGCACAAGCTACTCATCCGAGTTTTTCATGTCATTCCGGACCGGAAAAAATCGGACCGCCGGACCTGAAAATTCAGTGTAGTGCACAAGCGCCCTAATGATATGGTTATAATGGGAATGTTTCAGAATGGATCATGACAACAAAAAAAACAAAAATTTCTGATGATTTAAAAAATATTAAATATAACATAAACGGCAGGCTTGCCACCGAAACCGAAACAAAACGGAAACCCGTTTCTTGCCGAAACTTTACCGAAACTGAAACCGAACTTTCGGTCAGACACTCCATGGGTGTCATACTGGTCATACTAGTGCCATAGTGTCATACATACTTCTTCTTCTTCTTTTATTGATGGCTTATCTGCTTTTTGTACAATTCTGCCAATGCCAAGTGAATAAATTAATTTCTTCATGTAAAATGAAAATGAAACGAATGAAAGATGGCGATGATCCTGTCATAAATACATAAAAAATAATTTAAATATATTGTCATTTTGCACAATGACATTATTAACACAAAATAGCCATTACATGAAGAAATTCTTGTTTGCGGTCACGTGACTTATAGTTTAAAAATCATTTGTATAAAATTTTGTAACTATCTTTTTTTTCTTCTGCAGTCAATATGCGGATTGTTCTGAAAATTGACAATTCGATTTTGTGAACGATTTATAGAAAATACGATTATGGAATTTCACACATTGGAGTTCGTCACTTTATAGTGTATAAATGTTTATAATATTGATTTTAAGTCGACTTATGGAATCAATGGCACTTATGTAACTATGCTGTTTGAGGCCCGTGGCAAATTCATCGGATATTAAATTTTTTGACTAATTGCGTAACAACAAATGTCAGGATAACCAGTCTCCTCTGACCAAGGGCCCCAGCTGGGGGCCCGTGGAATTTTGTAATGAAATACTTGAAAGAAAAGAAATGGAATACACAATAAAATCAAGACCTACCTGGGAAAACTGAGATTGGCAACCCAAATTATTCTAGTGCGCACGACTTCAAAGTCCAATAAATTTTTATATTAAAGAATTAATTTTGCTTATTGTTTTATATTTGACAGATGGGAAAATAGTAATTTTGGTTTTTAAAATTTATGTAGCCCACTTTATAACGTCTTCAACCTATGGCTTCAACGTTAAGCAAAAGCCCAGGATGCCACAGCCAGCAAATCATAACCTCTACTTTACTACGAAAAAAAAAAACCAACCAAGCAGAAATGTCAAAATGGCGTCAACGCAGGACGCTTGGTATATTTCTTTACTTGGTTTAGCAGAACATTTCCGTACATCAAATCCTCCTGACATAAAAAGTTGTATTCAGTGTCTACAAGCCGTGTTCAATTTCAAACCACCACAAAGGGTCGAAGCCCGAACTCATTTACAACTTGGTAATATCCTTCTGACACACACTAAAAACATCGACTTAGCGAGGACGCATTTAGAGCAGAGTGTAAGTTTTTTTCTAATGTTTTTGAATTTGAAAATGCGTGAACTAATTAGAAGTGTCTTGTGGGACATGTTAACATTTCATACAAATGTAACGGTATATTATTGAAAAGTGTCATGGGATGTAAACAGTGATATTGAAATGGGTCAATGTAGTGTTTTGGTTACAGTGGTGTCTGTCTCAGACGATAAACGGATTTGATGATGTCAAGTTTGAAGCAGCAAGTGTACTGGCAGAGTTGTTTGAGCAGCAAGGCCAGCCAACTCATTCTAAACCAATTCTACGGAAAGCAATTGAATTGTCACAGCATAGTGTATATTGGCATTGTAGATTAATATTCCAATTGGCTGTAAGTATTGAAGTTTTATAATCCTTTAAATATCTTCAATGTTTTAACTTTTCACTTTGTTTACTTTCTCTTTTTTCAATTTTATTTTCTTATTGGCATTTAGTTTGTTTATATAATCCAGGAACTTTTGATTTGATATGTTCTAATACATTTCTACTATTATTGTAAATATTTAATTAAGATCTCTTGTCACATTGAAATTGTGCTTTTATTTTCTGTATGTAAATAAGAGAGTAGACATTACAAAACTTTTACATGATATGTTCTTATTTTTGTATATAACTAACAGCTGATTTCATATCTAGAACTATTTCATAAACAAAGTCAGTTTATGTCATGATTATAATATAATCATATGATTATAATAACTTCAATCATAATATGTTTTATATGATATGATTTTTATGTAAGATCAGAAGAAAAATATATATACAAATAAGTAAAATTGGAGTGTCTATTTGTAATGTTAAAGTTACCACTTTTTTTTTACTAAATTTATATGTATTTTTACACAGTACATATATGTTTGTCTGTCTGTTTGTTCCTGCTATTCTCTGAAATGGCTGGACCGATTTTGATAGGAATTTCACTGGCAGATAGCTTATTTAATAAGGAGTAAATTAGTTTACTACCTAAAGTAAGTACACAGATGAAGTCACGGGCACAGCTAGTCTTACACAATAACTATTAAAAGGGGAAGGGAAAGGTATGATGAATGCATATTTTTTCTTACACATCTGTAAGAATAAGTAAAATCTGTCAAAAATCATCCTATGTAATAAATTGATGGCATGTAATATGAATATTGCCCATTAAATGTGAATGTGATTAAATGTGAAGTTGCTATAATGGTTTTTTATCATGTTTTGTAAACATGTTGATAACATTGGTTTGTGTTGTTTTAGCAAATTCATGCAACAGAGCGGGAGTATGAAGTCGCAAGTAGTTTACTGGGTGTTGGTGTGGATTATGCACAGATATCCAATGCTGCATATACCAGGGTACTCTTTTTACTCAGTAGAGTAATGGTAAGCACTGGCTCAAATTAATATTGTTTATGTTAGAAAGTATAACAACCCAACGATGACTGTGCTAGTTACAGTGGGAGCATAAAATGCTAAATGAGTTGTCTGAAGCATATCTTATCTAAACTGCAAAGTCTTATCGAAAATATTACATTGATCTTTGTGTTCATGATATAAATTAATAACCGTGGGAGAGCCACGCTTCGGCATGAATGGGTCGGCTCGACCGGAGTGATACCACAGTCTCACAGAAAACCGACGTGAAGCAACGCTTGTGTTGTGTTTCGTCGTGTGAGTGAGGGTACCGGAGGCCCAACCCCTCCTTATTCCCTTCCCTCTACCCCTCAACCCTTTCCTCCAAGGCGGGCAGCGCGATTGTAGCCCCTCTGGTGTTGCAGGTGTCCATGGGCGACGGTAATCACTTACCATCAGGTGATCCGTCTGCTCGTCTGCCCCCATCCCATAAAAAAAAAAGCATTTACTTTGTATGTCATAGTTTATTATTCACTATTTATTACAACCACAAGTTCTCTTAAATATACTTGCTTCCTTGTTTTTGTTGGTCAAAAAATTTAAATTTGAATAAGCTCTTAAACTAATGGACCAACTTTAATAATTCTTTTACCTATGGGGAGCTACATCATAAGTGGGTGACACAGACTATAATAAGGTTGATGACAATTTTTTTTTGTTTGACCGTCAGGTAGGTTGTTGAAAAATATTAAACACTTAATTTTAAATTTTTCCATAATCTCTAAATTATGGCGATATATCCAATTAAAATGTCACATAAAGTCACGATTTTGTACATGTTCTACAAAACTGTAACAAAGCGAGTTCCCACTCCTTAGCTTTAATGCTGTTATTAAAGCACTTGTTAAGTTGAAGTAAAAAATATGTATCTAATATTTTTCTATTATCTGCCTGATGGACCAAAAAAGTTTTTTTTTAAATTTATTTATCTTGTCGTCATCCCTATCTATTTTGGAAAACTAGTAACAAATGGCACAAACACTGCCACATCAGCTCTTGGGAAAGTATCACATACAGTGTAAACTAGTTATATAGTTGACTAAAGGGACTGTTCATTATATGGCTTTATGGAAAGTTGCCATTAAATAGAGAGAAGAAAAATCAGAATTAGAAAAAGGAAAACTTTATTTCAGACTATAGTTAGAAGTTATGTACGTAATAAAATGATTATTTGGACGCTATTGCGTATAGTCTGTTATTTTTGTCTGACGTCTTTTGCTGCACCAGTAATTTTGTTGTATTTTTTAAATTATTTTATCCATATCTTGGCATATTGAGGCATCTTGGTGGTAAAAGAAGTAATTTTCTAATAATTTAGCTGCTACTAGAGCTTCTTTAATGCCCGGCGGTGGCTCAGGCTCATCAGTCTAATCTTCTTCATTTCCTTGTTGTTCTCACTGAATCCAAAATTTTTTTGTCAGTGAGTGAAGCCTTTGTAATCAGGCAGTCGACTACATCGATGTAGGATTGAAGATTTACCGTATCTCCTGCCATGTTGCACTGTTGAATTCACTCAGGAGGTCGTCGTCGCTATCAAACTCAAGTTCTGTTTCCACCTCATCAATCGTAAAATTGGTACAAAGTCCAGCATGTCGAAAAGAGTGCTGTATAGTTGTGGGTGGCACTTCTTCCAAGGCTTTAGATAAAAAAAAATCGGTTAGCTCCATCAATAATTTCCTACTACACACTCTGGTCCATTGGCTGTAAGACACTAGTCGTATTTGGAGTAAGAGACGCCAACTACATGTTACTGGTGGGCAGGGCAATTGTCAACAAGAAGTAAAGTTTTTGTCTCTTGGTGGGAACTTTTGCACATCTTTTTAAATCAAAGCCCATTGATTTTGACTATTTAGAGAGTTTGTCGTTAAATCGAATGACGTTATGTGGAGTTTACACTGGATATCTAATACAAATATTAGCTGATGAATGTAGATAAAAATTCACATGGAAATACTTGCTTGTAGTTGCTGCTAATAGACAAGAAAATTCAGGAAGTGTTACCACTGCTCAACCAGGCAGGACATCTGGTAGACTCGTGGGCAGGCAGTTTGCACCAGAAAGAGTATCTTAAAGTCTTCTTCCTCGTGTTACAGGTACATCTACTTTTTTCTATAAGAACATATACTATTCACTAAACTTCAATCGATTTAACTCTAGTCTGAAAGCATTTTTTAAAAATCCAGTATCTAATGGATTATTTTGTTATAAAGGAGGGTACTTTGAAACTACATGTTATATTGGAGTGTTCATATAACGTTCAAAGATCGAAATCGCTCATTGAGCTGAAAATTGTTCACAACGCGTTGTAGTCACAGTAACATATCCACATAGCGAAATTTCTTATTATATCTCTTATGGAATCGCTCATGATGCGTTGTTGCATTCACAGAATTACCACATAGCGAAATCCGTGTCGTGGATGTCATGCTGTTCGACCACAACCCATTGTGGCAATGAAGAAAAATCATGAAGCATATTGAACCATATTTGATTATGTTAGAGCAGGGGTTCTCAAACTTATTTCGTTTACTGCTCACTTTGGGAATAAATTATTTTTAACGCCCCCAGATTTTCACCTTTTTAAAATCACTGTAATGAAATTCATTATTGTGAGCTACATTAGCCGAGATTAAATAAACATTCTAAACGAGACTTACTATAACCCACGAGAGTTAACTTGATACCTGAGCGCAGTAGGCAGTACACAAGTCTTTTGTTAACTCTTCTTAAGTTTCTACACAACGCCTCAATTATTTTTTTGGGCCTCTTACCACAAGGGGACGCTTTCGCCCACTTTGGGAAAGGCTGGGTTAGAGTATGACAAAAAACGCACGAGGTGAGCGTGCCGCGGCAGCCGTTGGCGAAGCGCCAGAAGTGAATCGCTATTGTAAAATTAAACAGCTTGTTAACCAATTAATGCTTAGAACGCGTCTTGGCTTTTCTTCATTGCCGCAATTGTTTGAAGTCAAATAATATGTTAGCCACAATACGGATTTCGCTATGTGGTTGTTCTGCGATTGCCACAAAGCGTTGTGATTTTTTTCGATCAATGAGCGATTTAGATCTTTGAGAAGAACATACGTAACAAGAGCTGAAAATTTCTAAACAGTTTTAACCTAATCTAACCGAAAGTATTGACTGTTTTTTGTAGAATAAAATCGAAAAATAAGTGAGTTACATAAAAAAAATCCCACTGCTCATTACTATACTCAAACAATAAGATTAATATAATTTTCTTCATAATAATTCTCAAATTTTCAGTCATATACATAAATCACTCTAAAAACTTACTTAACAGTATTGACTTTATTTCTTCCAAAAACTCATTTGGCCCACTTTTTAATGTTATTTAGATTCTGAAAACTTGAATATTAATTAACGTATAAACACTAACAAAATAAATATTTCTAATTTCTAAACAGTTTTAACCTAATCTAACCGAAAGTATTGACTGTTTTTTGTAGAATGAAATCGAAAAATAAGTGAGTTACATTAAAAAAAATACCCACTGCTCATTACTTTACTCAAACAATAAGATTAATATAATTTTCTTCATAATAATTCTCAAATTTTCAGTCATATACATAAATCACTCTAAAAACTTACTTAACAGCATTGACTTAAAAACATAAAAAAGTGGGCCAAATGAGTTTTCTTCCAAAAACTCATTTGGCCCACTTTTTTATGTTATTTAGATTCACAAAACTTGAATATTAATTAACATACAAACACTAACAAAATAAATAATAATGAATATATTGTAAATTATTAGGTATGTCACTACTTAATGGCGGGACAAGTGAAAAGTGTGAAACCCTGCCTAAAACAATTACAGCAGAGCATTCAGACTATAATGGCACCCACGTGGCCGGATGATGATGGTTAGTATCATCCCTTTAATATCAATTGTGAACTGTCTAAGAGTTAAGTTTAAATGTTACATCTTCTCTAAGAAGTGTTCCCCAATCAGAATTATTATGGAACAGTGAATAATGTGTTTTAATACAATTTTACTAACTTGTTTTTGAAGCAGGAATAATGAATAATTTCTTGCCCCTGGTTGTAGGTTAGCAATGATGAACTTTTAGAGTAAGAGAGTATTGACTTTTGATCAAAATATAAATTTTGATATAGCCGTATGTGTGCGTTTGTAATGTCCAGCTGTATGTGGGAGCGCGGCCGGTGAATCGTTCGTGTGGCTATCGCGGCAGCAGTTATACGTGCTAGTGTATCTGGTGACCGTGATGCATTCCGCACAGGCCGGCTACATGGACAAGGCGCATAAGTACACTGAGAAGGCATTAGCGCAGATCGACAAGCTAACGTGTAAGTAACAACATAAATAAGCCTTGTTAATCTATGACCTTTATTATAAAAGACTAACATTCCGCCAGCGACTTCGCCCGCTTGATGACAGTACATTTATCAATACCAAATTTCATGAAAGTACGTTTAGTAGTTTTTGGATAACAATCATACGTCTATCTTTATAAAATTTCGCATTTATATTTATAATAGGAAGCACAGATCAGATAACCTCCAATAGATACCGCATGTTGACTATTTTGTTAAATAAATAAAGAAGCTATAAAGAAGAAGAAGGTAGGTGGTGGGCGTGTTGACTGCGACGACGCTATTGGCTAGCACAAAGGCACGTATTCCGTAGTGATGGGAACCAAAATGTGTTAAAAGCATGTCGATAATTGATCGATATTATATGTTAGTATTAGATGTCATTAAAATATATTTTATTATAATTATTTTTATTTAATTAACAATTTATAGCGCTATAAACAAATCGATGGACAAGGCATCCAATGGCAAGGTTTCAATGAGCGCGATCACAAAATAACTAACTATTAATCAGTCGGTGAGAATAACTTTAAAAAAATAATTTTGTACAAAGAAATATGTTTAATAGGTTGTAATTAAAAATAGAGGAACAACATTACATTTTAGATATTGAATTCCAAACCAAAACGTGAATTTATAACCCCAGTAGAAAAAAAAAACAAAGTTCACGTACACATGTATTGAATGAAATGAATGTACAAATTTCGTAATGAGAAAAAAGGGATGGGTTACAAGAAGACATCAACGCGTCTTCCGTTTTTATAAAATTACCTTTAAGTGTCTTGCAATTAGATGTTCTGGAATTTTTTCCACATCGTTTAACACTACACCTCGCCATGTTTAACGTAATAACTACTTTATAATAAATATAAAAAGTCTTCTCGTCAAAGCATATATTCACAGATCGAACTCTTGGTACGACCTGAGGATTCGTATACGCGTATTACTATTGTTAAAACGATCTATGCAGAATCATCGGTGTTTGACTACAGCTCACAGCCTTTCATGCGGCATCAATTGGAGATTATCTGTGGTAGGAAGTTATGTAAATATAAATAGAAAAATATAAATCGTTAACATAAATTAAATGGCCCGCAAGATAGTAAAAAAAAAAAAAAAAATAGAAAGTAAAGGAATACATATAAAGAAAATATAGGCGTGTTGTAATTCTTTGTTTGCATAGCTACCACCAATTTCAACCGAACATTTGTGCCGGTCTTAATTTTCTTTTTTAGCTAGCGTTTTAGTTTGCGGCGAGCCGCCGATGTGCTTCACAGAGGAATTCGTTGCGTGTTTCTAATAAAGGATGAATCCAGTATTTTTTATTTTCCTTTCTTTGTTTTCGGGAGTAGTAATAAATAACACAAGCTATCAAGACAGCGTCCATTTTAATTATGAGCTATGCGCCTTCGAGCGGTCCAATCGTCTAACGCGCTTTCATCGCGGCTGACCGCACCGTATTATGACCGCTTATGAAACCGCGTTGAGTGGATGAACCGCCTATTCGGCCAATCGCTAATGCGTAGGAGGCCTTAGTGTCGAGCGAGTGCCGTTGACCGTAGTCCGTGTTGTGTTGTCAGCGAGTGGATGCAGCGAGGAGTCGTCGGGCGTGAGTGCCCGCAGCGGGGCGGCGCTCGCGTGGCGGCTGCGCATGGCGCTGGTGGAGCACGCGGCCCTCTGCAGGCTCGTCGCCGGCGGCAAGGCGCATGCGCTGCACGAGATTGCGCGCGCCGCACACCTGCTCACCGTGGCGCCCACGCGTGAGTAAACTCTCGCTACTCGTACCGATTAACATGACGCCGGAAGGCACTCCAAAGAATCTCGTATATAGATTATTTATGGTGCAACAGAGGTAGGACCTGATGCTGTTTCTGATGCATGCGATTTTCACGGATATGATTTTATACTAAATTATAAGGCCCTCGGGCGTCATGTTAATTGGCTGCTTGACTATTTAGGGAAAAGTGTTTTAAAACTTTCATATAATCATATTAAGCCACTATCCGATTTTGTTGTATATTGCTAATTTCAGCCGTGACGTCACATTTCAAAAAACATGAGTACTGATTGCGCTCGCAGCAAAGACATTAAAGTTTAGTTTATTGAAATATGACGTCACGTGATGTTCCGTCATGGCCACTCGCGTTTCTGTTTGAAATGCACAAATTATTAATCTCAAGTTAATTTTGCAAAAATATAATTACAATTTATTCTAAACCAATGAATACTTTAAATAGCTTAACTAGAAAACGCCTAATATTACGAATCGCCTAAGCAGATTAATTTTATTCAAATATACATAAATACTTAGCGCAAGGCGCCGCATAACGCATATCCTAAATTTAGATATCCCTAAATTTCGTTAGGCGGTTTCTAGTCAATGGTGAATTGCACTTTTACCTTAGGCGATACCTAAATATTTAGGCGACAGATTTGGGCAACAGTGTCAGTGCCGCATACGAGTGTTAGACTTATCCTCTCACTAAATATTAGTACTAAATGTAATAATACGTGATGGTTGTTGTGGCAGCGTGCAGTGCGGCGGCTCACACGCCGCAGCTCCACTGCCTGTTGGGCCTCTACGCGATGTCCATGAACTGCATGGAGGCCGCCGAGGCGCAGTTCCTCACCGCCATACACGTGAGCGTTTAAATTCATTTATTTGTCACATTACTGAGCACATAAACACGTTGTAGTGGAGTCAAATCTCAACAAAAATTGCCTTATTTGATGTACATACTCGTCTCGGACAAAACGGGATACATATATTTTTAGTGTTGCAAAATTATCACATTTTTTCAAATTGGAAATAAGTATGATTACTACCAGCGTGGAGGGTCATGGCCCATCTTCCTTAACCATCCATAAGGAAGGCCTGTGCCCCTGCAGTGGGGACGTAAAAGGGCTGATGATGATGATGATTACTACAAAAAAAGGGAAGGGGAAAGACGGAAAGGGGAGACTCGATAAATATAGAAGTCACTTTGTCACACAGCGCTTTGTAGCGCGAGTAGATAAATCAAAATATTCATTGATGTCTATCTTATTGGGCCAGGCGAACGTAACAGAAGATGTCTGTTACGTTCACCTGGCCCAATAAGATAGACAGCAACAGTAATTTGGCTTTATACTCCCTTTTTTAGCAAATTTATGATCACCCATCTAATGACGGGCCTTTGCTTAATTTTCGCAAAGCAGATCGAACGCATTAACCACTACGCCATAGAGTACACACGGGAGCACCCTTTGAAATCTTTTAGAAAAACTTCAAATAACATCATTTAATTAATATCATATATTCTCGTAGCTGTTAGAAGCACTTTCAAATGTCGAGTAATACTCAGATGATGTCTGTTACGTTGCCGCCTGGCCCAATAACATAGACAGAAACAGTCCTTTGGCTTTATGCTCCCTTTTCTAGCAAATTTTTGATCACCCATCCTAATGACGGGCCTTTGCTTAATTTTCGCATAGCAGATCGAACGCATTAACCACTACGCCATAGAGTACACACGGGAGCACCCTTTGAAATCTTTTAGAAAAACTTCAAATAACATCATTTAATTAATATCATATATTCTCGTAGCTGTTAGAAGCACTTTCAAATGTCGAGTAATACTCCTTTCGGTCCGTAAGGTCCGTTTTGCAGTGAGATCAGATTTTCTCAGTATTTAGTACTGAGAAAAACTGCCATGAAACTCAATGAGGGTTACATTTTTCATCATAATCATCATTAGCTTCTCTCAATTTATCGTTCTGTGCGAATGAAAAAAATGTGTGCCCTTAGTCTTTTCTATAATGAAATATACAGGCTATTACCAAATTTGGAAAATTATTTTTGCCGGTGTCCAAAAATATTTAGTGTTGTATTGTTAACAGATGTCACAAGAGAGAGATTTATGGATGTTCGCAAAACTCAACTTGGCGATAGTATACTTGCGAGGAAGGAGAGACAACGATTTAGCACAACTAATGGAACAGGTTAGTATATTCAAATATAATAGTCCAGTCTATAGAATTACCGTTTTAATGTTTTTAGAGATACACTATGGTATAGATGTATGGTATGACGACGATATTTTTCTAAAGGATAAATATATGTAGTAAAAAAAAGTTACACTCTCGAGTATTTATGGCACAGCTATATATGTATAATAAACTCTGCCAGTAACGGAAAGATATCAATACCATTACTTTTCGAAATGTCCAATTATTACTCTCTCTAACATTACATAGCTACATATTACTTATCTGTGTACTCAGCAAACCCATCTTGATATGATACTATATTTTATATCAGTGTTTGTTGTAATCTCATCATGATATAAGATTATTACATTTTGGGAACTAGACATTTCAGGAATTATATATTTTGGGAACTGGACATTTCAGTAATTAGCCATTATGAAACATTTTGAGGATTCAATATACTGAATGGAAATGGTAAAAAACCGACCAATTGCGAGTCTGAATCGCGCATTATATTTTTTCTATGACAATACAGGTGAGGCCAGAAGCGTTACCTGCGTACGCGCACGGTCTGCGGGCGGCATCGTACTACGTACTGGGGTTACAAGCGTTCTTCCAGGCGCGGTATAATGAAGCCAAGTCAGTATCACTAGGGATTTTATAATCATCACTAGTCTAATAATGTCTCCACTACTGAGGCACAGGTTTCCCTTATAAATGGAATCGAGACAAAGAGAGAGAACGGACCATTACCCCTCATTGCCCAGGGTTCAGTGTGGATTGGTGGATGTTAACGACTGTACATGCATCTACGAATTGCGAATAGCTTAACGTGCCTTCCGAAGTACGGCGAAGTTGGAGATAATAACTTTTTGGTCACCCATTCTATGATCGTCCCTTGCAAAAGTTTGTTTTATCAACCTAATCGCAGTTCGAACGCACTTGCCACTGCGCTATCGAGCTAGTCACATTAATTCGGTGTAAAAATTAATTCGGCATAGTTATACAGTGTTTTGTCTATTTCATTCAAAAAGAAAGACATTGAAATGACGCGAAAAAATGTGTTACTTATTAATAAGGGTAATTTTATTTATCACATAAGTTAAAATAATTAATATTGAATGTTAAATCAGGCGGTATCTTCGCGAGACGCTGAAGATGGCGAACGCGGAGGACCTGAACCGTTTGACGTCATGTTCCCTGGTGTTGCTCGGGCACATATTCCTGTCCATAAACAACTCCCGCGAGAGCATGAACATGGTAACACCGGCCATGCAGCTCGCCAGCAAGATACCAGACGTACACGTCCAGCTGTGGGCATCTGCAATACTCAAAGGTATACATATATTCCCCAAAAATATACTTCCCCAAAAAACTTTTAATTTGTTAATAAATCTCAAATAAGGTATTCTACTCCGTTTGAAATAATATTTAAAAGTATTTATTTTAATTTAAATAAAAGAAGTATTTCTGAACAACAGTAAGAAGTATTTCTGAAAAAAAAAATCATGTTATCTTGCCTTGAAATAAAACTTTTGCGCCAAATCGTATCCACCATATTCATGACGTTATTCTGATATGTACACAAAACATTAAAACAATAGTATAAAAGCAAAGTCGCTTTCTCTGTCCCTATATACGCAACGTATTTTGATGCGGTTTTTTTTTCATAGATAGGGTATTTCCAAAGGAAGGTTTTTATGTATAATACAAGACCACGCGAGAGAACCCGCTGACGGAAAGCTAGTTATTTAATAAATTACAGCATGCCAATCAGACAAAACAGTGACAACGAAAGGTAAAAAATAGAAAGATATATAAAGGCAAGAACAGCGCCATCTAGGAACTTGATCTATCATAAATAGGCATGTATTTAAGACTAATCCTGTGTTTCAAGTCAAGTGATAGATTAACAAAGAATTTCGACTTTATTTCAAGATAATCACGCGTTTTAATGGCCCAAAATCTCAATATCTATGTGTATTACAATGTAAATGTTAGTTTTGATGCCGTTTCATGACTTATATTTCACTACCGAAACTACCCAATTCAAAGTTGATGGTTTCTCTCTTGATATTTTGAAAGCATTTGACGCTGTATTGGTCCACTTATTGTAACGTTACAATGTTTTATGAGTATTAGGTTAGTTGTGCTAGGTATGTTTATAATAGTAAATATTTGTCTATTCAATCTCATTGTGTTAAGGTGGGCGAATACTTCAGCATAGATTCAGAGCTCCCCTTAGAGGGTTTTTCAGGGTAGTGTTTTGGGGCCGACGCTTTTCTTATATATCTGATATCATTAGCTTTTGCCGCTTATTGCTATCTAATTGTAACAATATAAATTATGCGGATGCCACTGAATTAGTTGTTTATCGGAGAGAACTAAGAAGAGATAAATCATTGTGCTGAAAAAGAAGTTAAGACTTTACTGGTTTAAACCAAGTACAAAATGTTGTACTTGATTTATAATAAGACGGGGTGAGTTTACAAATGAATATACATATCTATAAAATATAATTTTTGTTTGCATTATGCAGATTTGTATCGGTTAGCGGGTGACACGGAACGAGAGAATGAAGCGTACCAGATGCACTGTAATTTCTCACAGGCTCTACTTAAGGACCATTTTCAGGTATGAATGCTACACTACTGTGCCAACATGGAAAATTCGTAATATACAAGGATTAATTCTACCACTTTTTTAATTTATCGTCATTTCTTATTAACTAAAATTTGGTATTATACATACTTTCAATATGTTTCCATTAAATCATAGAGGTCGGAAAAGTATTCTTTATAGAGGAAGTATCTCAGTCTCCCGTTGTTTATTTGCGAATAAATAGAGTAGCTTTAGCAACTGGAACTGGTTATTTTATAATTACTTTTTGTTGGTTCTCACGTCTATTTGAAGGTGTCGCTGACTCAGCTCTTGGGTTCGACTCCCGGCTTAATGTTTAGTATCGGGTTTTGGTAGTAATAATTGATTCCAATTTCCATAGTGGCTTTAGTTAGTCAGTTGTGGACAGCGTACATGTCAGACGAATTAACATGACACCTGACTCGGAACACCATACTTCCCGCGTTACCCCGCACTACGCCTCGCCTAAATTTAAATCTCTACTAAACTTGCATGGTGGAGTTCAGTAGCAATATCTTACTATGACGAGTCTGCGATTTCCACTTTTAAAGAGTTATTTTTGATGTTAGTGTTATTGTAATAAACTTTTTAGTAAGTTTTCGTTACGCTTGGAGGTTTTTTGTTAATTTTGAGTTTTTCTTAAGATTGATTATATTATTTTTTTTTTTAAATAAAATATCACCAATAAAATTGAATAGCCTGTGTGAAACATGACATGCGGTAGAGAGTAGTGAATGTTGAAATTCAGACTCAATATCATTTATTCAGTCTAGACTGTAACAAGTACATACATCAGTTCGCAAATCTACGGTGGGTCATCACCAGAGGTCGGAATTAGGTAGAGTTATTTATGTACTTGCATCGAAATGTTGATATTAATGTGGACCTTCCCGGGATTTCTAATGGATAATTTCTAATTCTTTGGACATCCGATGTCATTGATGTAAGTTTGGCAACGTCGTGCGTGCAGTAGTTTAAATTGTGTAAAAGTAAATAACTTTTTATTTAAAAAATCACGGGATTTTCTGCTCTTTAAAATTAATCTCGGGATTTGAGGCATATGCACTTTATTCTTTCGCTGTATGAAATCAGTGTAAGTACATGAATAACTCTACCTAATTCCGACCACTGGTCATCACCGACCGACCAAATAAATAACTTTGGTGCTGTATTGCACTACACAAATGTCATTTTAAACAAGTGTCATGTTCATTCGTCTTATATGGGATTTTGTGTAATATTCGTTGATGTAATGATAGGCGACGCAGCTGCCGCAGCATGCGTTAGTTCATTGGACGAACGGTCCCCCTCCCGCGCTGCCGCCCGCCGCCGCGCCAGATCACGCGCCGTAGCCCGCGACCGCAGCCGCGACCTCCCACGCCGCCGCTACGCCGTAGCCCGTCCGTAGCACACATCGGCGTCGTAGCACTTAGGTGCGTATTACGTCTACGAATTGCCGGCGGACGGTTTCGAAACATAGCAGCGGTCGGCGTTTAGAGATATCTTAGTGTAATGTGAGTGATGTGGTAATATGACGTCTGAAGTGAAAGACTGTTTTGTCAGCGCACGGCGGGTTTCCGTTTTCGATTAGACTTTCGGTTGTAAATTTATTCTAGCGCGAGTGTTATCTTCGAACCGTTCGGTGTACGAACGTGAACAGTTCTACTTTAGGAACGATGGGAGTTTGACGTTGATATCGACGGCGACTCTAAGAATTGATAGTTTTAAATGAACAGTTAATGCACTGGTGAGATTTGATATGACAGTGATACTCTAGTTTTATTATTATCAAAAGGGATCTCTGATTTTGTTCTCATATTGTCGGTAACGTTTTCATCACACACATAAACCTTTTTCAAGAAGAAGTGGTGCCTTACTGTTACTGCTAAACAGGTTAAATAAAACAAATTATATATTTTTTTAAATGCAGATTATTATTAAATCTGTGTGTTTTATTTTTAGTAATGGAAAAACTACATCATAATAAAAGCAATTGTTATTTTGTAATGCTATCGCATTTGTCTAAAAAATATATCACTGAAATTGAGATAGTGTTGTGAATATAAAATTCATTAAATAATAAAGACACAATATTAGTTAAATGCTATGTTCGATCTTTAATTCATAGTCAATTAATTCGACCTTTGTTGTAAACTTTATATGTCTCACCAGTGCACAAGTACAATATGCTGTTTATTGGCCTAATAAAAGACATTACCAGACAAGTGATATTTCGCCAGTGAATAACGGACTATATAGTGATAGTGTGGGTGTTTCATGATCTGATATTCGAGAACTTGTATGTGTATGAGTGTCACACAATTACTTCCCACCCTTTCAATGCAGGAAATGAGAGGATACAATGTAATAACCAGTTTAAATTATTTTATCGATTTTACCATCATTTGTAAATAGTTCCGAATAAAAGGCTTACTTTACTTATTATTTGATTTATTGCGTAAATCAAAGTGTAAGGATGTCTGTATAAATTTAAATTCTTTAATTTTTAATGTGGTTCGACAATATTAAATGCGTTTTTACATTGCGTATGACGTCACAGCACACATAATAGCTGATGTTTCCTTTAATTTGGCAGAATTTCTATGTGAAAAAAAGCGACAACAAAAAAAAAAGATTGTCGGAATTGTTTTATGAAGTGTGTTTTTTTTAAATTCATAAATACACGAGTGAAGTAACATATTGTACACTTTGCTACAATATTAGTTGGTATAATTGTACCTATAAATTTACATTGTTATTTTTTTATACAGACAAACTTTAGCTTTGCCAATATTGTTTTCTGTCATTTCCGCAAAAGGTGTCCAATATGAGAATAATGATTATCCCCTTCCATTTCCATTGATTGGATGTTTATTTAGTTGATTATTTGTATAAATGTTATTGTTACAAACTGGCCATCAGGCGTGGCTGTAAGTAGGTTGGTCCATTCGCCAAGATGTTTTTTTAATGATTAAAAAATCATTCAATCAATCATTTGCTAGTATATATATACAATGCTACAGTAACAGTGGGGCGAAGGGCGTACTATCAAGTTTCGGCCCCAGTTGGAGAGGTAATAAATTTACTGGGCTAGCTGTGTAAATTTACTGTAATTATAGTGCATCTGGCAACACTGACTACAATCGATACCTCGACGACTGTCAACAATTGACATTTTACAAGATGGCGGCGTTAGTTCCGAATTTCGCCACGAGCCAAAAGATCTTAATTGCAATGATAAGACAATGGACAATGAGAAATAGTCTTGACTTGATAGCCGGTTTGTAACATTTATGACAATAAAATCATATCAGACTATAGTTGTGTCTGGGCGGGCGTCTGTATTGGCATCTCTGTTGCCAATATACTAGTGTTTTAAATTATTGATTGGATGTTGAAGAGGTTGCTTGCTGTTATTTCTTAAATCAGGTTCTTAGTACGAGTTTTTGCACATTATCAGCCATTTGCACAAACGTCCATTAAAATGGTAATTAGTTTAAAGCAACATTACCATTACAAATTTGACATTTCTTAGAGCTTAAAAGCGTCATTAAATTCTAATGAACGATTGTGCAACAAGCCGTATAACTATTAGTTGAATAAAATGGCTGGATTGTGATTATTAAAACGTTCTGATTGCATTTTCCTGATCCGATATAAAACTCCCCCTATTTAGGTATGACGGGACGTAATTAAAAATTAAATAAATATGGTGTTAAAAAAATAAAACTAAAAAAAGACTGGCCCCCTTATCTTAATTTTGTTACGATAACTTGCATTTCTATGAAAATCAGCACAAGATAATAAAAACTTAATTAAACGAATATTAATAACACTTAAGTAAATCTCTTTTTTGTTATTTAAATATTCAAATTATAATTTTTTTATGTGTAGCTTTAATTTTAAAGTAATATATTCCGGAGTCACAGAAAGTTGTAGAATAATTTTCATCTACAATGAAAAGGTCCAAATCTGTCATATTTTCTGTACAGTAGGGCGATTTTGTAAAAATCCGAACCCGAATTCGAATTCATTCATCCAAATTAAAGTCATTTAGTGAAGAAATTCTGTTGATTCCATTTTTTGTATAAAAAATATAAAACAAAATCGATTGATTATACGTGTCTCAGATATTCTATTCCTATCTTATTTCAAAACTCACTTCACTTATGCCACGAAACGTTATTTCCAATTTAAGATTGACCAGATGCAGCTTATTGAAGGTTGAGTGAATTCCAATTCAGATTTTCACAGAATAGCGCAGTGCAGGTTCTAAAAAAGTTGATCATCTTGATTCCGTATAATATTAACAAGTGTGCATTATATTTTTTTATTGCCCTATTTTATTAATGTATTTATACCGTATATTACTTATACATTGGTGATAAATACTTTAAACATTTGAACTCGTGCTAAGATCTTAGTGTTTAAAAGTTAATAATGTAGGGCTTAAGCTTTAAAAATTATGACTACTAAAGTCTACTCTATTTCTATAGAATATCTTTTCTATATTCTACACGTGGAATAAAGTCAATATCTTATATATTTATTCCATGCGTTGTACTCTTGAAATGCAAGCGATCTCATTTATTTAATTTTCTTTAGTGATGTGTTTATGTGATCTCTACTCTCATTGATCATTATCATCACATCAACTGATAAATGTTACCATATGCAAATATTACTAAAAATAAATTGGTGGCTGAACACTTATTATAGCGAGTCTTTAGATGTGATACCGTAGCCATGTTAAGCAGTTAGTCCCGGCTGTGTCAAAAGTTGTTTGCACCCACCAATCCGCTCTGGGCCCGCGTGATGGGTTATGGTGTTTTCTCTCTGTGTGATTCTATTCTTAAGGAAGGCCTATAACTTCAATGATCAATGAATTTACCAACTAAAAAAAGAAAGCAATTAGAAATATTTTAACCTTTTTTATAACAGTTTCTTTCTCCAAGATTTGAAAATTCTCACATGACATTAAAACATTGTTTTTTATTATTACTTTCGAGGTCTTCAAGACCATATAGAATGTAACATGCATATGGACACATTGTCAAATATTTAAACGGATAATTTGGAAAACCGTAAATATTTAATTTATAATTCTTATTAACTAAATTTACTTTTATATTAAATATTGTAAATTCCACCTGTATTATTGTAAATTAATTATTATGATTGTGATGCGACAGTGTGTACTTGGATAGCTTTTATTTAATATTGTGTAGAAAGACATGACGCCAAAAGAGATGAAAGAATTAAATATATCTTATTTTGCACAATACATGTATGTAGACGAATTTTTGGTAAAAGTGGTTCCACAATTTTACGGACTGATAAATGATTGTAAATAAATATGTCAAATATGAACTAGAAAGAACAAAACACGTCTCATATTTATTATTATTAATTTTTATAATATAATTTTCTTAGCGACTTGTTAGGAGCGAGCGAATGTTGTTGATGATTTGCTGGTTAATTAATTTTAATGTAGCATTTGAGTATTGATCCAATTGATTATCGTGTTTCAATGGATGGATACAATATAATTTATATATAATTCTAATGGCATTGTTACAACTTCCCATGTTCATATTTTTATATAGGTAGCGTAGGACATATTGCTTCCCAGATAGAACTGATTCAACCATTGAAACATGCTAGTGTTTCGTTCGACAGTGTCGATGTGAAATTGAAACAGTTATAATTCTGTATATCATTTTTTTATTATTTTTAATAAATTCCCATTAAAACAGTTAGATGTGGCCTTACAGTTAGAGGTACACTTTCTGTTGTTAATATGTAAATAAAAGTTGAACTATTGTAAATAATAAAATTATAAAATATATGTTTTTTGCTATAAAAATTGTTTTATTTTATTTGTAAAAGCCAAATGATTATTTAGTTATTTATTGTATAAATATTATTCAAGGTTTACTAGTTACTTTAAACTGTCTATCATTGGGCGGTATCGTAAAGATTTTCAGTTATTTTCTATTATGTAAATAAAGTATTGGGCCAGTAAAATTTTAACGAAATTAAATTCATAGCACATCAGGTGATACAAAATTAATTTTAAACCTTATTGTACAAAGTACTACTACTTGTAAAAGTTACAGTTCAAAATCTATTGCTGACTATTTTTATAATATTCTGATGAGACTGTATGAGATCATAAATATGTGTAGTCTGTCCCTAAGGCACGAAGAAACGGGCTATGATATAGTTATTGTGTAAACGTCAAAAAAACTACGTATCGCTACCCACAGACGACTATACTGTATTATCTTACCGCGATCTGCGTTTTGTTGTACAGGATGCTACAGTGACCTCATCCTGTACAACAAAAGGCAATTATCTGCAGAACTTACATCTGAAATATTACAGAGATCTATTGATAGCGGTGCTGTAAGATACAACTGGTGTGGCTCATTGATGTACTTACGCAGAGTGCTGAATTTTAAAGAGCGGCAAATGTGAACTTACCTGCTTGATACCATCCATCAATATCTACGCGCCCAATTTTCGCTGAGAGAGTGAGGACATCTAATACTTTGTATTTTACACCTTATGGCTATAGAAACAAGAGTCATTATGTACTCGAGTTTTATTTGTCAGTTTTGTTTGTTTATACTTAAAAATATGAGATTAGTCAAAAGCGTGGCTTATTTTATTTCTTGCATTCTTTAACACTGACTGGAAGAATTAATTTATCGGCTCTAAACCATAGTGAGGCTCCCAATTGCGCGGGGCCCGTAGTATTTGCTACTTTTGCTACGTGACTATTCCGTCCCTGCATGAGCCCCTGCAGTAGGGACGTAACAGGGCTGATGATGAATTCTTTAGAGTCTGTGTCCATTTTCTCCTGCCTTCGCCGGTCGCCGAACGGAGAGAATTTCCTTTGTACCTTTGTATCCACTGATAAATATCGTAAACATTTTAGGTTCACTTTACTATGACAAAATTGGCTATAAGCAACTGCGAGCGCAATAGTAATATTTACGTACGAGTGATAGATATGCAATACCGGGTTCTCTCTGTTCGGTAACCGGGCTACAGTAGCAGTTAGGTGGCATTGCAAGCGTATTCGCTGCATACGGAGACTTCACCGCCAGCCGGCTGCGCGTAGTGCGGCGGGTCGGGCGCGAGGTTATTCTTACGGTAGAACGTGTCCCGCAAGATGGCGCATCGGCCGTGGTTCACGTCACGTGACCGCATGCGCGCCTGCTTCTGCTGCCATCCATAGTCCCAGCTCGTCGTGAGACGGAAGAAGTATCTTAAAACCGAATCGTATATTACATGTCATATTGTAATCTACATTTGTAACGTCAGATCCGAATTTCGCTGTATATAGTTTTCTGGTATTTCGTATTTCTCGAATGCCATGGATTTGTCATTCTCAATTCAAGGGAACGCGCACTATCTAAATTCGTAGTTTCACCACGAAACACTTCTACGCGTGACAATCGTTTCAACTGGGACGCTAACACTACGCATGCGTTCGCGTGTACGCGTGCACACTACGTGCTCGCGTGCGTTCATACGTGTAAGATTGGACAGCGACACCATGTATATACTACTAACGTACGTATAAGGTATGTACTACTAACTTATCTTCAGGTGCCTTTTTATTCCTTGCTGTTAGATATTTATGCGCGGCTCCTTTTTCAGTGCTGCCATAGAGTAAGTGCAAGATTTCTGGTTCAATTGGTTTCATGAGGCTGTCATCTTCGGCGGGCACCAGCTCTCGTGCTGGTACTTCCACAGGTTTCTCTACTGGTTCGTCATATCGCTGTAATTTAACCAATTTAAAAGCCTACATAAAGATATTGGAGTATTAATTAACCAAGAAGTATGTAGGTAGGTATTATAGAAATCGATAGTAAATTTTCATGAATACTAGATCTAGTCCTAAAATAATGAATGAAAGTAAGGTAGGAAGGTTGAGCACTTCACTTCCTTGGGGCGCTAGTGTTAGGGGGGTGCCAAAATCATCATTATAATATACCTATTTACTATAATAATAAGAGTGAGCTTTACAAATCGCTTCATATCCATTATTGGCTACGATAATATAAAGTTCAGACTTCGTCACAGTTCTTCGGCTTCACAGAGCGTCAGGGAAGTCCCGTTAAAAAATTCGTAGATCTGGACTTGCATGAGCACCTCAACTTAAACCGTTGGTAATGTAATATAAGTTCTAACAACTCCTGAGGATGTACGGTGAAGGGTCGTTTGTATGCCAGTACGTGTCAAGATTTATGCTATTAGAACCGAATACATGGAACTTGTTATAAATTAATATTATTTTACCCTCAATAATTCTTTAGCGAGCGCTATCGACACATCCACCTCTCTCGCTTGCCGCTCCTTACGGTCCCGTAACACACCCATTAGGTTATTCTGGTACCACATCCGGATTCGGCGGTTCGACTTGTTCATTGCGTCGGCATAATATGCATGAGTCATTTTGCTGGACTTTTACTTATTTTTTGAAAAGTGAATTTTATATTTAAAGGTTTTGCCTTAATAAAACGAGAATTTAAATATTTTTTGCTCAAAATATCATAAACACAGTGTTTACAAAATATGTCAATGTCACTTTAGACCAATTTAATGATAGGTTCATAAACTAAAATTTGCAGACTCTTTACGATGTACGACGTAATTATTGGTATTATACTCTGATTGCCAAAGTACTTGTAATTGTTTATTTTAATTTAAATAAGCCACAACAATAATAAATACACTCACAGGCACAATTAACCGCCCACATTCATCACCCTGTTTGGTTCCGTCAACTATGGCTTATCAACCGTTTTGTTTTTTTGTTAAGTGGGTACTGTAGCAATAAATAAAACACTTATACCGTTATTTATTTCCTAAATTTGTGTCACCGAAGGGTTTTCGGAATTTAGTCGTTGTTTTACATTGTTGCTGTTGTGTTACCGATTTAACATTTCCTGTTATTTTCTATCATAGTGGGCGAATATTTAAACATTTGAAATTATAGTGTTTGCTAAATCTTTGTGATTGCAAAAAATGTCACTCGATGCAACTGACGTAGCTAGGGTAGTGGCTTTAGCTGATGCGAGGTATAACCAGCGTCACATCGCTCGCACACTGTGTACCTCGAACTACGGTACGAGATGCCATCAGACAGGCTTATACACCCACAGGCTAGGTCAAGGCCGACATCGATGCACTTCGACATGAGATAACACAATGGTTCCCACAGCACCGTAGAGCTAGACTTGGTTTAGCGCGAAAATATGCTGACTGGACTGTAAAGGGAGGGAAGAACGTACTGTTCTCAGATAAGAACAGAATAGCTTTAAGAGGTCCAGATGGACGTCATCGTGTCTAGAGGCGTCAAAATGAGAGATTTTCTCCACGCGCTATAACTGAACCGGTACCTGGGGGGGTCTATAATGGTATGGGGGTTATCTCTTATGCATTAGTGCATTTAGGGATCCTAAGCGCACCGATTGGGATGAATACAACAAACGCCTTGTACGGAACTTAGAAGTAATTCCTGAATGCATTAGAACGGTTGAGAGCATTGAATTTGCGGTAGAGGCGGTCTCTAATGGCATTAAAGATGCCTTCGAGGCTAGCTGTACACCCAAAATCAAATCATCCAAACGGAAAGTACCGTGGTGGAACTCAAAGCTGAAAAAGCTTAGGGAGAAAACACGAAAGTTATTCAATAGGGCCAAAATCACCCATGAATGGGATGCCTACAGGATGGCCCTAAACGAATACAGTAAACAAATTAGAAAAGCCAAGCGTGCATCATGGAGGAAGTTCTGCGAGGAGATAACTAATACGCCTCAAGGAGCAAGACTTCATAAGATCATGGCAAAGGCACACTGTAATCCCTTAGGTCTCCTTAAAAGACCGAACGGGTCCTTCACGACTAACGAGAAGGAAACCTTGCAGCTAATGGCTATCACCCATTTTCCAGGATCTACTGATAATGCAGTAGCGATCACTCTTCGAAGGCCTCTACCAGAGGACTGGAGAAGAGCCGCTCTCGTTATTGGGCCTGGAATAGTGAAATGGGCCATTAACTCGTTCAAACCTTTTAAATCTGGTGGAATTGACGGCGTAGCCCCGGTGCTTTTACAGCGGGGTGCCGCCAATATCATCCCTTATCTGGTAAAAATCTTCAGAGCCAGTTTGGCCTGGGGATACATTCCAGATCCGTGGACTAAGGTGAAAGTCGTGTTCATACCTAAAGCTGGAAAGAAGGACTATACATCACCAAAGTCCTTCAGGCCAATCAGCCTTACGTCATTTCTTCTGAAGACCATGGAGAAGGTATTAGACAATTATATCAGACAAGGGAGTCTCATCAATAAACCCGAACATGATACCCAGCACGCCTACCGAAGCGGCAGATCTACGGAGACTGCCCTACTAAACCTTATAGACAAGGTTGAAAAGGCACTGGACGATAAAGAAATAGCACTCGTTGCTTTTCTTGATGTGGAAGGAGCGTTCGATAACACGCCCACCGAGACATTAGTAAGAGGATTAGTCCATAAAGAGATTGACTCCACTACAGTAAGATGGATAAGAGCCATGCTAGAGAGTAGGACAGTGAGGATGGAACTACTCAACGATTCACTAGAGTTAGCAACAACAAGAGGATGTGTAGAAATGATTAACTCGACATTCAAGGAATTAGCTTTTATTATTATTGTAACAAACACACTACTCACAAAGTACAACCTAGCCAAGCCAGCCTCCATAGTTCCATAGATAATCTCTAACCGACAATATAATATGCGCGGGCTGTCATTAGTGTTGCCCTACCACAACATCCTTCCTCTCAAGATTTCTTTATAATTCACAATCATAATCACTTAAATATCTAGGTCTCTTTCTTATTCTACGTTTCATCAACTCTTCTTGAATTATACAATTATTATCCTCTGTAACACTGGAAAACTGTTCATTACTATTGCTTTCATTATCACTACTTTCTAATAAACTATTATTATTATTTAAATTTGTTGTTATTTCTTCATCTCCCTGACACTTATTATTACAATCAGATTTACTGTTTTCTTCCCCTTCTAAAAATTTCTGACCAAAGCCCATTTCTGAACAAACTTCAGACTCTTGTTCAACATTTGTTGATTTTACATTAGGTTTATTTGAATTGAAAGGCGCTGGAATCAGATGCCATCTATTACGTCTATAAGTAAACCCTTGAATATCAATATAATAAGATCTAGGTTCCTTCGCCTTTCTTACAATCACACCATATTTTCTCAGGTCAATAACCCAAACATGTTCTCCTATTTGCAAATCACTTAGATGTGAACTCTTATGTCTATTATTATAATTAGTTGCCATTCTATTTCTAAACTGTGACCTTTTTACTTTAAATCTTTCTTGTAATTTTGCTTTAACATCAAGTTGATCAGGATAAATAGGTAAAATTTCTTTCAATTTTCTATTAAATACTAATTCATTAGGGCTATAACCAGACTCACCAGGAGTATTTCTGTAAACCAGAAGTGCCAAATTAATATCCGTATTTTTTTTCAACAACATTTTCACAATTTTAACTGCAGCTTCTGCACACCCATTACTCTGTGAGTAATAAGGACTACTTATAATATGTTCAAAATTATACTTGACAGAAAAATCTTTAAATTTGCTTTTAAATTGTGGCCCTCCATCTGTACGTACTATGTCAGGTATGCCGAATCTGGCAAATGTCTCTTTACATTTAGTTATAATAGTTTCTTCTGTTAAGTTAGTTAATTTAAATAATTCAATAAATCTCGAGTAATAATCAACAATTACAATATACCAATAATTATTAAACTTAAATAAATCTATTCCCACCTTCTGCCATGCTCTATTGGGCACATCTTCTACTATCATTGGTTCTTTTAAATTGTGTCTTTCTTGTATACATTCAGGACAGTTTTCAACTATAATTTTTAATTGAGATGATAAGCCTAACCACCAAACACTCTGCTTTGCCCTTTCCCTGCACTTGGATATACCTAAGTGACCTTGATGAATATCTTGCAATACTAATTTTTGTAAAGCTACTGGAATAACTAATCTAGTGTTGTAAAGTAAATATCCATTCTTTACTGAAAAACAATGTCTAAACTGATAATACATTTGTAAAAACTTAGGTACATCCTTTCTGTGTGGCCATCCCTTTTTAGTATATTCGGTAATTTGGCAACAAACCTTACATTTTCCTTGTTCTATTTTTATTTTATTTAATTTATGATCACCCACCCCTCCATACTCAATGCTATTTATCTGTAGATCGACCTCCGGCACTGTGCAGGGCAAGGGTGAGCGAGATAATGCATCCGCTGTAACTAATTTTTTTCCTGGAACATAAACAATGTCATATGTGTACCGCATTAATTGTAATCGAAACCGCAGTAAACGAGGTGTTAAATCATCAAGAGGTTTTGATTGCAATATTTGCAACAAAGGTTTATGGTCTGTCTCTAAAAGAACTGTTATACCTACAACATAGTCTCTGAATTTGTGAACAGCCCATGCTAAAGCCAAACATTCCTTTTCAATCTGAGCATAATTTTTTTCTGTTCTATTTAATGTTCTACTTGCAAATGACACAACCTCCCTTTCCCCTTTAGAATTTTCTTGCATCAATACTGCCCCCAAACCATAAGAACTACTATCTGCAGAAATAATTACTTTTTTGTTAGGATCATAATGACATAATACTGGTGCTCTTTGAATCAGCTGTTTTATTTTGTCAAAAGCATTTTCTTGATAACTCCCCCAATAATATAAAACCCCATCTTTTAAGAGTTCATTCAGTGGTTCTAATATATTTGACTTATCTGGTATAAATCTTCCTACATAATTAACAAGCCCTAAGAACTGCATTAATTCTTTTTTATTGTTTGGTTTTTTATATCTTTTAATACTTTCTACTCTATCAGGATCTAAAGATACTCCTTCAGAAGTGATAATATGGCCTAAATATGAAACTGTTTTAACTCCAAACACACACTTTTCTTTATTAATTGTAATACCTTCTCTTGATAACCTCCTAAGCACCTCCCTAAGTAGTATTTTATGACTTTCTATGTCCTCAGTATATAACAATAAATCGTCAACATGTTGAACTATTCCTTCAAGATTTTGAAACAAATTTGAAAATTTCATGGAGAAATACTCGGGTGCACAATTGAGGCCCATTGGTAATCTATTGTTGTACATGTATCTACCAAATGGTGTAAGTATGGTAGTTAGTTTTCTAGAAACCTCACTTAAATTTATTTGGTGGAAACCTGTTGTTGCATCAATTTTAGAAAAAAACTTTGCACCCTTTAACCTACCCAATGTAGTCTCTACTTTAGGTATAGGAAAAATATGCCTTTTAACATTTTTATTCAATTGAGTATAGTCTCCACATATTCTAACCCCCCCATTATCTTTAGGAACTACTACTATTGGTGACACAAATAATGTGGGCTCCTCAATAGGAGACAGTACGCCTATAGAAACTAGTCTATCTAGCTCTCCCTTTACTTTATTTAATAATGGAATTGGTACAACTCGTGGTGTTGTCTGCACAAATGGTTTTGGATTATCAACCAATGTTATAGTAAAAGAATCTTTAAACACACCCAATTCATTAAACACTTCTGGAAATTCACGAATAATATCAACAAATTCTTTGCCCTCCTTTATCTTATTATCTGGTTCTGATTTATCAACACTGTTATTTTTGTACATATTACACAAACTTAAAATATTCATTATTTTGATAGCAGGCCGTCCCAAAATAGGAGATTTTAAATTTTCAATAACATAGGCTCTACCACTATACACCTTATCATTATATTTTATCTCTACACACACCCACCCTAATACCTGCAATGGTTTTCCATCAGGTCCTCTTATTTTATCCTTACATTTATTAATAACAATACTTTTGTTAAGAATGTGGGTTGGTATTGCTACAATGTCTGCTCCCGTATCAATTAAAAAACTAACTTTAGTAAAACCTTCTCCTAAAGACAGATGTACTAGTACCTTAAACTCGTCTTCATTTATATTGTTTATCCTTTTCCAGTCTCGACAACAACGAGAATAATGTCCTACTCTCTTGCATTTATAGCAATTGACTTTAAACGCTGGACACTTCTCCCGCTTATGCATTGCTCCTCCACACCACCAACATTTTCTTCCTCCATCCTCGTTCACCTTAGTGCCTGTATTGTTTGCTATTTTGTTTATTTGCATTTCTTCTGCTTCACGTCTCCACATCAATCTGGCTTCCTCCCTTTGTTCTTCTGCTTGCATTGATAATTTTATTGCATCATCTAGACTCAGCTCTGGTATGAGTTGCAATCGTTCACTTAATTTCCTATCTGCAACCCCTACTATTAAACGATCTCTTATCAACTCATCTCTTAATGTACCATAATTACAGGAGTCAGCTAAAATATTTAGCCCTCGAACAAAGTCCTCTATCTTTTCACCTTCTTTTTGCTTTCTTATATTAAATTTATATCGTTCATGAACCACATTTTTCTTGGGTGTGAAATAATTATCAAAAGCTGAATGTACTTCAACATACTTTTCACAGTTTTCCACTTTTAGTTGTCTCACAAGCTGTTCTGCTTTTCCACCCAGTACGTATAAAAACAAATCAATTTTATCTTTATCGTTTCTCTCTACACCACTTAGACTTAAATAACGCTCAAACCTTTTATTCCAACTTTGCCAATCTTTGCTTTCAAATGAAAATTCTTCCGGCGGGCTGACATTTTGCATGGGTATCAAAAGTTTAACAGGTCTCGACTCCTCCCTGCTTGGATTAGCCTCCATGTTTATTATTATTTAATAACACCGCTGCCACCATGTAGAAATGATTAACTCAACATTCAAGGAATTAGCTTTTATTATTATTGTAACAAACACACTACTCACAAAGTACAACCTAGACAAGCCGGCCTCCATAGTTCCATAGATAATCTCTAACCGACAATATAATATGCGCGGGCTGTCATTAGTGTTGCCCTACCACAACAGGATGTCCGCAAGGTGGAGTACTTTCTCCGCTACTGTGGACTCTTGCGGTGGACCAGCTTCTCCATAAGATGGCTGAACTCCGCTTTGACACCCTAGGCTATGCCGATGACCTGGTGGTGATAGTGAGAGGAAACTGCCAAAGTATGCTATCGTACCTTATGCAGAGGGCGCTGAACACAATTAACTCATGGTGTAAAAACAATAATCTGTCGATTAATGCAGGCAAAACCGTGGTCGTCCCATTCACAAGGAAACGAAAACTGGATAAGCTTTCGCCTCCGACCATGAATGGGAGGCTCATTCCGTTCTCGACAGAGGTCAAGTATCTGGGGTTAACACTGGACCAGAAACTTACCTGGAACGCACATGTAGACGGAATTATACAGAAGTCTAAAACAGCTCTGATGATATGTTGTCGGCTAGCGGGAAATAGATGGGGCTTGAAACCCAATATAGCCCTCTGGCTCTACACAGCCATCATAAGGCCGATGGTGTCTTACGCCTCGGTGGTTTGGAGTAGAAAAACGACACAGAGTACTATCATATCAAGACTTAACAGTCTGCAAAGGACTGCTTGTCTTATAGTAACAGGAGCTATGTCTTTCACCCCGACTGCTGCCCTTGAGGCTCTGCTAAAGCTGCCGCCCCTACATCGACACATTGAAATGGTGGCGAGGGCTAGTATGTACAGGATTACCAGCATGGAGGCGAAGACATGGCTGTCAGGTAATTTGAGGTACCTGAAGGACTCAATATGCAACATACCAATTCTGGGGATGCCTACTGACACCATGCCCCCGAGAGTCGATTCACACAAGTCATATCTTGTGGAGATACCCACCAGGGACGACTGGTCAAACAATCGTATAGTATGGAAAAATGGAAGTCTAAAGTGGTACACTGACGGCTCCAAATCCGGTCCTGAGGTAGGATGTGGAATTTATGGAGAAGCCCCAAGGAAGGCTATAAGTCTGAACATGGGAAAGTACTCCTCAATATTCCAGGCGGAGGTGTACGCCATTTTGGAATGTGCGGCAGCCAATCTGCAAAACAACTACCTCAATCATACTATCTACATCCACTCTGATAGTCAAGCTGCACTCTTATCACTAGCCTCCGACGTAACTAGATCGAAGCTGGTCGAGAACTGCAAACAGACATTGAACTCTTTGGGCAACAAAAACAAAGTAGTTCTACGATGGGTTCCAGGTCACGCTGGACACGAGGGCAATGAACAGGCGGACAAACTGGCGAAGAAGGGTGCTAAAGACGCCCTAATCGGACCAGAACTTTTCTGTGGCATCCCTCAAAGCCTAACCCAGCTCACCTTGAAAACATACTGCCATTACGCAGCTATTCATCTATGGAGAAACACTCCCGGTTTGAAACACTCTAAGACCCTGATTAAAACCCTTAAACAAAAAGGCGGCATCAGAGGCCTTAAACTTAACCAAAAATCACCTTCGCACACTAGTACGAGCACTCACGGGACATTGTGGACTGAACAGACACATGTACAATATGGGGATCAGCGGCAGTAGAATGTGCAGAGGATGCAAGGAGGAGGAGGAAACACCTTTGTACATTTTGACCGATTGCCCGTCACTAATGCGAAAACGATGTATCTATCTGGGAAAGCACGTGATGCACCCAGACGATATTAAAGAACTTACGGCCAAGAAAATACTACAGTTCCTTTTAGAGTGTAATCTTGACCGTGAACTGTAGTATGTGGAGATCACAATAGATCAGCAATGGTCGCAGTGATACTGGGCTGCATACACCCAAGATAATCTGCAACTCGAAACAATAACAATATTTCTTATGAGGCTCGTACCGATTTTGTTGCGTTCTATAGAGGAAGTTTAAACGCTCAAAGATACGTGGAAGAAATTTCTAGACCATGTCTTATCTTACGCTCCGTTCGTTAGTGACAACTTCAGATTAATGCATGACAATGCACGTTACCATACCGTAAGATCCGTCAGAGAGTAGGTACCTTAATGAGGTCGGGATTCAAGTTTTACCATGGGCCGCAGGCAGAGATAAAAACGGCTGCAGTAGAGGAGTGGCATAATATCCCCCAATCGAATATTCAAGACATCGTGGATGGATTGACAAATGTCATAAGGGCCAGAGGTGGCAAAATTGTCACCCACTATAAATTGTTATTTTTCGTTTTAATTGGATTTTCATTTTCAAAAACCAAAATTTTAAAATTTTCTTAGAAGATTTCAATAAATCGATTTTTGGTAATCATTCTTTAATCTTTATCGGTTAATTGTGCCTGTGAGTGTATTTCGGAAAAAATCTTGCTTTGAAACTATCTTAATGTGTATAAATGAAAAAAAAGATATCTTATTCTGATATATTTTAATTTACCATTATGCTTCTAATAACACTTAATACAGATTTAACATAAAAAATCGGAATGTACAATTATTTACAAAATTAATTTAAGCTACAATAAATAAATAAGATCAGTTCTGGCTTTGTGATCTAGCTTGTCTCCTACCCATAACAGGGCTGCCGCCCATCTGGCGTAGAAGACCGCGTAGACCCTTGGCTTCCCTGACTCCACTATCAAGCTGTTCCGAAGGTACTGCACAAAAATCATCTACAAGGGGCAATGGTCCACTCAATCTCTCCGAGTATTGGGCTAGACGTGACTGGTGGCCTATGGGTGATGTCTTCTCCATGGACGGTTGTTGTTGCAACTGTAAAATTCATACAAAGTCTACATTTAGAACCTTGTACTTTCTTTAGTATCGGTTTATGCAGCATCTAAACAGCCATCCATTAATTACGTTACACTTTGAAGATAGGGGTGTCATTTCCATGTAAAACGAAATATATTTTATTAAATAATATTTTATGATTTCTGCATAATGAATATATGTTGAAGAGTTCACCCTAATTTCACCAAAAGCAAGCAGTCATCATCATCATCATGTATTAACAGTGTTCACAATCAAAAGCAACCTCAGTATCGTATTGTAGTGTAGTAAAAATTAGCAAAAATATCATACACACAGCACAATACGCTGAAATACTGCAAGTAAATAAACTCTACTATCATCATAATAAGGCTTAAAATCAAATGATTCGTATTACGTCTAAACGAATGTGCTGAGCTGGGTACTAAACATAACAAAGTAACTAGGCACAACTACTTAATACTTTTGGTTTGAACCAAGTAGGTACTTTTTTTTGTATGAAATTGACTCTTTTTTTTATATTTACTAGGTATTGGAAATTAATAAATCATATGTATATCTTATAAAATTAATAAAGAAGTTCACATGTCTCAGGAGCTCAGTCAGCCCATTCCGATAATGTTTTCATAATAGTTGCATCTCAATAGAATCTTGACTAATTGCATTTTGCCATTATACATCTACCTGAAATCCAATATTAGTGTATATCTATTACCATTGATTTGTGACGAAGATATAGCACTAATAATATTGGATGCAAGTAATAGGGATGATGACTGGGTAAAAAAATGCAATTCTATTTGGTCTGTCAGTCAGATAATAGAAAAATATTAGATACGTATTTTATTTTTACTTCAAATTAACAAGAAATAGCTTAGATAACAGGCATTAAAGTTAAGGAGTGGGGGCTCGCTACGTCACAGTTGAGAAGAAAACGTACTCTAAAGTGACGTCATGCGAAATTTCAACTCAATGTAACGCCGTAATTTTTTGATTAGGAAAAAAATACGTGTTTAATATTTTTTAACACTCTACCTGACAAACAAACAAACAAAAATTTGTCATCATCCCTATTGAGATGCAATTATTAGTTACCTGCAAAGGTGACAGACATAATTTGAACTCATTATATATCCCAAAATGGGATATTATTATTTATTTATTTTACTTGTTACTTCCCCTGTAATAAGCATCTAAAATAATAATATCTGTAGAATCAACAATACTATAAAGTGTATGCAAGACTCTATGGAAAAATTTAGGTATATTAGAATAAAGGAACTTCTTAAAAGTTTGCATCATTATGAAATTATACTATAATCTACATATGATAATAGTAAAATCTGGGAACACTGTCATGAAAACAATAAAAAAAAGAAAATTGAAAACAAAAATGTATTTTCCATGATAATTTCTGACTGTATTACCTTTCCTTTTAAAACAGCTAATTCGTCTTGAAGTCTTTTGACTAAAGCAGCATCACTTTCATAGCTGGTAAGGGTTGGTTGTGGCATGCACTGAAACACTGTGGCCAACAAATTGTGGAGGGACACAAGGACGCTGTCCTGCCAGGTGCGTGTGAAATATAGACTAAACGAAGGGTTCTCTTCTGGTTTCTGTATGTAAGGTAGCACTGAAAAAGAAAAATATATTTTTAAGTCAATGTCAAATTGTCATTTTTAGTGTTTAGTACAGCAGATACCCTAAGTGGTCCAGGTGGACCCCCAGGGGTCCACGAGGGATTCAACATACTCACCCGCTATGCCAATTTCCATTGTTAGATCTTCACATTTTGGACGAATTTTGGGAATATGGTAAAAATGTAGTAGCAGGGGGTCCACCGAAACCAGTAATTTTTTTAAAATGGTCTACAAGAAAAAATTGTTTGGGAACCTCTGGTTTAGTACCTCAAAAGGTAACTTGTAAAAACTACTAGACTAATGTAGTTAAATTTTGGCACATATACAAAGCTAAAAGAAGGCCAGAAAATATAAACATATGAATTTTAATTATGCCCACCTCTTTGGGAAATCATTCAGAAAGTTTTATAAATTATTGTGTATACTTATAAAATAAAGGAGTTATTTTGAGAAATACAATATAAATATTTTTTATTTGTATTAAAATTACAGTAAGCAAATTTAAAAGTTTCTTTAATTTTATAAAAATAAACTTACTGAACCATTCTCGCCATTCATTCTGGCCTTGCAGTTCTGGTAACATTTTGGCAAAGAAATCTGCAACTTTTTCATTCCGCACTCCACCTGTACTTTGAGCCGCTGTTACCAGATATAATTTGTAAAGACTGTACTCCAGTTTTCGAACCGCTGCATATAATGAAATAAATTATCACATGGTTTATGGCTAGCATTGAGTTTTTCTTATACCCGCTTAAAAACACTTACCAGGTTGAAAGTGAATTTCCAATTTTGAGAATACTAAGTTATCAAGATGTGACCAATATTCTTTTAAGCCATTTAAATCAGAAACATTAATGTAATGTAAAATTTGTTCAATTATTTTATCTACCCTAAAACCTTTATCCTTATCCGCCTTTAAATCGGTATCGAAAGCTTTTACTGTAGTGTTAAAGCCTCTAAAAAGTAAATATTCCCGAACTAATTCATCGACAAATTGTATGTGAGCCATAATAAATTTTTTGTTTATTATTTTCCCTGCAAAACCTTCTTCTTCTTCTTCTTCTTCTTTTATTGATGGCCCATCTGCGCTTTTCGCACAATTCCGCCAATTTCACGTGGATAGCCACTACACGATAGGGATTCTATACATAATTAATTTGGAAAAGAGATTCTAATATTTAAATAAATAATTATACACTTTCTATGTCGATAACGAACCTGAAACAAAACACATTTTATCGCATGCATCACGTTACACAACACAACACATATACAGGCATAACATTTTAGTAAGGGGGAAATAAGGAATGGTTCATTATAATTTTAACTTATTACTTAAGATAAATTTAATTAGTGTTTTTAAACAGGGTGTATTAACCAGTTGAAGCACATTTTTAATATTAATGGGGCGAGGAACTTCTTGTGGGAGTACATCATACAGGGAATACAAGAGTTTGGGGCAGTCAAATAGTGTGTGTTCTACAGATCCCTCATCTAGGCCGCACTCACAAAGGGGATTATCCTTAACATTAATTTTGGCCAAATGAACTGGTAAGCTTGCGTGTCCAATGCGGAGACGGCATAACACTGATACAACCTGTTTGGGAGTATGTTTCTGTTTTATGAACCAAGGTTTTGTTGGAATAGTTGGTTGGATGTCAAAGTAGTACTTTCCACTCTTATTTTTAGTGTTTGTCCAATGCGTCTCCCATGATTGCGATAGATGAGAATGAAGGAGGGGGATGAGATCGTTATATGTAAGTTCGGAATGACTAGTACAACCAGTGGAGATTGCATTCCTGGCACACGAATCAGCAGTTTCATTGCCGTGTATGCCACTGTGACCTGGGATCCAGCTCAGCATCAGTTCTATTTCTTTCACTTTACATCTAAGTAAAGCTTCTCTAATTTTGAGGATAATTGGGAAGCGAGATTTGGACCGCATGGGATTGGAGGATATTGCCTGAAGGCAGCTAAGAGAATCGGATAGGATGATTGAGCGGTTTAAATTGTGTGATTCACAATATAAAATTGCCTCCAATATTGCGATTGCTTCACCCGTAAAGACTGATGAGGGTGGTGGTATTTTAAAATTCAGGACTATCTTATACTTGGGTATCCATACTGCCGCTCCAACACTCTCAGTATCTGAAATCTTGGATGCATCCGTAAATATTTGAAGCCAATGCGGCCAGTTTTTACACATTACCTCATTGAAGGATTTATTTGAACTGGGTGACTGTTTTTCAATACCCAGATTAAGTGAGATGGGCGGATCGAAAACTAAAGACTCGAAGCTGTTTAAAAACAAAGGGTTGCAAGGAAATTTTTCAATGGAAATGGATGGGCGGTGGAACTTATAATAACTAGTAACTATACAGGGTACTTTATGAGAAGAATTAGAATTTATATTTGATAAATGGGTCAGCTTGTCTAAAGAAGGTAACAATGGGTGATTTTCATTTTGTAAAACCTTAAGGAGAAATCTGTCACTGAGGTATTGTCTACGCAGAAAAAGTGGGGGATCGCCCCCTTCTATTTGAAGGGCATTGATGGGGGAGGATTTCATTGCCCCTAGTATAATTCGTAAGCACTTCGATTGGATTTTGTTGATTTTATCCAGAGCTGTTTTATTGCATGGGTCAAGGAGAAATGAGCCATAGTCAAAGTGACTACGAATTATTGCGTTATAAAGCAGTCTTTGAGTTACTGGGTGTGCGCCCCACCAGACGCCAGACAAAGCTCGCAAAACGTTTACGCCCTTTTCTGCCTTACTGGCAATATTATTGAAATGCTCAGTACCCGTGAGTCTAGAGTCAAGTATCATCCCTAAGAACTTTACTGAAGGCCTAATTTCTATTGTGAAGTCCTGAAATTTGATGTTCGGAGCAGGGATGTTTCGTTTCTTTGTAAAGATTACGGTGCTACATTTTGGTGTGGAGACGGATAGTCCATGGTCAGACAGCCAATCACCGAGATATGATAGAGCAGAGTTAAGTCGTGAAGTAGCCTCCGGTATTGATTTCACTGTGACGTAAAGGGCTACGTCATCAGCGTATTGTAAAATCTGGCAGAAGGGGTTCACCGAAAGTTCCATATCGAAAGTGTATAAACTGTAAAGTATGGGGCTAAGAACCGATCCTTGTGGTAGGCCTTTCCATATAGTCCTAGCCAATGTATGGTTTTGAGACCTTATCAAAATAGACCTGGACGTTATCAGGTTGCAAATGAATCGAACCAACTTCACTGGGATGTTCAGATGTTGCATTTTCTGCCTGAGCACCGGAATAAGGACGTTGTCATATGCAGACGATATATCCAGGAATACTCCAATTAGGTATTCTTTTTTCACTAACGCTAAACGGATGTCTGTTGTAAGAGTACTGAGACTGTCTAAAGTGCTATATCCTTTTCTAAAACCGAACTGTGATTTAGCAAGAATGTCATGTCTTTCTACAAACCACTCTAGGCGATTTTTCATTATATGCTCGACGACTTTTAAGAGAACCGACGAAAGGGCTATAGGCCTATAAGAGGAGTGGTCGGATGGGTTCCTACCCGGTTTTAGTATTGGAATCACAATCTGTTTTGTCCATTGATCAGGGATGAGAGCTTTATCATAAAAAAGGTTAATTAATTTTAGGAAATATTGTTTTAATTTATCTGGGGCTCTAATTAAAAAGGAGTATGGAATTCCATCTAGACCTGGAGATGTATCATTAAGGCCAGAAAGCGCTTTTTGAAGTTCTTCAAAGGTAAAAGCTCCGTCTATGATGTCGGTGGAGGGAAAGTGGATATTGGGGTTGATGGGAAGGCAGTCAGCATTTGGGACAGATGAAGGAGCTAATTTATCAGCAAACGCTTCAATCCAGCTTGAGGAATCGTTGGCAGTCAAGTTACGACGGTTGTTAGCTCTACGGAATCTTTTAAGTTGATTCCAGACTATTGCTGAAGGGGTACCAGGTGACAAAGATTCGCAGAATTTATTCCATCCTGTTCTTTTTTTTTGTTTGATTAATTTTTTAGTTTGAGCCGCAATTCGTTGAAACGAAAGGAAGTTTTCCATGGACATGGAATGATTGTATTTTTTTTCGGCTTGTTTCCGTCTTTTGATAGCCTCTGAACATTCAGAGTCCCACCATGGAGGAGATATTTTTTTTTGGGTGCAATTTTTTTTGGGGATGTTTATATGTGCGGCGTCAATTAAGTATTCCACTAACGCGTCATAAGCTTTGGTACCATTTTCAGACGTTACTTTTGGAAGGCTATCTACATTACTGTCCAATGTCTCAGAATAAGCTGACCAATTTGCCTTGTGAAGTCTAAATTGTAATAAGGGGGGTGGCCGGTTAGTAGAAGGGGGACTATCTAATGTCGAAATTAAAATTGGGAAATGATCACTGCCGTGTGTACTACTTAATACGGTCCATGATATATTCGATGCCAGTGAAGGAGAACAAACTGTGATATCCACTGCTGATGGGTTTTGATTAGGGCGGTTCCTTCTAGTGGGGCTTCCATCGTTTAGTAGACAAAGATCTCTCTCATCTAATAAGTCAATAAGTTGGCAACCGAGGGAATCATTTGAATATGAACCCCATACCACATGATGTGCATTAAAGTCTCCCATAATTACTACCGGAGGAGGAAGTGACATAATAATGGCTATTAATTCTGGGATAACAATATTAGGTGAAGATTGGGGAGGAATGTATATTGATAAAAATGTTATGTTTAAGAGTCTCACAGCCACTGCGTTAATGCTGTCACTGTGGGGTGGTAAGTTGATTTTATTAAAAGGGAGGGAGTAGCTGACCAGCAATGCACTCCCTCCATAACCGTCCCTCCTGTCATCCCGGAGGCAGGAGTACCCGGATATGCCATAGAGTGCACCAGGCACCAACCATGTCTCCGATAAGGCAAAGAGAGATGGGGAGAATTTATTTATAAAATAATTTAGTTCATGAGTTTTGGTATTAATGCTACTGCAGTTCCATTGAATTATCGTCGCCATTTTTGTTATTAGTGAGAAATTTGTGAAGTTGATTGATTTTTTGCGCAACGTTGGTCGGTACTGGGATGTCATCAAATCTATTTAGAAGGCTTACAACAAATGTTAAGAGGGTTTCTAACAAGTTATCATTTGGGGAGATTTCTATTGGTGCATTGTCATTATTGAGAGCGCAGCCATTTGGGAGGAAAGAGGGGCAGTTTTCAATAATAGCCTGATGGGCTAATCGATCATATCCCGGGCTCAAAGGGGTTCTAGAGCTTGGGGGAAGGAATACAGTTTTCCGATATGAAGTTGTACCTGTTGGATGTTTGTTAGGAGATGTTTGTGTGTGCTGAATATGGGGATGCCTCGATAGAGGAGATTGGGTTACATCCGCATAGGATCTTTTCACTGAGGGAAATCTTTGGGATGCTTCTTGGTATGAAATATTATCTTGTGACATGAGTATTTTAATTGATCTTTGTCGAGACTGTTCTGGGCAACTTTTGTTAGTAGCATAATGACAGCCTAAACAGAAAAGGCAAGTTGATTGAGCTTCAATAATACTACATGATTCCCCAGAGTGAGGTTGAGCGCAGCGGAAGCAACGTGGTTTAGACCGGCATTGTACTTTAATGTGTCCAAATCTGCAGCAGTTTAGACATTGTATAGTGGGAAAATGGTAAGCTTCTACTGGCACGGACGTATGGTAAACAAAAAATTTATTAGGGAGGACCTGTCCTTGGAATGTAAGAACTACAGTTTGAGTTGGTACCCAGGTCACTTTGCCATCTATCACAGTCTTTCTATTAAGTCGTCTTGCCTTCAAAATATGACCGCAGCTAACAGGGATTACTAACGATTCTACTAACTCTTCCATTGATAGATCAGATGGTACACCTTTAACAATTCCCATGCGAGTAACATTGTAATTAGGTATTTGTGCAGTATATTTATAGATTGAAAGGAAGGAGTTGTTTATGAACTGATTTGCATCCAAACTGGTCATAAATTCAACAGAAATTCTATTGCGGCCAACTTTTTTAATACCATCATTGACAATATTTTTAATCTTGTTTTTAATTAGTAACTGGCCAAACTTAATGGGATGAATTGATATGCCTGATGAGGGATCTGTTTCAGTTTTAGAGATATGAACAATAAAAGGGCCTTTATCCCTATCAATATATTGTTTGTTAGTTTCGTTTATAGATGGGTGGGTGTATATACCGGGAGGGTTCTCTGTGACATCTGTCTGCCTAACCTCTGTTATTACTCTTTTGGGTGTGTTAGTCAATTCGGGTTCAATTTCATTTCGACGTTTAACTCCTGTCTGTGTGAATAGCGGAGGAGAAAGTTCCATCATTAGTGGAGTAGAAGGCCGATCCGGCGGATCCGGAGGTTCAGGAGGGGTCCTTTCCATTGATTATTTTGTAATCAGTGGAAAGGACAGGGAAACAGAAATCTATGACTACTTACCAATACCAGCTGTTAGTACTAAATATAAACACAATATTTCGTAATTCCACGTAGAAAATGGGCTAATATTCACTAAATAAACAAAGAAATCCCCATACCACGTGTAACAACTACGACCAAAAAAACGCGAAATCCCCTGCAAAACCTGTACAACACCAATTCTTGTAATATTTTATTTTGACAAACGTCAATGACGTCAATACAATAATCAATGAAAGCAGATCTACCAACCAACCTAATCAAACTGTCATCATTTCAATTTCAAAGAGCAAAGTATTATCGAATGAAATCATTCTTACTGAAATGAAGAATCGGTATTTTCACATATGACTTATATTGTGTTGGCACTTTTTGAAATGATTTGACACATACAACGTGTAACAGATAAAATAACGCACATCCACACCATACTCCACTCAGAAATATGCATTGTGAAATAAACTACATATATACTTAATGTAATATCGAGTAATTATGTTACTTATATTTACTTTACGAACACTATATAATCAACAACATACTTATGTGTTAATACAATATATAATAATAATAATAATAATAATAATAACGTATAATACTGTAATAAATAATACTGTATAAACTCGTCAGTAAAGCACTTCACTCTAAGCAACGGATTGTAAAAGATGGAAACGTACAGTTAATAACTTAAAAAATGAGTCACAGATATGTACAATCACTGACATTGCCTCTCTACCACCCATACGTCTAGTATCGCTTGTGCTTAGGCTAACGTAAAAATCTCAATCGTTTCAATGATAGCTCATTTGTCTCGTTTACGCACGTAACAGTTTTGGTATAAATATGTTGCATATTGCTGCGACGCGGGGTCTAGCCCGCGCTGGCAACGTCGGCCGCTGGTAAATTACGAATTTTTGGGTGTTGTTACAATGAATTATTCTCGTGATCCATTTGTTGCATACGCTGTTCTGATGGCCAGCTTTATCACTTTCAGAGGTATAATTATTGAGTGAATCATGAGTTTTATTAGAAAAAGAATCGATGGTGTTTAAAATAAAGTGTGTATTTTAAATAATACAAAATCGTTTTCATGAACACGTTAATCCCATTTCAAAATACTTTTTGAATGACTTTTTGTAAATACATAATTAAATATAAATATTTATTAATCAAATTCAAAATAGAAATCTACAGCATTTTCTTATATTAATAAAAGGGGTACAATTTTACAATTTAAAACGTTATAATATTCTATTTATTTTATTTTATTTGCGTTTTCTATTAGTAGGAACAATGTTTAATGTTTTTCTAATTCTACTAGCTTGCTAATTTTGACTTATCATTAGCTTTTTGTTGTTATTGAGTTAATTATTTTTCATTGTTTAGCTGTAATTCTTCCAACAATAAAATAAATAACTATCATGTTAAAAATTTATTTATATGCTTAAATTTTCAAAATACAAATTGCTTATAATTTATCCGATTAATCCGTATTCTAAAGTTTAAATATAAGAAAAAAAATTAAAAAGATTACTTTTGATAAAATTATTTAATCGACCTTCTGCATAAATAGTAAACAATTAAATATTATAATCAATATTAAGTATTAGAAGTATTGTAATCCTTAGCCATTCTGACGTAAAAATCTTTATTGCGAATAATTGCATTGTTTATAATATCAAAATAATCAAATATTTAATCCTACGCCTTTCTGACGTAATCATTTTTATTCCATAAATGGATGAAAGATAAAAACAATTCTTATTCGTAAAACAAAAATAATCAAACATCATTACAATTTTCAAAATAACAAAAAAATGCTTATTAATTTTTATCACTTATATTTTATCAAATGTAATACCAATAACAAATAATTTAAATTAATATAGTTACATATAATATACTGTCGGACTAAATCTATATCTACCTACCAGTACTAATAATTATTATACTACCTAATATATGTGCTCGGGGACGGTCTTCAATTGACCCCTCTGTAGCGTCTCGTTGTATCCATTGGCGAACTGTCTCTTTCTGCAAAATTAAACTTGTATATTAATTAAATGTGACAAAATAAACTGTTTAAAGATATGTTTAAGTTATTGTTTCTTTAAAGATAACATTTGTTCAAGTTGAAGCCACGGCATACCTATTACTTACGATGCAATTGGCAATTAACGAAATAGTTACATACTGCACTAACTGCATAAAAATGAATTCGCATTGCTTGTTTCAAAATAATGCGTTCTATATAATTAAAAGTATTTGGTGACATTATATATAACTGTTTTGTTTTTATCGTAAGATTAATCTATCTATAATTGTAGACATTATGACTTAAGTCTAAGACCCAATAAAAAGGGGAATGTTTTTCTATTTACATAATCTCGATAATACGAAAATTGTGTATGTAAACTTAATGTTTTAATGACTTACCAAAACATGTAGTTAAATTCTGCGAAATATTTCTGCCTTTTTCACTTAATACTAATCTTTCTTTTCTTAAATTGCGCGCCATTATTTTTGAATTATACAGCAATATAATAACGCAACACACGATATAGCAGTCCAGTCTAAAAGAAAGAGTTTTGTAGAAGCAAGAACCAGAATCCAGGTAGCATAAATAGTAGAAAGATTAACAAATATCACAATTAGATGCGTTGACAATGGGCGAAATTCAGATTATAACTAAAAACAAACAAACAAAAAAGTACGCATCCTTGTACAGGGCACTCACGGACACTTTGAATATTATTGGTAGTAGTGCGTGAGTGAGCGAGCGAAGTAAACGTTGCAAGAGACATGCAAATATCGATGCGAAGTGAAAGACCGCAAATGTCCGCGATAGTACAACATGATAAAGATTTTATTCTGCTTTTAGATTTTTCTTATTACACGGGTGGAGTACTGGGGTATAGTCTTACTAGTTTTTATATGAGAACCTTATTACAATGCCTAATTTTTGGGATCCCTTACCATTGCTAAGGTTTAGAAAGAAATGGATCCTAACTAGGTGAGCAGTGCGTCCTGATCTCATACCACTGAGGCATATCTGTTTAATAATCTTTGTCGTTTACTCTTATTGGACGTAATCTGTGACATTTGTAATATAAACAATAATGCATTTGTAAGTGGCCCTTCAACATCAAACGGTCTGAAACTCATACCTGTGAACACGTTTATTCATTTTACCGACCCTTATTATAAATAGAGTCAGACAGTCAACTTACTAATAAGTTAAATATCACCCTATATACCAATAAATAAATACCCAAAATACAGTAAAATGGTGATCCTATGCAATATTCAATAAACCATAGTTTTTTAAATATATTCAATCGTCGCGTTGAGTTTGACTTTTATGTTCATTAGGATGATATTACATTAATGTATTTACACTATAACTGTCGCATGCAATATTATATATTTATCAAAATTTGAATGTATTTCAGAGACTATAGAAAATATTTACTGATTTGAACGTTTCCAATTCATTGCCAACATAAAGAACTATATAACCAAAATGTCAATTTGTGTCAATCGACTGTATTTCAATCAGCTGTCGAATTGTCGATATTTTATTGCAGATTATTTATAATAATTTACTCAAAATGAGAGACGATGATTAAAAATTAGAATGTATGTCAAGTTAAATAATATCAAAGTAGAGGCGTAAGTGTCGTGTGGTTTGTTATGGCTGTGTATTTGGGGTGAGGGTGGCGCCGCCCAAGAAGAGGATTGGTGTCGGGGCTCTAGGCATGCAGGGGTATGGCGGGCGAGGCTGCGGGCACGTCGCGTGGCCTCCGTGTCTACAAGATCGTGGTGCTGGGCGACGGTGGTGTCGGCAAGTCTGCGGTCACACTGCAGTTTGTCAGCCACAGTTTCTTAGATTACCATGACCCTACTATAGGTGAGGCATAGCTGTGGCGTTGGTATTCCTCTGATAAGCAAGATAGTTGTTTATTAATAAACTAACTTTTGCACAAAATAAGCAAGAATAATGAATAAACATGCATTTTTTGAAACAATTTGTTATTTAGGAAAAGCTGTTTACTGTTACTAAAACATATTTGAAATTAATTTCAGAGGATTCATATCAGCAGCAAGCAGTTATTGATGATGAGCCAGCTTTATTAGATATCCTGGACACAGCTGGTCAGGTGTGTACAATTAATTACGATGTGAAAATTTGCATTTGCATTGCAATTTTAGAAAAAATTTGCATGTAATAAATGCTTGACAAAATTGACAGTCAATAACTTTCATTTGATTATAAAGAATTAAGAATTTTATGAATAACTTAAATTGTCTATAAAATGCTTAATATAATTTGTACCACAGGTCGAGTTCACAGCTATGCGCGAACAGTATATGAGATGTGGGGAAGGTTTTGTGTTGTGTTATTCTGTAACGGATCGGCGTTCATTTCGTGCGGCTGCAGAGTATCGACGACTGTTAGCACAAGCACGCCCTGCGGAGCGTCTGCCCCTTGTACTAGTTGGAAACAAGCTAGATCTTGCACCACGACTTAGACAGGTCAGTAATTTTTTAAATTGTATGACTAATTTGTTCACTCACTTGCTTAAAAAATTGAACATTGAGAAAAAAGCCATGTTTCATTCTTTTAAAGCATTCATTTTGTTGAGGTTTTTTTAAGATTGTGTTTTTATTTGTTTATAATAACAAAGTATTGCATTATAAGAGCAAAATGTCACTATAAACATTTAAATTTCTAAAAATTAATTCATCATATTAGAACACTAGCATAATTTATTGATGGCCAAAACTGGTTAATCCAAGTTATATTATATATAAAGTTAACTATACACAATTTAATTTTATTTGGTAGGTCACCACAGAGGAAGGCAAGGCTCTAGCTACTCAGTTGGGATGCCCATTTTTCGAGACATCCGCAGCTTTGAGACACTTTGTTGACGATGCCTTCTATGCTCTCGTCAGAGAAATACGCAGACTTGAGAGACAAAGACAGGTAAACTAAATCGAATCTCTAAGGTTTAAAATTTCCATACTTCAAAATCATGGTTGTGGTGTCCACAATCCACAGTATTACACCATACAATAACGTAGTCAATAAACCTTCAAGGTTTGACCTCCAATTAGTATACATACTTGTTCTTTTAGTCCTTCTGAATACCTACCTACATATCCGAGTGAATTGTGAATTTGTTTTTGATAAATATTGTTTTTTATTATTCCATGATGTAAAACCTTTAAGTATTAATTGCGCTGGATCTTAAATCCCTCATTATAATTATTCCATCTATGTATTGGTTAAAGAAATAGTAAATCAATAAAGAAAAAGGAAAATATTTTTTAAAAGCAGTACATATAATGAATAATTTGACAGTCGTCTCTGATGAGCACGGGTATATCGACGGGCGGGGGGCGGCGACGGTGGCGGCGGCTCCGCAGTATATTCGCGCTCGTATTCCGGCGCCGGCGCCGCCACCACGCTAGCCCCTAGCGCTCCGCCCCCCCGCCCACTCTCTTCTGCCACCGGCCCGCCGACTCCAACCCTAACATCTCCACCATGTGAGCTATTACCAATAAACCATAGCAGATTATTGTAACCTGAGTTGTCTAAAGACTTCTACATTTACTACTAGACAAACTATAGTACTAGAGCCAAGCGACTCTAACGGGGGTAGGAGAGTTCAGAATAAGAGATTAAGTCTTCTTTAATGTATATTTAAATTTCAAACATATGTATGTGCGTCGATTTATGCTAACACAAATCCTTTAGTGCTCCTTTTCATATTATTTTAATTAATTTATAATTAGGTTTCTATTTATAATACATAAAGCCGCTGAGTTGTCAAAAAAAGAATATGGCAGTGTTTTTCAACCTTTTCAGCTAATGATCATATATATATATAAGTATATAAAATAAAAGTCCCTGCTGATTTATTTATATAAAAGGATCAATTAAAAGTCCATAATTTGCTAATAGTGTTTTTTTTTTAAAGTTTATTTGTTATTTACATGAGAATATTGTTTGTCTGAATTTTATATACTTTGTCTAGTAGTATACATATAAGTCTTTGACCATAACAGATTATTTTAATCTGTATTTCTAAGTGTTTCCTGGCCGTTCTGGCCCTATGGCTTTGGGTCTCTTACGTCGTGTGACATTTTATGTGCCATACCGCGTGATCACGCGATGTGCTTCTATAGAAAACTATAATTGAAGTTTGTCTTTTGTTTAACAGAGAACCTCTATCAGATATATTTGAAATGTAAATATAATATTTTGTTGGTGAATTTACTTTTAAATGAAATCGACAGAGTAAATACATTATGTTGTTAATATTTACTGTCTGTGTTTTTTTCGAAAATACATATATACATTTTGAGTAGTTAAAGTTATCTTTATTGAAATCGGTAATATTCTCTTTTAAATAGTTCTCTTTTTTCTACTATTATTTAAATTTGGTAAAAGAATCATTATTCATTGATTGGAGACCAATAAGCCCATTTTCTGTATTTATTATATACATAGTTAATTTGAAAAAGTATTTTTACATAGATATATTGTATATTCATATACTATATATTCCTATGTAAGCTACGAAAATCACTATACAATTTATGAAATATCATACTTTGAATGTCCTACCTTACTCTACCTCAGATTGATATAAGATCGAAATTGCTCGTGTCTTTATTAAACAGATATGTACCTTGTGTGAGTATTTTAGACACTTTTCATATAAAGAAATGTTCAGCCATATGACCCCTTATATAATTAATGATATAAGGCTTAATTTCGAAAAGAAAGTGTGGGCCTAAATTTTGTGTGTCAAATAAAGTTTATTTTTAATGTATTTTATAACAATGTAATAAACTTTAATTAACCGCGACTTTTAGTATTTTCTGTTTCGCGTTGTTCCTTTTTATTTAGTAGAAATATTTATAATGTTGTGTAAAACGAGAAAATAGTTTTGTATTTAACCTTTTTACCATATTACGATTCATTACGTCAGAAAGTAATAGAATGACAGATAAAGTTTGACGTTCCGTTTTCTGATTACTTCCTTAGGTAGTCATAAAAAGGCCTAGACAGTATTTCTTTGTTATTATAGCTACTGAATATTGAAAAGGTTGTTTAAAATTGTTGCATTAATTTGTTAATTTGAAAATACCTGATTGGTTCAGACATTAATTCGCTCACTGAATAGTACAGTGGCACAACTCAAAAACCATAATTTCGAGAAACGCTCTCCGAAGTTATGAAAATCTCATATATTTATAATTATGAAAATCAATTTTTTTAGCATAACAGTTAAATCGTTTGTTTTAAATTATTACTGTTAAGTTTTTTATTTTTTCTTTAAATTATCTACGGGATGCCACCACAATGTTGTGGCGTTTTCTCGAAATAATGGTTTTTGAGTTGTGCCACTGTACTATTCAGTGAGCGAATTAATATTCGAAAACGCTACTAATTATATATACTTAATTTAATTTTAGTACTTAATCAAAGGTGAACTTTATAAAAATGAAATTAATGAAAATCCCACGTTGAGAAACGATTATTTACAGAAATTAAGAAACTGTAGTTTTAATTCAATCTGTTAAATGGTTTATAAATAGAAGTCATACGTTTCTACAAATTAAATTTAAGATAATTTATATGATTTTTCTGCGATAAATGAATTTGCCTTATTGTGGCTTAGAAGCAGACGTCTTCCGCTACAAGGAACCCGTAAAAGCAATATGTAAATGTAAAAAATTTTGAAAAATGTAGCTGATATTTTTAATCATTGTTTATTGTTTAGTTTTTGATATGTTGTAGTTTGTACAGTCCGTGTCAGATTTGTAGGAGTGTTCTATGTACAGGTATAGTTAAATAATAAAAATAAAAATATACTTACTTCTGACGGGTAGTTCACTGTGTTACAGAGAAATCTTAATGTTGTAGTCATATTTTTAAACACGACTATAAATAACTTATGTATATGTCGTAGGCCATTGAATTGAGGCGATCGAGATCTGCCCGGGCGTATCACGATATGCCGCCGTTTCTTGATTTGGCCATCTATCATCCGCCATATCGTTCAATACTTAAGGTTTACCGAAAGCCCGGGCAGATCTCGATCGGCCCAATTCAACGATTGACCCACGACAAATACATTATAATAATGTTATTTTACTTGGCGCGATAGTTGTAAACACATTGAAGCGAAAATTTTAACTGATATAAATAAATAGTACTTGAATGACTAAGTAGTGAAAGTGTATTAGAAGAATTAGAATGGAAAGAAAGTTAATTTTGATTAAACTTCACTAAACTGTAACATTATAGTAGAACACTTTATTTCCAACCATAACTGATCTTTATTTTTAATTCAATTTTATAATAGTAATTTAGAAATAGTGATATTTTTATCCTCACAACTATTGCGTACAAAAGATAATTCAATAAATCTGTCGTTGATTGTACACTATTACTAGTGTTAAGGTTTCGTTACACGAGGAGTACGATAGGACGTTTTAATTGTAACGTACGTTTTAAATGTAAAAAAAGAGGCTATATTTTGTTCCAATGGCTTGCGAAAAACCAGATAATGGCAGAAAATACACTATCCATAGATTCCTGTATCCTTTTATTCGTAGCAATTAGGGAATGCAATCTCGCGAGATTGAAGCTCGGGCGAGATCTCGCGAGTTTATGAATATCAATACCGCGAGATCTCACGAGATTGGCGGTTTTGTGTTTAAAAAATTCAAAACTGCCAAATACTGTGATTACTTAAATATTTAACGAAAAAGTAATAAGAATTATAGGTATTATGAATCGGATAAAATAAAATAAATAAATAAACATATATTTTTTTCAATAAAGTTTTGTTCTTTGTAGTATATGTATAACATTTTTAATAAAAAAGTTTAAAGTAGGAAACTTTGATGCATCTAATCAAATAGTAGTATTATAAAAAAATAATATATATATTTTTTTGAATAAACTTTCAAGTCGGGAACTTTGACTTATCTAATCAACTACAAAATGAAATAAACAATCAGTCTTCTTTTGTAATATCAAATAACAGTCTTAAAAAAAACAGTTATTTTTTAACAATTCCTACAATATAAGTGTAAAACCAAATTGAAACTTTTTAATCTAATTTCTAAATTCTCGAGAGCAATCTCGTTAAACTCACGAGTTCTCGCCCATTTTTCGACCGAGATTAATCTCGTTAAAAAAGACCGAGATATCGCGAGAACGAGATTGCATTCCTTAGTAGCAATGTCTATTGTTGTACGGGGTCTGGGTCTATAGCGTTCAGTGCAACATAATAATGTTATACGCGTAAACGATACATAGGTCTATGGATAGGGATACGTATCGTTTTTTGCTGTCTTTTGTTATCTGTATCGTTTTTTAGGTTTGCCCCTGGGATAGTCTATATAGCATCGCATTATCGTCCTGTCTCGTCTACCGTTTAACGAAATCTTCGTAGGACCCAATTCTAAATATCAGTAGAGTAATGTGTAGAGATTGAATTCCATAGTTGTATGTTAATAGGGCCATACATTTGCGTTTTGTTAACCAAAGTTATATTCCATTATGTTACCAAATGTGTTGGTGCGCTGTTATTATTATTGTAAACCTTATAGTACAATTAAGTAATGTAAGTGAGAATTATCGAGCTCCTCGTTTTAGTCTGTGTGACAGAGACAGCAATAAGTATATAAAAAATATATTTATATTAGTGTATTTATCGGTGTACCAGAGTATCCTTCGGTGTCGTGAACGAGTGACGTGGTAATTGTTGATAGGTTGATACGCACAAATATTAGTGTAGTGTTATATTAATATGGTTGAGTGATTAAGTCGTTTTTTGAGGTTGCATACCTAGTTGTTGGCGATATTAAACCCCTAAGGAACACATTTTTGTATAAATACTTGAAAATATAAGCTATCTGAGATACAATATCAAGGACTTCTTTTCGGAAATATACAAGTCTTGTTATTAATATTGGTCACAAAAAAGAATTTATAACTACAATAATAAAAAAAAATTATAACTTTTTCCAAACTTGTATTCAGGAAATCATTAGAAAATATTAACGCTAAAATAATGTTTAGTCAAGCTACAGATTATATTGCTCAGTTGTAAGAACAGTTTTGGAGTTTTTTTTTTTAATAATAATTCTAAATATGAAAAAATAGACTTAAAAAGTTTGAAAACTAATTTTCTCTAAAAGGTTTCTATTAAAGTTGCTTATTGTATACTGTACTGCATACATCTCACATTTGAGGATGAAAATAATAAAACAATAATACTGTAGGTGTCACTGTTTTATCGTCAAGTCTATAATATTGCCTACAACTAGTAAATCGCGTAATAATTTTAAGAGTACCGCTAGCTGACCCGCGTATGACGTATATTACCCAGTGCAATAAGACGGTGTCAAACTAAGGTATTTATTATTAAAAAAAAAAGTATTTTTAAGCAATCCGAGCTTTGCCGATAAAGGTGTCTGACGCCTATTTCACTACCGTTTGATGATAACTATCTAATTTAGACCTTATTTACAATTCGTTAAGAACTATATTCAATTGATTGTAAAAAACGGAAGAATCATAGGGTGTTTTATATCACGGATATCACCTCAGTTTTTAATATAAGATAATAAGTGTCTATGAATTCTAACATAATACAGTATTTTGAGGAGGTCCTATTATTGTGATGAAATTTTCCGTGATAGTTCGACGAATGTAATACCCAATTGATTAACAAAATAGGTACATTATCGTCATTGAGGTTCTAAATCTAGTCATTATTTTGTCTAATATAAGTAGATGTTCGTCTAAATATCTTATATTAAATCTACTAGAAGAGCGAAACGGTAATAAACCTCTGATTGCATTCGCAACAACTGTCTAATAGTGTTCGTACACTGTCTTAGTGGCCATTGTATTTACTACCGTATTTATTAGTGAGGTAAGGTTGACAATAAGTTTTATCCCTCGGTAAGTATATATTACCAATTATCGTTTCGTTTTTACTAGTGTTTATAGTGTTATGGAATAACATTGTAGTGTTAGTTTATATTCGGAACCAAATCCTCGTTGTTCGATAGTGATGAGTTGATATGAGTTCTGTGACCAACTGATAGATGAAATGGCCTATATGAATGGGATAGACGGAATATTTAACGCGCCGTCTCTTTTATTAACTTAAGAATGAAAGAGAAGGGGGTCCATAAAATGCTTTAGTCTTAGCCCCCGTAGTGTTCAGTGGAATAGTTGAAATGATAGATTGTTGTTTTTAAATTAGAATGATTAGGCTTTCTATTGGTATTTAAGACGTTTAATAATACCTAAAGAAGAAAATAAAATATTTTGAAAATTAATATTATTCAGAGTAATGTCTGGTGCACTTTGTTATTAACCCCGAGTAGTTGTTCATTGATCAGAGTACATAGTCGATGCGTACTCGACATTTTGACGTACGTGTTGATAATGTTTGATTAATATATTCCATAGATTTAGATGTTTATTGAGAATATAATATTATTGCCTCGTGTAGCGTTTTGAATAATTGATACGAAATTAATGTTACGCGTTTTATGTAAAGAATTTTATACGTTGTGAGATTGTTGTAAATTTGTTTTTTTATTTTTTATTTTGACATTTTATTTTATGTTGATTTGATGTAGCCACGTACTGGCATAAAACACGTAAGAGCAAACTTAATTACGTTGCGATATGGTACGATTATCAAAGTGTTGTGTACTTTGCTGGTGCTGCCTTAATTATTTTGTATAATGAATTATTTATGACACCAAATAGCCTAATCAGAGTTTGTAATCTTATTGTTTTACGCAGGATATGTAAGCAGTGTGTAGATATTTTGTTGAATAAATGTCATGTTTCGAATGAAGTTGTTTCTTTTTTAATTATATTTATGTCGTTGTTCGTTAAGGGTTCCTTTCTAAAAACTAGTTTTATCGCATTTGGTTTTATAAAGGTTGAGAGGTAAAGACGCATAGTGGTATTATAACAATATCTTTTTTATGCTTGATATAAACCATACAATGACCGTTAAGCGTCCAGTTGTTTTATGCCGTAAGCGCAGAACTATAATAAAAGATATACTTTTTCACTGTTTCATTACATAATAACGTGCCTGGCGCACTTTGTGCCACCTTTGAATTATAAGAGTCGGCATTTCTAAGTTAATGCTATTATAGAGTTGGCGATTAAGCACCGCCGTATAAGCCCATGCTTTGTTCTATACCTACTGACCAACATCAGCCAGAAAGTATATTTCAGTTCTGCCATATCTTGGAAGGCGCCAAAATCATCATTTAAAACCTAATTACAGTTAAAAAGAATGAGCTATATGTTATGTTATGATGGAACGGGCTTACTCCAAAATTTCAAAATTTCTAAATGAAATAAAAATATCATAGTATAGAATCCGGCTTCATGGAGCGAAGGGGGAGAAAGGGGCGATAGTAGAGGACAAAGGGCCATACAAAGTTTCTGCCCCGGTTAAAATCGGAGATCTGGTTCTGGTCCTGAAATCCTAATGTAGCTAATGTATAAATAGATGTGAGAGGTATTCACTAAAGCAGGTCCGTGTATCTGGTATTTCATAGTAGGTATTATGCTATTTTACAAATATTCCGTAGGTAGGTAAGTGCAAGACTAGATGGAACATAGATATATAGGCACCTAAGGTATTACTTATGTAAAATTGTTAGTATCCCATAAATTTATGGCGTCGAATTCTCACATCTCTAATTTACCAAATACTACGTGATGCTACTAATACTTGGTGGATTAGGCTAGGGCCGGATTAGCCACGTAGCAAAAGTAGCAAATGTTATGGGCCCCGCGTGTTTGGGAGTCTTGCGCAATTGGGAGCATTGCTATAGTTCAGAGCGAATTAATAAATTTTTAAAGTCAATGTTAAATAATGCAAGAAATAAAATATGCCACGCTTCAAAGTAGTCATATTTTTATGTATGAAAGTTGTGTTGTGTTATTTGGAAAGCAAAGGATGACATCTCTGTTTCGTGGCGGAGGGGAGAGTGATTTGCTACGGTGGTTACGTTCCTACTTTTGATTAAATTTCGATTATATTTAGACGATGATGTTGTGAGATAAGCGAGATTAGACACTGGTGAAGTTACATCTTATACATAGTTATTTATAATAGCACATTAAGACAAGCGCCAATATAATACAATAGGTTTTGTTGTTTATGAATTCTACAGCCATTTCTTCATCTCAAAACATCGTTAAGTTATGAGTGATTCGTAGGTATATTAGTGGGTAATAAAATTTGGGCGAGTTACTTAAGACAAATGAGTTAACGACTAGTGTGTCCAAATATTTATAAATCCATGGGACTGTGATACTTAAGTGAAAGTGCAGAAGACGAAATTTTAAGAATAATACAGTTTAAGAGGAATAGGCAAGTGAATTAAATATTAAATTTTTACATTCTCATTTATTGTTGTAAGAAATAAGTTATTTTGGAATAAGTTTTTTTTAAATTAAAATGATTTTATCAAGGAATATCAATAACACCAGTATCATCCGTGAATTTTTTGCTAAATAGCATTTTTTCTAACTGTGTAGACTGTATAGATTCCTTATTATAAAACGAGGACTATCTTTAGTACCAGGTTTAAACAAGACCTTTAGTCTAGTTTAGGTTGGTTACGTTTTGAAGCTGAATGCTTCTACAGCAAGAAATGAAAAAGAAACTCTCACCTTATAATTACAATTTATTTATTGGAATGCAGATGATCGTTTCATCTAGGGACATTGGACATATTTATTTTAACTGAGTCTAGGTATATGTTGATTAAAAGATAGAGGGTTATGAAACATCCCACTAAAATGTGGTATTACACAGAGTATGGTTAAGATGTAGTAGTATAAATAGAAATTTATCCTCATTTATTACTTGATCGTTAGAAAATTTTTATGTTAAATATTATATTGGGACACTAAATCAGCAATACTGAAAAAAGTTTTAAATTATTTATTTTTTTTGCGAGCGCAACGCTTTTATGTCACTGTTCTGCTCAACCATGGATGTGCCACAGCTGGTAAGGCAGTAGGTAATTATATTTATTATTTATTTAAACTTCATTGCACAAATTAAGCGTACAATTGGCGGTCTTAATGCCAGTAGGCATTGTCTACCAGTCAACGGTATATATTCTTGGAAAAGGAAAAAAAATCTGTCTTGTATTGTCGAGTTTTATTATATGTATTACGTGAAATAATTTTCAAATCAGGTCAGTTATTTCGGCGGTCGTTCAAAGCAAAAAAGTCATCAAATCTTTCATTTTTATAATATAAAGTATAGTTATGTTATCTAATCCATACCATATACCATATAAACTTTGTCAAGTAACAGACGACGGTAAACTTTCCTATATCGTATCTTCATAACACATAATAACTGTTATAGCAGTTAGCTGCAGATTTGTCGTTAACGTTGCGACGCCCACGCGGGTCGTAACCACCGGACCGGCCACTTGTGACTTCGTATACGATTTACGATTCATGCTCTCATAAACTGTGCTGACATTATCGTTATATCTTTTATATACTTACTAGCTGTTTTTCCGTGGCTTCGCCATTTTAAATTACAGCCTATGTCAACCAACATACGCGTATGTTGTAACATTCCGTTGGTTTAATTTGTAAAATCGTTCCAGTAGTTTATAACCCTATGTTTGCAAACAAACAAAGCAATAAAATCTTTCGTGTGTATAATATTAGTATAGATATAATATGAATATTACTCAACCAGGTTAGACTTTTTTTGGGGATCTTGCCTTTTCGCCGAAAATTATTGGGCCGCTTATCACTTGCCAACCATCGTTTCTCCTATGTTTCACTTTGACAACTAACGACTAGCAAATTTTTGTAAGACAATATTTCATTCGGTAGAATTATCATTAAGCTGATTATTATTATAACAAAAAAATAATTGAGATATTTATCATTTGTCTAATCTTTCACTAGGCCATACAACTTTTAGACGAATATCAGTTCGTCCGCTTTTCATACATTGATCTTTGTCATTTTTTCCTCTGAGTATGTTGATTTATGTTCAAGAACTTTGTAAAAACTATAGCAACAGAAACATATAGGTTATTAGGTTAGGTTAGTATATGATAAACAACGCACAAGGCGAGCGACTGAAGCGAGTGAACTACGGCAGCGGTCGGTAAAGCGCCAGAAGCAAACCAACAGTTAGATTAGTTCAGGGCATATTAATAGTGATATTAGGTGTGACAATGAAGGTAGAGAGGAGGAGCGTGTTAGGTTGACTGTGAGCTAACCAGAATCGAATTTGGTAAACAATAAACAACTTAGTGAGAATTACACTGACTGAAACAATTTGCTACTTAAAAGTTGGCATTTTAAAAAGTGTCAATATAAAAAGCACACGAAATATACAGTTGGGAATGGTGAGGTTGGGAAATAAGACAAGATTTTATGATAAGTTGGCAAATAATAATTCGGCGAAATAAAATTCTACGCTTTACACTTTAACAAAAAATACTAAAAAACAATAAAATAAATATTTAAGGAGGATTAATGGGAGCCATTACAAACGTGATTTATTTATTCGTTTTCAGTTTGGAACTCCTCGTGCACGAGTTGACTAGCACTTGGTCGGTTTATAAGCTAATTATTTTGCAAATAAACCACATGTATTCATTCAAAATTAATTAAAAACTATTTACAGTATTTGACGTTATTTAAGCACAAAAAATAAATTCAATTACTTACTATTAATGTTCAACTACTTCAGTATACTTATCTAATCCATTTCATGAAATCCTGGCATATAATAATATCACACCGTATATATAAACTATAATTATATCTTATTTTACTTAAATACAAAGTAATATGCTCTCCAATAACAACAGTGAGTAACTCTATTCTAAATCAAATCAAATTCATTTATTTGGCACATATATATAGGACACTTACAGGACAATTAATAAACAATTAAAATTAACAGAAAACATAAAAGATAGAAAATAATAACATTTGAATAGGTATTAAAGAGATGCGTGTCCCACAGTTGCACCAAAAAGGTGTCTAGCTCAGCATATGTCGATCTCTTTTACCTCTTTTTAAATTCTACAATAAAAGACAGCAGAGATGAAAATTCGATATATTTTTCCCGGAGGAGGACGCCGATTTGAGATTATAACGTGACCTGTTGCATGATATCGGCTTATCGGGGACTTATTCTGTGTTTTCACGAGTCAGTGTCAGTGTCGGGTAGCGGGAGTTACGCCAGTATTTTAACGTCGCTAGGACTGAGAGGTCCTGTCGCGTCTCTTATATTTCCTAACACCCGAATTCGTAAATAATCTCGAATGAAACAAATTCTGAATTACAAAACAACAAAGACTTGATTATATTTGTATGATATGGAGATGTGACTTTATTTATGAGTTTATAACTCAGATACTTTCTTTTTGTACCAATGTATTAAGACTCTTTTCTATGATGATGCGTGATTGAAAACAAAAACAAGTTTCTATAGAATAAATTGTAATAAAAAAAAAAGATTTTACCGCTTTGTGCTGCTCAAGTATATGCATAAAATTAAAAATGAATCTACTAACAGTATCGTGTTGCTGTGTTTTTATACCTGTATTATCAAGCTCGGTGCAGTCTGCACACACTGTTTATAAAGTAGGGGTCCTCATGGCGTCTCATTTGGACTCACCTTTCGACTTGGAGCGATGCGGACCAGCTGTAGACTTGGCTCTGGATAATGTAAATGAAAAATTCTTGGGACATCATGGCATCGAACTGCAGAAAGTGCAGGGCAGGTAATAAATAACATACAATAATTTATCACTAAACTCATAGTTGAAACCGACTTGTGTGGAATTTATTTGATTACATCTATGGGCTTATTATTATTGATTACATCGAATAGGCTTCAAAAATATTCGACCGATTTGGAAGCTACATTATACGCGGGTCACATAGGCCGCAACTTATGCGGACAAAGTCGCGGGAAAACAGCTATAAAATGCAAATCGAAAATTCAAAAAGAAGTAAACTTAAAAACAATTTCTAATAGTAATCGATGAAAGAAATAATTGTTAGATTGTAAGTCTTATAAAAAAAATCTTACTATTAGATTTTAACTGAAGCAATATTGGGAAGAAAGATTTCAGCTTGAATTTACGAATGTTAGGGTGGCTTATCATATTTTTTCTGACACTGAAAATATTATTTAATTTGAATAAAACGATAAATAAATTGCAAATTAGTCTCAGAACAGGTTTCATTGAATCGAAATAATTTTATCGATTTTTCAATTACCATATTTTATTGAATAATAAATAGAAAGTAGGTATTTATTGGTTCTATCTGTGCTAAACCCTGTTATCTGGCTCTTTCTTTGAGATTTTGTTTCGTCTTCTCATCGTCTGTTACTATTTAAAGACTACCTGTTTTCACGCGACTTGGCCCGAGGAAATTACAGTTTATGTCATCCATGTATGATGTAGCTTCCCGTTGGTAAAATAATTTTCACGATCGGATCAGTTTCTTCAAAAATATCATGATTGTTTTATCAACATTCACATATCAAAATCAAAAACTTTGTTTACTCACTTATATACTTCACTTTTTTATTACTTTTGTACGGACATCATAAAGATCACGATTTATATGTATTCTTCTTATTCGCGTGTATGTAAGGGTAAGTCGCTCAAGTTCCATACATTTTTCTGTTTGTTATTTTCCGGGTAGCAAGCCTTGAATGCTAAAAAGATTCCATATTGAGTAGGATAATATGTCAGATGAAGTCAAGATGTGTACAAAGTGGATAAAATTGAACATATGATAATTTCAGAAATGTAATATGAACATTTTATTTCTTAAGGATTTTTATTGGTCTACCAATAGATACCCGGGTCTGCTAACGGTATACTAGAAAGTTCGGCCAAACTTTCTAGCATAGCGTATATAACGGATTACTACTATGCTATGTCAAATTATCGCAATTCATTTTGAACTCTACCCTAAATGTTAATATCAAGTGCAGAAATTTCTTAGATTTATGTAATCTGACGTGCTGTTGACTGTACCTACGTATGTTCAGTGAATAGCGTATCATGTTAATGAAGTTAAAAATTTATTTGGTGATAGTTAAGTTAAAAAACAAATTTAAATATTCTGTACGTAGGTATAAATTTTATAAGGCAAGCATTTGGTAAAGCATCCAGTCGAGTAATGTAAGACATGCGTGGAGTATCCTCGCCTTCATCATCATCCTAATAATGTTGTTCAGGAAAACCTTATTGATAGATAGAAAGATATATTGAATAGATATTTTTATAATATAATATCACTAGTCTGTTCAAAAAATAATTTTATTAAACTTTTACACATAATTATATTCTGACGTCATAGGACGGCGTTACAAAATCCGTGGGTTCAGCGAGTTATACCAAGATAGTATTTACTCAGTCCTATGGTAACCACACATAAAAATCCATTTAGTACTTTTAAGTTTCTCGCGTTCAAAGACCTGTATATTATCAAACAAACTGTCCTTTTGTTGTATACTATGCAAAAAACATCAACAATTTTATAGGTAAGGGACATTGACCGGGCGTAAATAGGTATTTACATATTCTACAAACGCACGAGATGTTTACATCCTTTCGAGAAAAATAACAAAATCGTTCTTGAACACTGAACATGATCAAAGTAATGTTACTGTATCATAAATAACATTTCTGTGGGTACTTCACATAAAAAAGTGAAGTATTTTTTATATTCACTAGTTTTAAAAGGAGATTTATGGATACGGCATAGATCTTATGCAATATTTTGTTTCTGAAATATTTATATATCTATCAAAAGAGGTGGAATAGTTTGCTTTGCTTTTGTATTTTATAAAAAAAAGAACTAACTTCAAACTTTAAGTGATAAATAATGGTATTGGAATCGGCGGAGGTTGACTGTAGGTTATTAATTAAATAATGGGCGCCCCACTTCAATAGTATTTTTTTTGAAAGCGCTTTTGCGAAAATTAGTATTTATCACTTTTTTTTTAAAGTTTGAAGTCAATTATATTTTTAAAAGTTTTATTTCATGTTTTTAGCGATATTGGTATTTTTATATAAGTTACACTAAATATTAAATATCTATATAAATAAAAACATTCAATATAGTCTTAGAAAAGAAAATTTTGTTTGTTTGCTCGACTTATTTTTTTCTGCCTGCCAATCCTGGACATGAAAGATGCTATTCTTTTTTACGATACGACTTTCTGTGAACATTATACTGCAACAACGTTTCAGTCTCATTAGATGTCGAAAGATGTTGTTATAAGTTACTCGTAGGACATCATGTGCTTTTTTTCGTGTATTTAGTTGACATGTATAAAAATTTTGATAGAAGGACCTAAAAAGGGTTAATTTCACATTAGAAGCTTTACAGTACTTTTGGGCAATCATATTGCCCACCACACAAAGAGCCCTACGTAGCCGTTCAACATCGGCATCATCTATTAAGCAGTCAACTAAAACGTAGCCAAGATAATTGAATGTATTGACTATTTTGATGGGTTTACCAATATTACAAACTGTTGGTGCATTCAAAGGACTATCTGTGGATCTGAAAATCATCATTTCAATTTTTATTTTTATATGGAATATAGTGTTCATTTGCATAGTTTTCACATAATATTACATGTTTTCTTAAACCTTTAATCGAGGGGCTGAGCAACACCATATCATTAGCGTAGCTCAGGTTGTTGACATATCTGTCATCCAACCTGTGCCCAACCGGCTTCCTGCTCAGCTCTACAATCAAATCATTAACATATATATTGAACAGCCCTGCGATTCTATAAAAATCCAGACCCGATTTCGAATTCACTCGTGTATCCGAATTGACGCCATTTAGTGTAGAAATTCTATTGATTCCATTTTTTATATAAAAAAAGAAAACAAAAATTAATTGAATATGCGTGTCTCAGATATTCTATTCGTATGCCACGAAACATTATTATAATATCAATTCAAGGTTGATTTCATAAAAAGTCAATTCTGACGCTTGAGTGAATTCGAATTCGTGTTTGGATATTTACAGAATCGCAGGGCATATCTGCCCTAATAATTAGCCGCACTTGTTATATCTCTCATTTTGTTTTTTGTAACAGGATTCCCAAATGATTATTAAACAGATTTGCAATTTACTGTTTGTACGTTTCTCCTTCTACATAAAGCGGCAAACTGTATATATAAACATATTATCTAAATATTTCTGGGATATCTGGCGAAAAGCGTATTTTGTTTTGTTATAAAAGGAAAACTACTAATTCGATTACGATAAAATTTAAATACGACCACCTCGGTCCATTAAGCTGTCGAATAAAAAAGAATTTCGAAAATCGGTCAAAAATTTACGGAAAAATACATAAAAAACGCACATCGCCGTCATATAACCTCCTCCTTTTCGATTTTGAAGTCGTTATGTTTGCTTGATTGAACCTCTTATACTGTGACAGCGCTGTTCAAGGCTGCTGTAGCTGTAGCATACATAGTACTGCGGAACTTGACATAAAAATATTGGTGAAAATATTATCTTAACTGAGAGCTTCCTCGACGTGAATTAGTTGTCTAATAAACAAATAATTAAACATTATTGCTCACTTATTATTTTTTACGATGCGTAAGCGAAAAGATAAAACACAATGAATGAGCTATTTATCATTGCTACATCATTCCACTTGTTGTAAATGTGTTTTATCTTACTGTTTTATGTTGCTATTTGTACATGACGCAGTGGCAGACATTACTATGAAATGTTCTATGTATATATAAAAAATAATCTCGTGTCGCAATGTACGTAATTGATTAACTTCGAAACTTATGAACCGATTTTAAATCATGTATCTGTAATTTGGTCCAGCTTAATTTTATATTAATTAGGTATATTAACAAAATTAGGTGTATAAAATTAATTAAATATATTATAATGACTGAGCCACAGCAACGCGTGGTCGGGCCACGGTACAGTTACTAGAAAAATAATTTAGATATAATTTAGATTCCTGTCTATAATTAAATTCATACATATAACTACGTATATACTGTATACAGTGCTTTAAAGTAATTATAATACTAAACTAAATCTTTGCCATCATTTAAAATGGCAATTGAAGCTTTGATAATATTCCAAGCGCTGAACTTAAACAATATACTTTTGACACGCTCCCATCCAACTGCTTTTGTATTCAGCGTGTGGATTGTTCATAAACCGTAATAACAAACCTACGAATGTGATAAAACGGTTTACCCTAATAAACATGCCAGAGGAATTCGGTAATGAGGTGCCTCATATAGAGTCATCATCTCAAGAATTCATGTAATAAAGCCTTTACACTAAAACTACTGGAGACCACAGGGGCTCGATAGTGCAGTGGTTAAGCAGCTTTCGCAAGGGTCGGTCAAAGGATGGGTGACTAAAAATGTATTGTCTCTTTTTTGCTTAGGAAGGCACGTTAATAGCCCCACCAAATTCTGGCGTGGTGATATGACGTAACGTCATCATATTAAGTGCCTGTGAAAATTTGGCATTCTAGTGACGAATAAATGTTTCAAATCGATCTAGAAGGGGAAACTAAGTAAATTAAGAATATTATCCCTAATTTGCAATTCTCAAATTCCTTTCTAAATTATTCTTTAGAGAAAAAGAAACAACCCAAGCGAATCGGCAAGCAGATAAAATATAGAAAATATTTTATCTGCTTGCGGGCTTATGGAAAAAAAAACAATTTATAAATTATTTTCAGGAAATTACATATAAGGCATTTGATTACTTTTCTTGGTATTTTAATTTATTCGTTAAATAAAAATAAAAATATTTCCTCTATACAACATGGGTGTAGAGACGCAACCCTTTATTTAACATTCCTTTAAGCCTTAAGTGTGGTTGCTTAAATTTTTGGAAGGAACATTAAATTCGGCGACATTATTTACGTAGCTACATATTACTTGACATGACATGACTGAAAAACTACAAATTTATCTATATCTAAAAAGAAAGGAGTCCTATTTTTTACTGAAATGTATTTTCTATTTCTAAGAAGCTTTCATGAATCTTATTTGTTTGAAGGGTCATATTTCCAAGAAAGACATTTCATTAATATTTGTTTTGTAAATCTGGAAAGCACAAAGATTCTCACATATTGTTTATCAATCAAGATAGCAGTCGCCGACGCTTAGATATTAAATCAATATTTTAATTTTATTTTTTTTTACAAGATATTTTTGTGTATGGTTCTAACATCAGTTACAAGATAAACCTAAGGCATTTTATAATAGACTATAGATCTCTTTAAATACTTATTTATAACGAATAATTACAATATATTAATAAGAATTATCATTATTTAAATAAAAGTAGGGCAAAATTACCTCGATTTTATCTTCAACAATTTTGGGGATCCTTTTAAGAAGGATAAAAAGATTTAATCCCGGGCTTATCCACGCAATATCTATTTCGTTCCAGTTTCGTAATTGAGTAACATGTAAACATAATTATGTATTTATAACATTATTTGGATCAGTACGAATTTATTCGTGCTTAACCGACATCCGTGTGGCCGTAGGTATGTAGGCGAAACAGAGTAACCGATTATCGAACTTAATATAATTTATTGAGATATGCTTTTCCGTTATTCAGTTATTTATTGGAACTCAGTTGCCTCTGTTACATAATTAGATTAATTTGTTATGGGTAAATGGAAATTGGAAGGTCGAAATGGATGCTAATAAATTTATTTAAGCTACGATATACTTGTAAACGTCAAAAAGTTATCATTTGTTCTCCAATCCTGGCAGGAAAATTAGTTCTAAGAGAATCCAAAGATATTCCTTGGAAAATTGTTATCAAACATCAGCTGTTTTCACATATGAATTATTTAAGTTCGGTCTGTGATACGGTTGTTAAGCCGGTAATAGGTTGGGTGACAAAAAATGTATTATGTAGAGCTCTTCCGTGCTTCAGAAGGCACGTGATCTCGGCTATGTCTGCTGTCGTTAACACCCACTAATCCGTACTGAGCCTGCGTGGAGGATCGTGGTCCATTCTCCCTTTTCGATTCCATCTACAGGGTAGGCCTGAGTCCCAGCAGTAACAGGTTGATGATGGTGATGAATTAGTTAAAGTTCGTTTATATCTATTTAGACAATGAGCGTGCGAGACACATGCATGTACAGACACAGACAGACATCGACATATACTGTTTGCTCTTTTAACATTGTAGTAAAGTAATAAAGCCACAGACATAATAATAATAATAATAATAAATATCTTTATTTCTCCTCACAAATGCACATACTTCACTATGGGTACATACCTATATAGTGGTGGCCATATAATTAAGAACGCTCCCTTTACATCTTACAAAATCTTTCTACATTTTTGGTACTTTTCTATAAATTGGATTTAATAAAACACGAATAAAAAACGTAAAATTTAATCCAAGTATTACTTCTTACTGGCTGGTCATATAATTAAGAACGCAAACTATTTATTTTTTATTCATATTCAAACAAAGAACTAGGGAATGTAATTAATTTTAAAATAAAAATTTAATTATAAAAAACAAAAAACTCGACTGTGTGGAAACCAAAATAAAATAGTGAAAAAAGTACATCATTATTTTCACTAAAAACTAAAAAGAAAAAGCAAGTACAGTAGTTTGGAATGTTATTATGTACTACTGAATAGCTGCTATATTGAAATAGTTTTAAAATCTATACCCACATAAAACATATCATAAATTCAAAAGTAGAATAGAAGGATCAACAGTCAGGACCCATTCCTTTTTGACCAATCAACAAAGCTTCGTATAATTTGAATGAGTCCCGACTAAAGTAGTTCTTGTTACCTAAAAGCTTAATAATTTGCGACCGAGAAAACATCATCTCAGACATCTCTTTCGTCTGGCGAAATTAAATCCTTTCAAAGAGTCGAGATACGAAAGGAATGTTTTGGCGAAGGAAACCCCTATGCGCTCTCGGCACGCACTATTCGAAGGCGTTTAGTAGAAGAAAAGTTATTCGGCAGGATAGCAAGAAAGGTACCTATGCTAAAACAGTGTAAGAACAGCTTAAGAGTATCGTTTTTAATTACTTGCTCATTATCATATATATATATATATATATGGTCAGTATTACGAGGGTCAAACTGAAAGTTCTTAGAACTGGCCACTTATAAACAATATAATAAAAAAATAATTCTAAAATTTGAAAATATAACTCTTTGCCAATATTACTGAGTATATATTTCATTCATTTGTCATTTGTTTTACGATTTGGCGGCAAATTGAAAATTGTCTGTGTCACGTCATCATGAATTTAACACGAGAAAATTTTCGTGCAATGATTTTTTATGACTTTCGATGTCATTTAAGTCAACAAGAAAGTTATGATAGACTACGATTGGCCTTTCACGATGAAGCCCGATCTCGTGCGACTGTTTACAACTGGTTTAATGAGTTTAAACGTGGTCGCACTAATCTCACTGATGATTTACGTGAGGGACGGCCTTCTACGGCGACGACTGAAGATAACATCTGTGTTGTGCGGCGTATGATAGAGACTGACAAAAGAGTGACCTATCAACAGATTCGGACAAGCTTAGGCATCGGTATGAGTCAAGTGCACAAAATCCTCCACGAACATTTAGCGGTCAGGAAGCTTTGCGCCCGGTGGATACCTCATAATTTGACTGAGGCTCAAAAACTCCATCGTGTGGATTGGTGTCGTAAAATGATTGAAAGATTTAACGGAGGTGACTCAAATGCTGTGTTCGACATACTAACAGGTGACGAAAGCTGGATTTACTGTTATGATCCTAAAACCAAAAGACAATCTGCTCAGTGGGTGTTTCCTTTCGAGGAGTTGCCAACTAAAGTGAAGAGAGATCGAAGTGCGGGAAAAAAAATGGTGGCCTCGTTCTTTGGAAGGATAGGTCATTTTGCAACAATTGTGTTAGAGGATCAAAAAACAGTTTCTGCAGAATGGTACACTACCGATTGTTTGCCACTTGTCTTGGAAAAAGTTCGAGAGAAACGACCTCGCAGTAGGATCCTCCTTCACCACGACAACGCCTCGTCGCACACCGCCAAGCGAACGATCGACTATTTGGCGACATCAAACGTTGAATTACTGGGTCACCCGCCGTATAGCCCCGACCTCGCGCCTTGTGATTTTTATTTATTTCCAAAAATTAAAGAAAAACTTAAAGGAAAGCGGTTTATGAATGCTGAAGAAGCGGTGGCTGCGTATCGCGATGCCATTGAAGAGACCCCTAAGGACGAGTGGGCAAAGTGCTTTTCCCAGTGGTTCCATCGCATGCAGCGGTGTATTGACGTGAATGGACAATATTTTGAAAAGATATAATAAAACTAATAACTGGCTAATGTAATCAGTTTTTGATTTTCTAAGAACTTTCAGTTTGACCCTCGTATATATATATATATATATATATATATATATATATATATATATATATATATAATACTGACCACAATAAATAATTTTATATGTCTATCCTAGTAAAGTTGATCTTAACTAACTGGCTCTCTGAATACGTAAGTAAATAAATACTTACAAAACCTAATATTAGAAAAAATAGGGCAAGTTTCATTTAAAACATTCTATAACTAAAAATCGTTCTTAATTATATGGCTACCACTGTATATATTTTTACAAATTATTTTCGTGTTTATTTGTGGGAGACTAGTGTCTATTGTAGACTTAGTATGAAATAATAAAGTCTAAAGAAATGAACGAGCGCAGAGAGAGAGAGAGAAATGAACCGTGCATGATTCTTATCTGTTGACCGATTCAGTGGTTTAGGCGTGAAAGCGTGACAGATTTACTTTTATAATTTATAATATTAGTAAGGATTGATGATAGTTTTCGTGTAATAATGTGTATGTTTTGTCGGCAGCTACCCCTCTTGCTCCGGTGCTATAGCTCCTGGTTTGGCGGCTGACATGCACTTCAAGGACGACGTGATAGCTTTCATAGGGCCTGCGTGCGCGTTCGCCCTGGAACCAGTCGCAAGGCTCGCAGCCTACTGGAACACACCCATCATCACAGGCATGGGTGATCAGGTAAAAAAGCTTATTTTTATCGTAATCATAAGGTTAGCTTTATGATTATAAAACTACGTTATAACTCACGCAGGCAAACTCGCGAGAAAATTGCTAGTTGTATTATGAAAATGTTACCTAGTGGTTATTTAGGTACAGAAAATCTAGAAAATAGCAATGTTTTAGAAATTCTGTTCATGACACTTTCTAACTAACTTTTAGTTTTAGTTTAGGTCAGTCACGATGAACACAAAAGTAAATTATCTGTGAAATTCCTCTAAATTAATATTGAGTTCCAACCGTGAGGTCAATAACTTTAAAAATATTATACTTACAGTAAGACAACAGTAAACAAGAAATCGTATTATAATAACAAAACTGTCTGAACAAGTAATTACTGGAAATCCAATATATTTTTATATTACATTTATAAAAGCTGAGTCTGTCTAAACCTAGACACGTACGCAAACAATATTATAATTTCATAATAAAATACGGAGAATAAAATATCCAAGCAGGATTGTTTTGCGTAAAGTAATATCATGATAAACTAGAACTAGTTGCATTTCAAATGACTCTGACGGCGACGTTACATATACTGCTACGGACTACGAGCGTTACGACATTTCTCATAAAGAATCGTAGCTGCTACATCAATATCGGTATCGGGTGCATAATCTCCATGAATGTCCTTACTGTTAGGGCATAATTTGTGAACGCAATACGGGTAAGTAAGTATTAAAGACGGCAGATGCAATCGCATGCGAATATGAAACATTTGCAAAATTTTGTTAGTTGTACGGCAATGTTCCCGTTATTAGTTTGATGAAATAGCTGCGTACATATCAGTACGGTTTCGCAGTCGACTGCAAAAAACGTCGATACACAGAGGTACATGTCTCGCGTTCAGGATTGCCACCCATCCCGATTTTTGATGACTATCCGTATGTCACGAATTCTTTTGCTTTCTGATTGCGAAGGTCGTGGGTTCGAGTTATCTCGGAGTACCTGGAGCTGAAGGATTTTTTAAGCAATTTTCATTAAGAAAATATAAGGGAAAAATCCTCTTTCTCAGATGAAAATTTTAATCAAATGATAAAACTATGTTTTCTTCGGTTTCAGTTATGTTTTCTTTTAATTAGGCAGAAGGTAAACTTGTAACTCATACTGCCGTTTACTCGAAAACTATTCGATAACTACCATTTTCTTGTTTATTATACCGTTTAGCGCTAGAAGCGCCGTTTTGAAATATATGGAATCAAAAGGTAACAAAGACAGTTTTCAAAAACGAATACTAGACCTACGGGCTCGGTGTGTCATTATATTTTCATTTTTTAAACGTGTACAAGGTACCACAATAAAAATGTGAAGAGCGGTCTGTTGAGTAATTTGATGCTTTAAATAAAATTTCAACACAAACTATAAACAATATCCTAAATTATACAAATGCTTTAGTTATAAGCAATAGGTTTAAAAATCAAACTCTTACTAGAGGTACAGAAGCCAGTCCAAGCGTGAAAACATAGATATAATGTATTTTGGCATGTTTGATGTAGCAAATAGACATGTACTAGTCTCATTCGTGGTTCTAAGTATATATTAATTGATTATGCTGGTTCACCTTTGCCCTATAGTATAAAGACATTACAGATTCATAGATAATAAGAGTTTATTACCTTCTTCTTTGAAATTATATAGATATTCGTATACTTACCTTACCTTATTAACATCATATCGTATAAATAATAAAATCAAAATTGTATGAAAATTTGTATGTAATCTTTGATAGACAATGGGGAAGTTGCGTGTCATTCCCATAACGAATGTCTTTGATTACTCACTGGGAAGTCCCGGCGTATTAATTTTGTAACTGAATGATTTCAGCAATAAACTATTTTGTATTTTTTTTTATTTTTTATAAATATTTGCTTTACATTCTCTTGGGTCCTTGAAATTTGTCTCAATAATCGAATTGCTTCAATGATACATTTAATTGAAAATGAGTATATTATAATCTCTTCTATATTTTTTAATTATTGTGTCCTCTCTTTTTGTATGATACATTTGTCTTTGTTATCATTAATAGAAACTTCTGTGGGGGGTTGTCTAATTGTGCACTGTCAGCTGATTTCATTAGTAGGCCCTGGAATGAACCTTGATGTATTATCTGCTAGACAATTTGAAGTCGTTCAAAGGTCATGGCAGAGAATTATTGATTTTTAGGGTTCCGCACTTTGAAACTACCGAATCCATTTCAATTGAAAATAACATATTGAGACAAAACTAAAAAGTAACAAATAAAAATAAAATATATTTTTTTAAAGTAGCTTTTATTTGTGCGCACTAAAACGTAAATAAATAAATTCTAAAGATTTACAGTGTTATAAATAAAAGGTTTAGCGTTGGAGTACATTTATGCTGAGACTGCATTCAGTATTAGTCAAAATTCACATTATTGAACAGATACTTAGCAGAGATTTAAGTAGTACGAGGTTCTTCTGGAGTAACATTAACTACTAGAAGGTAGTAGGTTTGCTTATTCTTTATATAATAAGAATTGAGACTAAAACTAAAAATTGTAATTATAGCGAAAATTTACTCTGAAGCTCAACCTTGTTTATTAATAGCACCGTTAAAGTACTTTTTTTCAAATCAATTTTTTTTCTTACAGTAATTGACTTGAAAAGCTTGTAGCGTGTAAAACTCTAGACATTCAATTTTGTAATTTGAAAATAAAGGGTTAATTGTGCATAATTAAATTTTGGGAACACAGTCTAATAGTTTCTAACAGTTTAATAGTTTGTCTGGTCTGTTACAATTTCTCCTCAAGGTAATCAGGTGCCCCAGATCTTCGATGATCCTAATAATTTTACCTGCACTAAACCTCTGTGCTAAATTTTCGCTCTTTAGGTTTATGGGAAGTACGAGTTCTATTTGATGAGTCAGTGAATCAGTTAGTGTCGAATTAACACACTTTACTGTTGCATAAATTTGGGTTTAAATAACTTAATTATAGTTTTCTAGATAACAATAATTTCAGTGTTATAATCATATTCAGAGACCTTCAAACCTTCCGTAAGGATGGTACGGCAGTGTTTGATAGTCTTGATTTTTAAAAGTGAAAGTTTTTAAAATTAACTATTTATGTGCATATGTGCACGCTGCGTGTACGTTCGAACAATTCTTGGGTGGTTTTTCGATATTGACTGTGATGAAAGGTTTCTTCTGCCTACAACGACGGATGATATCTTCAGTGCTATACACATTTTCCAGGCAAAGAGCAATACTAATACTTTTCATTGTTTTGAATTTCCTTGTTACAAGTGTTAGGTACTTAGTACTAATTTAGGATCTGAGCAATGTATGTAATGTGATTTTATTCTTTTATTATTGCATATTAGCTTTCCGCCAAAGGCTTCGACCATGTGGTCTCTGGGAACCGTTTAGTGGGAAAATAAATATTCTGTATGTTAATCGAGGCTTAGAATTATCCGTATATCAAAGTTACAATCCGGTTTAACCGTGAAAGAGTGATAAATACAAATCCATCCTCATAAAATTTCGCACTTTTAATATTAGTAGACTTGAATAGAAGGCCACGACACTCACTAGATGGTTTTGTCTAAGCAATCGTAGCGGTTTCCGCCAATAAATATCCACAGACATGTGGCGCGAAAAGCGAAACGACGTTAGTTCAATAATTATAAATGTATTAAATATAAATGTAATATAATTTTTTTGAAGAAAAACAAGAACTTGATTAGCTTTATTCATTAATTCGTTTTAGCAAAGAAAACTCGACGTTTCCTTATATAATAATCCATGTTTCTTTATTGCGCATTTCAGACGACAAATAATAGTACGGTCTGACAAATCATAACGTTTTTCGTATACAGAAATAATATATTAATATCGTTGTATTGTTATAATACGACAAACATTACGTAATACTTGCACAATTTTGTCCTTCAATATTTCACGCTTAGTTTTATCTATGATATAAAAATACCTTAGGTTTTTTGTTTGATGAAAGTGAAGTGTGACTATGAATTGGAATATTAAATAAAATTGAAATTCCTTCTTGTATTTCGTTTTGCATTAGTATGACGATATTTTTTCAAAGGCCGGCAGCGCGCTTGTAGTCCCTCTGGTGTTGCAGGTTTCATGGGCGACGGTAATCACTTACCATCAGCTGATCCGTCTGCTCGTCTGCCCCCTATCCCATAAAAAATATATATATAATATATTTCTCATAATTTTAGATAGCTCGTTAAATTTACACAATTGTGTTTGTATTTTTAGAGCTCTAAATGTCAATACTACTACTTTATGAAAAGATTTACTCGTCTAATAAATAAGATGAAAAATTTGCACTGACTTATATGTGTGTAAAGTGTGACTTTTATATGTATTTATGTGTGTAATAAATGTGTATCTTACGCAAAATTGGATAGGAAATACGAACAAAAACAGACACAAAACATTTTCCTTGTTCATTTTTTTCGTAAGCATCCGATTAAATTCACGAACCGTCTGCCTAAAAGCCTACATCTTTCAATAAAAAGACAGCGATCCTCTTATATATTCAATTACATTTCTACGTTCACATGTATAAGATAATATAAGTAGTATTGGTTATAAATAACAAACATTAGTCATCAGTGCACAATTTTTGCAAATGTCTTCTGTAGTTATGAAATTTCATATTTAATTAAAATTTGTAATTTTATTTGAGTAGTAGTAATCAAACATAGTAATATTGAAAAATTAAAAATAGTGATAAAACTCCACATATATAGAAGGTAGGCTTATAATATACATGGTTGATTTTCAACTACACCTAAAATTTAATCAGGGGCATTTAATATATTATATATGTGCAGTTATGTTTTATTAAGTTCATTATCTGAAATCATCTTTGAAAACACATAAATATTGGTAAACTCGCATATCACTTAGTCAGCAAGCCATGTGCGTACGCGACATTAATTATTTTTGTGATTTACGAAACAAGACAGAAGACAAAGTTTTCTTTCGTTATTCGCAATGCAAATTTCAAACAAATTAAGACAAATTTTGGACATTAAGAATCATCAATAATTTGATAAATATTTTCTTTTTAAATTTTTTATTTACACATATTGGTTAAGGGTAAGTGGCAGTAAAGGTCATAATTTTTTGAAATGCACTTAAAAATTTACAAATAGTTTTCTTTTTATCGAACATTTGTTCAATTTTTTCTATCAATCGAAAAGTTTATACTATTAATAATAATACATGTTAAAATTGGTTATGCATAGACATTTTATTTAATTTCAACAAATACGCTTAATAATAGCTGTTCCCGCGATTTCGTCCTCAAAAATTATAGCCTATTGCAGTCGCGTATGATGTGGCTTCCCGTCAGTGAAAGTTTTGTTAAAATCGGTCCAGAAGTTTCGGAGCCCATTGCAAACAAGTTAATAAATAAATAAGCAAATCTTTCCTCGTCAGAATTATATATATTAGAATTATAAGCAAAAAGCTGAGAATTTCTAGTGTAATGATTGTTGTGGGTGGGTTTGTTCCCCATGGACATCGTAGTCGGTTTCAATCTCAATCAGGTTCAGCCTACAGCCAATACCTACTATGTTTTTAACATAGGAATCCCTAGACAAACGGTTTACGATCTTTACTGTGAAAAGGCTTTTTCTTTAATGAACTGTTGTATATTTGTTTTTATAAAGAATTAGTATACTATAAAAATAAATACATAATAAAATATCCCAATATAAATATATAATGATTGACTTTTTGGGATGCTTTTCCTGGAAACGATTCGGTCAATGTTTTATAACTAAACATCTCTCAATTAATGTTATGAAAACGAAAGAATCTTTTACACATTAATTTTTTCGACATTACTTATGACTTATTTATTAATGATTTTTCGACATTGATTATTCTGTTTTCGAAGTTTTTTCGTAATTACTCAAATTTCAGTCAAAAGATCTTTGGTCTATACTCATTTTTAATTGTTAGCTCGTTCGACTTCTCAACAATAAAATGATTTTGGTATTTGTGAATTTAAAAAATGCGATAAATAGTAATATAATATTTTGTGACGATCGCGTATTACTGTGTATTCATAAACCCACTGAGTAACTCGATGGCATAGTGGATAAGCGCCGCAGCCCGCGAACGTTGTCGTTAAGCAACTTTCGCCGGAGTGGAGGGTCATGGCCCATACTCCTTAACCATCTATAAGGAAGGCTTGAGCCCCTGCAGTGGGCACGTAAAAGGGCTGTTGATGATAAACCCACTCGGTTTTTCGATTTGTTTGTCTTATCTTTTAAAAATAAAACATTTAAGCGTACTTACAGCATTTCTTCATTATGAACCTACCAATCGGCGAGCACCGTTGCAAGGCGGTCTTTCCTACGGGGATGGATCCTTGTGAACTCGCCTTGACGGATCTCAGAGCCTATCTCCGTCTGGGCGGCTAAACTATATGGTTTTTAGTGGGTAGGCCGAGTACTTATCAGGTGGCATGTCTGCCAAGTGGACAGTGCCGTTAAGTGGACTTACAGAGGAAAGTCTCACACACCACCTGCCGTTCGCCAGGCGGCAGGCATAAGTACAAAGAGTACTTTTGGGATAATGCGCAATTAAATTCATTCACTATGTTAAAAAAGGCGGTGTTGCTTAAGATTGCTAAATGTTTATGATTTTTTACTTTAAATGAATTAACTTAAGAGAGTAGTACAGTAGAATTGGAATCAGTGGCATAAAAATTGATAACTACAAATATTATGATCCAATAACAGAATTAACTTTAACCTTTTGGAATCATTTCGTTTCATATGATAACAGTAAACCCCTTGATTGTGTTGCCTGCCTACTTATTTGAGTAAGCGGTAGATTAACTTGCACATCTATCCCGTGGTTTCTAGCTGAGATTGATTTAAATTACAGCTCACAAAGGTCAGGGAGTCAACCGAATACATTGTTTAACATAACGATGTTGTGTCTCTACTATTGTTGGTGCTTGTACATTTGATTAAATTACAACAGTATCTATACATACATTACTTCGCCAAGTTGGCCTTAATTTTATATTTAGGAGTGACAAAATAAATACATTTTTTTCATGTAAATTTATTGAATGCTCTTTTGTATCGTTGAATAATTTCTGTAGTAAACAGAGATTTTTTTTTTACTAGCAAAGAAGATTATGCTTTTTATAAGTTACGATAATTGGAGTGATTTAAAAACCAACTGGTACTCAAAAAAAAAATTATATGGGCTAATTTATTCATATCAGATATAATTTGATGTTTGCCATATGTTCAACGTAAGTTTAGAAAAAGTCTAACACTATTTAATTTTATTATTTCCTCTTCCTGTTATTTTTGGGATTCCGTTCCAAAAAAAGAGAGAACCTTTATAGAATCACTTGTGGGTCCGTCTGTTCATTTGTCAGTCAAAGTTATATCATCTATCGACTCTCCTTTAGTTGATCTCCAAAATTACTAGCTCTAATACTGTACATGGAGCCAACTCTACCGGATATCAATTTTTGATACTTTACAGAAGAAAAAATTTGAACTTCTAAATGTTCGTGTAAGTAACACACTGTCAATTTACGAAAAAAATTTAGGTGAGTCGATTGGCTATTTAGTTGTGATCATTTTTGGCTAAACTATCAAAAATAACGACGCAATTAAATCTTAATTCTGAAAAAGTAGTAACATCCGTCTTAAACAATTCGGATTCATAGTCGGATAATAACATCCGCTGCCTTTGTTCCAAATATATAAAATTTAATTAATGATTCTAGGCTACATATGACGATCCGATCAAAAACAAAAATTAATCCATTAAGTAGTATGTGAAAATGAGATATTTTGGTCCGAGGATATTGGAACTTTAGGAACCGTAAGATTGAAGGTGTGGTCCCTACTGTGGTGACGGAGACAAGTGGCCAGGGAGACTAAAGGATAATTGTCTCCCTCCGAGCTAGGTGTTGTTAGCCCGGGGACCGCGGTCCAACCGAAGTAGGTTGGACGTTCTATTTATGTTAATTGGTAATGAAACTTATTCTGTGCGATGTAGGTTTCTTTGTTCTAAATGTCTTGTAATTATTAATTTATGTTGCTTGTATTGGTACAGCGCCATCTCGTTACTTGCTGTTGAAACTTATTGCAGTTCGTCTTGCTATCGATGGCTGTGACGATGCTTGTCTTCTCGCTATCGAATGTTGTGGCGATGTTACTGCGATGAATTAGATGTCGCTATGTATCAGTCGCCACAGTACTTTCCCCCTAGACCGAAGGTCGATCCATGTTGATAGTAGGTGGTATGCAGTCAGTGCTTCAGAGCTTGCAAGTGCCATGGTTGTGACGTCGGGACCGAAGCTGCTGGTGTGCAGGGCTGCCACGCCGGTGAGTTGTGTGTGAACTGAGGTCCGGTCGTGGGCTGCGTGGACCAGGTCGGGATGATGTCGTCGAGTGGTACCAAGAATCCAGGAAGCGTCGTCGATGCTGCTATGATGGACCTTGGTGTTGGCTGGCTTGCTGCTGAAGTGGCTGTGCTGATGAGGGATGAGAGACTGATGATGAAGGATGAGAGGCTGTTGATGAAGAGTGATGGCTGCGTTGTGATGCTGAAGGTTGCTGATGTTCTGCTGGGGTCACCAATTAAGGAACCTAAAGGTTGAAGGTTGGGGTCCCTAATGTGGTGATGGAGACAACTGGTCAGGGAGACTAAAGGATAATTGTCTCCCTCCGAGCTAGGTGTTGTTAGCCCGGGGACCGACATCGCCACAACATTCGATAGCGAGAAGACAAGCATCGTCACAGCCATCGATAGCAAGACGAACTGCAATAAGTTTCAACAGCAAGTAACGAGATGGCGCTGTACCAATACAAGCAACATAAATTAATAATTACAAGACATTTAGAACAAAGAAACCTACATCGCACAGAATAAGTTTCATTACCAATTAACATAAATAGAACGTCCAACCTACATCGGTTGGACCGCGGTCCCCGGGCTAACAACACCTAGCTCGGAGGGAGACAATTATCCTTTAGTCTCCCTGGCCAGTTGTCTCCATCACCACAATAGGGACCCCAACCTCCAACCTTACGGTCCTAAAGTGGTGACCCCGACGTGATTTGAACACGCAACCTTCTGTATGTGTTGGAAGCGGTCGGCTGGCGGGAAGGTTGCTATATTCGAAGTAGTGTGTCGATTAATTTTGCTTTTCTGGCAGTTTATGCAGTTTCTAGCCCATACGCCAATGTCAATATTCATTGACGGCCAGAAATATTTTTTTGTTATAAGTTTGCGAGTTGTGCGGATTCCCGGATGACTAATGTTATGAATGCTGTTAAATATGTCGAGGCGGTATTTTTCGGGTATATATGGACGGGCGTACAACGTTGAAGTCTCGCAATATAAATCGACATCTGTGTTTGGAACGTTCACTTTCTTTAGTAGAATGTTGTCTTGCTTCAATAGGGGTGCAATGGTCGCGTCTTTGTCTTGCGCAGTGGCTAGTTCCGCGTAGTCTATTGTTGTTGGGCAGGCTATTGTTTCTATCCTGCTGAGTGCGTCGGCGACTACGTTTTGTTTACCGCTCACATGGCGTATGTCTGTGGTAAATTCGCTGATAAACAAAAGCTGTCTTGTCCTACGCGGTGTTTCGGATGAGGATTGTGACTTTGCCATGGCGAATGTTAAAGGCTTGTGGTCGGTGAAGATTATTAGGTTCCGTCCTTCGAATGACTTTCTAAAATTCTTCACTGCCATGTAGATTGAGAGTAACTCCCGGTCGAAAGTTGAATACATTTTTTGTGCCTCGGAGAATTTTTTTGAATAATACCCGAGTGGTTGCCACTTTTTATTTATGTATTGTTGTAGTACGGCTCCTGCGCTATTGTCCGATGCGTCACAGAACAAAGCAAGTGTTGCATAATGAGAGGGATGAGCGAGTAAAGTAGCGTTTATGATGCTGTTTTTACACGCTTCAAATGCTTTTGTTGCCTCATCATTCCAGTCGATTATTGTTTTATCCTTCTTTTTTACGTTGTGCAAATACGCATTTAGAGGGGCTTGAATGGAAGCGGCGCTCGGAATGTGTTCTCGATAAAAGTTTATTATACCGAGAAATCTTCGTAACTCTTCTATTGTTTTCGGTTTTGGATATTCGACGACTGCGGTTACTTTTTCTTGTGGTGGTTTGATGCCATCTTTGGATACTGTGTAACCCAGAAAAATTACTTCTTGTTTACCGAAGTTACATTTTGCCGGATTTATTGTAATTCCATTGTCTTCTAGTCGTTGTAAAACGGTGCGTAGATGTTTCCGATGTTGAATTTCATTCTCTGATGCCAATAGTAAATCGTCGACGAAAGGGAACACGAAGTCTAGACCTCTGAGTACTTCGTGTATGTATCGTTGGAATGTTTGTCCGGCATTCTTTAAACCTGGGCACATGCGCGGAAATTCGAATAGTCCCATTGGTGTAATTATAGCTGTTTTTTCGATATCTTCTTCCCGAACTGGCAATTGTTGGTAAGCTCTGTTGAGGTCAATCGTTGAGAAAATTGTTTTCCCAGCCAGTTGATATGTGAAGTCTTTGACTCGCGGTATAGGGTAGCGGTCGGGCTTAGTGATATCGTTAAGTCGGCGGTAATCTCCACACACTCGAATGTCACCGTTTTTCTTTGGCACGATGTGAAGAGGGGATGCCCATGGACTTTTGCTAGGTCTGCATAAGCCTTCCTGCATCATGTTCTCGAATTCTTTCTTCACTGCCTGATAACGATGTGGAGGTATTGGACGTGCACGGCAATGAATAGGTGGGCCGGTTGTTTCGATGTAATGGTGCACGTTGACTTTCGGGTTGAGATGCATCGACGTTATCCGCGTTGTGCCGGGAAATTCCGCTAGGATATCGTGGTATGACTGTGATATGTCAATACTACGTATCGTAGGAACATCGATGGTGCATATTGGTGCACTGAGCTTGAAGTTTGTGACGCCATCAATAAGTTTTCTATTTTTGAGGTCGACGATAAGCTGGTGATACTTTAAAAAGTCGGCTCCCAGTATTGGTTGTGATACGTCGGCTACTATAAATTTCCATTTGAATGGACGGCGCAGGCTGAGATCGAGTTCAATCGTTTTTTCGCCGTATGTGGGTATAACAGTGTTATTTGCTGCATACAGTTGAAATGGTAATGGCGTTGTTGGTTGGCCTTTTGTTCGAGGTAGCACCGAAATGTTCGCTCCGGTGTCGACCAGGAAACTTAAATTCGTTTTCTTGTCGGTAACGAATAGGCGGTATGAATGTTCGGGAACGCCGGTTTCCGCCGCTGCCAGCGTTCGTTTTAGTTTTCCGACTTCTTGTAATATGTGCAGGGTGTCGTGCATCGTTTTGCTTGAGATCCGAAGCGCTGGTGGTAAAAGCAAAACGGCGATGGTGATCGGCTGTTTTGTGTCGAACGATGGCGGGAGCGAGATGGGGATCTGTCTCTGAAGCGGTTGCGTGAGTGAGACGGGAATGCAGTGTACCGCGTCCTGTGATCGTTTCTTTGTTGCGTGTAATGGTAATGTGGCGGCCCGCTACAGCTGCTGCGGTAATTGGATGTTTTTTCTTTCAGTTCGGCGATCTCGGTGTGCATTTTACGAAACTCGTCAACTAAAATTTGCATGTTTGTATCATCTTTATTGTTTGATATCGGCGTAGTGATAGATGAAATTGACGAAGTTTCGTATTGTTCTACCATCTTATCAGCGAGTTTGGCGATATCGTCGAGTGCGGTATCTTTGGCCATTGTGTCGCTTACGACGAGTATCGAGCGCACGTGTGGTGGTAGATGATTCATCCACATTAGCTGTAGCGTTTTGTCAGGGATTTTTCCCGTAGCGAGCGTTTTCATACGACGAAGCAACTGGCTCGGCTTCTGGTCTCCGAGTTCCATGTCGGAGAGTAACCTATGTAGCTGCTTGCTGTCGGATTCCTCGTATGCAGATATGAGTTTTTCTTTAACGACTGTGTAATAGCCCTCAGACGGTGGTGCGTAAAGTAGGTCGCAGATTTGCTCGACATCTTCCTTGTTTAGCTGGGCGATGACCATCTGCGCCTTCTGGGCTTCGTTTTTATGAAGCTCATTAACTGCAGCTTCAAAAACGGCGAACCACAATCGTGGTTTATCACGCCAGAAAGGTGGTATGCGGATTGGGAGTGCGACGCTGGACATTTCGTTTGATGTGGATGGCGACGGTGGGTTTGCTTCCGTGTTTGCCATCTTGTGAAAGTTTTTCTTGCAGGAGAAAAATGCGTTTCGAAACAGGATCACGTAGTTCTTCGAGTCTTCGATGTCGTGTCGTTTAAGGATCACGTCAATTGAAGATCACGTCTGTTGAAGATCACGTCGGGTGAAGATCACGTCGGTTGAAGATCACGTCGGGGTCACCACTTTAGGAACCGTAAGATTGAAGGTGTGGTCCCTACTGTGGTGACGGAGACAAGTGGCCAGGGAGACTAAAGGATAATTGTCTCCCTCCGAGCTAGGTGTTGTTAGCCCGGGGACCGCGGTCCAACCGAAGTAGGTTGGACGTTCTATTTATGTTAATTGGTAATGAAACTTATTCTGTGCGATGTAGGTTTCTTTGTTCTAAATGTCTTGTAATTATTAATTTATGTTGCTTGTATTGGTACAGCGCCATCTCGTTACTTGCTGTTGAAACTTATTGCAGTTCGTCTTGCTATCGATGGCTGTGACGATGCTTGTCTTCTCGCTATCGAATGTTGTGGCGATGTTACTGCGATGAATTAGATGTCGCTATGTATCAGTCGCCACAGAACTGTATAAAATCCGACAAATACACATACGACTTTCCATAGAATATATTCTTTTAAAGAAACTCAATAAGGAGTCAATTAGGTCTATTAAATTAAATTGAATCGGTGGCGTAGTGGATAAGCGCCACGGGCCGCGATCGTTGTTGTTAAGTGATTTTCGCAAAGGTCGGTCAAGGGGTGGGTGATCGAAAAGTGTTATCTCGAACTACTCCGTGCTTCAGAAGGCACATTAAGCCGTAAATCCACATTGAGTCAGCGTGGAGGGTCATGGCCCCTACAGTGGGGACGTAAAAGGGCGTATGATGAATTCTTCATCGCCACGCTATAGGCCTAAAGACAATTTACCATCTCAAAAATGGTATTAATGAAGGTTGTTATAGTAGTTGTAGTTTGAGCCTCTCATAAACGTTTAAACGTTACAAATATTAAAATTTTAGCTCTAGGCAATATAATTCTAAAATATTAGACCACGATATTCTCTTCATTACATACCTATTATAAAAGTTTACCTTAAAATTAGATTTTAATTGTAGAAGGAGGTATTTAAGGGCTATGTATAGACGAAATCAAATAAAGGTTATAGATATAGGTATTTTTTAGGCATATTTTATGCGACAAGCAATTTTTTCATCTTTTTCCATTTCAACTGGAGGTTTCCCTGTTGCTGAGAGCTGCCAATATATAAGTAATTGTTATTATTTTAGATTGAAAAACCATTAAGTGATTTAAAAAAAAATTGCTTGTGATACTGCACTATTTTGATATTTGTCCATTAGTAAAACTTCTTGTTAAAATCAATTATTTGTAGTTTCTGTTTACAAATTATAAGGTAATAACCAGTGTAGGTTTTTTACATAAAATATATAGTATGTTTGTGTATTTTTTGATATTTTAAAGTGACATAAAGATTTTTTTAGAAATTTCAACTGGATGTTTCCTTGTTGTCAAAAACATCCGATATAGCCAATCAGAGTTATCAAAAAAAAAAATAGTTTCATTGCTGCGCCATTTTGATGTAGACGTAAAAATATCAATCGATATAAAAAAAAATCAATAGAAAATAAAATAACTCTTTGAAATCAGCGATTTTTTCTTCCTTTAATGTATTTTTAGTATTTAGTCCAGATTTTTTAAAATAAAGTGGTAGTTTAACAATGTTGGATACTTTATTACCACATGTTTGATATACTTTTTTAGGTAAACACTTCAGCAACAGGTGTGATAAAATGATTGATGCATACTTTTGCCTATGAATTTATTTAATATATAATTTTTGAAATGATAGCGCTTCATTTTTCTAATAGAATACATATCCAAAAATACAAATACAATTTATTAAGAAACAAAAAGTTATTGGTTTTTGAGAATGAAGACGGTTGTAGATGCTCGTGACGGGTATGTAGTCGATTTTTTTCTCTCTAACGCCCAATTAAAAAATCAGGTTTATCTCTTTCGCACTGTAAGTTGTGTTTCCCCAATCCAAAAGGTCAAATGTTAACTTCCGACACTACGCTCTAAGAAAATTTTGAGAAGTGTTATTTCAAGATTACAAGAGACATAAAGTCGCCACTAAACATCAGTTGTTTTTTCTCTAAATTTATGTCGACTTAAACTTAACTTTGAAAATAAAAAATAAATAATAATATAATGATTACAGAGCCCGAAAAATTTAGTATATTCTAGAAAAAAAGTGACTTTCGCAAAAATTGGACATCCGACCATTTGGCTCTGATTTACAGAATTTTTTGTTTAAATAAAAAACATAAAAACAAAAAATAGTCCTTAATCTTTATCTAAAGGTTACAAGAATATCCCCCATAACTTGCCTTGAATTTCGCTGGTATTTTATTTTTAGTTCAATGTTTTCAAGTTTCCATATACAGTCAGTAAGTAAGTACGAGTATATTGTAGGCATGTCTAATCTCGAAAGTGTCAGCAAAGGGTTTACCAGTATTAAATTTGGATGTTTCCGAGTTATTCGATCCCATTACCGTGTGAGTAGAGTTATTTGAACATTCTAAGCTTTGGTCAAGGGTACAAACAAATCAGTGTGAGAGCTCGGCGAACTTGGCATTGACGTAGATTAGATGGGAAGTCAATGGTCCACGTAGAGATTGTTCGCTCGCATCTTAATCGTGCACGTGTCAGATGATATCGGGACCTCTGTTTATTTTCTCTTACATTTGTATCGACAATTGTGTCTATTTTCGGGAGCTTGGAATTATCTACGATCTTAACTTTCTGAAAAGATTACTTTGTATACCTATAGCCTTAGGTTTAAGTATATATAAAAATATATTAGACTACAATACATTGTTCAGTTCACTCCTTTCTATTATGGAAGTCTAAAACAACGAAGATACCGCATCACCCAGAACCGAGATAATGTAGAAAAGTTTTTTTATAGTGACCCGGAAATTTGATCCCAGAGATGGCAATACATTGATACTACTGTTATGAGCCACTCGGCTATGGAAAAATAGAAATAATATACATATACTGTTTATTCATAAAAAAAAATAGGGTAATTGTTTGGCATAGTAACATATCACTTTGTTTTGTTCTTTGATTCTTTCGGTTAGCAATTATAAATTAATCGCAGGTAATTTGTAGTCTGATTACCAATCATTATGGCAGTCTTATACATTAGGGACGTTTTGCTTTAATGACTACTTTCATTAATCGCAATTTACTTTACGGGTCTTTTCTGTTCAGGATTATTTGTTTTCTTGTTGCACTCCCTTGGGCCTGCTCTAGTATAATGAATAAAATGTACCTTAAATACTAGGCTAATAGAAAGTCCTCTCCAAATTTGGCAATCTGTAAAAAGCGTCGAATACTGCGCTGTCGCAGCCTTAGAGGTTCAATCAAATTAAACCCTTATTACCTTTTCAAGTGGACTCAGGATGAGTTGAATTTGGATGAGACGTCCATACATACATACGTATATTATATCAGGTTTGATATCCTTTTATCGCTGGGAAGATAGGCATGCGAAAATCAATGCACAAGAAGTTGCGAGTTCGTTCAAAATGACCTACATATTAGGATCTTAATGTTTTAATATTAGCCTATTTGAAAGTCGAGCGCTTATTCTAATGCTTGTAAAAACACTTTTATCAGTTAAATACTTGTCTTATAATAAAAACGATTTAGACATTTTCCGATTTCCCTTGAGGAAGATGCGGATTTCTTTCTCGCAGAGAAAGCAAATCATATATAAGAAAAGGGATTTAGACGAATTGAGAATCTTCTCCATTTTTCAAGTAAGCTGAAAAACTTCTTATTTATGAAGTCATTTATAGCCGGTATTTAAGTATACGACTAGCCAATCGCATGAGTTTACAGTGTACAATCAATCGCACGGTTAAAGTACTCTTTTTTGTTATAGCCCCCATCGGAAGGAGAGTTGGCTGCACCTGCGAGTATGGTTAGCCGTATGCATAGATTGAGAAACTTACGTAAAGGAATTAAGGTAAAGTATTATTTCAAGTTCTGCGGGCCTACCGTTAGCTTCGATTTGGTTGGGAAAATGAATCTGATCCAACAGGATATATTATTGAGCTTACAACAAACCTTGAGTCAGTGCATTTGATTGGATCTATCAATACACTCCGACCGACCGACGATCTGGTGAAGGTCGCGGGAATCCGCTGGATGCGGGAGGCGCAGGACCGATCGCTTTGGAGATCTTTGGGGGAGGAGGGGGGGGGGGGAGGTTAGGCTATGCCCAGCAGTAGGCGTCTCTCGGCTGAAATGATTATGATGATCAATACACTACTGAACAATTCCAACCAAATCGAAACTAATGCAGTTGCGTGGTAGGTCTGCTTTTTGAATTAATCAATTAAAATTCCACGAATATACAGTCAGTACGACAGTATTCTTTTATACCAATACTCTTCCAACATTGTACGGAAGGGTAACTTGGTCCATGTAAAAATATGTAAGCACACATTTGCTAGAGTATTTCAATATTTCAGCACGATTCAATGATTAAATAATGTTAGTGTTATATTACATTACGTGATTGATGAAATTGGATGTTTGTATTCAGACACGTGTGACGTATTTGTCCTAGCCAAAATAAATTGTGGGCAGAAGTTGATATACACTACATATAAAAACCAAAATCTACGTAAACGGAATATCCGATTATAGGAACTGAGATTTAAGAATTTATGGTTGTTCTAGCCAACAACGCTTTTCAACGATAAAGGGAAGTACCCGACGCTGACCAGGATGTCCTACTGCCAGTGTCGGCTGCCTACAGTGTTCACCAGCGTCTTTGAGAGGTTCGGTTGGGCACACGTCGCCTTACTTCTTGACAAGTCGGACCTATTCTCTCTCACCGTAGGTAGGTTGTTGCTTCTATTCTATTACTCTGGTAATTATTGTACTCCTAATATTAAAGTTATTATGGTGTTTTAATAACATAAGTTTTTAACACTGTTCTTGATACTAGATTACAAAATAATGGAGATTATAGAGTGGCTCTTACGCCTGTTTCAAAGTATCGCCATCTCTGAGGTTTCGGGTTCGATGCCTTGTCGGGTAAATGCAGAAAATGAACTATTCTATATTTTCTAAGGTCTGCGTGTTATGGCACCTTTGTAGTTTCAATTTTCCATAATATTCTTATTATAATAGAATTATATGTTGATTGAACCTCTATGACGAGAAAGTGTTACTTTCCTTGAAGAGTTCAAGGCTGTTTTTATAACAGAATAAAATCTGAAAAATGTATTAAGCAATTGAGCACAATCAGAGGCAGATTTGCAGGCTTGGCATATACTAACCACCCGTTTTTAGCTGTCATAATTTTGGCACTGCATATAAATTAACTATTGAATTAGATTAAAAAAAAAATATTTTTGCCATTTTGTTGCAGTAATGAAATGTAATTTCTTATCATCAGTTGCTATATTATTAGCAGGAGAGTCTGCCCATGACTAATAACAATCATTATGTCATTAAAATACTTTAAAATGTAATGTATGCCCTTTATCGATATACGATACATATTGAATGAATGAATGAATGAATAAATTATTTATTGTACACCATAAAATATAGAGGAATTACAATTGATACAGTTTAGTTGTACAATCGGCGGCCTTATCGCTAAAGAGCAATTTCTGCCAGGCAAGGTTAGACTGGACTGTTACTAAATAGACGGGTAGTAGATGGTGTCTAACATTGCGAGAGAAACATATTTGTATTAATTTAAAAGTTTGACTTGGATAAACAAGTGAAAATATAATTACTAGTCTCCAGTACTTCATCATTGAACTTTTACGCACAATATTTTATGTTATTATTTGCCACTCCTAATATCTGACCACCTTAGTCTACTACTACCGTTGCCTTTGGGTAAGTCGCCACTGAACATAATGCTAGCAGTAAGTCCTTAAATTGGAAAAACTGTAGGGGGTAAATAAATGGACACGAACAACAACTGTAGCAACACATAATTTCTGGTTGCTATATTTGGGCCACCTATAAATTCATTCCAACTTCGATTTACGAAGACGCCCAGTCATTAATATTATCTTAGTTTTCTGGTCTGTTTTTTTTCTGTTCGTGAAAATTCTGAAAGTTTTGTCTTTAAATATTGTTATAATAAAGAAAATTCAAGTCGAAGATTTATTCAAAGCAAACTCTGTTACCAAATTAAAGTGGATATGTGCTGAATTAAAATTATTTTACATATAATATGGAATGTTGTTAATATTAAAAATAATATAAAATACAATGTAGAACCTGATGAGTCATTTTCTTTATTTTTTAAATTAACGCCTTTAAATTTTTATATTTGATATTTAGTTTATATAATAAATTATTGTGATCTTATTACACTTATCAAATATTTATGATTAAAATATTTGTTCATATTAATTAAATAATTTGATAAGAAAGAAAATGTTGGATCAGTGGTTAGGTTATATATTAAAATATTCTAATTCTTTTAAAATAATCAATGTGATTCTTATATAATAAACAAATATAATGCTTTATACCTTTTAAAGACATACGTATAACTGGGCTAAGTGAATTAAAATGAAATTGTTCCACAGGAAAGAGTTTGGAGTGGGGTTTACGCAAAAAAGGAATACTGAAAGCGGTTAGAGAACTGGATGGCAACGAAAGGGAGTCCTGTGAAACGTTGCTGCGTGACGTCAGCATGTACGCCAGAGGTAAGTATGCACTTAATGGTGTTATATGTCAGTGGGCAGTTATGCAAAGGGAAGAAAAAGATGCAACATACACTCTTATACCTCTTATTATCTAGATAAATCACTATAACGTAAAGCGATATATCACTCACTTACTCATTTCGAAATCTAAAAAAAACAACAAGTTCCAGTTCTAAATTATGGGCGTTTTACTGTTTTAGGACTAAGACGTTTACTGTCTTCATAAGCCCGCGGGCAACTGTTGTTATATATAGAAAGATAAGAAAAAAAAATAGATACATACGTTGATTAAATTATAAATTTTCGGAAGAAGAAGGTTCTTTATAATGTATACAACATTTTAAGAATTGTTTTTGTGTTATTTGCGATCTTACCCTTAAATAACTTTAAAGACACAGGATTATTTCCGTTTTAACATCAAAGCCGTGCTTGAAATATTTTGGGTTAAGAATGTACTACTTACTGCTACAAATAGCGACATACTAGCATATTGTCTACACGACGCAATAAACCAATTTAAGCAATCTGTTATTTAATGAGGAAACTTATGCTAAGTTTCCTCATTAAATAACAGATTGCTTAAAAAGACAGGCCGAAATATTCTATGTTTTGTTGGAGGTATAATGATGTATATAAGGAAAAGTTATAAGGTGAAAAATAAGGTTTGTGTTTGTACACGAGTCGCAAGAAGGTTATATACTCTGTCGGGATAAAGGATTTTTTTTCTCAGTTTCTTTTCCTAGTTTAGTTTATTAGGTAAGGTCTGAGCCTTTTGTATATAGAATATTAGACTTCGGTCTTGTATTACCCATTTAATTTGGATTTATTGTGCTAGTTTAAGAAATTTACAGTCACGGTCACAGTGCTTAGCAATTTACTCGTAGTTCTAACATTATTCTGTCAGATTTGCACAGAAAAAAGGTAGTACAATTCCTGGGTGTTAAATAAACAAATTAAAATAGTTATATGTTGGGATTTAGGAAGAATTTGAGTAGTATGAAATTTATTTGATCGATAATCATCAATTTTATATGCGAAGCAAAATTTTGGAAAGCCCACTTGTATCTTATATTTTCACGTGCACTACTTATCAAATAAAACTACAATGAAATGGATTTATGACGTGTATTTGTGAATATAAGTTATTTATGAGAATTTAGCGGAAAACTTGGCACATCATTAGTAAGAATACAACTGTGATATGGTCGGTGTCTCGTTATATTTGCTTGTTCATCCAAATTGTGAATCTATCCCGAAAATAACATAATAACATAAATACTAAATTATCTTGTTGGTGAATGTGTGCTTTGGCCAACGAATAATTTGTTGACCAAAAAGACACATTCACCAACAAGAGTTAGTTAGACATCAAAAGGCTGGAAGGTAACAGTTAGTTGCAAATTATTATGGCAACAATATTTTTCCAGTATCAAAGTAAATATTTGTAACATAACTTTTACTTCTCAGAAACAGGCTTATTCCTTAAAAATGTTTTTATTATTACATCAAAAAAAATGTTATGAGTTGCAAAAAGTTTACATGATATAAAATCTCAGAATTCATTTCTTAACATTTTTAAAATATTTTTCAATGTAGTTGCTCATGAAGCGCTATTTTTTTAATCCATTGTAAACACCGAAAGTGTTAAATAAAAATGTACTGAAATCCTTTACTGCACACGTGCTTAAAAGCATTTAGAGGCAAAAGTATTTCAAGGAGCCTAGAACGAATATTTTCAAATAAAAATGTATGACACGAAAACATGTTCAAATATCACGTTTAATTTTAACAAATAATTTTTACCTTTAATACATACTTAGTTTTATTAACCTATATATTTGTTTTATTTCCTCGCAAAAAGCATTGAAAAATGTTGTTATAAACTTGAGCGTAAAAGGTTTTTCCAAAAAAGGAAAACCTTACTTTCCGCACTCGTATCTTAAATAACTATTTTTTTATTATTTTCTGATGTCCTTTCTAAAAGTGATATATCTATCGTTTTGAGTATAATGAAACTGAACTATCAAATAATTTAAATTCAGAATTAACCAACTTTCTTAGATGTTTCGATCTGTTTGATGCTGATTATACAATAATGAGAATACTGTGTTCAAAGGCATAATATAATTTATTGTGAATTGCAACCGAGTTATTAAAGAGATTGTTACTTTGACCAATTTTCAAGAATTAGAGATTTCTATTTGTGTGAGAGAATTTAGATCTGTCGGCTTCTATGAATAGTGTTAGATCAATAATTGTGTCTATGGATCAGAGTCGAGAGATAGAAGCTTTTCACACAGCAGGCCCTTTACAGAGCGTAATAATGGAGATTATATTCGCATAGAAAATAGATTTTAGTATCTTATTCTTATTATACTATTTGTTTTCAACATACATATACTCGTAAAATTTTTTGGAGTGGCAAGTATGGTTAGTAAAATATGAAGCTATGAGCATCGCTGAGATAGGGTCCATGTTGACCACTCTGTCACTCTATCATTGTGTTCATGTAAGGTGTGGTCAATAAACTTTTTATCTTTCTTTATGAAATTTTGAGTGACTATCCGCGGCTCCGCCAACATGGTTAAAGCGAGATAACTAATCTTTTCGTGATAATAATAAAAGATCAGCTTTAGTAGGTAACGTGTAAAAATACAAACGCAGTGTCGAATAGAGAGTGGCGGTCGCAGATACAATACACAAATTGAACTATTCTGATGATAAACAGTTATCTGGTCATTGCAGTCCCACTGTCTTGATAGAGACTCTGATGCACTCGAGCTCCTTCCGTTGTGGAGGCCTTTTGTGTGAATGGGGTTGGATGTAGAGCAGTCCCTGCTAGATATGAGATCCTACCCGTAAAAGTGAGATTGCTTCAGAGGGGCTTTATTGGGTATGCCCACGTTTCAAGCGGTCGCCTGTCAAGCGTCAGGGATAGTGCATAATTCATTGTCCCTACTATACAAAAAAAGAAAGACGATATCCACGATATCATCATTGAGCAATCCTTGAAGTATTGTTAGTAACACCAAAAAATAAATCGAGTTTATATTTGTAGAGTGTATTATTGTAGTGATTAATGTCTAGATTTGTATTTATTAACAGTAGTATTTTATTCAAATGATTAAAAATAAAATGTTTTCACAGTCGTCATACTGAGTGTTCGCGGTCCATTAGTTCGTGAGTTCTTACTCGCGGCTCATTCACTGGGCATGACTCGTGGTGATTGGGCGTTTCTGGACGTTGAGATATTCCAAGTAAGTAATTATGGTATGCAAATTTATCCTTTAGTAACCGTTTTCCTGCGACTTTACCCGCGTAAATTATAACTTTTATCACCCGCCTTTCATATAGTTTCTCATCGATGAAATATTATTTATTAAAACAGTCCAGTAGTTTCGGAGACTATTTTATTCAATCAGGCGAAAAAAACATCAATGAAAGCTTACCTTTTTATAATATTAGCATAGACGTATTTAACTAGTATGCCACATTCAGATGTAAATCTCAGTAGGTATTATTTTTTTGCATCCACGACTATTGATCGTTATACCGTAGCCATTTTAAACCAAACCGTAATAAATTATACATTGTCGAAAGTTCCTCATGAATTACGCGATCTATTGATGGAAACACTATGAAGATCTGTTACATAATTTTTAAGTTGATATTTTTTAATATTTATAAATATAATGGATCAAGTATTTTAAATTCATCTGATCACTGTTCTAAGTATACGGATGTTTTATATTTAACCATTTACTGGGGATCGAGTCCATCAATTTCCCTTCCATTATCAATATGTAGTTCGAAAAGTTCGAAAGCTTGAATGTTGCCAACTCCGATACTCCGTCGTTACTAATGGGCTAAGTTCCTATTCCGTCAAGAAAGTTTTTAAGCCGTTGTTAAACTATTACAGTAAGATTTGAGACATGTGTCAAAATTAACAAAAAAGGACAAATTGGTTCACTAAATAGTATCTATATTTTAATAAATATATTTACATATATGACTAGATGTTTTCTCGCACTGAAAGAAGTTTTACATTCGACCCAGGTTCAGAGTCTATTCGATGCAACTAACAAAAATCAAATCTTTGCCCCTATAACATTATTAGTATGGATAACAATAAACATATATGAGTGTATGAGCTTTAGCAATGGAAAAAGCAGAGCTACAATCAGTTAGACACGAGATAATATAGGAGAGCTTAAATATAGATCCAATGAATCCTGAAACAAGAGCGATCCTAAAATATAACACTAAGTTTAACGGCTTGATTGTTGTGAAAATTTGATTTTGAAAGTGTTTTTACTGTCTTCCTCCAAAGAAGCTGCCAAATATTTGATTTTATTTAAAGTTTCTTCATAAATTAATTTCTGAATTTCACTTGTTCTATGATGAAATATTAAAATTCGCAATTAAAAAGCTGCACGATAATTTTACTTTCCAGAAATTCATGTGGACAATTTTGACTGTGTTTAAATTCAATTTCATTCACTTGAAATTTTAACTCGTTAGAAATTTACGTGAATAATTGTTTTTTTTAGGGTTCCGTATTACAAAAGGAAAAAATGGGTTTTGTTGGGTTATCTGCCGGGACTCTTTACTTTTTATCTAGGGAACGCGTGGAGATATCCAGTTATTTCGATATATCGAGTTAGTTGTAATCGTATGCTTAGTTCTACAGTCATTTTAAGGTGCGAAAAAATCTTCTAAACCAACATTTAAAAATAGACACCCCTAGGAGTTAAATAGAGAGAAATAGAAGATTGAAAGTTAATAAGTCTTATTATAAATATATTAAGGAGACTTGCGTCTTTTTCCTATGTTACTCTCTTATAACGTATTTTTAACAAATTATTTTCCATACGAATATCAACAAAAAGACCACGTCAAATATGTAACAAAACAAATGTGTAACTCATGGCCACGCCAAATAAAAAAAATCTTTGTTTGGAACTTTATCATTCGTAATGTATTCGGTAATGTTTCCCAGATGTGATGTTCCAAGTGCCGCTACTTATCTGCACAGAGGTGTATTTTAAGATTCAGGGCCCCGGACTTATTTACGTTTGCCGCTTCATAAATTAATGAAAAAAGGAAATACTTTGTGTGGACTGATCATGATGAAATACAAATAAAAGTACTCATAACATTAAAATGTGCCAAATGCATGTTGTACTAGTAAGCGCAAAATCTATCGTTGTGTTTTAATTGATTTAAAGTATAAAATTACGTGAAACAAGCGCCAATCTTGTCTCAAAACTAATGGTTCATATTTCCTGTTCTTTCCTCTATTTTCAACAACTCTTCATGCAAATCTATTTTTTCTTCCGCTCGGAAAGCAACTCAAATTATTCCTCTTCCTTAAAAAACGTCAACCTAAATCCTTCTCTGCCTTTAGACCGATCTCTATTCTCCCATGCCCATTCAGAGTCCTTGAGCTTCTTCATCCATAATCTATAGAATTTTTTCCTTTCTCGTTATGAACTCTTAAACCCTTTTCAATCTGAATTTCGTCAAGGCCACAGTACCACAACTACACTGATTAATAAGACGATATTCGATTTGGGATAGTAAATGGTCTTTTAACTGTGCTTACTTTGTTAGACTTCAGTAGTGCGTTTGACATTGTAAATTATGACATCCTACTCTCTTTGCTGCGCTCTATTAACATATCTCCATCGGGAACTGGGTGATTTCACAATTATCTGTACGGACGCCAGCAGCGGTTAAATATTGACCAGAATTTTTCCTCTTGGTGTGGCACAACTGCCGAAGTTCCATATTAACTCTATTTCTAAGAACATTTCTTTTTCCTACCATCTTTATGCAGACGCCCTACAAACTTACTATAAAGCCGCTCCTTCATGGCTAAATAAGGCAGTGCATACCACTTTTGGGTTTAGAACAAGTCTTTTGGTTTTAGAGTAAATCCGACAAAGACTATGGTACGATATACGATCATAGTGGGTAGTTCTAGGCTGATACTTTTTAGCGAGACGGTAAAAAGCATGGATATAATCATAAATATCCATTTGAGCTGGGGACCACAACTGCAAACTGTCAGTCGCAAGCTGTATGCTTGTGGAGGTTACGTAATTTTTTACTGCCTACCTGATAACTGTTATCTTGATCTTGCGGAGGATCAACTTAATAAACTTGAGCGACTTCAAAACTTCTGTATTAGATTTACACGTATATTTGGATTACGTAAATATGATCATATATCACAATTACGCACTCAGTTTAAGTGGCTTCCTGTTCGTCTTCGCCGGAATGCTCACATGTAATCCCTTCTCTATAATAAATGTTATGTATCTTTAATAAATGATTGGTTTATGATTAAATTTTGAATACAAAGTGTAAGAAAAGTTAGAATACTAAAATAATTCACAAATTTCAGGTTGAAAACATGAAAAAATTTATAGCCATTATATTTTTTTTTACTCCTATTAGTATCTAGTTTGCTAAATCTTTATTTTAACTATTTAAAATGCAGTAAAGTGAGCTGTTACTGCATATTCAACAGTTTTGGTACTATATTAACTAACTAAAATGCAGTAAGTAATTTAAAATTCCTATTGCATAGTAGGTAGTAATCTTAGCGAATTTTCAGATAAATTTACAAATTTGAGACCTTGATTTTAAAATAAATAAAAAATAAAATATTATAATTGGTAACAGAGTTTGAAATTGGGCTTTTAGACGATATGGAAAACTAAAAAACGCAAATTTTGCTGTTATTGCGGTTTAACCTAGGGGGAGCAGTATACTCGTATATGTATGTACGAGTATTTATATATGTATACTCGTACATACCTATACGTGTCTTCTGCGTATAAAACTAGTTGCGAAATTGCTTTAGTTACCACTAATCCATTAACTGACTATTTCTGATTTTTCATTTCTGGGCTTAATGTTCTGCCCGGATATGATATTAGCTGAATATTAGTAATTAGGCTCCGAAATTACTGGACTTATTTTAAAAATTCTTTCACCTACGTGAAGCTACACCATACGCGGGTGATATAACCTATAATTAACGCGAGCAAAGTCGCGGGAAAACAGCTAGTGTTAATTAAAATAATACACATTTCATGAATCATTATTCTCTTCTTTATTCCAGTCTTTTGATTTAATAAAAAAGCCAAGCTTTGTCAATTATGGTAGTTAGTTATAAGGAAGTCTTTGGCTTCAAGCGATCTTTAAATTTTTTGTTAGTTAAAAGTATGGGGTACGCATACGACGATATGATCCCTTTTCTACGTCCATGTTCATGAACCGAGTTATCATATGTCATTTGAACGCACTCAGGGTGGGTACTGGGGTGAGACGGGTTGGGCAGCTGGTGACGAGCGCGACGCAGCCGCCCGTGCAGCGTACGAGGCGTTACTGCGGGTCTCTCTTAAGCTGCCTACCGGTGACCGTTTCGATGATTTCGCTGACACTGTGAAGGCGAGAGCAAAACAACACTATAATTACACTTTCTCAGATGGCGAAGAGGTCAGTTAATAAAAAATTTTGGAGTTTCTTTCTTAAAATTTACTTATTTTAATTACATACTCCTCTTATACCTTGCTCGTAAGCAAGTTCTATACACAATGAACTTACTTACTCCCTTTTTCCTGGCGCGTACGTAACCGGGCACTGAGGAAATACCGAAAATTTCTAACAAAACGTCAATCACTCAGGTTAGGTTAGAACTGTGATCAAAATGTCATTTTTTAAAAGCCCCGTTACACACACCCCGTACGTTGAGATTTATTCTAGTTTGCTAAAACAGCATTGAATTATTTCCCTTAAATTTTTTTCCGTCTTAATATTAAAATATTTTTATAGTTTGTAAAATGTATGTATGTAATAGGACTCTTGGAAGACTGACATTTTGATCACAGTTCTAACCTAAATCTCCGCTCAACCTTCTAGTTCTTTGCTATGTATAGATCAACATCATCATCGCCAGCCTGTTAATGTCTAACTGAATCACAAAGGGGAGGGGGTTGGGTCATGGGCGGGTGGTGTAGTCGATAAGCCTATAGATTCAGTCAACGGCTTAAAGACCGTTCCGAATCACGCAGAAGTTCAAGATAATTTTTTTTTTCACTCATCATATGACCGGCTCTCGGGGAATTTGCTTAGTTGCTGCATAGAAGATCGAACGCGCTAACCACTGCGCCATCGATATCTTAATATAGATACTATTTGATATTGTTGATGCTGTTTCATATATAAATAAACAAACCCAACCCACACTGCTCTTTATCAGTAAAGGTTTATTTTAACAATTTAATATTAATAAAACTAATATGTACATACACGTAATTGGTATACTATTACACGGTATTCTTTGTTATGAAAGAAGACACAGTAAAACTAAAACGTTCTTGTTAAGGCAATTATGTTCAGGTAATGAAATTGTTACAAGTAATAAAATAGACGTTATCTACGTGATATGTCCTCGTTTCCAACCTTACCAGCTAGAATTTCATAACCCCCTCGTTGCGATCTCAACACCCGATGCAGTTGCATAACTCTGCCTAGGTGTTCCGAGATACTTGAAACTTTATAGATAAAAACTTTGAACAAAGCTTGCTTATTAGTTGAACAATCGAATGGTTATTTGTCGTGTTCTTTGAGACAGAAACAGTGTTTTTATTCTCATTTTTTGTCTCATAAATGGAACTGCTAATTTTATTATTTGATAAAAAGTTCCACTGCATTCAAGTTAACAAATTTTGAATAGTTTTTAAATATTTGTGTATTACTATGTTGTATAATAATGTTTATTTGTTATTTATTAATGCAGTTGTAGAATGAACAGGCATTAAATGCAGTACCTAGTATTAATGCCGTGATTTGATTCTGTAAAAGTAGATTACGTTATTTATTTCATCTAATTGACAAATGTTTTTATTTGCGAAGGTGAATTTCTTCATAGGCGCATTTTACGATGGAGTGTACCTACTAGGCATGGCTCTAAATGAAACTCTAACAGAGGGTGGTGATATTAGAGATGGCAGAAACATAACAAGACGCATGTGGGGTCGGGATTTTCACGGTAATTAAGACTTTAACATTAAATGTGAAAGGGCCCCATGTTGGGCGCCAGATGAGACGGTGGCGCCCAACGTGGGGCATAAATGTCTCAAGTTCAGAATAATAGAAATACAGGAATTGGCTGAATTATTCAACTGTAAATAGTAATGATAAAAGAACTAACAAACACAGATTGATTACATATTAAACTTATGTACATGTCGAGTTCTTACTAGTTTTTTTGATATTTAGGAATAACAGGACACGTACGAATTGACTCACTCGGAGACCGCGATGCCGACTACGCTATATTAGATTTGGATCCCGTCACTGGAAAATTTGAGGTAAGTGTCTACATATTGTTGAGAATTTCTCAATACTGCAGTAGCAAAATGAAAACGCGATTTGAAATTTTATTACATATTCACTTACCTACGTATTTTGTACCTGTATTGCTCAGGAAGACCCCCTTTCACCCTACCTTTTCATAGCAGTTTTAGTAGCGGTCATAAGCAACCTGAACTGGAAAAGATTGGGAATCAATATCAATTGAAAGTATAAGTTCAAAAGACTTAAGGAAATCGGAAATAATGAAAATACGTAGTATTTCAGATCCAATGTAACTGAGAAATGTTCATTGTCTTAGACAGCACCGAGAAAATATCGGTATTTCAGTAGTACAAGTACAGTGCCAATTATGTAGTACCACTATTTAAATAGACTAAAAATTCTAACTATGACTTGGGTTTATTTCAAAGTTATTCCATAGTCATATCATATGACTCGTATGTAATTATAGAAACATAATTATACGCCTGTATACTACAAGCTTACTTCAGTTCTTTATTTTTAAAACGTAAACGTAGTTTGAGAGCAGTGCTATATTGTTATAAAAGGCCTCGAATTCGACGACGAAAGCGAACAGGTTCGATCAAATAAAAAAAACGGCGTTTGTCGTTGAGTTCGAGGCGGTGTCTTAACAGAATAGAAATATCTTTTCTATTCTGTTAAAACACATTAAGTAGCACTCGTATCTAATAATCGAGTTGAAATAAATACTTGAGTAACTGTAATAATTTATGCAATTAATCAAGAATTTGTACGAAGAATAGTAATAGTATTCCAACTCTCGAAAGTTGGAATACTATTACTATACTTCATTCAAATTGTCGTCTATTGGTTGAAAATATTTTACTTCTACTCGACTATATGTGAAAAAATCTACTTTGTTTGAGTGTCTTTATTCTAATTTAGCCTCTGTTTCCGTAAATAAAATGAGTAATAAATATTTGTAGCGTTTAAAATACCGCGTGTCAAAATAGGTGGTAGCGTTCTATCACGGCCTGAACGGCAGCTATAAGCCAGTAGCGGGCAAGGCTATCCACTGGCCCGGGGGCCGCAGAGGACCTCCACCAGATACGCCTCGGTGTGGCTTCTTAGGGAACGACCCTATGTGCCAAGGAGGTAAGGCTGTTTCATGATATGTTATATGTGATGATTGGTATTTTGTAATACTTGTTAGAAGATAACATTTAGTGATTGAAAAAGCCGAAAACGATATCTAATGTTGTGGAGGTAAAAGTAATCTTTGTTAAAAGGTGGTGTGCGATGGTTTTTATGACATTTTACTGGTGTACGATGGTCTTTATTCTGAATGATAAATACTTAAAAAATCTACCAGCCTGAGATGGGACTCGAACCCACGACTTTTCGCAATCCGGGCGACTGTTCTAATCACTGAGCTATCCAGGACCTAACAGGACTGACAAATTTTTCAAGCACTTGTAACTTAGGTACTTGGTAGATTTGTTCCAAGTACTTTTGTTCTCTCAATGATTTCATATGCACCTGCTTTTATCCTTTATTTTAATCTCCACATCACCTAAAGGTTTACTGGCAGAGAATGCCTAAGGCATTAAGTCCGCCTTTGTACGATTGTGCATAAAGAAGTAAATAAATATATAAGTAACAATTTTTGTTGTATAATGAATTTACGTCGAAGCTTAGTATACTTGAGCTTATTTAAATGATTTGAATCAAAAAGGTGACCATTGTAATAAATTTCCATAGAATTTCAAATTGTCAAAGACGACGTTTAAACGTTTTGATAAAATTCAAAGCCTAAACGTTTCAAAGTTTGTAAATTAAGTGCTTTATGACAAACAAATAAAAATAATAATAACACACAGTATTTGGCTACAAAAGCTTTTGTATATTTTTTTCTTTGTACCCAATTGACTTTGAAAAAGTTTGATAATCGGCAAAAAATACGAGAACGTTACATCGAAACCCAGATATTTTTATTTAGTCTGACGACGTTCATTATCCTGACAAAGCTTGTGTTGACAAAGCAAAGTTGATGTAAATATGATGAAATATTTAGAAATAATACAAAACGTATGAATATTCGTAGCACGTTAGTTTATACTTTCTATAATAAAAACTTATTGCGTTAAATGAAAAGCTCAACATATTGTTCGCAGAAATTTGACTTTAATCATGTATAATAAATAAGTAAAAAAGGTTCTTCGCACAAGAATCTCCCAGTATTTTTATTTTTTGTGTGTATTTTAATAGGCGTCGTGTAGGAATGGTGTCTGGGGACACGAAACGTCTTAAACCAGCTGTTTTCCCGCGACTCCGCCCCTGTAAATTATAGTCTATGTCACCAGCGTATAATATAGCTAATAAAGTATACGTATAAAACCCTTGTAGCTACCCGTAGGTGAAAGCATATTTAAAATAGGCTCCGTAGTTTCAGAGAATATTCAAAACAAATAAACAATAAAGTCCTTTCCTCTTCATGATTTTCGTATAGATTGAGATATCACTGAGCTTTGTGTATAAGGCTTATTTATTTAGTCTGATTTTTAATTTAACATAGTACTTATTTATTCTTCATATACTTGCAACCACAGAACATAGCTTGCAACTCTAAAAGTGCAGAACAGCGCCTTTCGTGTCATTCTGCTCATTCATGAATAATATAGGAGCCTTTGCTGGTGAATAATGGCTTAGTTGTTTTCTTTTTTTTAATTTACTAATGATTTTGATAATATCAACAATGATATTATCAAAATCATTGTTGATATTACAACTACTGACCGTGTGATTAATAATGTCCTTCTTTATTGAAAGAAAATTAAAGTTGTTCACTTGATTATACAATTTGATGTGCTCTTTATTAGAAAAATTTGTAGCTATTTGCAGGGCTTTGAGTGGTTAAAGTACTGTAATGGATTCTCTATTGTTTGTTACATTTTTAGAACAAAACAAAGACAGCTTTGGCTCCATCAGATTATAAAGTGAACGCTTGGATACAATGTCGATGAAGCGAAGGAGAGAGAGCAGAGTTTTAACACTTTACCGTCCTGCAATTTTGAAGGAAAAGCTTTTAAAGCGAACAGTTTTTTTAATTAATAATGTTAAAATAAAAAAAAACACAATTACTGTTATTTTCGTAGTTTTCTAGTGAATAAACCACCTACCACTATATAAAAGAAACTTCTATGAAACCTGATTTATTCTTTGCAACGATCCTTTATAATATAATTTACAAACCATTCAGAATTATCTTGGGTAAAAATTTGGAAAATAGCGGATAATGAATTTTCATACAGTGTTATTGTTTTTATATGTAGGAATAATGAGAAATTTTTGCCTCTGTTTTGAGGTTAATAATAACGTACTTTCAGGGTGAGTGTAGTATAAAAGCTTTTGTATACCTACTGAATTTATTATTATAACTCCTTAAAGAAAACGTAGAAAGTTTTTATTCTGTATATTGCCCCGTGCAAATCCGATCAAAGAAATGGGTATTGCTATTCAAGTATTACTCGTACGAATGAACATTACACCTGAAGGCATAATCTATTTCTCCGAAAACGAAATTTCTTAAATCCTAATACCTATAACGCCAAAGAAACGCACTTTTGATAATTCATAATACAAGGGAGGTAGGTCATGATGCTTCTGATGCACAGACAAGCTTTGCAGATATGATTTTAACAAAATTTTAGGAATGATTCGAAATTTCCCAATTTTCGTTCGAGTACAAATAGAATAGGCCCTCAAATAACTATAACTAATGACAAATAGGTGTCAAACTAATTCGTACGAGTTATAGGTAACGGCAAGTCGTAACCTGTCACTTTTTGGTTCAAATTAGTGACCCAAAAATCAGTATCCCATTTGATTGTCGGTGTGTATTGTAACATTTAATTTGTCAAACACGAAGTTTCGATCTATCACCTTCTGATTACTTCAATCTTTGTTCAGCCCCTATGAAGTGCTTCTGTTACATATACAAAAAATGTTGGTAATGTACAATATTTTACGGAGCCCGTATTTGAATCTGTTAATTACTGTATGTTTACTTTGGACGCTGCTAAGAGGCTCAAACAGTAATAATATACTGTTTCATCGGCCTCGCGATATTTCTAAGTTTTGCTGTGACAGCTGCATGTGTCGCTTACAAGTAAGTAAGTTTTTTCATTTGTTTGGTTAACAAACGATAAATAAAACAAAGGATAAACAAAGGTCTAATATAACGTCTAATATATTAACGTCCGATATCATAAAAATAAGCTGTGAATATAATTTCAAAAATGTTAATAATGTTATTAGGTGTTTGAAAATATTTAAAGATGTTTTGTAATTACGTATATTAATACCTGTAAGTATTTTTATTGAAAATAGTGTTATGGAGCGCAGTGGTGCAATATTTCGTCTACCCGTTAGTAGGTGGCATTATGTGGCGTTAGGTATCATTTGAATCGCGCTAACACCGTTGAACTGACGTGTGTCATATAGATATACGGCGTGCGAGAGAGGGATGGTCTAACACAAGAGTCTTGTCTGCTTGAGGAACAGTTGCGACGTGATAAGGACGATCACAATAATCGTATGCGGGAGATGGATAAAACGGCTAAGAAGGAGAAAACGGAAAGAGACTGTGGAAATTTAAAGTAATGCCGTTTGGTTTATGAAATGCATCTGCAACTTTTGAGAGATTGATGAAACTTGTGCTCTCTAGATTGATTGGGGACGACTGCCTTGTATACTAAGATGACACTATCACCATAGGGTGCACGTTCCAGGACAAACTGGAGAAAGTACGAGCTAAGATCCGTAGGGCAAAACTCAAGCTAAGTCCTAAGAAGTGTGCCTTATTTAAGCGGCAGGTTAACTTCATAGACCACGTGGTATCTGAAGCCGATGTTTAGACCGACCCGACTAAGATAATCGCCGACAAAAACTAGACATCCCCTAAGGACAAGATGCAGGTTTGCAAGAGCATTTCTCGGATTGTCCTCATACTACCGACGGTTCAGGAGAAATTTTGCAGATGTTGCCAAAACTACATAACCTAAGTAAGCTGACATAAGAAGCGAACCTTCCGTTGGGACGAGAGCTGTGACGTAACATTCTAAGAGTGGAAGCAGTGATTGTGTAATGCTCCTATTTAGGGATATCCAGAATCACTGGTGTTTTATCACAGGACAAACAAGACCACGAGGTTGTGATAGCTTACATCAGTAAAGCATTATCCAAGCCAGAAAAGAACTTCTGCGTTACAAGATAATAATTTCTAGCTGTAGTAAAAACATTAGCATTAACAATACTCGTCGCCTACCCGTTATTTGTTTCGTCTATCCGTTACTAGATGGCATTAGGTGTCATTTGAATCGGGCTAACACAGTCGAAACTACGTATGTCATATAGATATACGGCGTGCAAGAGAGGAACGATCATTGGGGAAGAAAACGACGGGTAGCTGTTCTAGAACTTTTTGCTAATTCCTCGAATACACCGATAGGGTCAATCGAGGCCCCTATAAATACGCGATGGGCTATCCGTCCCGGCATTAATCAGTGATCAAACGATCTGGAAGCAAGAGCGAATACAAGTACTCGAAGCGAAAACTAGTGCGCTGAACGATCTAGTGTTGTGAAGTGATCATTGTGAAGTGAAATAGTGAAATTAAAGTGTGTATTTTGTTATTAGTTTATTTTTGTAATTTTGTTGATTAAATAAAGTCGGATAGTGAATTTAATTGGCGTTGATTTTGTACAATACGTAAAAGTCAAAACGTCAAATTTCAGGTAAATTACTTTAGATTACAGACAAGAAAAATGAGGTAACAAAGTCACTGTTCTTTATTTTCCCCAACTAATGGAGGATGCATTAGCGTTCTTTGTTCTCAACATTCCCAAAACTTTGAAGTATATGTATCGCGTAAACACTCCCAAGTTTTCTTTATCTTATTTTGGACTTGTTCTATATATTCAAAGTTTCGAAGATCTCCTATTTCTTTAGGAACTCCTGTAGATTGACGAACTTAAATTCGTTATACAAAATTGATTAAAAATAAAGTATTTAATTATCGTTGGCATAGGTATGATAAGAAAGGTATCTTAAATATTAATGATAAAGTTTAAAACATATCTCTAGTAGGTATCTTTTATATCCGTAAGGTTATTTAAAAAGAAAAAAATACTTAAATAACTGTCCAAATGCGAGTACGGCTCGTGCGAGAAGGGTTCCTAAAAGGAAACGAGCAAAAAAAACACGTTTGTTGTATGAGAGCCCCCCTTTAATAGTTATTTTACTCTGCCTTTTAGTGTTTGTTGTTCAGCAACAGGAATATATCGTCTGTGATAGTTTCATCATGTTTCGCGAGATATATTCGCTGAGGTGTATTTTGTTTAATATTGTTCTATGAATATTAACTTTTTGAGTGAATTTGTGCAAGCAGACAAGCGCGCATAGACGCGGAGCTTAACAACACAGCGTGGAGGGTGAGGCCTGAAGAAGTGCTCGTGGAAGTCGGCACAGGACTCGGTGCTAGTCCAGCTCTGCACAGCATCAACGAGGTCCTGAAGGTATTCCGAGACTTCTTGTAAGGATTTGTAGCAAATTTACTATTCTATTTCTAATACCACTCACAGTTTTGTTGCGGTGTTATGACCTTAATATCAGACGTAATGTTTCTACCACTTTAATTGCCATGCGTTAAGAATGCGTAAAAAGCTGAAGAGAAAAGGATTTTATTAAAGATACAAATTCGGCTATATTTGGTTGCAGACAGATGAATTTTAATTATAAATATTATACAATACATAATTATATTAGACAAAAGCAAATATGAGACCGTCTTCCAATTTTGTTGTTCTTTAAAGACACAGCATAGAACTTAGCATCGAACACAGCGCTGCTATAACATAAGAAGTTCAATGACATAAAATATTTATTACCTTCTGATGTTGTTTTTTAACATTGCCGATTGTAAAAGCATCTAGGTTATGGAAATTTACCATGCAGCTCATTATGCTCATGCAGCTCATTTGTGCGAAATTATGATAAAAAACATCTTTTTTAAAACAACCTTTTGTTGGACTAGAGATTTATTATAAGCGAATAAAACAAGCATAAGCTCAACAGTTCCTATGATCACCTTCCAGCTCCAACATCAGATAAGCTCCATTACATATTAATATCGCATTGTCATGCAATTTATATGTGTATGCAAAATAAACGCTTGAACTTTAAAGTAACTTACATATTTATTAATTTTCACTTAAAATGCGAAAAAACAGATTTTAGAGGTCATTTCATATTTTACTCTATAAAATTTTGGAAGCTGTTAAGTACACCAGTCTTATAAACAGTCACCTAGGTAGTATAATAGTTTTCATTGTGCATTTGTTACCCAGTGTTGGAATACGTTTTTGATACGAAAACGCAAATTTCCATTTTACTATAAGTATAATGTAAAAGACTTAAAAGTGGCATGATATAATCAGTGTACCTAAAATCAAAAATTAAAATGAAACACAATAGATATATCTTCTCCATTCATAATGAAAAATTCAGGTTGTTCTTCGTCGAACTTTACGTGTAAGTCCGATCCTTTATCCTGAGTAAATAGGGTCTATTAATAAATAGCCGTCAGGTGACAAGGTTAATTTATGAATTGGTCGTTTTCAAAGAAAAAGAAAGTTTGTTTAGAAGTAAGTCCGTCTTAGTTAGAAAGGTGTTGCTTCTAAGACGACTTTCTGATATATTTTGCTTTTGTTCAGTCTAACAGTTTCCATAATTTTGATAAAATGAAGTAAAACGAATTGAAACAATTTAGAGTTTCATCAAAATGTAAAAAAGACATTTTGGTTAAACCTTTAGAATGTTCAAAAGATGTTTGATCAAACGAGAAGGAAGTAATAAGATAAAATTTAAATATTTTGTTGAAATGCCATTTCGGAACAAAGAAAAGTCAATTTAATCACTTTATTTAATAGCTAAAGTGAGACATAATGGTATGCTTTCATGTAACTTAATTAAAAATCTTGATAAAAATACGTATTAGTTTATTTCCCCAGATATAAAATTATGTTACTGTATATCAACACTTTAATATTACCTGAACTAGTTCTAATTTCCTATAGTGGATACCTTTAGTCCCAACAGACATTACATAATTAATTACAAGTGTTTATAGTTATCTATCACATAATTGGACCTCCCGATGGACACTCCCAGTGTTTATTCCTGTTCGTCAATTAAGTTCTATTGCTTCGGAAATTACGATCGAACTCAATAGCGTCTGTAAATCGTAAACGAGAAAACGACGTCTGTATTTCGATTTTTGAAGTTGATAATCGTTTAATACCGTTTCTTTTTTATAAAACTTAAGAGTGCACGTGAATCAAAATAATTAATTCAACATTATAGTCAAGGACCAAATAAATTGCCAAAACTTTAATGACTTAAGCCTCGATATAAAATAAATTACAGACTTATCCCTAAAATTCAATTAGGTTATATTCCGTTTGTTTCATTAAAGAGAAGATTGGTTTTGCTAGGAATAGAGTAGAGAATCGCTGTGTAGCCGAGGTGGTATTGTATAAATTGAATATTATATAAATAATTTTAGACTTTATTACGTTTCAATAAAAAATCTAGTACTTTAAAAGGCGGGTCATAAAAGTTTTATTTGAAATTGACAAAATTTCTAAAATTCAACTTGAAATATGTGCCCGTTATTGATAAATTAGCTGTCCTGTCGTGCTATTCTGTTATAACATTAGCCTCGAACTCAACGTCTAGCCCAGCGCTGTCATAGTATAGAGGCTTAATCAAATAATAATTATATACTTCAAAAGGTAATAACGATTCAATTTCATTACATTTCTGTGCTGTGACAATGTTATACTTGGCATCAAGTTCGAAGCTGATTTAATTACAAAATAGCATACCTGTGGCCACCCAATCAGGCGAACTCAAACTCTTTAAAGTATTTTAAACATCCCACAACAATATAAAAACAATATTAAACTTTCTTAAAAATCGTTCAATACTTCTTTCATAAAGAAGATAAATTGAAATATTAGAATCTTCTAAGAAAGTTGTTTTTATATCTCATTAGCTGTCTTTGGGTTGGAGCGCTCGCGGCAGTAATGGCGCCACTTCCGGTGTGAACACCCCGTCTTTGAACCTCGCGACCTTCACCGTCGGCCTTTACAAGGGAAACAGGGTCGCCGTCAAGAAGATTCACAGGAAGAAGCTGGACTTGAACAAAAAGTTGTTATGGGAAATCAAACAGGTATCCGGGAAGCATTACTTTGTTTTGATTAATTATCATAAGTAGCTGCGACCAATTCATCTTTAGCACTACCAAGAAATCTATAAGCAAATTAAATTTACACAAAAGAAACAGCATGAATTGGCGGGTTGAAAGATTGGGTTATTCAGGACTTTGCGACATACGAGTTTCTTTGACATTTGAGATGCATACCTATATGTATGTAATAAGGAATAAAGGGTTTAACAAAATCTTTACTATCAATAATTCGTCTGGGAAGTTCTTTATTTCTTCCATTCTTTAATTTTTAGGGTTTCTTGTTCTAATTTATACAAACATATCGACGCTGGAAAGCAAACACGTAGTAACCCGCAAAACCAAAATTGTTCTTTAGAGCAGAAAAACTTAAATTTTTTTCCATAAATAATTCCTATAAAAGTCCATGGTAACAAATTAGGTGTTCCTTAGTCAATTTATACGGAAAGAAGATATTTTTTCTTGGAAAAATATAAAGATTTTCCATTCTAAATATCCAATTTCGTTTTGCAGGTTACTACGTGTTTGCTTTCCAGCGTCGATATATAGGTTCACTATATAGGACACACTTCGGTATGTCCGTGTCACAGCTAATTTACTTTGAACTAAAGGGTTGATTAATTTGAAATTTGGATCACTTCTATAGGTCGGTGACCCAAAGACGAATGTGTAACGTAAATAAATAAATTTCTTCGGGGGGTAAATAAAAACCATTTTATTTATTTATATTGTGCCATTATTTCAAATGAATATACTTGGTGTCATGTACATTTTTAACTAATTTTGAAATTAAATAGTTTTTATGTTATTTATTACAGTAGGTTAAAATTTACCTTAGTATTACCAATGATATCAGAAACAACTGAGCTTAATATTTTGATAATTTTAAACACGATAACCTACATTGGTATAAGAATAATAAGTATTTCTTACATAAAAAGCTCTGTCTACGAGTTCCCTTTTTAAGGATATATATATAATAGAGATAATAATAGCGGAACTCCCCATGTACTCATAAGCGTGCGGTTCTGTGTGAGGTCGTTGATTAAAACTTCTCAAGCAACTTGTTTCAAACTATTCTTCGTAGACTCATTAATTATTATTTATGATTAAATTAGCAATTTAGAACCTCGTATGGCTAGGCACACAGTGGTAGGGATGTTTATTTAAAAAATACATCGATATTTTTTATGATGCATAAAAAAACATGTTTGGATGAGTATAAATCTATACTGTATGCTTAGTTAATACTTACAACTATGGTTAGTCTATGAAATGAATTTTAACGGAAACTTAAAAGCGTCGTGTTGTGTTGTTAGTAGAGATTTTAGTTACGACATTTTCTTGGATATAAGGGAATTAGTAATGTCAAATACGATAACAATGCGAAAACACGGCATTTCCCCGAGTACTCCCTAGAGATTTTATGAAACTATGTGCTATTTCTTCGTATATTGAATGAAATACATCAACATATAGTAAAAGATCAAGTGGTAAAAACGACCTAAAAACGTTTGAATCATTCAGTTGTATGTTTCTATTTGTCAATCGACTCCAGTACTACATTTGAAACGTTTTCAGTTCAAATTAAGTTTTAAGAAATATCTCACAAATTGCCAGATCTATACTAATATTATAAAGAGGTAAATTGTCAAACTTTTTTTGTTTGTTTGTAGGCTGAAATCTTCGGAAATCTTGATCATATTATAAAAACTCTTTCACCTACGGGAAGCTTTATCATACGTAGGTGATATAGCTTATAATTTACGCGGGCGAAAGAGCTACTTGTAGATCGATTTCATTTAGAAGAAACATCTAATCCAACCTTTTTGATTCCACTAACGGGCTTTCATTTAATTTTTCATTTAAAAGGAATAACTATCCGTCTTAAATAGGATACCCAAATTACCCATGATTTTCTTCATCTGAGCTCTCTGATTGAAGGCACGCAACGTCTCTCACGAGAACACGGCGCGCTTCATCGGTGCTTGTGTCGATTGTCCTCTTGTGTTCGTGCTCACTGAATACTGTCCAAAGGGCTCGCTCAAGGACGTCCTAGCTAACGAAGAGCTCCAGCTAGACTGGAACTTTAGAACATCACTGGTACACGACATCGTGCAGGTGAGGGTAGATCTTTTTGTTATCGAATCTGGAAAGGATTTTTTATATCATACTTAAATTTTTAATGATAAAAGGATGTACTGACATTTTATATTACTATACAATCTTGCATTCACTGATTACAATAGTAGTTGATTTTTGCAAATGGGGACCTGGTGATTTGCAATACAGGCTAATCCCATTTCAAACACCAGCTCGTCACAGTATCAACATTAAGAATATTTACTTATGAACAAAATGCAATGTAAGTTTTTGTGAGGACAATAAATAAATAAATAATAATTTTTTTATATTAACAAAACATGAAAATCGTATTTTTCACTAAAATACTCCCCTGAACACTAATAATGAAGTAACAAGTGAATATACTTGAAAATTCGCACGTGTCGTTTGATCTCCAGTAGCTTAGATGGAAAAGCACTTCCGTCATTAGTGACTAGGTTGATATTTGGAACAACTTTTTCCAAGTATTTTTCTAAAATAATAGGGGTTTTTATTGATATATTATATGCTGAATATACTAAAAATCGGAAAGGTGCCCGTATTGGTGTTATTTATCGCATATTTTTTAAAATGTGTATTTTTAAAAATAAATAGCTAGGGTAACTCATACGTAAACAATTAACCTAATACAAAGCTCAATGACAATATTTTCCATTTAAAGTAGTAAAAACATTTAACACGCCTATATAAGGAAAATGTAATATCATTTATTACTGTATTTGCTTAATGAATTAGTTAGGATCATTGAAGGGAATTTACATAACAGCATGTCACACGTTGATTAGGGTATGTGTTACCTTCATGCCGGGCTTGGTGCGCACGGCAAACTCCGCTCTTCGAACTGCCTCATCGATGGACGCTTCGTTCTCAAGATATCCGACTACGGCCTCAACACCCTCTGCACACCCACCGATTTGATTAAGGACGACACATACTATTACAGTAAATATCCTGAAAATTAATTCGTTTTGTGATACAGATATAGCTACTGTGGCAAAATTACACGTGAATCATGTTACAGTGGGAAGGGAACAAGGATGGTGTGTAATTAAACTAATTACTGTGTACAGCCAATAGCACATCTAATTATACAAACCTGTGAAATTTTACGAGTCATTTTTAAATCTAATACTGTTAAGAATACAATTCAGATTTTTTTTTTTACATTAGTAGTAATTTGTTGATGTGCAGTGCTCCTCTGTCAAAGAAATGTTGCAGTGAACTGGGATAGGAAAGTTGGCTTGTCGGAATAGAAAAAATACAATCTAATACAATATAATTTATACAATCTCTTTAATAAAATTTGGCAATACTGTTTGGAAGTACATAATTATAGTTTGATGTTTACACATCACTTTTTCTTCTTGATTTTAATACAACACTTTGGCTAACGGTTTAAATTTTGCTATTTTTGTATGTCTTAGTATATTTATTACAAGATAATCCTTACGGTTTAGACTACATCATTCATTTGCTTACTCTTGTTCCGATTATTTTGAGTGCATGCATTTTTATTCCATGCTTTATAATTAGCTATCATCTCAAAATTCATAATTCTTTTTGCTCATCGTCTTTCTCACAGTCTATCTTTCCTCTTTTTTGATCTTCTATTACTAAATACTACATAAAAAGGTATTAAAGAATTGATTATTTTTGGGCAACTTCTCTATATAATTTAAAGCTTATAGAATGCTAATACAGTTTAAAATCCCTCGTGTAGAACTATTGTGGACGGCCCCAGAACTGGTGACGGGCAGCGTGTATCCTGGCGCGATAGCGTCGCTAAAAGGCGACGTTTATAGCTTTGGAATTATCCTGGAGGAGATTGTCCTGAGGGCAGGCCCGTTCCATCACTACACATCCACCATGTGTAACAAAGGTTTCATAATACACTTCACAATACTTATTCTTTTTAATTTGTAACTAAAATCATAAATTATGATATTCCGATTATAGGTTGTTCACACTTTTGCCACTGAGCAAAAATTAAGAGAGTTTGTTTGGGAGGTGTTAATGCATCTGCCGTATAATACTTTAGATTTCCACCTGTTTCGGTCTCTTCAGAATTCTTTAGGCAGTGTCAGGTTAACATCGCGAAGGTTGCCAAAACCACTTGTAGCGGTTTTTTGAACAGAAGCCCCAAAATTTCTATAGCAATGGTATTATGTCCCTATCTACAACATGGCAAAAAGATATCGAACGAAATTAATTTACATTTAACTAAAGTATGGAGGTTAAAGTAAATAAATTTTATTAAAAATGTTTTAAATTTATCTATTTATCATAAACTTTCCCCAACTTAATATTAGAAAAAATGTTTAAAATAAAATATTGTTTTTTGAAATTATTAATAAGAACATGAAAATGAAGCTCGAAGTATAAAAAAATGAGCAGTGGTGTTAAACACGGATGAACCTAGCTGACGAACCGGCCACACACTAGAAGTGTCCTCCCGAGGCCACAAAAACACGGTCGAATAGATCTATTGGGTAGATTTTGAGACAGATACTGAAACAAAGTGACGCGATTTCGTTCACATCTATATTAGTCCACGCGACTTCACTGAACTTTAGTATTTGCTTTTGTGTGTTTGGATTGCTGTGAAAAACATGCCATAGTTTGGTTGCAACACAAAATATTTTTTTGATTTCTTATATTAATTCTTGCAATGCATGTGTTGCGATATAAATAAATGCTTTATAGTCATAGCGGCAGAAGTAAGCCGTTTCTGTTTTAATCTCAGAAAAATGGAAAACAAAAACCTCCTTCCGAGAATATGTTGACATTACTTATTAAGCATGCTTGGTCGCACCTGAGGGAAAATTTCAGGAGCCTATCCGTTCCTTTGTATTATTCAGATATCGTTTTGCGAGTATGTGCTCGTGAATCGCCGCCGTTCCGTCCGGCCGTGTGCGTGAGTGAAGTGGGTGCGGCCGGTGGTGGGGGGAACGCGGCTGCTGAGCTGCTGGAACTGGCCGCCCGGTGCTGGGCCGAGGCACCAGACGATCGACCCACCTTCGACGCCATCAATGTTAATTATATAAAGTAAGTATAGTAATTCCCAACGAATAAAAGATCCTGAGATCTTAATTTCAAAACTAGGTTTAGATCTCGCTTTGTATGTCATGCAGTGGTTTCCATGAAGGTATGTTCCTCCAAACAAATGTTCCTCCTATTACAATCTAATTATTTGAATATGTCGCAGCTACAATGAAAATGCTGTGCTTAACATAGAGCTTAATGATTTTCACTTTTTATTTCGTTACTAAAAAAACCGTGAGTGTTTTTCGCTTAATTAAGAAAGAAATGGAATGATAAATAAAATCGTTATTTAAGTATATCTCATTATTATATTTTTAAAGTTTTTAAAATTTAAATAAATATTTTCTTTTTCATTTAAATTTTACAAACATTTTCAAATATATGACATAAAAACATATATGACAATATAAATTACATCTAAATTTTCTGGGTTAAAGTTGAGATGTAATTTATATTGTCATATACGTGTTTATGTTTTATGACTCTAATCTGTTTTGTGTGGCTAATAAATAAATAAATATGGTGAATCCGCGAACATGCTCTCAGTGCTCTCAGAAATAGTGAACGCTACATCCGTAGTAACGGTGTAGAGCTGAACTTGACAAATTCCAAAAGAAGCAGACAGGCTACCGTTGCATGCGCGCAGATTCAACAGTTCCAAACAGTTTAAATTCCATGCAAACATGGCCATTAATAATTGTGTAAAGATCTGGATTTCCTTTAGCACAAAGTAAATTGCGCTCCGCCGCAACCCGGTTGATGGATATAGTACATTATTCTAAACTGTTACATTAACATCATCGAAGGGGCTACTGTGATAACCTGATGGATGATCTGTTGCGGCGTATGGAGCAATATGCCAACAACCTGGAGACTTTAGTGGAAGAAAAGACGGAACAACTTTCTTTGGAAAAAAGGCGGTCTGAGGAGTTACTTTATCAAGTTTTACCAAGGTAAGCAATACAACGTAGTAATATCGTAAAATCTAGTATTTTTATTTAAACAATCAATTTTAAATTAACATTAATTTGAAACAAGTACTTAGCGAAGCCAGGATATAGTTTGAGTTTATAATATAAAGAGCTGCTTAAATATAATTATATTTATTTTACGCTACCAAAGTGTTATATATATTTTTTTTCTAAATTTGGTAGAGAAAATTTTATGAAAGATCACTTTTTAACCCCCCACGCAAAAAGAGGGGTGTTATAAGTTTGACGTATTCGTATGTGCGTCTGTCTGTGGCATCATAGGTCCCGAACGCATGGCAAGCGATTTCAATTTAGTCTTTTTCTTTTAATTAAAGATGACTTACTTGCGAGTGTCCTTAGACATGTTTGATGAAAATCGGTTGAGCCGTTTAAAAGTTGTAGAGGCTGAAAGTGGGGAAGAATAACCGAATATCTGCAAATAAACTAGAAGGGGTTATCAAATGAAAGCGCACTGAAAGAGAATATTGATGACTTAAGCGAGAGTGTTCTTAGCTTTGGTTGATGAGAAAATTATTATATTAAAGAATTAAAGACTAATATAAACTTTAAGTAACAATTATTAGTTATAGAAACAAAAACTATGTAATTAATAAGTTATAATAGCTTGACTTTAAATGGAATCTTACCTTTAATATACATTTGAAAAATTTTGACAGGAATCTACATTATAATAAGTATGTACCTTTAAAAAGTATAAAATAAACAATACGTCACCATTTTTTTTTTTGAATTATTAATACATATTTAGGTACTTTAAGATTGAGTTTCTTTATTTTTTTTTACATTTTATTTAAGGGAACTTAGGTCTTTGTTTCGGGGTTTTTTAATTTTTGATTCATATGTAACTGTCTTGAGATAGCCTCTGGAATTGTAAGAGAATTTATATCATAGTTCAGATAAGGTTTTATCCTCAGGTAGAGAAAACTAATTAACTAATTAATGTGATTAAGCAAATGAGGGTAGGTACATACTCAAGTAATTAGTATATCTCAAGGAATCGAATTTCGTCGTGGTCAGTTGCTTTGACAATTTTCTTTGAATATAGTGAATCGTCATGCCTCATCGTTAGCCCATCAAAAAGAATTTAAGGTCATAATAAAGACAGTGGGGGTCAAGTGCGGATTTGTGCAAATGGTAACTTAATGGTTTTATTACTACCGAAGGGGGAAGAGTCGGAGATTTATTTTTCTCTCACAAATAAAAAGACTTATTTTTGGGGAAGCAAGAAACGTATATGTGATATGAATAATGGCTTAAATAGTGAAATACATATCAGTAGGTATATTAAGACACAAAGCAAAGTTTGGCTATTGGTAGAATTAAAGTTTATATAGAGAAGAATTGGAAAATGCAAATAATTTTTTCCTAATAATGCTAACTTTAAACACACATTACATAAAAATAACAATTACACACTACCACGAAACATTGCACAGAGTATTTTGCGCTTGACACATTGGTCCAATATTAATTTTATTTAGTCTAATTTGGATAAATGGGTGACCACTAGCATTAATAAATGAAAATGAAAATAAAACACAGAAAACAATAGAAATATAAAAAAAAATACAATACAATGCCTTTGTAATTGTTGCTATCCAATTAATTTTGAAAGCCTTATAGAAATTGCTTTAACCTATTTCGAGTGAGCGATTGAAAATGAAGCGGATAATTGCTTGCCTTAATTGAAGTATAACACTGTTCTTTATTTATATAATTATTAGGGCGTGGGTGTCGTGAACCAGACTAAAAACCGGTCACTAATGGAAAATATTGTTGGTATTTGTTTATTATGCAATCTAAGTGTAGTAATTTTCGAGTAGCTGTTTTGAAGCGACTTAACTCGCGAGAATTATAGCGTATGTCACCCGCGTATGACGTGGCTTCATGTAGGCGAAGGCGTTTTAATGGATGATTTTTGCAGAATAACTATATATAATAATTATATAAATATTACAGGGGGTTTCTTTTGTTTCTCTAGCTATTTTAGTAATTCTTTATGGGCAAATGGAAAGGCTAGCGAATGCTTATTACTGTTACCAATTAATAATGAACACTTTCAATATGGAAATATTCTAATGTAAGTGTTTAAAGTTATAAAATGATAATTAATAAATCCTAATAAGGGAATAAATAACGAATTTTTGGACCACGAATATCAAGCTTCACATGTATATGCAACAAAGGTACCCATAGTTATTTATAAAAAATGTCATAAAAGTTATTGTTAATGAGCTGACCCTAGACGACGTTGAATGAGGCGTGAGCAACATCACCCTTGTTCCCAGAATATCAATCGTTTAAGTGAATTATTTATTACATCCCTTCAGCATTCCTCAGCTATTAGTAAAATATTATCAATCAACAAAAATACAGAAAGAATTTTGAACTATTGTTAGACTTAAAGCCATTCTCCGAAACGGCGATCCTGACTTTCACACGTCCTGGTCTGGTCAAGAATTCAATATTTACTTAATAAACATGTTTTATTTTTACGTTCACAGCTACCTATAATGTTAATTGTTTTTTTAATATATATATAACAATTTTATATAAAATATATATATTTTTTTTTAATACCTGCCAATGTTTGTTATGAATTGACGTTTTAATAAAATGTTCAATTGATTGAATCGAATTGAAATATTGACATTTTAAATCAACTTACTATAATAAATCACCCCAAAGTAAAAGTCATCGCCTGGTTAATAAGATTAATAAGACACGCACACACATTCACCATCGAAACACATTCTATTACACGTGTCACCTCTGGCCCATCGGAACACATCCGATTTCAATTTTAATAAAAACAAATATCCTGTATCTGTTATAAAAATATTATAGAAAGTTCCAGGTCTATATCGTAAAATTATGAACGAGTAAAGAGGTGTTTTTATGATTTTTTTTTTTTATATCAACGACTCTGTAGTTTATTTGTTTCTGTCGATTAATGTTCTGTTTTTTTCTGCCATAACGTAGCATTGCGGGGAGTTAGGGCGACTGTGTTTCTGAATTATGATAATATAAGGAATGCGTAAAATCATACGTGATACATAATTCAATAATACGTCTTATTGAACTGTGTTACATTAACGAATTACGAGTATGTTACTGACTGTAGTTATAAAAAGCAAAATTATTAGACATCAGTACTGTAGTGCCAGATTTCTAAGAGGAATCCAAATGATAGTATGGGTAGTATGGGTATCTATCTATATCTTCACGCTACATCCCTTGCGGGGTAGGCAGAGAGGACCGAACGCCAAAATGTGCACTCCGTCACATCTGACATCTTTCATTATGCCTCTACTGCAGCTTTCTCAGGGTATGGACTCTAAGTGTTCATACTATGACTCGCCGATTTTGTATCTTCGATGATAAACAATTTTAATAAAAACGAATATCCTGTATCTGTAGAACGTAAGTTCCAGGTCTATTATGATTATTATTTTATGATTTTTTTATATCAACGACTCTGTAGTTTATTTGCGATTTTAAAAATTCTTTCATCTACGGGAACCTCATATGATGGTGATATATGTAGGTATAAATGAAAGCAGCTAGTATATAGTAAAATGAATATTTAACTCCGTTAGACCAGTAGCGCAGCAGCTTATGGCCGGTGAAATGGTACAGCCGGAGAGCTTCGAGTGCGTCACGGTATACTTCAGCGACATCGTCGGCTTTACCGAGCTCTGCGCCGCCTCCACTCCTATACAGGTCGTGGATCTCCTCAACGACCTGTACAGTACTTTTGACAGGATCATTGGTTTCTACGACGTTTACAAGGTTAGTTTATGTTTGACAAAAATCCAGCTCTCTTACAAGAAACTTCATCTATAATAACACTGTCGTATACAACCTGTTTTTGATGACGCGGTCCACAAGCAAAGATTATTTAGGCCTCAATAAAAGAAACGAAATTAAAGGATAACTTAGTAAGTAGATAGGCTCTTTAGGTATTCAAGTTTAGCTATAAAAAATTTAACCGTGATTTTGTATATTTTTGGTACTCAGAATACTTTATGAAAACTATTAAGATATACATATTTAAATTTAATAGCTAGGCAGTTGATAAACGACTTCAAGAGGGCGAATCTATTTGTCTCAGGTTAAGTATAGCTGATCTAGGTTCAAATCTACCTTCATATCTAGATTATGTAGAAAACACGAATAATAAAAAGATTTTTTTACTTCGATAAATAGGTATGTATGTTAATTGTCTAGTTTGTGTGTCTATGGAAATGTTTTTAATGTTTTCTGTACTGTCTCATATTATTTTTTTAACATTCATTTTTTAAATAATTTTTATTTGTAAATAATAAACTGAACAACCGAATAAATAATTTCGATTCAAAAGTACTTTTAAGAAGTCTATTTGAATAAAGATTATTTTGGACTTTGATAAAAAGTACTTCACCAATGGAAATATACAACGTGTCCCAAAATTCAACGATAAGCGGGTGCCAAGAGGTACCCTTGCTCATGTGTACTTATGGAAAAATAAGAAAAAAATCTTATCTTTTTTATTATAAAATTAAATTCGAAATTCTTCGAAAATTTACACCTTTTATGATATTTTCAACTACCACGACCACAACTTCTCAATTATGTTCAATCTTTTTTGGTATCGGATACCTAATTAGCACTACTATTCGCTACAACTCTTTCGAAAATTTTCGAATTTTATTTTATAATAAAAAAGATTAATAAGATATATTTTTTTCTTATTTTTCCATAAGTTCACGTGAGCAGGTCTACCTCTTGGCGCCCGCTTATCGTTGAATTTTGGGACACGTTGTATATTATCACTCACAATGATGTCATTGTTCCAAAGTTCCCAAAATATAGCACTGCAGAATGTTGCTTTAAACCTTATTATTGAGAGAACAGATTTATCCATTAATATATTTTATTAAATAGTCATTATACAACCCATTTTGGAAACACAAAGAGTATCAATTAACATATATAACCTTTTTATACTTCAAAAGCTATTCAAAAACGTTACTAAATGGAAATCTACCTAAAATACAATTTCACAGTGGTAATCTCAATTTTGTACCCATATCCATTAATAATCAAATATAAATTAACTTAGGTACCTCATTAACATGATTTATTACTCACTTCTAAAACTATTCATGCAGGCTCTCAGCACTGAATTTCATTATTATTGGATCTTCTATGTCTGTAGGTATAATTTAACTTTAACCATAATGGAAGTTTCTAGTTGACGATTTACTTAAAGTTTCATTAGAGAGCAACCTTAATAAGAAATGAAAGATATTTTTTTAAACATAATATATTTTCACGTAAATTAACCTTTTTATTTTTCGTTGTAAGTCAAGGAACTGGGAAGACGAATGGTAGTTATAAAAGTAGGATGATTTATATTTACCATCCGAGTTTTCATTTTACGAGCGATTTCACGAGAACAATGCAAGACTTGACAAGTCTCCCACGGCGTGCGGCTTCGATTCCGTCGGCTTTTTTGTTTGTATTTAGTCTAAAGGGTTTTTTTATACAGTCAATCAGCATTACATTATATTTTAGCTATATCGTGAATTTGTAGTTACAAAAATAACAAGAAAGCTGACAATAGAAAGTAAATCAATAAATTATATATACATATTTACTTATATACAAGTAAAGTTTGCATTTGATAATAGGTAATAGAGCAATATACAGATAAAAAATAAGAAAATCCAATTTAAGATTTTGATTATATTGCATTACAAATATACATTAAATACCTACTAATAGTAGATTTGAAAGGAAATTAAGTGTATTTATTTTCTCATTTCAACTTTAGAGCATTATATATAAATAAAATGTAAATTAACGAAAGAAAATTTTGATAATAGAAAAACCGTAAAAAACATTTCTGTCGTAATTTAAAAAGTTAGATTACATTTGTTAAAAGGAAATTTGATTAGAACTTTAGAATTTGCTATTTTTTAAATAAAAAAAAATTTAATACCTGAAATTTAAAAAAAGCTATATGTAACTGCCGCTTAGCTTTACAGTTCTCACCGCTATGCATCAACCAACGATTAGTGATTAACCACTACCAATATTATTAGAAAATAGTATGAGTTAGATGAGAAAAATTGTTATACCACTTCCTTTTACTTCTCCTATATGAAAAACGAGGATGATTCTCCTAAAGTTTTATAATTTTTTAGGTGGAGACTATAGGGGACGCGTACATGGTAGTATCTGGTTTACCGGAGCGTAACGGAGATTTGCATGCGCGTGAAATCTGCCTTATGGCTCTAGCAGTTGTGGAGGCTGTACGGGGATTCGTTGTACGTCACCGGCCTACACATCGACTTGAGGTATATTTTTCTATGTAATTTAAATATTAATATCCTCATTGCTGGAGCACAGATCTTCCCTATTACTAAATATAGCCCAAAGCTACACAGCCCTTTTAATCCACAGCTACACAGGGTAATAGAGAATCACGACCGGTCAAGCGGGGGCACTGGCCCCGGGCGCCAGTGTTAGGGGTGTCAAAATCATCATCATAGACATAGTCTACGACGGGACGAAAATCGTACATTGCAAAAATGTATATATACACATTTATATAAAAAAAGTTCTATTACTTTTCTAAAACCCTTAAATTATAATCATATTGAAAACCGACTGCAATAAATTAAATAGACTAAAACTCTCTAATTTACACTGATTTTACTACTCAAACCTATAATTAATCCAAACATACACACACAAACACAAACATAAGTATGCTAGAGTAATTATGTGTCATACTGTGTATATACACACTGACATGCGCACACACTCATTTGCATGCTCTAATTTTATTTTATTATTGTTTTTTTTTCACAAAGCCAGTGTACTATGTAATAAGTGAAAAATGAAAACAATTGTACTCGTAATAAACGAAATATTAAATGTACCATGGAAGAGCGGACTATTTCTGGTACAGATTGCGGATTGCGAAAGGTCGTGGGTTTATTCCCATCTCAGGGTGCCAGGGACCAAGTGGATTTTTTAAGCATTTTGTATTAAGAATAATTTTCAGTATGGCATTGTGAATGCTAAATTAAACAAAATATATTAATCAGATATTTATAATATCTAAAAGAAATAGCCCATTACAAATGTTAACTTTTTTATATTCCTCGGAATGTTGCCTCGGAATATGATCCTATAATAGTGTGAGTATAATTTTTTTGGAGAAAGATGCTAATTTCGCAGCTTTGATTACATCAGCGTTGAAGTGTTATAAGTTGTAAGATAGTCAAGTTAAGACTTAACTTGACTATAATAATATTCAGATACTTTTTTTAAAGAAAAATGATCGTCTGCGCTTTATTTTTCATATGATTTTTCATCTTTGAAAAATACTGAAAAAACCTCTACCCATTCATAATACGTAACAAGGTTATATATTTTCAAATGTATGTTAATAATTTAGGACAAACACCATAAAGGTCATCAAAATGTTTTGTGAACAATCTTTGTGTAAAATTGTTTAGCTTGACGGTTTGTGTAACGGGCGACGTCTTTTGTTACACTTATTTCCTCGTAAATCTTAATTATTGTGCCATCATAAATGAAATTCAACTACAGATTTTGCGGACTGAATAGATAGTATTTCATTTGGAACAAAGACGAAGTTGTTGATATTAAAATTGGGTAAAAAAAATTGTTTAAATATTAAAACTGAACTTAGAAATGTTTCTGATGAAATCCAATCAAATTACTATTTAAGATTCGTTTTGGCTGTAAAGATGTAGCGCGAAATATCTAATTCTCTGTTTTTTTTTTCTATTGTACAGTGTCCTCGATATTCCATAAAAAGGAACGATGATTAGTAAAATGAAATTTTGACATTTAATACAATTAATTATAATAATGACAGGTACGTGTGGGCGTACACTCGGGGCCGGTGTGTGCGGGTGTGGTGGGCGTTAAAATGCCACATTACTGCCTCTTTGGAGACACCGTGAACACAGCCAGTCGCATGGAATCCACTGGACAACGTAAGTGTCATCATCGTGTCATCTGGAAGACGTCCACCGATCGATAAAGGCCGTTAAAGTCCCACGACGATCACTTCACCAACGCTTATCATTATCATAGTTTCCAACCCTTTGTTTCCCGGTGGGGACGTGGTTATTGCGTCAAAGGACGTTGTTTTAAGGACCGCAATGCATGGAATTAATAGCCTTCGCTTTGTTCTATAACGACTAATTATATGTACCAATCTATGTCCTACAGACTTTGAAAATTGTATTTGTTAATGTTATTTAAATACAATTTTCAAACTTATGTTAAACTGCTTTACTTGCGGAAAATGGCGATAATGTGCTTTCAGATTAAGTTCAACTCTAGAGTGTAACTTTAATCTCGCAACCGATAACTGTGGATGATCTGCGAAGTGGCGACACACGTGTAGAACGATAGTTGCTAATTATTTTCTATTCAAAATGTTTCGTTTCTTATTTGTAGCACTCAGGATACATTTAAGCGAGAACACTCGTGCATTGCTGAATCAGTGGGGCACATTTGTTGTGGAAAGGAGGGGTGAAGTGGAGCTGAAAGGTAGGGGTCGGATGCTGACACACTGGCTGCTCCAATGCTCCGAACCTGAAGCGAGATTGCTGGCACAAAGTCCCCAACCACCCCCTCAGTACCCTATATTGTTCCCTTCTTTACCCCAACCTCCAATTGCCTTACAAGTACCGTACTTAGTTGTAGAACCACCTACATTAGCGGCCTGAAGTCAATTCTTTTACTATAGACTAGTAATTATGATTGTAAATAATGGTAAACTTTACATCAAAGAGTAGATATTAGTCTTTACATTGAATTTTATTTTTCTTCAAAATTATTGTATTTCGAATTAGCATGATACCTGAGAGCCTATTCTACTTGTTCTTATAATTTTGTTAGAATCATATCCGTGAAAATTAAACTCTGTGCACCAGAGGCAGTGTCATGTGTTAGGTCCTACCTCCGTTGCATCATAAATTATCGATTAATGCGTTTCTTTGAAGTTGTATTATTATTTCGATAATAGACGAAATGTCGTTTTTGGACAAACAGAATAGGCCTTAGTACCACTATACTAGGGATGGCGCATGGGTAAAAAAAAAGAAATTATGCCTGGGTAACATTTTTATAGGCACTAAAGAAGAAATACATAGTGCTCATGCGATATTTCAATTATTTCAACTTTATGTATCGCCTTATTTTTTTGAGTACGCAATAAATAAAAAAATATGTTTGGTTAATATTCTTCAATATTATTTATATGATACAACAAAATGTCTTCACTGATACAAGTGATATTTTATATTTTCAAGTTTATGTTTTATGATTTTTAATGTTGTGGACTTTATTTCACCTATCCATCTACGCTCAAATAATGTACCCAATACTGTGCTATTCTGTAAAAATAACCTCAACCTCAACTTCAAGTGCAGTACTGTCACAGCCTGGAATGTCAATGAAATAAAAACTTTATTATCTATTGAAGTAGATGTTATTTGACTGAACCTCTATCCTGTGACAGCGATGTGCTTGACGTTCAGTTAAACGCCTATTTTATTACATAATAGGACTGCTGAATGGGTGGCAGAAAAAAAACTACTCTGATAAGTTACATTTTTTTTTCATCTTTCAGAGAATTTTTAAATTACGTGTAATGTTGTACTCGTAATAGTTAATTAAGATATTAATTTATGTAGTGCTTTGTAATTGTCTTTGACATATTTGTGTTACGATATGGGTGTTATAAAATCAAAATATACTTTAATTAGGTTATAAAATTGATAAAAGATAGTGAGTAGGTACTTAAAAATAACGAAAAACTTAGTAAAATTTGGGATCAAAATACATAAGTTTTCATTTAAAATCATAGATAAAACATTTTTTCTGTTACTGAAAATTAACTAGGAACACAAAATAGGAAGCGTATTTAAAGGTTTAGCAACTTTTTTTGAAGTTCATATAAGATAACTAAATACACATATAAACAAAAGAATATGGCAGAGTCTCCACAGACATTTAACAAGAATAAAATTTATTTTTATGTACCCAAATGTTTTTGAAATTCCAGACCTGTAATATTTTCAATAGGTAATACTATTTTTGACTGATTGCCTCAGATAACTATGATTGGATTTTTTTACTAAAGTTGCAAGTTCCGTAGTTAATAAGTTTAATAAAAGATATATTATAAAATAACTAATATTATAGATTAGAAAGTGTATTTTTTTCTAGTCTTTTCACGTTGGAATGGAACGGAACTTCGTTCTGCTATGATTTTTTTGTTTAAAGTTAGTTTGGAAGCTGAAGAATGATATAGTTTTTTTACAGTGAAAAGTTTTTATTAAATCGACGAAGCTAGTAAATAATAATTTTGAAATTGTCTTCAAGTCTATTTTAAACTTTACGGTTCTCGGGATAAGTGTTAGAATTGAACAATGTCGAACGATTTATGGAGATACTTGAACCGGGTGTTAAATGTTCCGTTGTTAATTTAACATGGAGCGTCGCATAACGACCTTATAACATTTACATTTTACAAGCTGAACGATAGACGTGATGCTCTGATGAATCAACAAGATAAGGCTGCTGTTACACTGATGGATATTTTGTTATTCAATATTTTAATTTTATTGCGATATACAGTAGAATCCGTTTCTTATAACTTCGTTTATATTGACCAATCCCTCAATATTTAGAATCCTTTGGAGGAGTGTGTTATAACTATTCGCTTTTTTGCTTATTATGACATATTTTGTTATTGTAGAATTCTTAGAAACATAGTTCAGTTATAGTGATGTGTCTATTTATTGGGACTGTCCGGGCCTCTTTCTGACAGCGAAAATATGTTTTTTTTAAGAATATGATGATTCTTACGCTTTGTTTGATGTAGTCATCATTTTCTTTCAATGTCTTTACATAAACGGATTCGGAAAAAGAATGGTAATATTTCCTCCTTGTTGGCACTCTTACATTTTAATTGCGAGATGCGCCGAATATTCATTTGGTATTCAGCGTATTCGGCATCTTTTTACCTATTTGAATTCGGCTGAATTTCGGTTTTGGTGCCGTATATTTAGTTCGAGTATTCTTATTTTCTTGGCTACAAGACACGGTTAAGTACTAAAAACAATAATTACTACATAAGATTTATGTTATATTATAAGTCACATCAATCCTTTGAATAATGTGTTCAATAAAGCTAATTAAAGTAAAGAAATTAATTTTCAAATGAACATTTTTTTTTAAACTGTTTTATGTGGCAAACCAGTGAAATGGTAAACCGATTAATTCGGCTGGATATCCGGTTTGGTAAAAGTTAAACCGAATAATTTTCGGTATTCGGTAAAACCACTATTCGTCATATCTCTAATATTAATAAAGTCTTCTTAAAATTTAAAAAAGTGCTATAATCTAAAAAGATTTACATAATTTTCACATGTGTAACAAAACACTGTGTGTGTGCTGCTTGTTTAATAGTAGTAGGATTATGTGGAACACGAGATAGTATAAAGATACGACATAGGATAAAGATCTTCACATAGTGCTGACCTCGACAGTTGGAGAAGTTCAGAAGGGCAGGTTAGTAGACTAATTTGCATATTTAATCTTATCGGGCAAAGCTATAAAGTTTGGCATGATCGACGAAGAAGTTCACTGATAAATATCACCTCTAGTGATATATCTGATTGATTGGGAGATCGGTGAATCGCATTTTTCTTGCTCTATCTTCTTTTATCGTTCGGGATTTTCATTTTCTAGAACGATAAAAGTTAACTTCCGCACAAGATAACATTTACGTTATCTTTTCAACTTGATAATCTCAAACGATAGAAAATAACCTGCTGAAGAGCTAGCCGGAATATTGGATTTTGAATTTTAGGAAACTATACACTTTACAGGTTTTCCTGTAGGTAATCTCTATATATTATTGACTTACACTGTTCCGGTGGTATATTAAACTGTGTCTGTAGTAAATAAAACATTTGTAGGCTTATTGTGACCATTTCAAATAAGTAACTACATCTATACTAATATTCTAAACAGGAAAGATTTTATAAAGTATTTGTTTGCTTGCATCTAACAGGTTCCGAAACTACTAGAACAATTTTAAACATTTTAGAGAAGCTACATCACATGCGGGTGACATAGGCTTTACTATAATATATGCGGACGAATATGTTTTTATTAGGAGGTTATTAAAAAAGTTTATTTTAACAGTTGTAAATATTCGTTACATTTTGTCGTTAAAATTAAAGTATAATTCGATGCTATTTATTATTTAGCTGTAACGTTAACTTTATATACTCATGATATAGTTCATAATTTGCCCTCGAGTTATATTACCATGATCGTGAAGTTATCTAACCAATGTAGTATTGTACTATATGATAGTACTTTGTTTGCTTATATGCTCAAGGTTTGTTTATCGTAAACGGCTTGTTTATGATAATGAAACATTTATTCGGTTCAATTATCAGAGCACATTCAAAGTTATTAGTAAGTTAGCTATGAAAAGTTATATATACTTCCTTATTTGTTATTCTACACGTTTTATAATTAACTAAAATATATTTTAAATATTTGTGACTATAACGACTGAGGATTGATATATCATCATATGCAAAGAATAATATAACATCTGTGTAATCTCTATTTTTCAAAGGAGCGGTTTCACTATTCAATGGCGAAGTGCCGATACTTCCCAGCTGACATTAGATAAGTTATATTTTTAACGTTTAAATTAAATTACGTCATTTTTGAACAAAGCAAATTGTATTCAATAGTTTTCATTCACTAATTAAAGTACCATATAAATAAAAAGAAATTTAGTCTTTAGCTCCAGTATATATATATTTGCATGAGTATATACTTTCATAGTAGTTTGGGATCAGTTTTCTTTGAAATTAGTTGTAATTATTTATTTTAAAATGTATTCTCTAAATAAATCCGACGCCAAAAAAAACAACAATGTAAAACAATACTGACTTGGAGAATCCGTTGATTAATTTAAGAAATTTCGTTTGAATTTGGGCTGAAAAGAGAATTGTTACGACCTCTATCATCTATCTCATTAGTCGACAAAAATAAAACAATAAATTAATATCACAATATAAATCACAGAACATGATAATAAAAAGTTAAGAATTTTCCGCCTTTTAAAATTGTTTCTTCTAAATTTGTTAAATGTCTTTCGAGTAAAGTGTTTATGTGTTACGAGTACTAAAGTAACTGACTAATATTTTATATGTGAATATTTATGATTCTAAAAAATCAGAAATATACTTTTAAATCTCAGAAATATACATTAAAATATATATAAAACTATGACTATATCGGTCTAGCTTAGAGTTGGCAGCCATTTTCAAAACTAGGTTTTAAAATCTGCTAACTGTCCTGGTAAAAAAGGACGATAAACAAATCTAGCATAGCATGAGAGCTTTATAGTAATACTTATAGTATTTTATAATTTCTCAAATTTTTTATACTTTCGTATTTGTAATATTAGTACGGATTATATGCTACAAATATATACTACACATATATATTGTTATATACTATTACTATACATATAAGAATGAAAAAATAAGTACAAAGGAACTTTGATGAACTATTTGAAAGAAACAATATATTGTAATCACACATTTTATGGAGAACATTAGTTTGTGCCAATTAAGATAAGTCTATTTAACTTATTTTGGTATAAAAAAATTCGCTCTATTATTTTAATTAAGTAAAGATAATTAAAGTATTCTATTTAATTAAGGTTAAGCTTCTAAAAGACGATATTCTTTACGAGCACTTGAGAATTATACAAATTATAATTCATTATCACATATCAGCCTGTTGCAGTACACTGCTGGACGTAGGACTCCCCCAGAGTGCACCACAAAACACGAGCTCCCGCTGTCTTCATCCAGCCACTGCCGATCACCGTACCATTCATATCATTACATATTTTTTGGGTGAACTTAGCGATTTCTTGTGACGTAATGCTTACAATAAGCTTACAACGTGAGAATCCTTGGAACTAGGACCATAACGCAGTAACCTAACATAGTCTACATATTTCAACCGCATACAGTTCTGTGTATGTTCTGTCGCGGTTAAAGTCACGTTAAGTTGTAGTCATTATAGCTGATACGACTGCGCGTAGTTGTCGCAGTGCAGTCCATTTGATGGCAACCTTGTATCATTATACGTTTGGTGGCGTTGACGATTTTTAAAAAGGTTTTACAAAATAACATTTAAAAAACAAAATGTCGTCTGTTAGAAGCTTTTAGTGATGGTCTACTTACATAATCTTAACAAGGTCTAGTCAACTAAATTATCATTTTAACTATTGTCTGTAATAATATATGTCTATTTTTATATGGATGTTGCTTTTTAGACTCTATTAGATATTAAATGCTCCTATTTATTTTTACTTGCGACAATTGAAGTAGAATATTTTATAATATTGGCATAATAAATTTTAACTTTGTCAAAGTTGTTTCATTTCTTACTACCAAAGCATTTGATATGGTTAGACTTTTATTAAAAACAAGTTCTAATCTAAAAAAGATAGATAGTATAAAAAAAAAACATTTTAAAATAGGTAATTAAGTAATAGCTAACAGGAGGTATACTTCCTTAGTTTGGGCATGTGAAAACTACAACTCAAAATCGGAAGGTCGTAGAATTTGCTAGAGACCGAAAAAAATTTCGACGATCAAATTGATTTTGTACTGACTGTCAGTGAGTGATACCAGAAATCATAAAAATCGGAGTTCAATGTCAAGAAATGAATGATATTGGTAGGTATTTTAATGATTGTGCTTCATGGCAATTATCTTTCCTACTTCATAAGGGCCATACCCCTTGAACGAACCCCACGAATATATAGACAGTAAAATGTAAACCATATCCAAAGAGATATTACATAGATATCATTAAATCTTTTTTACAGAACAAGAAATAAACAGAATTGATAAAATCAAAATCAAAGATCTAAATTATTTATTCAAGCACTTGTGAAAGCTACGCCATCGGTTCGTAAATCTACTACGAGAGACCTTGTATCGAGAAGAACCGGCAAGAAACTCGGCAAGGGCTGCTTTTTTCTCCCTGTTTTATTTCATTCAGAGCGTCAAGATTGAAAAATAACTTCATTAAAATATGAAGTCACCACTTTCTATTACAATATTAGAAAATATAAAATAAAACAGTATTTACGTCAATACTGAAAAATATTCTTAATACAAAATGATTAAAAAATCTACTTGGTCCCTGGCACCCTGAGATGGGAATCGAACCCACGACCTTTCGCAATCCGGGCGACTGCTCCAACCGCCGAGCTACCCAGGACGTAACAGGACTTACGAATCTTTCAAGCACTTGTTACTTTTCGCTACTATAAAGCATATTCTCATCAATGTTCAGGCATCCACCCAAACAGCCGAAAGAATTATTTTTACAAATATTAAAACTTTCGATAAATTATAATTGATAAATTTCGCATTCACAATGATATAACTGAAAAATATTTTAAGCATTTTGTATTAAGAATAATGGAATCACATGTCTACTCAAACAAGCTCACCGATTAACAATTTAATATATATAAAAATAAGTCATATTTAACACCAAGCAGTTTTGTCCAGTTACCAATTAATTATACTGATGAATTTAATATACATGTGTACCCCTCATATAATTCATTACTTATAATTGCTTTTCCTTATACAATTTAATATCTACAGTGTCTTGTCCATACACTGACGTCAAAAAGATGTAGCTTATTATAATCTTAGTACATTCCTGAAACGTAATCATGAATAATAATAATTTCTTTTAAATTAGTTCTTATTGAAAGTGTGTGCAAAAATGATACTGGAATAAGTGATTCTATGAATACTGGAATAAGTAATTCTAATCACAAACAATAAATGAGTTTCTCAGCTGTGAATTCATTAATGTGAATGTTTAATTGTGCAAGTATATTGTTTGTAAAGGGTAGGAGTAATGAATGTCTGTGGCAACTCGGTCACCATCAACTTTACATCCACTTTATGTCAAGTAAAGAGAGGTTAACAGTACCAAACTGTTATGATTTGTGAAGTTGCTTACTAATCGAGAGTTCTGATAAGTGTTATGATAAGTTTGAAAATGAAGGTATTGAGAAACCAGAATGTCACACGCAAAAACACTTATGTATTAGAAAGTATAAAGTTAAATGTATTACAAAGAACGATTAATTGCTGAATACACAATTGTAATTAAGATTTGCAAATGACTTTAATTCTTGACAATATATGATAGGTGCCAAGATAAAAGATAATGTGGAATTCAATTCTAACAAAACTAAAAGAATAACCGTAATAATTACTGTGTCTATATTGTAAATATATGTAAAACAATACTCCCCAGGTTTCAAAAGTAGAAGTCTAAATAATTTTATTGTTATTAGTTTTGAACAGCTGATTCAAAAATCTTCCAGTCCGTTGAAAGTTTGCTTCGGTTTATTGTGATGATTATCCAACACATATGTAATGTTACACTGAGATATCACTGCCATATATTAATTATGATGCATGTCGCATCATCTTTACGGAGATCGTTTGATTTAGTTTCTTTTATTTTAATTGCTAGTTACTCGATTACTTAATTACTCGATTGTAGAGAGAGCGTGATCATCGATACTTTTAATTTTATTAGAATGGTGACACTGACTTTGACAATTCGTTAACAAACCAAATTGCCGCCATTTTGGCACACATTCTGTTTCCGAACGCCGAGGAGTAAAGACATGCGACGACATCACGCTCATCTCGTTATATTTTCGTGTGAAAAGTGATAAAATGGAACAAATCCACGCCTGCAGTGTTATTTTAAAGATAGTCCTCCGATATGGACGATCTATTTTGGCTTCGTAATAGCCCCTTCTATTACGACTACCCGCCGACATGCATGAATATGCAAATATCTGATTCTTTTTCAATAGTGTTTACTATTGCTATTTTTACAAAATTCACTTATTTAAAACTGAATAAATAATTAAATTATATTTATAAAATACGGAAGAAAACACAATATATAGTCTAAGCGTACTAATTAAGATGACACCTTGATGCCTATTCTATCTCTCTGAAAAAAGGATCATATTTTTTCGAAAACTAATATGATTCCAAATCAAAATATCAAAAAAAAACTTTATTTACTTCAACTAATACAGCTCACTGTCATTTGTTGACAATGCCTGCAGCAGGGCGCACCGCTCTTCATTTCTGGTTATTTGATATATTTTATAATTTTTTCTTAATTAATCACTAAGTTGAGTTAAAGAAATGGATTTTTCTATAATTTATGATGTAACGGTGGCAAGACCTCACACAGATTTTAATAAAATTACATAAGAACAATTCAAAATTTTTCGAATTTTCGTAAAGGAAAATAGAATATTCATAAATAATTCAGAATAATAAATTAAGTGTTATTTCGTACGATTTATAAAAATTATGGCTAGGGATATTGCTTGTGTAAAAAAATAAATTCTATTTCGTCCATCCAGTAGACAATAGACAATTATTAGATACGTATTTTTGCTTCAATTTTACTTAATAGCTTAGATAACAGGCATTAAAGTTGGGGAGGGGGAGCTCGCTACGTCACAACATTTTAACTCAATGTATCGCCGTGTAATTTATTTGATTATGTAAAAATTCAAAAAATAAGTGTTTAATATATTTCAATAATCTAGCTGACGGAAAGACAAAAAAAGTCAGCCATCATCACTTTTCATTGATTTTCGTAGAAAGACAAATAGAATAACCATATTAACTCGTACGAATTATATTATGTTAGATATGATGTTCAGCCTTTCATACTCGACGGATGATACGTCGCATACTAACGCATAATTCCGTGAGACGCTCGACGGTTCTACCGTCAGATTTGCTAAAGACACCAATTTTAAGATGTACTGTAATAAATTTATATTAAATGTAAGGGACAATATCCACCAATGTTTAGGGGCCATAAAACATTCCATTAAGAGGCCCGGGTTTTATCGGTGCTGCTATTCAAGCTAAACGTCCTCCAAAACAAAAATAAGACAATGTAGGGGTCCCATATTTCACATTTCAGGAGAGACTATAATAAAATAAGTAGGACAAATTAGCTAGGTCAGATGAAATGCTGACATAATTCGCCTCCAGATTATTATAAACGTGAAATACATGACGTCACGTAGTGGTGTCATTATTGCCTTCTTTATTATCAGAAATGGGATCTCTTAGTCTGCAGACTTTAGTCTTATTACTTTATAAGACGATAAAGGATTCCTCTTGCCTGCTATTGAATAGACAAAATAATGGAACTAAGAGTTTTCAGTCGTCAACCTGGTGCACCAAAATGTACAAGGAATGTTGAGTAAAGAGTTAGAAGTGGAATTATTCATGAACTGTAATAATATTGATATTTTCTGTATAACTGACCATTGGTTAACAAGTTATAATTGCATTTTTATCTTCAATAATCACCTGGTTGGTAGCTCATTCATTCGAAAAAAGCTCTTCATGGAAGCACTTTTGGTGGCACAATTTTATAAAATAAAAGGTTTAAATTTAAATAACGTAGAGATATAGTGAGCCTATCCATTGAAGAAATAAAAGAAAATACCTGCATAGAGCTCAACCAGCTTATTATACTGAGTTATATAGACCTCCTTTTGAGGAGGTTTTGAAATAGTTATAGATGTCACTTTAAAAATGGTATATAGCAAAAACAAACTATTAGTGATTGCTGGTGATTATGATGTTGGTTTATTAGGAAACTCTAATTCGTGTACAAGACTTACAAATCTTTTTATATCCTATTATCTTGCACATATGTTTAAGGAACCCACGATAACTTATGTTTAAGGAGCCCAATAGAATAACTGCTACTTCGTCCACATATATTGGTAACATTTCTAGAGATCTGATACTACTTTCAACAGATTATTAAAAGATATCAGTCGATAGAAAAGTTTTGTTAAATTATGTAATTTGAAACATAAAAGTAATCCCAATTATTTGTATATAGATGTTTATTGTACAGAAGTCAATAACATTTTTGTTCAAAAAAAAAATACTATGAATAATCCTATGTATAACTTTTAGTGTGTGAGCTGCACCAGGAACATACAAAATCAGAAAAAGGATCCATGAACTACCTATATATGATGAACGTAATTATAACACAAGTGAGGACGTCTAAGAATATGTACGAAATGACTCTAAATTGTTTAAAAAGTGTGTAGTTTAGCCAAATGTAATTTTTAAATGCAAAAATTAAAAATAATAAAGATAAAATGGTGTGAAATATCATAAACAGAGAAATTGGAAAGAAAAGTCTCGGAATACTAATTTTAACTTAAATATTGACTTATTTAATTATTATGGTCTAATTATAAGTTTTTTTCTCTATTTATAATGTATTATTTTTTTTAATGTCGTTGTTCCTATTAGAAGTAGTGAGTTTCTCGCTCGTTCTTCTTATTAACCAAAAGACGTCCTGAACGAGTGGTAGGGAAAAAATATTAGATAATTCAAATGATTTTGACTTTGCAGTCATATTATATAATAGCTTTTTGTAAAAAGATAAAGATGTTAACTTAAGTTATCCAATAATATATTTATTTAATAAATTAAAACCGAACAAAAAACTACAAATGCGGTTAAACAGCTTCATAAATTATAACCGCCCGACTTAAAATGAAGGTTTTTAATTTATTGGTAAGCCATCTAGTCATCATAATACCTTAAAGATGGCGACACTTTGATTGCAATGGAATCCCAGAAGAACTCCCTGATTCAACTAAATATTTAATACATATTATAATTCGTCAGCTTTAGATTGGTACGTGGACTTCAAATATTATTTTATTCTTAAACTCATGAGTCAAATGTATAATTTGCAACATTTAAGCCATATTAATATTTACCTATACACCTATGTCCTATAAATACATATTTCTTCAATAAGGTATTTATTAGTCCCGATGAAAGGAAACATAACACAAAAGATTGACACTAACAGAATATCCAATAAGCGTTTTACGAAAATATCTCATCTCCCGAGAAGAAACAATAGAAATTACTAATTGCCACCGAAGGAATACTAAATGATGCGTAATTATACTTTGAATAATAAACGGAATATTATAGGTAATTATAACGCTGTCAGGTCGTAAATCATTCTTTCTTTTATAAATGCCTGCAGGATTTTAAGTTTATTTTTGATTTAAATAAGAGAAGGTCTTTTCCAGTAAGATTAAAATCAAAATGGTACATTTTTATATTGTAATTATACGCACTTATCAATTAACGAAAACAAAATCCTGTTCGAGAGTTGTTTAATTAAGGAATATTAATTAACAGCTATTAATTCTAGGGTTGTCAACTTATATTAGTAGAAATAGAGTTCATCTGATTTCAACGAGATAAATAAAGAGAACAATAAACTAAAAAGAAAAAATACTCTTTTTTACGAGTGTAAAAAAGAGAATAATTTATTTTGCATTAAAAATAGTTACGATAACACTGATTGACAAAAATGACCTTAATGAAAGTTAAATTAATTTGAATGGGATATTTTGTATCTACAATTAGCCTGTTAATAATCTGCATTTTTTTAAAGTTTCAGTCACCCTCAGTTTTCTTGCAACTGCAATACACTTTTTTTTTTAAGTAAATATGGTTGAAAATTGAATTTAATCAAGAAAAACAACTAACATTTGACTTTTATTCAGGATTTTCGGGAATATTTAGCGTCAGGTACATCTCTTTTGAGTGTCCAACAGTAATCAGCCAACATGTTCGGACTCCACTTGCCTTGGTACCGTTTTTCCATGTTGGATATATTCTGATGGAATCGCTCGCCGTGTACATCACTAACGGCTCCTAAATTTTGAGGAAAAAAATCCAAATGAGAGTGTAAGAAGTGTATCTTGAGCGACATACTGCATCCCATATTCTTGTAAGCTGATAAGAGGTTGTTGACCAACTATTCATAGTTTTCGGCCTTGTGGTTTCCAAGAAAATTACAAACAATATTTCGAAAACATGTCCATGCAGATTTTTCGATCGGATTAAGTTTTTGTTCAAATTCTTTATCAGACAGTAGATCTCTAATTTGTGGTCCTACAAATATTCGCTCTTTTATTTTGGCATCGCTGATTTTTGGGAATTTCTGTTTCAAGTAACAAAAACCATCTCCATTTCTGTCCATGATGTTAATAAACTAACATAGCCCATGATGTTAATAAACTAACACATTGTGCACAACAAACACTAGGAGTCCAGGTTTTGTCCAAATTTCGCACCGGAAAGCTAAAATGATTAAAATAACAGTTTTTAACTAATGGTGTCAAATTATGACGTTGACTTTTAATAGTAAGTTAACTGCAAATGTAACAAAAGTTATCAGGATAGTTTACACACACTCTGGGCATCTTATTACGATGTACAGAAACGACAATCACAAAAAAAACCGCTTTAATTTCAATATTAATATATCGGAAACATACGTCGATAAGCAAAATTCGCGCAATCAATTTAGTTTATGTTTAACGAAAACTGAAGGTGATTGAACAAAACTAAGTATGAGGTTTATATGCGGGTAGGTATGTTATAGTAGTGTTTAAAAAACCGACTCGATTTTGTTTAACAAAAATACTATTTATCAGTGTAATAGGTATGCATCATATGGGCGACTGGCACTAGTATAATAAACATCGTGTAAAAAGAGTATTTTAGCGTCATCTATTTAAGTTATAGATTCTAGAGTATGCCTACATGATATTCTTCTTTAGAGTCCAGTTTGGCAACCTTATTTGTTACTTACAAATTAATTATCTACTATATCTAATTTAGTATATAAGTACTTTTAATTAAGACTAAAACAACCCTAAATAAAAAAATACTTAAAGGCACAATATGTAATGATAAATAAGTAATTAAATATTCTCGATGTGCAACTGAAAACGTTTTTTTGTGTTTCTTTTATGGTGTTATCGTCTATTTGTAAAGGGATTTGAGTTATCGCCGGGAAATTATAATGGCCGTTTCTAAGCTCGGTATCTTAGCAACGGGGTATTGAATTATGTAAACAGACAAACGGCGAACGGTCACGCTGTATTCATTAACGGATTTCATTTATTTTTATTTGGGAATTGTCAAAGCGTCCATAAAATAGGGATCTAATTACAATAGTGTTTAGTAAATATTATTACTTACTAATCCAAAATAAGAAACAAACAAGGACTATTCTGATAAAGAAATGAAAACATGATGTTTCTGCTTATTTTGTTTTATATAATGATATTAATGATTCCGGTAGACGTGGATGGGTTCGTGAAAACTTGTAAAAGAAGTGAATACTTTGATCCAAGCTTAATGACGTGTCAAACGTGTCCAGTAAATGTGTCTATGGTCGCATCTGTTGATGGTAAGCACCTTAATATACTTAGAACTTTCGTATGAGCAAATTAATGCTGGTAAGGGTAAATTAACCGGTTATGGGCATTTTAAGATTATGACTTAGTTTTAGCCATTTTAATAGATACCAGCAAGAAAACTTTGAAATATCACACTTTAATATTTGCCATAATAAATTGTGGGTTAATTATTTGAATATATCTGAACTAAGCATTGAGTGTAAACACCAAAAGCGCAAAACAGAGATACGTATAAGCCACGCTACGCCACGATTCATTTGTAGTGTGGCAAAAAACCTCTGTCCACCTGTGCAACTGTCCACCAACATATAGCGTTTCTTCCTATATATGGTGAATCATCGGTGATTGTCTTTCTCTAATTTATTGCTTAAATTCTCAATATAGAGCCCAATTTAAGTATAGAGATTTAAAATATGTAATCTCTAGCTCATCCGTGCTTCACAAGGCATGTTAGGACGGTGTTTCCTGCTTTTTTGCAGCCGTTAATAGCCATCAATCCACATAGGTACCACGTGGTGTTATATCCATAAAGCGTGTGCACCAGCAGTGGGGACAAACATTATAACTCAAATGATAAGGGGAGACCAATTGACTTTTACAGGTTTCTCATGTTCTTGTGAAGAGAATAGTATACCAGTTGGCATAGCTCGTTGTAAACAATGCAACACAACGGAGGTGGTATCAGCTGATGGTTCGTCGTGTGTGCCAAGAAAATGTCAGATCGCAAATAATAGGTTTATATGCAGAAAATGCCCGAGTGACTACATATCCGGTAAGTTAGTAGTTATATTAAGGCAGGGCATTGTGCCCTGCCTTATTTTTGCCCTGCATTTTGATTGATTCCAATGTTAACCAAATCAAAGTTAATTTTACGTAGTAGGTTTATTCCAAAGTCAGAATGGGGCCGGTTCCCTTCGTGCTGGATGCTTCTCACCACTCCAGGGTACCTACTCTGTTGCGGGTAGGCAACCACACTTTGACATTACTTCCCAGGGTAGATCCTAGTAGGTGGAAAACTTACGCATTTACTTTCATATCGCAAATATGTAGAGCGGCAAAAATAAGCAGCAATCTGTGCATCCTAGTTATTTCAATAATAAAGGCTTAAATTTCTTCGGTCGAATAAATGTAAATTATGTCATTTGATTTGTAGTAACCCAAAATGTAGACGGTTCACCATCTAAAGAAGTGGTATGTGTGAAGTGTGCGCGTGGATACAAGGCGCAGAATAATGTGTGTGTTCGGTGCGCGTCGTGCATCTGTCCAAAGACAGACATTGCTGTGAAAAACGTATGCGTGCCGAAGAGATTCCTGAGCGAGCGACCGAAGTATGATGGAAATATGCCCGGATATCTTCTAATGGACGTACTGAAAAATGAATATTTGTGTATCGTGAGTATCTCGCCTTTTTTGATTCCGAGCAATGCGTTACGCCTACCCGCTTCACCCTGCGCGAGATCCACGGGTTGTGTGGGGCCAACCGACCCCCAGAGTGGGGGCTGGTCAAAATGTAGGGGCCTACCCACTGAAACTCAGTGATGTCCATGAATGCGGGGGAACGAAGCGCGGTAACGGTCCCCAACGGGACCACTTCCCACGCATTGTGTATCGCGCCTGCATTAATCGTTTTGGCTGTCCGTAAAACACATCTATTGAAGATAAATAGTAATCGTGTAGACCAGAAATTGTAAGTAATTCTGTAAGTTGTGTGTTATTTTATGTGCAATATTCTTTTTCTCAGAACGGTGATCTCCTTGCTTGTAGAACTCTCGCCGCCGGATGTGTGCACAGCATGTACAGTGCGGACTTGGCGGGCCCCTGTCAGATGTGGTTACAGCCTAAAATAGCACCACCCAAAGGTAAACCACCCTACTCGCAAATATTTTCACGACAACTATCGGGTAATAGAAAGCCGATCAATTATCCGGCGACCGGCAACGTGGCATGATTGATAACCGAAAAATGGCACGGGGTATATGTACCTGATGTGAAATAGAGTACTACACATAGCACTCAGGTTGTGACGTCACATCGTGTACTCTCAAATAAGTCTAATGAGACTTATTCTTAACGGTCTTCGATCGTGAAGAAGAAAGCGACTCACCGAATTAAATAAATGTCCTTTAAGGTTTAATGACAACATCAAGTTCTAATGAGTATTCCAAATTAAAAAAATAGTATCGTTAATGTACTAATGAAAAATTTAATGGAGATTCGTGCAACTGGGAGCTCTCTTATTTATAATTTAATTTTCAATTTATTTATTAGCCATATATAACAATATTTTTATACAATGTATGTCAGTTCACAATTCATAGTATGTAATGTTTTTATACATATCTTCAATTGAGTTTATGTAAATATCTAAAAATAAAAATAATAAATCTAACAGTAGGTTACAACTAAATCAAAATTAAATTTCGTCATGTCATGAAAGTAGATTCGCTTAAACGCGTCATATTTGAACTTTATTAACGAATGTTTATTGTAATAGATCAAACTATTATAATACACACAGTTGGCTTGGTTTTTTGCACTTCATAATTTTGAAATTAGAGGACGATTTTAGGCAGATCTGCGGATAAATTTCATTATTTGTAATTGCTAGCGATAATAGCCGCTAAAAATAAAAATGGCTAAGTAATCTTGTTTACAAACTAATAAACCAAGCTAGCCACATTTTTGGTGGTTTAGTTCGGTAAGCAAGAAAAAATATTAAGCGTGAATCGAATAAACTGAAGGAGAACAAACTTTTCCAACACAAAAATTTCACATTTGTTCTATCATTTAGCTTTCCCTGTACATATAAAATTATTATTTAAGTATAACTCAATACTTCATATTATTTTCTACAAAAAAATATATTTAATTTTAGTTTTCACTTATGTCAATTTAATCCAAAATTGCTAATAGATAACAAGAATTAATTTGATTGCAGATCGATGTTTGTCACGTTGCTGTTTTTATGCTTTTAGGTTTACCTGATCTGGTGATCACACCAAGTGTTAATGAATTGAAACCTGGAGAATTTGTTTTGGCGTACGGAACGGTTCGTAATTTTTTTTTCATATTCACCAAAACGTTAAAAAAAGTTCTTAACGCACCAGCAGCATAAGGTGTTCTTAACACCTTATGCAACTGGGTGTAACACTATATTTACTAATATTATAAAGGGAAAGTTACTAACTTTGTTTGTAGGTGATAAATCTTTGGAAATACTGATCCGATCATGAAAAGCCTTTCATCTACGAACTACGGAAGCTATATCATACGCGGTTAATTTGTATATGTTATTGACAACCCTTTGATGACACCTGTTTATGTGGGCAATAGAGTTTTTGCGAAGAATTGAAGCGTTTTGATTTTCACATCTTTCTCGTAAGCAAACCAGCCCGTCGATTGTTTAATTTTAAATCTATTGCAATCGATTTCAGTTTGAAAGGTGTTGCACAACCATTGCTGCATAATACAAATACTTTTTTTTCAACTGTCTTCAGAAACAAGCAATGGTTATACAACATCTTTCAAACCGAAGAGATAGCGATAGATTTTAAAGTTAGACAATTAGTTCCCAGATCTTTAGTAATCTGTGTCGCCTCCACTGATATTAAAGGGTATCAATGTCTAGTTGGGGTAGGTTTATGCGATCTCAAACATGGAAAAGGTTACTACTGTGCCGTTGTCAAATCAAACAGGAAATCCCTGTCATGCCAATAGCTATCTGTGGAATGCTCTCGCCCCGAATTGTCAAACAAGATGGAGTTCTACGGAATTTCAAAATCAAGATAAATGGTCGAGATAAAAAGACGATTCGCTTATTCATTAGTTTTAATGTCCTATTATAGTAAATTTTAAGCATGTCTAAAATAACATACAATTTTCGTATTAATGTTTTCTAGTTATACTTTTTTCTACTGTATATATTTTATTGCTCTGTTATGCACTAACTTACGTATTTTTACTCTCATAGAGTAGGTGGTAAGTGGGATAAAGCTCAATGAATTCGACGATTTTTTGAAAAGTGGTTTTCAAAGTGGTTATACTTTGAAAAATCGTAAAATGCGTGGAAATATAAAAAAGAGACTTGCGAAGTGACATAAAATTTCTTTCTTTCAAATAATTCCGACAGTATTTCCATTTTTTTTTCAGAATACATTGACTTTTGTGTTAGCAATATACACTTTTGAAGGGGGATTTGAAATACTTCAGTCGACAAAAGAAAAAAAATATCAATGTATTTTACCAATTGAGATTAACATGGGTACTGACATATCGTGAGTATTACTTTTAATTAAAAGCCGTAGCGGCCAAATTTTTTTGTACAACTTTTTGTAACATAAAAAGTCCAGGGTAAGCATAATTTATGTAAATATCCGGTCAGGCTTCCCATTGTCCCTCAGAGTTTTTGTATAAGTAGTCTGTTCCGGAAAAATATGTCACTATTATTCCATTCATCCGATAAATCTTAATAAAAATATTTTGGAAGCATTTTATGTAGACACAATCTCAAGATCATAAGCAGCTTTATTAAAATTTGTATTATTTATGGTGTGAGTTTATATCCTTAATACCCAATGGTTTTATTCACCAGCCTTTAATAATAATAATATTAGCCAAGGGTGCGTAATATATGGCATAATAACAAAATACATTAAATTTATAACCTTTACCTTCGAATAACATAATTTTGTTTAATATATCGGTTATTTCATATATTAACGGAAAATATAATTTTAAAACATATAATTTTATATAAAAAAGTAATATCTTAAAACATACATACATAAAAAAGAAATATGAATATAATTTTCTTTAATAAAAAAATATTTACATAAAACTTATGTGGTGTTTGTGGTAAATATAAAAAAAAATTAGGTCGGCGGTTTGGGTTGATTGCCTAAACATTGATGAAAATACGCTTTGTAGAAGCGAAAAAATGCCTCTGAAGATTTTTTTGCGTCCGGTCCAGCTGATTTCTTCAAGAAAGTATAAAATAACATCAATAAGCTACCAATGCGTTGGCAAAGATGCATTGATGGCATGGGTAAAAAATATAGAAAAAAATACGCTTCATTTATTTCATGAAAAACGGCAATTTCATAGGTAAAAACCTAATATAAATGTGTGTTTATACTGTGCTAATTAGAACCCGGTCTCAGATAATGTCGCTACTGTGTTTCATCACTCTAACGACGCTGGTATTATGACAGGGCCTATGAGGTGATGTATCAATCGTGTGTGCGTGCTATAATGTGTGTGTATTTATGTATTTACTCAATTTATTTACTAGGGTTATTTATTTTCTTCCTTAAGAATCTACAATAGACGTTAGGTTAATGAATGATTCAAACGGCGCTCGCCAGCCGCTGGCGCGGCACACTCGCTTCGTTCGCTCGGTTCGCTTTTGTTTTGGTCACAGTTCCAACTTAACCTAACCTAATGATGAGTTCCTGTTCCTGTATGGAACAACATATGTGGAATTTAAATAATATTAATTCGTTTTGTTACAGAGATTTCGGACTTAATCAGATCGAGTTGAATATATCTTAAAAAGTTGAAAGTTATAATATTATGTTATAGTGGAATATTTTATTTTTATCATTTTATTCATTATAATAAAATTATATAAAATAAAGGTTATATCAATTATTTCTTATATTAATCAAAAGTTATATTACTTGTAAGGTGTAATAATTGAACTTAATGAGGAAAATATTATATTATTAGAGTAATATATAGAATGAAACAAAAATTAAGACAAATTAACGTTATACAAATATAGTCTTATATGAATATTTTTTTGGCGTTTTGAATATAACATATTAAACAAAATGAACATTATTTAGAAGTGTTATTTTAAACGAAATTATGATAATAGTCGATATTTCATATGCTCATTAAATATTAATAACGTTATTGATTTGAAATTATATAAAAAGTTACTATAACAAATGAAGCGCACCCATATAAAACAATATTTTTGCTAGAAAACACGAATTTTTACAGAAATAAAGTTAAAGTTCTACTTTAACTTTATTTCTTAATACTTTATTTTAACTTTATTTCCTTATCCATAGTAATTATTCCAATCACAGAAACATTTTTTTATATTCCAATTGTGAGCATCATACGAGACGTTCGGAGTTATAGTAGCTCTGTGATGAGCAAAGAAATTATACACCATATAATGTAAAATGTAATAATATACCTTATAATTAATTACAGCAGTAGCTCTTAATATTTTAGTCATTAGGGACCATTTTCTATTTTCTATGGCAGTTTTTTCCCAGATACAAAAAGCCATTGACCCACTTGGTTGAATATGCTGTATTTACCTAAGTATAAATAAAAGAATATTATTATAAGTTTGCATAAAATTACCATGTATAATTGATTATTTCTATAAAGTAAAATTTAATGAGGCTTCACGGACCACTTGGGCTGCATCCAGGGGTCCGCGGACCACCGGTTGAGAATCACTGAATTACAATATAATTTAGCTACTTTAAGTTCTGTGATACCTAACAATGCCTATTAGAAATGTTTTATGGAATATTTCGACCATTAAAACCTATAAAATGTAACATCTAACATTATAAATTCTTAATTCCTAATGTAAATTATTGGCTTTGATTTTTTTAAAATCTATATTTCAGGTATGATTGTAACATGAATTTAACTGAATTTGTTTCTATCGATCGAAATAGCACCTATTCAGCGTATGTTAATATGGATGGAGTTTTAAAACCTCTGCCAATAACGTTAAGGAAAACAGGCGATCATCGCGTTAAGGTTTGTGATTTTAATTATACTTATCCTTTGCTTTAATCTATGTTACTTTATTAAAAAGTTTATATTGCTATATTATATTGCTGTCACCGTGCCTGTGGGCATGCTTGAACGTACTTGGTACTTGAACAAGAGACAATAGACATGATTTCTTTTGTATCTATTATTTTTCTACTACCTGACTGATGGAATAAATAGAATTGCTTTTATTTTTTACCCAGTCATCAACCCTATTAGGTGACTTCCAAACAAATAATAGAAACAGGTGAAAGAAACAAAAGTAACGAGTGCGCACTGATATTGATTTGGAAATGATACCTACTTATGGGACCATGTAGTGTCGTTGTCGTGTGGGTTAAGTTACTATTGTTAAGAGATGCTTAGGGATTCTGTAAAACTGCAGCATAGAATCTGATAGAATGCAGAAGCGTTGTTGCATAAGGTTCAATCAAATAGAAAATTAATAAGTAGGTTTTATTTCATTGAAACTAACCGCCTCTAACGTTATGACAGAACTGTGTTCAACGTTGCGTTCGACGCTGTATTCTGAACAGAAGTATTTAGTAACTGCGAATTTAAATAACGTTAGAAAGTGCCGGTCATATTATCACGAGTTTTTCTGTGCTTCATTTATCACGTTCAACTGTTGGTTCCTGATGCATGTGCAGAGAAGGCCTATACCCCAGCATTTGGGATATTATAATTTGAGGCTAATTTATGCGTAATTTTCGTTTCAAATATTGCACTATTTTTTGTGCTTTCTGTTTTTTTTAGCGGGGTACTTGGAAGAGTAACCATTTTAGAAGGTTTTTCTTAGTCGGTTATTTGACTACTACGACCAATACGACTAATACCGCATACCTACAAACGTTACTCGTTAAAATTCGGTAAGTAACTGAGAAATTCAAATTATTATAATTTTTGTACTAAAAAACTTTTCATGTTAAATCTTAATTGATTTTTTTGTTTATTGTAAAGTCAATAGTAGCTTCTTAGCATATAATAAATGTCCAAAATTATTCAAATGGTTTTGAATTATTGAAAATATTTGTCATTTTATGAGTATATGGTATATGGTAACCAAGTAATAAGTGTGTACAAATAAAAGAGTTTTGTGTCTTCGTCATATGAATTAACTCTAACACTACTGAACTGATTTAATATTATTGAATTTAATTTATTTGTATTTTTCTAGCGTAGAAAGGGATAATCACAAGGTAGGCTCTCTTCGAGTGCATATTAACATAGAAGCTCACTATAAGGGCAAAACATCAATTTCCCCCTCTATTACTACATCATTGAGAGTCGAACATGAAATGCCCAGCGCTGGGATACGACGGGGCATGGAGGTTAGTTACTTACCCGTACTTATCTGGCAGAATCTCTTTCAAACTGTGACGGGTTCGGTGCTTGGGTCAATTAGTAAGACTGACTACCTTGAGTATGGATTTATTAATTGTATAGGGATAAAATAAAGAAACTAACAAAAAACAAAATGAATATAAAAACAGTTCGTATCTTACTTAAATATAAAATTAAAAATTACCAAATAAAAGAATACATACCCCTTTTGGGTTTCTTGTTAAAAACTTGGATCGCCCAAGATACAGATTATAATTTACTTTGTTATAAAATTTGTCTCATTCTTGATCATTATCGACATTTATTTTAAAATTTATACGATTTAATACGATAATATGTTGATTTCTTCTTTTTTTTAATTAATGGCTTATCTGCGCATTTCCCACAATTCTGCCAATGTCAAGCAAATAAATTAATTTTTACATGTAAAATGAAAATGAAATGAATAAAAGATGGCGATGATCACAATGATCGTTATTCTTCTTCTTCTTTTTTAATTAATGGCTTATCTGCACATTTCGCACAATTCTGCCAATGTCAAGTAAATTAATTAATTTTTACATGTAAAATGAAAATGAAATGAATGAAAGATGGCGATGATCTCTGATCGTTATTCACAGATGATTTTTTACGAACTGACATCCACAGAGAGTATATTTGATTAGTCAACATTTTAAATTATGAAAGATGAATAATAAAAGGAAATGATGTTGAATATTAAAAGACAAAAAGTTTACATGCTGAAACCTAGGGAAATAAACGGTTGTACGGCACACCCTTACAAAACTAAAAAAGAACAATTGTAGTATTACGAGATTATTGTTGATTTATTTTCGTTTAAGGTCTGATTAATAATTGGTATGTAAATTGTGAAATGTAGACAATTAATACTTTCGTAAGTGGGATTTTAATGTAAACGTTCACATAAAACCACACAAGATCCAAGTAATTATTATATTTTTGCCAAATTTTTTATACGTGTCAACTCTGGACTGAATACACGAAGAAAGCACATGATGGCCTACGTGTAACTTATAATAACATCTTTCGACATCTAATGCAACTGAAACGTTATTGCAGTACTTCAGGAATGTTCACAGAAAGTCGTATCGATTCATTTAGTGCTATTCAGCGTAAGAGAATAGCATCCTTCATGTCCAGAGTCGACATGTCTGATAATGGTGTGGTAAAGGGTCTAGCCGAAAGACTTGTGCAAACTGTAACATATAGACGATGGTTGCATATTGCCACCTGAATCTATGTAAAAGAAAGGCATATTATACTATGTAATATTTTTATTTGTAATCATGTTTCCGTAATTTGTAATTTAATATGGATCATTGGGTCTGAAATAAAAATTTATTATTATTATTATAATAGATTTATCGTCAATTCATATTGATAAAGACAAATAATTTCTCCAGTATTATAATTTAATTTGTTAAATTGGTAATACATAAATTAGGGATCTTTACATTGAAATATGCCTACAATATTGATATTTCTCATTGAAACTTAGAAGTCTAACAGTTGCATTTCAAGATTATATTTCTCGTTCCAATTCTCTGGACAAAATAGCTGTACTTATAGGTTTCATGGTATATTTGTGTTAAAATTGTATGTGAGACATTTATAATAAATGAGCTACGCTCAATGGCACAATGGTGAACGCGTTCTGTTGCGACGTAGAGGGTAAGTAACTTTCGCAATTGTCGATCATAGGACCTATTTTTTTCTTTTGAACTCGTTTAGCCATTGCCAGGTCCTGCTGCATCTGTTTACGCAGCAATTCGATCTAGGCCCACGAATGAATCTCACTCTTCAATGGAATGGAAGGCTGACAATTTGTGTAACAATATAATGAAAGGGAAACTGTTCTGCTGCAATTAACAAAATGCAATAGTTTATCTGATTTTTCTATCATTAATAATAATTATCATATTTATTTCTCCCAAACAACATTATAAAATTCCGGCTAAGTGCGAGTCAGATTCGCGCACTGAGAGTTCCGTAGCATCGAATAAAAAAGTTAACAAAAAACAAGTTGGTTGTTTTCTATGAAATTGTTCGAAATTTTCGGGGTAAATACAAATGGTCGACTCACGGTCACGGGTTGGGTGACCAAAAAATGTTATCTCGAGCTACACCGTGCTTCGGAAGGCACGTTAAGCCGTTGGTACCGGCTGCATTTGCAGTCGTTAATACCCTCCAATGGGCGTTGGGCCAGCGTGAAGGGTCATGGCCCGTCCTCCTTAACCATCCATAAGGAAGGCCTGAGCCCCTGCAGTGGGGACGTAAAATGGCTGATTATGATGATGATAATGATGACTATTACTCGTAAACTTGTAAAGCCAACTAAGTGAGATAGTTTTTCTTTTAACTTCGTTATAAGTATATAGGTAGTACTGCCATAACGTTTGAATAACTCACAAACGATTTACTTAATAGAAAAACTACCTTCTCACAGCCGCAATGTTTGAAAGACCTATCCAACGACGCCTCTAACTATGGAGTAGACGAAAAATAAAATCATCCTCACTTTATATGTAGGAGAGGTACCCTAAAAAATTTCTTTCCAAATTTTACTTTACCTCTTTGTATGTGGTTATGCTGTGAATACCACAAAGCGTAATGAGAGTTTCTATAAGAGCCGTTGTGAACGATTTTTTTTAGCGTAACATTTATATATTGCAGATATGGGGTGGTATTCTAGGAACTCTCCTTTCTCTGTATGCGATAGTGCAATGGAGAGGTGTGATGCGTCGAGGTGGATTACATTTCTCATTGATACCACTCCTGAGTGGGTACTTGTCCGACGCTTTGTATTTTGTAAGTAAATTGTATTATTATGTAAATAAAACATACAAATAATGTTTGGTCTTTTGACGCTAAGTTTTATCGTTCGTACAAAACATATAGAAGTCCATGTTACTCATAAATTGGAATACCTAGTCTATATCATTGAATTTTAATTATTGAGTTGCCGTGTGGTTGCCGTGTTGTGCGTGCCGGAGGTTTATAAAATAATGTTAGAGTAGAGTAGGTACCTTATACCATTAATGTCTTAAAATAACAGGTTTTTGTATATTTTTTTTAAATAAGCTTGCACAAATTTATTGTACACATATTAAAATACGTAAATAGTATTGCTTACTTTTTTAAAGTTGTTTTATTGATACAACTACATTTAAATATTAGATTGTATAATACGCGTATTAACGCGATAGATTTTGATAGTTAGGTAAAGTTTAAAAGTTTATATAACATTTAAATATAATATAAAAAGATAAAAAATGATATTAATTCTGTTTGTGCTAAAATTTTGTTGAAATTAGAAGTTTATTTAGTTATTCGAGATTACTTTGAAAAGTTTCTTTTACCTTGAAATATTTCGACGAACTTTATCTCGTTAACTGATTCGAAACATCGTTTACTTTTAATGAAATATTGTAGGTAATAATCCATTTCTCGATCGGCCCTTTTCATCTTTTATTCATTGTCTTTTAAATTTCCCTGGGGATATTAGAAATCAGATTATTTTAGACCGGACGAAGATGTCTTTAAAAACTTAGGTTTAAAGATCCGAATTTATACTGGTATTTAATTTTTTGTTTTTATCAAGACTGAAAAGGATAGGTTGGATATCTTTTTATATATCTGTTAGTGAAAAACCTTACATTAACAAGTGAAAAGCAATAATATTTCCCCTTGTCAATGAAAGAGACGTTATGTTTCGGTTAATTATATTATACTAAATTTATTGAGCATGGCAACAAAAAGATTGCAGTATATTTTTTGGAATAAAAACACCGAAGTCATATTTCATTAATGCAAATCTCATTCTTAATTAATTTGAATAATAACCGTAAATCGCCATTTGCATTATATTAAGGTTATAAAAATCTTTGTATTTTTAATTAAAGAACCTTTTAGTGGTTTTTTTTTTTTTTCTAAATCATACCCGTTTCTGGGTCGTGCCATTATTTGTCGAGGCTAGTGCTATATCGTTACGTTTCGAATGAATGTGTAAGAATTAAGTGAATGAATTATTAATAATTAGTGTGTGTTACTTTGTTATTATTGACACTAAAAAGTTCGGTGTATCTACAGTCAATATGGTTCACAACGCTGCATGCCTTGGCCGTCGAGGCTGGATTCCTTGGTCTCGCATTGCCGCTTTCTGAGACTGAGGAGTACTTTATAAAAGCTTTTGTCTATTCTTCGTTTGCTTTGAAGGTATGTTATTTATAATAAAAAATCTTATTCGTCAGAATCGGCTATTGAATGCGTCATATATTATTATAGATTTTGACACAGCGCAGCGAGTAATTTTGAAAATCACAAATTTTTACAAATCTATAATGCGTTTGATTAAGGACTGCGCACACTACACAATACAGCATGAGATTTTGCCTTTGCAGTGATATCCATTGTGCTTCTGCGGCGTTTTTGGTTATTATAATTATGAATAGGCATAATAATAAAACTCAGCTAGGAGCTAAAACAAAAGAAAAAACAAAATACTCGTACGTATCTTTAATTAGATATATAAATCTCTGTAACATGGAAAAGAAATACGGTATAAAGTAGCCTAACGGCTAATGGCAGTTCGTATTTACCAATTCATAGCACCTTTTAGTAACAGCTTACTTAACTCTCAGGGATTCTAGAGAACTAATGTACACTGGTATTATCTAATACTCTGATTAAAGTATTTTTTGAATATAGTAGCGCGGGTGTTTGGGATGTCGAAATATTCTGTCGGTAGTTATAAAATAATTATATCATAAAATTATTGTCGTGCCATGCCATCAATGGGCGCAATCCCTAGAGTCATACTAATAGCTAGTCTAAGAGCTAATTATCGGCAAACTTTATGTATTTGAAAAATTCTTAATCCCGAAATATCTCTAGTAAACATCCGACGGAGACCAATTAAGCTAGACGGTAGTCCATATGTATCACTCGGGCAGAACATTTAGATAAAGACCAAAATGTTCTAACCAGTCTACTATTTTGAATGTTTCAGTAAGTATTAGAAATTGTTTAAATGGTATTGAATTCGGCCGCTGGCTCTTTTACTATGTATAAGATCTCTGTAGGGATCGAGCACAAACGATAATTGTCTGAACGTGACATTATTTTATATTGTGATTTTTTTCTATACAAAAAAGAAACAGACGAAGATTTCATGTTAATGTGTTGATTTCAGAGTATCAACATAGTATGGTTAAATTGGAAACAATGTTGTTACGATATTTTTTTCTTAGATTGGAACGAATATAACTCTACATTTGAAGGTTTGTAATAAATCCTATATTAATAAATTATTGTAATGCCATTTAAATGTACAACATTATGTTGAAAGCTTGTTCTTTTTGTGCTGTAGATGAGAAGTTTTCAAACAATTTTAATTGGAGAGCTAGTACTTTAGCAAGGGAATGGAACAGAGTGCAAGCCGTTAGGAGAGCGCCACCCAGTTACACTGTTGTTCTAGCATTAATAATTTTAAATGTGAGTATAATCTGTTTTGTTTTGAAAATTAACAGCTCTATTACATTGTTTAACAACGAAATGTGTTAAATTAGTAAAATGCAATTGCTAAAATACAGTTATGATATTATACGTAGGACGATAAGTCGAAATCTACCTAGTATAATATCGTAACTGCATTTATATCTTTGACTATTACTCTAAAGTTAGCGAAATGCAGTTACGATATTTTACGTGATTATTTTTAGATAAAAATTGTATATTCTACTACCGAAAAACCAACCGAAGCTGCTACTAATTTAGTATATTGATCTCTGTGGTATTTAGGCCATGAGCCCGTTAGCAACAACTTCTTTATAATATTTATGACTGGCTAACCAAGCGAACGCATAGTCTTTTTTTTTTTGATTTAAGGCATCAAACAGTGTTATAGATATAACGACTATTGTTAATATGGAACTTATAACGGACTATGGAGCCTACAAAATATAAGATTTTACCAATAACATACCTCATTTTTGAGTTTGAGAAATTTTATGAAATAAAATTAAGAGATGAGTGAGGTGACGATAAAGAGCTCGATGGCGCAGTGGTTAACGCGCTCGGTCTGTGATACGGTTGTTAAGCAACTTTCTTAATGGACGGTCATAGGATGGGTGACCAAAAATATATTATCTTGAGCTCCTACGTGCTTCAGAGGGCACGTTAAGCTGTTGGTTCCGGCTGCATCTGCATTAATACCCACCAATCCATATTGGGCCTGCGTGGTGGGTCATCATGGCTCATTCTACCTATTCGATTTTATACGACTCCATCCAAAGGGAAGGCCTGAGCCAGCAGTAGAAATATTTATAGGCTAGTGATGAGGTGAAAACATTACTCTGAATAACAAAATTTGCTCTTACATCATTATCATCATCAGCCCTTTTTACGTCCCCACTGCAGGGGCTCAGGCCTTCCTTATGGATGGTTAAGGAGGATGGGCCATGACCCTCCACGCTGGCCCAATGCGGATTGGAGGGTCAGAGGAGGCTCTTACATTGATAGTGTGTAATGGAAAGTGACTTCATATTTAATTAAGTCACTTTTCAATCTTGACGCTCTGTATGAAATAAAACCGGGAGAAAACACATTAACCTCCCTTGCGTCGCGCAGCCGGGTAAAAAGCAGCCCTTGCCGAGTTTCTTGCCGGTTCTTCTCGGTACGTCTCCCGCTGTAGATTTACGAACCGATGGCGTAGCTCTTGACTTTCATAAGTGCTTGTAACAGCCTAGACTGAATAAAGAATTTTGATTTTGCTTTTTGTATATAGTTAACAAAAAGTTAACAAGACTGGGTAAAACAATCAAAACAAAAAAGCTGTACACAAAATAGCTAACAAGGCTATATTTAGAAAGTAATAAGTCGAAATAAGTGATAATGAGGGCAAGTAAAGAATGGAATACCATTAAAATAAAATATTTGTTTTATATTAATTTCATAATAGTTGCTGTTTATTTGCTAGTAATTCACAAATGTAAATTTTTGAAATCGGTCCAGTTATTTTTGATCCTATCCATTACAAAATAAACGGAATCGTTCCTCTTCATAATATCAGTATAGATTGATCATTTGATTGATCAAATTTACACTTTTAAAATATAGATTTATTAATAAATACGTCGATTGATGGATGTTTATTCGAAAAGTTGTTCAGTAACACACCAAAAAGGTGAGAGTTGCCGATATTTCATGTTACATGTCCTGAATTGCCAAGGGCGGTTATTACGTAATCATTTATTACTCATGTTAATATTTTCACTGGACTATTTTAATGGATGACTCAGACTGAAATTTTTTCAATAGTTAACTTTTTTTAGCAAAAATGTTACATATTTTAGGTCAAGAGATCGTGGTTGGTGAGCCATAAAAGCATCGGGTATAGATGGGCAGCTGCTAGTATAGCATGGTGGTTGTCTTATAGTACAGTGCTGGTCACCCGCTGGGCTTTGGAGAGACTTACTGGTGCTCCACCATCAGTTATACCAGGTGTATGCAGAGGTGTAGGCATATCTTTGCTAGTATTTCAAGAAGAACGTTACGCGCATTACGTTAATGGGAGGTAGGTTTTGACCTTTGCGTTATATCATCGTTATTAACCCTTTTAACACCCAGATGCACAAATATCCATTAAAATTCTCATTAGCTTAAAGCGTTATTACTGATTTTTAAAATTAAATAAAATTTAATGGATGTTTGGGCAACGGACTTTAAGCCCACAGAACATTCTATGTTCTGTGTTTAAGCTTATATACATTTTTCAAAACATGGGCAGATTAACTTTTTTGCATCTAATAATACTAACCGTTTGCCCGCCTTAGTTACAACCTATGTAACTGGCGTATAATGTAGCTTTCCGTTGGTAACTGAATTTTAAAATGATCCATTAGTTTAGTAGCCTATTTGATGCAAACAAATAAACAATAAAATTGAATTTTCTCTTAATATTAACTTTAGATTTTTTTTATTGTTTGTTCTAGATATAAATGTATACATACAATAAAAGCTCTTCTGTGGCATTATAAATAATTAGTATACATTTATGACGCAAACTTAATTACTGTATCTTGCCTGAAATAAATCATCAGAACCTTTAATAAATTTTATGTTAACGCAGTTATTTTAGGTCACATGCTCCCAAAACTTTGTAACAGGAAGATTTAATAACCGAAAATTGACGTCATAATCTATTAATTCTTCTCTGCGGTTTTCTCGGTTGAACAATTTAAAGATAAACGAGAGTTTCTCTTCCCAGGCATACCTTAAAAGTTTTCAAAGTTCTATCAAAGTTAGCGTAATTAGGAAACTATGTCTATAAAAAGTTACATTATTAAATAAGTGCTATTTGGGGTTAATATTTTTAAACTCAGTAGCGGATCTACTCACTAGATTTCGTTGCATTTTCGTTCAAGTTTAAATGTTTACAGAATCGATTCTGTAAAAATCGAAACTCGAATTTGAATTCACTCGTGTGTCTGAATTCACTTCAACATTACTGGTAATAACGTTTCGTGGCCTAAGTGAAGTTAGTTTCGAAATGACATAGGAATATAATGTATGAGACATGTGTATATTCAATCAATATTATTTTGTGTTTTTATACAAAAAAAAATGGAATCAATAGAACTTCTACACTTAATGAATTCAAATTCGGGTCTGGATTTTTATAGATTCGCAGGGCTGACAATCGTATCATTCGTCGTGGAAAATCAGAATTGGCGAAATACTATCTTTTTTTTACGCAACTTCACTCGCGTAAATTAAAGCTTATATCACCCATGGGTGATGTAGCGTAAATGAAAGAAAAGTCATGATCGGAGCAGTATTTCCGACGATAACCCCCTATAAACAAAGTTAGAAACTTAACTTCTTAATAATATTAGTGAATTAAACTTTGCACACTTGCACTAAAGCATACTTCAATGTTACGCTGGACAGACCTTCCGTTAGATTTAGATTCCTTATATAATTACTGATTTGTTCCAGAAGTGACGAAGACAAGGACATGCGTATGACGCCGCGACCATTGTCAATGTGTCGAATAGTGATGTCACTACAGTTAAGGTAAAAACATTATTTTTCCCGGATTTCACAGTACTTTTTCTACAGATTTATATTAAACTAGCTGTTGTCTCGCGACTTCGCACGCGTAAATTTATAGCCTATGCTAGCCGCGTATGACTGCTTCTCGTAAGTGAAAAAAATATTTAAAATCTGTCCAGTAGTTTCAGAGCCTATTTGATGTAAATTAAGGAACAAATTATTTCTTTTCAATAACATTAAATAGTACTAGCTATCCTCCAGTGACTTCCCCCGCGTAGTTCCTAGGGAACTGTTTATTTGGATATCGATACATATCATGACACATGACACGGATATAATTACAATGAAAAACTGAATAATAGCAATGGTTGATACGGGAACGTTTAAATTCTTTATATTAAATTACATTCCCATTTTCATTCCTTTATTTGCTGATTTTCAGGATAAAATATAGTCTATGTTCACCGCATATGATGTAGCTACCCGTAGGTGAAAGTATTTTTAAATTCTGTCCAGTAGTTTTGGAGTCATTTCGATGTAAACAAACAAATATAATATTAGTATAGATAGATACACATGGAGATTTTCATTGTATATATTCCATTTATTTAAGTTGATCCAATAATGTACATTTTCGGGTCTCAATCGAGGTGCGGGAGTGAGACGCAAATGTAACCATAACAACACAGATTACTGGAGATTGCAATCGCTACTTTGGTTCAACTTACGTGACGGTATTATTTATCAAGTTATTAAATAAAAGAATACGAAAACCCACTAATATTTCCTTTTTCACTGTAACCAAGATGATAGAGTCACTTTTGACTTTCTTATTTTCATTGTTTTGGAAGGAAAAGGTATTTCAGTTTTATCTGTTAGGTCAGGCTATAGATTGTATATTATTTTGCATTTCCTTCGTCTTTGCCTTAAACATTCGTAAACGATTTCCGTATTAATTTATATTTACCAATACATATATTCATATTTTCAGGATTGTTTACAATCAACTGTCGAGCTCAACACAAGGTATGTTTTAAGAAGTTCAAAATCCGTCTCCTCCTCTCTTATTGCTAAATGTCTATAGGCAATTATTGTAAATCAAAGTTTGAATACAATCTGAGATTGGAAATCAAAAATGCACCAAGGTCACCTTAGTTGGAACACTGACTTGCAACCGTCTAGATCACACTTTACTTGCACGATTTTCCTGTCCTGCGAGTCTACCGCGTAACTAATCAACTTTATACAATTGTTACTATATCAGAGTTTAATGTTAAATTAAAGTTGTGCACGTACCTGCGGTTACTAAGAGCCTGATTTATCTGTCAAAGTTAAGCCCCGAATGATTGTCAATTCATGTTGAACTAACTACCAAAACTAGAGCCATCTTGATGACTTGCAGACAGTTTATCTGTCTATCTGACATATTTATCGTGACTTCATTTAGTCAGATCAATCCTGCTTATGTGTGACGTCGGGTAACAGAACCTTATTGGTTGCGACGACAACTTATTGCAGGTCGTTTACGTCGTTTTTATTATTCCTGAAAATGTTGCATTTTATTTACGTTATTTTACTATAGCTAAACATATTTTGTCAACAGATTCTAAGAAATACATTTTATTATATTATCCACCTAACAGGATGACCACAACTTGCTACTTATTTTCAATAATGTCACATACCTTGTTTATATTTGTTTTTAACAATCTGTTTTAATAGTAGTTTCTTAACTTCTTTTTTTTTTAGTTACCCCATCTTTTATGAGCTTTTTGACTTTTTTCACCTTTTATGATTTCTGCGATGATATATAGTTGTAATTATATATACCTAAAGTATTGGACAGGCCCAGCTTTTTTTAAATATTCATACCAAATTTTATCCAAATCAGTTCAGCGGCTTAATTTCGTATATTATAAATGAGAAAATATGATTAGTAAGGATTATTGCACATATTAAATTGAGATTATTGTTTAACACAGATGATTCGGATGCTATGACAAAACAAGCAACTCTTTCTAGACTTCTTGCAGCATTCTTCGAAAGAGTAAGTTTTTTCATAAGTTTCATTTAATTATTATTCAATTAACACTACCCTACCCTATTTTACTAATATTTATCTTTAACTTTATTCTTAATGAGAAATGCACCAACCCCAGGTGCTCTGAGATGGGACTCGAAACCACGACTTTTCCCAATTCGGACAGTCGTTGCTTTTACCACTGAACTACCCAGAACCTTAAAGGATACGCATTTTTCAAGCACTTGTTACTTTTCGCTACTAGTGAGTGTATTTTCATTAAGCCACCCGAATAGCCGAAAGAAATATTTTTAACAAATATTTTTTTAGCTTCTGATTAATTTAAAAATTTGTTCTAATTATTATATTTCACCAATTTTAAATTCTCAATACTATACTGGAAAAAAATGTTAGCGAGCTTGATATCTTTATTATTTTATTAATGTGTCATTGAAATTTAATGAAACAGTATGTGAAGTACTAGTAAAAGCCTTATTTATTCGTAGGACTCAGCTTCCTTACTCTCGAACGCTATAGCGACAGGTCGTCATTTTTCTCGATTGTATATCTAGTGCACTAGGTATTGACTGTTGACTTTCATTAGTCGTTATACATCTATTTAAGGAATCCCTGTGGTATACCGACCAAAAATGTAAAGACGTATTATTTTCACTAGATGGCTATAAAATAAAAATAAAATTATTAAAGATAAAGACAAAATATTGTTCCTACTCACTGTTTACTTACCTGTTTAAGTACCTCGGTGTTATAATAGATCAGCTACTTTCTTTCAAATTCCACATTGATTCACTTGTAACCAGAATACGTAAAATAATTTACATCTTTAAGGCACTTAAGTTAAACATGTTGCCGACCGGCACATAATTAAAATGGTGTATTTTTCACTTTGCCAATCTTTATTGGAGTATTGTATATCGGCACAGGGTGGTGTTTCAAAAACTCAAAAAAATAGACATTTAAAGTGTACGCGTCTTTCGGATGCAAGCAGAAAACACTTGGAGGCGATATAATGAGTGCAATATCGACTAACATTAGTCGTAATAACACCTCAAGAAAAGCCCACATATAGACCAATGAAATTTACCATGCGTTATAACGATCAATGAAATTGGATCTTAAAATTAATTGTCAGGCTCTGGACGGTCTCAATTGGGTTGCCAGCGAGCGGACGGTGATGGAGCGTCTGCTGGACGTGGAGTTATCAGAGAGGGAATCTGGCACGACTAGTGTTTTGCTCTACGACTCGGCGGATAATACACCATCCTGTGTGGCTGTTACCTGGTATGATGAATATAATTGGTTACAAATATTAAGGCAGCATCACATATGCACCGTACCTACTTTATTCCATCGCTTTTGCTCCATTACCTATAAAAATAATGAAGATACGTTAACGTTTAATAATTCGATATAAAATGTTGTGTGTTTCGAATTTTTCTTTATATTTTCTAAGTAATGTCTTAATATATAAAAAACAGTGACTTAATATATAAAGAAGATGTTATATACTAATTAGAAAAGTACAATTTACGACCTGTTCAAAGATTTCAAAGTACAACAAGTTTTTCAACGAAAAGAATGTTAAAGATTTTCTTTTAAATATTTTAAATATACTTCAAACTTTAAATTAGTAAGAAATATTACTCATCTTAAATGCGACTTATTCAATGCTGCTATTGGAGTCAGGCAGTTATTATTTAATCAATAATAATCTACAGAAAACCTCCGCCCGACTTTCGCTTTTTAGATACATATTATTTCTTAATTTTTTAACCAACTTCAAAATTGAAAAGGAGGAGACGTTATGATTATATGTGCGACGTATGTTCACCGATTACCCGCGTGTTGTTGACCGATTTTCAAAATTCTTTTTTATTCGAAAGCTTAATGCACTGAGGTCGTCTGATTTAAATTTTATCGAAATCAAATAACTAATTTCCTTTTTATAAAAAACAAAATATGATTAATTAAACATCATCTATATATTTAAATGATATGTTTATATCAGCGAAAAACAATAGATTGCGAATTTTGACTTCATTCAAATTTGGAAAGGAGGATTTTCTATGTATATTTTTATGTAAGTAGGTAAGTTCATCGATTTCTTTTTGAATTGTGAATCGATTTTTTTTAAATAGTCGTTCCCCCGCGACTTTGCCTGCGTAAATTATAGCCTATGTGCCCCGCGTATTGCTTAGATTCCCGTAGATAAAAGAATTTTATAATTAGCGCAATAGTTTCGGAGCCTATTCATTCCAAGCAAACGAGCAATCAATTCTTTCCTCCTTTATAATGTGACTATAAATTATATTTGGAATAAATTATATCGAGTAAATAAACAAAATCTCCTTTCCTAAGACTTTCATATCGGTGAACTGAACCTAAATAAAAAATACATCGCCGTCGAACATATAACCCTCTTTTTTTTTATTTGAACGTCGGTTAAAAAATCTGTCATCTGCATTTGAAAACGCAATTACATTTTCATTTGTTTCGATTCGTCGCAAACCGTTCGCTATAGGCCCTCATTACCAATACCCATCTGTTTCGACTCATTATTATAATGTTCTCTTTTAAAAGGCCTATTAGAAGATGTAAAGAGGTTATATAAGGGTAAATAATTGGTAATGTATTATATATTTAAGGTGGGGTGAAGAATGGAGTTTGGGAACATTTGATGCAATGCTTTTCGGACTGATTATGCTAACAACGGATGAACCACTATTGGCAGCTGTTATAACATTAGGTTTATGGCAGGTAAATATAACGGGTTAAAAGTATATTCTACATGATAGAAGATATAGTTGCTATATATCTTTCAGTTGGTTGTTTAATTAAAGTAGGCACACATTACTCTCTCATAAAATGATTCTTTTTAAGAAAAAATACATTTATTGGTACATAATTACGTTCTTGTATACGTATAAAACAAGAGTATTACAAATATTTTCTAATCATAATGAACATTTCAAAACATGAGCACTATTGGATAACAAGAATTTCCAGTGCAGTGTGTATTATCTGATTCTTCATTTATTATTACGATTATTTGATTTTTTATTATTTTCTTTTCATTACAGGTTATGCAATATGTGAGACATTCGTTCGGCCAAAGAAATCAAATGAAGAAAAGTAATGTTAATATCATATTATAATAAATAACTTGTAATATATTATAATGTATGAAGTTATTTATATTGTGTTAGTGATAACATCGTTATATAGAGGCGTGTCTACAGACGTTGAGAGTAGTGAAAACAGGGAGACATTGAAACAAAAAAGATGCAACACTAATAGTGAAGTGTTCATCGATGAAAACAGCCCTAGTTGTGCTAGTGAATCAGAAGAAACTACGATAAAAACAAGATTCACGTCGACCACTACAAAAATGAGAACTACTAAGACTAACACGAAAGTGATACCTCGCGGTCCGTTTTATGACTTCCTTATGCATATTTGCGACGCCCTGTTAAATAATTTCAAAGTTAATAGGGTCCACAAGTATTTCAAGATATTAGGTAAATGCCTTGACGGGCTGGGTTCTGGGTTTTTCATGAGAATGGAAATCGATCGTTTCGTTAGATTTGTTAAGAAAAAGTCAGTTTATTCCGGTAAAAAGTTAAGGCAGTATGTAATGAATTTCATTAACATTATATCCAGTGGGAAGCCAATGATGAACCAATTCTTTCACGCGATGAATTCAATTTTCTCTATATATGACAAAATTAAAATGGACGATTATATTTATTTACTAAAAAAATACGGAAGGAAAGAAATAAATGTTATAGGAGATCGAACTCGGTGGATATTCAAAGAATTCATTTTTGGCAAATTTTATAGACAGAAAGATGAAGTTATAAGTGATATAAAACACAAATTAATATTGGCGGACATAGAATATGAGAAAAGTCGTAAAAATTATCGTCAACGCAAATAAAATGACTCTGAGAATGCTAAGGCATTTAACCGTGAAATTATTTTGTAGTGACAGTTGACCGCAAGAATATTTTCAATAACCTTAAAATTTTTATCTTACAGAGTAATGTGTTTAAAATATTTTCTTGTCTTATTTTTAACTGGAACTTGTATCAGATTATCTTATAGTGTAAGTTTTCAAAACGTTATACAATCTAAACACCGAATAGCATTTGGAGACCAGTTATCAGTACAAAAGGATGATTTGAGATCTAATAAAATATTTGAGGACTTTTTAAGAAACCTCTTGACTTTATTATCTACTGGTTTCCCAAAGAAAAAGTTGTCAAATTATTGTAGGCTTCTGAAAAATGAAGTTGATGCGTTGGGCTTTAAATTTACAAGGAAATTAGCTAGACATTTGAGAGATTTATCGAAATTAGACCGAGATGAAATTCAAGAAGTGTTAGCGTCGTATGTAGAAGAAATGGACAAGCCATTAGATCATAGAAGAAAATTCTTGGACGCGATGAATAAGGTTTTTACATTGCAACATGATGTGATTTTTCGAGATTACATTTTCGATGTAAGAGATTACGGTAATGAAGACATCTTGTTCATTCACGACGAAACTCAGAAAGTTTTGAAAACTATCGTTAACAGTATTATGGAAATAAGTAAGAAGGATCGAAATAATTTAGAATCAGAGATGAAAAAAGCAATTAAAGAATATAATAAATACTAACTTATTATTTTTTTTTGTATAAACTTACAGTTTCTTTTTCAATAGATTTTGAATTTAAATTGAAAGTAAATTGTGGAAATTTGATGTATTGTGTTTGAATTTGAAGTTTTTTTTTATTGTTCTTTCTTGACTTAACCCAAATTGTAAGGCAACTTTTAATAAACTATTTATAAGTTTACATGATGTACTACTCGTACGTATTAATATGACACCTGAAGGGCTATTCTATTTCTCAGAAACTCAAATTTAGTTTATTTTTGAAATGGCAATACGACTCAATAAAGGTAGGTTCTGACACTGCCTCTGAAGCAACAAAATTATAACAAGGATTTGAAAATTTTTCGTTCAATGACAAATGGGTAGGCCATCAGGTATCATGTTACTTCGATAAGTGTTACTTATGAATAAATTAGAATGCTAAGTTTTAAATTGAGTTTTTGTCTTTCGAGTAAATGCTACTAGAAACTAAAATATCTTGTATAAATTTATTTTCATAAATATCAAATCGAGACCAACAAAGAGCCCTTAAATTAATGAAAGAAAGTATTGGTGCTATTCCTATCATTTGTAATCAACAGCACGTTAGACTATTATTACCAGCTAATTTTTAAATCGTAATACATTAAAGTCGGCGTTCAAAATTTTATTGTTGTTACTTTCATTTTTCATTTTTCTTGCGAAATTAAAAGAAGTAAATTCAAGTTAGTTACTTGAAAAAACTAAATTTCTCCTATTGTATTCGATATTAGAGAACTGTACAGGAACTAGCTTACTACTAAATCTATACTAATATTATAAAAATGAAATATTTAATTGTTTGTATGCATTGAATAGAAGAACTACTGAACCGATTTTTTAAATTATTTATTTTACTTATCGAAGCCTATTATATATACACGGGTGATATATTAGATAAACGTCGACGATGTCGCGAGAGAACAGCTATTAAATTATAAACTAATAAAATATCAAGTACTCGTGGTTACAGTAAAGTCAGAAATGAGGAAATAAAAGGTCACGAAAATATGTTTCCCATATCAAATTTATAATAGGTATATATTAAAATTTTGATTAAAAGTTGTTGTCGTTGTTGTTGTAACGACACAGAATATAACAAACAAAAAATACAAAACTAAAGACGATGTAGCGCGATAATCGAATTTTTAAGCAAATGTTTTTTTTAGATTCCCGCTAATTATAGTACTTCCGCTACATTAGTTTTGTAATGATGGTAATCCTGACGTTTATTAGCTATGGTTTTGGTTTCAAAAACATAGACAAAACCGATAATATTACCGCAAGTTGTAGAAAACGAACTAGATTACCATAGAGCTACGTATTTAAACATGGCAACTTTAACTTTACATCAATGAACAAATGAAATACGGCAACGTCACGCACATACAAAAGTGGTGGACTGAAAGAAAAGTGATTGTTCATTCGGCATTTCAAAAAATTGTAATTTCACGAATTGTAACTAGAGTTTTTTGTAATAATGGCAGACAATAAGAGGTAAGTTCATATAATTGAATATTTGCTAATTTAGAACAGAAAATGCTCATTGTCCTGATTTTGTTTCATTAAAAAATACCACTGTGAATCAAAGGCAAAAAAATTGGCTTGTCATCATGTCTGAGTGTATGTAACTGGCTATTTCTGCTGAATTTAATTGATCTAACTATAAATATGATTTTAACTGTATACATATACCATTTTCATTTATTCATGATCTTTTTGACTTTGGTTATTTTTATGACGCTAATGGTTATTGCAAGTAATATCTGTTTTGTGTAGCCCCGATGATCTCTCCACCGCAATCCTCCGTCGCAAGGATAGGCCAAACAGACTCATCGTAGAGGAGGCCGTCAGCGATGATAACTCCGTCGTCGCATTATCACAGGTTAGGACAAAACCTCCATTTTATTTGTATCTAAAATCCATTGGCATCATTACAAACGCCGCCAATGACAAATAAAAATGTCTGCTTCGACATTACTTTCGCACTACGAAATTATATCATTTAGGTTTATTGTGTATCAAAATAAGTCATATACAAAATCTGTTGCTATTTGTATAGTAAATGCAAATTATGCTAGTCATTCTAACCTCTATAGGTAAGCAGTCTTTGGGTTTGTTGTATGTCTTTAAGATAGCAATGACCTAAGTATTCTTAATCTGCAATTTCTACTTTAATATTAATTCAAGAACCTTGTATAAACATGTAGTAGTTGGTAAATTTTATGAATACATAGTATGACATATTAATCTGTACTGAAAGAGAGGATTCATCACCTTTGGTGAGTAGGATGACAATTAATGGTGTTTAGTTTAATAAGTCCCAATTTTGTTATATAAAATATTATCTATACATAATATAAAATATTTGCGTTCCGCTGTATGTATGCTAAGATCTACTAAACTACATAATGGAATTTAATATGGTCAACAACAGATAAACTGATTCAAGAGGAACGTTTATATGTATAATACAGCAACATGCTGGCAAAGACACTGGCAGATAGCTAGTTTTTTAAATAACTTAAAATTTGGAAATATGTGATCGGACCTCTTTAATTATAGTCTTGTACACCTCATATAATTCTGTCCAAATTAGTGTAGATTTCTCTCAATGAAGAACTTCAGCTTTTAATTATTTTTAAGCTGAAAAGCTTCTTATACTTGCAGCATATGTTAATATTTCATCATCTTTTGTCATGTTACAAATAACAATAAATTTAATTATGAATATTTACCTAATTGTCAATATTCATTCAACTAAGCAACAAGTGGTTGGATCCTATGTGTAGTTTACCATTTATTTAAGTAGATACTTAGATTTTTATTTATTTAGGTGTTTACAAGTTTATGGGAAATTCATCAGTCTTGTAGAGGTCTTGGATGGTTCAATTGATTGCAGTTGCTCTGATTGTGAAAGATTTTGGGTTCAAATCCCATCTGGCACCTGGGACAGGTGATTGAATGAGTGAATGTTTTTATGATACATATTTATTACATGTCAAATTATGAATGAAGTAGGAAGCATAATATAGGATATTTGGGTTATTCAGTTTATTCAAGTATAATATTGTAATAACTTTCCTAATTATCAAGGTTTGGCAGGTTGGGCAGTTAATGTATTTAATAATAACCAAATGTTCTTATTAATCATCAAACAATCAACTTTACTAATGATACTTTCTAAATATTTAACACAATAGATAAATTAATTCATGAATGAGGAAATCCTAAATGAGATTACAACATGAAAAAAAAATAGCTAATGGTAATAGTTTTTAGTTACACATTGAATCCTGAAAAAATTGAATCAGAAGAAAAGAGTGGCATAACACTCTTATATTTGACTGTTCATGGCAGAATATGTCTCATTATTTTTAGTCATAGACCGTTCACGGTATACAGATACAATGTAGGTAGTTGTAGATGGCTCTCACATGCTGCTAACATAACACCATCATTTTATGTTTTGTTCACAGTCAAACCTAAGCAATTTATCAGGTCTTTTACCTTTATTATGCTAAACAAAATATGAATAAGTTAAAAATTCTTGAATTTCATGTTACAATATCATCAAGTGAGCTGCTCAATGGCGATACTTAAATTTTTGCAATGGCCAGTTTATTATCTCGAGCTCCTTGCTTTGGAAGGCATGTTAAGGTGTGGGTCCCGGCTGCATGTGCAGTTGTTGATGACACCCACAAATCTGCACTGAGCCAATGTGTGGGCCTATTCTCCCTATTCAATTCCATCCATAGGGAAGACCTGAGCATATGTGACATTAACAGGCTGGTGTTGATAATGATAACTAATCAAACACTAATTAAAGATAAGCTTTCTTAACATTAATTTTCTTGTGTAGCTTGCACTCTTACTAATGTGATTTGAGTAAAATAATGTGAAAGAGAACATACATAAGTGCTTTATTTTTAAACTCAGAAAAGATATAGATCAAATGATCTATGAAGATGATGAAACTAAAAGAAAAAAACGTATGTAAGATGAATGTTATATTGACTTATATTCAAAGAAATCTTATGAAGAATGTGTTCAGTAACGCTAAAAATTAAAAAAAAAAAAACTCTTATATGTGGCTAATTATCATAGTAATATATATTACAAAATTGCATAAACATGAATCATTTCATAAAGAACTGTAACTAAATTGAGAATATCACTAAATTACAATTTATTGAATTTTTTTTGACTTAAAAATACAAACATAGTAATTAAACTATTATGGTACATATGGTGTTATAGGAATTACTCTTTTAGAAACTCTTATTACTATCATCTGATGTGATGCCGTTTGTCATCTTGTACAAGATAAAAAATGCAAGTATGACATTTTTAACAGCTTTATACTTGAACATTGATAATTTTTTTGGGTGTATTTCTCTTCTGTGGCACTCATATCTTTTGAGGATACCCTAAACATAGCATGTCCCATATTTATTTTGTAAGGTATGTTACTTGATCATAGTCTAGATTTCGGTAGCCTAATTAAGAAATCACTGGTTAAAAGCGTCCCGAGACAATTTGGTATCTTACGATTGAAAATGTTTGGTTACTCGTTTCTATTAACATTAGACTTGAGGCATCCATTTTTTTTACCGACAGGCCAAAATGGAGCAGCTGCAGCTATTCAGAGGTGACACAGTACTTCTGAAGGGAAAGCGTCGCAAGGAGACCGTGTGCATTGTCTTATCAGACGACAACTGCCCTGACGAGAAGATACGCATGAATCGGGTCGTGAGAAACAACTTGCGCGTGCGCTTGTCGGATGTGGTGTCAATAGCACCTTGTCCATCGGTAAAATATGGAAAACGTGTCCATATATTGCCGATTGATGATTCCGTTGAGGGTTTGACTGGGTAAGAATTATGTGCATATTTTTTAGAGCCGAAAGTGGGACACTTATTGAATTGTAAAACTATTTAATGTGTTGGCGAATGACGTCACACTATGACAGTTAAAGGTCGAATTGCAATGCTGTTAAAAGTTTATAATACGGGATACGCATCAGAAATGGTTTATAGAACTATTAATGTAAATGGAAACTTATATTTCCAAGAAAATTTCATTTTTTGTCGTTATATTAATTTATGAAATAATATTACGGTACTGTAGTGGTGACCTTGTCGTTTATGCACGGGATCGTTTACGGTCTACTAGATTATGACGTCACAAGTCTAGTATATGATATTCTTATTAAAATTCTCTGACTTTTATTGAAATATTTTATTTATTCTCGCCAATTTCGTATAAGTATAATTGACAGCACGTTATTGGCGCGATCAATGAAACTTACGTATTCCCTATCATCATTTTTCCCTGTCTGTCACATATAAAAAAATTATAAGTATATGCCATGTAACTGTTTTTTACATATGTAATTGTATTCCCTAGGAACCTCTTTGAAGTCTACTTGAAGCCCTATTTTATGGAAGCCTACCGGCCCATTCATCGTGACGACACCTTCATGGTGCGCGGAGGCATGCGCGCTGTCGAGTTCAAAGTTGTAGAAACTGATCCATCTCCGTACTGCATCGTAGCACCAGACACGGTCATACACTGTGAAGGCGAGCCTATCAAGAGAGAGGTAAGAGTTAATTCAGATTGACAATTGCATACAGATAAATGGTTCTATTCTGAACATTGATTTCGAGTTTTTTAATTACTAGTCAAGATAAGAATATAATGATGATGTGAAAACAAAGCATCATTATACACCCATTTTGTTTATGAACAACACACAAGGTGAGATGAAACCTTCACCTGTTTAATGATAATACTTCTTGGAAGTAAATATATTTTTATTAAATTACTGCAACATGCACAATAGGGTTGTGTACTACAAGTGATAATATAGGTTTCTGTTATATGTTTGCATAATATGAACCATTTTAACTTAAAATTATGGTACTGATTTGGAAAATAATATGCTTTGAAATAATATGCTACAAACAGCTATGAACATAAACGCACAAATAACATAGATATTACAAAGATTGCCCAGATGCCCATACTTTTTTCACTACCATTGTGCTTGTGTGATGACAGTTACTGCCTTGAATTTGTAGGGAGCGTTTTTGGCTATTTCTGAAATTATTAATCGAAGATATGCTGTTACTTCAGATAATAATGGACTATTTATTTGTAAAATGAAAAAAAAAATACAACTAGCCTATTATTAACTTATTAATCGTAAATGACCAACAATTAAAAGTAAAATCTTTCAATAAACAATTAGAGAAATAAATATTTATGCATCTATATAAAATGTATAAAAAAATCTTATTCTATATTTTCCAATACATTATATTTGTTACAAAATAAGGATTACCCTGGTCAAGGTAATCCTTATTTTGTTACCTCTAAATTGGCCAGTGAAAATATTTCATAAACAACTTTAAACCTATTCAAAAGATAAATAGCGTTTTATAGAAAGACTAAAGACTTTTTTTTTACCATATAGGAAGAAGAGGAAGCCCTAAACGCAGTCGGGTACGACGACATCGGTGGTTGTCGCAAGCAGCTCGCTCAGATCAAGGAGATGGTAGAGTTGCCTCTGAGACATCCGTCGTTGTTCAAGGCGATCGGAGTGAAGCCCCCGCGCGGTATACTCATGTACGGCCCGCCCGGTACTGGCAAGACTCTTATAGCTCGGGCGGTTGCTAATGAGACTGGTGAGACGTATATTTAGTTTTTTTTTCTTAAATGAGGGTAGGTGCGCCAGTCCCACACCAGGGACCAGTAGTACACTTCGAATTTTGAAACATATATTTTTTACATTTTCCTACTTTTTTCACGTTTGATAGCATTGTCATACTACTTCTGCCAAGTACGTGATCATCGCTATTGATCATTGAATAATTATTAATATACTTTCTTTTCTCACCTTTGGCACATTTTTTTTTAAACTGGTATTAGCTTACTTACTTATAACCATTACAAATATTTGAATAAGCTACTTGATTATATGGTAAGTAGGGTACAATTATTTTTTTTTCACTAAGGTTGTTGTATCAATTCAGTTACATCATCAAAATTTGTTTTAAAATGATGCTTAATCAGTTGCTACTGGTGCACCCACCCTATAAGAGATATTATTTAATTTTTTTTTGTTCGTAATGGATTAATTCGATGGGCAGTGGTGAGCGCATTCAAACTGCGAAAGTTAAGCGACTTTCTTACGAAAACATTTTCCGTTTACTTTAACACCCGTCAATCCGCACGTTTGATCTGGGTTATATGGTTATATGGGTTTTGATCAGTTCTTCCTCAGCAGTGGGGTCGGAAGACTGAAACAGTGACTAAGGTTACTTTTTACGACGAGCAAAGATTTAGCAAATAAATAAATTTCGAAAGAAATACAATCAGTTGTTTTGTCAACACATAATATTGACGTCACTGATAATTTTTCTTGTCGCTTGTGTCCAGGTGCTTTCTTCTTCTTGATCAACGGACCGGAGATCATGTCCAAACTCGCTGGCGAGTCCGAATCAAACCTGCGTAAGGCTTTCGAGGAGGCGGACAAGAATTCTCCGGCTATTATATTCATTGATGAGCTTGATGCCATCGCTCCAAAGAGAGAGAAAACCCATGGTGAAGTGGAGCGTCGTATTGTGTCGCAGTTGTTGACTCTTATGGACGGTAAGTTAAAAACATTTGCTTTTATAATTATGACATATTAAAGTTACTTGTGTGTGTTATGACTCGTCTACTTCTGAATAAATTTTTTTTGGTAGCTTTTCTTTCAGTTGTTATGTCACCAGTGGCACTTTTAATCTTCTTCTTATTCATATATATTTCTATCTATTTTTGAGGCTGCTGCTCGGGACAGGCATGTAGTACTTCGTCTAAACCAATCCCTTCAGTTCTTGAGCCAAGAATGTCTCTTACGAGCACTGCGCTTTCTCATAACTTTTCCTTGAATTAAGAACTTCGTATTTGTTTTACCTCATCATATAGCCATAATAAGATAGTCTGCTCATTACGTAGCCATAATAACAGTCTTCGGCACTTGATGGAGTTAATGAACTCGAGGTTCTCGTCCAAATTCCTCACTACACGCATAATTTCTTGATCTCCATAGCATAGCGGACTCGCGCCGGTATCATCAAGGTGTCGCCATCTCTGAGGTCCCCAGTAAGATTGATCGGATCAATATAGAAAATGTACTTTTCTATATTGTCTCGGGTCTGGGTGTTGTGTTACCTACATTGTGTCAAACACCCTTTGAAACAGGGACTTTAGCTACACATCTTGGAATCTGAATAATGTGTATGATGTTAGATATTTATTTACCTATTTATTTCTTGTTAACTTTGTTACCGTTTAGGTATGAAGAAGTCTTCGCACGTGATCGTGATGGCGGCCACCAATCGGCCTAACTCCATCGACCCTGCGCTCCGTCGTTTCGGCAGATTCGACCGGGAGATAGACATCGGCATTCCGGACGCCACCGGCCGTCTGGAGATACTTCGTATACACACCAAGAATATGAAGTTGGGTGATGACGTTGATCTTGAACAGGTAAATTTTTTCCACCTTATTGTACCTATTTATTTTGGTCGGATAATAGTTTTAAACTGGTACTAATAGCTGGTTTAACTACACATATTAAGTTGTTAGGTAATTAATTTTGTTTTCATCACAGTAAGATACAGATTACTTTAAAATCAGTATTCTTTGAAAGTGTAAATTCTAACTGCTCTAACCTTATGAAAACTGTAGTCATTTGTAATGCTTCCGACTGCATTTTGAATTCTGTAAGTGTTCCTACTACTATTGATGTCTAATATTTTCATTTCATTAGTAAACATAATAATTTGAAGGTTTTTGTTCTTGTTTAGATAGCAGCGGAATCTCACGGCCATGTGGGTGCTGATCTAGCGTCGCTATGTTCGGAAGCCGCCCTGCAGCAGATCAGAGAGAAGATGGACCTCATCGACTTGGAGGATGATCAGATCGACGCCGAGGTGCTCAACTCGCTCGCTGTATCCATGGATAACTTTAGGGTGAGTTTCATTGCATTTGATCTCCTTCAAAAGTGATAGTCAGGGATCGAAACAAGTTAGACTTTTTTAAATTGTCAATATTTTCAGTATTCTTTATTCTTTTCAATCTTCTTCTACTATATACCAATACATAACAGTGTAAATGTATTTATCTTATCAAAGATGTAGAAAATCCATCAAAAGTTTTACAAGATTGATGCCTGAATTATTTCACAATAATTAAAAAATATATATTTTAATCTGTTACATATTCATGTTGTTGATTGATTTACTAAGATAGCTTACAGGCATTTTTTCTGTCTCGTTAAATGCTTTGTATATTAAGAAGTCGTTAATCGTTTGTTTTCGTCCAGTACGCCATGACCAAATCATCGCCGTCGGCTCTCCGCGAGACGGTGGTGGAAGTGCCGAACGTGACGTGGACCGATATCGGAGGACTGCAAAATGTTAAGAGAGAATTGCAGGAGCTAGTGCAGTACCCTGTGGAACGCCCCGACAAGTTCCTCAAGTTCGGTATGCAACCGTCGCGCGGCGTACTCTTCTATGGACCGCCTGGATGCGGTAGGTGCTATCTTTACTATTATTTTATAATTTTCTTTTAAACTTTTAGCTTTTCTACACGTTGGTTTCATACATAAGGTCCTTTTTCATTTGTCGAAGAAATTTAAGTCTGTAACCGCCGCCAACTAGTCAATTGCTTTTTATCAGCTATATTTTTGCGGTTAAACTCTAAATTTTGGGATTAATCTTACAACTGGATTATTTATTACAACATAGTTAATGGGCCCCGGGACAAACTCAACTAGGGGACTGACTTTAAAACTTTTATCAACATAAAACCATGTAATTTGTCGTTTATTAGCAAGTATAATGGGCTATATATTATTTTTTCAAACTTCATGGGATAAGGTAGCGCTATATAATCTGTCCAGAAAATATATGGTCTATTGAAAGTTTGCAACATCTTAGACTTGGCTACCAGGCTGAAAGGGCGGCGAGTCATATATAATAGATATTTTAGGTCTCAATAACTGTAGATCCATATGGAACAGCATAGACTGATAACCTGATATATAAAAAGTTTATATTTTTGTACTTTAGGTAAAACACTGTTGGCAAAGGCTATCGCCAACGAGTGTCAGGCCAATTTCATCTCTGTAAAGGGACCGGAGCTACTCACCATGTGGTTTGGTGAATCTGAAGCCAACGTGAGGGATATCTTCGACAAGGTATGAGTGCATTATATTAAGTAGTCGACAATTTACCTTCATTCAATATATGTCATTGTTCTGTTAACTGTTAGACCAAACTTCTCAAATTGCACCATGAGTCACAATATAGATGTAGAAAATTTACTCTAGCATTGTCGCGGGTCTGGGTGTTGCGATACCTATTTGTCTCAGATACTGCATAATACGAGGGCTTTAGCTACTTGTCTTAGAATCTGAGTAATGTATCTGGTGTTGTCTTATATTTATTTATATGTTTGTTTAGGCGAGATCGGCGTCTCCATGCGTTTTGTTTTTCGACGAGCTGGATTCCATAGCGAAGTCTCGTGGTGGGTCAGTATCGGACGCGGGCGGCGCCGCTGATAGAGTCATCAATCAGATCCTCACAGAGATGGACGGCATGGGAGCTAAGAAGAATGTCTTTATTATTGGTAAGTTTCGTAGCCTTTTTAAGTATGTTTTCGCCACGACTTATGTATTCAAAACTCATTTTCGTTATTCGGTAAGTTGGTTAGTCATATTAAACATGCGGGTGAAATATGATTGATATATCTACTAATGATAATCAATACCCTTGAACCCGAACTCCGCATGTGGACCCAATTGATTGCTGAAAATGACTAGTGGCCTTAACGGAGCACCGTGTGACATCATATTTTAATAAATTAAACGTCAACGTTTTCGTCGCGAGTGCAACCAGTACTCACTTTTATTGAAATGTGACGTCACAGATCGAAATGTAACTCGACTGATTGGTTTCGTGGGTCAAATCAAATTAATCTAAAATAAATCTTATGTTCGTACGCAAATCAGTCGAGTAGCTAATTCTGGGCAATTTTATTTGTTTTTTCTCATATTTTCTATCTATATTCGTTAGTATACTATTTCTAGTCATTGAATAGTTTTTTTAATCGATATCCATTGTTTATAGGCGCTACGAATCGTCCGGACATAATCGATCCAGCTATCCTCCGACCTGGTCGTCTGGATCAGCTGATTTACATCCCGCTGCCCGATGAGAAGTCTCGCGAGGCTATATTGCGCGCTAACCTTCGGAAATCACCGATCGCCAAAGACGTCGACCTATCTTACATCGCCAAGGTATTTTATATTGTATCTAGCTTTTTGCTAAATTTCCACAAAAACATTCATCTTCTAATTTATCCCCTTAGAGGTTGAATTTCGCAAATTCCCGTCTAAGTGTCGTAAAAAGAACTGGCATGCAAAATTTTAGCTCCTAGCACTTGTAGTAACGAATTTTCATACAAACTTTAATTCCCTAATTTAGCCCCATCCCAGTGGAATTTTCAAAAATCCTCTCTTAGTGCACCTCTACACTTAGACCTTCATCTTCACTTCACCATCAGCCCTTTTACTGGGGCTTCAAGCATTCCAGGCCTAGGTATTAAGAACTGCAAATGCAGCCGGGACCAATGGCTTAACATACTTTCCGAAACACGGATTAGCTGCAGATAATAATTCTTCGGTCACTCATCCCGTGAATGACCCTTGCGAAAGCGGTATAATACAAACTAACAATTTATATTTACACATATTTACTATTAGTTATTTCTCGTATTACTCATTCAGCGCATTAACACGATAGATTGATATCTATTTATTACACTAGCCGACCCAACGAACTTCAAATATTAATAGAGGTATTGTTTACAAGGTGACACAAGGGTTCAGTGGCGCTGACTTGACGGAGATATGTCAGCGCGCGTGCAAACTCGCCATCAGACAGGCTATCGAGGCGGAGATACAGCGGGAACGTACCAGGCAGAATCAGCCCGCCGCCGCCGTCATGGATGTGAGTAAACTATTTATTTATTATTATAATAGGAGACCCGGCAGCTTTCAAAACACTGTTTTAAATTAATCTACATGATATTTTCCTACAAAAATATTTTTTTATATAAATAACCCTTATTATGTACCTCAAACGAACGTTTGAAAATATTACTGTTTAAAAGCCGCGTAAACGGTGTCAACGTGACGTCATTTGTGAGGTAAACGAAAGGGATTTTCAGTTAAAAAAAAATATCGTATGCTGTTTTTATTACCCCTTGTGACCAGTATAATATTAAAGTCATTGAGCATTTTCTGTGCTGTATGTGTATATCGGAGTAACTTATTAACACGATTGAACTGTACTGTAGGTTAATTCTGCTACAGTGCTATTAATAAACAAAGTTTAGCGTCAGAGTAAGTTTAAGCTGAAATTGCAATTATAGTATTAGTCCAAATTCATATTATACAGACAATAAGCAAATCTATTACTTTCTACTTTATTAACCTCGTACTTGTTAAGTCTGTGTTTAATAATATGAATTTTGATTAATACTAAGTGCAGTCTCAGCGTAAATTTACTCCAACGCTAAACCTGCTAATGTTTACGTAACAATAGCATCTCAGTTCTCAATAGAACCTCAACAACTTGCACTTTGCCATTACACTATCTACCTGAAGTCCAATATTATATATATTATGTCACATTATCTACGACATTGTGTTTTATGTATAATCAGATGGACGAAGAGGACCCAGTGCCCGAGATAAGTCGCGCTCACTTCGAGGAGGCGATGAAATTCGCGCGTCGTTCAGTCTCAGACAACGATATACGCAAATACGAAATGTTCGCGCAGACTCTGCAGCAGAGCCGCGGCTTCGGCACTAACTTCAGGTATTTACATTTGGAAAACATAGAGAATCAACATTGATAGAAGTGTTACAAACATATCATAATTTACATTATTGATTTGTTTAGATAAAAATAAATATAGGTATATACTGACTGACTGAGCTAACGGTATAATTGACTAAAGCTAAAGTATCATTGACTTTTAACTGCATGAGATTGCGTGCCTGTAATTGTTTCAGCTTAACATATGAAATATGACCAGATATAGAGTATATGGCATATGCAATAAAGTAGGTGTATCGAATGTTAAAAACAATATTATGTTTATATCAAGGACGTTTGGTAGATATTCGTCCTTATCGTCTATCGTAAATTCTGTACTTTCAAATCTTCGATGGTTTTACGATAAACCAATGATCATCAAGTAAAAGAGTACAGAGGCACTAAAAGTAACATTCTAATATTAATTTATTTATGGACTTTTTGTCGTATTAAGGAAGTATTTAAGAAAAAAACGAAAGCACTAAATAAGCATCTCCACTAGATGGCGACCCTAGCAAAAGTTGATTTTTGCAGGAAACGATTGGACCAAAGATAGTCACTTCCGTTTCTTTTAACTAATATAATATAAAACTGAAATTTGCAAAGTTCAAAACTTAGATATCAATACAAATACAAAAAAGTACAAATAGAATATGAGCTGTTTATTGAGTTTTTAAAATTAATTTACTTATATATATGAAAGAAAACCGAAAAGGTTGTCATGGAAAATCAAGAAAGTACCGTAGCGACATCTAGTTGGATTTCGGGAATTAATGTTTTGTTTTTAATACTTCCTCATTGGAGAAAAGCGAAGAGTTAATTAACTTGGCAATATTTCTCAAGGTTCCCGTCGAGCGGTGGCGCGGCGGGAGGTACTGGCACGTCGGGCGGAGATCAGCCCACGTTCCAGGAGGAGGGCGGGGACGATGACCTCTACAGCTAAACACCTACCATACACATATCGCATTGCCCGATACAAACACACTGCCCGCACTCAACTAACTAAATATTACTATTTAAACAACATTATCGTTTTCCACAAATGGAAAATTAAACGTTTCCTTTACAAAATTTCTATTATGAAATAAATATATTGAGTATATTTTTTCTTTGTAACCTATAATAATAGTAGTTTGAAATTCAATCCAAATTATTATCGTTCAAAAATTTTAGTTGCGGATGCGGCAGTGGTTTTATGTTTGTGGTGATACAGCGAGACGCGTGCGATGAATCAGGTGTTCAGTTCTAGGACTGATATTAGTTAAGAAATCTAATTGGTTAGATTCAAGGGGGTATAGAGACGGGGCGTCTGTATCGATGCGATCCTCAAGGTTCGCGTCGCCATCTCGTATATATATTTGTGAGCGTGCAAGTTTAACTGCGCGCCGGTTTACATAATGATGAAACTTTCACCGATTTGTAAATGTATTTTAATTTTCTAATTCAATCGATGATAGCATTTGTTTTTGTTCCGATTCGCTTATATATTTAGTTGTAATCAGAATAATGTTTGTGGATGTATCCGTGCTCTTGTTCACAAAGTTTTCTTGCAATCTAATTTATGTAAAAGTGGTTAGATACCTCGAGAGCTAAAGTTGAGGAAAATACTTGTGAACAAGAGAGGCGTATGGTTTAGAGTAAATGTTAACTGTATTGGCAGATCTTGTACGCAAGCCACCCTCGGCACTGTTGCGTTAGCATCCGTGCCGTCATTACACAATATTGCAGTGATTTTATAATAAAAAAATTATAGACTTGAAATGTGGTTTTTATTTAGATTTCCATTTGAAGCGAATCGGCGCGTGTACGTCAGTCTGGCAGCACCACCCCCTTAGGTTTGAATTTGATAAAAAACCTGCGTTTTGAGATGTCAACTCATTATGGTTCGACGATTGGCCACTTTCACGCAATTGATCTATATATCGACAAAGGTCTGTCCCGTGTCCGTCAGTCTGGGAACGTGAAACTACTATTTTAAGTTTTTGACTCGTCAAATCCGTATCACGCTGGTAGTGCTACCCTCTATGATTATTAAATAATTTCCTGATCTATCTAGTCCCTTATTTATAAATCCGTTACTAATTAAGGACAAATCGCCAAGTTACAAGTGGTTTCGAACATAAAGTCTGGCGCTGCTGGGCTGACGTCGGTGTGGCAGCACCATAGTTAGAATTCTGTATTTATAATGTACTCTAGAAAACTTTCCAGGTCATCTTTTAGTCACTTATTTATAGCCTGGAACATAAAGGCGATAAATGGCGGAAGTAAATGCTATTAGAAATAATTAAAAAATAATGTGGTAATTTTTAAATACAATTCATTTTCGCATAAATATTGAGACTGATATCCTGCAAATCTTCACTCAAAGTTATTATGATGTGGATTAAGTTATTCGAATGACTGCAAAAATCACACAATATTTTATCGCTCTGACTTCTACGGCCGGTTTCTGAATTGAGAAAAGCACAAAACTCAACTGATTATTCTCAAAGTTTTTTACGTTTCAAAGGGCAAAAAGTATAAGTTTCATCAAATCGTTATCAACTGATCATTAAAATTATAAATCAGTAATGAAAACCTGTTTAAATGACGTTTATAATGGCTTAAGCACGTCTTGAGACGTGCTCAACTTCAGATTCTTAATTCAGAAACAAGGCGTGTCTCTTATTATTGCAACAAAGTACTGTTGGAACGTGATCAAACCTAGAATCAGAATAATTAAGGATCAAACTTAAATATGTAACTACTGCAAACGAAACTCTTCTGATTGTAAAAATATAGCGAACACACTCATACCAAACTACAATGACATAAGTATTATTTGACCGGAGTTGACCACTTTATAGTAACTAAGATTTCTTGGCTGATTTTTATCGGCCTTTGAAAATCTGGTTCTTTATTATGAAATTAATATTAACTTATCAAACTTAAAGATTTAACAATATTGGTTTATCAACAAAAATCGTTAAAAGTTACAATCTTTTTTCCTGAAGATTTCTTCAAGTTCCGGAGCTGTAGCCAACAAATTCCTAAGTGAATACGCTCTATCAGTCGCAAAAGAGCTGGCTGTTTTATCTAAAGTTCCCGGGGAGATAGACCCGTCCACGACCCTAAAACCACCAGGTTTCAACTCGTGGAATATTTCTTTATAAAGACGATCTATCTCATCATCAGAGAAGCAAGTGCAGAGAATATCAAACTCTTGATCAGAATATTGCGTGCCAACATTTTTAGTTTTACTTTCAATTACAACAGGTTCTGGCGGAGTGCGTTTGCCTTGTGCTTTCTTTACCAAATACTTCAGAGTCCTAATAGAACAAGGTTCGTAATGTGGCAATTCTGGTGTTTCAAAAATGGACATATTCCTCATGTAAGCTGGTAGATGTTCGTGTAAATTATTTTTTGCTATCTTGGCGCATTTACACTTACTGGGTTCGATATAGTTCATGTAGCTCTCCCATTTAGGTTGCCTTTCGTGCCTCAACTCTTCACTTCTAGTTTCAATTTTATTGCCCGATGGAATACTGTGCAACGAAGGTTCTCTCGTTGGTCCTATTTTTTTCGTCTGCCTTGGTATTTCCGTTGCCTCTAATCTACTACAGAAACAATGAGGAACTCTGCAAACACAGCATTCAGTCTCTAAATTCCTTAAATTAGGGCGCTCTGTTTGGAGGACTTGCATTAGTGAACTTTCTAATTTTAACTCGGCCAACTGTGTCGATTCAGTGTATTTCACAGGTACACCAAAAGAGTTATCATGACCGTCCTCAAAATCTTTGTCATCACCATGTTTGCCATGAATATACTGCTTTATTTTGTCTGTGAACATTTCGAAATTATCACAAGCACCGTATATATATCTTTTGTTGACAACTATCACGGGCAATTGTGACGCACTAGAGGTACAGTGTTTTGGGCAGAGCTCTTGGTTCAGTTCGGGCTTATAGCCTTTATCGCAAAAGAGAAAAAAAGGATGTGGCCGTGGTATAGGAGTGTGGAACTTGTCGTCTTCAATTACGAAAATGCTCTCTGCATTAGGGTTGTCCATAACTTCGTTCATCTGTAACATCATAAGCTTTTCCATATTTATAAAAAAGTCTGCATGTTCTGGCAAAGAATGCAGACAGTATGCAATAAAAATTTGAAGCTTCTTGATTACTTCGCAAATTTTTTTTTGCCAGATTCTGTTAAACGCTTGCCGTTTCCTTTCTTTCTCTTTTGCGAGTAAAATCTCAAAATCCTTCATAGCGATTTCTTCTTTCAAAAGTTTTACTTTTTTCTCGTGTTTATGTTTGGAAAGCTGCATTTCTTTTTCGCACACTTCTTTTTCTTTTAACGCAACATATACTCGACATGCTAGGTTTTGACATTCAAAATAATTTCTTAACTTCTCTATGGCCAAGTGTTTTTCCAAGTTTATGTCATGTATTTGTTCAACCATGGCACTACGCGATTTCTCCAAGTTCTCTATAAATAGAGCTTTTAGCCTGGCTTTCTCTTTAGCAAGTCTCTCTGCGTATAAATCGTAAAGTTCAGTCGCTTGTTGTTTTATAAGGTTTTTCAAACGCAAACTCATTCTCTGATGTGTTTCCTCTTTGAATCTTTTTATTTCCTCGATTGCTGCATTGAAAAGGAGGGATTCTATTTTATTTATAGAGGTTGAATACAAGATAGTAAACTCGTGAAAAGCGTGACGAATCTTTTCAGTGTTATAACTTGCAGCTTCGTATGAGGTGTCTTCCCATTGTTGACGACAGGCTGCCTCAATCTTCTTCTTCCAAATCGTGTCACTATCAAGCAACGCCTGCTTTTTCTCTTCTTCCAAGCATTTATTGTGATGAGCTACTAATTTCTCTCCAAAGAAATCGATACCGCTAAATCCTAGTTTTGAAAGGAACTCTTTCTTTATAGGTTTGAGAACAGTTCTACCTTTCAGTATTTCTTCGGGTGGAGCGAACCAATCGCTGCCACCGCCTTTCATGGGTGGTTCTAACCCAGCGAGCACTTTTAATTTCGGTCTCATGGATTTGAAGTAAACCTCGGCGAGCGGTGGGGACATCTTCTGCTTTATGACACTCTGCGTTGGCACTTGTTCCCGTTTGAGGTAACATTTCCTTTGATAGTAATTATCGCTAAGTTTGAACATATTCTCTGTTGGATATTAATAATAATTATAAAACATTTTAAAAAATTGATAAAATAAGTAAACTCATGACACGTGTCAAATAAGAATTTGGACAAAGACATTTTGATTAACTTGGTTGTATACTCTCCTTTAATTATTATTTTTAAACCTCATTACTCCTAAGTTTAGTTATTAAAAAAGATAAAAGTTATCTTTTTTAATACGATGAAATACCAAAATGCTTTATGATAAAAAAATATTTATAGATATATATACAGATATATAAATCTAGCCGGACATATATTTAAGAAAGCTAAAGGAGGCGAACGAATCGGATTTTCTTTAACTTTATAAATCAACGACAGGTGACATAATTATTCTGACGAATTGGCTCATTTTCATCCATGTTATAAAGAATTCAAAAATCATTTCTAACACCTTTTCCAGCGTGTTTAATACAGTTTTATTTGTGTTTATCTTTATATTTAACTTTTATTTAAAATATTTATAGTAATAAATTTATTAATTTATAGGTAACAAAAAAAAACGAGTACAGATCGAAAATATTTTTTATTTCTTACAAAATTATAAATACTATTTCCTCGTATAAATTACTATTTCAATTCATTTATAACAATAATTATGTTACTTCCCCAACTGCCATTTGTTGAAGTAACGACATAACGTGGCAGAATCTCTCCTTAATTTCGGACACGGACCGATGAGGCAACAGTTCACCTATTCGTCCGAAGACTATCTCAGAATCAGCTTCGCACTTAATAACTTGCAACATTGTCTTATCCTCATCTCTCGTCCAACTGGTATTTTTCGTTTCCACCGCTTTCATTTCAGGTACCCTCGTTTCCACCTTGGCTTGTTTAGTATCTTTCTTTTGACAAGTGGCTCCTTTACTGTCTTTCCTATTATTCTTATTACTGTCTTTGTCTTTACAAGTTTTCTTAATATTCTGGGATTTGATTTTGGGTGATTTAGAGGTCAACGCGTTTGTGACAGCACAGTCTTTTAACTTTGTGTTATCATTGACATCTTTTGCGTTTTTAGTGGGTGATTTAGGCGGTTTCTTGGTCTTTTTGGGAGTTGATTTGGCGGACCTGTTAGGTCGTTTGGTTGTGGACCTTTCGTCGCCGGAATCTGGTGGGGATAAGTGGCAATGTGAAGGCGCGAGACGTCTCGCATGTACCCGGTACGGTTCTTTGCTGTAAGGATATGTGACGCTGGCAGAACGGAGTAGTCTACCATGCTGGAGAAATACCCGTCCATGGAGATACTGAAACAATTATTTTCACGTTCAGCGGTATTTCTGTATCTATATTTATGGGGTGTACTATAACCATATGTATGTACAAATGTAGGAAAGAAGATTGGTTGAAATCTATGCTGTGTGTCTCCTTTAGAGGCCGCGTAGCATACTTACAACTTAATAATTATCCATAAAACGTTTTTTATAAACATAACCAAAAAACGTTTTTTGGTTTTCGATCTGTACAGTTGTGTTGTTTAAAAGTGGAATAAACCAACGATGATATTTCTCTTACGAATAGTGAATAATAGTCATTGAATAGGATATTTGACTCGGCGGAATTTGTTTCGGCGAAATTTACAATAAAAATCAAATTTAAATTTCAAATATCTGAAACCGCGTGAAAAACGCATATACTGTTTTACGCCGCCATTACATCGCGTACGACGTCACACGCAAGTAAATAAACAAACGTCATCAAACTACAATCTTCAACAGGAAGCCATATTTACTAGCGTGTGACGTCATCGGAGTTGCAACCAAATACAAGGCGTTTTCTTCTCAGATAAAATTGCAACAAATATTTAATTTTATTTTGTGTAATTTGGAAATATTACATAATATATTGTTTCTATAGATTTGAAACATTGTTAATTTCAAATCTTACCATCGTGTCTAATCCCTCCTTAACGTCGCGTTTCCATTTGTTGTTAGTGTCCTCTTGAAACTCCCAAACATCGTAGCCGTTGTCGGCGGTGAGGAAGCTCTCATTAATTGTATCGGTCGCGTTTTCATAGGCGCTGGAATATTAATTTTATAAAATATCACAAATTCATGTAGTCCACAAAATAAGCAAAGATACATACTATTTCTTTGAATGATATATTTTTTATCGTACAGTCAACTACGTACTATACAATTTTATCTAATTTCTCCACTTGATTTTAAACTTTAATATGGAATTCGAAATTTATTGAGGAAATTCGACATATTTCGGTATCCTGACACGCAGCCGTGCATAAACCCACAATAGGACAATAAAAACACAAAAAAAGATAGAAGTTACAATTGACGGCGTTATCGCTGAGAGGCATCTCCGTACCTAGGGTGCATTGATATTTCATATGATCTATTTGCAGTTTATTTGTAACATAAGTTATATAAGTATTGTATTGCATTGTTTCGAGTTGCGGATTATCTTGGGTTTATGCAGCCCAGCATCACTGCGACCATTGCTGATCTATTATGATCTCTACATACTACACGGTCAAGATTACATTCTGCAAGAAAATGTAGTATTTTCTTGGCCGTGAATTCTTTAATATCGTCTGGGTGCATCACGTGCTTCCCCAGACAGATACATCGTTTTCGCATTAGTGACGGGCAATCAGTCAAAATGTGCAAGGGTGTTTCTTCCTCCTCCTTGCATCCTCTGCACACTCTACTTCCGCTGATCCCGATGTTGTACATGTGTCTGTTCAGTCCACAGTGTCCTGTGTGTGCTCGTACTAGTGTGCGAAGGTTTTTTTTTTGGTTAGGTTTAAGGCTTCTGATGCCGCCTTTTTGCTGAAGGCTTTAATCATGGTCTTAGAGTGTTTAATACCGGTAATGTTTCTCCATAGTTGTATAGCTGCGTACATTTTCAAGGTTAGCTGGGTTAGGCTTTGAGGGATGCCACAGAATGGTTTTGGTCCGATAAGGGCGTCTTTAGCACCCTTCTTCGCCAGTTTGTCCGCCTGTTCATTGCCCTCGTGCCCAGCGTGACCCAGAACCCATCATGGAACTACTTTGTTGTAGTTGCCCAAAGATTTCAATGCCTATTTGCAGTTGTAGATAGTACGATTGAGGTAGTTGTTTTGCAGATTGGCTGCCGCACATTTCAAAATGGCGTACACTTCTGCCTGGAATATTGAGGAGAACTTATCCATGTTCAGACTGATAGCCTTCCTTGGGGCTTCTCCATAAATTCCACATCCTACCTTAGGGCCAGATTTGGAGCCGTCAGTGTACCACTTTAAGCTTCCATTTTTCCATACTATACGATTGTTTGACCAGTCATGGGTATCTCCACAAGATATGACCTGTGAGAATCGACTCTTCGGGGCATGGTGTTAGTAGGCATCCCCAAGATTGGTATATTGTATATTGAGTCCTTCAGGTACCTTAAATTACATGACAACCATGTCTTCGTCTCTATGCTAGTGATCCTGTACATACTAGCCCTCGACACCATTTCAATGTAGATGTAGGGGCGGCAGCTTTAGCAGAGCCTTAAGAGCAGCAGTCGGTGTGGAAAACATAGCTCCTGTTACTACAAGACAGGCAGTCCTCTGCAGACTGTTAAGTCTTGATATAATGTGTCGTTTTTCTACTCCAAACCACCGAGGCATAAGACACCATCGGCCTTATGATGGCTGTGTAGAGCCAAAGGGCTATATCGGGTTTCAAACCCCATCTATTTCCCGCTAGCCGACAACATTTCATCAGAGCTCTTTTAGACTTCTGTATAATTCCGTCTACATGTGCGTTCAGATAAGTTTCTGGTCCAGTATTACCCCCAGATACTTAACCTCCGTCGAGAACGGAATGAGCCTCCCATTCATGGTCGGAGGCGAAAGCTTGTCCAGTTTTCGTTTCCTTGTGAATGGGACGACCAAGGTTTTGCCTGCATTAATCGACAAACTATTGTTTTTGCACCATGAGTTAATTGTGTTCAGCGCCCTCTGCATAAGGTACGATAGCGTACTTTGACAGTTTCCTCTCACTATCACCACTTATATAAGTATGTGGTCTATCTATTAGTGTCGCTTCTGCTGAATTACAGACCTTGGAATTAAATAGAAAGAAATTATACATTCTTATAATATATTATGTTTGGCTTAAAATCAGTATACTATCCCATTTTCTAATTATACTGACATTTATACATCACATTACAAATAGAAGTAAAAGAAAGAAAGACTAACAATAATAAAGAAAATTAGTAGCTAAAACTATACATATTAAATATATATATGTTTTTAATATGTTTCATCAGAGCAAATGCTGGTATTATGGCAGGGCCTATATAGTGACGCAGTATGTGTTGTGTGCGTGTTTTAAATATATACAAGTCAATACCTATCTGGTGGTCTTTCATCAGGAAACAAAGATTTGAACAGTTGTATAAGACGAGGGTTGGATCGCAAGTGTGGCAACACACGAGTCTTCATCTGTTCACTGCTGCCGCTGTTCAGGCCTGTAGTTAAAGCTCTGAGGATTTTCCGTAAAATAGTAGGCTTGCGGTAGAATGTTCTCTGGAAAATAAGGAATACAGTAAAAGCGTTTCCACTTTTCATTGGGTTACAGATTTTAGGACACAAGAACTATATTCTCGGCTGAAACATTTCATTCGCTGGAATAACCGGATCTTTAACAGTTTTATATACCTATGTTTTCTTCTCGCTCCATAAGAGATGGATTGAAAAAGTCTTCAAAGAAACAGTTTTGCGAGACGCGAATATCTTTTTTATAGTCGTAGGGGGAACGCTTTATGCACTGTACTTGCCGCTTGATAGGCGACAGGGGATGTGTGGGACTCTCCATCCACACGGGCCCGCCCGAAGGCTAGTCAAAACATGGATGGCATACCCACTAAACCCCCTCTGAGGCACCCTCACTTTTGGGGGAGGATGTGGAATCCAGTAAGAACTGCTCAACAATCAGCTTCTAAAAGGTTGAATACCTCGGACACGTGTCGCGACAAGATCAAACGTCTTAAAATAAACATTGGTAACAATTCTGTTGAACAAACAATACTAACTTTAGTTTTAAGACTTTCAAACTGCGATTCTATAAATAACTAAGATACAGGAGGATAATAAACTTATTTTAATTTAGTATACATAAACATGTTTTTGTTTTGCACACTGTAAGACTTTATTGTGACTTGAAACACAAAGATATAAGCACTGCACATCTCAGAAATGGAGCTGAATGTATAGCTCAGTGGATAGGTAACATGCTGTGTATTGACTAACACACTTCAAGTACTCTCAGCTCATCTCTAGAAGACAGTGGTAAAGAACCTAATATCAGATTAGATTCTCTGCATTATCTCACAATTGGTGATGTAGATTACCTACAAATCTTGATGCCATTTAGTGTCTCTTTAGACAGAGACGTTACATAAAGAGCTCTAAAAGTAATTGAGAAAGGGTTTTAGAATATGGACTTAAGGTAAATCAAGTCATAGAGAGCCGCGCAGGGTTTGAAAGAAAGTTAGTATAATTGAAAATAGTAACCGTGAAATGACATTAAAAAAAGTCAGAAAAAAAAATATAAGGCAGGCTTTTAATATTTTGTTTTGTTTTTGTAGATCCATCCTAGACAAATTTCTCTATCAGTAAAACCATATTTACTAGTTGCTAAAAGATGATTCCACTTTAATGACAAGTTCTAAATTACAATAAGAATTTGTGTCATGTTTTATAATTATCAAGGTATATTTATCAAATAAATATCTGTATAATTATCAATGAAAATTATCATTCTGAAACCTAGAGCTGCGGCTTTCACTCTAGATTCAAAACAGAATTGGACAAGACAATTAGATAAGATTATGAACAGAGCAGGCATTATTTTTTAGTATGGTTGCCAAAATGGAAAAGTGCAATATAAATAATAAAAGTGCCAACAAGGAATGGAGAGGGAGGAGTAGCAAGTGGGGCACAAAACTGTCAGATGGATGGTATAGCAGGGATAAAAGCTTCCAATGGCGATGGATAGAAGACATGATGAAATCAAGTGAGAACAAATTGACAAAATAGACAATGGAATAGCAACCAAAATAAGGAAAAGAACAGATAAGCAGATGGGTAGATGATGCCAAAGGAATGGAGAACAATTAGTTATGACAGAAATATGTGTAGGAACCTGGAGGAGGTCTATGTCAGAGGATACCTGACCAAGACACCAATGTCAGTAATATGTAACTCAAATTTATAGTTGGTCAGTATATAAATATAGACTATTTTTATACAGAACCACCAGTTATTTTTATACAGAGCACCAGTCATTTTTATTTTAAGAATTCTAGTTTTACTATTTACATGGCCATATCATACATAATAATATCATAATTTTAAATTATGAATGTAATTTACATAGTTGATAAATTTTACATTCTAAATCCACTTAGCCCTATATGCCAAAATGAGGTTTTAACCCATCAACATTGGTCTTCCCCATTTGAATCTTATTTCAGGCTCTTGAGTTTTTTTTTTATTATTTCCAATATGGGGGTAAAATAAAAATTAAAAAGGAACTATAATAGTACTAAAACAACTATGTTTACAGTAGGCAATAAAGCCAATTATTAGCAAAATAAGTCTTGACAGAATTCATAGGCAAAAGAAAATGTTGACAGACAAACTCTGTGATTTGTCTATTTGCACATACGTCCCTCAAAATTTTTGTTGAATAACAAATTACAAGTAAAACAGTTATCTCATTCGCATTGCAAAAATCATTGACTTCATTAACCTTAATACTTACATGTAAAAGTTCTATGAATCCATTCAGCTGTTCCATCATAAAGTGATCCATGAAACGGCCCACTTTTGCTGCCTGGCCAGGTTTTAAAAACAATAAAAAGTCTTCCAAAATATCTTTATGTTCATCACCACACAGGCGCTCAATTTTTCTATACAATTCAACCGGAGTTTCTTTTGTAGGATCAAATGTTTTCAGGATATTTTGAAATTGAATAAATTTATTGTTAGGCACCGATGGGTTGGAAGAAAATTGTGATTGTACTTTAGCATAATATGATTTAACTAAGGCTGAAAAGCAATATAATGAATTCCATCAGACATCTATTGACATTGACAGCATATTGATCAACTGAATAACAAAATAACTAGAGCTAATAACATGCAAATCAACAAGAGTATTTATATATACCTGTTTCTATAGCATTATTATCAAAGTTAGGTGGGTCATCTTTTTTCTTAGTATTTCCTTTTCCTTTTGGTTCCTTTTGAACTGATTTTACGGGTTCTTTCGTAGTGATTGTATAAGGCGGAGGAGGGGGCTGAAATAAATGCAACGTCAAAAATTTTAATAAAATCTCGTTAAAAATGGCGACTAATAAGAAATGCATTGTTGAGTGGAATATGCACAAAATTTCTCATTAATCAGGATCCTTTTCTATTGATTAACTCATGAGTATCAATACTAATAAAATAAACTGACATTATAACAAGGTTTGAATAAGAAACGAGTGAGAATAGACGGAATAAAGGTGATAGATTTATTTGGCTTACCTCTGGTTTGATAGGTGGTTTTGAGATCAAATTTGCACTGAAAAAGCTGGTGCTTGGTTCAATCTTGTTACCAAAAGCATCTTGACTCTCTCGAGAAAATAAAACGGGCATAGAAGGCAGCATCTTGCTACGTTATTGGATTACCTATCAGATGGACATGTAATACCACTTCACAACAAAAGTTATTTCCACATGATTCAATATAAAATAAAAGCACTGTTATAACAGTAGATTAACTGATAATTAAAAGAAGATAAAACCCTAACTTAATTCTAAGTAAAATAACATTTTTGTTTGTGTATTTACGCAAACAATACAAGCAATCGAAAGAATGGAAACATATTTGACAGTCGGAAGGAAGAACGGGTGAGCATGGGCGACGGAAAGTGGCGCCTGCACCGTTTCATTTCAAGAATTTATTTACAATCTGATATAAACTTTCGTAATTAATGATCTGAATAAATAGTACTTTATAACATATATAATATGTAAACGAGTGTCTTCAAAAAAGTGGCGTAGTAATTTTTAATATAATGACTAGGATAAAATTGTATCATATCGCTCTGCGTGACTTATTATTATATGAATCACCGCGGGTTTTTTTAAATAATAATTATGTTGGTAAATTATAGTGCATAATTTATATTTATTTAAACTATCAAAATAATTTTGAACGAGATTGGTCGTTCTTAGTATACTTTTATTGTTTAAAATCTAATTCAGTGGAATTTATAAAATAATAAAAAGTCCCAAAAAAGCGGTCAAAATAAGCATGTTGTTGCCTCTAATAAGAAGCACATTGTGCCTTTGCGAAAAAAAAAAATTTTTGTGTTAATTAAACATGTTCGATCTTTTGCCAATAAGGAACATAAATGTAAATAATTAGCTGGATCGAAAAAAAAAACTATCCAAGTGCGAGTCGGACTCGCGCACCGAGGGTTCCTTACAAACCTGTAGGTACGAGGGTGGATTTTAAAGTTCGCGGCCTAACACATAAATACTTAAACTATTTTAATGTAACTGACCTCATATGATTACTTTATTCTCTGGTTGTCAAATTGTAAAATTCTATCACAATAGCATTAACTGTATTTAAATTAGACTGAATTTTGTTAGCGTTTGTGCAGCATTTTTAAAAAATGGAGAAAATTGAGCAACGTGCGGTCATCAAATACCTGTTTAAAAAAAACTAACTCCAAAAGAGATTCACAAAGATATGTCAACAACATTGAGGGAATCTGCTCCGTCGTATACGATGAAAAAGCGGGTTGCTGAATTTAAACGCGGACGAGAGAGTATTGAAGATGATCCTCGGTCTGGCCGGCTTATGACGTCTACGACTGAAGAAAACCGAAAACGGGAAAATCTGTGATCTGATATTGACAGATCGGAGATTGACCATCAGGGAGATTGCAGACACTATTGGCATCTCGTATGAACGAACACAAAACATCTTAGTCAATGAACTTGGATTTTCTAACCCAGATTGCTTTCATTCGAACAAAAATGAATACGATTTCTCGCGACTGTTTGGAATTGTTTGAGGCTGATCCACAAGTTTTTTATCCAGATTTGTAATAATCGATGAAACTTGGGTACACCGCTACACCCCAGAGTCAAAACAGCAATCCAAGCAGTGGAAAAACGTGATGAACCGACTCCAAAAAAAGCCAAAACAATTTTGTTAATTGGCAAGGTAATGGCGTCAGTTTTTTGGGATGCTAAGGGTTTCATCATGGTGGACTACCTTGCAAATGGTGGAACTATAAACTCGGCTTATTATTGCACCCTCTTACGTCGCTTGAGCGAACCAATCAAAGAGAAAAGGCCTGGATTACCCAGCAAGAAAGTGTTGTTCCATCAGGATAATGCACGCGTTCACACGTCTGTTGAATCTATGGCTCAAATTCGTGATTGTGGCTTTGAATTACTGCCCCATCCCGCCTATTCCCCTGATTTGGCACCTTCAGACTTTCATTTATTCCCAAACCTAAAAAAACACCTTGGAGGTCAAAAATTTTCATCAAATAAGGAGGTCGAAGCTACCGCGGGTGACTTTGTTGAAGGCTTTGAAGACATTTTTTTTATGGCCGGCATACAGGCGTTGGAAACCAGATGGAAGAAGTGCATAGAGTTAAGTGGAGATTACGTGGAAAAATAAAATTACTTTTGCTTATATTTTATATTGTTTTCTTGCTGTGGCCGCGAACTTTTGAATCCACCCTCGTATATGTGTGATTTAGCTAAAAATTTACTTTTTTCCTTTTATATGTGCTATTAAACATTGCTTTATACCAAAGCTCAAAATTTCTAGCTCTACTCCAAGTACCCTTTACGTTTTGATTCCCTTGCGAGCAGTTGCGAGTTTGAAAATATTGTAATTTTTTTATTGCGTTGACATAGATGTTTGATTTTGTTACAGCTTAATTTAAATTATTAAACCTAAGTATTTGATATGAATTTTAATTTAATACCTCTACGCGTTCATGAGGAAAAGAGGAGTAACTTTAAAATTATTAAATTTATTTTTGTTTTATGATGTAACAAAAAATTTACGGTTTTCGCAATTTTTCCTTTATTTGTGCTATAAGGCTTTGTACCAAATTTTAAAGATTCTGAGTTCTCGGGAAGTTTCTTGAAAGTTTTGATTCCCTTGCGAGTTTTGAAAATTTGCGGCATAAACGGCTGGCTGTATCTTTTGATTGCGATGGCTTAGAAGTTTGATTTTTTTACAGCTCCAAGGGACAGTAGAACAGTAGTATTTGTTATAAATTACAGCTAGATACAGCTACCTTCACGTGTTCCTGAGAATAAGGATGTTGACAGACGGGCAACAAAATGATCATATAAGGGTTCCGTTTTTTCCTTTCAAGGCACGGAACCCTTAAAATCGCAAAGATTGAATCAATTTTACCTCTAGTATATTTTAAATGAAATGAAAATATCTTTATTCAAGCAAGCTTTTTTACAAGCACTTTTGAATCGTCCAAAATTTTTTTTCCCCTACCACTTGTCCAGGACGTCTTTTAGCTGACAAGAAGAACAAGCGAAAGAAACTTACCAGCTCTTTATCATAAGTAATGTCATTTACAAAATCATGTCATTACCAAAATAATATGTATTATCCCAATAATAAACACAACTTTCAAAGTCTGTAAGTCATAGTTTGTACATATAATTAGTCGTTATAGAACAAAGCGAAGGCTATTCATTCCATGCATTATTAATATTCCACCTTAAGTATATAAAAAATATATAAAAAAATAATTTAATAATATCTTTATTTTCATCTTACACACACAGCTGACCCGGTTAAATTCGTACCGGCATATACCTGTTTTTTATAAATTATATCTTATTATAAATTTTCTTATAAACAAACCCTATCCTGACCTTATGGAACACATAAAAAAAGAATAATTCAATTTGATGCATTCGTTTGAAAGTTATGCGCGTAGGACATACATTTTGGTGTTTCATTTATATGTATAATTTATAGATTGGTACAATACATTATAGGTACACGTTACATAGGTATTCTTAATAAGATTTATATTAGCGGGTACCTTCTAGAAAGGTTGGTAAACAACATGTGTTTAGTATAAATAGAAAATTACATTATTAATAGGTATGACTAATAGTTATGAGTGAACTTCGCTCATTTGCAATAAATCATCATCATCATCATCATCAGCCCTTTTACGTCCCCACTGCAGGGGCTCAGGCCTTCCTTATGGATGGCTAAGGAGTATGGGCCATGACCCTCCACGCTGGCCCAATGCGGATTGGAGGGTATTGACGACTGCAAATGCAGCCGGGACCAACGGCTTAACGTGCCTTCCGAAGCATGCAGTAGCTCGAGATAATAATTTTTGGTCACCCATCCCGTGACCGACCCTTGCGAAAGTTGCTTAACGACAACGACCGCGGGCCGCGGCGCTTATCCACTACGCCACCGAGGTACTTATTTGCAATGCAATAAATAAATAACTAATATTAAGTATTTAATATAAAATTTATTTTAATGCAACCGTATTACTTAAGCAATAGTTAACAATGCCTTCGTTTCATCGTAAGCCTTATTATGTAAAAGTAAACCTAAGACTTTTTGGCATCTAAAATGTAAGGAAAAGGTTGGTTTTGGCAAAGTCCACCTGACTTTAATTTTTCCGGCGATTGCTTATTAATTTATATAGTTTTAGGGTGGTGGGATATAGTATTGATTTAAATGTCGTAACTTCTAAAATAGCTCTGTGTGCCACTTCTATACAAAAATAGGTTTCGATATATTCTTCTGATCAGAAAAATATAAATGCATTTGTTTTTTTTATTATTAAATTTTATAAAATCAAGCGAACGCGTCTTTACTCTCGATGTGTATTTATTTCCGTATTTGTATGGGAGCGTAAGCGAAAGTACAAGTGGACCTTAAGTCGAAGTGTTCCATTGTTAAAGCGTTTAAACGAAAAACGTACGATGCATTTATTTTCAGTGTACTCTCTAAACGCAAGATTGATATTGCGAGGCGTTTCAGTTAAAAATTTACTTATCCGCGACGCAACGCAAACTGACGCTTTATGGAAATCTGGAACAACGAAGTACCAGCGCACCCGGACCCAAAACAATAAAGAAACGTTTATTTTCTATATTGGACTGACCGGAAATCGAACCCGGAATTTCAGAGGTGCCGACGCACCGCACGTTGGTTTCAAGGTGTCGGCACGACACTTTGAAACAAGCGTGCGAGCCCCTTGGCTACGTCGGCCGTCGAACCTCGAGAAGAATTAGAAATAACATTGGAAACCTAATGAATGCTAGTCTTCTTAGGAGACATACAGATACAAGCGAATCCTGGTTTCGACTCTTTCTGAAGATACTTCTACGTTTACCTACATACCTAACTATCAATGTAGAAAAAACTAACATAACTTTTCTATATTTTCTTCGTTTTGGGTCTGGGTGTTATGCTACCTTTGATGTTTCGAATTTCCATAATCATCATCATCAGGGACTCAGGTCTTCACTATGGATGAAATCAAATAGAGTGAATAATAATAATATATCAACATATTACGGAGCTCAATGACGTAGTGGTTAGCGCGCTCAGTCTGCGATATGGTTGTTAAGCAGTTTTCGCTATGGCCGATTATAGGATGGTTGACCAAAAATTTATTAGCTCGAACTATAATACCCACCAATTCGCACCATATGACCCACCACGCTGACCGGTGGGTCATTTCCCAGTCTTCCTATTTTATTCGATTCCATCTTCATTCGATTTAAGAACATGAGGACAAAAAAAATTAAATACTGTAATAACTTGGCCAGTGTCCGTTATTACAGAAAATTAAAAGCTGTAATAATAATAGAGATATTTTTGGTCACCAATCCTATGACCTGAACTTGCAAAAGTTGCTTCACCCCCGCATCTCAGTCCGAACGCGTAGGGAACCTCTGCGCCATCGAGCTGTTCGAATTCCTTAATACAAGTACTGAAATTTATCTGATGTCTTATATTTATTTGTTAACCTCATGACAAGAAGCTACGGTAGATCATCATAATGTTATCATTTTTATTATTGGCCCATTTTTCATTCATAATTGTTGTTCTTGACCTCAGTTTACTACAGAATTATTTATGCGTATCACCTACATAGGTAGAGCCGATATTGAATGCCTTTTGTGTTTGACTCGTTGTCTGGTAACCAAATCGATTGAACCATTGCTACTTTGTCAACGCATCGGAAAAGAACGCATATAATGTCGTTTGATTTATAACAAGAAAAAAAAATGGCAAAGGGATTGACTATTGTAATTCTGTGCGGTGAATTATGATTTGGTGAAGGTTTTATTTTATAAAAATAAATATTGGTATAATAATTTCGAGCTGCATATATTTATAAAATGGCTGCTATATTACCTGCAGGTCTTCGGAATGGGGTGAGCATTTTTTTTTATGAATATTATTAATTACAGATGTGACTGAAAAAATCCTTCTGAACTTTGCATTATGTGATTTATATGTAATTCATTTTAATTTACAAACTGGAGTGTTCCCAATGAAACAGAGATGAAAAATGGAAAATCCATTTTTTTGCACCGTCTGTCGTTTTTCGTGATTGTTCTGTTCTGTTCTCGTTTTCCGTGATTGTTCTGATTAGATTGTATGTAATATGTTAATAGGAAAAGTAAATCGATATTTCACCCTAATTTATATTTAACATAACCGAAATCCATATATGTCGATATCGGCCCATTGATTAATTCTTCGCTGGTGAGACCGGAGGCTTCTTGAAATCAGGTATAAAAATTAATTTAGTATTATTTCACTACTGGTATTTGGAATTTCAGTACATTACAAACATAGACTTACTTATTAAGTTAATGCGTGCCTGACGTAGCATATTATAAAATATTACTACGAATCCATAATTAGGTGAACATAAAAATAAACAAGCAAATAAACCATTTGGAACATTAATTAGCCTTGCTTATTAAGTGATTAATTCGACAGGAAAACAATAATAAAAGGTAATTTAACGATATTCCCTTTATTACACCTATACGCGTATTTATACCAATAAAAAACTTGGTTAATTAATAACAGCCATCGAATTAACAAAGGTACTGCGTATGCGTTCAAAGTTATCGAATTTTTCAATTCATTTTAAACCTTAGTGTATCAACAGATAAGTTCAAAATCGTGCGCAGAATTTTAAAAGATTGTTGATGTACTGCTTGTGTACTTACAAATACTTATTGTTTCGACGATTTAGTTCTGGCCTTGCAAAAAAGGAAATGCATTAAGTACCTAACACCTTCCTCTCGGTATTTCTACCAAACAGTATGATTTTGGATGTTAACTTGAGTGCATTGAACGGTGTGATACTGTCGAAGTGATGGCAAAAGAAAAAAACGGGGATGAATATGAGGGCGATACACCAACAGTGAGTGTAGAAGAGATTGAAGTAGGGGAAAAGGCACAAGATGTCCTCAATAACAACGTAAATATCTATAATTCGTTTGTATTTCCGGGGCGAGTTTGAATTTTCTTTTTCACTAAATTTATCACCCGATATCAAGTTAGTGGAGGATTAAAAGTCGACTGTGTGAATAAATAATAATTGTCTAGATAATAAATAATCAGTTATATTGGAGGGGGGACCGCGCGCGATTGATCGATGTTGCGATTTTTGGGAGAGATCTTTGTTTAGTGAACGTTTGCTGGCTGAAGTGATGTAAATGATGTTAAATATCAATATTTGTATGATAGACAAAATACAGGAAATAAACTAAATATAAAATAGTATCTGTAATGTGGAATATTCCTAATAGGCTCAACAAATCTGCGATCTGCTTGTGGATTTGCTTGACTTATTTTAAAGTTTATATTAGTTTTTATTGATATTGTAGACAAACCTCAGTGGTTTATTACAATGTTGTAAGAATTAAAAATGTAAACTTTTTCTGGATACAATTATAAATGAAAAAAAATTTTTTTTTTCTATACAGAATAATTTAGAAAGAAATATCAGTGTTAAATATTACACATCATATTCCCTATCCGAATACTTTCAGTAACTTAAATAAGTAGAGGAATGATGGAGAAAAGTCGATATAGCATTGGGAATGAAAATTGTATCAAATTATCTCGCACGAAGGGTTCTGTACCGAAAACAAGCAAAAAAAAGTCACGTTTGGTGCCGGAGCCCCCTTAAACATTCATTTTATGCCGGTTTTTAGTATTTGTTATTGAAGCGCCTAAAGAAATCCATCATCTGTGAAAATTTCAACTTTCTAACTTTCACGGTTCATAAATACAGACTGGTGAAAGACGGACAGACAGCGCAGTCTTATTAATAGGGTTCCTGTTTTTTCCCGACTACAGCAAAGGGAAAAGGGGGGATTGTGATGCCCTTTGGGTACGGAACCCTAAAAATTGCACTTGTATACAAAAGCAACTGGCAGGACTCTACTACGTGTTTATCTATGGTCCGCAATAATTAAGCTATTCACACTAAAGTGAATCGATTGTTCAACTTATAAGTAATCTTGTTTAAAAGTAATCTATTAGGTAAAATTAATATTTGGGACAAGACATCTAACTCAAATTATTAACGCTAATATTTGTGTTATTGGGTTTTACCCTCTAATGAGTTCCAATAATATGAAAACCTTATCAGTTAAATATATACTGGTTTAGATATGTATAAACTGAGATTTTGTAAGTAATATTTCTTATTATATTATTGAGTAGCTCGGTGGCGTAGTGGATAAGCGCCGCGGCTTGCAATCGTTATTGTTAAGCAACTTTCGCTCGGTAACAAAAGGTCGGTCACGGGATGGGTGACCAAAAAAATATTATTTCTAGCTACTCCGCGCTTTGAAAGACACATTAAGCGGTTGCAGTTGCAGTTGTTAATACCTTCCACTGCATTCGCATTGGGTCAACGTGGATGGTCATGGCCTATCCTCCTAAACCATCGATAAGGAAGGCCTGAGCCCTGCAGTGGAGACGTAAAAAGGCTGATGATGGTTTAGGTATTTAAATTATAAAAGTATATAAGGGTAAATTTTCGAGAGTAGAAACTTTTTCAGGCGATGATAACCAAAACTACTCACTATTAATTTATACACGAAATTTTAACATCAATTTCATAAAAATATCACATTTTAATGATATCTACTCCATTTCGCTTTTTGAAGCGCAAAAAAAAATACAAAATTATCAGCGTACTAAATATTTCATTTAAAAACTGAGACGCCAATATGTTTTTGTCCCCTGGAAAATTGCGTTTTCGATTCTTGCAATTGACTACTTATTTTTTTATAATAATTAGAACAAAATTCTCATCTTTATCGAAAGTTTCAATATTTGTAATAATATTTATTTTAATAATGATATGCCTGAACATTGATGAGAATACGCTCTGTAGTAGCGAAAAGTAACAAGTGCTTGAAAGATTCGTCAGTCCTGTTAGGTCCTGGGCAGCTCAGTGGTTAGAGCAGTCGCCCGGATAGCGAAAGGTCGTGGGTTCGATTCCTATCTCAGGGTGCCAGGGACCAAGTGGATTTTTTAAGCATTTTGTATTAAGAATACTTATTTTCTATTAACCAAGCGATGCCGTGCCATATTTTTGTTTCGGATCACTTTGAGAGTTAGTTGGGCCTTAACATGTTTGTGGATGCGCAAGTTTTAACTAATTGCCGAGATAAGTTTCTCATGAAAGTGTTTTGGTTACCGTGGGCGATCAGTTCTGTGGCAAGTTTTAGATAATGAAAAAAAAAATTATAGACAAGTTAGTATACTGCAGACATTTGCGTTGAAATTATAACCTGTAAATGTCAACTTTATTAATTCATAATTTGGGAAATTATAATGAAAAAGATCCATTAGTTAGTCATTAGCATTACTGTGACGTCATTCGTGTGGCGTTGTGGGCCACCAGAATGACAAATGAGCCACAATAAGTATAAATATCTGTATAATCAATGTTAAGTATATGCATGAACTAATTATATATTATATGATCAATTAGTCTGCAATTTATATAATCTAGAAATAAGTATAAGACGATAGTTTCTGAGTATGTAGCTATGAGTTACATAGCTACTTCAAATGCTTTTTCATTTCTACACTATATAAAAAGTCATATCTAAATTGACACTGATAATAAAAATTCTTTCAAGTTTTCAATTTAGTGGTTTATATCACCACTTTGGTGGCGCAAAATAAGAATAAAAAAATCCGCGAAAGTACTGAGTTTTAAAGAATGCCTTCCAAATTATTAGAATCACAGTATCTTTATCTATAATCTAAAATATCCAGTTCGGGTAAATTGTGAAAAATAAAAATCGCTACGACATTGACAGAAAACCGCTCTGAAAATTTACCCATAAACAAAATCGTAACAAGGTCACAATGCGCCTCAATGGATTGGGAACATGGTTAAAAATAACTAAACATTGAATTAATTTTAACTAAAACATTTGTAAACATAAAATAAACAATTTAACAATACTGATTTACTGGTTTAATTAGCTCCCATACTTGTATGTATTATGTTATGAAACATTTATGAATGGAAGCTTCGCTGACAGTGCTTCCTGACTCGTCTGAGTTTCTCAAAATATGTCCCGGTGAGAAAACAACAGAATAATATATGATAGGGGTTTTTTAACCCCATCAATTAAAACTTTCGATGCGTAAACCATAAGCAAGTTGTCTTTGGCACAGTAAAATATCTGACCATGGCCAACAACACAACACTTGACTGCACCAATTTTGAAGTTTTTTCTAGCGTCGGAAAAACTCAAATAAGGAAGATTATAACAGCAACATATCTACTATACTTACCTTAACTTTTTTGTAATACCTATTTATTAACGTTATCAGGGAAAAGGACTAGATGCCAACCGGTATGCCACAAAGAAGACTGTGGCACAGGGCATGCTGGATATAGCCCTTCTGACATCCAACGCATCTCAGCTGAAATACGTGTTACAAGTGGGCCCTAAACACGAGTTCTACACGCTTCTAGTTGTGCTAATATCAATCTCCATTGTATTACAGGTTAGTTAACTACAAACTTTAAAATATCGGGTTGGCACGAAAGTAATGAGACACTTGGTTTAAGTTTTTACTTTTTTATTATTATTACAATAAAAAAGTTTTGTCAATGATGTAATTACCATTAGTATCTAAGACTTCTTGTCAACGATCCGGCAAAGTTTGGATGCCTTTTGCCCAGAACTCTGATGGCTGTGCCTCGAAAAACTTGTTCAACTCCGCCTCTACGACAGAGAAATCATTAAATTGTTTACCCCGCAAATGCTGTTTCAGGGCTCTAAACAAATGATAGTCTGATGGGGCGAGGTCTGGGGAATAAGGTGGGTGAGGTATCGTCTCCCAGCCCAAGTTCTCCAACTGCCGGCGAACCACAGATGCGACGTGAGGTCGAGCGTTATCGTGCAGTAAAACTACATTGACTCGTCTTCGTCGTTTTTTCTTGATAGCGGCAGATAATTTGGTAAGCTGGGTTGAATATTTGTCAGCGTTTATAGTTTCATTGTGTAATAGCTCATAAAACAGTATGCCTTGCGCATCCCAGAAACAGCAAAGCAGAATTTTTCGGCGGTTCTTTTGATTCGGCTTCGGTTGAGTTGGTGGCGTTTCTTCTCGAGGCAGCCAAAAAGCACGACGTGTATCGTTCTCGCAGTAAATCCATGATTCATCTCCAGTAACCAGTTCTGACAAAAACTCATTACGTCGGGGTCGCAGCAAAAGTGACTGACAGATAGCGACACGGACTGCACGACTGGCGTCTGTAAGGATGTGCGGTACCCACCGAGCCAAAACTTTTCGATAACCAAGCTCATGCATATGGTGTTCCACGGCGTGGTGACTGCATTTAAGTGCTTCCGCTAATTCACGAGTGGTAGCATCCGGATTCAACTGCAGTTCGCGGCGCAAATCGTCATCATTCACTGCGGGTGGTCGCCCTTAGCGTGGCTGACTTTCAAGGCTCCTGTCTCCTGATTTAAAACGGTCAAACCATCGGGACACCGTCGCATGGCTTGTACTTCCAGCGCCTAATGCATTGTTGATATTGTCAGCCGCAGCCCGCGCACTGTGGCCTAACAAGTACTCGTATAAGTATAGTGTTCGAACTTGTCGCTCGTCCATTTTTCTTCAAACTGACTAAACAAATCGCGAGCGCTGCTTTATATACCCTACACCAGAAGTACCTAGAATGTTCTACAACATTCTAGAATATTATCGAAAAAATTGATTTTAAAAAGGAAATGTTATAGATTTTTCTAGTGTGTCTCATTACTTTTGTGCCAACCCAATAGTTGGTTATACGTTTTCAATCCTATTTTGCCTTGTTTGTAGTTTCAAGTATCAAATAGGTACTTAAATTTATTTATATCACAAATATTATCTCAAAAGGTGTTTGATATCAATTATAGGACATGTAATTAACACATTATCATTCATTTGGCTTGATCCAAATTCCATTTGAGTTCATTCAAGTGTTCCTTTTCCATGTTTCTCGATCAGCTCATAACATCAGCCATATCTTTCAAATTTACTAACCATCTTTTCTCTAGACATCGTACCTCTCCTACATCCTCATAATAGTCTCGTAAAAGTCGTAGAGGTCGATCGTAGGTGGCGATGGGAATGGTGATGCTGTCCCTGAACTTGCTGCACGACTGTCGGTTCCACATGCCGCGGTGGCGGGGTTCAGCGTTGGGCGTCAATTATGCTACTACAGCCGCTGCTTTCGTCGTAACAGTACTCAATGTACTGGTGGCAGCTTTCGACTCTTCGCTCGCAGCTTACTTGGATCTTGATTAAAATGTTATATCTGTTATTTATGGAAATATAATTTTGTGAGTTTCATGAAATTAAAACAGGACAGTACTGGAAAGGCACATTTTTGAGAAAATGTAATATTTTAAGGTTGCCCTAAATAAGATTTGATGACTCGGATATATCCAATTTGCATTCGTTTAAAAACAATTTGTAACAGTTAATTTAATTAGATAACTAATTTCAAACAATAATTAATTATAAAATGAGTAATACTCGTACATTTTATGTTGATTCTTAAAGTTTAATTAGATTCCTTTTACAAGTTTACTGAAAATTTAAGGTTCTAGAGAATCAATTGCTTGTTTTAGCTTCTGGTCGGGCTCCTGTTCGTCATAATTGGCGGTTTGGACTTGAATGACCACGACGATCAGCCCTCGGCACTCGTCCTCAATGATGTCATTGTTATATTTATTTTTGTCATCTCCGTTATCAATATTGTGATATCTGCATTTGGTATAGAATACTCAAATAATCCGTTGATATTGGAACGTCTAAATTATATAAATAATGAATATTTAAACAAAGGAAATGTAACGGTACCTTAGAATTAGTATTATTTATAGGTTAATAAACACGAATCAAATAGATTTGATGGCTCAGATAATAACATGATATCTTCGCTGTTGTGTAACTAGCGGCTTCGTTTCGCTAATTAACGAATACTGCCTTGACTTGATTTCTTTTGCACGTTTCTTGAATTCTTATTATTAGTTATGCCAAGAGAACTGTGGCTCTACAATTCTTTACTTTATCTTACTAAAAAAAAAATAATTAACTTTTGCTTCGTGCAGGCGAGCGCGGGAATCCTGGCGATTGTAATGACGTTTTTGGATGTTGAGAACAGTGATAAACAAAAGAAGATCTCGTACACATTGTATCACGCTTCGGTTGGTATGATGACGGGTGTGGTGTTTTGTGACGTCATGAAAATGACCTTCGGCTTGGATCCCGCGCTCTCCGTGAAGGACTCACTCGGAAACGGGACTTCGAATTTTTATGATTGGTTCTTTAAAGTCAAGGAGTAATAGGAGGATAATACAATAATTAATTAAGTATTTCATAAGTGTAATATTACTCATTTACGTGCCATGTTAAATAGTAAAATAGTTAGGTTAACAAAACTTGTTTAAGTAATAGTTTAAGTTAAGATCGTGCTTAATTTTATTATACACTTATGTTTAGAGATACATTTTAGTTATAACTATAATTTCATAACATGTTGTTAAATATATACCTACATGAAACTGTTTTAAAAATTATAGCATACATTTAATACTTAATGTATCTTTTTTCAATGTCAACGTTAACCGTATTTGTACTGTGGTATTAGTTATTGCCATAATCTTAAGGGCGCTTGTGCACTACACTGAATTTTCATGTCCGGCGGTCCGATTTTTTCAGGTCCGATATGTCAGGCCATATGTAGGTAATGCGCGCTTGTGCACTGTCAGGAATTTTACCGTCCGGAATTTTACTTTTCTCTATTCCGGACCGGTTTTTTCAGGTCCGTGATGGCGGCAATGAAAAACGTGTTTACGCTTGTGCACTGCTGAGTCCGCGATCCGGAAAATTCATAAGGAATAGGCTTGGGAAAAAATAATCGATTTGAATCGATATTTATTTCGGCAATATTGTTAATTTCCAATAAACTTACTATCGATATTTATTGTTGATTATAAAATGCTATATTTTATGTGATGATTTAATATAGTTGGTATATATCACTGCATATGCTTTGGCAAACTCGGTATAGTTCTATTTTGATCAGCGTATGGTTTTAGTATCGATACTTAGCTAGATTTTAGAATCGTATTAAAAGTATCGATAGCTTAAGGTAAGATAAATAAGTGTTGTTACGCTTAGACGCCTAAACAACTGAACCCATCTAAATGGAAATTAATATAGTAAATAGACTTAACTTTAAGAAAGGACATAGGCTACATTTAATCGCGAAAAATAGGGGATGAAAGTTTGCCTGGAAATTTGTCATTATCAAATTTTTTTAGACAATTGATAAGTATAGATAAATATTTGGCAACAGGAGTAATAATAAAGAATAAACAGAAGACTAACAAAAGTAATTAAGTGACACTCAATGTCTTTTTCGTATTTAATAAAATTTTAAATGTATGTTTGTGTCATTAATAAATTTAAAAAAAAGAAGTATTCTAAGGGAATAATATTTCTGCTCAAAGAAACTACACCACGTGTATAAAATTATGCCTATATATAATACAGTCAACTGATCTCGTAAAGTTCTTTTAGCATAATAATTCTCCGCTAACACTAATTTCGATTTGCTTACGAAATGGCGCCACCGATTGGTCTATCTCTGTAATCGCTGAAAGTTGTTTTTACAAAACTTCGAAAAAAAATTTAAACATCAATTACTAGACCATTATCAGTAATTTTATTCTAATGTCATAGATATTTTTAGCTATTGTATGTGAATAATGCAGTTCCTAAATTAGTAAGGGTGTAAGTTTTTACATCTGATAGTAGTCATCCAATAGTAGTAAAAAAATGCTTTCGTCTTGCCATAATTTATTATGGTTTATGTAAAACGACCAGACCATTATTTAGGTACCTTTTTACGTCTTCGAACGGAATTACCGACGTTCCAAAAATTTCATTTTACCTAGCGTAAGTGACGTGTAGTTTCAAAGAGAGCTGCCCTACACTGCGCCGCTCCGATCAGGAAAAAAACGGACAAGTGCACAAGCTACTCATCCGAGTTTTTCATGTCATTCCGGACCGGAAAAAATCGGACCGCCGGACCTGAAAATTCAGTGTAGTGCACAAGCGCCCTAAATGTTTATGCTTGCATTGCGTTCATCAGCTTTTTTATTTTATTTTTTGTGTTGTCTATTTTTTTTCTGTTGCTTTATTTTGTTTTTATTTTCACTCTAGGTAATATCAGCTATATTCGCTGTGGTGCTCGGCGGCATTTTTAATATAAACCGACAACCAGACCATCGGAGGGCTGAGATCCTCAATGACACCACGCTCATTTTTAAAATCATAAGCATCAGCATCAACGTTGTTATAAGTGTACTCTTTTCTATTCACATGGATAATTTCACTATAGTTAACTTGTAATTATATTATTATGATTGGGATTAAAAAAATAGAATTTAATAAAACGGCATTCATTTTAAAGAAGTTAAGGACCACTTAGTATGCTTTCAGGAGTTACCGGTGGTCCACGAACAATCGGTTTAATGGTTTAGTAGATAATTATTATGCATAGTTCAATCAGGGCCGGATTCAGAGGGAACAAGTGAGGGCGCTTGTCAAATATTTTTGTCTGTATTAAAATAACAATATCATGTTAATTTAATACAGACAAAAATAAAAGTAATTTAATCATATATTGCAAAAATAGGGGGAGGGGGGGGGGTTGTAAGGGCGCAAAATCAATAGTTTTTGCCCCGTTTAGAAAAAGTTGTAATCCGGACATGAGTTCTCTCTTTCTAATCTTTGGGCTTTTAGAGACCTAGCTGCTTTGTCTATAAAGCCGAATTTACATTACGAAACTAGTGCACGTGCAACTAATTTTGCGGATAAATGAAACTAATTTCGTAATGTTGTGTAATTAACAGTGTCTCTGAGACGCTGGCACTACAGTTGTTGATGATGCGATGTAGACTCGCGACGCTATTTTCATCACATCAAAAATATATAATCCAGCGTCGAAAACTAATGCATGCATTGTGAATGTGGACACTTATATTTCAAATTTCACGTGTAAGTGTGTGTGCTAGCGAAATTAATGCAATGAAATTAATGTCATGCACGTAGTTTCGTAATGTAATTAGTAATTTTTTCTATTCAATCCTTATACTTCAGTAATTCATAAAAAACTGTAACAGTGCTTAATAGTGTATCATTAAACCTACCATTATCTACTACATTCTAGAACGTTTTCAATAAATAAATACTTAAATATTGCATGTCTTTAAATATTGTATGTCCTTAAATATGCCTTTATAATAAGCACTTATTTTAACAGAATAGGTACATTTAATTTTGATTAGTTATTGTGACCAGCATATTTCTTTAAAAAATTTGCTACAGGTCCCGCTCTGGTTTAATTCGGCTGCATATAATGACTTATTATATGTATTTATTAATGTGTGGCTAATATTATACTAGACATTTGTTAGAGTTGAGGAAAATACTTTACCTAAATAAAATATTACGTTAATGTTTTATTACGTAACATTATTTTATCGGATATTTTTTCTTACTATAAAAGTATAGAATGATTTTACATTCGAGTACCAAAAATGTAATACCCTTATCTGTAAAATAAATAGGTACATATAATGAGTGCCTGATATTATACTAACACGAAGAGTTGAGGACTGTAATTTGATATTTAAATAAATTATTACGTAACTCTTCTAATAAAGATTTTATACTTACAATATTGTTTTATTACACTAACAAAATTTTATCGGATATTTTTATTACTGAAAAACCGTGAAATAGTCTTACATTACCTATCTATCAAATACCTCGTGTGTTTATAAGTTTTGAGACATACTTTTTTACTGAAAAAATAAAATAAAATATCTCTGGCTGTTGCTATTTTTTTAATGATTTTGAATTTGGAATTTTAACTTAGTTTATCTGTATCGCAAATGAATTTGTTTTGTTTATATTTTCTCGTGATGGAACGAAACAGTTACGTGCAAATGTCATTTCGCTATTTCAGGCGGGAAAAAATCAATGCAGATTTTCCGTGAGTTGAAAAGTTTTCCTGTAAGTCGTTACTTCGTCTATTACACAATATAGCGGTACAAAGAGACAAGTTTTCTGCAAGATCGCCAAAAACGGAATGTCTCTCTCATCATACGGCTAGTGTGATGATATGGTGGGGAGTTTTGTATGAAGGTGTGACTCTGCTCCATTTCTGCCAACAAAGTGTCAAGGTGAAACCTATGAATTATCAGAGTGACATTTTAGAGCCCGTGGTCAAAACCCCTGTCTGATACGTTATTTCACACTAAGCATTGGGTTTTTCAACAAGATTCAGCGTCATCCCTTAAGGCAAAAAACACCCAAGTTTGGTTGAGGGAGAATGTGCTGCCCTTCATTACGGCAGACGAGTGGCCCTCCTCCAGCCTCGACCTCAACCCGCTGGATTATTCTTTATGGACTGAATTCTTATTCAATCTATAAAGAATAATCCAGCGGGAGTTCTGGCTCAGAGCCTGCTGAAAGTCTCACCCAAACTTGGAGTCATTAAAGCGAACCCTTGTTCAAGAATCAAAGCGCATTCCGCTAGAAAAGATTTGTGCCGCCATTGATGACTTGCCAAATCGTCTAAGGGCCTGTATTAAAAACAAGGGCGGTCATTTTGAATAAATTATATATTTTATTGTTGATTATTATCTATTTAATGGTTACTGAAAATTTTAGAAATATAAGTTAATTATGAAAAAAGTTACGCAACTTTTATTTATTATTATCTCAAAACTTATAAACACACGAGGTACTATATAAACTCATTTTCATTTAAACGTTTTTCTTAATATAAAAAATAAAACTAGGATAAAAATTGCGATGCTGATATATATTTTTATAAAGTTACTCCTATGTGATTCGGACCGTACAATGACGGTTTGCTACGTTTCGTTTCATCTACTACGGAAAAATATTCTAAGTCAAATTAAATTTAAACAATTACATAGAAATTAATGATTGCTTATTAATTTATTTCTACATTTTCTAATCAATATACAAAAACTTTCATTTTTAAAGTAGCTTCACAATGGGGAGAAATAAAAAAAAACATTAGTTCCCGAAATCAAACTAGAATGAACTATAGAAACTAGATGTCTTTACTGTGCTTTCTTGATTTCTCCATGACAACCCTTCCCGATTTCTTTCATGTATAAAAGTAAAATAGTTTTCAAACTCCATGAACAACTCATATTATATTTGTCCTTTTTTGTATATGTATTGATATCTAAGTTTCGAAGTTTACAAATTTCAGTTTTTTAATATGTTAGTTAAAAGGAACGGAAATGACTGTCTTTGGTCCATTCGTTTCCTGCAAAAATCAACTTTTGCTAGGGTCGCCATCTAGTGGAGGTGCTTTTTTGTGCTTTTTTTTAAATACTTCCTCACTGTCAGTGTTGTTATCACAGACATATAAGACGATACAGACGGAAGGTATTTAGTGGTTATATTTATGTCGCAAAATTTATATTTTTGCTCTTTTCAACTTACATAAAATACTATAGTGGCATCTCTTTCTTCCACCTATTGCAACATTCACTCACTCATAGACATACGTCAACTGTGTCAATTTTAAGTCATGACGCCATTTTATAAGCGGTATAGAGTGCATAGTTGAAATTAGCATTTTATTCGGTTTTAAGACGAAATATAACTTGTTTACATTTGATTTTATTAAAAAACAATAGTAAAGTGCAGTGCTTATAGTTGTGAAAATGCAACATATAATAAAACACCCGGATTGACTTTTCAACGGTAAGTTTTCATAGATTTTTGTTTTGTTGTGGTGTATTGGGTGCCTTTTCTTAGTTTATTTCAGTGTTTTTGTAAAAGTGTACTGTTTGTATGTAAGATTTATTTATCAAAGATATTACTTGGCAATATAATTAAGTGAAGGAAAATGATTTTATATTGTAATTAAGCAATTTGATCAACAATAACACAATTTGACAGCTCAAGTACTTGCTCACATATCATGGAACGTATTTAGTATTTAGTTAATATATTTAATTGAGTTTGATCCCTAATTTAACACTGATATTTGTATTACTTATATGTGAGCCTTTGAAATTATATTTTGAAAGAATACATATATGTAATATTGATTTTGTTGAAGGTTTCCAAAGGATGTGAATTTAAGAAATTTATGGATACAAAACATGAATCTCCAAAATTGGCAACCAAGCCCAAGTAGTTTACTGTGCTCAAAGCATTTTGAGACACACCTACTTGATGTTGGCAGTTCCCGCACCAGACTCCGTTCTCAAGCAATTCCTACTTTGTTTGATGCATTGCCTGTTGAGTCACAAGTGAGTATTATAGGTTATTGTTTTGTTTATTATAATTGTTTACCTGTAGGTAAATTGTTACATTTAATATTGATAATTTTTACAAATAATCATTCAAATAAATGTTGAAGTCTTTGAATAATTGTCTTTCTATTTTTTTCTAGGGTGACAAAGAAAATATATCAAGACAGTCCGTATCACTACCAGTAAAACGAACTGCGTCCGGAGCTGTATTAGCAACACTTCAAGCAGTATATAATAACCCGTTTTCTGTTGCTTCCACATCAAAAACAAACGTAAATATAATCATCATAAATTTCTATACAATTGTTTCTCAGGAGGGGGCACAATTTTGTTTATAAAAGAGGTGCGACCCCCTTTGTATTGAAAAATAATAAACAAAAACTACATAAAAGTCTATAGGTACAAAAGATTTTGTTTATTAAAGGACTGAATTTTAGTGTAGTATTATAAAAGAAATATTAGTTATGGGGTCACTTACTTATTTTTTTGCTTGTTTTTGGTTTATTATTTTGTATATTTATGATAATGAAAATCAAATAGAAACATGTTTAATTGCAAATTTTAAAAAGATATCCAACGTCATCTGCAGTTTGTCACATCTTTTTATTTCTTATATGTCAGACACTGCCCTTTGCAGTCTGAAATTTAATAATCTATTTATATTCCTATTTTATATTAAAATAAAATTTCAGGTGGAAGATATGCCAGGTCCATCAAATAGAGTGCCCGCTACTCAGCATTCAGTTCCTGTTTCATCCAAAACAGACAAAATGGATGCCTTAAAGAGAAAACTTATTTCAAAGAATAAAAAAATAAAGGCATTACGTCAAAAATGTACTAGATTAAGAAAAAAAGTTGCGCAATTCTCAGAAATCATTTCGGAATTAAAAAATAAATTAAATCAAGAAGATGTTCACATATTAAACAACATCCCAGGAAAAAACAAGAGTTTTTTAGTGAGATACATTAAAAAAGAGCAGGGATTGTCTTTAGATAAAAGATATTCACCTGAATTAAGATCCTTTGCTCTTCAACTTCATTTTTATTCTCCAAGGGCATACAATTATGTAAGAAACACTTTTAATACTATTTTGCCTCATCCAAAAACAATTAGTAGTTGGTATAAAAAAATTAATGCTGAACCAGGGTTTACTGCAGAGTCTTTTGATACTCTGGAAAAATTGTCCAAAATGAGTGAGCATCCCATATATGTGAATCTGTGTATAGATGAAATGGCTATCCGGAAAGGTTTGGTATGGGATGGAACTGAAAATAAACACAAGGGGTATGTTGACACAGGCACAGAAGTGTCAGATGATAGCCTGCCTCTTGCGACTCAAGCGTTAGTAATGTTAGTCACTGCTATAAATGCTGCATGGAAATTACCCATAGCATTTTTTTTTATAACTTCAATGACAGGTGAACAACGTGCTAGTTTAATAAAATCAGCAATAGAAATGCTTTATAATATTAATATTTTTGTATGTGGCTTAACATTTGATGGAGCTGCAAGCAATATCAGTATGGCGAGCAATTTAGGGTGTATTTTTAATTTAAAATCTTTAAAACCATACTTTACATACAAAACTTTAAGAATTCATGCTTTCTATGATCCGTGTCACATGATTAAACTCATAAGAAATACTCTAGGTGACTATAACACTTTGGTTGATGAAGATGGTAATGAAATTAAATTTGACTATATTAAATTATTATATGAAATTCAACAGAAACAAGGTTTACACCTTGCAAATAAGTTAAAACAAGCTCATGTTTATTTTAGCAAACAAAAAATGAAAGTAAGACTGGCCACTCAATTACTGAGCACCTCAGTAGCCGATGCACTCTTATATTGTAAAGATAATTTAAAACTTGAAAAATTTCATGAGTGTATGGCCACTATAAAATTTATCAGAATAGTAAATGACGCTTTTGATATTTTAAATAGCCGAAGTATGTATGTGCCTGGATATAAAAAAGCACTATGTGCTTCCAATATTGAGAACTATATTAGATTTATTAAAGAATGCACACAATATTTATCCACTTTAAAGAGTCTAGATGGAAAGTTAATAATAGAATCAGGACGCAAAACGGGTTTCATAGGTTTCATTGTCTCCTTGCAAAGTGGCATCAATATGTTCGATGATTTAATTATCAAAAGAAATTTGAGATTTTTACCTTTATATAAAGTGAGCCAAGATCACTTAGAAATGTTTTTTGGCATGATGAGAGCAAGAGGAGGCTACAATGACAACCCTAATGTAGTACAATTTCGTACGGCTTATAAAAAGAACATAACTCGTTTTCAACTAAAATTAAATACAGAAGGGAAACTTGTAGATTTACCTATTTTAAATGTATCATCGACTACAAGTGTAATAAATGCCGTTAATGATAGCACTCCTACATTTGAAAAACATGTGATGGAGGTTCACAATGTAGACGAAGATCTTATAGATTTTTTCCTCGATGATGTCATTAATACACCTTTGGATGAATATACAAAAGAAATTATAGTATACATAGCTGGTTTTATTGCACGGAAAGTAATAAAAAAAATCAATTGTTTTATATGCCAACTACTATTATTGGGAGAAAAAGAAAGTTTGTTTTCTTCTTTAATTTTTGTAAAAGACCGAGGTGGACTGACTTACCCCTCACCTGCTTTAATTAAAATAATAAAAATATGCGAAAAGTGTTTTAAAATAAACAAAAGTAATAATTTTAATAGTTTAATTAAATTTGTTTGTGACTATGTTGATTTGTCAATTTTCAATTCGAATAACCCGAATCATGATGTAAGTCATGTTCATTTACTGATTAAAATTGTCGTGAAATTTTACATTGACTTAAGATGTAAACATTCATCAAAAGAGACGAATATGTCTCAAAGAAATTACTTGAAAAAAATTGTATTGTTCCACAATAAATAATTTAAAATGCTAGAAACAGAGAACATTAGAATCAGATCAAATATTGTCATTCTAATGTTTTTTCCGGCCAATTCGTTTATAAACGAGTTTTCGATCGTTAATAATGGTCAATTATTAAAAATCAATAAGATTGTTTGAAAATAAATACATGTTTGTTATTGCACCTATAGACTTTTATTTCAACCTTTTAACTATTTATAGTGACACCCTAAATCCGGCACAGGTTTAGTAATCTTTGCATGTGTGAGTATTTGCCACGCGAAATATTAGCTTGCCTTCCGTCTGTATCGTCTTATATGTCTGTGGTTGTTATGGATTTATAACTCGGATTTATATCGAGTTGAAATTCTATTAATTCGAGTTACGCAAACACAACTCGATTAATACGAACTAATCTTTGAATAAAATTCTTTTTTATTTGTATAATGGAAACCAACATGATGAAACGGAGCATAGAGGAAGTTTTTATAAGTTATGGAAGTCAATAGAATTAATGCTGTAAAGTTATTAAAGTGGCATTTGGCTACGGTATCCATTAGTGTTTGCGCCTAGTGGTGTCTTGCGTTTTATTAGTAACAAGTCGCCTAAAATTGCTATTTGATTAAAGGAGGCGTTCGTATTACACGGTGCTTGTGCAATATTTTTTAATAATTTCTCCCTCACTATGTAAATCGAGCTCCAGAATTATTTTAATTATTATCGAAGTAAATATGTAAATTGTGCTGTATTCAACGTTTTATTGAAGAATCAGTACCAGTCTATTGCTTAAACAAATAGTATTACCGTGAAATAGTTTTTATAAATAAAATACTTATGCTATAGTAGGACAAAGACATATACAATTATTGTACCAACTATCGCTACTGAACTTGCATGTCTACGGCGGACGTCGAGCCAGGTATTACGTTAATTTGAACGGTGGGTATGTGCTTTGTTCTTACAATAATAGTGTCAATAACAGATTGACTTCCTACTCAACGTACTCTAGAAGTAGTCATGCTCTCTTAAAAATCTCTGCGGTAGTGTCGTGTACGTCGGGTTGTTACGTTCCCTCAAATATAATTGAGCGAAACGGTTTGTGTATTTGATTGAGCACATGTCTGAAACAAGCTTCTTCTTCTTTTTTAATTCATGGCCTATTTGCATTTACACAATTCCGCCAATGTCACGTTTGTGGTCTTTACACGTATAGAAACAATAATAAAATATGTAAAATTTTGAATTTCAATAAAAAAAAAAATAGCTCTGAGCGCGTCTATCTGATTACATTGTTAAAGATAATACAAATAGAATGTATATAGAAAACAAATATATTTATAAATTAAGACTATTATTGATTGCAAAGAATTTTGCTAAAATTTTGAATGGGCTGGGATTCTCCATACTCAAGATACATTTTATATTTGTTGGACGTGGAACTTTTGATGGTAGCAAATCATAAAGCGAAATGGATAAATTTGAACAATTAAATAAAATATGATCCGTAGTTCCTTCCTCAATGCCACAATCGCAGAGGGGGTTGTCTTTAATTTTAAATTTGGCAAGTCGAACCGGCGTACACACATGTCCAATTCTCAGGCGACAAATAATTGAAATCGTTTTTTTACTTAAAAGCTTTTCCTTAAAGAACCAGGGAGTACTGGGGATAGTTCTCTGAATTTCAAAATAATACTTTCCCGCTCTATTTCTAGTATTTTCCCAATCAACATTCCATGACCTCATTAAATGTTCATGTGCTAGTACAAAGAGATCGTGATGAAAAAGTTTGGAATATTTTAAAGAGCCAGTTATAACAGCTTGCTTAGCACATGCATCAGCTGTCTCGTTCCCAGGAATACCACAATGTCCCGGTATCCATGCGAGGGTAATGAGCAGCTTCTTAAGATGGCACCTATGCAATGCTTGTCTTATTTTAAATATTATTGGAAATTTATTTTTAGAACGAAACGGATGTGATATTATAGACTGTAAGCAACTCTGAGAATCTGTGAAAATGATAGTTTTGTTAAAGTTATGAGATTCGGCAAATAGGATGGCCTCAAGGAGAGCTAAAGAAACAAGCTTTAGAACAAGCGTTAATAAGTCACTGTCAGCTGACTGTCAAGTCAGTTGTCATTGCCAGTGTCACTGTCAGTGTCATTTTTACATTGATTTTTACTTGTTGCTCTAGAAATCAATAGAATTGAATAGAATTGAAATACCGAAACATAATACAATCAAATATTAAATAATACTGTAGTCTATCTTTAACTTTGGTTAACATTTGTATTGATACAGTAGCGATATTGTATCCGTAAATACGTTCGTGTGGAAGAACTGCACAAAAAGTGAGAGTCGAGGTTACCGCATAGCTCGTGGCAAGATAACGAGTTTGCATTTAGTTGCCCTGAATTAACTTTGTCACTCAGTTGGTTTTAAGAAGCGGCACTAGCAACACGTGAAAATGGCAAGCGGAAAGATAGTCGTATATGGCGGCCGTGGAGCGCTTGGCGCTGCTTGCGTGAATCACTTCAAATCTGCTAACTGGTGGGTCGCCAATGTTGATCTCAATCCGAATGAGAATGCGGATTGCAACATATCTGTACCAAAAGACGCTTCATGGGTTCAACAAGAAGAATTCGTCGTAAACGAGCTTGGTGCCGCATTACAAGGTCAGAAAGTGAACGCTGTTATCTGTGTTGCTGGTGGCTGGGCTGGCGGAAATGCTGCCAAAGACCTGAGCAAACAGGCGGATTTGATGTGGCGACAGTCCGTGTGCAGCTCGACCATTGCGGCAACGCTCGCGGCAAAATACCTGACACCAGGTGGTTTGCTTGCCTTAACTGGAGCGAAAGCTGCTTTGGAGGGTACTCCTGGTATGATCGGATATGGCTTAGCTAAAGCTGCTGTCCATCAACTCACAAAATCGTTAGGCGCTAAAGATTCTGGGCTTCCTGAAAACTCATTGGCTGTAGCAATACTACCAATCACATTGGACACAGAAATGAACAGAAAATGGATGCCTAAAGCAGACTTTGGATCATGGACACCTTTGAACTTTGTGGCACAGTTATTTGACAAATGGATTAAAGGTGAAGAGAGACCTGCCAGTGGAAGCTTAGTTGCCCTCGTCACAAAAGATAATGTTACCGAGTTAGTAATTCAATAGATCTTGCCACAGGAATATATTATGAAGAACCTACTTGTGACAATAAAAAGGAAATATTCCATAATATTTATTGTGTTATTTGGTATTAGAAGCATTTAAGAATCCATTAAAATAATATGCTTTTGATGTGTAAGTATATCAGACAATAAGGGAACAAATCTCATAAAGTGTAATTGTTGTGAATGTTTATTAAGTACATGTGTAAAATTGTGATTTACTACTTGAATGTAATATTATGTGATACTATATAAAAATATATATATATTTAATAAATGTTGTGCATGAGTTGAATTATGTTTTTTATTGAATCATTCTTATATTGATAACAAGGTCAAGGTGAACGGTACATACTAGATAAATTAGTAAGGTTGATAGTATATTTATTGTCACAAAAACTAACTCAACTATCAAGTTCATTTGGTATTTGTGACTGACGGCCAGTTGCACAAACATCCGTTGATGTTTAATGGCGCTTGTAAGCTACAATTAATGCCAAATTTTATGGGTAATGTCACTGAAACTAATGACGATTTTAATGGATATTTGTGCAACTGGCTGGCCAATAATTCATGATGACATCAAATACAAAAAACAATAGTATTTGTTTGTATTTAATAGACTGAGCCACCGATTCTAAAAACTCAACTACAAGAAGCTTTATCCTAACAAATTAATTTGGTTTATCAAATTGACGGAACATAAAAAATACCCGATTCCTTTTGAATCCGTAATTATTGAATTCGTAAAAAATCAAAAATATATTATGACACATAATTCAATAAGTGTATTGTAAAACCCGGTGAGGTACACTACCTGCCTTTATACACACTATCGTAGTTTTTGCTGTTGATTTTCCTTCCTTGACGCGGTGATGATTCGGGTTATGTTTAATAAATTCCTTTTGCAAAATATGCTTAAGGCTGAGCGTAAATAATACTTTCATTATCCATGTCATGAGCTCGGCAATTAAATACCTACCTATTCATGTCACTATAAGCTATATAAACTTATATAGGTATAGAATATATTTATTGCCACACTGTGTACTTACGTAATTTGCAAATGTTATTGCATAATTGGTCATAATAGTTTACCAATCGGATATACAATATTAAAAATTGGTAATCAAAGAAGTTCACACGTCAATTAAAAAATCATGTACAAATAAAGGCAAATAAAAAACTTATGGCATAAAAAATATGTATTTATCATTTTTAGGGTTCCGAAATAAACAAGGAACCCTTAGAGTGCTATCAATTAATAAGGTTTAGCGTCAGAGTAAATTTACGCTAAACTTGCAATTTTAGTACTAGTTCAAATTCATATTATACAGAGAATAAGTAAATCTACTACATTCTAGAAGTAAATATTACTTATTAACTCCTAGAATGTTTTATATATTTATTAGAACCTCGTACTAGGTTAACCTTAGCTAAGTCTGTTTAATAATAAGGATTTTGACTAATATTAAGTACAGTCTCAGCGTAAATTAACTCCAACGCTAAACCTTGTTTATTAATAACACGTTTATAGTTTTACCATGTCCTTATGTCCGTCCGTCCGCGGAAAGCTGTAATTTGGCATATACACATTAATTACGCCCATTAATTGGTTAAGTAAAATTTTGATATAAATTATTCCTTTAAGGTACCTTCCCTATATATAAAGTGGGAATGATATTTTTTTTCGTCTTCCTCGTAGTGTAGGGTAGGGTGCCCATTCAAAAACATAGGGGATGTGGGAGTTTGTGACTTTATTAAGTTTAAAAAAGCTAATTTTCGTTAGAGTCAAGTGTCCTCGGCGCCTCTCGTCGTTGGTGAAAATTCAAACTTTCCGGCAGTAGTACTTACATATAAAGAAGTTTAAAAGAAAACTATCACACTTATGTTGGCTTTACAAGTTTACGAGTAACAGTCGAAGATTTCGAACAACTGCATAGATAATAACAAACTTCATTTTACTTATTTAATTATTCGTACTTGGCTACTTTTGTTTCTATAATAAAAATGAGTATAATTACGAAAAGAAATAGGATAAATTATCGATTATGATATGTGATTTTGTTTTTCTATCAACAAAATTTTATAACTGCATCATAGATCATAAGATTCACATTTATGAAATATGGAGATTTTAAGAATCATGACACTTTAGGGATTATCATTATATTCCTGAAAATGTTGGATATATGTACATACATGTTATTTGAACTTCATTTCTTGGTAATGTAAGCGGGTGTCATTAATAAAGTAAAAAATCGTAATATCAAAAATTAAAAAAAGAGCAATTATAGTGGTTCAAAATATCAACACTTCAAAATGCCAACAGTTTACTAGATCAAAATTGAAAATAACATCTAAATAAAAATAAATTAATGAAAATCAGTTCAGTAAAGGTAGCTAGTAATATATATACTTTTATATTAATAACATTTTACACCATTTAGTTACTAGTATTGTTGATATTTTGAATTTTGATCTAGTAAGTTGTTGGCTTAATAAACTTTGATATAGTGAGTAATCGACTTTAAACTGTTGCCATTTTGAAGTGTTGAGATTTTGAACTACTGATCTTATGGTGTTGATCTTTTAATTTTTGATATTATGATTTTTGACTTTATGAATGACACCCACTTACATAACCAATTAAAATTTAAGTCACTTAGCACACGCTGTCTTATACAATTCCGGCTACGCCAGTTGCTAGTGCAAATGCAAACACGAACTTCGTTTTCGGGGAAATTATTTAATAATATGACTGGTGACGTTGAAGCTTGAGTGTCTGTTCTCAGGGTGTTAAATATTCTACTGTCTGTCTGTGAACCGTTTCTATAGCTCTGAGAAACCACGAGATTCAGTAGGTTATTGCTCTTGTTTGTCGCAAGTAATTGTAGTAACTCGAATTACTTTCACTTTCTGGTTGTTGTTGGGAAAGTAGATTTTATGTTACATTATTATATCATTCATGATCAATACAGTTTGAGCTGCCAGAGTCCTAACGAGATTGACGACTTTTATAAACACTCTTTACTCTCACTGCGAACACAGTTTAAACTACTACTGAACGTACTTCTCTTTCAGTGCTATCACTGTATAGATAATTCACCAAAACAGACGAAAAAAAATGTTACCGAAACATTTTGAAACTTAAATTAAAATGAAAGCATTCTTATCAATAGGTATATTTAATCAGCTTTCAATAATTTTGAGGTATAGAATAGACTATATGGTTGCTATAATGTTGACATATGTTTGCAGCAGAATAAATTAGTATTAAAAATTGAATTTAAAGTAGGTACCAATTCTAAACGCATGAATTGATCAAGTATAATAGACTTTATGGAATGAAGCGAAAAAAGACTTATCTTACTAGTAATAGTGTATGTAGTAAACTAAGAAAGAATTTTACCCCCACAAGAAAGTCAGTCAGGATGAGCTTCAACACATCTAATTGTATTTTGCAAATTCATATTCCTACAATTTCTTCTTGTTCAAGCCACAAATTTTACATGTACCTACTACTGTAGAAATGCAGCGTCGACCACAGTGCTGTGTCGCAGTATTCGTTTCATTACAATTAAATCTTTATTATCGTTTGAAATAAATACTTAAGTAGGTGGTTTCATCTAATCGAACCTTTCATCGCGTTTTGCGCACTTTTGGGAAATATCAATTATGTAGATAGCTTGCCTTACCTTTTTTACTCTCCTAGTACCTATTGTCGAAAAAATTTAAGCCTGGATAAAACAAAAAACATTTTTATTGCATACAAATCATTTATTGTCATGGATGACTTACAAATAAATGAGTTTCAATCTCAAACTTATGACCCTTAAAATATATTTTTTAAGCTAAGTATCTTTAATTACATAATTTCAATGACTACAAATAAATTAACTAATAAATAATTGAGTAGGTAGGAAAATGGAGATAACATTATACCTACTTTTAGTTTACAAAAATATATCTGAAAGATAAACTATGATTAATAAAAATAACGTAGGTAGACAGTTTTCGGTTTTGTTACAATATTAAATGGAAGGCGAAACCTTTTCTTATTCAACAAAATAGTAGTAACATTTTATTACTACTATTTAGTTTCTAAACTTAAACTTTAAATATTGCGAGAAATTAAGCTATTAATTCACAAAACTCTTTTTCTATTTCACTTCACGACCGAATTCATTAATTATTAAATTAAATTAAATGATATTTTAATTCAGTGCTAAACTCTACATTGTTGGTTGCACAAATTATATTAAATTTAAGCTTAGACCTGTAACTGTGAGAATAATTAGATAACAGAAATAAATTTATCATATTATACAACATATAAAGCAAGATAATATTTCCTTGATTACATGTGACTACGGAATAACGTGTCTTTTTTTAATTTAATTTAGAGAAAGGTAAAACAGAATCCGCACCATCTATGAAACAAAGCTGGGGAGCTTTGTAGTGATAGATAATGAGAGATCACTCAAATAAAAGGATTCCAAATTAACGTTACGGATTCGCACGAAAACTCCATCAAATGGATATAACAAAAAGCTGGACTGAAGTATAGGAAGATTCAAATTATAAGATTAGTAAAACGTAAGGAGTAAATTGGCATTAATCCTTACGTGAGTAGCTCGGTGGTGTAGTGGATAAGCACCGCGGCCCGTGATATTAGTCGTTAAGCAACTTTCGCTAGGGTCGGTCACGGGATAGGTGACCAAAAAATTATTATCTCGAATTACTCCGTGCTTCAGAAGGCACGTTAAGCCGTTGGTCTAGGCTGCATTTGCAGTCGTTAATACCCTCCAATCCGCATTGGGCCAGCGTGGAGGATTATGGCCCATCCTCTTTAACCATCCATAAGGAAGGCCCTTCAGTGGGGACGTAAAAGGGCTGGTGAAGTGATGTGAAATTGGCATTTGAAAGATATTGAGATTCAAATTAATATTTAAATTATAATGTAGGCGAGTTGTCAACGGAATATGGTCGCAGGTTCGAAATCCCGACGTGTGATCAACATTTGTACGTGAATCGAGTATATGCTTATTTATGCATTATAATATCTAGTCTAAAACAAATCTACAAGATCAGTTTAAAAATTATTTGGAATTAAATATTGTTATATTTTAAGTACCGAGTTTAATCTTCGAAAGAGATCAGTCAATTTTCTATTGAAATTATTGCAACCATCACATTTCTAACCTTATACATATTTATTTTTGAATTTTAAAGGTTATTTTAACATTATTGTTGATTTGTAACGATATTTAACATACACATTAACATCTTAGGCTAATTTAAGTTAAAACACCTACCCTGAATATTACTCTTTTCCTCTTGATATTAAAATTCAATAAGAAATACAATCCTGGCCAACTTATATAAATCAAATGTCTCTTTTTTTATAATATTATAAGCACAAGTGTTGTCATTAAAAACAAACGTTTTAAACACTTTTAAAACCTGATATGTTGTAAGAACAGTGGCGTAACTACAGGGTGGCCAGTCGGCAAGATGCCATGGGCTGCCATCTAGAAGGGGCCCCCGGTCAGAGGAGACTCCTTACTCCTGGCATTTATTAGTATGCAATTAGTAAAAAAATGAATATCCGATGAATTTGCCATGGACCTCAAACTGTATAGTTACGCCGCTGTGTAAGAAGAATTTTCTATTACCTCAATTTATTTGATTCTCATTTACATACGTCTCAATGATAGGGATAACGACTGAAATAGTTTAGACAAGAAATAGTTTAGATAACAGACATTAAAGTTGAGAAATGGGGGCTCGCTACATCAAAGTTTTGTAGAAAATGTACGAAAGCCTGACGTCATGCGATATTTTAACACAATGTATCGCCGTAATTTAATGATTACGAAAAAACTCGTTTAATATTTTTCAACAATCTACCTGACGGACAGACAAATAAAAATCAGGCGTCATTCCTATTTAATGTAACTTAAATTTATTCTACACTAGCTTTCCGCCAGCGGCTTCGCCCGCGTGGTCTTTTATTATACATAAAAACCTTCCTTTTGAATCACCCTATCTATGAAAAAAATCCGCATCAAAATCCGTTGTGTAGTTTTAAAGATTTAAGCATACATAGGGATATATAGGGACAGAGAAAGCAACTTTGTTTTATAGTATGTAGTAATTAATTTCATTCCTTCATAATAGCGCAATGTCTTAAACAAAAAAACAAAAATAAAATGAATACGTTATGGCGGGTGAGTATAAGTACACAAGTAATAATTTTGATAATGGGTCTTATTAAAGTCTAATTAAAGGAATCCTAATTTTAACATTAAAATTATTTTATCGTCCAACGACGGCTCTGACGGTACTTTTTAATATATCTGTGACTAGTTCAGTTGTCCTGATGATTTTGTGTCCTATTTGGTCGATGAACGTGATGGCAGTGGAATAAGGCTGCGGGATATCGCTAGTTGGTCGGAATGGGAAACGAGTGGAGATAGCATTCGAACCAGCACCCACCCACGTTGCTAGAGTCGGTCTGAAAAATGGTTTGAAACAATAATTATTTTTTTGTCAGTTTCTGATTAATTTAAGCATTATTTTACATGTATACTAGGATAGAAACCTTCTTGCTTACTCCAGAAAAATGTTTTGGAATAAGCAAGAAGGTTTCTATCCTAAAGAGTTTTATGATTATTATTATATTCTTTGTTTCTAAAGTGGTTTAATCCATATGTAGCTCATTTCACGTCTAAAAAACTCTAGTGATGTTAATGCTTACTCTATACATAACTAAATTTAAAAAAGTAGAAAAAGCTGACGAAGAGAAATATCAATGTAAAAAAAATAATTAAGCTTTCTTGACAAAATAATTAAGCTTCACTTTTACTTTTTTGAAGAATTGTATTTATCTTTTCCGACTATTTTTCTAAAAAATTAAATGTTGCACTACATAATGCGTACTTGAGCTATTTTACCAAATAAGTGTATTTGTTCCAATAAGCATACAATACAATTTGCATAGGTATTAGTAATTCTATTATTACTTATAATACCTATGTGTAATTCTAAACATTATTCTACAACTATGCTATTCTGTTAAAAACAAACACGACATAGATCTTCAATGAAATAAAACCTTTATTTCCTTTTCAAATAGGTTTTATTTGATTGAACCTCTATGCTGTTGCATTGCGCTCGTTGTATAGATGTTTTATAACAGAATAGTACTGCTGTGCTTACTAACCGTAGAGAATATCGTGAAGACATCATACCGCCACGCTGCCCTGCAATGCACTCATGCAACAACCGATGCAAGTACCGTAAGAGGAAGATGCTGCCACCCGGTAGGAAAAACCTCTCAATTAGCATGCTACTTCACTACTCTACATTGTAATAGAGAGCAGCTAGACTGAATAATTTCAATAAAAAGCATTAGGATAAGTGTTAATAATATAAGCTCAAAGCTCTAACAAATGCAACTAAAAGTTTGCGTACTCTGAATTCCTTTGCACTGAGAAAAATAAAACAATTAGTAGAATATAAGATCTAGTCATAGAGAAACAGAAACACTTTAAAAGTACTAAAGTAAGTAAGAAGTTTAATGTTAAATTTTAATAAATGTATTATGTTTATACAGTCTAGCTAGTCCCTTTATTATAAAAGCAATCGAAAGAAAGCAAGCGTAAAAGCTATCTGAAATCTTTAGATAAACGGATTGTAGAGTGTTATGAATATTGTAAAAATTATGATTGTCTATGTATAAAACATTGTGCAAAATTTTAACCTAAGATGTTGAATACTCATAACAAATTTAATTTGGTATATGATGTACCTTTAGAATGTATTTTTTTCTTTATAATTTTCTGTAGCATTTTGTGAAAAACAAGTATGTCTATGAAATTATTAGTTAATTCTTGATAAACAGCTTTAGGAAATTTGCTATTAAATCACTCTATATATTGATTAAAGGGCGTTAAAATTCTATACGTAGTTGAAAAGATCTCAGCCTACATACAGCGGGTAGCGACTTTATTTTATACTATGTATAGATAGATAGATGTTAAAAACGTTCATTTATAAGTACAGATGATCATTCCTAATTGATTTTCAATTATACCGAAGATAATTAAAAAATCTTACTGTATTTATTATACTTGTATCAGCGTAAAATAAAAATAACAATTGATGTGATATCTGTTACCTATATGTAATGGTATATTCCGTATAGTGCATACCTTTGCTTGATTGACAATTTATTGTAGAAGAATTTTAAATGAAACCACTTGCATGAGTATTAAATATACAACCGCCAATGATTATAAACGTAATTAATATATCATAAATAAATGTTGCCTGTTGGTAAACGAACCAAGGTTGTTTTATTACCTCCAATCACATTTATTAGCAATTCGAATGTGATCAAAACAAAAAGGTCAAATATACTGTACCTAATTAAATATTAGGTAATAACTCCTATATTTCGGAGTATCATCAGAGGGTTAAGTGGGTTACTAAACTAAAAATCATGACCTTCAATTGATTTTATGAAAAGAAATTACATAAACTGTCATTGTAAATGTAAAAACTGAAAGGGGTGTGGGTTAAAACATGTATTTACTTTTCTGAATAGAAAAAAAAAAATAACTTCATAAAGTTTCATAAAAGAGGAAACGTATTGATGCAGACTATAGGTAGTTAATTTAATTATAGATTAAAAGACAACCTTCGTATGGTTTTTAAATATTAATCTATACTAATATTATAAAGGGAAAAGATTTGATTGTTTGTTTGCATCGAATAAGCTTTGAAATTACGGGACCGATGTTAAAAGTTCTTTCACCTACTGGTAGCTACATTACGGGGTTGACATAGTCTATAACTTATATGTCCGAAGTCGCGGGAAAACAGGCAGTATTTTATAAAATTCATTTCAATTCACATTTGGTAAGTTTGATTTTATATCAATAAAAATGTTCTTAATTACCCATTCGTTTCACAAAAAGTTGAATTACATTTGAATCTAGACTCTCTATATTTAATATTTTCATAACTAAATAAAATATTTAAAGCTAGAACTAAATCCCTTGTGCAGGATCAACAAAAAATGCAACTATGATTTACCTTGATTTAAAATTACAATTCCTACTTCACTACGGAGCTCATTATAATATCCCTTGTACTAGGTAAACGAACATTTATGCAAATTGCAACAACGCATAATATATGACTATAGGCAGGTATATTATATCATTAGTTTAATTGCTATAAAATACAGCAATTATTGTATCCTTTTACATTAAAAATAAATAATTCATTCTCAACGTTTATATATGAATATACTTTTTAAAGATATCAATTATTAAGTATGTTATAGGAACCTAAATAATTATTCTTCTTATTTTGACATAATACAAATAGTTAAATCTTGTTTTTCGAAATCATACTATCGATTATGATTTTTGTAATTTAATTATTAAACGAATTAGAAGACATTATATGAAAATTACGTAATAATTAAACCGATAACCTGGAAAACTTTTAAAAGTAAGATTTTAGCATCAAATTGGTACCTATCTAACCTTAAAAGTATTATATACGTACATAGTCTTGCTATAAATACTGTTACATAGAAAATCAATATTTTTTTATTGAACGTAATATTTATTATTATTAAAGTATGTTAGTTTAATACATTAATATAAAGTCATTTAAAGTATATATAACTTATTCGAAGTCTTATTCGAATACAGTCTTTAAAGAGTTATGCTTATCAATAGACTCAAGCACTCTTTCCATGGGAGAATTCTTAACTGCCAATCGTACCTATAGATTGTTTTAAGGACTACAAATTATCATGGCGTTTAGAGTAAGCCTTACTCTCTGAAACCGATCATAAATCATATTCCATCGGATTAAGATCTGGATTAGATGAAGGCCAGTCTTGAGGTCTAATAAAGGTTGAACGTACGTTTCTAGCCAAGATTAGTAAAACCGAGCTTTATTACCTAGCGCCGAGTCTCGCTGAAAGGACCATTCTTGGTAATTGAACATGGTGTTGTTAAGGGCCTTAACTAACTTCTCGAGAATGGTATCTTGATACTTGTGTGCCGATGTTTTGATGGATTTTTTACGATAATATGGCTCGGTCACTCCTTCATAGTTAACACCCCACCAAATCGTCACTGAAGTCGGATAATGCCCACATTATCCAAATACGGTAATTTTGTTGGTTAAAATATTTGTTTATCCGTAAAAAAATTTTTTAGTTGTTTTGATTTATTACCCTATACTATTTTAAATTATCTGTTAAAAGTGACCAGTGCGTCTCTTATAAGCTGCAAGTCCTAAGTCATCTTCATCTTTCGAGATATTTTTTTTTGTTTTCGGAGAGGATTTCTTCGAATTCTTTCCTTTGCTGCTTTGATCGACTTTTGAACACTACGTGGACAACTATATCTTTTTCTGTCACAAAGGAGGTTTCATTATACCCATCAATAACCCGGTCCACAATATATTGACTAATACCAAGCGTATGAAGGGTTTTGAAAATTGTGATTAGATCCATACATACTTTATATAATACAATCACAGCGAATGAACAATCACATATAAATGACAGATTCGTAATTCAAGAGTAATATATATTTTTTTTTTAATTCTAATAGTATTTATGGCCAGACTAAGTATAAATAAGTTTACCTCGAAAGTAATTGAAATTTAAAATACAGTTAACTAATAGAATTTGATTTATTTGATATACTTTAGTACGATTATTATATAACTATAATTTTTTTATTTTCGAATTTAACGTTATAAAATTTAACCTTCATTTTCATAATATTCATAACAATTTATATATATTGTAAATTTTATGTAGAAGATTATTTGTTAGGTTTATATAAAATAGTTTAATATAATTATGTACAGTAGTGAATTGATGGGATAATTATTAGCTTTGCTACTCTATAACAAATTCAGAATTCAGAGTAGACGTCGATGTCGAGCTCTGTGCCGTCACAGCATAGAGCTTCAACGAAATAAAACCTTTATTAACTTATGAAGTAGGTTTCATTTGATTGAATATGTATGCTGTAATAGCGCTAATTTTTTTACAGAATAGCACTGTTGTATATGTTATATGTTTGATTGTGTTATCTGTTATATTTGATTATGTTAATGATGTCATGCAAGTTAAGTTCGTATAAGTAAAGTAATGATAGCTTTATGACCGTTCAACCTCCAAAGTTTTAGATTCATTAATAATTTATATGCTATCATTAATAATGAAAGTTATCTCACAAAGTTTCTATAAATCTCCGATCTTAAAAAGAGATCCTTCGATCTTTTTACCTTTTTACTAAAAATTGCCAATATATTTCGGAGATTACTCAGTTTATTATTGAAAAAAAAAAATTCAAAACGGGGATTACCAACTTTTATTTATAAAGTTGTCATAATACACAAATTATCACGAATAAACCGTTACGCAAACAAAACCTTTTTGTATTAATATAACAAAATAATGTGTTGAAGTTTTTGGTATCAGATTAGGTCTTGGAGTTTTTATAGCTTTTTTTATAGTGTACATCTGCTACAAAGAATAAAATTAAGAACAATAAAATTGAATGGGAAGCGCGAATCTGACGCATTTAAACATATTTATGGAAAACAAATTGCTGGCATATTTATCTTATACGTTGATTATGGCAAAACATGTTTCTATAAATTTAATTTAAATAATAGCATTATGTGACATTTTAACTTTAATAGAGTTGATAGTTCCCGTCCTGATTTGTATACTAATGGCTCTATTTATTATATTTTATATGAATTGAAAAACAACAGCTAAGAATGTGTATATAACTATTTTTTTAAATAATGTATTTTGTTCATTCTTATACATTATAAAATCTGTGGTAATTGATATTTAAATACTAATCGAAAAGGGACATACGGCAGCACGTCGTGTTACCATATTATATTTTGAACGCGGTTAATTTTAAACACTACGCTCAAAGTAGGTATAATGTTTTAAAATTGAGTGGACAATTTTGTCAAATTTGTACAACTTTAGGTACTGTTGACTGTACAATAATCTCTTTTAATTTCGATATACAATTAGATAATAGTAAAAAATGAGTGAAAGACGTGGAATTAAGGAGCAGTGACATTCAAATAAAATAAATATCGACTGAAGTTTGTTTCCTATTACCTTAGCTGTTGTTATAAAAATAAAAAAACAACTTTCATACCACTTTTTCAAACAATAATTGACAACCTTTAGTGTAAGTGAAATTTTAGTTTAAGTGTAAACATTAAAGTTATTTTTACCTGGCGGTCGGCCTTTGGGTGTTCGGTGATGGGGATGGTCTGCTAGTGGTTGGGCGTGGAGTTACAGCTGAAGCTGACGGGCTACCCGTCATCAGCTCACCGTCATCTCCGAACCTGGAATCAAAGATATCAAACAGATCAAAATAAATATCGTACCTAGATATTAATGTCTTTGCAAGGGTTCTGTATTAATAAATACTTTTAGATTGTTAAGTAACGAAGAGTAAATAACTAAAAATTTTAACTGTTTTTTTTTTGTGTTATTAACAAAATTTACAAATAGATGATACAAAAGAGGGTGAGAGGTGTAATGTGGAGTAAGGGCGTGAGTGAAAGTGGTGATAAAGAGAACAGGGCATGGGTAAGCAGCGAAGTCCCATTGTTGACGTTAGAGCAATGACAGGAATCTGGACGACGGCTCAAATGGACGGCAGTGTTCTAAATATAGTCCTGATCGGCGTCGTCGGGACTGATGCTGAGCAGCAGCTCGGGCTTCCCTTTGTCACAGTCTCAAAGAGAGGCTTCAGGATAAAGTGGTGAAGATGAGAAAGTGGTAGACGTAGAGTAATTTAGTGTTTACTTTAGAATTATAGGCAAGAAAAGGTTGTCAAATGAATTTTGATGAGTTTCAAATACGCTTTTTTTATTAAGTAAGCTCAGGGCGATCTCAAAAAGCTAGCTCCAGTAACCATTGCCGTAAAAGGCTTTTTATACCCGAAGATGAGTTCAAATTTGGAACCAGCATATTTCACTAAAGAATCCTAAAAATTTAAAGTTAGAAGTGAAATAACAAATCGTCTAAGTTTGAGTCAATTTTATTAACAGAATAACGTAACTATTACAATGATGAGAAAACTTTCAAGTCACAACTGTCAGAAATATAAAAATTAACAATAATTTGAGATGAATTATAAAACAAGTGTCTTGAATATAAAGAGGTCCTGACACCATATTGCGAAAAACAAAGAAAGCAACGAAAGTTTAGATGGAAATTAAGTTCGTTCGAATCTCAAATTACAGAGATTATTATCGTTTACAGCCATTCAATTGAGAAAATGAAGAAACAAGATAAAAAAGAAAAAGAAGCAACACGACCAAATTGAAAAAGTCAAAAACATGATAATATACGCATTATGAAAGTTAAAACCAATTTCCGCCCAGTAATAAATCTATATTTTGCTGCAATAAAAAAATATGATTTTACTCTATTTGTTTTTAAGACACTTCAAATGATTACTAGTTAATAATAGGATAAATTGACAGTCCATCATTAAACAGGTCATTGAGATGCAAGGGAATTATCTGTACATGAAGATAAATTATCATTTGTTATACTATTTCTCTCACGATTAATTTATGGGTTGCTAAGTGCTCGTTAAAACAGATAATATCTATTTCTACTTAGGTATACTAATTAATTAACATTCAAAGAAAAAAGTTATTGTACAGATTTTTTTTTCAGAAATCTCTCATGACAGCTAGTGGCGGCTGGTATTATGGATAGCAGGGGGCCAATTCTACTAAATAAATTTTGTTTAAATCGAATCGAAAGCGGATCGAAAACGGATTGAAACCGAACGAAAGTACAGTTTTTAATGGTTTTCCTATTCTACACAGCGACATACGATACAATTCCAGTTCTATTGTAGCTGGAATTGTATCGTATGTCACTTAATAGAATAGAAAAACCATTAAAAACTCTAGTTTCGTTCGGTTTCGATCCGTTTTCGATTCGATTTGAACAAAATTTATTAAGTAGAATTGGCCCCCAGGCCCTTGTCTGTTGCGGAAAGTATGTAAATTTAAACTAATAATTTGTTCTGATAATAAGGTTAATTACATTTTACGTCTTTGATATGGATAATATTATTTTTGAACATTTCTTAGATTATTTTATATAATTTAAGGTTTATTTTTTAGATGAAATAATCTTTAAAAGTGTCAACTTTGATAATAAAGTGCGGTTACTTTTCCCTACCCCCTGAGAAGCTCTTCGTTTCAACAAATCGATATAATTGGAGCTAATGCTCCAGTTGTATTCAACATTACTTAGGTATTTTGGTTCAAAACTATACCAGTCAAGTTACATGATTGGGTAGTTGGAAGCCTAAATCAGTGAGAAGCGTGACGAGATTATATAAAGACAAAAGAGTAGACTTGCAACGAATAGTATATTCGGCCATATGCCGAAAACCGAATATTCGATGAGCTTCCTGGCTTATAATAGCCGAATATTACACATAAGTATTTGGTCGGTATGTGGCGCCACATCTTTGACAATTTGTCAAAGATTCAACAAATAAACAATAAAATAATTACCTACCTACTTTTATAATAATAATAAATAAAAATAATAATCGATTATGGCCTCTAAAAAGAAATCGCCTATATGGGCATACTTAAGGTCTACTTTACTAATGCAAGTGACCCGAAAAGTGTCGTGATCGATAAGACAATCGATCCCGACACTTTTCGGGTTTAGACAAAGATGAATTGTGAAGAAAACAGCGACGATAGCGCGAATTCGTCCTCTACTATTGCTAAGAACATGAAAACTGAAGAGCGAAGTCTAAGCCAGACCATTGACTCAACTTTTATGGATTGCTTCGAAGAAATGATAGCAGAAAAAACATGCCCAGCCAACACAGATTAGCTGAATAAATTTTGCGTAAAAGCAATTCTTTTGACTTTAAGCTGGATAAAGTATTTGTATAACTTCTGTGTAAGCGCTTATACAGATCATATTCAAGCAATTTGGGCACAAAATATCTTGCTTCAATTTGGATAACATTTGATTAATAGCTACATAGCAGCTGAATAAATGTACAACACACTGAATATCTTCTGCATAAATTCTGTTTTTTCTTTAGTCCAGAAATTATACATCTCTTATGCAGTTGATAATTTGTGAGTTCAGATATTCAAATGATATTCACAGTTCCGATCTCTGGGGTAGTTTTACAAAGAAATTATGCAAGTAAAAAAGTATAAATGTATTTTTCATTGTGACGAGATTATTTTGTGTTACTTACTTCAAAATATTGTAATGGTGGCTAATTCACGATTTCAAAAATTTGGTAAGCAAATTGTTTCATACATTTTAAGTAAATTTAGGGTGAATTATATAAACGCATGGCACTTTACTGTGAATTATCAATATGATTATTATACATTTTTTGAGCGCCTTCAGATAAAGCTACAATTTAAAAGGTAAACAAATATGAAATAATATTTAAATTAAATTATCTTTATTTTTTATCAAATTTCAGTCCCAGAAAATAATGAGAATCAAATTTTGTATAACTGCTAATGTTTCCTGCTCACTAAACAAAGTGTTTCATAAGATAAATGTTGAGGATTTTTATAAGAAGAGGTTATGTCTAACGTTAATTAATGGCGGATGGCCTATTTGAATAAAAGTGTCTATTTCAGTGATTATTTTGCTTATTTCTGCATAATAGTTCACATACGACTACATATCCAGAAATTATTTGGTATAAAGTACAATAATTATACATTTCTCAGAGAAAGGTCTTAAATGATATAATGTAGTATACTCTTATTCAGCTTTTTAGGGTTCTTTTTTATATAAAATAAATCCATGAATATTTGAGGTTGATGGGACCTATACTAATGTAGGTACTTTTTATACACTCGGACTAGTTTTGCTCATGTAGTCAATAAGTAAGATACAAACGTAAACATCAAGATTTATTATATAATGTTAGTATTTATAATAGTGTTGTTGTAGTGTTGTATTTTTGAAGTGTTATAGAAAAATTATTGGTATATTTTTTTCAGAAACATGTTCAAAATCAAGTTGAATTATCAACAGTTTCTTGGAAAAACAAAGGGATATTATACTGGCCGAAAAAAGGCGAGCTACTTTGCAAGAACCCGAGAAAAGCTGAGGAAGAATTATCTCAAATGTTGAACAGAACTGATACGGATGATACGGAATTAGAACAACATAATTTTTTATTTATCAATAATAATATATACAATTTTTTATGAAATTCCGAGTTTTCTTCCAAATCAGTATAACTTGAATCACTATCAAATTGTAGTCTGTGATTGATATGCAAACTTGTCATGCATATAACTCTCGTTATTTGCACCTAAAGTTGGACCCGGTCTATTTGTTTGAATTACTAATCTGGATGGTGATGCACAATCATCGTGTACAGAACCCTCTTCAACTGTATTGGTCGCACTTGACCCGGGTCTATTTGTATCAGTTGTCAAACCCTTTTCTATTACTGCACAGATACTATTTTTTATCTTTTCATACTCTCGTGAACACTTTCTTCTTATTCCTCCTGATCTCTTTCTTTTTTTCCATGAATCACTTACGCTTTTTTTATTATTTTTCCGAGGAGGCATATTGTTGATGCAGTATTTATCAGTTTTGTCACAGAATTATGTAATATCTGGATATAAACGTACGATATCTTCAACTAATCAGTTATTTGCTGCTTAAGATACCCACATTTGTAACTGATATTGTTTTAAGCTTAACACAAAGACAATTGTACGCTTATAGTGCTATAAGTTAGGTAAAACAAGAAGTTTATTTTCAATTATGCAGAAGTCAGCTGTGTAAAGAAGAAAAATTCTAAAATATTCAGCATCTGAAAAAATTAGTACCATTTCGTACACTATGCAGCTTAAAGAAAATATTTCGTCTAATATTCAGCGTTTTGCTGTTTAACTGCTTTGCTTAAATATGTTATACAGGACAATGCAAAAACTTCAGCTACTGTGCAGATAATAGCTGTTTCAATTACTTTTATTTGAATATCGCTTGTTTAACAGATTCTACTTTTCCTTACTATTCAGATTGAAAAAATACCGCAAACTTTATACAGAATTTAGTAAGCTTACAACATTATTTTAATTTTAGAATTCTCTTATTCAAAATAAGGCCATAACGTCAGCTGTAATACAAAAGTATTAAAGCTTGACACTGCTTATTGTGGTATATTTTCGCTACTATCTGGCTTATGTGTTGGCTGGGTGGCTTATGTATTAAGTAGTCAACAACGAATAAAAATTTATAATTATGAGAAGAGATAAACAAAATGATCCACGAGAATGTTCGATTAGTTATCTATCACTATACGTTATATTGTTTCAACAACAATATTGCATCGCTTATGGTAAAGCTCCAGCATAGTAGCTAAATGACTATCTCGATTACTATCTAGAAATTATAGCAGTTCTGTGACAATCAAGAAATAATATCTAGGCATTATTATTGATGACACGTAATTTGTCGACTATATAATTGACGGAGTGTTTAATCAATATTTAGGTATCGTGTCTTCATTTTCTATTTCCTTAAAACAAATGTTTTACTGGGAATTTAGTAGATAGAAATAAAAAGATGAGTTTTTTCTTAATTATGTCAAAAAAACTATGTAAAGATAAGTTCCTTACATAAAGAAAACTATAAATTATCTCTGTTTATGATGAATGCAGAGATAAGTATGTCTTATAAAATTTATAAAAATCATTTATAATGCATAATTTATATACTATATATACCTACAATCGGCGAAATATCATCGGGTTTTATTTTGACGTCACAAATTGTATGATATCTTTGTGTAATATTATTAAATTCAATATATCGAAGTGCCGAAACAAGTTTATTAAAGACGACATTTACGAAAACCAGTCAGATAGACAAGAGTTGAATAAAAAATGTAGTTTAATTTATTGTAACGAGTTCTCGGGTTGTTTGGATGATATTGATGTTCAGAATGCGTTGGTGCCATTTTGAATTTCGCCTTTATTGTTTTCAGTGTGGATAAGGAATTAAAAATATTTTATTTGTTATTAAATACTTGTGAGCCACCGACTGTGCATATATAACAATTAGCTATTTTCAATTGTACCTACATGTGAAAAATCTCGCAATTATTTGGAAAACTTTCTCCTTTTTTTCCATTAATAATTATCGAGTACTGGTGAAATCGTATAAAAATGCAATTCTGTTGCATAAACTCGACTGAATTAAAACAACTAGAAGTGCATTGAAATTATTATAAACTTTTAACCTAGGTATATCAAAAAGTTATAAAGATTTAATTTGATTGAACTTTTAATGCTGTGTCAGAGCTGTGTTCGACACTTTTATAGAATACTAAATCAGAACATTTTAACTGTGAAATTTTTGTACTGGTATTTTTGCTGCACCGTCTTCTTTCGTAAAGGGAATAAAGATGTTTAATACAAAAAAAAGGGTCCAAAAAATTAACAATAATTCTTAAAAGCTAAGTAGGTTAAAGGTTTTATTAAGGAAAACTAACTTTATTTTAGAATTTTTAGCGTCGACGACATAGACAAGATAATTTTAAGACGACGTAGATAGTTCTTCCAGTTATTTTTCTATAAAAAAAAAAATTGATCTGGTCACATAAAAGTTAAATATAACCCTTCGAAAGTATAACCTTTCAAAATAAAAAAGTATCGTCCAAATCGGTTCACCGTTGATATTGAAAAAAAATTTTTTTTTAATTTTATTTTATTTAATTAGTATACTCGAATTGACAACCTCCTTTCTTAAAATTGGTAATATTTGAAATCGATTTTTCTAATAGTACCACAGTAATGTATAATACTATACCACATGGCAGCTAACCAGGTGGATAAGACGGAAATAATTACTAGGTTCTTGATACTTATATTCACATAATTAAAATTGCATTTTCTTTTTTTTTACCATGAATGTTGTTTAACGCTCGTTTTCCTTGAACCAGTATACTTTTAATTATGTTAACGGTCGCTAAGTATCTTGGTAACAATAGATATTTTTTTCAAAATAGCACTTTATATGTATCATAGTTAGATATGTCTGGGTAGAAGAAATCCTGAATAGATCGTAAGAACAAAATGGCGCCTATTCAAAAGAGAGCAAATTATTTGGCAACCTACAACGCCAACCTTTTTTATTTTACATTGCTTCCCATTGTCTGTCCGCTGGAATCTGTTAAACAATATAACATTTCTTTTCTTCTATATTCATAATACAAAATAGAAATAAACACCTTTGTTATTCACAAATTTAAAAACAATGTTACCCCTCTATAGCCCGGACTCAAAAAGGGTCAATGTAGAAAATGCACTTTTCTCTATTGTCTCGGGTCTGGGTGTTGCGGTACCTTCGTTGTCTTAAATACTCCATAATACGGGAGCTTTAGCTACTCATCTTGGAATCTGAGCAATGTTAATATTTATTTATTTAATAATTTAAAGATAAATCGATAATTTTATTTGATATAACCTCTGATGCTGTACGAGTATGTTACAGTATCAAAAGGTCGATTTTCCGCTGGAATTGATTTGGTGAAATTACATTGAGTACCTAGCATTCTTATTTATTCTTTTTAACGTAGATATGTCGCAGACAACTGATTAAAACAGGTTTTCTATTAGGCGGCTAGCCATTTAATTGGTTGGTGCCATTCAATTACAAGCCTAGTTTTCTAGATGAATCATTATTACTGTTCAACAAGATAGCTGCTTTAAAAGTCGTCAAAAAGTTCACGTAGTTTTGTTGTCTGTTAAAACAATTACCTCGAAATTTAAACCTATTACGTAACTGACAGAACCAATATAACTTCGTTGTTTATCATTTTATGTTGTTATTAATTATTGTAGCACCGCGCGGTCGCTCCGGTCAAAGGGTCGTTGCCCCTTCAGGGCACGCAACCAACTGTCCAAGGCGGTGTTTAGTCAGTAGGAGTCTGACATAACCTTACAGCCGGCTGTGTGGTACATCCAATGAAAGATTCACCACCTCCGAACCCCTAAAGTTGGGAGCCGGAAAAAAGTTAAGCTTAACCCGCGATAGAGTGTACGTTAGTTTCCTGTATTGCATCATACGAACCATTAACACTCAGTGGCGTATAAGCAATTTGTTACTATCTTTTTAATCAGTCCTGCATCTGTATCAATTGCAGATTGTAACAATGATTTTTTGAGTTTAATATAAAAATCAACACATTGCAATATGTTTCATTTCTAATCCTACCAATAAATATCGGTGTTTCCGGTGAGATGACAGTTAGTTGGCTGACCTTTAGCCACCCAAGTGGTCGGCTGATTATACCACTTGGCTGTGACAGATATATAAATTAGATATATAATGTTATTTTGAAGTTTTCGAACAAAAAATGTAATCTGTAATGTACCGAAATAAAAATAAAAAAAACATTGAAACAATATATCTCACTTTACTTGGTGCAATTACCCCTCTGACCGCTAAAGCAATGGGTGGAAACCGTGTTTTATAAGACGTTTATTAGCACAAACCACTAGGCCACACGCGACCGACGAATAAATGCATAATCGTGTGATGTAACAGTAACGAATCTGTAAATGTAACTATCGGTTTTCACGTGGAACCGTAAAATATCGTGTTCACTAGCAAAGGGATTGAGAGTGTGCAGCCAAAGTTTTTAAAAATGTAATCCCGATTAACAATTACATTGAAACGAGAGTAACAACACTTCAACAAGTACAGAGGAGACTTAATTTCTTATTGCCGATTGTAAAACGTTCAAACGACATGAATAACTAACTCGCCAGAGAGTAAGTTTTGTTTTGTCGCTGTACTTATCTCAGTGTGAATCGGGCTTTAGCGACATTCTCCTTGACTACTACATGGCTGCCCATGTTTTCCCAGTCTACACTCCCTCATTTTTGACGACCCACGTAGACGATTGGTTTATTATCACTTGCAACTCTAGCTATAGATAATAATGTTTTATTAATTAAATTAATTAATACGTTAATTAAAGTTAATAGTCTTTAATAATGTTTTTATTGCGCTCCCAAAATTTGACTGAAAAAGCAATCAACGAAATATGTTTTGGTATACTGAATAAACCAATTTAAAAGCAAATTATTTTCCTTCTCCGAAACATGACCAATTATTATCATAACCAGTTACAAGAATAAATAATTTATGTCTTCTAGACGCGTCTCGTTTCCTTGTTTGGCATCGAAAAGTGTCGCCATTTCAAGAAATAAATCATTTTAAAGCTCCCCGAAAATTGGGAGATATTATAGGTTTATAATGTTGAGCCCGGAGTAGTAGTGGTTAGCGCGTTCGCCTGCGATGCGGAAGCCACTTTCGCAAGGGCCAGTCGTAGGATAGGTGACCAAACATTTATTATCTCAAGCTCTTTCGTGCTTCGGAAGCAAGATATCGGTCCTGGCTGTATCGAAATTACATTTAAACTCAAGCGGAAAATTTTATTTCTATCTATTTTTACTACTAAGATATGGGTTGAGATAAAAACAAGTCTAATAATAAGAAACTAATAAAATATTAAAACGTTAACGTTGTTTATTATTGCTCAAATATGCCAAGGCTTATGGGAATAAGTTGCTTCTAGAACGATAATAAAACAATATGCATAAATCATAAGCTTCTATATTATGTATTTGTTTACACATTTTTTTACTATACATCTGACACTTTCAAATTAAAAGTTGTCACTACAAATAGGCTAAGAAGTTATTTGTTCTTGTAAAAAATTGTTAAATATTTTTCTTTTAAATATAACGGTAATGCATGTCTGGTGCTCGTTAATTTTCTCGAGTATCACGATCAGTTGTTAGATTAAAAATAATTAATAATTTTGTATTTATCAATAATTAATAAACTTATATGGAGTGTTTTTACGGGGACTACCCTTAATAATGCTCTAACCGTGAACTCTCCGCTTTCTATCTCGAAAACGATTTAATCATATATTTTTTTTAAACGTTGTAAGAAGTTGAAATGTTTGGAAGGAATTAACTCCTCTACAAAATGAATACCACACAAATAGCTAAAAATCCAAATGAAAAAACAAAAATCTCACAGTAATATAATAATGAGTAAATAAATAAGGTCAAAGGTCACGTTTTTTAAGAAATGTTATTTTCAGTTCCGCTTAGGTACGCTCAGAAATTATTAAATACAACATACCTATTTAGAATGACAGGTCTGGCAGGCGTTGTGATGTCAGGAATTTGTTGTGATGGTGGGCGAGTCGCCGGCCGCGTTGGTGGCCGCGACGTTGCTCGTGTTGGCGGCGGTGTGGTCGGTAAGTTAGGCAACCTGGGTGGCACTTGTGGTAGAGGCGCAAACGTTGACGCCGGTGGCACCGATGATAGTCCAGACTCGTTGTCAGCTGTAAAAAATATTTTGTCGATCATACCATGTTTGTAAGCACGGTGCAGCTTCTAAACCGCTCCGGGCAAAACTAATGGGTATTCACAGCCCTTTACACTGATACAAAATCACGTAACACACACATTAATAGGAAACTAGCAATCTAGTCTAAAATGAAATGATTATGATTGAATAGTTGGCCACTGTGATCACCACCGAAGAGCAAAACTTTGAAATTGAGGAACTCTTCCTCTTATAAAAAAAAATTCTTTTGTTTAAATAAATTACGATATTTTTTTTAAAGATAACGGCGTATCCATATTTATGCTAACGACACATAAAAATCACGATCAATTGATATATATAATATCGTCGTTCTTTGAATTGCATACCAAAACCTTTCTTTTTTAACCGCATAAATATCTTTCAGTTTTTTGCGTTTTTATCAGTTCGAAACAACGAAAGCAATCATCAGAGCCGTAAAAAAATAGGAAAAATAATAACATTTCTACATTGGATCGGCCAGTGATCGAACCCGAGACCCAAAGGTAACGATAATAAGACCTAAAGCGATATTGAAACCCAACGCCGGATTAGCCACGGAGTAAAAGTAGAAAATTCCGCGCGTTTGGGGGCCCCGTGCAGTTGGAACCTCAGGTTCAGGTTCAAAGCCAATATTTTTTCAAATCAGTGTTAAAATATGCAAGATATAAAATAAACCACTCTTCCGAATAAACTTATATTTTTAAGTATAATCATAAACCGCTATAAAAAATAAAACTCGAGTCACCGACTAATTGTGTCATTTGGAAAGCAAAGGATGACTTTTCAGTTTCGGGTGGGAGGAGGAGCGTTTAAAAAATAATTTGGCACTGTTGAAACTTTTGTATGGCATTCGACCACGACTTAAGCTTTGTGCCATTTCTAATTTTATATTACGTGGAGGTCAATTTTGCTATAAAAACGAATAACATTTCAAGTTGACATTGAAAGTTTTCCAAAAGGAGGAAAGAATAGATCTTTTCTGATATTTCACCTTGACCAATGCATAATTATGAAGATGTCATGAACGCTTTGTGTTAATTTTTATGTATCTGTGATTAAGTGTGTGTGATGAAAATGTACTTAATGGCAATGGAATAAAAGTGGAACTGCAACTTGAACTGAAAGAATATACGAGGAAGATATATATAAATTTAAATAATAACTATTACATATTTCGCAGACACGACAAAAAATATTAAAGAGTTCAAGTTTGCGAACCCTAGCTTACGTATTTTTTTAAACGACTTCAAAATCGAAAAGGAGGATTCAAAATGTTCAACGGGTAATAATTTTTTTATGTATATTCACTAAATAGGGATGATGACTCATTTTTTATGTTTGTCCGTCAGGTAGAGTGTTAAAAAATATTAAACACGTATTTTTTTATTTTTTTCGTAATCATAAAATTACGGCCTTACATTGAGTTGAAATTTCGCATGACGTCGCGTTAGAGTACGTTTTCTACTCAAGTGTGACGTAGCGAGCCCCCACTCCTCAACTTTAATGCCTGTTATCTAAGCTATATCTTGTTAAATTGAAGTAAATAAAAATACGTGTCTAATATTTTTCTATTATCTGACTGACGGACTAAATAAAATTGCATTTTTTTTACCCAGTCATCATCCCTATTCTTGACGTAAGTGATTACTAAGACTGAATCTTGCGAAATTCAACACCCTGACTATGCGGACGAAGGTAGCAGCTAGCATATATTTTGCTGATCCATTAGACATCATAAAGGTATTTGAAAAAGTAAAGTATGGAACCATGATAAAGATCTATAGCCAATAATCTTCGTTACATAAAGTATACATCAATAAATAACACAGTTGCCTAGCACATTAATATTTTCGCCGAGACTGCTAGAAGTTGTGAATAAAACCTGTTTAGAATGTCATCAGGAGAGCTGAGCAACCGCCTAATATTCTGGCTATAAGAAGGTTTTATTGATGTTATCAATGAATATGTTTAAATTTTTGATAATGTTCTTGTTTTATTATTTACATATTTAAAAAAAAAACAGATATTTCTTTGCCAGTTGAAAATATTATGAGTATACGCCTTCTATTGTTAAAAGTACATATTAATTTATTAGTTGATATAAGAAGTGCGGTCTATATATAACTTACCAGAGTCAGGGATGGTGTTGAAACTCTCATTGGCGAGGTACACTTCGAAGTACCTGGTGAAGTCTCCGGTAGGATCCCACCGTGAGGACAGCTTAGCCCATTCCTCAGGGAAATCGTCCTTCAGTCGCTTGATCACCTTCACAGCGGTCCTCTTCTGTTGCTCGGTGCATCGTATGCATTTCGTTCTTAAAGCTTCTGGTAATATTCCTGCAAAAAAATTATAAAATTATTACCGTTTGTCCCGGCTGCATTTGCAGTTTTTTTGTTGACAATGAGGTTTTCTATATTTAATCAGTGCTTTTTCAAAATTTCGAAGTCGCTATGGATCTTACTACTATATAAGAGATATCATTATATTTTTTTATTTTACTTGTTTAGTAACACAATCTAGGAGCTCAATAAAGTGTCTTCGCGTATTTTAGGAAAATATTTCTCTCCTTTAATGGGTTAAATAAAAAGTTAAGCAAAATTTCCAAAAAGCGAAACCGCTATGGAATATGGTAATAGTTATTTTGTATACAATAAGTCCAAATAATTAATATTTTTGTTACCGAGATCAAGAACGCCAAAATTTATCATTTTACGCAAAAATCGCCGTTGAAATGTAATATAGCTCTTAATATTATATGCATCCGAAACAAAAAATATACCCATATAAATTGGTATATTATATTAATCTAAGTTTGGTTTTACAATTTGGAACAAAAACGACACACCGACAGAATCACAGAACACAGAAATGTGTTCGTGTGTGTGAAAAGAAAAAAAAAACTAATTGGTATCCACCAAGTATACATGTAATAGTTCGTTGAAGAATATCAAATATTTTTGTGATCATTGAATGAATGGATGAAATAGGTTTAATCAAATTTTTTTATAGCTAACATCTACGATTTCATTGTTTTGATTGTATTGTATTGTGAATGTAAACAAAACGGCCATAAACGCCATCCATTCATTCATTTCAACGTCATTAATTCATATACAGTGCTACTTATAAACAAGGTTTAGCGTTGGAGTAAATTTACGCTGAGACTGCTCTTCATATTAGTCAAAATCCATATTATTAAACAGAGACTCAACAAAGTTTAACCTAGTACGAGATTCTACGGGAGTAATATTTGCTCCTAGAAGGTAGTAGATTTGCTTATTCTCTGTGTAATATGAATATGGACTAATACTAAAATTGAAATTTTAGTGTAAATTTACTCAGACGTTAAACCTTGTTTAAAAGTAGCACAGTTAATGTTTTGTTTATTATATCACTCGCCTACGGCATTCGCTAAATGACGAGTGTTTCATCCCACTCGTTGCAGTCGAGCAAATTAGAATAGCGAATTTGTTATGTCGAATAAAAATCAGTAGAAAACGAGCGCTTGACGCGAAACGAATGATTCAAAATAGAGCTCCAAATCAGGAACAGTGTCATATTTATAGATTCAAATACAATGTGTGTTGCATTCAAGCTGCGTCAATTACATATAAAAAACGTGACAAGCGTTCCAAAAGTTATTTCCTTGTTTAGGAATTACGTTATACTTATTAAAGTTAATCTTTACACGTAATTTATGAAATAGATAGGTGATTTTAGGGCATTTTTAAAAGAATTAATAAATTTGTGGCAACTAAACCACCGTATCTATTGCTTTTTTAAAGGCAAAAGGAGTTTTATCAAATATGCAAAGATAGACTATTGCTCAGTACGATAGCATGGAAAATATATTTCCGAATTTTATCGGGAATGTGAAACAGGCTACCTCTTTTATGTAGACGTTATCTTAATGGCTGGTTCACATACATTCTGAGCTCAACACACAGAACGGTGCTAAAAATAGGTAATCAGTTATTTATCATTATTTGTTACCCTGCACTTTAAATTGATGGGTACAAAACATCAAGTATTGAATGAAACATTTTAATAGATAAATCTTTAGAATCCATTAATCACTTTATTATTTGATTGTGAAACAACTTAGATTGATTGTGCAAATGGTATACAAAGTCACGGATAATGGTGCTTGTAATATTTTATTAGTATGCGTATTAATTTATCTATACTAATAATATAAAAGTTTGTTTCTGACTTTGTTTGTTTGTAGGGGGTAATCTCGAGAAGCCATTATGGGTATACAGGCGAAATTGTAGGTTCTATTAACGAAGGCGAAGCAAAACGGCTACGTAGTTCTTTCCCATTAGACTGGCAAAAAAGTAAATACCAATGAGTTTTTTCTGTATTAGATTTGAAATTTGTTTTAAACTTAGAGATTTATTACTGTAGGGTTTTAGTTAAATACAAATTTTATCTATATGATAAAATAATAGTAATAATAAGTGATTGTTTCCCCATTAGAATATTGTGACATCGGGTTTCCCATGACCGGCATAGACAAAGGAGCTCCACAAGACAATACATACACACTTTATATCAGTAGTGCAAATATACATTACTACTCGTCCGCATTAACACGACACCTGAAGGCCTAGTCTACTTATCCGAAAATGAATTTAGTCTATTTTCAATAAAATAGACGAGAAGAGGACAAATAGACAAACTATAATCTTCTCTTTTAATAATATGTATAAAATTACTTTACAATAATACTTTTGTGACACAACCTCCGGTATTCTCTTCTTATAAGAAAAACAGAACTAATCATACAGCGCCGGCTCAAGGAAACTAGGCGCCCTAGGCAAAACACTCGAAGACGACCATAAAAAATCGTAAAAGAAATAATAATGCAGGTACACCGATTAAAGAATTTATTTTGCCAATGAATAAAGAAACTCTTTAGGTACAAACGGTTTGTAAATTTTGTTGGTACTTTTGAATAATGCGGACATGGGCTCATGTTATCACATTCAAGAACAAAAGTATTTTTTAAGGTACTGCATTTATAAGGTTAGGATTAGAGCAAACTGTTTGCCCTCTAAATACGAGTGCTCTAGGCGATTGCCTAGTTTGCCTATATGGATGAGCCGGGCCGTTATTATAACGTGTATTAGAATAAAAATTAAACTTCATCTAACGAGATAGTTATATAGTCCGATTATTGCGTTTATGCTTTGCGAGTAGGCGTACATATTCGAAAAGATTCATGTGTTCTGCTTTTTGTTGCTAAAATCAAACTCGTTCGCATTGAGCTTACATTGTCACCCGTTTCGAGAATTCATTACTTTTCAATTTAAACATATTGTAAGGTCATGATATATTATGTGCATTAATGACTAGTTTGTTATTTATTACACCACCACAATACTACATACAAAAACAAAAAAATAAGTAACCTTATTAGATCTTCCAAATATAGATGTACAGTCAACGTCACGTCAGGTTTACAAATGTGACATATTTTTACATTCGACTTAAAACCTTGACGATTTCTAAGTAGAGTTTAAAATTAACCACGCCTGTTTGACATATTTTGGCAACCTTACTTGCAACCGTTTGTTTATTATACTCGTAATATGAAACAATATACAGAGAGCAGTCCATATGATGCTTACTGATTTAGAAAATACGAAAGAAAGAAAGAATTTATAAGTAGTACGTAAGGTGAAGGACTGCAAAAAGTCTATTAATAAATAATCGTAAGAAAAAATATGCTTACAACAGAATGCTCACTTAAGAGTGGAGAACAACTTTGATGTATTAAAGCTTCGTTTGCACCTGCCTCCTCGGGAATAGAACCTATCATTTTCACATTTCATAAAATAGTTCCAACTCGCCAGGCTGTCTGCATAAATAGGAGCAAAGTCTTTTTTATTTCACGGCAACGAACTGGGGGCCAATTCTACTAAATAAATTTTGTTTAATTCGAATCGAAAACGTATCGAAAAAGTGACATACGACACAATTCCTGTTCTATTTTAGCTAGAATTGTATCGTATGTCACTTAGTAGAATAGAAAAACCATTAAAAACTGTAGTTTCGTTCGGTTTCGATCCGTTTTCGATTCGATTTAAAGAAAATTTGCACTTTTCAAATTTTCCAAAAAAACTTGTTTATATTATCAGAACAAGCTTGTAATAATTAAAATTTTATTTTAAACACATTTTATTATTTTAAATAAGACGCTTTACAATTTCTCCAAAGTATAAAATAGACTTAAAAGCTTTTGCGACTTAAAATTTTCCGTATTAGTAGTATTTATTATTAAAAGTAGTAAAAGTTAGTAATGAAAGTTCAATAAAAATGGAAGGGGTTGTATTCTTGAAAAACCAGTTTTAAAAATAATACCGTCTTGATCGATTGAAAATACGTATATAAGTTAGTTATATTATACAATAAGTCAGTCACACGGCCAAAGATGCATAGTTGGGATACTGCATTAAAATAACTATGGTACGTCGCGGTCTAGTGACACACTATACACAAATGCCAACCGCAAGCAATGATAGATAATGCACACGTACGAGTACTTACTATAAATATTTTGCTTGATTTCTTTAAGTTTATAGACATTTATTTCATATTGTTTCATTGTTAAAAAAATTAACGATATTCTTCCTCTTTATTTTAAAACATATATTGTTTTATTTTATGTGTTTTAGAATAAATTATAAATACAGGAACTTAACGTATTGTAGATTTTTTTTATACATATTTGTGGTATACACCAAGTAAAACGGTAAAATCTTTGAAATCACCTTCACATACAGATTGGTGATAAAATATAGGCACTCAGTCAAATCCTTAATACTCCTGTGAATATTAATAACAGATTGAAAAAATATAATTGCTAACGGTACATTCAAACAAAAAAATAAAAATCATCATCGATTTGAATGTAGGACCAAGTACGAGTATCATACTAATTATCTGGACTAATATTATAAAAAGGGGATATTTGATTGTCAGTTTACCTAGCGGAAAAACAAAGAGCAAAATTAAAACGAACGTTATTAAAACATTCAACGGTTATATTATAAGTAACACATATTAATACTGTCTAGCCGATTGCAATCTAAACGATATAGATATAGTAGATGGCCATGTCAATGTTTTAAACTACCGCAACATAATTTGGTATTCACTCAGCGCATGTTCTTGATGCTCTCTTTATGGCATCGTCGGTGATTTAATTGTGAATCACATTCAGATTAATCAGATTACTGTTTATCGATTGTTGATTAATAATATGTTCATTTTATTACTAGGTAGAATATTTAGGTAGAATTATATAAGACGGCTCGGCCACAAGATGTCTGACAAAGAAACCCGTATCGGAATCCGCTGCTTTGCTTAGGAGTTAAACCTAACCTACATGGCATCAGAGCAAGGGAATGACAGTCCATTCCCCCTACCATCAAAGAAACTAAAAATTATTAAAGTTTTTGGGATATACGAGTAAATCTTTATTATCAGGTTTTGTATAATGTAACCTGGATTAAGCTGGGTTTAGTTTAAGAGTGAGCCCATCCATACTATAATAATATTATTAAAGGGTAGAGTTTCTAACTTTGTTTGTTGAAGTATATTTTCTGAAATCTGATCATAAAAAATCTTTCACTTGATTTACGGCCAATATGTCTGTTAACCGCTATTTTAAATCAAAATAAAAAAATATTGTCCCCCATTTTATGTTTGATGTACTTTTTTAATTATAACCTCATTGAAAATAATTTGTGTATTATTTAGTTTATAGTTAGGAATTCATATATTGTATAATATTGCTAACTTTAATCCTCACATCAGGGGAGTCAAGCAACCCGTCGAAGGTCGCAGACCGATATAGAATCCAGTCAGAATCCAGTTGCGAGCTTCAAAGGTTAACAGGTGTATGCCATCTAAATGCACGACTTAGCTTTCATTATATATCTTTTCAAGCAATGATACAAAGATTGATTACTGTGCTGTTTAAGTTTAAGTGATTGTTTCCCCATTAGAATATTGTGACATCGGGTTTCCCATGACCGGCATAGACAAAGGAGCTCCACAAGACAATACATACACACTTTATATCAGTAGTGCAAATATACATTACTACTCGTCCGCATTAACACGACACCTGAAGGCCTAGTCTACTTATCCGAAAATGAATTTAGTCTATTTTCAATAAAATAGACGAGAAGAGGACAAATAGACAAACTATAATCTTCTCTTTTAATAATATGTATAAAATTACTTTACAATAATACTTTTGTGACACAACCTCCGGTATTCTCTTCTTATAAGAAAAACAGAACTAATCATACAGCGCCGGCTCAAGGAAACTAGGCGCCCTAGGCAAAACACTCGAAGACGACCATAAAAAATCGTAAAAGAAATAATAATGCAGGTACACCGATTAAAGAATTTATTTTGCCAATGAATAAAGAAACTCTTTAGGTACAAACGGTTTGTAAATTTTGTTGGTACTTTTGAATAATGCGGACATGGGCTCATGTTATCACATTCAAGAACAAAAGTATTTTTTAAGGTACTGCATTTATAAGGTTAGGATTAGAGCAAACTGTTTGCCCTCTAAATACGAGTGCTCTAGGCGATTGCCTAGTTTGCCTATATGGATGAGCCGGGCCGTTATTATAACGTGTATTAGAATAAAAATTAAACTTCATCTAACGAGATAGTTATATAGTCCGATTATTGCGTTTATGCTTTGCGAGTAGGCGTACATATTCGAAAAGATTCATGTGTTCTGCTTTTTGTTGCTAAAATCAAACTCGTTCGCATTGAGCTTACATTGTCACCCGTTTCGAGAATTCATTACTTTTCAATTTAAACATATTGTAAGGTCATGATATATTATGTGCATTAATGACTAGTTTGTTATTTATTACACCACCACAATACTACATACAAAAACAAAAAAATAAGTAACCTTATTAGATCTTCCAAATATAGATGTACAGTCAACGTCACGTCAGGTTTACAAATGTGACATATTTTTACATTCGACTTAAAACCTTGACGATTTCTAAGTAGAGTTTAAAATTAACCACGCCTGTTTGACATATTTTGGCAACCTTACTTGCAACCGTTTGTTTATTATACTCGTAATATGAAACAATATACAGAGAGCAGTCCATATGATGCTTACTGATTTAGAAAATACGAAAGAAAGAAAGAATTTATAAGTAGTACGTAAGGTGAAGGACTGCAAAAAGTCTATTAATAAATAATCGTAAGAAAAAATATGCTTACAACAGAATGCTCACTTAAGAGTGGAGAACAACTTTGATGTATTAAAGCTTCGTTTGCACCTGCCTCCTCGGGAATAGAACCTATCATTTTCACATTTCATAAAATAGTTCCAACTCGCCAGGCTGTCTGCATAAATAGGAGCAAAGTCTTTTTTATTTCACGGCAACGAACTGGGGGCCAATTCTACTAAATAAATTTTGTTTAATTCGAATCGAAAACGTATCGAAAAAGTGACATACGACACAATTCCTGTTCTATTTTAGCTAGAATTGTATCGTATGTCACTTAGTAGAATAGAAAAACCATTAAAAACTGTAGTTTCGTTCGGTTTCGATCCGTTTTCGATTCGATTTAAAGAAAATTTGCACTTTTCAAATTTTCCAAAAAAACTTGTTTATATTATCAGAACAAGCTTGTAATAATTAAAATTTTATTTTAAACACATTTTATTATTTTAAATAAGACGCTTTACAATTTCTCCAAAGTATAAAATAGACTTAAAAGCTTTTGCGACTTAAAATTTTCCGTATTAGTAGTATTTATTATTAAAAGTAGTAAAAGTTAGTAATGAAAGTTCAATAAAAATGGAAGGGGTTGTATTCTTGAAAAACCAGTTTTAAAAATAATACCGTCTTGATCGATTGAAAATACGTATATAAGTTAGTTATATTATACAATAAGTCAGTCACACGGCCAAAGATGCATAGTTGGGATACTGCATTAAAATAACTATGGTACGTCGCGGTCTAGTGACACACTATACACAAATGCCAACCGCAAGCAATGATAGATAATGCACACGTACGAGTACTTACTATAAATATTTTGCTTGATTTCTTTAAGTTTATAGACATTTATTTCATATTGTTTCATTGTTAAAAAAATTAACGATATTCTTCCTCTTTATTTTAAAACATATATTGTTTTATTTTATGTGTTTTAGAATAAATTATAAATACAGGAACTTAACGTATTGTAGATTTTTTTTATACATATTTGTGGTATACACCAAGTAAAACGGTAAAATCTTTGAAATCACCTTCACATACAGATTGGTGATAAAATATAGGCACTCAGTCAAATCCTTAATACTCCTGTGAATATTAATAACAGATTGAAAAAATATAATTGCTAACGGTACATTCAAACAAAAAAATAAAAATCATCATCGATTTGAATGTAGGACCAAGTACGAGTATCATACTAATTATCTGGACTAATATTATAAAAAGGGGATATTTGATTGTCAGTTTACCTAGCGGAAAAACAAAGAGCAAAATTAAAACGAACGTTATTAAAACATTCAACGGTTATATTATAAGTAACACATATTAATACTGTCTAGCCGATTGCAATCTAAACGATATAGATATAGTAGATGGCCATGTCAATGTTTTAAACTACCGCAACATAATTTGGTATTCACTCAGCGCATGTTCTTGATGCTCTCTTTATGGCATCGTCGGTGATTTAATTGTGAATCACATTCAGATTAATCAGATTACTGTTTATCGATTGTTGATTAATAATATGTTCATTTTATTACTAGGTAGAATATTTAGGTAGAATTATATAAGACGGCTCGGCCACAAGATGTCTGACAAAGAAACCCGTATCGGAATCCGCTGCTTTGCTTAGGAGTTAAACCTAACCTACATGGCATCAGAGCAAGGGAATGACAGTCCATTCCCCCTACCATCAAAGAAACTAAAAATTATTAAAGTTTTTGGGATATACGAGTAAATCTTTATTATCAGGTTTTGTATAATGTAACCTGGATTAAGCTGGGTTTAGTTTAAGAGTGAGCCCATCCATACTATAATAATATTATTAAAGGGTAGAGTTTCTAACTTTGTTTGTTGAAGTATATTTTCTGAAATCTGATCATAAAAAATCTTTCACTTGATTTACGGCCAATATGTCTGTTAACCGCTATTTTAAATCAAAATAAAAAAATATTGTCCCCCATTTTATGTTTGATGTACTTTTTTAATTATAACCTCATTGAAAATAATTTGTGTATTATTTAGTTTATAGTTAGGAATTCATATATTGTATAATATTGCTAACTTTAATCCTCACATCAGGGGAGTCAAGCAACCCGTCGAAGGTCGCAGACCGATATAGAATCCAGTCAGAATCCAGTTGCGAGCTTCAAAGGTTAACAGGTGTATGCCATCTAAATGCACGACTTAGCTTTCATTATATATCTTTTCAAGCAATGATACAAAGATTGATTACTGTGCTGTTTAAGTTTCTTTAAACTCAATTAAAGAGGAAGGTGATCCATCCTGTTATAAAACGAGACTAAAATTAGTACTTGCTTGAAGCCATTATCCACCTAAAACAAATTGACAATGACAGAAGACAAAACGTCAAATCGAGACGTTTAATTTATTTTGGTCGGATAATGGTTTAATACTGGTATTACAGTAAGATCTATACTATCATCTATAGTAATATTATAAAGAGGTAAGGTATGATTGTTTGTTTGTTTGCAACGAATAGACTTCGAAACTACTGAACCGATTAAAAACTTATTCATTTACAAAAAGCTATACCTACTATATGCGGTGAAACATAGACTAAGTACATATATATATTTTAATCCTAAAAACTTGAAATGTCCCTGAAATTTGTATATGTAAATTAAAACGTTATCATAGCAATCATTGTTTATCAGTCTATATTTCATTGTAATTATATCCGTGTCATGATATAAAACTATATCCAAATAAACAGTTCCTTAGGAACCCCGAGAGCGAAGCCACTACCGAAAAGCTAGTTTAGTATAAAGATTTATAGTTATAGAACTACTATTACAAGAGGAAGCTTATCTGTTATCGTTTTGTTTTACAGAGTTACAATGTTAACTGCATTGTTATTCTGCATGCAGATTCAACTTGGAACTGTCACAGCATAGAGTTTGAATCCAATAAAACCTACTTCAAAAGGTAACAACTGACGTTTTATTTCATTAAACCTCCATGGTGTAATAAAATAAAATTCTGTTAAAAATGTGCAAATAGAAGGTGAAAGTTTAAATGAAATTTCGTCACTATTAATATATTATCACAATCGAATAGGTTAATAGTTTAATTGACATAGACAAAGCCATGAAACTTTGTATTAGATACTTGATAAGAAAATAAATATACTGTACTAAACCCGGGTGTTGTGACGAGACTGTGTATCAAAATAATAAACTCTATAAAATTATAAAATTGTTCTGTGGATTGTGTGTTAATTTTTAAATTATATAATGCATTTTTATGTGTATTAACCATATATTTATTTAGCAGTATACAAGAAAAATAAAAATAAAATAGAATTTAGCAGTATATTTTAATATTTATGATATTGCTCTTCAAAGTAACTATAGGTACCACAGAGACGAAGTCACAGCCTTTGCTTAGTTTACGTTTCGGCCCCTTTACAATTTCTATCTTCATAAGACTAAGGTGTTAATTGTCTTTTTAATTAAGAGTACCTATAGTGAAGAGTTAATAAAACTACTCGTAAATACAAACGCGATGAAACCGTTTAAAAGTTATTTCCTTTATTTACGTTTTTTATTCATTTTACCTTTGATGTGAACTTAATTAACACAACTAAACCTCCGTAGTTTATAAATGTTAGCGTTTATTATTGTTTATAGGTTTGTTTACTCAAAAATTAAAAAAGAAGACGGGAAAACGAGACGACATATCAAGGATTGTCAGCTTAAAGAGGAGTTAAATAAAACAAAGGAGGTTCTAAAACATCAACTTTCTCCACATTCAATTCATGAACTTATTACGCACAACGCGTGAGAAATAAACATTAGCAAACAATAGCTTTTGTATATGACCAAGTGTCATACCATGTGTCACCCACCAGCCATAACGTTACTTCCGTAATGGTATATAGGGTACCATTAAAATTTTGTTTTCATTCATAAATACCGTTTTGTTTACGAAAATCCAATTCTAATTTTATAATTGCTATTGATTTTCTTTTAAATTACTGTTACTCGGTTTAACCGGCACCTATTCCATCTAGGTATTATCAACAGCCCCCTATGTAGAGGATGCACGAAGGCAGTACCTAGAAACAGCCATTCATGTCCTGGTAGAATGTAACAGAGTGGCCATCTACCAGGCAAGATACCTCCACCCGTAGAGTGCTTCCAGGCCATCACAGGTTTCTGGCGGAACCCTACACACACTCTGTACATGCAAACTTTGATGTCGAGCTGCAGAGATGCCCTTAGGAAGAAGGGCAACCGTGTTTGAGCTGCAAGATATTGTATTTGTACCTCCTTTTGTGAATATGTGATTATTATATACACGTCCACAAATTATCACAAAGAACTGTCATGGATGTCCATTGGTTATAAAAATATTTGTAATTTTAACGTAAAACAGTAATCTACGTATAAGAATGTAAGCCGTAAATGAATGGTATTCTGTATCTATTTTCTCTCCTTTGTGAGATTACTTCCGGTATAAAAACTTTTATATGTTATTTCACATTATCTCTATACGAAATTAATCAAAATTGATAGACTGACAAATTTTCCCGACTAATTTTCACATTTATAATTACAGAATACAGAAAAGAGGTTTATAACCTTACTGATATTATACAAAAGTCAATTATTAGATTCAACCTGGCAAATAAAATAATTTGAAAATTTTACAGCGTACCGCAAATAATGTGTGGTACATTGGGCACGTATTATTAGGAGTATGTGAACTTATACGCGTAACGGTGCCCCGTAAATTTGCGCATTGCTTGGAATGTGAGTGGAGAAATTGTCAACAAATAGTCCAGCTATTTGAAGTACGTAAAGTGAAAATGACTACTATCACGAGACCAGTCAATGGTACAAGTACAATATATGCGAATCAAAATGGAGTGACAAATGGAAAAATAAATAAGGTATAATTATTATGGAATTCCTTACAATTAAATAGGATATAATTAGTGTTTTTAACTCAAATTTATAATTAAATTTATTAATTTATTGAAGTAAATATGTATTATATAGTATTTTTATAAAAAAGCGACTGTTTTTCGGTTTTTATACAATAAAGATGGGAAATGTCTATAGTTATTTTTTAGAAAGGTAAATTTCTTAAGGTAGTAATGAGGACATTCATAATTTAGCAAATTATGGAAATAACAATGTTTCGGTTACTCATTAGATTACAACACGACTCATTGCTGAAAGTCACAAGTTTAAGACTAGAAATTTACGACATTATTTTATAATTTTGAGTTAAGTGAGGAATTTGTCTTTGTGAAATAGAAATACGTAAATACATAACAAGTTTAAATATTATACTGATTATCTTTGGAACAGGAAACATATGATCATCGATAAAAAGTTATACAAAATAAACGACCTCCTTAGTCAAGTGGTTGGCATGCCAGTTTTAAGTTGTTTCCATCTCTGAGGTCCCGGATTCCATTCCGGTCGGGTGTTGCAGTACTTTCGTTGTTTCAGATACTCCATAATACGGGGGCTTTAGCTACGGAATCTGAGCAACGTATGAGATGTTGTTTAATATTCATTTATTTTATAGTGTCATATAAAAATAAAATAAAAATTAAGCTCATTTAAAAAACAGCTAAGGTCTCACATAAAACTTATAGAATACGTAAATTACTTCCATATTGCTCGTTTTTCTTTTTAATAATTCCAAACAACAAAAATCCATTCGATTTTATGTTTGCGTATATATTTTTATTTGTAATTTGCGAATCTTCAATGCGTTGATGGCTTCCCCAAGGCAATTCAAATGCAAATATGTTATATAAATTATGTCTTCTTAACGTTTTTTGTTTTTTTGTTTGTTTTTGTTTCAAGAACGGGTGACTTTGGCATTTGGTTTTTAACGTTCGTACGATTATTTATTATAAATGGATGACGAAATTACAAAAAGAAAGAACATTAAATAATTGGGCTTAAAAAAATTTATAAAAATGTAACTGGAAACTTCTTATTTTTATTTTATTATGAGACAATATAGCTCTATAAAAAAAGTCCTCATACCGCACCACACCATGATCAGTTATTGCATTGTTGTTCTCGAAAGCCATCAAAATACAGTATTTTGATAATGCATTAGGGAAGACGACTATTTTTTGTTTATTTGTCCGTTAGTTAGATTATAGAAAAATATTAAATGCGCATTTTTTTATTATTTTTTGCGTAATCAATAAATTACGGCGATAGATTGCGTTGAAATTTTGCGTGTCGTCACGCTTTTCTACATTTTCTACAAAATTGTGACGTAGCGAGCCCCTTCTCCTTAACTTGAATGCCTATCAGTGGTTGGCAACCTTTTGGTAAGCAAGGGCCAAGGTGGCAAAATAAACTAAAGCCGGGCCGCACTTGGCGAGGCGAAAATTGGATCTACATTATACGACGGTTCGTTCATGAATTTATATCGATATTTAAAACATATGAACAAAACATTCACGGGTCGCACGTTGCCGACCATTTCTTGTTTAAATTGAAGAAAGAAAAAAAATAAAATCTAATATTTTTGTATTATCTGTCTGCCGGACTAAATAGAATTTGTTTCTTTTTTATACAGTCTTCATCTCTTTTATACGATTATGAAGATTATTTCCTTTTTAACCGACTTCAAAATCAAAAAAGAGGAGGTTCTGTGTTCGATGTGTATTTATGTCCTGTTATTTTATATTATCATAATATCTAATTCTTTACTGCGACGATGGCGGCAATATCAAATATAGATATTCAAACATTAAATATACGACTTTCTTTCGACTATGCTTGAATGAAGCTTTTAAAATTCCTTTTGTCTATACACAGTAGTAAAGTAACGGTATCTCAAGTGCCTGCCAGTAGCCCGTTTAAGAAGGTCACAAAATGTGAACAGTGAAAACTAACTATAATTACATGTTTCACTCGTGAGAAACATGCTTAACTTATAAAAGACAACCGTTAAGAGCCATATGACAAATTTTCACTCTGTGATTTGAGTTCTCGAGAACTTGTTCAAGGTCACGAGTCCACAATACTGTGTTGAAAGCACGTTCAAGCTATTTTGATACTTTTCCCAATTTTTGTATTTATTTTAGTATTTCTATGGTGAGATTCATTATCGATTCCCGAATATTTTAAACGACTGCTCTCGAAAAGGAGTCTATTGTTTTTAGAATTAATGTATGTATGTGAGTATTTTTATTGCACCATAACTTTTGAAAGATATAACGGATATGAATGTACAGGGTATCATTAGAAACATCATCCCAAGTTACCACAAAATACATAGAGTATCAGTGAAACTAGCTTAATTATTAATATTAAATAGGTATGGGGACGTGTGACGCCATTTAAAAAAGTATGTTTTTTTTATAATCATAACTTTATGGGTATCAAATTAAAGGTCCATTAAAAATATATAATCTGTATACAAAATTAACTGCTCACTAAAATGAATAAAATATAAAAATTATTTAAAAATTAAAAACACGACTGCTAAGATCGGACAAAAATTAAAAGAAACAAGTTTAGCCGAATCATAGGCTATAAATATAAATAGCGATGACAATATATCAATAAAATTATAAATATTAATTAAAAAATATTCGTGCCATATTTTTCGTCGACGATTTCGAAATATTTTCGTCATCCATAGGAAACATGGACTGTTTCCTGTTTGGAAAAGTAGTAAATTAGAATTATATTAATTAGAATTATTTCTTTTCTCATGGCTAGATGCGATGTTATTCGATATGAATGAACGATATCACACGAATCGCATGCACTTATAAAATGTATGGAAAAACTCAAGTGTTTGCTCATGAGATTGTACTATCTGTCAATATCGGTCACAAATCTCATGGTCTGCGGTATCACTTCAAATGTATGAAGGCGGTAGAACGCTCGATCTGCTTTTGATTTTCTGTTCAATAATATCGAGGAACGATTCATTTGCTCATACTTACCATATCATAAAAATATATTGAATTTTACAAAAAAATACGGCAATATCCGTATATAAACAAATGAAAAGCTCGATGGTGCCGGATAGCTCGTTTGATTTGCGATTGAGGAGGTTAAGGTAGGCCATTGTGATAGGTAGCAGGTTTAATATTAATTCTATTTCTGCATTATCTTTACCACCCCTGCTTTTGGATGGGACTCATATCGAGTTAACAGACACTGTAAAAAATCTTGGAATTACAATGGATTCAAATCTATCATGGACTGCCCATGTATCTGAGGTTAGTCGTAGGACCTTCTTCTCATTTCACACACTTAAATGCCTTCAAAACTTTTTACCTTTTAAAACTAAAGTGTTACTAGCACAATCCTTAATTATACCTCTTCTTGACTATGCAGATGCATGTTACTTAGATGCCACTGAGGAGTTATTAAACAAACTTGAACGACTTCAAAATCTAGCGATTAGATTTATTTATGGTCTTCGTAAGTATGATCATGTGTCACATTTACGTAAGCAGCTCATGTGGCTTCCCATTCGTCAGCGTAGATATGTCAGGATTGTCTGTCTTCTGTTCAACATCCTGTATAATCCCGTCTATCCTTCCTATCTGCGTGAGCGTTTCTCCTTTCTCCGTTCTCCGTTCTCCTGATGCTCTTTGCAGATCCCACCTTAAGACTTGAAACTCCTTCACACAAAACGGATTTTGCTTCATATTCCTTCACTGTTCATGCTGCTAGACTCTGGAACTCTTTGCCTGCCGATATACGTGACAGTCGCACTATTTCTGTGTTCAAAAAAAGAGTAAAGGATCATTATCTTTCCTGTTGTTGATATTGAATAGTGTAGGTATTATTAATCTTTATATATTATAGATATATATATTATTATTTATATAATGTTTGAACCGTTATGTATTTTTATTTTCTCTCTTTCCCGGTATTTGAATTTGTTTTTTTTTATTCCATATTAATTTATTTAGGAGGTACACACTGACTACCTTATTGTATTTCTTTTTCCTGTTTTGGGCCTGCTGGTAGAAATTTCAATTTGAAATAAGCAGTACCCTTGTACTAATGTCTGTTACATTTGTTCATATGAAATTGTATGTGTGTACAAAATAAATAAATAAATAAATAGACAAACCAACATTTTGTGGCGGCGGCCATCTTGTATATAAAATTTTGTCATAGTAAACAGTATTCTACTACTCAAGCCCTTTTATTTAATGTCCGTATTGAGGGAGTCGTGAAAAATATGTAGGTAATCCAACATTTTTGGTGGCGGCCATCTTGGATTTGAAATTTGTCATAGTGTTCAGTATTCTACTACTCAAGCCCTCTTATTTGATACCCATATTGATGGAATGGTGATAAAATATGTGATCCGACATTTTGTGGCGGCGGCCATCTTGTATCGATTTTCATCAAAGTGAAGAACACTCCCGACTAATACACCTTTTAAACAAAATCAAAATGGGTTCATCCGTTCGGGAACTATGATGCCACAAAAAGACACAAACACACCACACACACACACACACAGAGACATGTCAAACTTATAACACCGCGTCGTTTTTGCGTCCGGGATTAAAAATATATTGAATTTAGAAAAAGTTGTTTCATATGCGGATCTCCGATAAATTTGATATCGGTCGAATTGCATCGAGCCATAAGTCTAAGTTAATCCTCATTACGTAAATCAACTTCTAGTGAAAGTCTCTTCAAAATTGGCCAAGCCGTTTCAGAGATTAGCCAGAACTAACAGACAGACAGATAAAATATATTATTTTTGTATATGTACCATGTATACACACAAATGTATTTAGTGAAAAGCGGTTATTTTAATATTACAAATATGCACTCCAATTTTATGTACTAGTATAAGTGTATTGAGAGAAGAAGTACCTTGCTTTATTTGCATTTCATAATATAAATATATATTTTAACTTTCTTATACAAATATACCTAGGGGTCTTTCGACCTATGCTGAAAATAACAAATGTGTATTAGAAATAATTCAATAAGCTATATAAATTCCATATAAATCGAACTTCGTGACCAAAGTTGGAAGTCCCACTATACTGCTCTATTTACGCTCGCTCGAACGTATCTAGATCGAAAAATGGCGCGAAGAAATGCGACACAGGTCTAACGTTGAGGAGCGCTCGCGCGGTACTGAGCTCAGACGGCCGCTGCATCTTATTTTGTAGTGATTTTGCGTTTACATTTATCGTATTTATAGAAATAATATAATAAATTTATCCTTTTAAATTATGATAACTTTGTTCCTTATGAAATAGTCATTAATCTGGCATAAATTTTGTTAAATAATATTGTTGTGGCTAAGAGAAATTCAAAGTTAACTTCAAGCAATTTTTGATGTTTTTTGGTTTGTAATATAATTGTTTTTCTATATTTAATCAGTGCTATTTCAAAATTTCGAGCTACTGTTTACTTTACGACTATATAAGAGATATCATTCTATTTCTTTTATTTCGTTTGTTAAGAACAGTAGCTCAATCCAGGACTTCAAAAAAGTGTCTTTGCGCATTTTATGAAAAACTTTCTCTGGTATTTTGGATTTAATTAAAAAGATGAGCAAAATTTCCAAAAAGTTGAGCCACTAATTTCTATACCAAGAGTTATTCTTCACTATTCAACAAGTCAAAATTGTTAATTTGTTTTTGTTTCCGAGAAAAATCACGCAGAAATCACAGTTGCGATGTAATATGGCTCTTAAACCTCGAGCCATATAGCATGAATTGAAATACTCAAGCAACAAAAATGAATATATCGCACGCTATATAACGAATATTCTCACATGAGATCGCCACATGTCAGGTGAACGTAACTTGTTAAAATAAGGGGCTCTCATTTTTAAGATATTAAAGTAATTATCAAACAATACTCTTCCTTTCGTGTTTGATTTTAATTAACGTGTATTTGATTGTTTATATATATAAATCAATATCACAAAAAAGTTCATACATGCAAATTTATTTTAGCGACTCATTTTAATTTATGTAAATTAAGGACTTAACCCAGCTTTACGTGGGTTATTAACCTTCCTCATAAGATGTTTAAGAGTAAAGCCAAAAGTCTTTTCGGATAATGAATTTGCATTCGGGAAGCTGTGAATTTTCTGCATAATTCTAGTGAAAAAGTGATTCACAAGTTAATATATATATTTCCTATAAAAAGGGTTTAATTCTCAAAAGAAATTAAAAAATATACATTTAGAGGTTACTTTGTGATAAAAGAAAGGCGATGATCCTTCCTTTAAAATAACAGCTTATTTTAACGTTACTACGTTTTACAAATCTAGTAGAAATTTAGTCATTTTTGGTATACGCGCCCTTTTTAACAGAAACAGAGAACGAAGGAGGTGAAAAGTGACTTAATTTATACTTTGAAGTGAAGTATTCGCATTTCGATTTATTTATCACCATAAAATGTGAAAGTCTATATAATGTTGAACGAACAACTTTTACCCGCGACGGTTATGTAATAAAAGCATTATTAGATTTTATAATCGTATTTTAAGTTAATATTATAAAGAGGAAAGTTGTGGTTGTTTGTTTATTTGCATTGATAAGGCTCCGAAAAAACTGGACCGATTTTTTAGAATCTTCCACCAACGGGAAGCTACATCATACGCGGGTGATATAGGCACAATATACGCAGGTGAAGTCGCAGGAAAACAGCTAGTTTATATATAAAAGGCAAAAGGACTAAGTGATCTACAGCGCAGTGAGCTTAAACTATTGGATGTATCAAGCTAAAATTTTACACACTGTAATATACCGTAGAGGTTCAATAAGGGCGAAAGAAGGTTGAATACGGGTTTACAGATCAAGAAGTCGCAGGAGGAAAGCTTCTTTAAATAGACGATGACCTTTGTACTATATATTGTTTTGTGAACGGATAAATATTAGGTAGGTAGTAGATAGGTATTTCAACAAATTATCAAATCATATTTGAAGTATGGCTACTTGTAGTCGCCGATAAGTATTTAAAGATATTTACTGATTTTAAAAAAATATCTTACCTACGGGAAGCTACATCATATGCGGTGAATATAAGCTATATTTTATCTTTAAAAAACGGCAAATAAAGGGATGAAAACGGAGTGGAAGTTTGTATAGGGAATTAAAACGTCACTATAACAACGGTTATTTATTATTGAATTTTTCATTGTAATTCATTTGTAAAGTTCGTTTTTTAATTTCAGAGACTAAATTGATATTTACTGTGTTGCCAAGTTTTTGCAATTTTCAATAGTGATGTGCCTCAACCGTACTTTCAACGAAAAAGTATCGTTTTTTTTACAAGTCACTAATAAAATGTGTACGTTCACAAGTACCCACTTAAGAACTAAATAATAGTAAAGTACGGTCTACTTTAAAAGACAATTATAAAACAACAACAACTTGTAAACTCATGTTCGTAATCCTTTATGTACTATATAAATGACAACTGTAAAAATAGCAATTCCTCTAGTTTATTATAACATAAGTGATTGCATGAAGTGCGCTTTATTAGACATATATTATGATTATTTATTGTTTTATTTCACTTGGAATGCCATCAGACTTGACCTCAAAGTAATCTTGTAACAACATTTCTATTAATTCAGGAGTATGAGCCACAAACAGATTGACGAATTGTTGAAATTGTTTTTTTTTTATAAACGCAAGAATTACTAAATATTTAATCATTTCAATATTATTTTTGTCATCATCATCCTCAGTCTATTAATATCCCACTATATAGAGAATAGGCCATGATTATGATCGAATAGGGAGAATGCACATCACGCAGGCCCAGAGTGTAAATCAGTAGTCGGTAGTAAAGTGAATCAGTGAGGAAGAAAGTTTGTTTGCAACAAAAAACTAGCCACTGGATCGATTTAAAAAATTTAAAAATCTATGGGAATCTTCATCATAAGCAAACATAGGCTAAAGAATATAGCTGATATTATTTTCATTTGTCGATTTAGCCGCTAGATTAAAAAACAGACTAATTATATCCGTGTCATCAAATGAATCGATATCAAAATAAACAGTTCCCTAGAAACCACGGGGCGAAGCCTCTGGCGGAAAACCTAGTTCTTTATTAATTCAGTAAGTAAGTTAATTTCGTTGCACATGCAACAGAAAACAATACATCGTTTAAATATTATTCAAGCCTGTGTTACACAGAAGAACACAGATAGAACTCATTTGTTTACACATGTTTAGTTAAAATTTGAGACATATGTAACACCGTGATTGGTGATAATAACCTTTTATTTGAGCGATGTGACTTTTGTACTATATGATGTTATGTTCAAAATTGGTTTTTTCAAATATTGTAAATTCCCCGTAGCTCCCTCACGCTAAAGTAATGAGGAAGTATTAAAAAAAATAAAGAGACTACAAAAAATATTTCACTAGATGGCAGCACAAATTGTAAATTGTATCTAAATGTTAATTCATGACGTTAAACAAAAGAGTATAAAATTGTCAGTGGTGTTACAGATAACTCGGATTAATATCAATTAATTTGAGTTACGCAAACGCAACTCGATTAATACGAACGATTCCTTGAATAAATTTCTTTTTATTTGAGTAAAAAAGATGTAAAGTATCATAATGAAAGAGAGCATAGAGATAGTTTTTTTTAAGTTATGAAAATCAATAGAAATAGTGCTGTGAAAAAGAGGAAACACGAAACGATGGCTTATTTATTAATTTGCGATACTAAATTTACTTTCAATACCTCAAAAACAAAATTTGAATGAATATCATAGACAAGAACCAAGCATTGCAAGTGACATCTAGTTTGATTTCAAGAACAAATTTTTATTCTTTAAATACTTTCTAATTTTACAAAAAAACTTTGTTTCACTCAGATTCTCTATCCACAAGCACCTCTTATCCTCTATCCACATTAGCTTTAGTGACCCAAAGACTTAAATAAATCTATAAGTCTATTAAATCTATGACATATAGCTACTAATATTATATATTGACCAAATCATTATATTTAGACACATCTTATAGCAAAATCTTTTAAATACAAAAATATTGACTAATAAGGAAATAAATCATGGATTTTTTCAAATAAGCTCATATATAATTGACTTGGTAATGGTGTTCAATATACCTGGTTACATTTAAGAAGGCGTATACACCAAAGATTTGTATGATTAAAAATTATAAAATAACATCATATTTGTAAAGATTCTGTCACATCCAAAACGTGAATTTATAAATTTTTCTTTATAGAATAACAAAATTCTCAATTTACTCCGTTTTTTATTGTCAATATTTTTTATGGAAAGTTGATAAACTCGGTAATCACTTTGTGACCAGTGGAATCATGCAGCTGATAACAACAGTCGTAATATAAAATTGTAAGTAATTCATCAAACAGTTTGTGACGCGCAATCGATAGAATAATTGTGCGTTATATTTGCAGTGGGCAATGAGATACAAAGCTGATTTGGATTCATCCCAATCTTTAAGTTTTTGTATTACGCTTAGTAAAAACTAATTGGTGCGTTATTAATTTATTATCTGTGATTTTCTTCTGTTGTTTATATAATTGATACTATTTTTGCACAGCAACTTCGTTCGATTCACATTTCTTTGAAAACCATATCGATTCATTAAATTAATCGAAAATTTTAAAAAAGACGCCTCACTATCAATTTAAGATTGATAAATGTCAAATGTGGCTTTTTATAATGACCCAACGTAATACCAAAATTTTAAGTTGCTTATTTTTTCTTAATTGTGTGTTTACACATACTTAATCACTTAAAACTAAGTTCAAAATCTACTTGTTTCTTGATTACGTATAAACCAGCCATTACTGGTAGAAAAAAATTCAAGAAAACTTATGAGGAGTCTTATATTTATAAAATTTGTTAGCAATCTTGCATTTGGTCATCTTCTTTTCTTTAACCTCTAATGACGAGTAACGATTAACTAATTTCGATAAATGTTTATCATAATAGATTCTAGTTTAACTTGATCATGACGTTTGCGAAAAATAAGGAAGTTAAAAATAAACGACATAATAAATAGGTGAATGGAAATGTTTATTCACAAAGGTCGCTCCAATGATCCAGTCTTGATATAAATATCATTATATTAAATAGTTAGTAAATAACTAATTTTATAATTTATTGTTATTTTATAATTATCAATAATGTATTAGTTTGTAATATATTGTACGTATTTGAATTTAGAACGACTGGAAATCATTATTACCGATTTGATGTCTATACTAAACTACTTATAATATCTTTTTTCATTTAGGTTTACTTCTAATATTATTCTGCAATTACATGTAATCTATATTGTAGTTATAATATAATAATAAGTTGTCTTCCGTTAACTTATTTGTTTACATTTTAAATATGCAGTTTGAAAGAATTAAACGAGTGTCTGGTTATCTCGGATTGTGTGTAGTATACTTAAATGCAAATATATGAAATAAAGATGCATCTTCACAAGGATAAACAACACATAAAATTCATAATATCATTTGAATTAATTAAACGTTTACGTACAAATACCGAGGCTTATATGGAAACTTAGTAATTGCAACATGTTTTGTATTAAGAATAAACTAACTTTATATTGTTTACTCACAGACCACAACAAAAGTTTTGTTTCCGGCGCGATAATTTAAATATTTAGCCAAGTTATTAGTAAGGGAAGTGTTCGTATTTAAGTAGATTTAAAAAATATTACTACGATAAGTAGAAAGAGCATGTTTTGATTTATATTTGTTTAATTTTGGTCATGGCGATTTCAATGATAAACATGGATAATACCCAATTAAAGAGAGAATACTCTCTTTAATTGGGTATTAAACTGATGACCTTACGCAATTTGTCCAATGGCGCCAGAGGTTAAGGTTAACGGCTAACGAGAATGAGGTTTAATGCCCAATCATAAAAAAACAATTGCAGAGATGGCAAAGGTGAATAAAGAAAGTGCCAGTTAATTATATTATTTTATTATATTTTTTTGTTATTCTTAAAAAGTTTTTATTCTAAATTAATAGTGCGAGATACTTACGTTTCAGCTGTTTTCCTTCAGGCGTGCAGCGTTGAGCATTAATAAGACAATCCACATAGTTCCTGACTAGCCTTTTACTGTAAAATAAAGTGTCCAAGTCCAAATAGTCGTATCTTCTATCATATTTTGGTAAACCTTCCAAATTGTTTACATCTTGTCCAACCACGACGTAAACACAAACATAAAGAAATAGCACTACACTAAACGCACGCATTTTTATGTTTTTATTAATTAGTCAAAGAATACAGTTCACTTTTTTATAGCACTGATTAATGTATGGTTCTGTGTTCAAATAAAGTTACGGGTTCCCGCGCAGCGAAGTTGACAGCGGCATTGGCGCGCGTGCGCTGTTTGCGCGTTCGATGTGTTATGGCACTTGCATTGGTGACCTCCACGTTATAAGATAGAAGCTGCGGCAGTGCCGGCTTTCTTCTGCTGTATAGGATCTGTGAAGAAGAACGCTAGTTATTGATTGTATCCTTTTTGACAGACTTAAAAAAATATCTAAATATGTATGTTCCATGAGTATATCTTCATTGTGGTTAGGCTTTTCTGTTTGTTTTACTTCATTTGAAGTCGAGCAGATAATAGCATAGGCTATCAAATCCTTACCAGAATTCAAATGAAGTATTTGTTAAGTATTAAAAAAATCTTATACTCAAACTACAGAGGCTTTGTATTTGATTTTCGCAAGATTTTGAGTCAAGCTATTGTAAAATGAAACTCAAATAACATATATATTTGAGTTTCATTTTACAATGTATATATTCCACTTTCATAATAATGAAGACCAAACTCACATGAAAAATATTGTATAATACTTTTTTAATTGATTAATCTTTTGCTGCCGGCTTAGTTTTTGTAAAAATCCTTGTGTTCAATAATTTATTTATAATTTTTTAATATAGATCTCAGTAAAAATATACGTATATTTTATTATTTCTTTAAATTTACACAAAAATAATATGCATTTTTTATTTAAACGGCATAGCTTTTCAATTATTTTAATATAAAGATAAAACTGCTAATCCCCATTTGTACTTTTTACGGGCCCATTTCATAAATATAGGCTTGCGTTTGAAAAAAAAATATATGTTCGTAACATTTTCATGAGAAAATAACTTTACGGATATTATATAGGTACCTACTTAAAATCCCATTCCATTGACTGCAGTCTAGAGATTTTTATTTCAGTTATATTATTGTTATTAGGGATTTAACAATTAGATCAGTGGTTCATAACTCGTCGGTAACTGGTCCCAGGTTCTTTACTAGTCTCTGAAACGATCCCAAGTAGTCCGTGGAACGGATATTACATTGTAGGTTAATAGGTATAAATATTTCTTATTTATCTATATTTAGGTAAAAGTTCTCCGGGGGACTCAATCACGGTTTCCCGGGTCTCATCCAAAGAGGAGGGTAGGTACACCGTAGGAGTTTTTGTGGGTAGGTCTCCGGGAACACATCAGGCGGCTAGCCGTAAGGGAGTTTACTAAGGAGATTACCACACACCCCCTTGCTTGCCGAGTGGCGGGAATAACCTCTAACGCATTTCCTCGTTAAAAAACGAGTACTGTTAAATAGACAAATTGGTACTGAAACCCTAACGACTGAAAGGTAAGTATCACTGGATTATATGAAGGTAACGTTATAAATACATCACATAAAGTGCACATGGTGGGAAGTTTGGGAAGAGGTAACGAAGATTTTTAAAACAGCCCTGCGATTCTGTAAAAATCCAGACCCGATTTCGAATTCACTTAAGTGTCCGAATTCACGACATTTAGTAAAGAAATCCTATTGATTCCATTTTTTGTATAAAAATACTAAACAAAATTGATTGATTAAACGTGTCTCAGATATTTTAATCCTATATCATATCGAAACTCACTTCACCTATGCCACGAAACGTTATTACCAATTCAAGTTTAAGCGGATGCTGCTTTTTGAAGTGAATTCGGACACCTGAGTGGATTCGAATTCGGGTTTGAAGTTTTACAGAATCGCAGGGCAGCTCATAAAACCATAAAAATTACAATCTCACGTTATTATTTTGACTGAAACGTTACTCAGGAAGTTCTATTGTATTTCTGCGTTCATTTGGAACATATAAATACCTGTTCACATATAAGTATATGAATAAAGAAACTGTTGTGAATTTGTAAGTTGTTTGTGCATTGATTAAATTTTTATCTGATTTTTATTGATGAACAATTAAGTATTTTTTTCATGTCTCAGTACTGCCAACACTGTACTCAGAAAAAAAAAACAATAGAAGCTAATGAAAAACCCGGCCAAGTGCTAGTTGGACTCGCGCACAAAGGGTTCCGTACACTGCTAACACATTTTTATATAGAACTTGTAGTATTTATAATAACAACTTTTATGCAATCGACATTTTTAATAACAGTATTTATGTTCATAGGAAAAAGTTGAGAGAAATACTCAATAATTAATTTGTGAATCTGAATTTAATTCAATGTCTGTTTCATTTTTTTTTTGTTTTGATTATTTTTAGCTATTAACACGTTTTATGCTCTTGTGAATTAATTTATGGTGGAAACTTAGTTGATTTATGACATTGTTTATATTATTTTATTTGACTGTGTAATAACATTGCTTATTTCCAAAATACTAATAAAATAGAAAAAATATAAAAATACGAGCAAATAATCACATTTGTTGTATGGGAGGGAGATATTCTGTTTTTTTTTTAGATTTGTTGTTATAGCGACAACAGAAATACATTTTCTGTGAAAATCTCAACTGTCTTACTATCATGGTTCATGAGATCTCATGAATTATATGTGAACCACACATATACTTCTTATAAAATTTACTGTAATATTTTTCCTTCGGGTAGGCACGGAAGGTAAAGGTATGGAATCCCAAAAAAGAAGCAACTCTTCTTGTTTATGTGAATGTTAAATCTATACATAGTATAAAATGAAGTCACTTCCCGCTGTCTGTATACTATACAATGGATTTTAATACGGTTTTCGCGTGGTTTTCGCCATTACATAGAATGATTCAAGAGGAAGAGCCGGGCCTAGGATGGGTGAATTTATACATACGTATAAATTCTCTTTTGGTATGGAAAAAATCCTTGGAAATATGATTTTCTCATTTTGAATTACAATTGTTCTGCGATGGTTAGCAAATACGCGGTTAAAAAATACGCGGGTTCCGTTTACCGCTTTCCTTTTAATAACTCTGAGCGAAAATGAACCTTATGACACAGTCTACCGAGAACCGTCTTTGGTCACGACGCATGCGTTAACAAACCTCTTTAATATATGTTTCCACAGCTTTACTTTATTTGTTATGTACCCAATCTGATGAAGGTCATTGACTTTAGATGTATGCACCCTCTTAAAGTACCTTCCGAAGCACGGAGGAGCTCGTGATGGTAAATTTTTATGCGCCCATCTGGTGGCCTACCGATGTAATAGTTTATTATTTTACTACCGAGCTCTTTTTTTATTTGAATCCGTAACTATAAGAAATCAGAATCTTCTAAATTGGACATCATTGGAAATTTTCATATATTTATTTATCATAATAATTTCTTAATAGTTTGCCATATCTATACTAATGTTAGGGGTTTTGCTTGCATTGAATAAGCTCGGAAACTACTAAAGTTTTAGAAATTCCTTCACCTGTGGGAAGCTACATCATACCGGGTGACTTATGCGATAATTTATACAGGTGATATCACAAGTCGATGAACAATCTTTATAATCTATCAGTATAAAATAATATAAAAAATAACTTTTCTAAACCGCTTCCCTTTATATGAATTATCTAATCTAGCAATCATTTAAATCCATAGCACTATTGTAATCAAACGCGACCGTAGCCACAGATTATGTATATCCTATTGTTACATAATTTTGCAATAATATGATCTAATCAAACAATCCGTGGCAGTTCAGAGGTTTTAGAACAATTATTTTCTAAAGCTATTCTTTTGTTTTTACTTGAATATTTCCGGTCTTGTTTATACGTTACTAGTTTTCCACCGGTGGGTTCGCTCGCATGTAATTACAACACAGGAGAGACACATTTTCTTTTTCTTGATAGAAAAAAATCACATAGTTCTCCTAAAACAAGATGGTACGGAACAGACTACTGTATTTTGAATCGCTATTAACACGGCCATGTTGTACCTAGTGCCTTGCCTCAATAATGGTGACTTGAATAGATTTTTTTGGAAACTGGCTTTATGTTACTATACCCTCTAGCCATGACTCTAGCCATAGATAACGACATCTTTCAAAATTTCAAAATGAGTAACTAAAACTCCCATGGTGTGGAGTATCTATAGATATATCACGATGGGGCGATATTTCGAGACGATCTTCATATTATTACTTTGACATGTACTTTACTGACGACGAACGAATGATAAAGAATGATGGTAATGGATATCAATAATAATAATAATAAAGTATTTATTTTGCCAACACACAACACAACCCAGTATAAAACAAACAAAACAATTAGTACATACAAGAATTTAAAGAGTGGTGTTACCAAGTTAGTCGTTTATCCACCAAAAGATATGTAAAATTGGAAAATGAAACGAAACATCGGCATAGTATAGCTTACGATGTCGTATGCGATGGGCTAGAATGCGGTCGCACCCTGATAGAAATGTGCAAATTTCACAACAAATCTCATCGATTTCTCGTCCCACTCACACACTTTGCATTATTTACTAAATCTATTGTTATTAAAGTGCTAAATTCAATTATACATGTGGAAAATAACATAAGGAATTTCTTTTATGTTAATGACATATCTAATGCCGTTACGCGACATTCTTGCTACACATACAATATTGTTTGTCCACAGAGTAACCTTATTATAACTGTATCTTTCTATTAGGGCTGGCCATAAATAAAAAAAAAATAAGACGAAATCAACTCATCTAGGAGATAGAGAGGAGAAATAACACCACCATCAAAAGTGTTTAATAAAAGTGATGATTTTATGAACTAGCAAGCCTTCTAAATGTTTCTATGTCTTTGTAAATGCAAATAAATAAACAATCAAATCTTTCCTAGTAATAACAGTATAGATATGACACGCAATAGACTATTTGACTTTGATTTTTCCTTAGAATATTAAAATATAATCATCGCATTAAAAATATACATCACCACTGATCACTAAAACAAGCACAAAATAAAAACGTTACATCAATAGTATTAAAAAATGTAATTCAATGAACAGGTTTAAATTATCAAAAAATTAAAATAACGAAGATAATGGCCATTAATAACTCAAGGCACATTACTTAAAGAATGGAAACGAGTTAGTCCGCTTTTAGTGGTATTTCCACGTTTTTTTGGAAAACGCGTTTTGTGTTGATTTTACAAAAAAAAATAATTCCAAAATCTTCATTTTTAATTAGCTTAAACATCTATTAATGTACAACGACAATAAAAAAACAACGAATGAAAATCAGGGGAAAAAATTGTTTGATTATGTTGTTATGTAGTTTGATCGCGTTAGTTTGCGCGCTCAGTTAAGCACCTTTTGCAAGGGCCGGGCTTAGGATGGATGATCAAAAATTTATCATCTCGTCTTCGATTCCATGCATTGGGAAGGCCCATACCCCAGCAATGGGCACATTAATAAGCTAACGATGATCGCCATAAACCATCACTGAATTTACCGTCTTTAAACGAAGATTACTGCAGATATTTTGCAACGTGATGCGCTAATAGTCAGTGTTCCTATATTTAGTACATAATAACAGTCTGTGAAGCTTGAAGCAACTGAATGTGCCGCTTCGCTGAACCAACATAATTACACTGCATCCATTGTAATCGTATGGAAGCGACACATGAACTGTCACAACGTGACGTCACGCGTCAATGTGTCTGGTGTAGCCTTGGTATATTTATTTTTTACTAGCTTTCGCCAGCGGCTTCGTCCTTGTGGACACCAGGGAAATGTTTAGTGGGATAAAAGTATCCTATTATCTGAGTCAGCTAATACCCTATCTGTATACCAAATTTCATCAAAATCCATTCTGTAGTTTCGGCGTGATTGATGGACAAACATCCAAACAAAGAAACTTTCACATTTATAATATTAATAGGATTTACATTTTTTGTTACTTTATTACTTTATTGGCTCTAAAATATTAAAGTGATGGAATAAGTATTTATATATTTATTATTAAGCAGGCCAATAATAAAAATTTCATGACTCTAACACTAAAAACGACAGTTTTCCTTATAAGCTTTCCATCTCTATTTCAGAGATAGATATCTTAAAATCATTCCTTTGTAAGTGTCTAGTAACATTTCCTTGTATTCTGTCCACAAAATAAACTCTACATTTTGAGACTACTGAACAAGTATTCCAACTTTAGACTAGCTAATTAGATATAACATTGTGCTACCGCATTATGCTAAGTAAAAAAAAGTTAGGCCACGCACGTAGGATCCATACAATATCTATAAAAACGGGCAAAAAATCACGCTTGTTGTATTGGAGCCCCCTCGTATAAAGGGGTCGAATAAATTCTTTTTTTTTATTTATTTATTTACAATGGGCTCACTCTTGACTTCAATCTAGCCTTAGGAGATAAATGAGATCTACGGTGGAACGAGCTTGCCCAGAAGAAACCTATTCACTCTTGCCTTAAATAGTGATTGGTTCCTTTTTTACCCTTTGGGTAGGGAGCCTCAAAAAAAAAAATTAGTTACACCAATTAGATTGGCCTCTTGTATTAAAACAGGTGAAATAAAATAAATAAGTATTATAAAAGAATAACAATGAAATTTCCGGTTATTTATCTTTTAAATCTCGTGTCTGGATGTAGAAGTGCTTTCATTTGTACAGTCAATTTTATTTCAAACACGTACATTAACCACTTCCGTGAACTATTACTGAAAATGGTAACCAGACGATTGCAATCGAAAGCAAAGTTCCATAAAATTACGTTAACCTCCCAATTCTATAAATAATACAATTTACAACAATTGCTCTTATGTAATTCAATTTGATGTCGGTTTTGTTTGAAATGTAGCTTTATTTGTTACTTCCTGTATTATATAGACAAACATATTATTGTTGTTTTTGTTAAATAAATATGTTTTAACTAATAAGTATATAAAATTATTGAATAACGTCGTCGGTAAAATGTTAATTTCAAGGAAATAAAATATTATTATGCTATCGGGGATTTGTGACACGTGTTAATTAATAACTTCATTTAATGTAATTGATTCATTAAACATATATGTTAAGATACTGAAAAGATATTCATAATATATACGGGAAAATATAATTATCAAAATATATAATGTGTATATCAATAAAATATAGCATTAGAAAATTATGGAATTTTAATAAGATTCCGGTTTTCCATCATAAGTGACAAACATAAAAAAAGGTTTTCTTTATCTCTTTTGTGAAGATGAAAGATTTAAAAATATTAGAGATTTACGATCGGGACGTTTTTTAAAAGATATTGAATGAACGTTATCGTAACGTTTAAAGTAGCAATCGCTTTTGGATCATTTATTAATGATCAAAAGACATAATTAAAATAATATAGTATAATAAATTGGTTACCGAAACTTAAAGCAATATTTACATTTAAGGCTTGCCTTACGAAATTCTAATTATCATTAAATTAGCGATAACGTTAATTCAATATCTATAAAAATGCCAATATCGCAATTGCTATGAAATGTCAAATAGTTGAAGCGTGAAGTTCGTGAATATCTTCCAAATTAAAGAAAGGTTTCGCGATCAATTTTCAGGTTTGTTTGTGCATCTAATTTGTTTTTCGACAATTACTATCGCTACAAGGTAACAACTAAGTCAACTAAGTATTTTTTGAATATTACTTACTAACAATTTAAACTAAATAAATTAATAATTTAAACGTAATAACCATTAGTCGCCGCATGACTTTCTCTAATATCTCTAGTAACATTAGATAACCAAACATTAACTCTCTAGCCATAGGATACGACATCTAGCGGCGTTATAGAGATATATCGTTTCATTTTACTACTTTGACATGTCTTTCCGAGACAAAACCATAATCACCATTATTTATAATTCATTCGTCGTTATTAAAATACACGGCTAGTGAGTGAGACTCTCTAACTATAGCTTTATGAAAGAAAGAAAAGCGACCACCATTCAGAATACATACTGATACTGATATATGTATACCTCTGTATATATATATTGGATATAAAAGAAACTTAGGGCACTCCAAAGTAAACGCACAATGGTGTAATCGTTAAAATAAATTATAGATTTTATTTTATATAGCCACATAAATAACCTATATCACTAATATATGAAATGATATCTAAAAATCTAAAGAACCCGATAATTAACGCGTTCGGTCCACGATGATAAAGTTAACCGGCTATCGGCTGTTTCTGCAGTCATTGACACTAACCAATCCTCTATGGGCCCATAGGTCTGTGCCTCAGCACTGGGAACATTAATATGCTGGTAATGTGATATATCGGTGTCGAAGACATTTATTCTTACCTTACAAGATTATCACAGATGAAGTTTCACTGTTTTATATTTTAAAACAAAAACAACACACAAGAGTCATGTTATTCGCAAAACTAATAAACAATTTACGAATTCGGTATTAACGGCTGGCTTCAACGAAGCCTATTGGAAAACTGCATAACCTCTGTTTTAGCTAATTAACATTGCGTGTCGTGTACATTTTGTATGCCTTTCTGGTATTTCACACTATTAAAAATAAATTACACTTTAATACTTGTCTTTATAATTATAATGTTTGGGAAAAGAGAGCAAGTATTAAATTAATTCGACACTATTTTCTTAATGCCATAACTTAATTTCTAAATTAACACGAGTTCAGTACGTTATTAGCTTGTATCACATTCTAGGAGTTATAACTACCTATTTATTCAAACTTTCTCGCTATAACTGTAGCTATAAAAACTTTTCATTGATATTTTTAATAATATCCCTCTTGACATTAAGAATCTTTCATTAAATAGCTTCATAAAGGTCTATTTATAAGGTTGTGTGATAATGCTTTTTATAGTGTTATTGAATATAAATCATAAAAATAAGTAACGAATGCATGTGCTGAGAATTGTGTAATGTCTTTTAATGTAAGGCTATTTTTTTTTCTTTCAATCTCACATTATCTATTTAAAATTTTAATTTGTTTGATATTTTGCAAGTGATACTTTTAATTTAATAATTTTGGCATCGGATATATGACTTTGTAATTTTGTCAATATTTGCATGCTATTGCTGATGGCTAAATGGGTTAAACTCAAAGTATATTTCACAGTAGTATACAGTGTACCTCATCATCATCATCATCATCATCACCAACCCTTTTACGTCCCCACCGCAGGGACTCAGGCCTTCCTTATGGATGGTTAAGGAGGATGGGCCATGACCCTCCACACTGGCCCAATGCGGATTGGAGGGTATTAACGACTTCAAATGCAGCCGGGACCAACGGCTTAACGTGCCTTCCGAAGCACGGAGTAGCTTGAGATAGTAATTTATTGGTCTCCCATCCCGTGACCGACCCTTGCGAAAGTTGCTTAACGACTACGATCGCGGGCCGCGGCGCTTATCCACTACGCCACCGAGTTACTCCAATGCCAATGTACCTCATATAAAAGCAAATAAATTATTATTATTTTATTTATAGATGGTGAGGTATAATAGCGGCTTGCGTGATATGTAACACGCTTTAGAACTAATATTATTTAAATAAACCTTAGCAACATGTATTTATTATGCCTATTAAAGTTCATGTATTATACATCGATAATTAAATACATGCCTCACAAATAACACCTGCATCTAAGCATGTGTATTAAGAGGGTTCGAAAAGTGTGTGTATATTATTGGAATGAGGTAAAATACTGTTGTGTAACTAATGAAGTCAACTATGAGAAGCTAAATCATACGCGGGCAGACAGACTATAATTTAGGATGGCGCAGTCGCCGAAAAATAGCTAGTGTTGTATTTATTCGATTGAAGCGATTTTTATTTTTATTCCTCTGGTCTTCTCATACAGTGATAAATAGCAATGCCTGGCAGCAATTCGATACCTTTTGATTTCTAATGTTATGAATGTTTTTCTTAAAAACATTCGAAGAATAAAAAAACACTATTATAATGTTTGTATTCTTTAAATGTTTGTTTACCTTACAACAGAATTTGTTATTTTGATCCCATTTATAATTCAAATAGCGAAAGCATTTAGCGCTTTCACTTAGCGCATCCAAGACCTAGCTTTCGTGTTGGCTCTCTGCCACTTGAACATACAATGTTATATTATTGAAAGCATAGATATATACGAGGCTCGGAGAATGAGGCCAAGCAACGGTAACGGACCCTTTCACCGCTTTACTTTAATACTAATAAAGAAGATCGTTCACAGCCCGTACACAAAATACAATAAAAAGATAAATGCCGGCAAAAAATATAATTATTCCTATATATATTATAAAAAAATGTATAATGGGAGCTAGACAAGACTTTTTTTATCCATTTATATATTTTTTGAACCATTAAAAACCTAAAAATGTTCTATGATCTAAAAGTATTATGTTCTATCGTAATAAACAGTAAAAAAAAATAACTGCACTTTAAAGAGCTATTATTAAACAAAGTTTAGCGTTAGAGTAAATTTACGCTAAAATTGCAATCTTACTATTAGTTCAAAGTCATATACAGAGAAAATGCAAACTTACTACCTTCTAGGAGTAAACATTACTCCCGTAGAACTTCGTATTAGGTTCATCATCATCACCACCAGCCCTTTTTACGTCCCCACTGCAGGGGCTCAGGCCTTCCTTATGGATGGTTAAGGAGGACGGGCCATGACCCTCCACGCTGGCCCAATGCGGATTGGAAGGTATTAACGACTGCAAATGCAGCCGGGACCAACGGCTTAACGTGCCTTCCGAAGCACGGAGTAGCTCGAGATAATAATTTTTTGGTCACCCATCCCGTGACCGACCCTTGCGAAAGTTGCTTAACGACAACGATCGCGGGCCGCGGCGCTTATCCACTACGCCACCGAGCTACGTATTAGGTTAACCTTTCCTAACATTCTGTTTGATACAATGAATTTTGACTAATACAAAGTGCGGTCTCAGCGTAAATTTACTCCAACGCATTGTCAGTGTTTTGAATTTGATATTCTATAAGTTTTTTTTATTCGATCTTAACAGTGGAATTTTTTCATCTCAATCTTATAGTACCTACCTATAGATTTACTTACTATAAGTACCACAGAACGCAGAAAAAAGACAATAAGCATTATAAATAAAATTCACAAAGAAAAAACAAACTTAAAAGGAGTTATAATTGATGAATTAATTGTTTTGCCACAGAACATAAATATTTTGCTTACCTTATATGACTATTATTAAGTAGTTTTCCTTCAGCGGTTTTGTCCGCGTGGTCTCTAGGACACCCAAACAACCCCTTAGGGGTCCAATTTGCAAACTCACGTCTTAGTGTGCACCTACGTTTAAATAGAAGCCCCATGCAAAATATAAACCACCAAGCTTTTGAAATGATAAGTATGAATAATAGGTTTAAAGGTAACAATGTAGTTTTTTAATTATGTTGCAAAATTTTAAGTCTTTCTTTGGCCAGGGTCAGGGGCGCTTTGTACCCTGCATTTGGCTTCTAATTAATTTTTTATACACGGCCCCTCCCGCCAAGGCACTTTACGGCACTGCAAGGGGTTCACTAGATTCATAATGATCGTGTACCTTTTTAAAAACATTGAAAACACTGGTTTATTACTTTTTGCTAACTGTTTTTGATAAGCGTTTTGCTGTGTGGATCTGTTATGGATTATATGACATAATAATGTAACGATATTATAACATCATTTATACAACTGTAGATCTGCCATGAAAAATAATATTAAAATAAAAAAATAAATTAGAACTTAGTTAAACTTTGTCAATTTTTCAATAGATAGGCAAATAATGTTATGAAAAGCTCAAAGAAATCAACTCAAAGAAATGCAGTTTAGAAGGCACATAATAATTTTATATGTAAAACGTAAAATAAACTAAGGTACTTTATTATAATAAATACACCAAATTTATTTTTAGAAAACATCTTGATCCGATCACCGGTCCGGGGCTGTCACAGAATTATATAATAATTCAATCCTTTTTCACTAGATGGCGCTGAATGTATCTGAATCGCGCTATTAACTATGTTTTACAATTGCATAACCCTGTTGTGTACATTTCCAATGTAAATTAAAAAGAACCGGTTTTTGGAAAGTATTCCAGACGTTATTATAGTCTGTAGGATACTTTGATAATATATAAAATAGCGTTTAGACAAGGGTTTTCGATCTTTACGTTCGGAGCAAAAGAATTCGAATCGGAGCCTATCGATAGTGATCCATTCTAAAGATGGGCTATACTAGGTGCACGCACCTGTTTCTAGTATTACATAATAATCGATCCGATTAAATATACATACACAATTCACCTATTATTTTTTAATTAATTTAATACAGTTGCTTATTTGCCTAAGTAAATTAGGTATAAAAAAAACTACTCCGTTGTGTTGAGATCGAATATTTTGATATGGATGGAGAAAAATACTAGATGGGAATAACACATGCAAATATGGTCTCTAATTTTTAGTGTAGGGTCGAAAATCATGCGATTATTAAGAAATATTTTTTTCTAGTAGGTATTGTAATATACTTAATGCATGAATCTGTTCTTGTAAATATATGTACCTTAGGGGGCGTCCATAAATTACGTGAGGTGTTTTTTAAATTTTCTGTCCCTCCCTCCCCCTCTGGTGAGATGTCGTGAGATTTTATTCAACCCCCTCCCCCATCCCCCAATCTCACGTGAGATTTTTCAAAATGCAATTTGATGAGTACTTGCGAGTATTTGCCTTGTTGTAGTATCGAGTACTCAGTATCGAGTATCGCTTTTGAAAGTAAAATATACCCTACAAATATGGTGGTTTGACATTCAGTAGATGTATAGAGTTTGGCAAGCGAAACGTGACACCACCTATTTTTCCGTTTTCATATGGCAACAACATAGAACTGTCAGTTTGACACTACGTTAGACAATTCAAGAATATTGAATTTTGTTGTTTTTGCGAATTTGAACTTGTGTTTTTGGTTAAAAATTATGTCGAAGCCGATAAAAAGTTCATCGAGGAAACTTCTTTCCATCATGATTGACAAGTTTACTGAAGTGAAAACTGAATTAAATAAAAATTTCATGGAGAAATTACAACGATTAGATAAAGTTGTATCTTTTTTAGGTTAGTTTTGTATTATAATTTTGATACTTTCGTTTTAATTTTCTGTAATTAACTAAACAGATATTTTTTATAAAATATTGCTCTATTTCAGATAACTGTGATGGTGATATTCAACCAATAATGGAGGAGATAAATGCAATAAAAACTTTAGAAAAACAAGAAATGCTGAATTCGGAAACGCAGTACTTACAAAAAATTTCTTCAATGACAGGTCTCTTTTCTTGTTTTGATTTAAGATAGATTGATAGTATTCCTATAATATTTACATAGGTTTTTTATGATGTATTGGTTTTTATTGTTGACATCCAATGATGTCATAAGAATGTTTTGTTTAACAAGGAAATTCACAGAATTCATGAAACTAATCAAACCATGTAATTGTTATACATGCTAAATATGCACATAAACTTAACTAAATTAAACATAAATTGCATTCATAGTTGAATAGGTATTTAAATTATTTTGATGTATGTGTCTATCATTATTTGCTTTTAAATACATTTAACATATCTTTGTTTCAAAGTGTTTAATCTTTTATAGATGTAAGTATAAGGACACTAAGAAGGATAAAAAATGAAGCATTAATTAATAAAGGAAAATGGGACACTCCTGGGAAAAAACGACCTCATCAACCAACAGTGTCTGCTTTAGATAATTTTGATTTAAGTGCAATTCGGAATAAAGTAAATGAATTTTACTGTGTGAAAAAAATTGTTCCAACATTAAGAAGCCTTCACAATGAATTAAAAGATGCAATAGGATTCAGTGGTAGCCGTGAGACTTTACGAAAAATTATGCTTAAGAATGGATTTTCTTTTAAAAGCAATGAAAATGAACGTTCTATGCTTATAGAAAAATACCAGATTTCTGCATGGAGGCACAAGTATTTGAGAGAAATAAATATAAAACGAAACGAAGGAAAGCAAATTGTGTACCTTGATGAAACTTATGTACATCAGAATTATAAAGTTAAAAAGTCTTGGCAAGGACCTTCAACAACTGGTGTCACTACAAAGATATCCTCTGGAAAACGGCATATTGTTGTGCATGCTGGATCTGAGGAAGGTTTTGTGCCTGGTGCATTATTAGTGTTCAGTAGTAAATCCAAATCTGCTGATTATCATGATGATATGAACTCATCGAACTTTATGAAATGGGTCAGAGAAAAATTAATACCAAATTTAAGTAAGCCCAGTGTAATTGTTATGGATAATGCCAGCTACCATATAAAACAAATCAATAAACCGCCTATAATGTCTAATACCAAAGCAGATATCCGTAAATGGCTTGTAAATAATGGAATACATTTTGAGGAATATCAGACAAAGGCAGAGTTAATGTGTTTGGTTAATGATAAGAAAACATTGCCTGTATATGAAGCTGAAGAGATTTTAAAAGAACATAATCATGAACTTTTATTGCTGCCACCGTATCATTGTGACTTAAACCCAATAGAGATGGTTTGGAGTCAAGCAAAAAGAAAAATTGCAAGCAGAAACATTGGAATACCAGGAAAGGAAATGGAAAACTTAATAATAGAGTGTTTTAACTTAATTACCCCTAGTGACTGGAAGAAATACACTGATCATGTTTTAAATGTCGAAAATGATTACAAATTAAAAGATGGCATTGTTGAAAACGAACTTGAAAAATTTATTATATCTGTTGGTGCAGACAGTAGTGAAGAGAGTGACTCTGATGATTCCTTGTCATTGTTATCAGGTGTAGAATATTTAGAAACAGATTTTGACTATGAATCAGACTAAAGTATTTTTAGTCTGATTCATAGTCAAAATCTTATCTTAAATTTTCTATTGTGATTAACATGATGATTTTGTGACACCTGTATTATGTAATTTATCCATGGCACTTAATTGTAACAAAAATAAATGTTTTTTTTATTGTAATCTGGTGTTTATATTGACTAATTTAATTTGATAGATAGTGGTTCTGGATCAGAGCAAAAGGTTGTGATGAAAATCCCTTAGGAGACATGTATGTGTTATGAACACATTATAAATATAAGGGCCAGAAATCAAAATTGGCTAACATCACATTTATTAAAAAAATGTGGCCAGAGTCGCCCATATTCATTACAAAAAAACAAAGAAGTCGTTGCAAAAAACACCCTTTTAATTAATGACAAATATGAATTTTTAATATTATAAGTGCTGTTAGCCAATAGGTATAACGAATGGGTTAAAAAAAAGATTCGATTTAGTCCGTCAGTCAGATAATAGAAAAATATTGGATACGTATTTTTTTTCGCTTTAATTTAACAACAAATGGCTTAAGAGGTACTATGCGACGACTTCAAATATGCTTTGCAACAATGTTACTTTAATACAGTTTATCGATACGAAATCAAGTGTCAAAATGGAGTCCAGTGGAGAATGCCGATATTGACATTTCGAAATTGCTCATCATTGATAGAGAATACGAAATAGTGATTTTGACACAATCAAAGTGTCTATTTTTTACGGTGATGACGATTCTTGGTTGTCAGTTGAGTTAGTGAATAGGCCTACTGATATGCTGTTAACTGTACAATTAAGAACAGTCACGCTTTAGTCAAATGTTCCAAAACAAATAATTTTAATTGATATCTAAATGTTAAGATTAAATATAATTAATAAAAGTATCAAAATTATTTTGCAGTACTACATTCAGTGTTTACTGCTTAAGAATTTTTGAAATTGCCGCCCTTTTCTTGTGACACGTTTCGCTTGCCAGACTCTAGCGTCGAAGTATGAATGAAATTATTTTCTTTTGAACGAATTAGTGAATGATCTTAATAGTATACGATTACGCTTAAGATTAAATCTTAAGCATGTACAATCTGGATTAAATGGACCAAAATAGTATATATTTTTTTGTTTCAATCAAAAAAAAATTGCGTGATATTTGCCAAGACCCCCCCTCTCTCAAACGTAAGATTAGATGAGATTTGCCTCAACCCCCTCCCCCCCTTAAACATCTCACGTAATTTATGGACGCCCCCTTACCTCACCTGGTATTAGGAGTATCACATAATAAGTGGTAAAATTAGATCAGTAGATATGTCTTACTAATAACCAATCTATTATAAATAAATGACAAAGTAATATTTGCGGTTTTGTTAATGTGCTGTATTTCAGAATGTGGCTTTACCCCGTTCAAACAAGTTTTCTTTGAAAATCTTTATTGGGGTCTATAGTGTTGCCAGGTGTCCCGATTTTCAGGGATCCGGGGACGTGTCCCGATTTGTACCTAATCGGGACGGTAAATGTCTCGAAAAATCAAGTATTTTTATAAAAAAAAAGTATATATTTTTTCATACTGTCAAATCCATTTTTAAAAGCCCCTAACTATATTTATCTATGTCTGAAAGCAAAAAAGCTACCAAACTAGTACTAATACTTGTTTTTTTGTCTGTCCCGATTTACAACCCCAAGTCCCGATTAATTACACGCGCTGTCCCGATTAATAATAAATTGGACCTGGCAACACTAGGTCTACAGCATATTTTCATGTAGATATTCCAATCTTTAATTTTAAGGGTGGGGGAAGGGAGCTGCTCACACATTTTACCTTTTTCGAAGTGATGATGCAATACGTAAGGGGTTCGACCGTTAACGGTTTTTGTTTAACTGTTGACTTTTATAATGGCATATTTACATTGGTCGATAGCGCCCGCGTTCATAGTGCGAGTGATTCCTACGGGCTCATACTCTCTAATTTCAGTCAAACACTTATGTATATAAGCACGAATACCGCCGCACTCCAAATGCGGATCCTATCAAACAATGTACATGAGTCGACAAACTTAGAAACTCTTATAGATTCGTCAACAACTTGTCTATATGTCTGTGCGTCCGGCAATATGTCACAGCCACTTTATTCCTAAGTACCTTTTTGCTGTTTTTTTTTGTTAGGCTTAGGATATACATATTGAAACTTTATAAGTAGATGCATTCTATAAGATTTTAGCTTTAAGATTTTTTCGTTTCCATAATCACAAATATTTTTATTTTAAAAATGATTTTATTGTTGAACAATGTTAAAAACGAACATAGAATAGGCTACTGAGACGCGAATTAAAGATAATTTCTTTATAGACAATAATAGTAAAAATCGATTTTGTTTTGCGACGATTGTCTGAGATCCATCTGAGTGGCAAAATATCGAAGAACGATTGTCGATAAAATCAAATCGAGATTGGACATCCTATAATAAGTTAGATGTTAGAAGATATGGGGCCAACGGTTTGGGGGAGATAATAAAAATACCGATAAAATACTTTTTATAACAGGTAGTAGTTCTGAAAACAGGTAGTCCTGTTTTCAGATATCGATATCAAAGAATGGTTATATTGTATGTAATTATTTTAAAAAGTTTTACACTTTTCGGCGCGGAGATTGTTTGAGATTGGTTTTCTAGTTAAACTCATTGGAAAAAGGAAATTTTTATTAAAATTACTAAAAGTTCAAGTTATCCTACTAATATTATAATTGCGACAGTTTGTGAGGATGAATGAATGTATGTTTGTTACTCTTTCACGAAAAAGCTACTGGGAGGATTTGGATGAAATTATTTCTACTTTTGGCCACTATGAGTGTTGCGATCGTGGGTTGTGATAGATTTTAATCTGGGTCTAAGAATTTTTACAACCGGGGCAGGAAGTTAATAGTACGTTCTACTACATTAGATGGCGCTGTACTGGTTACTAGATCGCGGTATGGTTTGTCACTTATTGTAATGTATATTTTTTACTGTTACAAACGTTAAAGTATCGGATAACTAAGCCGAGATTGGAATTTTAATTTATAATTTTTGGAGACAAATTCTTACATTTTCAAATGCTTCTTCCAAGCATTTATATTGTAAGTTTGAATTTGTCCAGATTTGTTTATTAGAGATGGACGGGACGGTGAACGACGGAGTTTACTTTGGAGATTTGTTTTTGTTTGTGGTCAGTGAAATTTAAAAGACGAACTATGTAATGTATATTTCATTATTAATACTGATACTAGCTATTTATCTTGAGAGTTTTGGAATAATAATGTTACTGTAATTAGATTGACATAGCTCTGATGCTTGACTTGACACTTATCGCAATTCAAATATATTGTAATAATAGGCAAAAAAAACTTTTATGAACTTTTTCTTTCAACAAAATTCTTATTTCGACAAGAACATACACTCTACATCCATTAATACAGTAATATTTTCAATTGGATTTACAAGCTACCTTTAATTTTGTAGTTGAAGGCTACGATGTCATTTAATCTACAAGTGTAATTTTGCTATTATATAAGAATCTCCTTAGAGTACTTATAGTGTAAAAATATTGTCCTTTACAATATCGCATTAAGCTATTTAATCAGTCAGTATCCCTTTACAATCCAAAAACACAATAGCCATTAACTTTCGTAATGTATTTTCCTGGTAACTCTTATATAAAAAATATTTAAAGCAATTTTTTGCAAACACTACCTAAGTACACAATTTATGTTCAAATTTTTTTAAAAATTATATTCACACTCGATAACTGTGCACTGTAAGTAGATTATGTATTTCAATCGAATTAACCTTCTTACCTTATTTCATATTTATGCAAGACTTACAGAGTATCAGACCTTGTTGGTCGGGGTTTTTTATTTTAAAAAGATAAAAAAATTAAAAAAAATAAAAATTAATTAAAAAAAAGTTAATAAATGAAGAAAGGAAAATTAATAATAGAATTTTTCCAAGGATGGCCGGATTGGGCTTTTCAATCCTCTGCAGTGGCGGATTAAGGGGTAGGGGGGCGTGGGAGGCGACCCGCACCAAACCTAAAAGTTGACGTGAATGATTTAGGACTTGGAAGAAGAGGTTAAGGAAATTTACGTTAGTGGGGAAGAAGATCGCATAGATTCCCATTATACTTTCAATGTTCCAAACAGCTATTGGTACTCAAAGACCAGTTTTAAGAAATTAATTAACAAATAACGTTACATTAGAGACAAAAATAGAAGTTTCAACATAACCCGTTCTATGAAAATGCCCCCTTATTACGTGAACTGACAACGGTATGTTATTATAATGAAACTATTATTATTAAATTACAGATTTACAGTATTAATAAATTTACGTGGATGGGTGATTATTATTGCTATATCTTATTGTAAAGTCCGGCAACTGGATTCAGTGCACTTTGGCTAGACGTCAAATGGCTTGCTAAAGCTGAAAACACACTATTTATATAAAGAAAATAGAAATTGTTAATCAATTGGAAAAAAATAATATATAGATGACTGCTAATGCGATAACAGAGCGGCATTTTATTACGAGTATATGAGCAAAAAAATAATTAACTTGCCATGATTTATGAATGACTTAAAGGTATACCTACAAAAAATAAGCTAGGTACTAATAGTGGGAAACGGTTAATCTAAACTAACAACTAAAATTAAACACTAAATTGTGTGAAAAAAATACTGAGTGAGAGAAAATAATATCAATCGAATGGATTTAAACTGGGTGCCAGTACATGAATGACTTCAAAAATACTCTTTTGTGATGTCTGTGTGAACTGCAGCTATAATAATGCTAGGAGGTAATGCTGTAACGGTGCGTACATACGTTTATTTCGTCCTAGGTTTCAGCATGCAAACTTTTTGTTTTTGATATTCAACATTATTTCTTTTTATTATTCACCTTTCGTAATTTGAAATTTTGACTAATCCAATATACAATATACTCTTATGAATGTCAGTTCGTAAAAAAAATCATCTGGTGTGAACATGATGATAATTTAAATAAAAAAGAAGAACAATAATTAAGTTATTATAATTTAAATAAGAAAATTGTTAATCTAAAAGTATACCTTCGTGAAATATCGTCCAAGTTTATATATTACAGAAAAACCAGAAACAGGGTATGTATTTGTTTTATTTAATAATTATAATTATATATTTAGGTAATCATACGAACTATATATTCATTTTTTGTGTGTTACAGTTTTTCTTTATCCTTTTCTTTATTACCGTATAATAAAATCAAGTTCTCAAACTTAGTCAGCCTTTCATTCATTCGCCCAAGCATCGAACACGTCACAACTATATTTCAGCTCATGTATTTTCTATTCTAATACATTACAAAACGTTGTTGCTTGTTTCAACTTTGAGTCCCTCGAGTCTTGGAATATTTGTTTGCATTAAAGGCCGTGGTCGCTTTTCTCACCTGTATTTTAAAGTTAATATATCTCAGTTTCAAGGAGCTGTACAACTCAGTTTTAATTTTAACCCGATATTTCCACTCGATATTTATATTTAAATAACTTTGCAATAATCTGCATAAGAAATTGTATATCATAAAGAGAGTTAAGTTAAAAGTAAGCTTACCATTCTTTTGTATGATGTGTGCATAACGGAATGCTATAATGTTTAAAGTAACACACAAGCACGGTTCACTTAAGCTCACTTAACACAATTTACAAATGTAACTGTAATTTTAACTTTAAAATTGATATGAACTCGTTCGAGTCATTATATTATTTTCTTATTAATAAACATCTTAAGATAAGGTATAATAGTGAACTTTAGGAGAATCATCCAAAAAAAAAAATAACTCGGCTACCCAAAATTTAATATTAATTGTTATTTTATTCCTTTTATTACCTATTTTACCAATACAAAATATATATTTTTGAAATGTACTTATCGAGACTTTTTATTTGAAACCCTATATGCTATGCTATTTTTTTAAATTTTTTTTCTTATATTTGAAAAGTGTGATACTTGTGATACGGCATATTGATATTTTTTTTAATTATAGCCAGTGTTACTTGGAATGATGTAATGATTTCAACAATAACCTATACATTCATATCCATGAATCTTTTATGGTGGAATAAAGAAACTCACATACTTATTTACCCTTAAAACAATACACTCACATATATTTTAGCAGTTGTGTAAAAGCTTAGAGGTATTATAAAGTGTAAAAACAAAATGGCGACACGTATTACATTATAAAACAATGAAAATGTTTCTTCTACTGAGATGTGTTTGGGCGGATCAATAATTTAGTGCAGGCTCTTAAATCCCCGTACCTAGTATAAACTTTTTTAAGACAGTAAGGTACTCGAAGTATTCGATGTGGGTACCGTGATCCCGTTTCTATAAAGGTTATCCTATTTTACTTTTGTTTCAGCACGTCTCTGAAGTGGGATATTAGAAATATCTTTAGAATAATAGATTACATAACAATAGCGCATTGGTTAGTGCCTTCCGTTCCGCTATGCAGAGGTTAACGTTGGGTAAAAACACTGTCACAAGGGCGAGACATAGAATTGGTGACCAAAAATTTGTTGTATCGAGCTTCGAAACGTGCCGCGGCAGGCGACGTTAAAATGTTATTAAAATTCATCAAAAGAATGCTATATTTATGTTTATCTTATAAATAGAACGATACTTAAGTATTTTTTCAACGTTTGTTTTTATACATGCCCGCTAGTTTTTATAGTTTATTGTTTGTGTTTGTTTGAAAATTAACAATTCATATATTTGTGTATTACTAGAAAATGAATATGCTATTTTATGTTTTAAGAAATATCATTTAATTTCAAAATAAACATACAACGGACTAAACAAATCTGTTCGACTCAAATGCTCCTCTAATTTCCTCTAATATCAATATGATAGGCTCTATAATTTCAATTGCATCGGTTGGACGCCCAGTCGGTCCGCTATAGTTTCATAAAGCTGGATGATATTGTGAGCGTACGTGATGGTACCACAGCTGTGTGTCAGCTCACTGTGTTGACGCTCCTTATCACCTGGAGCTAGCACCGGAAGAGATGGGTCCACCTGGTATAATTATAACTATTATATAATTTTCATTTTTATCATTACCAGCCTTTTTACGTCGCCACTGCAGGGGCTCAGGCCTTCCTTACGGATAGTTAAGGAGGATGGGCCATGACCCTCCACGCTGGCCCAATGCGGATTGAAGATTATTAACGACTGCAAATGCAGCCGGGACCAACGTCTTAAAGTGCCTTCCGAAGCACGGAGTAGCTCGAGATAATAATTTTTGGTCATTCATCCCGTGACCGACCCTTGCGAAAGTTGCTTAACGACAACGATCGCGGGCCGCGGCGCTTATCCACTATTACATAATTGCCCAGAAGATATCGCTTTTGAAGACAACGCTTTTAAGCGATAAGGCCGCCATATACTTTACTTCTAGGATTGTTAAGTTTGTTATAGTTTATGAAATTATAATACGACTGTATAATAGAATTTGTCAGAGGCCGATCGAGAACGGCAAGCCTAATGACTTAGATAAAAGCATTAAAGTTAAGGGTTCACTACGTCACAATCAAAACTATGTAGAAAATCTACAAAGGCGTGACGTCATGTGACAGTCAGTAATAATATATTGATTACGCAAAAATTAAATAATACGTGTTTAATTAATTTTAAATAAACTACCTAACGAACAAAAAATGTAATCATGACGAATAATCCCTATTCCTGCAAATGAGTAGTTCGGTGGCGTAGTAGATAAAGTGGATAAGCAACTTTCGCAAGGGTCGATCACGGGATGGGACAAAAAAATATTATCTTACTTCATATAAAGCACATTAAACCTTTGGTTTCGGCGAAATTTGCAATCGTAAATACCCTCCAATCAGCGTGGAGGGTCATGACCTCCTTAATCATCCATAAGGAAGGCTTGAGCTCCTGCAAGACGTAAAAGGGTGGATGATGATTCATGCAACTGCAAGTAGCAAATAAAATGAATTGTCTAGTAAAAAAACAAACAATCGGATTCAATCACAAAGGTAATAAAGATAGTCTTATGCTACTTTACTGGCTCTAAATTGCGTAAATGTTGCAAGTAGTCAGCCATTCTGTCTTCAAAGCCGGGAGCGAAGAATCGCGGGTCGATAGCGATGAAACATTGTCCAAGGTTAGCTGGTTTACTGGTCTCGTACATAGACCAAGAGCGTACTTGATGTGATGCTAACGAACCTGTGACAAAAATTCCAGATTTCAATAGTGTAATTGTTTAAATGTGTGGCTTACTTTGAATCCTCGGCAATTCTTTGCTGATTACCAGGGCACGGACTTCGCGAAAGGGTTATCTCAACTACTTGCATTTTACTATTAGACTATCTATCTGAATTCCATTATTATTATATATCTATCACCATCGATGTGCGAGAAAGACATTGCTTGACTTATAATATTGGACTTTAAGTAGAAACTACAATGGTAATGCAAGTAGGTGGGATTATATTGAGATGCACTTATTACGTAAACATTTACAGAATTGAAGTGCAGGATTTATTTATTTATTAAAGGTTCACACAACAGGTTACAATCATATAAAGTATATAAAAAGCATGCAAAGATAAGAGCGAGACTGCACCCCAGAAGCGTGTGTACACAACATTATATTCAAAAAGCGTAAACATCCAATATACTTGAACTACAGATAGTACATACAGATCAATAGCACTATACACAATGCAGAAAGCACATAGCGACAATACATACACAAATACATACATACAAAAAAATTACACAATTCAAATAGTTAAATTACGTAAAAACATTCTTGTAGACTTGCTAAAAAAAAGAAAGAAAAATTGTGGACTTTCTTTACAAAGGATGTTTACTATATTAGTAGGATTGTAGGTACCGTCGTCTAGTCCGACGTCGTTTATGTGTTAAGGTCGTTCCATTCGGTTATAACAAAAGGTATGCAGGCAGACAAGGCATATCGAGATATATTTTCCAGAGATATAGCAGATATGCATTGAGTCTAGTTTTAGTTAGTTAGATAAGTTCTTCATCAACCTTATACATTACATTTACGGAGGGGGTGACTTGCGACATAAGTTTTGATGTTTTGGTAACTCGTGGAATTTGCTGTAAGATCTAGTTGTATGCCTAAAATATCGCTCACTGGACGAAGTCGTCAATTGACTTCTGTAAGAAATTGGAAAAGTGACTGTCCAGTGGACATTCAGCATTATGTCTGAAGTGTTACTGTTATACTATAATCTGATTTTGCAGATGGCTTACAACATTAAAAGAAAAAAATATGATTTGAGCTGTCAGTTAAGCGCCAGTTGCACAAACGTCCATTAAAATTTGTTATTAGTCAAAGCGATATTTTACCTAAACTTAGAAAACGTAATTGTATAAGATTAAAATATATTTTTTTTATTTAATATTTTTTATATTTGTATATGTAATTTAATTACCTAACTCAAAACAAATGAATAATTAGATCATTAAAAAAAGGGTGACCCTAAAAACAAATACAATTCTAAGACAAAATGTTGTTATTTTGACATATTACGATATACCTATATAAACATCCGGTAAGAAACATGGAAGTATCTAGATGTTCATAAATAATTCATTAGAAGCAGATAAATATGCAACATCAACTGGCATTGTTTTATTTTTATGAACACTGGAAGTTTTTTGCGATACTTGAAGTTGTAGCTTTGATTAAGTACAAAAACAAAACTGTTCTGAATTTTGTTTTGTGTAACTAGTACCTATTGAATGTATGATGCAATTATATGGTAATTAATCTAATATTTATTTTAATTATTGTGTTAATGCATTGTTGCCGTATAGCAATGTGTTGCGCTGTATAGTGCAACACATCAAATTTGAACCTTAACATGCTAAACATAATATTCAAATTCGATGAAATAGATTTCATTCTTTGAGTAGCTTTGTCTGTTATCAAATACTGTACGAATTGACATTTCAAACGGTAGTAAAAATTTGTAAATCTAATTCTAGTATAAATATATATAAGTATAAATGACAGGTGTCGCCATCGACGTTCTGGATTCAATTTCCGATACGGTACATGTAGAAAATATTTTTTTTCTGTATTATCTCCGGTTTGGTTGTGTTACTTTCATTATCTCAGATACTTCATAATACAGAGGCTTAGCTACTTATCTGGCAATCTGAACAATTTATGCGATGTTGTCTAATTTTTATTTTTCTATACTAATGTTATAAAGAGGAAAATTTTGATTCAATTGTTGATTTACATCGAATACGCTTCAGTACTACTGCACCATTTAAAATTTTTGGACCGGACCATATTTTTGTTTTTATTATATTTTGATAATATTAAAATAATAAAAAAAATATGTCAACAACCTCTTCAATTATTAACATTAATTTCCTTATTTATTGCAAACTTTGCAAATAAAGTGACTGTGACTGCGACTGACATTTGTTTAGTACCTCTACAATGTTTTACTAAATGACTCGCTGCGGCGACTAATCTACAATTACCTTTTTTTCTCTCTTTTAGGAATTTAGCTATTCCCAATAAAGAAAAAAAAGGTAACTACACATTTTTCATTAATAATCATAAATTAAATTTCACATAAATAGTTAAACATGTAATTAAAAAACGCTATCCATGACTTAATAATGAATTTACAGTAATTTAAAATTATAGTATGATGAGCACATAATGAGGAAGCATTAGAAAATAGAAGGAAAAAGAACTTGAATAACTAGTCAATAGATGGCAGCAATATAAAGTATACTTCGATAAATCGTAGTTATTGTCAGTTAGGAGGTTAAACACTAAAATAAACAGAGTACATATGTATACTTTGAAATATCCGTCAATATCTATCTCAATCTCGAAATTTGTTACCAAACACCTTTTAAAATTATCATTGTAGGCATTTGTACGACATTAACTAATCGCAAACAACTTGCGAACACGAATATTGCGATTGTGAACGGTTGTAAGAACAATATATAGCATAAACGGCTGATTAAATCAGAGTAATCAAATTTGTTATTGATGATACCATACATTCGAGAAGTTTACGTCTGGCCTGTGGGGAGAGTAAGTTTGGTTTTGGTCAACAGTTGGTTATATGATAAATAAGTCTTTAGTTTTCTTAAGGCGTCACTTTTGAATAATTGCCATTAATTTCATAAAGGCGCTACTTTTAATATGAGAATAGTAACAAACCTGATAATCCACTGCATAACACTTCTACGAGCATAGCCAAAGCATAACCTTTGTAACCGCTTGTTTGCTCAAAGCCACCTAGCGGAAGCAAACGCTGCGTTTTTAGAGCCTAAAAAACCAATATATTATATATATATATATCGAGGTTATACCTATATATACATAATAATTATTATGTATAAATAGACATCTAAGATATGGCTGAATAATTTTGCACAAGTTGGTAGTTTATAACCTTGCGTATAGACCTCGATGGAGTGCAGCCGATGGCCAAACCGTTTATAAAAAAACATGTTTTAGAATACTATCTAACTAAAGTTTTTAGAGTAAGGTAAACATTATATACTCAATCCTGACGCAATGAAAGTGTGGTGATGAATATAAACTTATAAAAAGTATCAACAATTAATGTATATCTATATTTTTATTATACCTATGTAAATAAGTGCCGATGAATGGAGAGCAAGAGGATGACCACAGTAAAGATGGATAAAATGTGTGAGGCATGATATGAAAGTGAATGGAGTGAGTGATGATGAGATGACAGCGGACAGTGGAGAGTGGAGAATCCTCTTTCTCTGCTGCAATAACCCAATTCAATTTTTGCAATACTTAAAAGAGTAATTGAATACTTTTATGATTAGAACTTTACCAATTCAGCGTCCGTAGTACTCCGCCCATCGGGACCCAGAGCCCAGCCTTCTGGTATTGGCTCCTCTTTGTGTACTTGCATTTCAATCTAGAAAAACAACATTTTACTCGCTAGACTAGGTACACACAGCTGCTTGTAAGGTTACCACGGTATGTCACATTTCTGCTATGGATTTCGAGCTCTACACTCAATATATTAAGGTTTACAATCGAATGGTAATTTGATAGTTTGGTATAATCTGACGTGCTGTTGCGTGCTGTTGTAGACAAATAGTTCATATTCAAATAAAGTTGCTAAAATCTAAATACAAAACTACGAAGATATAAAATAACAACACTCAGATTACCAGATGATATTTTTTTTATTTTATCGACATCATGAACATGTATACTGTGATGACACTAATATGCCAATTGCCAACCATCCAATTAAAAACAAACTTTTTATACAAACGCTTTATTAACAGGGCGCGTAGCCAAAATCATTTGAAAAGCAATTGAAACGTCGAAACGCAAATAAAAACGGAAAAGGAATAGGAAGGTATTCCGATAAATTAAATCCTTATCAACCATACCTTTCCGACTGCAACGGTAGTGGTAGCCATGTCTACTCCTAAACTGTCTCCACCTGCAGCAGGGGCGAACATCGCGATAGGATTAGTCCCGCAGGCCGCCTGAAAAGTAAAATTGACAGTAAGAAGATTTTCGATATAAACTACCAAATTCCGCTATTCGTTTTGTATATGTGTTTACTTTCTTTGCCCGGGTTGGCACCGAAACTGGAGATGAGTTTGTGAACGCTAGCCCGATGAGGCCTTGCTGCTCCGCCTTCAGGGCCCACCAGCCAGCCATGCCGAAGTGGTTGCTCTCTATGTATTAGAATATAAAGGCTGAAATGCACAATCAACATGTGTCTTCACTATTTTAGAGATAAGGCAAACATTATTAACATTTCACTTAAAAACTAATAAGGAAAAGCTAGAGAAATAATGTTTTATTTCTCAACATTATTTGTTAAAGATATCTTACTAATTTTATTGAAGTATTGTATATAACAATTCTGTTGCTCATACTTAGGCTCTTAGGCTAGGTGCAAATCAATAAATAATTAAAAGGAATTACTTAATGTGTATATTTTAAAGCCATATTGTATTTTTTTTTCCATTATTGACCTTAATAGGGAAAATGTCTGTGTAAAAAAGAAAAGTCTATTAAGTCCGTCATTCAGATAATATATATAACGTTTTTTTTTTCTACAATTTTAAGAGGCACTAAAGTTAAGGAGAGGGGTTTCGCTACGTCACAGCTTTGTAGAATATGTACAAAAGCGTAACGTCATGCGTCATTAAATATAGAAAAACGTGATTTATATTTTTCAATAATCTACCTATCGGACAGACAAAAAAAAATAGTCATCACTATTATTTAATTATGGTGATATTAGAACTTAATATAAAAAACTGCGATAGAAAAGAGAGAGCACAAGTGTGAGTTAGATATAAAAAAAAACCTAATTACGAGTATAAAACCTTATGGAATTTCTTCCACCCATCACAGCTAAAAGGAGGCTTGAACGGGTATCGGAAAAGAAATGGCAAATTTCAAAAGAATTGTCAATAATAAAAAAAAATACTTTGACATTTGAAAGATTTGCCACCACTACAACCACTAAAACACACACCCACAACAACTTTTGAATTTAAATTCAAGTTGAGAAGATGCACGTAGAAAGCAGAAGAAAATAAATACGTTCTGCCCTGCGATTCTGTAAAAATCCAGACCCGAATTCGAATGCACTCATATGTAATTCACTTCATTTAGTGTAGAAATTCTATTAATTCAATTTTTTGTATAAAAATACAAGGCAAAATTGATAGAATATACGTGTCTCAGATATTATATTCCTATGTTATTTCGAAACTCACTTCACTTATGCCACTCACTTCAATTCAAGATTGAGCGGATGCCGCTTCTTAAAGTGAATTCGGCCAACTGAGTGAATTAGGATGACGACTGTGTAAATAATGCAATTCTATTTAGTCCGTCAGTCAGATGACAGAAAAATTTTAGATACGTATTTATTTTTTACTTCAATTTAACAAGAAATAGCTTAGATAACAGGCATTAAAGTTGAGGAGTGGGGGCTCGCTACGTCACAGTTGAGTAGAAAACGTACCATAACGTGACGTCATGCGAAATTTCAACTCCATGTAACGCTGTAATTTTATGATTACGAAAAAAATAAAAAAATACGAGTTTAATATTTTTTAACACTCTACCTGACGGACAAACAAACAAAAATTAGTCATCATCCCTATTCGAATTCAGGTTTGGACTCTTTTCAGAATCGCAGGACTGGTTCTGCTTACGTTTAACGGTGACCAGTCCGATTCCCATTTCCTTAGCTTTCTTAATCGCTATATCCATGCAGAAATCGCCAACAGTGGAGCCGAGAGCGTTGTCGCCGTCCACCAGCGCTGTCGCCGCAGACTCCTGTAGAATTACCGGCTTGCCACTCGGGTTGGTGGAACCCGTTTCTATGTCGTTAATGTAAAACACTGCGGAAGGTGTACTTCGTGAATGTTTTATTGATTGTACATAAAGACAAGACAAAATAAGATTAAGATCACTTATCGGTTAAAAATACAAATGGGTAAGGACAGATCGTTACCATTACCTACGTAATATATAAAAAATAATTAATCCCATCATTTATCAGTATATTTACGAAAATTTTGCTTAGGATTATGAATTTCATAGGATAACTTTGTATTTTTGGATATACGTGTTAATTTTGAGATTTATCAACACAAGTTGGTAAATGTAAGATAATTATAAAAAATAGACGAGTTTTCGAGCCTTTACCATCTTTACTTGGATATTGGGAGTAACATAAATTCTTGAATATATCAACAATCTTGTAGATAAGTATAATTTCCAATATCTACAAGACATAGTTTCTTTTTTAAGCTTTGGAATATTATTTCATTTTTTATATTTTCAGTTTCTACGTAGAGTTTACGTTCGTGCCATGTACTGTATTAATACTTACCCAATCTGTTCAAGCCATGGCTAAAATGTCCAGTGACGTCAGCGTGCAGTAATAACGCGGCATGCGCCTTGGCCTCGCTGTCCGGTGCACCCACAGATCTCAAACAATCCTCTATGAACCTTCTGACTTCCTCCACTTGAACCTTTGCCATGTCGCCGACTGCTTCAGAGAAATTATCACCATACATTTTATAAGGAAAGTCAAACAAATGAGATTATACAGAATGATTTTATTTGAGGCAGTGGACAGTATGATTATTTTGACTAGTAAAAGATGAAAATAGTGTTCTAATCTTAAATTTGTGTTATCAATAATATCTCATTAGTTTAGAATACAATTTATAAGTATTCTTACCTATTTAGAATAAAATACTTATTTTATTATGACAAAACACATCTTATACAGTATAGACAATACAAATACAAATAACGAAAAAATTCAATTTTACTGTCGTCAAAACTGGCTCCAACTCAGTTTAAGGAGTGGGTGTTGGATTCGTCTGGATTGTCCAGACATTTCGTATGATGTCCAGAGTCCCGAAAAAAACAAATATGTCCCGACAAAATTGTTAGATTCTTTAAAATCGAATTCCAAGTATAAAAAAATATCATAAAAATATAATAAGTAGGTATATAAGCTGTTTAAATGTTATACTATTATTATGTGATCTTATAAAATGACAAAAAAGTAGATACTTGTTATTAGTTTTGATTTTATTAATAAAAAGTGGATTCCTTATAAGCATTTTTTTTTGTTTCGACTGTGATCCGAAAACCCGACTTTTTCAAATTTTGTCCAGATATTTTAGTCTCGCTATCTGGCAACCCTAGTTGCCTATTGCACAGATTTTTTGTTTGTACTAACTGTGACATCACTGATCTCATCAAACAAGCAAAACTAATCACAAGAAATATTAAATACAAAAAAAGTAGATTAAGTTGCTGATTTTGACAAAGATAAATAAATGAAAAAGATATTTCTTTGTAATAAATAAGTCAAAGTAAACATTTCAACCTACATTGTTTGATAAACCTAATCTTTCGAATTCTATAAAACTGACTAACATTCCTAGCGAAATTTCCAAAGTTTTAAAGAAATACTCCACGAGAACAATATAAATATTAAATCATTAATCAATTAGATAAACCTATGTAAGAAAAAGCTAAAACCACATTACAATCTAAGGTTGCTTTTTGAAAACACCATGTATACAAACGGCTTTCTTACCACAGATGGGTCAAATTTCAATTATAATACTGCGGATAGCTTTCACTAAAACCATAATTTATGAACAATATTATAATGTTGATTATTACCTATATAAAAATATATTAAATATAAAATACCTTGAATAATACAAAACAAAACCAGCAATTTCACGTCTAATATATCAATAGAACAGTAATTCCTAATAGAATCGTCACTCCATAATGCCACTGGCACAATTAACACATATTAAGTAATTTTAGTAAAGATAAACAATGAAATAACACTTCAATTCGTGTTGTAGCTGTTGACTTTAACTCATTACTGATAATATCAAGAGACGAAATGTAAGACAGTTTCGTATAATTATCACATCAAAGTTTGAGAGACGATTATATCAGATCTTATTTTGTTACAAAGTGGTAACAAATGTCTGATAACAGTGTTACTTTTTTAAATTGTATTTTTGAGAATTTTGCATTATTATAATGAGGATTTACAATGCCTCAGGCTGATTTATTATTGTGCATTTGTGGAAAAAGTCAAATATTCCACTTGAACTTGCATATTTAATAAGTTTTAATAACAATAATATACTATATTGCACACATAAGACAGTACTTGTCTAATAAATTATACAGGATACGAAAAACAGTCAACAAAAAGGCGGCCTTATTGCTGTACAGCAATATCTTAGTATTTGGCATTTACGTAATAATAATTAATTTGCGTTTGAATAGGGTTTACAAAAGAGATGTAAAAATGTAATACAGTATCGCCTATTCAGCCATTAAATATAGCATGCAAATGTAGTAAAAGAAGACATTTAAGCACTGATCAATCCACCCCAAGGCAACGTTCAGTTTCCATTATCTAAGAATTCATGCACAGAATAAAAGGTACGCTCAGCAAGTCAGATATATAACTCTTTCTTAAATCTAGAAAAAGGTGTATTCTTTATAGATTCCGGAATCTGATTAAATATTGTTTGACACATCAGTAGCAGTTATTTTTAAATCGCGCGCTTTTTGGGACTATGTCAAGAACTAGCCTATTTTTATTTCTAGTGTTCCTGGGATACACTTCATGAGCTATTTTGTAATAGTCAAGGAATTGTTTGACAAATTTCGCTACTTCATGTATATATAAGCAAGGAAGAGGTAGAATACCGAGAAATTTAAACCATTGTTTACACGAGACATCGGAAGCGATGCCACATATGGATCTTATGCATTTTTTGGGCCCTTTGCGCATCTGTACCATTGCCCCAAATAATAATTGCATAACATAAAATTGACTCCACATAAGCGAAGTATGCTGTGAGAGTCGTACTTCTTGTCGCTACTCTAAATAATTTAAATTCTGCAAATAAGAAGCTATTTATCTTATTACAAACGATTTCTGCATGTTGTTTCCAATCTAGTTTCTTGTCAATAGTTGTGCCTAAGAATCTAACGTCATCAGCTTCTTCAAGCATGTATTTTTGGTATAAATTATTCAAGTTATTAGAAATTATATCATTGAAATTCATAAAATATGTCTTGTCTATATTTATTGTCAGATTATGGAATTTAAGCAAGTTTACTATGGTCATTATTGTATTATTTATGTCATTCTCGTGGTCAGAAATTTTCATATTACTATTAGTCGTGTAGTTACATTCGATAGGTCACTGCCTTGTGGAACTCCAATGTTTTATACTTATAATTCTGATTGATACTTTCGAGTTATACCCTTTGAATCTAGTTGAGTTATTTCAACATATTGCATTCTATTTTGTAAATATCAAAGAAAAGAGCCGTTGTATATTTGCTTTTGTTAATGTTTTGTAATATTTCGTTAATCAAGTCAAAGGCCGCAAGTGTAGTAGACTTACTTTTTGTAAGCCATGTTGATTATTTGATTATTTTTAATCACATTATATTTATTAAAAAACGATATTAATTTATTATGTATAAATTTTTCATATATCTTTGATAAAATTGGTATCAGTGAAATGGGCCGAATTTAAAAAAAAAATAGTTTTATCGCCTTTCTTATGCAAAGGTTTCACAATGGAGTGTTTTAAATTATTTTCTAAGACACCAATATAAGTCACTAGAAATCTTAGTTCATGTTCTAGACTTGAGTGCAATACTGAATTTTATTTTAGACATGTTAACGACACCTCTATTATTAAAACATTCAATTCGAAAAATTCGAAGTTCTTAGGGGCGTTTCAACTTATGTTATCAAATTTATAATACCATCTATAGCGGCTCAATTAACTTTTACTTTTAATAAATACATTGATAAACGAACTTTTCCTGATTTAATGAAATATGGTAAAATAATCCCACTTTTCAAGGCAAGCGTCAAGTCTGCTCCCAATAATTTCAGACCAATATCTATATTACCAGCGCTAAGCAAAGTATTTCCGAAAATTATTTATAATCAACTGCTTGCACACTTTTCGTTAAATAAATTACTTCACAAAAATCTGCAGCATTTGCTGTTAAGAAAATTAGACTCTTGACAAATGTTGAAACGGCAAGATTGGTATATTTTAGTTATTTTCATAGTGTAATGACGTATGGTCTATTGTTGTAGGGTTCTGCGGCTAGCATTCAAGATAATTTTATTCTACAAAAGAGAGCTGTCCGCGCTATAATATAACTTACGGTCTAGATAATCTCTCAGAGAAATATTTAAAAAATAAATATTTTGACTGTTGCCTCTTAATACATCTATGAAAATATTATGTACGCAAGAAAACATTACGATTCCTTCACAAAAAAAGTAGTATTCATAATCTTAACACAAGAAATATAAATAAACTTGCCGTTCCAAGCTTCAGACTTCAGAAAACCAGAGGATCATTTCTGGGTAAAGGCATCGCTATGTTCAATAAAGTTCCACAAAATGTAATTGACCTACCTATAAATAAATTTAAAATTTATGTAAAGAACATACTTATGTGTAAAGGCTACTATTAAGTTGATGATTATTTTAAGGTTCGCAATGCATGGAATTAATAACCTTCGCTTTGTTCTATAAAGACTAATTATATGTTCAACCTATGACCTTACAGACTTTGAAATTTGTATTTATGATTGAGATAATACACATTTTTTTTGGTAATGACATGATTTATGTAAATGTCATTACTTATGATAAAGTGCTGGTAAGTTTCTTTCGCTTGTTCTTCTTGTCAGCTAAAAGACGTCCTGAACAAGTGGTAGGAGAAAAAAAATTTTTTTGGTCGATTCAAAAGTGCTTTTAATAAACCTACTTGAATAAAGATTATTTCATTTCATTAGGAAATATACCCATTTCCATTGACAAATTTATGAATAATGTTAAAATAGGGCTATTTTGTTCATTTTCATAACATGTTTTAATCACAATGTACATATATATCATAGCCATAGCCTTCAGATTTTGTATTATTTAATGTCATTATTACTTTTTCAACATAGGATTCATCAATGGGAGTAAGAAAGATTGAATTATTTATTATGTCATTTGAGTATTTAATTTTATTATTATGGTCATAATTATTATTGTAAAAATTGTTAATTTTCATAAAATAATTATTAAAAATGTCTGAAACATTTGATGGAACATTAATAATATTGTATTACCATTTAATTCAATTTTGTCAATGTAATTATTATGATGTGTCATATCAATTTCGGTTTGTATAACTTTCCATGTGGCTTTTGATATATTTTTACTTTTTAATACAAACTGCTTTTTCGCATTTTTTTTGCTAGGAAAATGTATTTTTTCAGTGTTCTAGAATATTCGTGTTTATTGGAATAATTCTTTTTTTATAATACTTATGTCTTAGTTTTCTATTTATCTGGCAACTTTTCTTGATCCCTTTCGAAAACCATCGCAGATTAGAACTTGTACTAATTTTTAATTTATCAACAGGAAAGCAAAGCCGGCACAGCAAACAGAACCAATCAAAAAATATATTAAATGCTATATTGGAATCTGCATTGCTATGTATTTTCAGGAAAGATAGACTAAATAAATAATTTTTAAATTTTATAACATTTTCATTCGAATAACATCTTTTAAATATATAAATTGATGTTGGTATAATCCAAAACGGATTATACCTTAGTATTAAGACTCAAAATCTGTGCTGTGTTGTGATCAGATAAGTAAAGTGGAAGTAGGAATCCCAATGCACCCCTTACGTTATATGATCTAAGCATGACTCTCCTCTAGTAGGATCAGTTATATGAATATACTAGCTTTTGCCTGCGACTTCGTCCGCGTGGTAAAGTTACTTTGAACAGCATTTCTAACGAATTTATTCATTATATCGTGTAAAATACTTGAAATATGATGTCATTTCCACTTTATTATACTGTGCAACAACGTGGGAAATAAACTTTTCATTATTATTATAAATAAAGTTCCATCCCCTATTTTATCCCCTTAGGGGTGGAATTTATCAAAATCCTTAATTAGGGGATGCCTACTTCATAGTAGCTTTATGCATGCTAAGTCTCAACCCGATCGGTTTAAATTTGACAAAGTTTCATACAAACTTTCATCCCCTATTTTATCCCCTTGGGAGTAGAATTGATCAAAATCCTTTCTTAGCGGATGCCAACGTCCTAACATCTACCTGCATGCCAAATTTGAGCACGATCCGTCCAATGGTTTGGGCTGTGCGTTGATAGATACCTTTGAGTTATATATATATATATATAGATGTTAACATCTGTGTATTATATTACTTAATCACCCAGTGTACTTCCCCACTTTCCATGGACTACGATCAACATTTAGAAATCAGCTAAATCGACATCACCTCAAGTTTTAGAGACGAACGAACAACAATTGTATTTTATGGATATTATTGATACAGACATTTAATATTAAATATATATCATGATTTTAAGTGATAATTAATTGAACATAGAATTCCCTCCATAAGGATTTTTAATGAATGCAAAATGAATACTATCATTTCAAGCTAAATTGTTAAAAAAATATATTTAGGAACTTGATTCGATGTTTTGAGCGGCGTATTTGAGTATACCTAAAAATTTTACCAGTGAGAAAAGGCAGCAATTTTTTTCTATTGAACACTTATTTTTCTTTCAATTTGCTTCCCAATCGAATTTATCCGAAAATTCTAGTTAAAGGTAATTTTTATAAGCTAGTTCTCTATATAGATTATAATAAGTCTTTTCAATATACAATTTTTTTTCTTTTTCTGAAAGCTTTAGCTATAAAGAAGAATAGGCACGCGTTGCTACAATATTGAATAAAAGTAAACTCTACAATATTTAATGAAAGTAAACTCTCCCACGAAGCTGAAGACCACAGTTTTCTGTGACCACAACCATACGTAGGCGGCACAGACTTGTAAAAAATGATAACTCGTGAGAACTGCTCGTCGTTAGCAACAGATCCGTCTGCGGTGAAATTTTTCTATCAAATTTCATGAAAATTGTGGTTTCAATTCGCCATTTAAAAAAGAAGAATTCATCATATTCCACGATATGCTGATGATTAAATCCATTAAGCCAGGTGGTTAAATCAGCTGTTCAATTAGGTGGCTAGCCCTTATTTGAATTGCGCCATTAAATTGCACGCCTAGTTTCTAGTTGAATCATTATGACATTCGATTGTTCAACAATACGGCTGGTCAAAAAGTGACGAATACTGTAGTTGTTAAATGAAACCTTTTTGTTTAAAAATTCCTAAGCGTTCTCACAAAATTCACGAGTTTCTTTCTAAAATACTAAAATAAAATTGTTTTTAAACAAAATACAAAACAACCAACCACAAATGCCAGCAACTTTTCTAGAAGTTGGACAATTAAAAATACAACTAACAAATCTCGTTTGATTTCCGAAGCAGTTTTTTTCTTATTAGTTAATAGTCTTTTATATTTGCAATATCTTACCGATTAACTACGAATAATGATTATGAGGGTATCAGTTTGTTTTGTATTAACCTGTTTGATATAAATCGACTGTTTTAGGGAGGATTAAGGATTATTTTCCATTTCTTCTTTTGTAATTTATTGTAAAATTTACAGCTATACAATAATTTAACTAATCACTCAATTTAAAAAAAAATAGTATCTTTTATTTTTTTAATACAACCTTAATATTTACTCGCTATTATATCAATTGAATAATATGAGGAGTTTAGGTTCTCATCTTGGAATTTGTTGTCTAATAATATTTATTTTATTTATTTATTGGAATATTGGAATCTTATAAAAGCCATGAGGTAGATTAATAGTTTGATTGTTTCTGCTGATTTTTTTAAATTTCATTGGCCATTTTATTAATATTCAACACTTTTTAAATAAATCAACTTCAAAAATAATTTATCTAAACAATTTGTTTGAATTCGACTCTAGGTATTTAAGAGTTGGTGCTAAGTAGGTATCTCAGTTTTATAACTCCAATCCTTATTTTAGAGAACCTAAAAGAAATTACTTAATCAATGATTACTCAATACTCGGCTATATTTAATATTTCTACTAAGAAACCAGATAAAAATTCGTTTTATCGGTCACCGTTTTCATTTTAGTCGTACAAATTTGTGATAAACAATATGTTGTCATGAGTTTGATAAATGAATACTTAAATTATTGAAACAAAGTATTATATTTGTTTGTTCCAACATTAGACACATATTTTATTATATTCTTATTATTCATAAAAATATTAATAGAGGCAGTAAAAAAGCAATTTGAATTAATCAACTAATATTTTGAAAATAAATCGTAATAGATTTATAGTTATTTTTATAATTATCTTAAAGTTTCTATCCAACCAGAAAAAAGGTTCACAATAAAAAATGCATTAAAACTTTTATAGAATTAAGTTTAACTTCTTTTTATCAATAAAGAATGTATTTATATACTTATATAGGTATTTGAGTTAAATACGTTTTGAATACCCAAATTAATTTGCTTGCAGCCTACGACACCACGATTAAGCCGTGTTGAGACCCCTATAAAAAGGTTGAATACCACTGCTAAATTTTTTTATAATGTGATTTTTTTGAGCATGGAAATCGTCTTTTCTCTTTATTCGGTAACCAATTGATTATTAATTATACCTATATCTAAATAATTATAACTTTCTTTGATATTTCCACTTACAACCAATCCAAATAAAACGTTTTAAGGCATATTTGATTCTCTTTTTTATCAATAGGTACATAATACACATGAACGGGAAAAATAATTATAAATATTTTAATAATAAAAAGTTTGATATCTATATTAAAATTTTTTGTTTCGTTATTTTAAATATAAACTTTAAACAAATTAATGTAAAGGCTCATTTTACATCGATTAGTATCACACAATACGAGCAAACCAAAGATTAACTAGTTATGTAGACATATATATATAATCAGCAGTACGCGTCAGTTCGTTGAGAGGGCTGCGCGCGTTTCGCGTTAAAAACGTCAATAAATTTAATAAGTTAAAATATTGCAGATTTTGTCGTATTTAACCATTTTCTAAATATCAATCGGTAAGTTTTTTGTTTCCTAATATTTTACTTCTCAATATTCACATCGAACAAAGCAATTTGTACCTTACTATTTAATATTTTGAGTGTCAGTGTCTTGACATATTTATGTAAGCCGTTCCAAGGACTATAGGCATCACCTTTATTTACAAATTACTTCGAAATTCAATTCACATAGACTGGTGTATAATTCTAATTTAATTATGTATAAGCACATGTTGTTTTTTAATGTTCGTTTAGCAAAATAAAATGAAATAGAAACTAAAGTACACATTTACATATTTTACTCAAAACTTATGTCATAAAATTAACAACTAAAGGCATGAATAAACTACACCTTAGTTAGACATTACAAATAGTTCCTAACGAAAAAAAGTCTTACATATAAATTTTTTACTTTAAATTACAAAAAAAAAATTGACAGCTTCTGTGGCCGAATGGCTCGCATGCAGGTTTTAACAGAATACCCAGTTTCGATTCCCGGTCGGGTTAATATACAAAATCAACTTTACTGTATATTTTTTCGGGTCTGGGCGTTACGGTACCTATGTTGCTTCGGATAAGACAAGTGTTAAAAGCTACTTAATTTGGGATCCGAGCAGTGAATGTGATTTTTCTGATATTTATTTTATAAAAAATATAAAATATAGTACTAAGTAACAACAGATAACGTATACTAGACCTGTCTGTTTATTTAGTTGGTAAATGACGCAGAACACAATAGACAACACAAAGACTATAATTACTGTTTTATTAGGATTAATTATCCAATTGACAAACTCATTAGGTATAATTAATCAAAATGATATTGTTACGCGCCAATTTTAGGTGATCATAACCACAGAATCATAACTCATCAATACTCCCAAATAAGTCTAGAGTGACTTTGCTAATTAATCAGCCCTGCGATTCTGTAAAAATTCAAACACGAATTCAAATTCAGGTGTCTGAATTCATTTAAAAAAGCGGCATCTGCTCAATCTTGAATTGATATAACGTTTCGTGGCACAAGTGAAGTGAGTTCCGAAATTACATAGGAATAGAATATCTGAGACACGTATATTCAATCAATTTGTATTTTTATACAAAAAATGGAATCAATAGAATTTCTACACTAAACGACGTTAATTCGGACTCATGAGAGAATTCGAATTCGGGTCTGGATTTCTAAAGAAACGCAGGGCTGGACTTCAATTCTGATATTCAATTCATATCTCATCTTAATAGTCCAATATTATTAGTGCAATGTTTCTCAAATATCAATGGACATACATATGTATTATTTTGTTATCTAGTAACAATAACTGTGTCATAAGGTTGTGGAAGCGCTTCTGACTTTCTATAATAACGCTAACATGTTCAGAATTCGCCTCTCCAAATTCTAATAAAACTCAATTATAATAAGGACGGCCGTAAAACTAAAAACCTATCACTGTGTTATCCTCTGTAATTATCTAACTCGTTAATCTTATTATTATATTAGATCAATTTTTCATTTACAATGTTATACTGAAAAATATTCTTAATGAAAAATGCTTAAAAAAATCCCTGGCACTCATAGGTGGGACTCGAACCCATGACCTTTCGCTTTCCGGGCGACTGCTCTAATCACAGAGCTACCCAGAACCTAACAGGACTGACGATTTTTTAAGCACTTGTTACTTTCATTAATCTATTTGCATAGCTTCAATCTCACGATTTTCTTTTGTTTACTTTAGAATAAACAAACAAAATATCGATTACCCAAATTTTGTTGTTTAGGCTAAGTTGCTCATAAATGTACTGGAAATGTAACTTAAGTTTTCTTACTGTTTATTTTCAGCCATGGGCAAAGTAGCTACAGCGGAAGTCCTACGGTTCATGACTGACTGCTTGAAGGCAGCTGGTGCAGCATCGAAAGCAGCGGAACAGCAAGCCGAGCTGCTTATCCAAGCCGATCGTATGGGCCACCCGAGCCATGGTCTCAATAGATTAGGTAAGATTGTTATACCTAAAAATAAAATAAAAAAATTAGAGCATAAAAATCGCATAGATCTCTACTAAATTTTAACGTAATAATGGCATTCTTTATAAGAAATACTTAAAAAATCCACCAGCTCTCTACTCTGAGATGGGACTCGAACTCGCGACCTATAATAGTTTATAGTATTTTCTTACAATAGGGATAACGATGTAAAAAAAGAAATTGTATTTAGTCCGCCAGTCTGATAATAGAAAAAGTTACATAAGATTTTATTTCACTTCAATTTAACAAGAAATTGCTTAGATAACGGGTACTAAAGTTGAGAAGTGGGGGCTCTCTACGGCACAGTTTTGTAGAAAATGTAGCAAAGCGTTACGTCATGTGACATTTTAACTTAATGTATAACCGTAATTTAATGATTACGAAAAAAATAAAAAATACGTGTTTAATATTCTACCTTTCAACAATCTACCTGACGGACATATATGTATAAACAAAAATTAGTCTTTATCCTTATTTTATATATCTGACGCCAAATATGATTAACAAAATAGCGTGGTGATGTATGGATAAATTACTGATGTTTTTCTTATTCTGTGGTACATATAGTGTTATGCACCAAGTGTCAAACAATGTTTTGACAATATTCATCAAGCATATGTTATTTGTTTCGATTTCCGGCATAGGACAATTCACTTGTCACAACAAAATTTTGATAATAAAGTATGTATATCCTTTGTTATAAATGTTGTTTTTTGTTTATTATGAGTCCGTGTGGAACCTAACCCTTGAGTTTTACATGTAAACATATGAAAAAATATGTCTCCACTTAAGTCGAGAACCTAATATGCCGTAAGTACGAGGACTACCTGTATTCAAATAAAAATAGTACCGTAATGAAACCTTGTTTCAATTGTTCTGCTCTATAGGCAATTTGTTCATTGTATAGTTTTTATCATTTGCATTTTTGCATTTTGGTGCATTTTTCGTACTACGCGGACATTATTAATATTGTCCGATTAATCACTTTGTCCATGACATGTAACAAGAACTTCGTTTAACGCCAATGACACACATTAGCAGAATTGATCCCCTGGCGAGTGCTGGTAAGCACATGTGTACAAACATTTGTGGTTTTCTACATGGCTCAGTTTGATTGTATTTAATATTTTGCTTTGGTGTTGAAATAAATGTGGGGTCTAAAGAAATTGTAAAATAATAATAATAATAATAAATACTCTTTATTGCACTACAAGAAAATGACACGGATATACATATAAATATTTTGTGCAACTCAAAAGACGAGCAACCTTACATTGGATGGAAAAAAACTTCAATGGCAGATATATGTAACTAAATAGACAAAAAAATATGAATTTAAAATGATAATAAAAAAAAACAAAAAAGGAACAATTTAAATACATTGTTGTTATTGTAATACATAATGAACGTTCAAAATGCTCAAGACTCAAGCGACAACTAGAAATTCTGGTCTGGTCTTTATGATCCAGAAGCACAAAGAAAGTAAGTGGATCAGGCAAATGATTCATAAATGTTGACGAAGAAAAATAAAAAACTTCAATAAACACAGATAGATAAAGGTTTGGTTATTACATCACGACGTATGATAAGAAATCTCAATGTCAAGATCAAACCAAGTGTTTGATCTTTTTAATCTTTTTAAAATAGTTTTCAGATTCAGATAGCAAAAAATTATATTGGAATAATGTATAGAAAAAGCAGTTGATATCAAAAACAAAATAATTAATAAAACAAACATAATAATGGAGAAGTTACTCAAAGACACTATGAGATGTACGAAATTCTCAAACTCTAAACCCATTGCTCTCTAAACTTTGCCGTCGCCAAATCGGAATTGGCGTTTTCATGACTTCGAAAATAGACAATCAATGGTTTTTAAAAAATAAAGAAATCTTAGAAAAATGCAAAGCTGTCCCCTAATTTTGAACCTTAACGAGATACATTTAGTTGAACCTAATGGTTTGTACCGAACTGTAGCTGATAAGCTTGGTAACCGAAGCAGTTTATTTTGTATTTTTCATTGCATTGTGATTCTAAATTCCTAAATTCTACATTCTCTAATGAAAAATTTATATGAATGTAAATCTTTAGGTACTAGAATCTAAACTTAATTAAAATTTTCTTAATTATAGTGAAAAATAGTTCCAGTTTCAAACCTGCGAAGAGTGATTTCTTGTAAAATAATGTACCCGTGAACTTGATTTAGAAACAGACAATCCGCAATAATTGGCAAACCCTACCGGCTATGGAATTATTTTTAGAACGGATTCATTGAGCTTAAGTAGGTACGTTGAACCAGATTCGTTATAGCTTTGTCAATACTATAAATACTTACCATATCAATAATTGAACTGCTTGATAGTAAACTAAGTAGTTGGATGAAAGCTATTAAGTGGATCTTTTATGGATAAAAGCTATTAAGTGTTAGCTTAATGTTGTCTCGCTTAAACAACTGAAGTATAAAAAAATTACTTAATTAAACCTACAACGCGGCTCTAGCGTAGAGTGGTATATGTCAATGTCACTCCAAAGCATGGGGGAGCACGAGATAATACATTTTCGGTCACCCATCCTGTGATCGGCCCTTGTGGAAGTTGCTCAACTTCAGTATCGTGTGCGAGTGAAGAACTACCGAATAATAATATATATAGTTTTTCACACATGACGCTATAATAACTATAATTGAGCTGTTTTGTTGAAATCTTCTTTGTTTTATTAACTTTAACGATAAAATAATGAGATCTCTCCAAAAAAATCTAACACTATTACTAAAGGAATTTGTTTCTGTTTTTCAGAAATGTATATCAATGACATCTTATCCGGAGCGTGTCACCCAAATAATGAGCCAAAGGTAAATAAATATTACTCGTCCCTCAAAGGCCGGCAGCGCGCTTGTAGCCCCTCTGGTGTTACAGGTGTCCATGGACGACGGTAATCACTTACCATCAGGTTATCCGTCTGTTCGTCTGCCCCCTATCACATAAAATAATTAAAAAAATAATACACAAGATTCTACATTTAAACCTATTATTTTAAGGGAACTAATTTTTGAGCTGTTATTTAAATATTCGAGATGTTATTATGATTACTTGAAAAATATATTGAGCAGTTATTTCATTTAATGGCGGTTGCTTAATTATTGCGACAGTAAAACATGGACAGTAATAAAAAAGCAATTAGTCGGTTACTTTATCATACAATGTCAATTCTAAAAATAATTGAGCAGTCCAATGAGCGGTCAAAATGATAGAATGAGCGGTTCGATAAATAGTTAGGCAGATCAGAGCGAGCTATTACACCCGTACTCAAATTAATTGAAAATTGGAATAATGCGCGTAAAATTGAAATTTTTGTTCAACTTACGAGGCGTCCATTAAACATATCGCTATAAAGCGATACGTATTAGTAACCTGCAACACCAAAATTGTTCAAATCTTATAAAAATTAAAATGATTAATACGGAGTAAGGTGGTTTTTCGAAAAATACATATTTACTGCTCTACAAAACAATATTGATTCTGTTGGTTACTACGCGTTTACTTTCTAGTGTAGAAACATTAAACAAAAATGCTATTCAGTTTTATATTAAATACATGTTAAAAAAAATTAAGGTACTGAAAGAAAATGCGTCTACTGCATGGGTGGATGCCAGCAATGTGTTGGGTGCCACAGCCAGTCATTTTGCTATGGACATCGCCATCAAGAAAGCCAAAGAAACTGGCGTTGGATGGGTCACTGTCAAAGGTTTGTCATTACTTATACCAAATGACATACTTAATAGTATTATCCTCCTTAAATAACCTTACTTCTTTAAAAAAAATATGAAACATTTGAATATCGACTTTCAATTGTTTTTGTTATTCAACTTAGACAAGAAAGATGGATACTGCGAAAATTCAAGTTAAACGTTACCTTCCTCACAATATTGACGTAATTGCGTCAAATCAATAAAATAAAAATATAGTAAAAATGGGTGCCTCATGATTTGACTGATCTGCAGAAAGAAACGCGTGTTGAAACTTATGTTGCTTTGTTGAATCGGTACAGAAATGAAGGAATATTGGATCGAAATGTGACGAAAAGTGGATTCTGATGATAACCGTAAAAGAAAAATGCAATGGCTGACCCATTATTAAATATTTCCACAGCAAAAATAAATAAAGAATCACCCAAAATTTAACTTTTGCCAGATTACATGTTATCTATTACGATATTAATTTTAAAATATTTAATGAGTATTTAACCACAGTAACCATGGTTTTTAATATATTTTACCATTCTAGGATCAAATCATAATGGCATGGCCGGTTTTTGGGCCCAAAAAGCAGCTGATAAGGGACTTATAGGAATGGCGTTTACGAATACATCACCTCTGCTAGCGCCTACAAGAAGTAAACAGGTAATAATAACAATATAAAATTCCAGACTGGATATTAACTGCCACTTTATAGGTTGGCGGTTAGTTGGATTGATAGAACGTGGAATGATAGGTTCATTTTATATGACACATATGTCTACCTATAGATTGCAAAAAACGCTATATAATAATAAGCAATTTTTCATCTATTTATTAGAAAAAAGGGTTTTTTTATAGTTTTAACCTTTTCCAGCGGGCGCTATGTAATAAAATAATTATTATTACACAATTCCTCTTTTAATATTATTACGTAAGGATTTAACCATAAAAACTCATCAGTGAATTAATAGAATAAAAATGGTTCATTGTGGTTGGGGCCGCTATAAGATACCCATGGATCCGCGTCAGGCCTTCATGATACAGGAAATAATTGACGAAAAATACCCCTGGAACAAAGAGTACACGTAAAACTACCGCTATAAAGACTTGTCTATAACTATCTACTACATACAAAGAAAGCTTGTAGGTATATTTACATAGGTTCAAATAATAAAACAGTTTTACTAAATTTGAATTTATTGTGTTTCTTTATGAAAACAAATATTTAAAAATCTAACATATATTCATATCTTTATTTCGGTTCGGTATCAGTTTCTATTGCTCATTCTTGTTCTGCCCCTTACAATGAAACTAATAATTGTGTATATTTTTTTCAGTCTGCTCTTGGAACGAATCCGTTATCAGTGGTAGCACCAGCGTCTCAAGGTGAATCGTTCTACTTAGATATGGCTACTACAGCAGTCGCTGTTGGCAAAGTAAGTGAATTAAAAGTAGAATAAAAAAGAAAATATTATAGGAAATTGATATCTTATTTATGTTGCCTTGAATATGAATTTACATGTGTTAATTTACATTATACCAATGATTTTTGACACACACAATAATGCTTAGTAGTACTTTTGTCCCTAGGGAAGCATTTTGTAGGATAAAAAGTAACCTAAATGTTAATTCAAACTTAGAATAAATTCGCATATCTAACATTAGTAGGATTTTAAGATTCAAGTACATTCAATTTATTTGCATAAAACGTGGTTATAATATGGTCAGTAATAAAAAAGCGCTTCACATGTTTAGTCTTAACAGATATGTAAAATACATTACTAACTTATTATATCTAAAAGAAATTATCATCAAATTTATATTAAATAAGACAAGCATAAACAACAGATTCAAAACAAATACATTCCAATTGTCCATATTATTAATAATCATTCAAATATTATGTATTATGTTAAGTTAAATAAGTCATCAGCAATGTCAAAACATAAATGAAACAACATAGGAAGTCTATTAAGCGTTTAAAAATTCGCAATTAATAAATAAAATTATGTCATAAAATTAATTAAATTAAATTCATCATCCATAAGGAAGCCCTGAGCCCCTGCAGTGGGGACGTAAAAGGGTTGGTGATGTTACCTATCATAAATTATCTGCTTAATATCCATTCACACTGTAATAACATTTAGTCCAAGGGAAGCGGTACAGTTTACCTTTAAATAAATTTATTGGTAAGTTCACTATTTCCCTAGGTAATTTATTGTAAATTCTCACTGCCATCGGGACGAAACTACCACTATAAATTGACGATCGCATTTTTGTTAATAGTAGTATATATGAATATCTTCCAGAATAATCATGGAATATTCACATTTTTATCAAATAAATCAATATATATATTTAACAAATTTCCACATTTCGGAATGTATATAGCAAGGCAATGATAACAATTTCAATTGCTTAAAATAAGGTTTACAACTTGTCATGCCTAGAAGGTTGCAAATGGAACATATACATTTCTTTTGGGCTATAAACACTCTCTCTATATCGACGGATTTACCCCCGATTATGATCCCATATCTGAGAATGGACGCCACATATCCATGGTATGTTAGTAATGCTGTTTTATATCAGATATATTCACTAGACGCCACAAAGAATATGTAAACCTATTTATCCTATCTTACAACACACATATTGTATATGCGACTCCTCATTACTTTCAACAATGATGAATAATTTGTGTACAAATTTTTATTATTTTCTATGGAATTGGGTCGATACCTGGGTAAAAAAAAAGTAATTCTATTTAGTCCGTCAGTCAGATAATAGAAAACTATTAGATATCTACGTATTCTTTTTTGCATAAAGATGTAGCGTGGGGGCTCGCTACGTTACAATTCTGTAGAAAAAGTACAAAGGTGTGACGTCATTTGACATATTTCAACTCAATGTATCGCTGAAACTTAATGAGCACGCAAAAAATCAAAAATACGTGTTACATTCTTCAGATCTACCTAATAATAAAAAAAACATCATCCTTATAGGCACTGCTTTGGATTTCTGATTTATATGTCTATTGATTTATATTCGATTAATAAACAAGCATAAATTATTAACTACACCTTTTTGTCGTGCGTGATATCACGCAACTGGGAGCGTGGTGATCTTCTGTCATCCGTGCCGTGATATACTTTAACTTTCATATGCTATTAGTCTACTTGAATTATGTACTTATTCAATATTTTCCAGATAGAGATGCAACGTCGTAAAGGTGAGCCTATACCACACGGCTGGGCGCAAGGTCCTGACGGCAGGGAGACCACTGATGCTGAACTGGTGATTTCACACTTTCTTATATTATAGAGATAACATAGGTATAAGTTACGTATTCGAAGTACCGGTAAAAAAACAGTTTTTTTATATAACACTTTTAAAACAATGTTTTTATTAAAAAATGCTAAAATTGAGGGCAAAATTGTTAAAAATGTGTTAAGTGTCAGCGACAGAAAAAGTTGTAGATATATTAAAAATTTGCCTTAAACAAGGTCTTATTGAAATCCTACATAACGTTAAATACCATATTACGACATTATGAATATTGATTGGTAAGTACTCCTAGTTCATTGAAAAATATTGAAATTTAAAATATCAAAAATATTCCTAATAAGTAATGCTTAAACAATCCACTTAGTCCCCGGTACTTCGAGATGGTCGCCCGTATTGCGAAATCACTTAAAATAAATATCTTTCATACAGGCATTCAAAACCAGCTGCTTGATGCCGCTGGGAGGAGGCGAGAAAACTTCGGGATATAAAGGATTTGGTCTGTCTGCTATGGTGGAGTTGTTCTGTGGAATTTCATCTGGTAAAAATATTTTATATTATAGTTTTGAGTATTCTGGCCGCGATGCTCTCGCTATGTGAACTAATTAATTTATATAATTTTGTCGAAACTATAGCCACATAATATATAACTGTTTTTTTTTTATTATTGAACATCAATAATATTTCACAATTAACTAAATACATTTCCATGCACATACATTTTTCTCGAAACGAAACGAAAAAAAAATTGATAAAGAGAACTTATTTATTTAGCGTTAGCGGTACCAAGTATTTAACAGTGCGAGTGCTATATGTGTTCTACTGCAGCTGTTGTTACTAGTTTTCCGCAATTAATTCATGTGCAACTACTTGTTTTTAAAGACCCATTAAACTATTCCACCTTGAGAAACTGGACACAAAGAGATCTCTAACGGGTAGCAATGTTTAAAAAATGATTTTTTATATAATAAAAGGAAGGTTTGTATGTATAATACAGCTATATTATAATAACATTGAAATTGTCAATATTTTGCCCTATCGATTGTTGGCTGAAGTCATAATAATATTCTTAATGAAAATGTTTAAGAAATCCACTTTGTCCCTGGCACACTGAGATGGGACTCGAACCCTTGACCTTTCTGAATACTGGTGACTGCTCTAACCACTGAGCTACTCAGAACCTAACAAATTTGAACAGGAGGTTAGAACACTCGTCCGAATTGCGAGTAGTCAATTTAACATTATTAATGCAATAATGTTCAAATATAATAGTCGTAATAATAATTAAAATAACAATAGTAATAAGGTAGTCAAATTCATCATAACAGAATTAGTCTTAGAACTCTAATATCATTATAGAACTCTTGCGGCTAGGACTTTATAGTTGCTGTAGTACAGTCAACATGTCAATAGCAAGTCAGGTTATAAAAAACTGTCTAAATTCTTCAAATGATTTTAAGCTTTATTACAATACCAATTATGGTCAAACCCGATTGTAAAACAATTAAGTTTAGTGATTATTCATTTTCCTTACAAGATGTAATTTCATTTTCCTTAAACATACTCTTTAAGAAAAAAAGATTGAGTGATATAAAACTTATTAATCCAAGACTTCTATGTTAGTAACAGCGAATAAAATGCTTGCTGCAGGATCCAATTACGGCCACCATGTCCGCTCGTGGTCCCACAGCGGTGCCGGTGGTCCAGCCAACCTGGGCCACTGCTTCATCGCCGTCAACCCGGAATGCTTTGCGCCCGGTTTCGGCGACCGCCTCACCGACAGCATACAGCATTGGAGGCAACTCGAACCGGTGTGTGAAGTGAAAAGATAGTGTTGTTTTTTTTTCTGCTCTCAACCTTAGAGGTTCGTGACCACTTTCCCAGCGGGGGAAGGAGGCGATGAATCCTTTATTGGATACCTCACAGCTGGCTGTGAGGTTATGTCAGACTCCTACTGACTAAACATCGCCTTGGACAGTTGGTTGCGTGCCCTGAAGGGGCAACGAACCTACGATCGGAGCGACCGTCCCCCGCAAGGAAGGGACGTCACAATTCACCTACATGAATTGTGACATCGAGATGTTAGCCGTTAACCCCGGGGGGCTCGGCTCATCGGATTTGAATACAACTGACTATCTGAAGGGGAACGATCAACCAGATCGGATGGGGTATGACCTGAAAGGTCCGGGTAAGGAGGATGGGGAGGGGAGCTATCGCGTGCCACCAGAAGGGGGCTACGTCCGCTATCGCAATAACACTGGTATTACCAAATCGATGTCCTCTATACTATCGACACTACCAGTAGTAAAATTAACATACCACTTATGTGGTTTATGATTCCGAGCAAACCGAACATTCCGATTTAATACATCTGTAATTACCATTCTTTAGAAATACTGATTGTTGACTGATATTTTTTTTTTAAACAACGAGATCTACGTAGATATAACGAACCACGAGATATGACGTACCTAATGCTGTGTCATTATATAAAATTCTCTCTATTCGGCGACCGGACTTTATTAATAAAATATCCTCGCCAGGGATAAAGCTTGAAGATATGCATAGATATAGATACTATGTTGCGTGGAAAGATACAAAAAAAACTGACAACATACATATTATATGGAAATATTTATATAGGTATTCAAAACTAAAACTAATTTAAGTGTGTATTTTTTTAGACTGACCCCAACTTACCTGTATTGGCTCCCGGTGACAAAGAAAAGAAAGCTGCTAAAGAAACAATGGAGCGGGGGACGGTATCCTATGTCAAACAACAGATTGATTCCAGCGCCGCTCTAGCGGAGAGATTAAAAGTCAAACCTATGGAAGTCATAGAAAACTGAAACTACTACTTGAATGCATTTGGTGTTCAAAAAACAAATGCCATCTCATTATTAAATATATTACGATTCAGAAATAATTATGTATTTATGAGTTCATCAAAGAAAACATATCATTGTATATTTTATTATGATTATTATTTGTTATCCCATTGGTTTATATGTTGATAAGTCTTAAAAACGAATGTAAATATTATAAATGTGTCTAACACGTTGTTATAAATCATAAGTAGGTATTCTTTTTAAAAAAATAAAAACCTAGTTGTGTAAAAGTGCCATAACAATAGTAAATCTTGTTATGTATAACATAACACGTATTAAAATTTTTACTTAAAAACTAATAATCAAAGAACAAGAAATACACATGTAGATAGGCACTATTTTACAAAGTATTTTTATGTTACCTATAAGAAATCTTTGTTATTAGGTATTTAATAAATCTACACTATCGAAAGACTTTTATACTTCTACAACATTTTTAAGCATTGTGATCTTGTTAAATTTACTCCTAACTTCAATTGTGTGAAGGATTTAAATGATATATATAATAATTCCTACATTCCTGAGTATCAAAATTTATCTATCAAGAAGATCTCTAAAAATAGTTAAAGTCCAACTTTACTATTGTACATTCAGTTCTATTATTACCGTTTTGTTTGAGTTGACCCTTAGAACTAAAATAAGGCCTAGATATTATTAAGGGTTAGAAATTAAGTTTAATGTGACACGTAACTACTAAAATTGTTTTGGTCGATTATATTACCCACTCCACTTATCACACCACATATCATACATGTATGATGAATATCGGTTTAGAACGCATTCTGGTACTTTATGGGTTTAGACAGTAGGATATATGTGTACGGTATGCCCAGATAATTATCACTCATCTGATTCGTTTGAAACAGACGTGGCAAAAAACATGTAACACGTCCTGGGGTGTTGCGGGCCTTGGCAATCGCACGAAGAATGGTGCTATTGTGCTTTTAAATGTGTACGAGAAGAAGGAAATGATATTGTGTATTGTGATATTTATTACGAGTACATGCATACTTGAAGTATTTTATTATTTGAAATGTAAAATTATAATAATTATGTAGGTAAAAAATCTAAATATACATATGTATTTTTAAATAAATCTTGTTTCATTTATGTAGTACCTATGTAACAGAATCAAGCGTTACTATAACTGACCATCATTATTATAATTATAAAGTATTGATCTTTAGTCCTTTGCAGTGGCAGCAAACCTTGCAACTATATAATATCAAACTATACTCTAAAATCGAATTCGAATTCAAACATATACCTATAATGTAAATGCGAGCATAAGTAATAATTTATTTATTTTTAAATGACTGCCTAAAAAAGTTGTGTGCTGTATTTAGGATTAATGTAAGTGTGTATGTACGTTTCATTATTCTACCATAACCTTTGAAATACACAATAGGGTAAAAGCAATTTAAAAATTAAAAACCCGACTGCCGATATCAAACTAAAATAAAAGAAATAAGTTGTATTATGGCTTGGCCAAACAATATTCTCGTTGCAGTCGCATAAATTAAACATACTAAAGTCATGAATGTCTCATTTTAAGATATTCATCATTATTACCTGTTGATATTTTCATCAAATATTTGACGAATTTATTTCATACTTGGCAGAATTTAATGTAGATATACATTAAATTCTGCCACAAAAACCTACACATCTACTAGCTAATAATTAACCGACTCATCTTTTTACATCTACAATAGACTTAGCTATTTATAATTTGGCCTAAAATGTAACAAATCCGATGCCAAGTCGGTTCTATAAGTAGCTGTCCAGTATTTACTATTAGTTGAGTTCATCACTAGCGTCACATTCAAAATGATATCCCATCTGGAGTTTCGTAACTTATGGTGGTCATAATCTAATATTTTTACTTCACAGTCAAAGACGTAAAAGACGTCCGGCAACCAGAGAAAAAGATGTCCTGAACGAGTGGTATGGGAAAAAAATATTTGAGCGATTCAAAAGTGCTTGAAATAAGCTACCTTGAATAAAGATATTTTCATTTTCAAAGTATCATAGAAAAATAAGCGTTTTAGACTGAAGTTTTTCTATGAGTTTGTGGCTTTAGAGAAAGTTTTTGACAGATTAGTACAAACTAGAAATACTCTGCTAGAAGGGACAGGAACATAGTTAGCAAGACAAGGGGGCAAGTAACATTGTTGATGGAGCATTGGGAAAAATCCTTGACAGAAACGACTTCGTTTTCTCCACTATATTAGCTTTTCTTTTAATCAAAAAAGTTTTAACTTCCATACAAACAATGTTTATGTCCATAATGGTATTTATAATTATAGCAGAATTACATTAACATGTCAGTGTGCATTTAATAGAATCAGGCGTTATCTTCTACCGAAAGTAAAAGAGACTATGAAACTATATTATCTAGAAACTTATTTAGTAGGTATCTGCAACACTGGCCGTGTAACGACCGCACACAAATTCACATGAACAACCGAAAACAAATCACACAAACGATCAACTACCACTACACGTGTTTCACTACACAAAATTCTGAAACGAGTAAGCTTGAACAAAAAATTTCGTACAGTTATTGAATTTACAATTATTGCTATTTTTATTAATGAAATAAATGTTGAGTTTTATTGAAACATAGCGAAAATACGTTGAGTTTCATTTCAGTTATTTGAGTATTTTTCACATCCCATGATGTGAACAACGTAAAATACACGTATGGGACGGGGGCGCATTGTACATATCAGAAACAACCTTCAATATTTTCTTAATGCTTTACGTGGACTTATACACATAAATGTTAACCAGATACTTATATAATTTATACATTAACTAGTTTTCTCCAGCGGCTTCCCCCCGCGTGGTCCTGTAATATGCATAATAAATGTTCCCCCGGAATCACTCTGTATATTGAAGAAAATCACATTAAAATCCGTTATGTGGTTTAGTTTATAAAAGCTCTCAGCGTACAGACGGCGGAAAGCGATTTTGTTTCAAACTATGTATAGATAAAGTCTACAAAAATGCCGTCAAATGCTCAACCTATAAAGTCGTAAAATATCCTGTGGGCAAAATTTTTTGGGTCACACAAAATAATTAATGATACACAATGTCAAATAAATATAAGCGAACACCTTGCGAGCAGATTCGTTATTTATTTGCATTGTGGAATTTCGGAAAACTTTTGACACTGATAAAAGTTAGAAGTCATGGAACGTACTATTAACAATAGGTGTGTCACAACACTTAGTTTATCACATTAAAAAACTAAGTAGATTCAAGACTCAGACAAGGTGTCCGGCAGGGGTTCACTCTTTCCCCTCTGTTATTCATATTTATACCAAATACATCATATCAATCTGATAGTTTTGGAAAACTGGGACAAAGGGATATCAATTGGGGTCGGTTGATATCAATTCTGATATATGCAGACGACACTACTACCTTTGCAACGACACAGGCAGACAGAACAATTTTTTTCACTTCTGGTAAACCCGAGATAAAATTAAAACGATGATAATGGATCGTAAGACTAACAATCGGCCAGTGTTACATATAATATTCGATTGTGAGGTCTTCCAGAGTTACAACTTCCTAGGGCCCACAATCACAAATACTGGAAACTACAAAGAGATCAAAAGCCGATACGCCGTGACACGATCAGCCATAGAAACACTCATGAAGATTTGGAAAGATTGCCGCTTAACTAAAAATACCAAAGTTCTGTCTAGTTTTTCTTGTATAGTCGAAACATGGACGATCCATCAAAAGAACCGCAAAAAAATTTATGCTCTTGATATGTGGTGTTGGAGGCGTATGCTAAGAATAACATTTTTGATTAAGAATATTTTTCAGTATAGCATTGTGAATGCATAACTGATCAAATATAATAATGAAATTCATTGTTGAATACATTTTAACCTTAATGTTATGATGCTATAACTGAGCTTGTTAAGAAATAAGATATAATATCTTGTCGTACCTATATGTATTTAGTGTATTATCATTCATCGTAACTGTTGGTCGTTCATTGATATTTTGCTTTGTGTGTTTCTACCTATCTGTTTAGTCTGTTACAATTAACTCTTTGACACTTGTTTTTTTTCACGAACGCCAAACTAAACAACCAGTTTGCTTTTGTTACGGTGCGGTGGCTCGTCTCGATTCGAGTCGTCTCTCGTCATAAATTAAATCGATTATTTCATTCTCGCTTACTCTTAACTATAACTGAACCGATTCTCCCGGGCTTAAATAAATACTTGCACATAAAATTAAATTTTATAATTTGTAATACTTTCAGCAAACCAGTACCTTAATAATATTATTCAAACTATTACCTTTCACTTTACAATTGTGCGGTCAATTTCTCTATGTCGGTTGAGTGAGGTTATCCTTGATTCTACAAATGTCAAATTTTATACCTACATTGTTGTTGTGATGTTATTTTGATGCCGTGATTTGAGTGGCTCAGTTTGTTTTAAATAAAACAAATGACAGCTTAAAAAAACGTAGTAGTTAATCAGTAGCCAGTGTTCGATGATATTGTGTACTAGTGTCAGTGTTTGATAAATATTTCCAAGAAAAAAATTGTGCTGGTTACAGTTCCCGTAAGTGATTGTGTGGGTTACATTGTTAATTGAAACTATTAGGATTTGCAACAAACAGCAGTCTGTTGCAATATAATTTGGTGAGTACTGAAATTTAACATTTACATAAAATTGGAATAACTTAGCTGTACACATGAAGACTACATGGTTAAGTTTATTTTATTATTTTATGCAACCTTTTTTTTGTTTTAGCTACCGATCCTTTTAATCCCACATCCTTCCTGAAACACTAAAACAGCCGTCAGAAGATCTTCCAGAGTGTTATTAATTATATTTAATACAATTTCATTTTCCGCCACATCCTACCCTCTACCTTATTTGATATACTATCAAATTAATTTATCCACTATTCTACCATATATCGTAATTTTTATAAACACTGACATCTCAATAAAAGAGGTATTTTTGATTAGTATGTAAGGGGTCTGATATGTGTAAATATTGTTTAAGTTCTTATCATTCTTAATCAAATTTAGAGTAAATTAACTTTTCCTAACACATATTTCTTAGTATTGACAGATTTATAGATGTAATAAAATCTTAATAATATTATGCAATTAGTTGTACATACTCATACACCACATATTTCAAATGAAATGTGTTATGTTATGCTTCAATATATATTTTATTCCACATTTATAGTAAACAGCTGTTTTCATAAATGTTAAAATTTATTTAAATTGAATAGAAAAGAAGAAGAAATATAGAAATAATAGACAATAAAGTCTCTGTAGACTGGTTAAATTGTGACATATAAATACAGGCTAAATTATAGAAGAACCAGAAGGAAGAAATTAAATTACCCCTACAAAACAAAACATAACAATAAAGAAACATAATAACCAATGATAGTGCTGCACAGTTAAAAGGCTAAATATCTAATAAGAATTTACTTAATCTAACATTAAAATGGATAAGATATGTATAATTGATAAACATTTTAGTAAATTCAGAATATGACATTGTAATACTTCCAAAATATTTGAAATTATCAGAGGGATTATGATTATAAAAGACTTTATAATCATATTATAGTTTCGACCAATAATAATTGTAATTTATAATGAGTTAAAATATTACAAAACTGAGAATTGTCCATCAAGTAAAATAATGTTAATTAATTTATGAAAATCACTAATAAATTAATGAATTTCATATTCTTAACTGGATTGAGTTTGGATTGATAGTGTTAAAAGTATTTTGTTTGATTGGATAAATATAAAAAAATTAATTGTAATATTAGACGGCTTTTATTGTTTACTTTTTATAACAACTTTTTCTTTTTTTGTCTATAGAACCTAATAAATACTACTTGTATATTGAAATGGCTATGTACCAATTGTAGCATTAGTTGGTTTTCCAATAAAATATATTTGAAAGTAGTGGCCGTCACATGACTTCTTGTACACTCAGCAATACATCAGATTGCCACAATATTTCTAATTATTGCAATTGATTTTCAACTCTACCCCCATTGCATTAAGGTTTCAAATCTGTATGATTTGCCACTGACTACAATACTAATATTAACTCATGTTTTATATTTTATCAGTGAACAACAGAAACCCTACAGTTATTATCGTAACTAGGTATTGTACCTATTTTTTTTCTCTATGATAAGAAGATATTTGATAAAATTAATACCTAATAATTGTTTATTGATTGTCTTGGTTATTCCAAAAAACACAATCATATTTATACAATATTTACACTATAAGACTGTTATCCGCAATTATAGGAGTTATCAAACCAATTAGAAACCATGATGATTTAGTTATATTTCATTAAAAAATACAATAATTATTAAAGTCGTATTTAATATCGACAGGTTACCATTCTGTCACCTAGGCATATAAAGTATTGTGATCAAATAATGCAGAAAAAGAAGTGCAGAGTGTTTTAGCCCAGTGGGATAGGAAAACCATCCCACCAGGCACCCCACAGGGCAGAAACATGGTCTTATGTCATGTGCATTGCATGGTAGTCCTGTTATTCATATTAGGTAGGTACAAAGTTAATAACTAGATGAAAACATGATCATAAAATTGGCTTATCAGCAAATCTATGACCATTAGAACATGCGCTAACTTTGTCGTAAAAACCTCTGTAATAATTATGTTTACTTTTTTCAAGTAATAAAACTGATTCATGATTTCACGCATCGATAAAATTATCCGGCTAGTATTTTACTACTATCAAGTTATAGAACTGATAACCTGGATGATATTTGGCAGTCAGTTAAGATGGCTTTTATCCCTTTATATTTTCCCCAAGACAAATGAAACTAAAACCTAAACTTTGCAACAATTAGGCTAAAAGCTACAGTCGATTCCTAATTGGGCCATAGCCCAAAAATTTCTTGTTACAACGATACGATTCGCTACCCCTGTATCGTTTCAATGAAATCAATGACCTACTTATCTACAATTCATCCATAATAGGGAACCGGACAGCAATTAGAAAATAAAACTTATATTTGGTTAAAAAGCTAATAAAGTTTAAAAATTATTTGCCGAAACAATTATTTATATTTTTACATCGGTAAACAAAAATATAATTTTCCAATATTTGTAGTCTGTGTCTCACGTCAAATTGAAACACCAATCAGAGCGCGTGACGTCATTTGTGGGTAAATTTGTAGTAAAACTAGGACAAGAGCACGAAATATTTAGAGGGCAAAATAATCGTAATGATTTACTTCACTTTTAATAGCTTACAAGGGTCAGTTTACCTACAGTTTTATTTATTACTGAGTTTAAATAAAAGTCACTTTCTTAGCTGGACACCAAAAATACACTTAGGCCGTATACCTAATTATTTCCGCTGTTTTCTATTATTGTATCATCATTGCAATAGAAACAGTATTCAAAACATCACGAAAACAATAAATCTATGACACAATTCTTTAAACAAAACACCAAAATAAAACATACTTCGACTTGTCCTTGTCACTCCGTGTTATGTTTACAAGTATTTGTTAAATCCGTTAATTTTATCAAACAAAAGACATATGAGTCTAGTTGGAAACATCCGTTCTGTATAAACAAATCGTTTTAAATATTCGTTTTAAACTATTGCAGGAAGTACCTACATATCTATCGGCGCTGTGGGGCACAGCGTTGCTGATATAAACCAAGAGAACCTTCCTGTTTCACACGCTTTTGTTGACGTTACAAACGCTTCTCAATTCCATTCGATTGTTGATATCAATAGACAATGATTGTTTGTATTATCAAGACTTATGATGACTCAAAAGAGTTGCGATGTTGAAGTATTGTTGTTCTCTCTGATGACGTGGAAACTACTTCTGAGAAGTTCATGCTCTACTCTGAATTTCCTTACTTGACATATTTCTGTTAGATTTAGTTCTACGTTATCCTGAGGTGCTTGCCATCTCTGAACTTTAGTGACACTACTAGTTAACTGTCTGCAGTCTCAATTGATCCATCAAACTAAAATCCTGAATAATCCTGATTAGTTTTATTTCCTAGCCAAAGTTAATCAAAAAATATACTTTGATAATCTCAACGACAGTTATATCTTCAAATCGGCGTATGAACCACGTGACCATATAAGATCGTGCGCACACAAACTTATTTGCGATTGCATTATTTCTTAAACACTATGAACTTGTGAACTGTTGATACGATACCTATTTAAAGAAATGATACACGTTTTATAAAAATTAAGATAATGTCTCGTCGAATGATCTCGGAGTGTATAACTAATTTACAATCAGTACAAGGATGCGTTCCAATTCTAGACAGGATATAAAGCCAAAAGACTATCTCACTGCACTCGGCAAATACATATTGACAGAGAATGGCAAATTGCGTGGGAAGAACGGATTTTAGTCATTTCTGTTCTTCGCTTTCATTGCTCGGTCTTTGCTTTATTGACCAATGAGGTGAGCGCGCATGATCAGATCACTCGCACTATGCGTGATGACCCCTCGACCATTGTAAATGAGGCATTTCTCGCAAACTATTGCGATTATTGTAAAAATGCTGCATGAAGTCAAGGAAATTACAAAGTGACTCGCATTTTTATTAACCGACTTCAAAATCTAAACTGAGATTAATATTTTCGTCAATTGTTGACCGATTTTCAAAGTTCTTTTTTAATCTATAGCTTGATGGATCGAGGTAGCCCCGTTTAAATTTTATCGAAATCGAATAACTAGTTTTTCTTTATAACAAAATAAAATACGCTTTACAACAGATATTACCAAAATATTATGAAGATATGTACTAATTCAGCAAAAAAAAAAAATACAAAAGAGTGCGTATTTGGAATTCATTCAAAATCTGAAAGGAAGATTTTCTATGCTCAACGAATATGTATAGTTTACTCTTTGATGTATATTTTTTATGAAAGTCATAGATAGAAGTTATCAATGAGTAAAGTAAATATATATATATAGGGTTAAGTTTGTTAACCGATTTCTTGAATTGTGAACCAATTTCTATCAAACGAGCTGTTTCCCCGCGACTACGCATGTGTAAATTATAGCTATTATATACAAAATATCAATATCACAAAATGCATGATATAAAAACTTGAAAAAAAGCAGAACCGACTTCAAACTTAAAAAAAGTGATAAATAATATTTATCTGAAAAGCGACATTTAATTAATAACCTACAGAAAACCTCCGAAAGTCGGGCGACTTCAATAGCATTTTCTTTTATAAGTCGCTTTGAGATAAGTATTATTTATCATATTTGTTAAGTTTGAAGTCGGTTCTACTTTTTTAAAAGTTTTTATAAACTTTATATTAACAAATATTTTAACCATCTTTTATTTTGAAGGTAACTGCAATTTTTTTCTATCGCAAAAATCTACATTATGGCTGTAACTTATTTAGGCGTTATTTCTTTGTACAAAACCAGTTGGAAGCTTGTGATTTCGTGTAAACACGCCATTTTCTGGAGTTTTTTTTTTTGGTTTATATTTAGTTTCTAAACCTCTCTTTTCTTATAAGTAGCTGACTTTTGTACCGTTTCAAAACTGTGTCAGAATTTTATAAACTAAATTTCTGCCCACCCTTCTGGTAAGTATTAACAATTATATGGGATTAAAGTTGAAGCTTGCATTTATTTTCATATATTCTTATATGTGAAAACCTAAATTAGACAAATCGGTCCATCTGTTCCTACTAGCAAAGCTCATTGCATTATAGATATTAAGGATTCCGAGCCGTCTATAAACTTAATTAATTGTCGCGTAAATTCAACAGCACAAGTTATAAAAAACTATTAAATATCTCTCAATTTTAAAACTTAATTCTTGATTATTTAGTTCAAGATCGAGTACCGAAATGTGTTATTTTCTGATAATTTACTGTACTTCTTTGGTAATACTAACTTACAATCTGAACCGTAACATAAATGCTTTGATTATTAATGATACATTCAACTTATACTAATAAATGAATTGGGAAATTTTCAGTCCCTGTCAATCCCGTCCTGTGTGATGTTTATGCTTCGCTAGATTTGTCTTCACAAATATGTTTTCCATCCTTGTCTAAAAGAGATTTAAAAAAGTATTTCTTAATAAAAACTCCTATTATAAAAACGATTGAATTTATTGATGATATTATTATTCCCACACCAATAACTACTGGTGCTTCTGGCGATGAAGAAAACTTCGCTATTATTAGTAGCTAAATTCTGGTAGTCGTGTGATAATGTAATATCGAGCGATAATGCGTGTGGTAATTATGAACGTACGGCTGCTGGGAAACATACATTTGTAATTTGACACCATCAACAGAAAATTGATACGGCCACGAATACTGCAGGCAAAATAATTTATTATCAACGTCCACTTGCGAGCAAACAAATTAATTCAACATAAAATTTTCCTGAGCTCACTTTTAAATCGATATCCTTATTGTTAACGTTTAATATTCAGTAATTTAAAAATATTATATCTGATTGGGTGTGTTTTCTTAAAAGGGGAATTGTAATTTGTATTTGGGTTGGGGACGAGTTATTTGAAAACTAAAAAAATAAGAATTAGCTATTCTAAAGCCAAAAAAATATTGTGTGAATATTTGGTATTATCTCCTTTAGCTCTAATTTACAGATTCTCTTGCAGTATACCATTCGCCTGTTCCTATTTCAATAATAACAAAATAATGATAAAATTATGTTTTTCATACTACATTTTTAATAAATCACTATTTTTTGTGAAACACTGAGTGATTCTATTTCATTGCTCGAGAGTGTACATCAAAATTAATTAAGTAGGCGGTACTTATCTGCATCACTGAAACTAGTTTATTAAATCTGATATTTATAATAAAAATCATTTTGAAAACAGTAGCATTTTCATTAGAATTATTGTCATTACAATGAGGTATTGTATATTTCTTGCTAAGATACTCTTTTGTTAGCAGAAATTTTTCTTCGTTAGTACTTAGCCCGATTTTTAGTTAGTATTACTTTATTAGATAATGACAATGATTTTCTGTAGTAAGACAATGTTAGTTTTGCACGGCGAAATAGAAACACCTAACGCACTTACAATATACTCGTATTAGCAAATGTACTTAATATAAATCATGAACAATAGTTGTTTTAAAGGTGGCCTGAGTGATAGGGATGACCTTTCTTTCTTTTTCTATTAACGGAGGCGAAATGCAACTTTAACCCTTTAACCAGGGCTCTTCGACCCTGTAACCGTCCTGAAAAGAACAGGCTTAAACGAGATCGGCCTACCTGGCAACACCTATTCCCTGAAAATCTGTAATAAATCAAATGGTAAAATATCAGTAGGTAAATTGTCAAAGAAATTATTAGAAAAATATACGCCTGAAGTAGTTTTATTGATTCTGTCGTAAAATTTAACAAATTTATACCAACCGTAGGAAATCTCTGCGTGCTACATTCAATATGAAACAAGGCTATAATTTTGTTTAAGATTGAAATAAGAACATTTCGATTGATCAAATTATTTTACCTTATTTCTTGACCAAGAATGTAGATACAATTTTATATGTTTGTGACGGTATTCAATCTATAATCTTCTTACATTTCTAAAGAACATTAACAAATAAGTACAGATAATAATGTCGTGGCCAGAAGAGCGACCGCTTAGCTCTCTAGCCATAGGATACGACATCTTGTCGATGCTATGCCGATATTACGATTCATTTTACTACTTTGACATGTACTTTAGTAACGACCAATGAATGATAAAGCTGAATATTTATGGATTTGTTAGCAGTGTTACCAACTTAGGGATAGATCCCAAATTTATGCACCAACAGACATGTCAAAGTAATAACATGAAATATCCTCATTACATCGATAACATTCATGATGCGGCTAGCCATTTTATAAAATGATTGTATTTCATGAAATATGGCCTGGCCAGATCAATGAATAATCTGTGTTTAACGATATGAACGGTGGATGGCATGACTACTTTAATATTTGGCCAGCAAGCGTCTGATATCTATACTATTGAATTTCTAAATGTCGCTGAAAGTCGTAATATAGTTATATCCCTAGAGATATAATTGGGATGACGACTAATTTTTGTTTGTTTGTCCGTTAGGTAGTTTATTGAAAAATATAAAACACGAAATTTTTTATAGAACGATGATAAAATATTATAGGCATATTATATATATTATAGGCACCTAGTCATTTTTCAACAGTAGTGGTGTAATTAAGCTTTTAAACAGTGCTGTGTTCGTTCATGAGCAAGGATCATGACCTACTGCGTCGTTGTAATCATACGTAGGTACCTACGATTATAAAAGCGGTTATCATTTCGTCCGCTAATTACGTTCCTCGTCAGTTGGATCTTGACCAAGTCTTGATTATAAGCAATTGAAACGACGTTCACCCACTAATTAACCGACTTTAAAATGAACCAATACCTACCATACACGTGATATCTATTGTTCAACTATGCTGGTATGAAATATATACTTACCTACGTACTTATTCTGTTTCCTTTTAAAATTGAATTAAGTATGTTGCAGTGAAACTACAATTCCTTTATCAGAGTTAGACTTGAGAAATACTTTAATCAAATATTAATTATATACATAATTCGATTATATTATTATATGACTACTGGTCGTCAGATAAAATAACGCTATCGAATAACTGTTATTGGACAGTAAAAATGTTATTGTACCAACTTTTACATAAGTCATTATTTAGTTCATGGTAAATAGGTATTTCAGAAACCTTTTTCTTAAACTGACTACTTGATTAAACACTAGCTTTCCGCCAGCGGCTTCGCCCGCAGTAGTCCCTAGAGAACTGTTTATTTGGATATCGATTCATATAATGAGGAAGAATATAAAGAAGAATACTTCCTCATTATAACAAAACACAGTCATTTCCGTTCCTTTTAACTAACATATTAAAAAACTGAAATTTGAAAAGTTCGAAACTTAGCTATCAATACAAATACGAAAAAGTACAAACAGAATAGGAGTTGTCTATTGAGTTTTGAAAACTAATTTACTTTTAAACTTTAAAGAAAACCGGAAGGGTTGTCATGGAGAAATCAAGAACGTACCGTAGCGACATCTAGTTTGATTTAGGGAACTAATTTTTTTTTAATACTTCTTCATTACAATGTCAAATTAAATAGTAAACAATAATTACTGTAGTGACGCTTTAATTATCTATACAAACTTCCTTTCCCGAAAAATGTATTTCGGGATAAACTATAGCCTATGTTCACCGCATTTGTAGCGTAAAATTGGTCCAGTAGTTTCGGAGCGTATTCGTTGCAAACAAACAATCAAAATTTTTCCTCTTTGTTAATATAGAACTATAGATAATAATATGGTACTTGTCTTTTTTGTGTGTACATTAGTTGCGCCATCTTAACAAAAGTGCGTCTATTTCAACGTTGACAAACTTTTTTAAAGAACCCTTGGTAGCTAGAGGAATTTTCGATGATTAAACCAGCGACCGCTAGGTGGCGCTGCACTTAAATTTCTCTATTCACTAATGGTAATAAGGTGCTCGAGGGACAGCACCAGTTATATTAAAACTTCTATAAAGTTAGTGTTGATAAGTGATAGGTATAATTTTTAGGCATCCAATTTAGGTTTCATTTACTGTCAACCTATAGCACATAGCACTTGTTTTAGACCTAAATGGTTAATACTGGATTGTTTCTCTTCCTAATGATAAATTAACCATGCTATAGTGACTGAGTTACAATATATCAGGACTACAGCGTATTCGCCTTACCAGATTAAAATACATTTACACATCACAGAACATAATATATATATATAAATAACTCAAACCTACTTATAATTGTCTAATTAAACCGTCTAGAGAATTGCGCCACATCTGATTAAACAGTTCTTACTCATACATATTATTTATTTACTATGTAAATAAGAATGGCTGCGAAGACAATTTATTGAATTTTAACAATGAATTAGAATTTAAATTGTGTGTACAATATATTAACGTTATTATTTGAACATACCATAAAGCAATATTGATTAGATATGTATGACCGTGAAACCGTGACAGGGTTTTATTGTAAAGATTATTAAATAAGAATTTGTTACTCCAAATATATTACTTGTAGTTTAACAGTTGTTGCAATGGTAAATATCCACAAAGTAACGCCTGATTTAACATGATGGATTGGTATTTCGTTTAATTTTAATTTAAATTGTAATTGGAAAATGGATAATCCTCTGACCCCCCTACTGCGTCAAATTGTCTAGCATGAAGGACAGCTAATGAAAATGCCTGTAATCCTAAACGAATAATACCTACTCTGTACTCTTTGTGTGCAAAATGAATGTATTGAAAGAATTTAGATCAAAATATAAATAAAAACTTCTTTACCATTCAAGTTATACGACTGTGGAATAGCCTTCCCGTCTCCACCAGGCAATCTCCCAACAAATTTTAAATTAAGTCCGCCTATTGTACCACTTATGAGCTGGTCAATAAAGTTTGATAAATAAAAAATAACATGGCAATAGTTGCATTCTGTATCAACTTATAATAATTAGTGAAAATTACCTGAAATAGGTATATTCAAATGACACCCATTTGTTTTTTTACTTAAATTAGGCAAGCAACCTATAAATCCTAGAGCCCGTTTTGTCATTACATTTATTATGCCTACAAATAAATCTCAGTGTGCGATGAATAGATATTTATCCTGAAGACTTTTCACTTTTGTAACGAAAAATAAACTTAAAAAAATGGAACCCACTTCAAATTTAAAAAAGTGAAAATAATACTTATCTTAAAAGCGGTTAAATGTTTTAAAAAACGTTGAAGAAAGGGCGGTTAATATTTTATTAACTACAGAAAACCTCAACCCGACATGCATATTAGTAATATTTAGAGTTTTGGGGTAAAAAACATCACGCATACTTAATGCAAATATAAGACTTATATGGTTTTCTCATATATTATATACCATTACCAGATCTGAACCAAATTAAAATGCAAGCACTAGCTTTCAAATAAAGAAAGAATCATCAAAAGCGGTCGTTATGACGTAACAAACAAGAAAAAAAAGATACAGTCGAATTTAGAACCTCCGCCTTTTTTTTAAGTCGGTTAAAAATGTATATAAAAGCAGAGAATTGTCTATAACTTTATAATTCACAGCAAATCACGATAGTTTATTAAGTTCTATGGAATTTTTAACGCACACCGACAGTTAGATGACTAATTAATTGAATTACATAGAAAAATGTCAGCTTAAACTTTTTTAAGTTTATTAATATAGAAACTTCGTAGAAAATTACAAAGTTTCAAGCAGGTAAAGGATTTCGCTAATTAGTTTAATGAGGATATAGTGGGCATTATGCGCGCAAGATGCAAACGTTTCTGAGACTAATTTTCACTCAGCCACGCATAATTTTAGCTGAAAATCTTTTAAACAAATTTTAGTGAAATGTTTTTGCAACTACTTTTTTTAAGGGTTACCTTGTGGCGTCTGTAACACATATTACATTCATATATACATTACAAACACAATACAATATTAAAGAGCTTACTGCTATTGCTTTTACGAGATGTAACATTACGCTGTAGTATTTAAAAAAATGAATGCAGTTACATATTTTTACCCATACGAGTATTTAGTGCCTTTAGGATAAACTGTTTGATGTATTTTTATTTCAGTTTCTTTTTTTCAGAAAGTGGTCTTTGTTATAATTCTTTGAATTGCTTACACGCCGCTTTCAAGGTCACTTCATCTCTGAGGACCTATGTTCGAGTCTTAATGTGGTATATACAAAATAGCCTTTTCTATATAGCCTTAGATCTGGGTGTTGTGGTAATTTCGTAATTTCAGAGTTCCACAGATGAAGAAGTGGCATTAGGGAGCAATATATATGATGAAGTCAAATAAAAAAGTAAGTAGGTAATTTCTCACTTGCACAACGTATATTCACTAACCCGAATCACATTCATATCGAGCACATAAGTCATTAGTCTGTTTTGGGAATATTAGTTCCCTTGGCGAAGATGAATAGCATGCAAATATAAACACAAAGATTAGGCTTAATACGATTTTTTCCAAATAACCCGTAAAACACAGAAATAAAATTTATTAACAAAATTTAATAAAATTTATTTTGACCTAACACCGTCAGCGCACATCCTTGGAAGTCAAAGGTATCTCAATATAAAAATTTATTTCTGTGGTTATACGTACTATTCAAAACACAATCTTACGTAAACTCTTTGGGCTATCGTGTGAAATTCAACTTACCTACAAAAAAACAAATCAATAAACACTATATAGAAAACCGAATTAAAAGTTATGAGAAGGATATAAAATTACTATTAACCCTTATCTATATCATTTATTTGTGTTGTGACAATATTAGTTTGCTGGTGGTTTTTATTGCGTGCCCAATATCCGATACCATCGACCGCAAATATATTATATTTGATCACCATCTCTGGACATTGCAAAAATAAGGTTAATAAATTTTCAAAGGATACATTGAATTAGATTGGCACAAGCACTCGAATTGTCCAAAAAAATTTTTTTCCTAACACTCGTTCAGGACGTCTTTCAGCTGATAAGATGAACGAGCGAAATAAGCTTTATCAGATGTATAAAAACCATTTACAACAGTCATGTCATTACCAAAATAGTACGTATTACAAAAATAATAAAAACAATTACACAAAATTATAGAAAATCTTTAAATAATATGAATTTAGAAGCTTTTTAATCAATAACTCAAACGTGTTTTATTGATTTATGTTACCCATATTATATTTAATTTTGTTACGTCATATATTCAGCATCAAGTCAGGATTGAGAGCTATTTGTATAAATTGAAAAGAAAGTTAAAACAGATCAAAATAACTAGTGTCAGACCGAAGCTTCGGCTTCGGCTTCGGCATCGGGCACCTTCGGCCAATAAAACCATCTTCGGCGAAACCTTCGGCTTCGGCCCAAAAATAGGCCGAAGCCGAAGGTTTCGCCGAAGGTCCGAGCTACCGTCGAGATTGAACGAACTGTTTCGAAAGACTGAGTGAGAGAGCGATGGACCGGTCGTATTGGCAGAGGCCGCGGGGAGTCAGGGCGCTTGTGCACTACAATGAATTTTCAGGTCCGGCGGGCCGACTTTTTCCGGTCCCGAATGACATAAAAAACTCGCATGAGTAGCTTGTGCACTTGTCCGTTTTTTTCCGGATCGGAGCAGCACATTTTAGGGTAGCTCTCTGTGAAGCTACACGTCACTTACAACAGGCACGATGAGATTTTTGAAACGTTGGTAATTGCTTGCTCTATTACTGTACGTGCGAAGACGTAGAAGAAAGGAAAAATATTCCTGGCGCAGGCTAGCATTACCTACATATGGCCTGACATATCAGGCCGGAAAAAATCGGACCGCCGGACATGAAAATTCAGTGTAATGCACAAGCGCCTTCACTGTCAAATCTGTATTTCTAAATCAACTTCTATATGAGACAGTCAATATAACCTTCAATGTTGAAGTTTTGAAATAATTTTAATATTAATTGTAGCTTGTAGACAATATTGAACAAAATTAATTACTGAGAAATTATAAACCATCGGCTTCGGCTTCGGCTTTTGCCGAAGGTTGTGGCGATTGCCGATTAATCGGCTTCGGCTTCGGCTTCGGCCAAAAATAGACCTTCGATCGGACACTAAAAATAACCAAATATCTTAACAAGTAGAGTAGATACTATCTGCAAGATTAATGTCGTATATAATCTGCCAGTACTCTATCTTGATATTTACAATCCAGCTATGTATAGGTACTGATCAAGATAGAGATATTATACAGAAAATTGGATCGATAAAGACATTGATCGTCACCAGACATGCCTTCTGTTGGACTCTATATAAAATCAGTTGCATGGTTTTTGTTCGATTTATGAAGTAACTAGTGGACGCCCGCGACTTCGTCCGCGTGGAAGTCGGTATCCCGTGGGAGTGAGAAGTTTTCCCAGTAAAAAGTACCCTATGTGTTATTCTGATGTATAACCTATATTGCTGTAAAGTTTTATCCAAATCCGTCCAGTAGTTTTTTCGTGAAAGAGTAACAAACATCCATACATCCATACTTACAAACTTTCGCCTTTATAATATTAATAGGATTTGTTTACTACACAAAATATCTTACTATCCGACCTAATTGCACCAAACATATGCAGTGTCAGGGTCCTGATTGACCTAACTGTCACTTATTTATTTATTATATTCTACGTTTCTTTTTAAGTAATCTTTGTTTTATGTTTATTTTTACCCGACTGCGCGACGTAAAGGAGGGTAATGTGCTTATCAGTCTGTGTATGTTTGTTTCTATGTGGCGTTCTAGAGACCAAATGCGTAGGCCGATTTTGATGATTCTTCATCAATCGATTCGTCTTAACCTTGCGAGTGTCACTAAAGACATGACAGTAATCAAAATTCACAGCGACAACCAGACGCCATATTGTCAAAATTAACAATTAAATCGATGAACTATCAAGTCAAGTTGGGTGTCGTTGAATAGCTATTGTAAAATCATCTTTAGGTACAATTTATCCATTTTTACATTTTAAATAATAGTTAAACGATTTAATTATAAAACGATTTAAAGTTTATTAACAAAACAATCCTTTTCGCTAATTTTCTTACTTATTGATTTAAATTTTATTTAAAGTATAAACGATATAAAAAAAAACAGTGAAACAGCATGACGAACAAATATTTATTGGTAAAAAAATAAAGCATATGTAGCTTTGAGCCGAGTTAAGTCTAGCTAGAGGGACAAATTTTTTCAGTGGTTTAGACCACCGCAAGTTACTTAATAATACCCACGATATTAACTCCCTCAATGAAATTACTAGTTTACGAAATTTACCATCTTATAACGAATCGTAACTAAAAAGTATAAATAAAATAAAAAAAAAAAACAAGAATCCCGAAGAATTCTTAACTATTGGGCTTGTTTCTTTCTTTTTAGTTTTTTTATTTAAATATATTTTTTATGTATTTTTTAAAATTCGTTTTTACGCAGTCGGGTTTTTTTCTATATCATTATCATAAGTATTCCACACAGTATTTATTATCATAAGTTTTTGGGTCAATAAATGAATTTCTTTCTTTCGTTTTAAGAAAAATGTACGCGAGCAAAGTTCAATTTGCAATTTTGAAATGAGAAGCTGCACTTACAGAAGATTCAGTGATAAGGCGGCCGAAAGAAAGTTTCGCGACAGATAGTCTGACTTTAATGTAAAAACTTGTTCTCATTAAAAAATTGCGAAGTGGACATAATGTAACGAAGCCTTACGTTGGTGAGTGTAAGTCTTACGTTAACGCGTTCGCTAGTGAAGCTCGAGAGGAGCCAATGGCGCAGTGATTGGTGCGTTCAGCTGCGATACGGTTGTTAAGCAACTTTCGCAATGACGGTCATAGGATGGGTGACCAAAAATGTAATGCTTCTCCATGTTTCGGAAGATATGTTTAGCTGCTGGATCCGGCTGCATCTGGAGTCGTTAACACTACCTTATTCTACCTATTTGATTTGATGAGGTTCCATCCATAGGGAAGGCCTGAGGCTTAGTAGTAGGGTCATTAATAGACTGTTTATGATGATGACGCTCACTAGTGAACGCGTTAAGAACTTGTATGGGGATTTGTAGTTCTTGATAGTTACTTTATGGGCACGTTGCCGATTTCCAAATATACAAAACAATTGTTTCTAAAAAACGATAGATCAACGTCCGAAACTCATTATGTGCGAGTCCGACGTTTTGAGCCTCAGACCTGCGATTTTGTATATACATTCATATTTTTCTATAATATCTGATGCTGAATATAACCTTCTTTCTATATATATTTTTTATAAAACAACGACTTTCGATTAAATAAAAATAAAGAAATTTAACGTGTAAGAGTTCTTCCTTACATTGTATTGATAACGCATATTATTTAATTGCTTTTCATCTAATTTTTATTAGCTTTTCTTTTCTTTTAAATTTGCTTTTCTTTCAAGAATCATCAACTCCGTCATATATTCACACTTACCTATTTTTATTCTATTGATTTGTTTAATTTTAGTTTTGCCAAAGGCCCAAGACTACAATTACGAATCCATGAATTGAAATGTACGAGTTTGGTTTTCATATAACCTCAAAATTCCCATTTTAGCTCAAACGTTCAGGTTTAGCCTGAGGCATGTCTCGGACACAACTCTCTGGAGTCGGAAACCTGCTTCATAGTGCTGTTCCCTACTTAAGGAGGGAATATGCTTGTTTGTCGAGAACGAATTTTAGTAAAATTTTGAGATGTTTTTATAATCTTATTAATTATCTTCGCGGAGGTAAATATGTTTTTATGCAGTCTTATTCGTTTTGAAACTATACTAAATTACGTTTTAGAATAGACACGTCAAATGGCATTTTGTTTTTGTTACATTTTTCATACAGTTCTTGTTGTAAATAAAGAATATAAATATATCTGTGAGGTACCGTTGTTAAATGAATACGCCATTTTATTAATAATGTAAGTTTCATAGACAATGCAGTGGTCAAACACAATACTAACTAAAGTATTTACTATCCGCATGTATTACATGACACCTGAAGGTCTATTCTGTCTATGCAAAAACGTAATTTTGTCTGTTTTTAGATAATTTATGTTGCAAGTAGGCGAGCGTTGTTGGAGGTAGTCCCTCACATTGCCTCTGATACGCGGAGATGATTGTAATAAAATTATAAAAAAACGCAAATCTATCTTTTGAAATATTCCGAATTTTCGTTCGAGGACTGATAGAATTGGCTCTCGGGTGTTAGGTTAACTCATACGAGTTATATTCTTGACCACACTTTCATGCAAAGTCTTCTAAAACCTATTATAAGATTTAATATCAGTGTTTTTTAATCTTCGAAACCATACTCTAAATTTGAACGATTCATATGATCCGATATTTAAAAGAACATGTTTTTCGATATAAATAGTCCAGCACTACGTACTATTTTATTGCCAATTTTCTATGTCATTGCACTGAATCGTACAATGGACCTTCGAAATTAGGCCGAAAGACAATGCCGAGGAAAACTTTAAATTTTTAAAGTTAAACGTTCGTCATAGAACGGATAATAATTAGTTTGTTTTTTTTTACAACGGTATCGTCAGCACAGCACAATAGCAAATGAAGGTAGCCATTTCCTGAACACACGTTATTTCTATTGTTAAAAATATTTAATTCACATGACATGACAAACAGCATGCAGTTGTGAAGTCCGGTTATTTTTTTATATAAACTATTTTCCTGCAAACTCAACACAAGGTTGTCGCATTAGTAGGTGGTTAAATCGATTCAATTAAATTCAATTGTTTTTTCTTTATTGATACTTTTATTTCGTGTATATAAAGGAGCTACTTTTTATGTATAATATAGTTTTACAGGTTAGACTAAAAATATTTTATAAAAGCTCTCGATGAGGAAGTATGTATTTTAAAAATAAAGAAACTACTAAATTTTATCGCACTAGATGGCAGCACAAATTGTAGGATCTAAATGTCAATTCATGACGTTAAACCAAAGAGAATAGAATTGTCAGTGTTGTTATGGATCTGATAATTCGGATTAATATAGAGTTGAAATTCAATTAGTTCGAGTTACGCAAACGCAACTGGAGTAATACCAACGAATCTTTGAAAAACCTTCTTTTTATTTGTATAAAGAAAAATGGGAACTCACGTAATGGAAGTGAGCATGAGTAGGTTTTTTTAAAGTTATGAAAATCGATAGAATTAATACTGTGAAATTATTAAAAGTAGCATTTAGCTAGGGTATACAATAATATTACCGTGAAATTGTTTTTGTAAAAAACATACTTATGCCATAGCAGATCTAGGCATTTTTTATTATAATATTTAACAAAAGTTTTGTTGCATTTACAGCAATAAAAACTACATCAAATCTCAATGATGTTTTTATATTATGTGTAATGAATGAATAGGGTTTATTATCAGCAACAAAGGTATAAAAAACGATAATTATAATAAAAAATCCGTTTGTTATTTATATACTTACCCGATATGTATCAAACATACTAGGTACTCGTACAAAATAACATGACTTCTGGTTAGAATGACGTTTGTACAAAGTACAAGGTGCAAATAATTTGTAATTTCGAAATTAAGATTTTTTTTTTAAACTAAGATTGTTATGTTATCTTCCTCTTCGTTTCTTGTTGATTGTTGAATAAAAATTCAGCAATCAACAAGAAACGTCCGTTCGAAACGTATTGCTTTAAAAGATTATAACTTTAAATTTCAAATTCACAAGATATATACAGTTATTATACTATCGCTACTGAACTTGCATGTCGACGGCGAACGTCGAGCCAGATGTTATGTTAATTCGTACGATGGGTATGTGCTTTTTTGGTTCTTACAATAATATTGTAAATAAAATATTGACTTCCTTCTCAGCCTACTCTAGAAATCATTTTTATTGAAATATATTCTTTCTTAACTACCTAGAGTAGTCACGCTATCTTAAAAGTCTCTGCGATGGTGTCGTGTGCGTAGGGTCTTTACGTCCCTAAAATTTAATTAAGCGAAGTGATTGCTGGCTCATGCGTCCAGCTTGTCAACGGGTGCTGGCAGAAGGGGTGAGTCTGCACTGGACTACTTATTTCGTCCATTTTCTTGTATTATGAATATTGTATTTGATTTTTCAATGAGTATGTATGACTTGGCAACCGGCATATTAATCAGTAATCGAAAAATATATGTCCTGTTATTACTGATATTGTAATGGAAATAAACTTCATAATCTAATTAATTCACATTCCAATAAGACTTCTTTGTGTGAAATAAAACAGAGAGAAAATGCAGCCCTTGCTGATTTTCTTGCTGGTTCTTCCCAAACCCTGTAGTTTTGCAAAACTTTGGCATAGTTTTCGACTTTCACCAGTACTATGTAACAGCCTAGACTAAATTGATTTTGATAAAATTCTTTTTGTTCTTCATTCCAAAAATGAATTAGGATGAAAGTTACGAGTAACCAATAACTTGGCTCATCACTAATGTTGATGTATAAACGAAACATCATTTATACATTAACATTACATACACGTAATATAAAAACAAAAAATAAATACAAAAATATTTAAATTAATTTGAAAGTTAGATATTATAAGAAACACAGAATGATGTAATGTTTATTGATTTTCGATTCTCAATTTTCTTTTATTATGGCAGAAACAAAATTTGAATGAATATCATAGACAATATCCAAACATCGCGAGTGACATCTAGTATGATTTCAAGAACTAATTTTATTTTTTTAAATACTTCTTCATTAATAAACAAATTTTATTAATTGGAAACATTATTGAATTTATTATAACAATATAATTATTTAAATATTATGTTATATACCGAAGCGCATGAGCCAGATAGATTGCCTATGCCAACCCTCATTACCAATTGATGCGAGAATCTATTGCCGCGTCACAGTGTAATCATCTGGGCAATCAGTTCTAACGACAGATCCTGGGCTTCATGTGGTGCAGCTGAATAAGAATCCAAATTACATCATCAGACAACTGTATGAATTCTATCTGTATTTTATCAACTTTTGGTAAAATCCCAAAGAGATGAAACGAACGAATTTTTGATAACAAGATATATGAGGTCTTCTAATATTACCTACAGATATTGGAATAAATACTCCTGATGATATTAAATTTTTATATTCGCGTTGATATTTTATCTCGTAGAGATTGTTAAAAGTTAAATGTGTGTTTAACACAGGCTTTAAATAACAGTGAGAATTCTAAGCGACAATGTCTCGTGCCGATATATAAAAAAAATCTATTAAAGTTTGTGGCTCTTGATTCTTTCATTTATTGAGGGTTTTTTTTAAATAGTGCTTTGGGGTAATTCCGAAAACAGTAGAAATAGCGAATTACTTCTAAATCAGGTATTATTTTTTAATGAACTGTTGATAAAGTTGACAAATAAAAAACTTATTAGATGAAAATACTTTAAATTAGATAGAACGAACATGTTGCTTTTTAATGTCATTTTCAGAATTTTCCCGCATTCGTGATTACCCCAAAGACCATATGTCAAAGAATTGATGTTTTACGGCCATTAATTTTATTGATTTCATTACATCAAACAATGATTCTGATATGATCAATATGAATGCCGCCACATCCCTCTTTTTTACAAAAAAAATATTTGGAATACCTCCATGTTAAATGTAATATGTATATATAGTACTGAGCAAACACCGAAATCCACCATGGCGCCCACGACGACGCCGACTGGAGCGAATCGGAATTTGTTAATTTCCGCCGCGAAGTTTCCGTCACTTTGATTACTTCCCAGCTAAGAAATTGATAATTAACTGCGCTATAAATTAATTTACTGAACATTTACAGCTGCATGATACTACGAATAAGTGGGTAATATATTTTGTTAATGCAGAAAACTTATATTAACGTGGAAACAAATGCGTAAATAAAATATATAAGACAATATCATAAAGTTTTCGAATGCAACGCAATATTAGTCGATACGGTTACCATCGCTGAATAGGTTTTTTTTAAGAAGTTTTATCATTTGCTTCGGTGCGGCTCGTGAGTGTTGGTGAAAAGTAATGTTTGTAAATAAAACGTTAATTTATTGCGGAATTCGATGTTATTTATTAATTAATATTATATTCAAATAATAATTCTTACATCCAAATATAATAATAAATTCCAAAAATATAAAACCTAGGAGAAAATAAACGGTGTGGTATGGTGCACCGTTACACTGTTCAATAATTTATTAAAACTGATTAAGATTACATTAAAATATCAAGTAAAATTCATTATCAGAGTTCGAGTAAAATCATTTCATGAGGATGTGCCTCTATTTTTAATTATCATTAAAAGATTTAAGAGTTCCTGTCACCTATCTAAATAAATTGTATATACCTGGATAATACCAAAATACTGGTATTTAGTCGGTTCGGTTACACTACGGCTCAGGAATGCTCGTGGAATCACTTCAGCGTGTATGCAACGGTGCTCTAGAATACAAGTATGCACCTGATTTATAACTTTAACCTCTGAAGGCACGTCCCAAACTTAACAAGAACATTCTCATATGCGGCTTTTGTCTCTGAATAAATAATTAATCTAATCTAGGTTATAACTTTTTGGCGGCGTCCATGGGTGGCTCTCACGCCGGTTTAAAGTCGATTTCTGGCTTGGGTCACCGTAGATAGTGGACTTTTCTAAGCATATTGTTTCGAAGCTGGGTGTTGTGGTACTTAATTTTCCTGTGTCAGATTATTATAATACAAATGGTTTAGATATTTAATTTGAGGCCTGAGCGATTTATGTGATGTTGTCTAATAGTTATTTGTTTAGACGACCGACGAGACCGAGTGACTCGCATGTCAGTTTCAAGGTTTATTATATTAATGGTTGAGTCACCGTAGCAAATTATCTTTTCTATTTTTTCTCGGATCTGGGTGTTGTGGTAACTTCTTTGTTCCATAAATACTTTGGCTGCTCATTTTGATATCATATATTTGTTCAGCATGGTTTTCTTCAGTTTTTCAGTAGGTATGTTTGTAGGAAATAAACTCAATTTGCTCTTAAAAAACAAACAAATCTGTAACTCAATGTAGTCAAGTTAAATCAAATATGAATATTAATTATATATAAATAATTTATTAATAGGGGGCCGCCCATAAATTACGTCACACTAAATCCAGGATTTTAACCTCCCCCCCCCCCCCCCCCCCGTCACCTATTTATCTATACAAATTCTACTAAATATTGTTATAATGTCACAATTCCTCGACCCTCCCCCCCCTGAAATGTGATTTATGGACGGCCCCTAATTAATAAATTATTTAAATAAGGGGTCATCCTTATTTTCAATTAAAATATTCATATTAACACAATTTTTGATTCAATTGAAATTATATATAAAAAAACTGATTTCACCTAGGAAGAAATACCTTTTGTTCTGAGTTGCACTCGTAAAAGCAATGTAAAAATGTATACTAATAAAAATGTTAATTCGAATTCTTAAAATCGCAGTTTTTGCCAACAATGAATATTCTTTTCTTCATCCATAAATTCTAATGAAAGAATAATATTGTAATTTATCAAGCTTGATTACGTAATTTCGGTTAATGAACACCGTAGCGGATAGTCATCCAAGTGTGAATTTCTGTTCTGTATTTGTTTTATTGGAGATGATCTTCAAAAATTAAAGCACATTATGTTCTTACGAAGAGTGTATATGTCTATGGATATGGTTTTCTATCTGGAGCATCGTATTCATAACTCTTAAACCTATTAATCTAATTATTGTATTTGATCTATTTTGCTTTCACAATAGTATACTAGAAAATATTTTAATGAAAAATAATTAAAAAATCCGCCAATCCCAGGTCATCTTAAGAGTACCAGTATACAAGTAAATCAGTATGCGCAAATCTCATCAACGTTAATGTCAAAGTTACAGTGACAGCACACTGACAGATAGTGATGCCCGTAATGCAATCGATAATAGATTTTTAATGGTAGTCTATACTTTTCATGTAACAGTATTAAGGTCACAATTCAAATGTTATTCTTTTTTTAATCCTAACAAATGCTTTTAAGAATATATTAGTCAGAAATGTCCAAAATGTGATCCTTCTTGCGAAATCTTTAATCATTGATGTATATATAGATAGGTTTAAAATTACATTATAGATTCTCTTTCTTGCAGTATTAATCATCAGCCCTTTTACGTCCCCAGTGCAGAGGCTCAGGCCTTCCTTATGGATAGCTAAGGAGGATGGGCCATGACCCTCCACGCTGGCCCAATGCGGATTAGAGGGTATTAACGACTGCAAATGCAGCCGGGACCAACGGCTTAACGTGCCTTCCGAAGCATGAAGTACCTCGAGATAATAATTTTTTGGTCACCCATCCCGTGATCGACCGTTGCGAAAGTTGCTTCACGACAACGATCGCGGGCCGCGGCGCTTATCCTCTACGCCACCGATATACTTGCTGTATTAAAAATTATTAATTAGGTTTCAATGCGATGTTTTTTTTTGTTCCAGATAAAGATGTTCCCTTCTGCTGACTTTATGAGGATGTTGAAATAGTAAGTTATTGCACCTTCTTCTTTTACTTTTACCCTATTTAAAAACATTCTATTCTATTCTATTCCCTTCTATTCTATTCTATTCCCTTCTATTCTATTCTATTCTATAGGTGGTTTAAGTGTTGGTTACAAATCAATAAATATCAATAACCATAATTCACATTAAGTCTTACCACTGAAATGTTTGTAAGAATGTGTTGTTATTCTTAACTAGTAATTACATGATCGTATTGGTTTGAACTTAAACTTTTTATAATAATAGATATAAACAATAAAAGATTGATTGATTGATTCGAATAGTATTTTTATTATGTTAAAATCACATCCGTGAATAGTCACGGATAATATTCATCAGTGCATCAGAGGTAGTGTTTCTTTGGAGTCATATTTGTGAAATAGAGTAGAACCAATAGTAAAGCTAAAAAAATTGTACATTTAAGCAGAACTTTTGCCCGTTTTCAATTACGTTCCGAGGCAAGTAAGTACACCTCAATAATTCCAAGAGTGCACTCGAATTCGACCAAGAGGCCAACTAGCGAAATTGCAGAATGGTGTGCAGATAGATGCGGATGGGTGAAACGCCATTTTTGAGAACCACTTAGTTAGACGGCCTGGGACTGCTCGTGACGAATTCTACAGAAGTTTTTTTACGAGTACTTCTGGAAACTATAATTTATATTTGGCATTATATTAGTGGCAATTCTTTGTGTTAGTCTCTAAATCAAATAATATCAAAGACATTAATAATATTGAATGAATGAATGAACACTTTATTGTACTTGAAAATAAAATCAACATAACAATTAACAGTACAATTGGCGGCCTTATAGCTAAAAAGCAATATCTTCCAGGCAACCAAAAGTTAGACTGGACAGTTACATAAAAAAGATGGGTAGTAAATGGTGTCCTACACAGTTGAAATAAAAATTTATGAATTTTCTTCTGTTATCTTAGTTACTTACAGAAATAAAAACGTATCATTAAATAATTTAAAATGGAAATTTTAGTGGTGTATAATTGATGCTTTTCTTACATAAAATATATTAATATGTTTAAAGAAAAACCAATGGAATGGAATCTTTTGTAAGAATAGGAAAAAGGTGTTTGAAAAATCTTTCGTAATTAATTAATAGCCTATAATCAGATTACGTGCGCCTATTGTTACAAATATGGAATTAATGCAAATATTAAATATCAAATTTATTTATATTTAACGATTGTTACGCTCACATAAATGGTTTAGATTCTGTTTACACACAACTGAATGATATTATAATACTAGTTTTGTGGAATAATTGAAGTCAAGTCAATGACGTGAGGTAAATGATATCGAACTGGAAACTTTATTCTATTTTTGTTAAGTTGAGGATAAGATAATCTTTTACAATATTATTGCAACAACTAGTAATAGATTAGAGCTGATAATATTCGTATTGTAAATACTTATCACAGAATAAACAAGATATTGCGTTATCAAATATATATTAACTATAGATGCTTTTCCGCGACATTGCCACTTAAAAAAAGCCGTTTTAAAATTATTTTACCCACCGAGAAGCAACATACGCGGGTAATATAGGCTGTAATATACACGGGCGAAGCTGCGGGAAAACAGCTAGTCTCCTTATATATGTACGTTTAACTATACCGAATTTTATATTTTTCCGTTCAGCGCAATGTTAATGAAAAGGTTCATAAGTATATAAGTAATTACGATATCAATTATTTTCACTATCCTAACAGCTGTCATTGATAATTGTGACAGTCATAATGATCGATTAGCGATTCTATCATTAATTAAGGTACACAATATTATTTCTTAAATAAAGCTAAAGACACTTATTATATTAATCATACACTTTATTGCACAACAAAGGAGAACATACAAGATACACAAAGATAGCGAAGCAAATGGCGGCCTTATCGCTAAAAAGCGATCTCTTTAAGTACACTTTATATATGAATATATAATGCAATTAATTCACACATTTACACACACACAAACGCGCGCGCACACGCACACACACACACAAACACAAAAATTTAACTTACAGAAAGTTAATATTATTATCTACAATAAATATTATTTGGATGTACAGCACGTGAGAGATAGTATTCTGTAACTAAATTTTTAAAAATATTTAAAGACTGAGCACGCCTCGCAGCATCCGGCAGCTCGTTCCACAGATGAGCGGCGTGTACAGTAAAGGCCCTGTCAAACACTCTAGATGAATGCATAGGAATACTTCTGTGTATAGATAAGTATAATTTGATCCTTTGGATTAATCTCGTGCACCGACTCACAGTTTTGTACATCAGAGAGTTTTAGTTAGTAGGCTTCTGATATTTTTACTTATTCTTCAGGGTATGTCCCCGTAAGCATATCGGCCGCACAAGTTTTAGGTATACAGTATATATAATTTCCTTCGTCCAAGAAATATTTTACTCAACGATTGAAATATCAAAATTTTAATAATAAATAATCCTCTTCTTATTAATCTTTTTTTTTTATCTAAATTAGGGTATATTGAAAAATAAGTGGAGAGTTACAATCCAATAAGTACGTTCATAGTAAACTGAAATGTAACTATGCACTTGTTACGTCACAGTGGAAGCTCCTATAATAGACCAGATTAAACGATTAGTCGCGTCGGTATCTAGCTACATCGATCTAGACTCAGGGCTGAGCACACTCGAGCCCTTTGCACAGTCTTAAGTGCTTCATTGTACACTAGGTTGGAAAAAAAAATTGATAAGTACAGAAGATTTATAAGCAAACTTCAACAATTTCAAAGAATGAAAATATTTGATAGTGTCACATTAAATAGTAGTAGAAAAAATAAATTTAAATAGATTTTAATACGAAGTCTTATCCATGTTTTTCTAACTATGAACATTAATATAAAACAAGGACCATAAACCGATACTTACACCGATAATGACGAATGATTTTCTTATACAACATAGGTGTGCGACAAAATGTTACAACTCGAGACAAAACGTTAGAACTGCTATTTACGAGCGTCATGTCGCCTTATTAAGACGGACACGCTCACGCAAAAGTTGCAACGTCAGCATCGGACATTTCCAAGAATAAGTGTGTTGGCAAGAAATGCTTAAGGAAACAAAGATATTATAAACTTATTTACGCTTTTTGCTTTTCGCGTCATGTAAGTTTAATAATTAATTGTTATCATACATGTAGGAACTCGATGACACAGTGGTCAGCGCTTTTGTTTGTTAAACTATGACGTAGCAAGCCCCACTCCTCAACTTTAATGACTGTTGACTAAACTATTTCTTGTTAAATTGAAGTAAAAAGTCGTCATCACTTTTCTCGTTTAGTACAATTAGAACAGGCTCTCAGTTGTCATGTTAATTCGTACTAGAATACATATATGTATATACTTTCTTAAATGTTCATATTTCTAAGGGTAACCTACAGCTTGCTGCCTTAGTAATAAAGCTGCCTTTTGCGTCTCTGTTTCTATTTGTGTTTCTACGTTTTATTGTGTGCAATCAAGTATATATTTTTTCATTCAAATGAATGAATGACTACTTGTATTGTACACCATAATTAAATAAGAGGATAATCGATACAATTTAGGGGTACAATCGGCGGCCTCATCGCTAAAAAGCAATTTCTTCCAGGCAACCGCTTGGATTATTACTTAAGTAGACGGGCAGTAGATGGTGTCTTACATGGCGAGAAAAACATGACTTCATATATAAACATACATACATACACACAAACTCACACATAAATATACCCACATAAATGCATATATACATAAAAAATACAATAATAAATATAACAGTACCTAAACAAAGTATACGCATAGGATAGAAGTAGAATGAAAACGATAGCATATCCTTAATTCCTTAAATTGATAAATAATATTCTTTTAAAATATGTTTAATTATTTCTTCCGGCAATGCATTACACAAGCGAACAGCCTGAACTGCGCCTGAAACTTCAAATATCCTCAAGACTCGACTGGACACGAGCTAGATTATTTTGCCTTAAATTAAAAACAACAAAAGCTAAATTTCTTAATAAAAATGCTGCAAAATAAAAACTATTTTCAGTTTGTTTGTGTTGTATTCGTTGATTCATTCAGTCGGTATCAAGATGGGTTATACATATTCAATGGCCAGTAAAATAAGTCAATTCACTTTTACTAATTTCACAAAAGACTATGCGTAGTCGTCGCGGTGTTGTTACACATTAAAAAGCCTTCTACATTAGTATTCTAGAAGTGTTCGCAGCAGTAGCCTACTTAAGAAGCAGAGCGTACCTATATCCGCTTTAAACTAGCGATAGTAGTTTAGAATAATTAGGCGTCGAGTCCAAAAATGAGAAATTATGACAAAATAATTTACCAATTACACTTTAAAAAAATAATATTTTGTATTTTTACTACAAAAGTTAGTAGAATAAACAAAACATTTGGTTTGAAGATTTCGCAAAACATTTAAGCTTTTTCACAAACTATTTTTTATCAGACAAGTTTGTTTATAGTCTTTTGAATGTCACTTTATTTTCAAAATAATTTCTCAGTAGAGTTGTATATTTACTACAACAAAGGGCAATAGCTTACTTAATCTTAACTAAACAGATAGTATTTGGTTGTCTATAAGTAATTTCACGTTAATTTTTTTAATTTTTTACTATTGATTGGAGTTTTTTTTATCGGGCTAACTTTTACGTCCCAAATGCAGGGGCTCAGTTAGGCATTCCTTATGGAAGATGGGACATGACCCTCTACGCTGGTCTAATAACAATTGGACGGTATTGCCCAACCATGAACTAAAAATGAAGTCTGGAGTAGCTCGAGACAGTAATTTTTGGTCACCCATCCCGTGACCGGTCATTGCGAAAGTTGTTTAACTTAAAAAAAAATTAGCAACAAAATATTTCTTAATACAAAATGCTTAAAAAATCCACTTGGTCCCTGGCACCCTGCGATGGGAATCGAACCTACGACCTTTCCTGCTCTAACCGCTGAGCTCCCAAGACCTAAGAGGACTGACGAATCTTTCAAGCACTTGTTACTTTTCGCTACTACAGAGCGTATTCTCATCATCAAGATATAATAAAAAAATATTTATTTATAACCTCAAATCAACATTTTTCTAAGTATATTAGCTTAGTACTATAAACACAACCTAACTTTTTACTAAAAGAAACCTTTAGCGGTAGTTAACTGGCGGGGTCGCTCACGCCTCGCCCCGGGGCGTATATTTTGTCGTTTGCTACGAAAGTTTAAAACTTAAGTTGTGACGCCCATAATTCTTTTTAACTTTCAGGGTAAACTTAAATCTCTTTGTTGCAAACATTATTAACGAAAATATGCTTACTTAGATGACAAAATTAAAATGGGGTAAATCAAAGTAAAAGAACTGGATAAAACTAAAATTTTATTAACTTACCAGTGGCATAAATGTGTAGATGCACAATACATACCCCAAAGGCCTGGCTACTCAAAAATACCTCCGTTTCACAAATACATTAAAGCTAGTTTCAAAATATAAAAAATATTTTACAACTCAAATAAAATTCTGTAATTTTGACGTCCGAATTATATTGTTATATCAATTAGAAAAATTCTGCTTTGATTCTACTATTGAACTTTACAATTCACTAGTATGTAACATGTATGCAACTATTTGTAGGTGGAGTTAAATGTATACAAAGACCAGCTGCTTCAGCCCGCGACTTCGCACGCGTAAATTGTATCGTATGTCACCCGCGTATGAGGCAGAATGTGAAAGAATTTTTAAAATCGGTCCAGCGGATTCTGGAGCCTATTCAGTACAAAAAAAAATACAATATTACCACTTTGCAATATTAGTAGACAAAGAATATCTGCCCATAAGTTTATAAGCAGTAACTTTAAAAATGGGATTATACGAATAAAGTCGCGGGCAACAGCTGGTATGTATATAAAATACATTTAAACACTTCTCTATTACGCAGTTGGAGCCACTAACGATACGATCCGAGATTTTTGAATAAAAAAATATCATATTGAATGACGTATAAAAATTCAAAGCATCAATTTTTCATAACAGTCTCTTGCATCAATAAAATGAATGGTTTCCACATCGCCCTTATTCAACTGTCATATTTTATTTCCATACGAATAAGGTTTATAATCAAACGGATAATATTAAATGTTATCGCGAGTTTTTCGATTGAGAAAAATTGTGCATCCATTGACAGATGAATGTTGGCCACGACTGAACTTATAGCTGGAAACGCATTACGATATTAAACACAAAACCAACTACTCTCCGATCGCGAGTCGACCGCCATTTGCATTAATGGTTTTCATAAAATAAATTGATGGAAAAGTTTCCTTTCAGATTGTCTTATAGTTATATTTGTCTCTTTCAGAAGATGCTTTAGTTTGATTAAGTGTGTTAAAGTGTATCATAGGTAGGTACTATTATGTATAAGGATTTTTTTGACTAATCTCTCATTAATGCAACTGATAAAAATATAATATAAAATTGCATAGTAAGAGACTACTAAATAAAAAAATAAGAAACTATTTTAATTTAGGTTATGGTTTATATCGAAAAAAATAGGGTCACAAATAAAGAGTATATTATTTAGTTTAAAAAAAAACTGTTGATCATTAAATAAAATAAAAAAACTTATTATTATAAACAATTTATTCATTAACAAGCAAAGCCCATTAAAATAAAAACATATTCAGACTGACATACAAAATAAATTAATAATTTTATTATTATAACAATCAATAGTGCATTATATATAGAAGATATACTCTATAGAGTATGATTTTCATTAATTATATTAAATAATTATACAGTTTTAATGACTAACTTATAAAATAAATTGCAAATTAAAATTATGGCATGATTAATTGACGTAATTCTTGATATCATTTATAGAGAAAATCATTTTCAAATAAAAAATATATTCTATGTGAATTACAATAACATTATTGAATTTTAACCTATTACATATTTTATTGGTGTCAATTCTCTTCGTAAGTCTAAATTAAGTTACATATTACAGTATTGTATTTTTATCACCTTAAATTATATGTGTTATATCCTACGCAAATGTTTATAATGGTCTAATTCAAAATTCTAATTTTTTTAACGTTACTACTTTGTGAAACAAAAAGTACTATATATAATCCCCTTTTAATAGGTTTTTATTTCAGCCAAGAAAATTAATGTATACTATGAAATTGTTGTGTGTAAAGTATAATTTATTTATTATAATAACTTGTAAATTTTCACAGACTTAACATAAATATACATATATGTAAATTCTGTTACAGCGTGTATCGTAGCTTAATAATCTAGTCATAAGACTCATCTGAACATGTCATATTTATTATACACAAAATTTAGATTAATATTTATAATATAACGAGTAGGTACATAAGCTCACACTATATTTTCCGTAACATATCATTAAGTAATGGTTACAATTTTTCTATCACAGAAATAAGTTTTTATACTATTTCTGTATTTTCTATTCTGAATAAAGCTGAAAACAGTGTTGATAGTATTGTGAACATTTTGCAATCTTATTATTAATCGAATATCGATAAAAGCATATAAAAATGATCGATATTCATCGATGGAATATGATAATTGTTCTTTAGCGAGAAAATATGGATGTAACATCGACATTATCTAGGAAACACATTATTTTATGAGAAAAATACAGATTCTTTTTCAGAAACTTGTCAATATTTATACAAATAAGAACAGATTTGAAGGAAAACTATTTGAGATGGTGTTAAGTATGCAGCAAGTGATGCCCACGTCCTTCTATAAAGATGTGACGAATTACTAGCCTTGACTGGATGAAAGTCAAGTTTGGGGATCTTTCGCTTTAAATCCCCCTTGGAAGGTTTTTGTGTGCTGTGATCCTTGTTTATAAATCACATTTCTTTGTTATTCCAAAAAAAAACACATAATATAGACTATAAGGTCTGTCTCACGAAAGAATCCCGCGGCATAACTCTTATTCCTTTGTAATCAAAAGCGAAAAAACCCTTTTTCGATTGGTTTGAATACGCCAAAGAAGCATTTAAATCTCATAATATGACATGATCCTCTTCATCTGTCTCATTGACAGGTTATGTGTATGTGAAACAAGAGATATATTATTTTCAAACGCCAGGCGCCCATTTCGAAAACTAAGTAAGTCAGAATGTAATATTAAAATGTAAGTAAGGAGTCAAGCAACACTTCGCCTAATACAAAATAACTTTCTAATACTTTTCTAACTACATATTCCGTGTTTAATGTTTAATATTTACTTTAAAATGGTCCGCAATTATTATAATTTAGTATCTTTAAGTAGTACAGCGGCTTCGTAAGATGGTAGACCGTTGTCGCTGCGTTCAGCTTCAGACCCACACGGCACATAGGACTCCAACGGTGCATCCTGTACATTCAATACATTTTATTCTACAAAACTGTCAGTTACTGTCAGCTGTCAGGATAACCAAATCAGGATAATTATTTCGGACTCCTCCATGGTTTAGACGACACGTTTAAACCATTGCTCCCAGCTGTCTGCATTGTTAACACCACCAATCTGCACTGGGGCCTATTTCGCTTCGATTCCAGCTATAAGTAGGGTAAGGTGGGGCTCAGTGTAACACGAGGCACGGGTATGTATAGGAGGGAATAGTCCCAACTTCGCACCTTGCGATTTTTATTTATTCCCAAATATAAAAGAACTTGCCCTGTAACAGACTATACCAGATAAGGGGCACAGTGTTACAAAAGACTTACTTTATGGATATGCAATTTAAACTAACTCGTTGCTTATAATAGTCATGTTTTAATCATTTTAAGTAGAAAGATTGTAATAGTTTATGTCAAAGTCAGTTAAAAGTTGATTAAAGCAATATAAGTATTCGTCGCAACAGCGTTGTTTGCTTTTTTTGTAACACTGTGTTTACACCTGAAACAACTAATTCGATTCCCAGACCCGAGACGATGTAATAAATAAAATACAGTCATGGTTTCAGATACTCCATAGTACGAGTGCTCCAGCTACTCATCTTCGAATCTGAGCAATTGACTCTTATGTGATGTCTTATATTTAATTTCATATATAGAATCAATAAAAAGTCACTGAAGTCTGTTACATGCACGATTCTATTTCACCACTGCAGGGGCTCAGGCCTTCCTTCTGGATGGTTAGGGAGCATGGGCCATGACCCTCCACGCTGGTCCAATGCGGATTGGAAAGTATTAACGACTGTAGATGCAGCCAGGACCAACGGCTTAACGTGCCTTCCGAAGCCCGAGTAGCTCGAGATAATAATTTTTGGCAGAATTTACGATTCTATTTATGATTCAAATAATTATGTAAACAATCTTTTGTTGGCAATTCGACATGGTTGCGTTATTTAATTACAAAATTCTCAAAGCCCCACTAACTAACTGAAAAGGCAAGTTAGTAAACTTGTGAAATATACTCTCAACTTAATGAATAACAATAATAGAGACTGCAAATAACAAATTTTAATACAATTTTGTTGAAATAAAACGGAACTAAAATAATGCGTCAATGATAAAATATAGACACGATTCGACATGCTACCATAAAAAGGTCACAGATCGTACGTTGAACTGGGCTGTCTCAAAACAATTCTTCTTACTGTGCGAACAAGTTGAATATCAACAAAAAATAACCTTACTTGAGTCACTCAAATTACCTCATAAATATGAAGAATACTTAAGACTTTTGTGAAAACAATCCATTAAAAATATCCAAACAAAGATCCAATGACGCCCTTTCATACTCTTTATCTTATCATAAAGAAGCTCACATCTTAAAAGCATATCAAAGGAAAAGCACATGTAATTTAATTTAGTAATAACATAACAATAATTTTCTTATATTCTTATGACATTTTCATTTAGACAAAAAAACTTAAATAAAGATTAATTAAAATTACCACTCGAAACAGAATTTTGAAAAGTATTTGGTCTGGGGTGTCCATCGTCCAGTTCGCGCCCGTTTGAGGGATCTCCGTTTGAAAATTCTCAAATATGAAAATACCAGCACACCAATAACACGAAAAATCAATACCGCCAATACCTCAGATATATAAGTTCCGTGCGCCCAACCTATCCTATTTAGAAAAAATAGTAAGTCTAGAATGTTCAACAACGCAGCGCAGAAACGCAGGATATTGAGAAAAAAACATTGTTTGTAGCGGCGCGTTATTGTTTAATATGAATTTTAGGGTACATAGCTATTTCTAGAGTTTGGTAATGAGAAAAGGAATAATATTTATTATGAATTTGTTTGTTTTTATAGTTACAACAGTAAAAATAAGATGGACGCGAATTACTCCACCGAACTTACAAAACTTGCTTTTTGCGTCCTCCATGGACTCGCAACTATACCTACAGAATATAGTATTATACCAAGTTGCAATACATTTCGTAAAATACATTCGACTTGTTTGCAAAAATATTTTAAAATATAATGTACATTTTTTATTTAGACTACGAGTTAAAAAATTCTATTATAAATGAGTAGTATCTTTAATTCTTATTTTTTTTCTGAGTAAGATGAGTTCTACAGTGATAAGAAAGAAGAAGGAAAAGAGTAAAAACCCAAGATGTTTCGATCAAACTGAATGTTAACTTTAAAATAGACTATATATTGAATATATTAGACATCTTTTCATTGAAATTATTGAAACTAGTACTGGGTTATTTTTATATTCTACAAGGACACGAACAGGCGAAATGACCCTATATTAAGCATTAAGCGGAGAATTATAAACTCTATTAATATGATTTGTATACTTTGGTATTATGTAAACAGAGTCGAACACAGCGTTGTCGCAGTTGCAGTATGGGAGAGCTCAATCAAATAAAACCTTAATTACCTTATAATGTGACTGACACCTATGCCATCAATTATCTGCTTATAGAGAGATTCATTTCTATTTAATTGTAAGAAGTGCATGAGTATACCCGCTATAGACACATAGTTTCGTTGGTCTAACGGTATGTGTAGACAGTGTAGTGTTATTGTACGCACCTTTGATCCATGGCAGCTAGGCTTATGATGTAAAGGCACGTCTAAATCCACTACCGTCTCGTACGCTGGCGGAGGTCCCGGTATGTCGGGTTGCATCTGAAGAGAACAAACGATAACTGATAAGGTACTATCAATAGAATTATCAGAGCGACCGCCTAACCGCTATAATGAGGAAGTATTAAAAAAAAACACGAAAGCACTAAAAAGCACTTCCACTAGATGGCGACTCTAGCAAAAGTTGATTTTTACAGGAAACGAATGGACCAGAGACGGTCATTTTCGTTCCTTTTAACTAACATATTAAAAAACTGAAATTTGAAAAGTTCAAAACTTAGATATCAATATAAATACGAAAAACTACAAATAGAATATGAGTTGTTTATTAAGTTTTGAAAACTAATGTACTTTTACACATGAAAGAAAACCGGAAGGGTTGTCATGGAGAAATCAAGAACGTACTCTAGCGACATCTAGTTTGATTTCAGGAACTAACGTTTTTTAAATATTTCCTCATAGAGATAAAGCGTGGGCATATTGTTATGAAAGAAAATTAACGTATCACTACATAGTATAAAACAAAGTCGCTTTCTCTGTATCTTTAATCTTTAAAACCACGCAACGGATTTTGATGTGGTTTTTTCTTATAGATAGGGTGATTCAAAAGGAAGGTTTTTATGTATAATACAAGACCACGCGGGCGAAGCCGCTGGCGGAAAGCTAGTACATCGAAAATCAATGGACTTCAGCAAGGTACAGGCGTTACCTTGCTGAAGTCCATTGCTTTGTAAAAACAGAAAACTACTATTGGAAATCAGGGGATACAGACAATATTCTATATGGATATTCTAAATGACTTTCTTTCGTTTATGCCATTCGTTCGCTGTTCTGCACAATAACATTATAACATAAAGTATTCTGCCATAAAGGAAGACCAAACAAAGTATCTTCATATAGAATACACTACCAAATTCGCCTTAATTCCATTCTGATCCACAGGACGGAGCGTAAAATATACTCAGTTTTACTATTGAATTAAAATAGAACTTCATGTTTGCCTTTATAGTCTAAGAGGTCGCGACAAAAAGAACTTTCTAAAGATTGATATTTCATTAAGTTGAATACTTCAACGCTTACTATCAATTGAAATAATTTATAAAATCGGTGTCTTAAACCGATATATCCAATAACTTTCCACATTTTAGACTATAATAGACAACAGTTGCGATTTTGTCTAAATCATCTGACAACTAACAACGCCTCATTGAATATGTTGAAATATACAAAAAATAAACAAGCCGTACATATAATATTTAGCATGTGTTCTTTTTAATATAAAACATTATATAAAGTAATAAACAGTAGGTACACCACCACAGGACATCATATACATTGCTCAGATCTCGATTTCAGTTGGCTTGAGCACGTGCTCAAATTGGTATTTTATATAAATCCGAAACAACGTAGGTAGTACAACACCCAGACTTGAGACAATATATAAATTGAATTTTACAAATTACCCGTACTCCAGAGATGTGTACTCATTGTAACCGGTTTGACCTTTGCCACGGAGGTATACATGTACGTAAATATATATATGTCCAAGATTTTTAAAATAAAACGATAGTAATATAAATAAATCATATTAGTCGATTGTACTACGAATGTTGAAAAAGTAATTTTACAATTTTATATAGTACATTAACATTAATTGAAGTCTATAGTAAAAGATACAATCAGTTGAATATCAAAAAATAGAAACGTTTTATTGAGTATTCGCAATTTTACCATATCGCTATTAACTAAATAGAGACATGGCTATTTGTAAACTGTTGAAACACGGTTAAAAAGAGAGGGAAGATTGCAGTAACCCATCAGTTTCTCTTTACTCGTATAATAGTAAAAGGAAGTACGAATAATAGAATCCAATCAATTTCAATATCGAAAGTTATTTAACGTACTGAAATATAATATTAGCATTATATTAAGACATGGGATACCCCTATCTTCCATCTCTTATTAATCGAGTAAATTTTCGAGGCCTGGCTTACGAAGGTACTATAATCTATACTAATATCTAAAGAGGGAAGAATGACTTGTATGTTTGTTTGTTTGCATCGATTAGGTTTGGAAAGTACTGGATTGATTTTAAAAATTATTTCATCTACTGGTAGCTATATCATACGGGTTGACATAGATTATAATTTACGCGTGCGATGTCGCGGGAAAACAACTAGTAATATAAAAACACATTACTCTTTGAGATAAACAAATAACTGTGTAATATTTGAGAAATTCGATCCGTTTCAACCGCAATATGATACGTATTCACATTCAATTAACCGCTTGTGTTATGGGAATCAGAAATAACCGATTCCATCAAAACCATCTTTGACACGACGCTAGGCACGACAAACTACTGGAATTAAAATAACTCTTTATATTATTACCCTTTCCGATATCAATGGATGGAACCAATACTGCAAGGATGCATCTGCAATTGTTTACACTCACCAATCCACACTGGATCTACGTAGGATATGACCCGTGCTTTCTATGCGATTCCGTCCGTAGAGACCTATGCTTCCAGAGATGGTACATTAATAGGCTGATGATTTATTCAAAAATCTTTCTTGCGCAACCATGTCCAGCTTATCATAACCAGCAATGCTATTTTGATATAAAAGCAACCTCGGACTCGACGTCGAGATATGTCCTGTTATAGCAAGAGCTTCAACGAATAGAATTACTAGCGCTATCTTGGCTACCTATATTGACTGACTAATCTAATAACTAATTAATTCAAAATTTATTCAAATTATAAATACAAAAATGTTGCCAAACTCAAGATCGAAAATAATGAAAGTATTATTTTTCTTTTTCCTCAGATACTCAAATGAAAATATTCCAGGTGGCAGCTTTGAGACCAGCCATTTGAACTCTGTTATGGTGAGTTGATTGCTATTTGTTCAGTCTTTGTCACGTTTCTGAATATATTAAATTAAATATAACCTTTTTCGAGTTTGGGACCTAAAAACTCGTAAAAACTGAACTGTTTAAAGAGAAATTAGTTTTTTATTTTATTGACATGGATGTTTTCTGTTTTACGGTAACAGTTACATATCCAAATTGAAGTTATCATATCGATATGACTAACTGTTTTCAGATATCGATATTGGAACATAACTCGCTAACCGTTATTTTTAACTGTCAGTAGTTCGACTGGAAGCTTTTGGCGCTTGCATGTCGTTTTGTTAGGTAATGTTACCTTTAGATAGATAAAGAGGTCGATAATATCAAGTTGATGTTATGGATCTAACAGTCAGTTGCACAAACGCCCTTGAAGGTTTAATGACGCCTTTAAGCCGTAATTAATGTCAAATTTGCATGGGTAATGACGTTTTAAACTATTGAAAAATAAGCATTTTTCATTAAGAATATTTTTCAGTTTAGCAATGTAAATGCAAAATTAATCAAATATAATATATTGATAAAAAATAAAATAAATTCGTGTAACATTTTTAGTTCCTTTTCATTAGCAAGTCTCATGTTTAGTGAATCACACAACATTGAGTCGAACGAACAATGAACATGGTCTGTAATTACTGAAAAGCAATGATAATAAATCATACGACTACAAACTCCCTGTGTATAAGTAGGCAATCTACTGTGACTAAACATGAGACTTGCTAATGAAAAGGAACTAAAAATGTTACACGTATTTATTTTATTTTTTATCAAGTTGTAAGAAAAGAAAGGGCTCAAAGTCGAGGAAATAATATAATAAAGATAATTAAAATATATACAAACCAAAACAGCTGACTTATATGACCGCAAAAGACAAAGGACAGAGAAATAAGAAAAAAGGAGAATAAAATGTCAACAAAAAAATAGTCTTATAAAATATCTCACCGGCCTGCTGGCCAGTTAGTGATAAACTGTTTTGATGCTAATCTGACAGAGCCGTATGATCTATGTTTATTTTTTAGCATTTTTTATTCATAATGAGGTTTGATCCATACTATAGTGTTTCAAAACAAAGGCATAAAAGCGAAGAAAATGTAATAAAAATAAATAAAACAGTGCGTGAGTTATAAACAGTTATGTGTTCCCTGAATTAAGCACGGGTACCTGTGCAAAAGGATCATCTCCTTCCTGTGGACTCTAATTTCCTGCATATTTAAATTGGCTCAAAAACTCCAAAGAAGCATTTAGTCCAACCAACGTTTTAGTATTGATCAAAGAAAATAACTAAAGACAAGGCGTCATAAACTAGATCCTTTTGCCGTAATGAATAAATAAAATTATAACAAAAGAGGATCGATCTCTAATATTTATTTTTGTTATTAAATTATTATCAAGGTTATTATGATGGATGTTATAATAATGCGACCGGAATCGGATATCGCTGGTTATTTGCCTGCAGATAACCTTTTATATTAGGTAATCATGTCAATAGTTTATGTTTGAACCAGCGTTTCTCGGATATTCCTAATGTATAGTAAGTGTAAATAATTAGAACAAACTAGCAGTTAGCAACGGCTCGTCCGCGAGGGCAAAGGGAAATACAGAATAAAAAATGTTCGTACGAATTATACAGGAAAATTTGTTATCAGTGTACAATTTTTCCAATGTTTTAGTATCTTGAATAGAACATATTTACACATAAAAAATGATATGGCAGATAAATTTTACATAAATCTTCTTTTTTCAATATTAAATAAATAACAATTTGAACATTGACCGTACTTGGTTATTATTTCAAATCCACGAGCTATCCCTAATACTGGTCAAGTATCTGGTCGCGTTACCATATTATAGATGATCTTGTTTTTCTTGAAACTTACAGAAAAATACGGCGCTAAAATGAAATTAAAACCTCACTAACCAGCTAGGCATAACAGTCTGCAATCAAGAATTTATCGTCGTATGACTCATGTGATTAGAGGCTTCGAGACTAGCCTTGGAGAGTTTGGTTCACTAAACACGTGGAGTGCAGTTAGTGTGCACTTCACAACACAATCATTCAGTGCGCTAACGAATCGGTAAATGTGATCGGTAAATAATCTATATAAATAAAATATATATAGCTTACTATTTAGATTGCTTAGCTGTATATATTTAGAACATTGTTTACTCCAAAGTATCAACAACATAACACGGTCCTAATTAACATCCCCACTGTTGAGGGCTCAGGCCTTCCCTATGGAAGGAATCGAATATGGAGAATGTATCATGACCCACCACGCGGGCCCAGTGCCATTTGGTGGGTATTTACGACTGCAAATACAGGCGGAACTAATGCCTTAACGCGCCTCCCGAAGCACGGAGGAGCTCGAGATAGTAAATTTTTTAATTACCCATCTTATAACCGGCCATTGCGGAATTTGCTTAACAACCATATCGCAGACCGAGTGCTGCCACTACGCCATCATGCTCAATAACTACCCAACTAACTACCCAATATCAAGTTTATTTTTATTGATAGATAGTAAACGAATTAGTTGTTTTCAAAAATTTTCTTACACCCGCTATTCTTGTCTTCTAAATCGACCGAAAGCATCATAATTACATACAACTATCTACGTATTGTGCAACAAAAAGCCGTTCGCAATATGTTTTTAAATATTCAAAATACCTACGTGATAAACAGATCTTTATTCTAAAACATTTTTTTTTTCTAAAACCGCTGATTTTAAAGTCAGCTCTCGAGTAGGCAGTCTAGCAATTAACAGTTTTCCCTTAATGCGATTTTATTTCGCGCCGTCAATCGAGGAATCCGGAGCAAATAGTTCCCGGAGGAAGGTGTTCTGTCTGACTGCAGTTCCTGTTTGATGTGCACTCAATAGCGAATAAAACGCTTTTTTTATCACCGCAGTTACGACTTAAGGTGTTCAATCTTTTATAAGACAAGGCAAAGTCATAAATGATTAGAAATCACTTCAAAACGTTAATATTAAACTGGCTTTTGTTCGCGACTTCGTGTAGAAATCGAAAATGGTGGTAATAAAAATCCTATTAGAACCTTTTTCGATTTATACGCAGAAGAATTCTTAAAATTAAGAAATTATGCTGCTTGTAGTATGCAGATAGTACTCCGATTACATAATGCGAAGATAAATTGTTCTTTATAATATCTTACGTTAAGTTAATCTTATACAGGTATAATGCCCTCAATATTACGTGAGTGTTCATCGGCGTACATTTTACTTCACTTTCCGACGGATTTCAAAATAATCGAATCAGATATATCACTCATTTAATTAAAACCAGTCCAACTGGCTGCCTGCTTCAGTCCAGACCCTTTTCTAGGTACAGATGAAAAAGAATAAAATAAAATAAGGCGATGAAAATTGGAATTCTTTTGAGTTGCCAACAAAAAGCTAACTGTATCAAACTAAAAGTTATGTTCAGAAAAAACTACAATAACAAAGTAAGTATTTAGGTGTGCTCAATACTTCTATATCTATAAAATAACTAAAGGATAAGACTACAGACACTGACATACGGCATAAGTAATTGGGAACTATGACAATGTTTTTTTGATTTTATTAGTGAATATCTTTGTTATTATGTTATAACGATACCTTATTTTATATTTATTATTTATATATTTAAGTAATCAATATTTAGGTTAACTTTTCGTAATAGCTCGATTTGTTTGTATCATATTTTAATCAAACCTAATAATATAAGTAATTTAGTAAACTAAAGTAGTAAACTAACGGTCAGTTGCACAAACGTCCACTAGGGTTTAATGACCATTTTAAGCTCTAATGAATGGCAAATTTGTATGGGTAAAATCGCTTTAATCTAATGAAAATCTTAATGAACGTTTCTGCAACTGGCTGTAAGAGTAGCTCGGTGGCGTAGTGGATAAGCGCCGCGGCCCGCGATCGTAGCCGTTAAGCAACTTTCGCAAGGGTCGGTCACGGGATAGGTGACCAAAAAATTATTATCGTGAGCTACTACGTGCTTCGGAAGGCACGTTAAGCCGTTGGTCTCGGCTGCATTTGCAGTCGTTCCGCATTGGGCCAGCGTGGAGGGTCGTGGCCCATCCTCCTTAACCATCCATAAGGAATGCCTGAGCCCCTGCAGTGGGGACGTAAAAGGGCTGGTGATGGTGATGAAGTAAACTAAAACAATCAAATTGATGAAATAATATAAGTAATACTATATAAGTAATAGAAAAACATTGTTATATATTATAACTACTAATACAAAGAAGATTTACATATCCATTGACAAAATCAATGATAGCTTTAGAAAGATAGTTACCCTGGACTTCAATTATGCTAATAATAATGACATCTATACATGATAATAAGATAATGAACAAGAATTGAGTTGATAGATTTAATTCCATTTTGCCTCCGGTGTGGGTGTTGTGATGCCTTCGTTGTTTCAGATACTCATTAACACGAGAGCTATAACAATAATCTTGTAATCAGAGCAATGTATGTGTTGTCTAATTACAATGACGTTCGCAGAATTATGACTGGGCCTCTTAATATCTAGGTGGGCACCCTAAGCGTATAGAGATGCCTACAACATATGCTCAGTAAGGTCTAATTGGAAGATGAATGGTTGTAGTATTAGCATTAGCATGACGTATTTGTATCTACCAATTGGTGTTGTACACACGGCTACACGTCCGGTTACCACCAATATGCCAAATTTCTGCAATGGATTTTGACATCTATCGACAACTTCCTAAGATTTAAAATCGAGTGGAGAAATTTGACAGTTTTTTATAGCCTGACGTGCAGTTGAAAACAAGTACAAGAAATAATGTTCAAATAAGTTTTAAAATGAGAAAACTACCTTTCCCTAAGGGGTTAGTCACAGTCAAAACATAAAGGTATGTGTATGTATCCCTTTAACTCACAAATTATATTTTTCTCATAATTATACTATTTTAATAAAGAAAAATTATAAATTTACTAGTTACATTGTAGACAAGGGTAAAGTGGTCCCTAAATATGGACCTGCATATGTATTTTATATTGAAAAGGTCATAAAGTTGTTGGTTTATTATATATTTATTTATTTTATTAATATCAAAGGCAAAAAAAAAGAAGGCGACATAATTTTTAACAAGTTTCGAGTTTTGGTTATCGAAACCAGTAAAATTTGCACTGGTCTATGAAAGAGCAAAAGAGTAAAAATTGACCTAAGATAAGGAAATGAGCAAAAAACCACGAAGTTTAGTTAGTTGTTTTACTTATCGCTTGTCACAAATATAAATAACCTTCATAATGTTCAAATACTCAGACCTCGTAAGCACGCCGCTGGATTTTATTTTACATATAACTTTTAATTGATGGGGCGACTAAAGGCCTGGGTTGCTTAGTGTTTTTATGATGAGGTGGACAGCAAGTATGTATTTAACACTGAGCTAATCTCGACAACATCGTTTGTGATTATTCCACACCCATTAAGTTTTCACGAGGCACGCTCGCATCGCAAGATTTCCCAGGCCAACAATAATAATTTTTGCTCATTCGCTCCCGCGGGCGTCGATCATTTGTTGAACAAACTCTTATAAAAATCGCATTAGTTGTAATTGGTTAGTGGGCTAGCAATATTATACAGATATAAAACGTTAATATATTTTTGTTAAATCAATTAATAAATACACATACATCTCAAGAGAAACAGCTTAAATAATGGAATCTAAAAAACATTTCTAGATTGATCAGATCGGGATTCAACTCGGAAGGTAGGAAATGGATGCGCCAGAACTGGCACGTGTGAGGCATTCGGAAATAGTCACAGCATTCTTGTTCTTTACAGCACATGAAACTTATGCTACTTTCAACGATTTGACGACTTCCGTAGCTGAGTGGTTCACACATTGGTTTCAAGGCATCTTTGAGGTGCCGGGTTTAGATAGGGTTAAATAACTTTTCTATATTGTTTCGGGTCTGTGTGCTTTTTCTTCTTTTATGCCGTCAAGATGTTTATGCGGCCAGCAGTGAGGTTGCGCAAGTAATGCAACCTCCTTTAAAGTACGTAGCGTCCGCGACGACGACGCAGAACAGTAGACCCCCGATAGAACACCAGATATTCCTTTAGTGGTGCACTCGTAGGGAATTCGAAAAATATTTCAGAAAAGAGTAAAGTAAGAAAAATAAAGCAATTAAACGGCTCCAACAAATCCATAAGAAAAACTTGTCTCTTAACACTTGTAATAACGAAGTTTCATACAAACCAAAAACAACCCCTTAAGTGTCAAAATTCGCAAAATCCATCTTAGTAAATATCTACGACCTAATAAGAATCCCCTTGTAAAATTTCGAACTGATAACACTTTGTGGTTTCTGAGATTTCGTGTTGAGTGAACGAGTGAGTTTATATTATTATATATTATATTATAGATAACAAAGAAATGAGTTCAAAACAGTTTTCCAATCACTATCATGGTCTATCTGTATATATATATATATCTACTCAGATAGATCATAATAGTCATTGGGATAAATTTTTTAATAGATTTTTTTGTTATTTAACTTATATTATAAAGGCAAAAGTTTGTTTATACAATTCTATGAGTCAAAGTAAGTAAATAAGTCTCTATTGCACCTAAAATGAAAACTTTAAATCGCCGACTAACTGTAAATCCTTTAAGCTGCCAGCTCTTCAGTGTGTTAATAAAACTGCCATTCTATACGAATCCCACAACTTAGTTACTGGAAAGTGGACGGGAAAAACCACTTGGGCGCTGCACATACGACCAACTTAATGTGAGGAAAATATCACCTTATAGATAAAGGAAAGTAAGTACATACGAAATAGTGTTCCCACGCTATAATATGGAATACTGAAATTCCTTCTCAAAATTGTTCCTAATAGGGAAAAACTTGTAAATCTTCCATTCCATTTCTTCCCCAAAGTATTAACTATTGTTAAAACAACAACTTTTCGTATTATGTTAATATCAATTATGACAAGTGCACTAACCAATCCAAATATAAGTTAAATATTAGTTTTGTGTGAACCGACAACTCCTGTGTAGTACTAGCGCGGCTTTTGTTAATCTGTTCCTGATTGTTTCCCGGTTCTATGACGCGTAGGGTTGACATCGAGTCTTATATACTCTGTAGCAACTCTGTTAGCACAGACTACACCTAATATAGTTTTAATTTTTTCAAACTGCGTTTTCAACTCAAAAAACTAAAACAAAGGAATTAACTTACTATTACTTATTGTGACATCACAATTGACAGAAAACCCAATCTGAAATTAGATTTTCAGTTTTGTATAGACAAAGGTGCTACAGAATTGTTACTACTAATATATATTTAGTTTCATAATAATTACTTGAAAATAAAAAAAATGTATATATAAAACAATATAAAGTAGCATTTTGATTTTGTATAGATATATTAATTAAAAATATATTAAAGTCTCCCCAAGTTTCTGTCAAAACGCGAAAGTGTCAAAAAATACTAAATGACTCTTCGAGTCATTTCCACCAATGTGCGGAGTAATTCACGAGGGAAGTTTCGGTGTATGATTTATTTAGGAAGCACTTGAGTTTTGTGTAAATTAACTCAATAATTAAGGTTGTTAGTAAAAAACCATAAGGATTAGTTCACTAGTCTATTCCTAGGACAAACACAAAGTATTTTGTGAGCGCTGAAAGAAAACTAAAAATTTAACTATTTAATAAAATATTAGTTTTGATAACCCTAGCGACAGCGAAGGCTATCTAAACAGTAGACCGCAGGTCCTCACCGCACTTCACCTGGCCGGTTTCCAATTTAATATTTATGCCTTAATATTATTGTCAAATAGAAATTCGAACAACAATCAACACTAAACCTTCATAGATCTAGAAATAAGGCTATTAGAGAATATAAACATAACATACTCTATTTTATTCTTAATTAATTAATATAAACATACACCCTAATATTTAATATAAATACAAATCGATCCTGGAAAACGCTTATTACAAAAAGTGTACGTTATATTTAATTATAATAAAAATAATGTTATATCATATTCTTAATTTTATCAGTGTAAAAATCTGTAATGTTATTTAATTTTTTAATGACGAATAAGGTTATTATGTTTTCACAACTTTATTATTAACTGTCATTTTAACGAATCAATAGATCCCTATTTTCGAAACAATGATTATACATAAAGATAGATATCGGATACTAAATATATCTATGAATGATATTTATACTTCGTTCATATGACATTTAAAATACCGCTCGCACATATTACAGAGTTTTGATTGATCATATGAGGCACTTAAAACACACAAAACTTATTTATGGCGAAGCAAACATTAATGCTTTTTGAAATGGCCGGGAACGGCAATATGTAACGATTTCCTTATTTGAGTGCATCAAAGAAATGGCGGTGTGATTTTATTTATTCCGAATCGACGACTAACAAGACGCAACTGGATGAACGCAGGATATTCTGTTTACATTCAATCTTGCGGGAAAACATGATTTGAGCGGCAGTCTGGTGACAGTAACATATATATAACTACGTTAGAATTTAAAATATGCTGTCCTGTGACTATATTTACAATTATTTTTTGTAATTATCTAGTGTGTTTTATTAAATGGTTTAATTAACACATTAAAGATGCCTCAATATTCATATTATCTTATAGAAAGAATGTTTCGGGTTCAGATACCCGTTATTCTAACAGAAACCATTCCTTTGCCGAGCGACTGTTCTAAACAATTAAAAAATAAATAAAATACTCGTAAATATCAGTACAGGAATTGTATTATGAATGCATTTGTCGTACATAAATAACTTTGATATTTGCCATCTTTATCTCTGAGCCTCAAACTCGGGATATCCTTTAACTTTTTAGATCCATTTTTCTCTTAAGTCATCATGACTGCTGCCATCAGATAGAATCAGATTTTTTATGATGGATACCCCTTTTTTTGTATTACGACGTAAACACGGCGAAGTGAATTGAATAAAACAAAAATAATGTTATAATAAAAAATATGCATACAGGAATAAAATGTTATCAGTATACAATTTTCTTCCTATGGTAATATCGTTAATAGATATTTCCGAACCAATGTTTTATGTTTATTTTAACACCGACTCTTGGTATATTGACAATAAAACAGCCATCGACCTCTGTATTCAGTAGGTATCATATGTAGCAACTTGTTTATAGACATTTTTTTATCTCGTACCAGGTAAAAAGTAGAGAGAGAAAGCATGAATATAACGACAATATTAATGGTTTTGTGCAGTGACAAAAAAAATCCCGTATATATTCTGTAAAAAAAGGATTTCTATTTTGATATGTCACTTATCGTTTGAAAAATTGCCGTCTTAACAATACAACAGCAAGATAAACACAACATTAGTGGAAATAAAATCCTCTATGTTATCATTCAGTGTTTTAACTTCAACAATTTTCAATAATTTTCTACATTCGAACATTCGCAGAACCGATATCATAGCTAGCTTTTCTAGTATTCCAGTCATTGTGATGCGTGACGCGACTATGTGACCCGGTGGAATAATAACCGCCCGGACGTACGATAAGTTAAAATGTCACGAACGAAACACAGGAGAACGGTCTAATAATGACCCTTATTGGGGTTACAAACTAGCTTTATATAGCACGCACGGACAATACTGTTGCATGTTGAAACTATGGACACGAGGTAGTTAAAGTTACTAAGTAAGTACGTACTAACACTGTTTATCATGAATCCGATAGTGTTTTATTTGAAACATATGTTTAGTGTGCAACTCTACGAAACAAGACGTAAAGCTATGATGGGTTTAGTTTATAATTCACAATGTAATTCCACTTTTAAATTAATGTGTTCTGTCCCGCTCCTGTCCAATATAGAATACCTTATAACGCGACATGTATACTAATATTCTAAAGAGGAAAAATTTGGTTGTTTGATTGTTTGCTTGCATTGAATAGGAAACGTTAGAGCTATTTTAAAATTATATCACCTAAGAAAAAGTACATCATACACTAGTGCCTTAAGCTATAATTTACGCGGGCTAAGTCGCGGGAATCAGCTAGTCTAATAATATACAGTTAAGAATAAGCAATTTTTCAGAAAATCAGCTGCAAGTATAAAAACACCTTTGTTTTCTTAATAGAAAAACTAATTAAATCAAAGATTATACTTAAAACTGAGATAATTTAACTTTATCAACATATCTATGCAAATACACATTTGAGCTGATAATAGAAATCATGATTAATAACTCATAAATAACATACGTAATTATACGTAGTAGCATGAAATTTGCTTACACGCTTGCGTAGAATAATAGCAACTCTTTGGTTTCAGCTGATTACAATTACAGCTAGTTTAATCCAATAAAACTTGGTTTGATTTTCATAATATGTAAACTTCAAGTTAAGCTTAGTTTATTTAAGCAATAGTTTGAGCTATGAGCTGTGCATTGATGATACGAGTGGATCAGTTACCTTTACCTTTTATGTCTATACATAGTGTAAAACAAAATCGCTTCCCGCTGCCTGTACGTCGAGATCTTTTAAACTACACAACGACTTTTAATTCGGTTTTCATCAATATACAGAATAATACTAGAGGGAGGTTTATATGTATAATACAGCAACACGCGGGCAAAGCCGCTGGCCGAAAGCTACAAAAAATAAAACTTGGAAACAGAACTATACACACAAATTTTCACAGTTGCAGATGTCCATCAACCGACTGCTGGACGAATTTATAAGAAATTTTACAATATATTTTCAGGGAAAAAATAGATTACATTCGAATGAAGTCACAGATAAAAGCTCTCTCGTTATCATAAGTATAATACAGCAACACAATCTATGGATCTATAATAACAAGTTCATAATGCACAAAAATATTTAGGATACAAATAAAAGACAGATAAAACAAATTTGCAATGCTCAAAATTCTTTTCGACTTTCACACAAGCGTTTTCGGAAGTAGAAAAGCTACTTAATCGGTCTAAGATAATTATATTACTAAAGTAGAAACTACGGCTTTAAAAAAATTGTCTGAATAAATTCTTGGATATATCTTATATTCTATTTTATATAGGCAAATAGCTTATATGAAAAGATATATAAATAACCTATTATTTATTCCACAAAATCTTCTAAAGTATCTCTACTTTTTTGGATGTATACTGCAGTCATATTCTTGGCGATATAACATTGAGTGTGTAGATTTAAAACTAAAATTAGACCTCAGATTGCATTTGAAATATATATATGTATTCGTTTTGGTTCAGCTATATATAGACTTATCGGGATAGGGATCTCATGCACGTCTGCCGTGGATTCCAATTTTAACGTTTGCAATTTTAACGATTTTTCATCAATAAATTCCTTATTGTCTATTTTTTATTATATGCATATTTGCCATATAAAGACACACAACAAATACACATTAACCTTAGTAGTTTCGTGCACTCCCTGATATTTAAATAAATATTTAAATTTCTTATTTAAAACATCATGAAGAAACAGCATAGTCGTTCTCGACTTCTTTATTGAAATTAAATAAATAAAACAAAATTTAAAAATTGCTTTACTTTATAGACATAGATTTAACATTGATAATAGTCACTCTTATTTAAAAGAAAATGTAAGCGATTTCTACCACTTGACTTAAGTATAAACGAGACTTATCACACCAAGCCTTTTAATTTGATAAATTGGATTTTCTCGTAACCTAAAGTGAAGCCTTTGGGAGTGTCTAGTCAAGGTTAGTATGTAAACGTTAGTCGATAAAAACGCTAATCACTTTACTTTTAGTCTATTGTTTATCCCTAATGACTGTGACCTTCACATATAAGAGGCCAAAACTTTTAACAATATCATAGACTATGCCACGAAATGAATGATTGCATTAAACTCTAATACCAATTCCATTCCTAATACATGTACAGTGTCATTAACAAACAAGGTTTAGCGTTGGAGTAAATTTAGACTGAGACCTGCACTCAGTATTGGTGGAAATTCATATTATTAAACAGAGACTTTACAAAGGTTAACCTAGTACGAGGTTATACAGGAGTAATATTAACTCCTGGAAGGTAGTAGGTTTGCTTATTCTCTGTATATTATGAATTTGGACTATTATTGAAATTGAAATTTTAGCTAACCGCTAAACCTTGTGTATTAATAGTACTGATAGAGTCGAAGGGGTCGACCATCTAATTCAAAATAAAATCAAAAGTTATAGTTCTTAAAAAGATTTATGGTTTTATAAATGAACATCCCCCTAATATATGTACATAGTACAAACGTTGTACCTTGTACCTTCTTAATTTTCACCAATAGTGTTGATAGTACTCGTACTTTATTTAGAGCACTCAACAGTGAAACTTCCTGAAATTTGCTCAAACGTTCGACGAGGTATGTTTGTATATGTATTATTATAATAAAGATTGAATTCAAATATAATAAAACTTTTTTTTACCCTATTCATTGAAATTAATTTTTCACTAAAGCATTGTGGCATAAATCAATTTAGGCAATCAAAAGGTATTTTGAAAACTGATATTAGTCAAACCCGTTATATTAAAACATGTTGTAAAGTTAGGATTCTGGATTAAGGATAACATATTAATGTTTAATGCTTTATGACTATAGTTTTTGTTATTCGAGTCAAATTATTACCATATCGCTAGAATGATACATGAGCAAAACTCAAAAGGAAAGACACATTGATATATTCATATTAATCTTAAATAAAAGTGCTTTTAAAATCCACCATTGCCAGGTACCCCGAGATGGGACTCCTAAAAACATCTAGGATTAATATTTAAAAAAAAAAATAACATTTTTATTTGAATAAAGTTTTGAAATTAGAATTCATAACCAAAAAGAAGAATATTTTGACTTTGAAAGCATTTTGATTTAAATTATTGTCCTAGGTTACATTGCAGTTCAAAAGTTTTACACTGCTATTGAAATACATGCACTTACGGTTGAATACATTAACAAATGCGGGTACGGTATATTTACGGATAATTTCGAAACGCTTTTAACTGGAAGAAATAAAAATCAAATAACTTTTAAAAAGTCCTTGTTGAAATTATCTCTGCTCATAACTGTAGTGTAGTAAATTCATGAGCATTCTAAATACTCTCCAAGGCAAAACAAATAGGTGAAATATATTATATTAAAGGTCGATAGTGGGTTTATTCTGCAGTTGCGAAACTTAAACGAATTTCGTAGAGCCATGTTTGGATGGGTGACCAAAATGTTGTTACCTATATGTCAATGCTGTATACCGATTGTAACAAGTTTCCACTATTCCGAACTGGACTCACATGGTGGGTTCCTCTTATGGTCCATTCCTCTTATTATCATTAAATCCATAGGAAATGCCTTAATAGATGATAAAACATCAAACATATTATCGTCTATTATAAGCATAGGCCCATGTAGGCGATAATTTTAGAAATAAAAAGACTAACTAATAACTAATTCTAATGGAATCGAAGTCGCTTGTAAATTAGCAATGAAAAGACAAACATACAAACATTAATTTAAGTTATACTATCGATAATTATTTCGTAGGTAGTTTTATATCACTGTGATTGCCAACATTATTTGACAATAATTATGGCAACATTAAATTATTTTGCAATAATACAAATTACATATCGTTTCAATAATGCTAACTACCACACACAACAAAGCTCCAATAGATGTGCACTATCCAAGGTGTTATGAATCTCCAAGTGCATTGTTGGATTTCCACATATCAGCCGCAATCTATTACGACCAATTCGATCTTGTCTTCCTGTTTCAGCACAATAGAATTCCCGACAATTTTGCTTAGATTGGGCTAGATAGTAGAGAATTAGGTATATGGACAGATTCTTATTGTGGCCAAACTTATATTTTATCCTATACTAAAATATACATTCGCATATATTGTGAAGTCTTTTCGTCTATCCTGCTCTAACTTATATAGTTTAATGTCAGTAGGACACAGTACGGTATAGATATCAAAAGTTGGTTTTAAGAATACAATCCCGTTTTATAATTAATACATTTTAGTCGCCCAAGCGATGGTCCACTATTGCTAATAGTTTCAATGAAAGGACCATAACATTAGCCTTTAAAATATTGATAGACAAAAATAGTTATCCATTTCTATGGGGTAACGCTTGGCAAGCAGGTTGGCGATCGCAGTGGGCCAAAGATCTTAGAAAACCTTTCTCCTGATGACTGTGTTCGCTTAGTCGCCTTGTACGAAACCCACAGGTTGACAAGAGGTGGTCATACTCTAGGCCGGCTCACACACGGTGAAGTGAAGTAGCAGTGGGTGGGACACATAGCGAGAAGAACTGATGGCCGTTGGGGCGGAAGAGTTCTCGAATGGCCACCACGTACCGCATGTGCATGAAGTTTTACGCTCAATGGGTAGGCCTCCCAGCAGGTGGACCGACGATCTTATAAACGTTGCGGGAAGCCGCAGGACCAATCGTCGTGAAAATTACACTCAGCAGTAGGCGTCTTACGGCTGATGATGAGACAAAAATAGAAACCCCGAGATCTTTAATTATATATTACATCTGAACAAGAATACAATATACATAATTATGACGTTATAGTAATAGAATTAAAATATTAAACTAAACTTTAACTAACATCCTCACAACAAGTTGCTTCAGTTGATATATCAACACGACACATTCAAATTAATTCGGTCTTTATATACGCAACTCAATCAGTCCAATTTATTATGAATGACGGCGGAACGGACTGATAATAGTTCAATTTTTATTTTTGAAGTACGACACCCTACGAAGATAAAAAAAATAATAATAATGAGTTGTTACACAGGTCAGTATAACGACTTCGTTCTATTTGCGGTCGTCGCACGTGCGTTCTTAATGTATCCGACGAAAAAGGTCGGAGTTCGACAAAAAGCTTCATTACCGTTAAATTCTACTGTTCTCGAACATGCTCCAGGAGGTTTTTGCTTCACGGGACATATGGATCTTCACCAATAGACAGAGGCGGATTATTCTATAAGCAAACGTGCTCAGGAGAGCAAAGTGCAAAGGCGCAAAAGACGAAAGAGACCTTAACTCTCGACCTATATTGTAAATATTGCTACTTTAGGTACGTGTATAAACAACCTTTTATTATAGTGTCCAATTCCCAAAATATTCAATCCCCGAAATGTCGAGTTCAGTATCATGATGGGTATGTTCCATATACAGATAAACAAAATTTAGCAAGGTTGTTAATGTATCCTATTTAGGAGATTGAATATTTCGGAAATGTAAATTTGGGAAATGGACATTTTGAAACTTTTAGATATTTTAGGACTTGGACATTCTTAACCGAAAGGTACATAATTATTATTAGAGACTTCTTATTTTTTTACTCTACCTCTATTTATTTATGTTATGTTATTACTATTATTCACTTATAAGTATACATTTATATTTCAACCGCTGTGCACAACTGCTTATAGGTAAACAAGCATGTACTAAGTTAATGCAGCTTTCATTTAAGTATCTTAAAGTTAAAAAGTACAGTTATGAGTTGAACGCCAAAACGACTCTTTGTTGCATCATAATGTGATATTAACTTACCCTAGATTCTAGTGAAAAACAAAATACGGCGGTTGTTTCGAACGTACATACGACGCTGGTGAAGCCGCTGGCGGAAAGCTAGTTAAAACTAATACAATATTTATTTTATAAATAACAATAAGTACCCTGTTTTCAGCAACTTTGCTTTCTTTACTTTTAACATGTATATGAGTTATCACTGCGCGGGGCGCCGATGAAACATAATCCCTCATGATCCACCACTGACCACAGGGTGGTGTAGTTTTTACTATATTATGACATGACTTCGCGTATCGTCCCTTTGACTTTACATAGATATTATAAACGCTCTATTATGGCTCAGACAAGCAATATTCATCTCCAATGAGCCGTCACGTCTTAACCAGTCGCGCATATTAATATAAATATTATAAATAGAAAAGATTTGATTTTTATTTGCATCGAATCGACGTAAGATATGTATATAAAACTATATCACCCGCGTATGATGCAGCTTACCGTCGGTGAAAGGATTTTCAAAAATAATGTTAGAAACTTTACCTCGAGATGTATCAGTTGTCAATTTGTATTTATATAACATAACAGAATATCAAACACGTTTCTGAAACGGAATACATATTTCATCAACTTGATAGTTTAAGATTATACGAAACATGTATGACACGTAATGTAATGAAACTCAATTATAGTATTTCGAAGTTTATGTTTAAGTGAAAATAAGGTTTAAAATGCTTTACGTCGGAACGTAAGACGCTTCCGTCGATAAAAGTGCATGAAGTTTTACGAGCGTCACCGTGTTCAACCATTTCACAAGACGACGTATAATAAGATACGGGAAAATATAAAGATAATATTTCAAAATGTTATTTAGATGTCAATAAAGGAGCCTATGAAAATAATTACAGCTCAGTTCGAACTTGGAATTTGCCTTGAGTTTGTCTATAGAATACTCAACACTGATAACCGTTAGCAGCATGCGTACTCTTAAATGCAATGAAATGAAAATATCTTTATTCAAGTAGGCTTATTACAAGCACTTTTGAATCGTACAAAAAAATTTTTTTCCCCTACCACTTCTTCAGAATGTCTTTTAGCTGACAAGAAGAACAAGCGAAAGAAACTTACCAGCTCTTTATCATAAGTAATGACATTTACATAAATCATGTCATTACCAAAATAATATGTATTATCACAATAATACATACAACTTTCAAAGTCTGTAGGACATAGGTTAGACATATAATTATAATATAAAATACAAAACAAATCACGATCGATCGACATTGCAATTGTGACGTTAGGTACCTTTTATTTGGTACAATAGCGCAAATTAGCTCAATATTGCGTGGTTCTTGAATGAACTAATTGACATTGAATAGGTGTGAGTCTATATTTCAATAGTACGAGCTAAGATTAGATGAAATTAGAGATCGGATTGGATTGAAATTGACATTGAGATAAGTTAAGAGTAAGCCTTCGGGTATTAGCATTGAGCACAAATGTCTCATGTTTGTATTGGTAATAATAGTTCTTTTTTATAGAAGTAGGTGGCGCTGTTTCAGTACAAAAAATGATGTTCGTACCATCAGGGTTGTTGCTTAGATATGTGGATTTACTGTATCAGTACTGTAATAGCAGTAGTAGCTCGGTGGCGTAGTAGTTAAGCAACTTTCGCAAGGGTCGGTCACGGGATGGGTGACCAAAAAATTATTATCTCAAGCTACTCCGTGCTTCGGTAGGCACGCTAAGCCGTTGGTCCCGGCTGCATTTGCAGTCGTTAATACCCTCCAATCTGCATTGGGCCAGCGTGGAGGGTCATGGCCCAGGAAGGCCTAAACCCCCTGCAGTGGGGACGTAAAAGAGCTGGTGATGATGATGACTGTATCAGCGGATGCTGATACTGATATTTCCAGTATGGCAGCTAAACGTCTACATTCGCCGTTTGGTAGGTTTATAAAAAATATGCTTTAGGGTCGTTAGCCATAACCACAACAGTAGTACCGCTACGGATATGTAGATCGTAGTAACATCCGTAGTCGTAGTAGTAGTGCTACGCGACTACAGTCTCTTCCTTCCTACGAATAAGCTTGCGGTGCCTCGTATTAAGAAAGTTACGCGGAAAAATTTAATAAGTTTTTTTTTTATTATTTACTCGTAAACTATTACAAAAAGTGAAACAATATATTTTCCATAAAAATATAATTACACCAGAAATAGACAAAATTGGGAATTATATGGTAACTTTGTCTTTTTCATATAGAAAAATCTTTATAAATTCACGTTTTGGCTGTAACAAAACCTTTAGAAATAACAAGTTATTTTCTCATTTCTGTTAAAAGTTTATGAATTTGCGTGTTGCGTGAAGCGCTCTCTTAAGGCACCGGAATACTATATCCGTCAACTCTACATCTAATTCGCTTGCGCAATGCGCTTATATCTCATTGGCGCAAAATCCATACCGTACGCCGTCGCCTTAATAAGCAATCAAATCACGCGTCATTGGAATTCGCCTTAACCATTTTAATGTTTCAAAGCTCTCCGCAATTTTAAGTATTCGCCCTTCTAAAAAAATGTAATCATAAATACATCCGTCGATTAAATTTATAAATAAATCGTAAAAAGAAGGGCGGCATTGCCTTTAGAAGTATAACGTCACAGGTTTGAAGACTATAAAATAAAATATCTCAACAATTTATTCGGCACATATTTTTAAACGTTTGCTAAAATATTTCTCGTTGAGCCGTAAATAAACATTTAGCGATGCAGCAATTTCATGAAAAAATACCAATTTCATATAAAAACATTTTTTTTTAATTCATCGTCTTTATATTAACAAAATCTTAAGAAAGTATATGCTTTCTTGTGGATACAAGGCATTAAGTAGGCATGTAGTTAGGTATATTGTTTCCTACCAAACAAATGTTGATATAAGCACGGTACATACAATTTACGCCTCATCTACTTTCATTACTCTTTTCATACATACTTGCCAATTTGTATGACTCCTGACATCACCTTCTAACAGCACGCGATTGATTAAGCAAGAAATCTATATACTTGTAAGTAGTACACGAAGTACAAAACGAACTGTTTTGTTTTTTCTACTAATTTTCACAGATAATTACGAGTGAATTGCCTTGCTCTTTGTTGTCAATGCTGTTCGCACATACCCATCTAAACTTTTTAATATATCATTGGTCAGATATTATATCCCTATGTCATTTCGAAACTCACTTTACTTACGATACGTTAATACCAATTCAAGTTTAAACGGATGTCGCTTTCGGAATAAATTCGTAAAACTGAGTTCGGATTCGGACAACTGAGGAAATTCGGATTCGGATATTTGCGTAATCGCTGTGCTGTACCGCTACTTCGCCAGGACGTAACTAATATATTTAAAAACTTTACTCTAGAAGGACAACAATCACAAAAAAAAACAGTTAATTTAATGCTGTCAGGATATACTAAGAAGGTCAGGTCAATATAACAAAGAAATAAATAAATCAAAAATATATCGTGTCAAAAAGACCGAGGTCCTAGTAAATTTTAGAAAATATAAAATTTCAAAGTTACCTGTACAAGAGTCGCGTCGGCACTGACGGTGTAGACGCCGCGGCAGTCTGGTGCCTCCTCTGGCTTATCGGTAGCCGGCGAGCGTCGCCAGCAAGCCGCACAAACCGCCACCAATACACCACACAGCGTTGCACTTCACAAATAAAATAACAAATATTTACAATTCATATTAATTACGAAACAGAATTCTTCAATTGACTAACTATAAAACAAAACAAGTTTTTTGTTCTTGTATCATTAATAATCTTGTATATTCACAGCGTTCTATTCATGGTATATTGTCTGCCGAATAAGTTACTATTATTGAAGTTGCTTTTGCAGGACATGTCTACATGTCTCGGTCTTTTGTCAATCTTTCTTGTGACTGTGATATACATGTCGAGATTATCTTCCTTATCATTATTACAGTAATCATAGACCTAAGTACAGAACGGTATAACTTTCGAAAATATTAGCCTCAGCCTAATTCGGACCACAACTAAGTAATATTATAATATTGTTTTAATGTATTCCAAAAACCACCCAAAAAGTATAGTATTATTAGAATTAACGGTCACTGATCAAAGTCAATGTCAAAGTCAAAGTCAAAATAATCTTTATTCAAATAGACTTCTTACGTTGGACGTCTTTTGGCTGATAAGAAGAACGAGCAAGAAACTCACCAGCTCTAATAAGAGTAATGACATTTACAAAAACCATGTCATTACCAGATCAATACATTATAAACAGAGATTAAAAAAAACTATGGTCTTATAATAATAACATAATCATTTAATAATAATTGATCTAATTGTGGAATACAATAAAATAAATAAATAATAATCCAATTCGTGGTAGTGGTAAGTATACAGTTGTCAAATTTTATTAGATACTAAGTTTCCGCCAGCGGCTTCACCCGCGTGAACCCTAGGGAACTGTAGGAAGCCCATTTGTTAATCCAAGTTTTTAAACTTATTAAGTAATTATTTCAAATCACTACACGGTTGAAGAATAAAGAATTTGAATCGTAATTACAATGACAAATTGATTAGTTATCAATTATTACTGTGGTAACGTGTTAATTACCTATATCCCTTCCACTCCCATTTTCATCCCTTTAATAACTGTTTTTCAGGATAAAATATAGCCAGTCCAGTAGCTTCGGAGCCTGAACGATGCAAAGAAACAATCAAATCTTTATTCTTTAAATATTAGTATAGACCAATACCACATAGTATCACGGTATGGATAGCTACCTTGGTATTATGGTACCTATCACGATGTTAGCCCTAAGTTCGGAAAAGCGTTGCTATTTAGATATTTATATTCAGCAAACTCTCAATTCTCTCAAATTGAGCAATGTATGCACTTTACCAGGGCAACAGAAAAACCGAAGATATAATAAGGTAACTAGACGTTTGATAACAGAATTTCATTTCCCGTGGGAGTTTTGGAAAATAATTTCTTAACAGATATCGAGTTCTTATACGGAACTCGCATTCTAAATTTAAATTTCTCGTGGTATAAATATTGAGCTTCTTTTTGAAACATTGAATTGGTAATCTTATCAATTACTAGCTGTTTCCCGGGACTTCGCCCACGTAAATTATATTCTATATCACCTGCGTATATGAAGCTTCTCGTAGGTGAAAGAATTCTCATGATCGGATCAGTATTTTCGAGGATCAGGATGATCCTGATGATCCTGATACTCGTAGGGGATGCTCTACACACATATAAAATAAACGACCTCCGTAGCAGAGTGGTTCGCACACCGGTTTCAAGTTGTCGCCATCTCTGAGGTCCCAGTTTCGATTCCCGGTCGGGATATTCTGCAGAAGTGCCAACGCGGGCTATTTGTGAATACAATTACTTATTTATATCCAAAATCCATCACGTGTAATAGCTATTCTCATCACGTGTAAATGACATAATACGGAACGCCGTTTACTCACAATTTACCAATTTTTCCTATAAAATATGTGGTTAATTAAAACAAGAAATTGAATTGAATTTTGGAGGTAGCTTTGTGATTTGTGATGCGAGAAAAATACTCATATTTCTGTATACAAAACCATTTAAAAGATAGCGATTTTGTTGTGAGCACCCTCTTAAAATAACAACCCTTGAACGTACTCTATGTATGTACCGAAGTGTTGTATGTTTAATTTGATTTTAATCTCGAGGGCGCTAAAAGATATTTTCAGACCTTTTCAGTAGCATAACTCGTTTGCCACGCTATAAAAAATAATTACCTCTTAACAATATAATAATATATCAGTCCGAAATTAACTGAATGCTTAAATGGTAAATTAACTAATAATTAAAATTTTATGAATTATTTAGTTTATTTATTTACTTATTTAGTTTTAAATATTGCTAGTCATCAGTGCGCCCTATTTTCCCAAAAAAAGGGCGTCACAATGCTAAGCTAGATGTATCACGCCATTATAAATAAGGAGTTATAATAGTAATTAGTTCTTAAGTTTTTTTTTAATTACCTAATGGCGAATTATACTGTTTCATTTAATATTTCAAAAAAATATGTAATTGGAAGATCCCATCAGGGATTCATCGGTAAAAAGTCGACCTTAGATTGATAAAGTTGGTCACCCCTGCTCTATATTAATAAATGTGTCACCTTGTAGCTTTTAAAGGGAGGTTTTGCAATAATCATAATAGACCGTGGTAATAGTTCCTTCTCGTTTTCTCTTGTCTTACGCCCAGCCTTAAATTCTCCTTAATATACTCATTTGCAGGATTTAATAGCATTCCTATTACGAAAAGCGTTTCAGTGCATTAATCAAAGCACATGTTAACAGCACGATTAGGTAGATTCGCTAGTCTTAATGTTAGAAGTCACCTACCTCCGCTGAGTGAAATTGCAAATGAGTTAACCTGCGTCGAGATTAGAGAGGGGTGCGATAGGTGCGATTAAATAATTAGCTACCGTTATCTGTTAGCTACATCGTTGCAATTATCTATTTAGTTAGCGCTGATAACTATAGACGATAACGTTTGTTTTTTTTTAATCTTGTGGAAGCTCGCCTTAATTGAAATAGGCGCGAATAGACTGTTCGATTTTTAAATTGTCGTCCCCTTTTATCGGATCTTTGTAAACTAGCAGCGCGCTGTAATCTCGCTCTTTTCCCAAGCTTACATGCAAATGGATCCTTCTAAACACACACGGTACGATTCTTATCTGCGTTATGGCCATTTACGCGGCAATAAAAGTAATTTCGACCAAGCTTTAGCTGTTACGGGCGATTGTGATAATTTCTGATTTAAAATTTAAAAAGCAAGTTTATGTAGTATCTAAGCTTATTTTAATATCTTTGCTTAATTTTTATTATCATGAATTTATATTTATTATTTTTTTTTACTAATGAATAAGAAAGACATAACACTTTAATTTGCATCATTCCAAATTGTGGCTTAGAAAACGGTTCGGATACCATGCTGGACTCGAACTTATGTCCTTTCTCTATGCGGACGAGTGCGCTTCCAAATAAGCCAAGAACTTATCAGTTGCGCTACAAGTTATACCACTAGTGTGTAGGTCTCATCTCAATTTTATACATATTTATAAAGATAGATCTTCAATTAACTTTTTAATAATAAAAAATACCTTTATGTTATCAATTTAGGCAGGCAATTCACTGTTTATAATACATAACCGACTAAATTCCATTCAAAATTACTTCACGTTTTATTAATCTTAAACGCTTACTGCGCTCTTGGTTTCGACCCGATTTCGATCCCTTTCCTCAGTACACCGCAAGTCGTTTGTACCCCCAAGTGACTCGGAATTGGTATCACATGTCAAATAAGCGGACACTAGCGATCACTAAAATTGAATCCAGCCCGAGCTACTCCAGAAGACAAGAGTTCGGGGACTTCTGAACTGTGGATATGCCAGCTTCATACATATTGAAATATAACAATTTTGTTTCGTTGCCGAGTGTCATATCTGAGGGCCCGGGTACATTTTCCAGTCGGGGCAATGTAAAAAATTAACTTGTCTATATTGTCTCGAGTCTGGCTATTGTGGTATCCTCATTGTATCAGATACTCCATAATACGAGGGCTTTTTTAGCTCATCATCTTGGAAGCCGGGCAATGTATGCGATGTTGTATAATATTGATTAAATTATGTAATTATTACTTTTATTTCACTGACTAATATAGTCTACAGATATGTACATTGAATTAAGAAAAAGCTTTTAAATAATTTAGTTTCCAATTAAACCTTAAACGCGTTTAACCTTTTTAAATGTTTTTTTCGCGTGCTCCATATCGATAAGCTTAATCGCCAGTTAAATCGTTATCACACGATAGGCCCAACCAATTATAGTACTGTTACATAAAAATATGGTAATGTAATAAAATTTGAAAATGGAAACTTTGCACTTTTATAGTGGCACAAAAAAGGAACCTAATTGTTAATACAGCTTGAGAATTATGAGTATACCAAACTTCATCGAAATCCATTCAGTAGATTTTGCGTGAAAGAGTAACAAATACCTATCCTCACAAAATTTCGCGTTTTCAATATTAGTAGCATTCATATTTATTTACTTACCAGCAACGTATGCGGAGTGAAGATATTTATGCATTTTAGGGTACGTTCATTACAGCATTGGAACACATATTTAAAGTTTATTTCGTATCTATGCTCTAGGACTAAGTTATATGTGTGGAACAACTCCGATCTCTGACATTTGTAATTGTTACACTAAACTTAGAAGCTTGGAAGACACTGAGCAAGAATAGATGCCCTTGGAACTTCGACGAGAACAGAACTTCAAGTTTATTTTATTGAAATCTTGGGTTATTCTTGCTGACCAGTGAGTGGCTCAAATTGCTGAATAAATAATAACTGTTATTCTTTTGAAATAAAATAAAACATATTGTAAACACATCGCAACAGTTTATGTGTTTGCCTGTTTATCAGAAAATGATTAGGCCATTTCTCAAGTAGTAACTTCTCTCGGCTTGAGTTGATGTTTTTAAACCTATAGACGAAAATTTTAATGAAAAAAGAAGTTACTATTAACAGTTCTTACTTCATTCAAAATTATTTGTAAAAATATTTACTTAAGTAATTACTTTGACTCGACTATAGAACACGGAACTTATAAAAAATCCGAAACATCTAAACTAAAATGAATTAAATGTAAACGCGTTAAATTCGTTTAAAGTAATTTTATTTAATGAGTGGTGCGCGTGAAAACGTAAGAAACCAGAATAAATAAGATCAGTTTGACTTGGTGCGACTCGGAGTAATCGTAATTGTGCACTCTATATGTTGATCGACTCAGCAATTTTGATATTCTATATAAAAATCATTCTCGAACTCGACGTCGAAGACAGCGCTGTCACAGCATAGAAGTACAATTATATAAAATATTTTACACTTTAAACTTTGAAGTAGGTTTTATTTGATACGATAATAGCATCACTACGCTATCATAGGATAGTGTCGAGTTTTAATCCGATTTATTTTCAGAATAACACTACAGAAATTCAGTATACACTTATAGTTCTGCACAGTATTATTCCAAATTGAACATGATCGTCGCCACAAAATGAAGGACGCATATTTTTTTTAAATAACCTCACCATAGTTATATGTCAAATAAAAAGGCTTGACTACTTTTTGCTAATTTAATTCTTCTGTATATTCTAGTAAGAACTTAATTGAAAAGTCGAGGACAAAGATTCTCAGAGTACATTTAATTTTAAGAAGGCCGCGCGCACCTGCGCTTTGGCCTAAATTATTTAACAGTGAATCCTCTTACCCTTTACCCAGAAATGTTATGTTTAATCTCGGCAATAAATCTCGAAGGAAACCCAAGAGAAAAATTTACTCATCTATAAAACTGGTCGTATGTGACCAATGTAGTTATTGGTGGCTCGCCGGCCATCACGCTTGTCTTGTTATCATCGTAAAAATGTTACGAGCTCTTCTCTGAGGGTATATGATTTACCTGCCTCTGACTTGTGCTCCCAAATCGGATCTAACTTTTATGACGCCGACCATTAGACAGTCTAGAATGATGAAGAAATAAATTAATCTAAGGTTCCGATTATTGGCTCTCTGAACCTGATCAAGTTTCATTTGTTCATCAAAGTTCAAAACCTGGAAATTCATGACAAATAATACTTAGTAAAAAATTTTTGTTGTGTTATTGTATAAGTGTTATTCGTAAAAAAAGCTTTTAAATAATGAAAGTTTGATATAATTCTTAATCAAATACCGCGGTACATTAAAAATCGCGGTTTATTATTATGTTCGAATGTAAGAAAGTTTGAAAGAGTAACTTTGAAAATAGTTTTTTAGTACCAACCTTACGAAAAATATATTGACTGTATAGTGTGGCGCTTCTGTTTGCGCGACCCCGGATTGCGTGTGATTATAATAATGCCTCGAATGGGAAACGGCTGCTACGGCCGCTAGTCTCTGAGAGCTGCCCATGGCCCAGCCGAGTGGGCTGCGCTGGGCACCGACGCCACCCACGCCTCCCACCAGCCACAAGAAGCGCCAGTGAGCCACAGCCGCACAGCGCAGCGCCGCCTGCGCGACTGCCGCGGCAATAGCCGGCTTCTTTTTTCAAAATTGAAATCTTTTTTCTTTATAATCTCAAAATGGTTTCATTTATACTCCTTTCGGCCAATACCCTAAATACCATTTGGCGCATTGCTTCTGTATTTACAGACGTTCATCTGAAACAATACAATCCTGACTATAAACACTCTCCGTCTATTTTCGGCATATTATCAAATTATATATTCAGGAACTTTGCCGAGTTAAGCTTAATTGGATTCAGAAAACATTCTGTTTCCAATAACGAATTGTACTTATTCCAATGGTGAAATGGTGCGTGATCTAACTGCGAACACCGTTCAAAATAGCGTCAGAAAGAACAACAATAATTCTAATTAAGGGAACACTTAGAAATTCTGCACTGCAAAAGAATTTAAGTGGGCTTTTCGGAATAATACATTCAAATGACTCAAAGTTTGCTAAATGATCAAATAATATAACTTGGCTCTAATTAAGCATTGTCATTACTTATTTATATAAATAGTATTATAACCAATATGTCTTGTCAATCTCGTTGCAATACTACATAATTTGGTCACAAGACATTATGAAATAGCTTCACAATTAATTTGCTGACGTAAATTATGACGTGTTGCGGTCGCAGGACTACGGACAGGGAAATTATTAACGATGCTATCTAGGTAACGAAATTATTACCGTACTAACTTTGCATAATTTAATTTAAGCCCTATTGCTTCTTACTCAAAAGTTACTAGTAACTAATGACAGTACGTGCTTAGGGTTTAAATTTTAATTTTAATGTTCATTTTACTTTTCAGTCAACATAAATTCTAATTGCTTAGAGAATGTCTTTTATATCAGAACGGTAGAATTTTAATATCCTCTTAAATAATCCAAAGATCCAAATTGTCGAGCCTCCACGGGATTATTTCCTAGTAAGCAGAGACAATGTAAACATAATAATTACTCTCACGCTCAAGATAAAAGGGTTTCCGTGATCGATGTTCTGAGCGCGAAATTAAGGGTGTCGTAGTTAACGCCCGTAAATAATTCCTGTCCGGGTTGTATATACTGGGAGCATCCTTACGTGCCATTAACTCGTCCATTGTCTATCTTTCAAGCAGTCTATGATTTGGCATGTATGAGGCCTTATTTTAAATTTCGAATCCATGTGAGTTTTTAAATTGACATTCTGCAATTCGTTCGATTGTGTTGTCCGTGGGAGCAGAATTTTAACCAGGTACAAGAGTTCACATTCACTTAGTAAATTCGTAAATGGAACAAAATTCGCAAGAACTGCATCTGGAATTTTTACTTGGAAGTCGTGAAAGAGGCACTTAAAGTATGAGATGACGTAAAGGATGACATTTCATAAATTTCCACATCAGCTAGACGGTTACTTCGCAAGTCGTACTCAAATCAATAAGATGTTAAAAAAGGCGGGAAACGTTCAAAAAGGTGAGCGCTATTTTCTATACAACGACTACATAGTAAAGTTTATTTATTTAATTTAGTATTTTATAATGTTTAATATATTCTGATAAATTGGTGAGTCTCAATACATTTTTAGTTATTGCAATAAACTGACCTTATGATCCTAGATGCTTGGCTACGTGGGGTTTTTTATTACATTTGTAGCAATTCTATATCATGAACAAAACTGAATTTAATTCTTTGGAACTGTGTATTTAATTCTAAGTAAATAACTGTAAATAACTCTAAGTATTTATATTTCTTTGGACACATGTGACTACGGAATTACGTGAAACAAAGTCAAATAATTTAATTATATTGTTATGAGGACTATAATGTCCGATTGAAAATAATAAATAAATAACATTTCTGCTGCTCTTAATAGACGAAAATAAAATAAGTATAATATATTTATTATCCGGTACCAAATTAAACAAGATTAATATTTATATAATTAAATCTATACTTGTATTATAAAGAGATAAAGCTCCTAAATCTATTTGTTTGTAGGGGGTAATCTTTGAAAAATTATTTCACCTACGGGATACTACATCACTAAATTGTAGAATTAAAATTTGTTTCAATTAGTTTTCATCACTCGGGCTTTAAATAACGGTGGGCTTTCTGTGACACTTCCATGTCTTTCAATTCCAGTAGAAACCGGGTGAGTTCATGATAACTATGAAAGAAGCCATATTGTCGGTTAATAATGGATCAAAAACTGTTCTATTGATATTTCCTTAAAAACAACTGTAAATTATATTACAAATTGATTGTGTATAATATATATTATACAGGAAAAAATGTTATGCATGCACTTTTTTCGTATGGATTAATTATTAAAGCTTACAGTTAAGCTCATTAACGCCCACCGATCCACACTAGGCCCGCATGGTGGACAGGCCGATGATGATAATGACTAATCATTCTCGCAATAATGCCTTAAAGCATTGATTTATTCATCTTAGTATTTAAAAAATGAAAAATAATATTTTCCCCACTATAGCTGCTGCAATCATAACTTATCAAAATTTAATCAAAGTTTCTTAAATTTAATTAGTTTGGTATTGAAAACGAATATATTAAATTATTATGCCCATTGACTAAATAAATATTAATTTAATACGTATCCAACTTTTTTTATCGATACATAAGTCAACTAAAACGTACCTCATAAATTTCAAATTGAGAACACTTTAATAAAAAAAATAATGACGAAAATAGTTTTTATAATAATGTTCCGTAACACAGCACTGCACTTTCGAACGCGCGGAAACTTTCACGGGGGCGTGGAACGCGTGTTCCGACCCCGGAACCTCGCGACAGAGTGATCGAATTCACCCGCCTTAGGGGTGGGCCAATGTTTCGTGTGATATTGGAACAAATACGCAACGTTGCAAGTTGTTGGACGGCGCGGTGAGAAATAAGCCGTTTATATTAAACCTAAATTTAGTTCGGGTTAATAGGAGAATTTCTCCAGCACCAGCGCCAGCACTAGAGTAGTAGACAGTTTTTTATAAACGTTAAACGTCATTAAAGAGTACCTAAAGTACCACTAGTCATTTTATATTTAATATCATTTCTATATATTTGGTGTTAGAAGAAAGATAATCGTGGATTTTCAAAAGACAAAGTGTTCGAGAAAGTTTGCACAAAAGGAATATGCTAGTACTGAAATCTTACCTTACATAATAATCAAAAAAAATATCTGACATATGGAGCTTTTAATACAAATAAGTTTTATCGTTAAGAAAACGCTATATTTATTTAATACGGACTGGAAATTGACCAAATAAATGAAAAAAGTTTACTATTGTACTCGGGCGGACGGTAATATCCTTATCAAATGTTGGCCCAACATTGTTGGAGTTATTGGTGTAAACATCAGCCCGCTCCTGTCACTCCCTCGAGCGTGTTCGGCCCGTCACGCCGCCGCGGCCAGGTACGTGAAGGCTATTGTTTCGCGTGACGTCACTACTGTCACGCAATATCGTGCGCTTTAACACTTTCGTTGCTTACCGTGTTTTTTAGTGTATTTAATCATTCATAGTTTTTTAACGCATGTACAATTGCCGTAAGATATCTTTTTATAGACGATGATACCCAGGTTGTCTTAGTATTAGAATATCTAGTAGAGTTTGTAGATATTTTAATATAAACAGAAAATTCAAACACTAACAATTAAAGGTAGACATTATTTTATACTAAAAGTGATCATACTGTTTTAACTTCAAATCAACTTTCTCACTCCTGTGCAACACTAATAGCTAATTAAGTCATTTAGTCATCAAAAATAATATAATAACAATAAATTTATTCCCAAAAAGATCAGAAGTAATAAATTTTACCAGCCTTCCGCCAGCGATTTTACTCGCCCGGTCCTGTATTGTACATACAAACTCTCTTCTTGAATCACTCTGTATATTAATGAAAACAACATTAAAATCCTTTGTGTATTTCACAAGATCTCAGCGTACAGACAGCGGGAAGCGACTTTGTCTTATATGTTTCGTATAGATATATATATATAATAATAATAATTCATGTAAATATTCTCATACCATATTTTCCAAATTAGATTTATTAAAAAAAACGGGCAAGTGCGAGTTGGACTCACGCACAAAGGGTTCCGTACCATTATTCATAAAAATGTAAAAAAAATCGCGTTTGTTGCTTTCTACGGAGTTGTTCAAAATTTTCGAGTTAAATACAATTGATCGACTATTACTCGTAAACTTGTAAAGCCAACTTAAATGTAACATTTAGTTAGTGGAGGGGGGGGGTCACTTGACTCTAACTTACTAAATCGAAAAACGGCCTTTCTACACCCCGTAATGTTTTTGAAAGACCTATCCAATATAACTATTGAGAAGTCGAAAAAAAAATTATCATCCCCGCTTTACATGTAGGGGAAGTACCCCAAAAAATTTTTTTATAATTTTACTTTACCACGTTGTCGGGGTAATAAACGTGTATACTCAAGCCAAATTACAACTTTCTAGTACCATTATCATTGAGTTAAGAGGGGTTGAACGGAAACTATAAGGGTTCCTTGTCTACTACGGATCCCGGATCCCTAAAAAGAGATTATTGCCCAATATAAATTTAAATCACTTAATTCAATAAATTTCAATAAATCAATAAATTTCTGTTTTAATGTTTGATCTCCATACTGAAAGTTCTTTACAGCATTTCATTATTATTTTTATTTAAGATGCTGGATAAAAAAATATTCAAGGTAAAACGTTTTGTTTAAATGAATTTAATTTTCCAACACTAGTGAGTAAATAGAATAATGAAAAGAAGAAACAATTATTTGAATAAAATGATAGAAAAACGTACCTAATTGCGAGCCCCCCTCGTGATGTTAGTTTCGCTTTTATTACAAAAAAGGGTCGATATGCAATCTATTTTAATAGTCTAAGTAACTTTTTTAAATCAAGATCATCTATTAAGCCTTATCTGTTACAAGCACTTGTAACCGGAACTCTATGCCACCGGCCAATATTATATCAATTACTGACTTTTACTTTATTTATAATTTAACAATAATATTCGCAACATTTCAATAATATTCACGTTCAAGCAAATAACTTTATTTAACATAGTTAAAACAATATTCTAGTGGATTCCCGAGTTACCGCGTAAACGCTATAAACCAAGACAATTGTTTATCATTATCCACTCTCTCGCGGAAGCTCTGTCTATGGATTAGGGATGCCACCTCTTATAGTACACTTAACTGTCTCTTGAAATCCACGAAACGAGCACCTCGGAATTGGAAACTAAATTTTCTGTTCACAGAGAGCATAGAGACTTTCAATCAAGTAAAACCTACTTCAAAAAGTAATAAAGGTTTTTTTTACTGAAGTTTTATGCTGTGCATATACAGCGCTGTGCACGACGATTGACTGTTTTATACGAGGTGTTTTTTTAACAGACAAGCATACCTGGTCGCACCAATTTAAAAAACTTAATAATGTCTAGATTGTTTGGTATAAACCGTTAGATCCATTCGTAAATTTCACCTTATAAACTAATAGGAAATCAATTTTAGGATCCATTTTTTTAGGTAGAGTGTGTACTGAACCTTTATACTCGTACAATAATTTGCCAAATATCTTATGTTAATATCTGCTCAAATCGTATAATATACTTAAATATGAAATACCTTCGTGTATTTATAATATTTTTCTAATCATTGTTTCGTAGCTATAAAACATATTCCATGTTATGATGAAACTAAGATAACATGTGATTTAAATCACTGACACATAAATGAAAAACAAAACAAAACAATTTAACGTAATGCAACTAACATCTACCTTAAAATGAATAAGTAATAAAAATATTTTCTGACAACCATACCTCGGTTAGTATTATCTTAATTGAAACGAAACCCCTACTCATTATACCAACAAAGATACAACACACAAGCAGACCCTTAATAAATAATACACAGTTCTATTTTGCACTCTATGTTATTAGATTAAAGTCGAACTGTGAATCTATTGGCATAGGCTGTATGACGCGTGAACGTCCATCCGAATGTTTAATTAAGTTCGCTCTTTGAAGCTACAATTTAACGTGTAAAAAGATAAGGTTGTTTTCTATTATTAAGTACCCAGACTAAAGTATACAAGGTAACATAAAAAAGCTATTAAAAATGCGGTGAAAAATGATATACTCTTTTGAAGTCAAATAATTATGTATATACTAAATCTAAAAAAGTAATTATAAATAATCAAGGCACATCCGTTTGGCATGATAATATTTCAAGTGGTTTTCGTATTACTGCCTGATCTTTTAAAATTAAAACGCATTTAAGAAGCAAATGCAACGTGAAAGCAATTAAGATTTCAAAATGTTTTAACATGTACGACTCTTCGCGGCAGGCGAAGGGATGTATGATCATGGAGCCATTTTATAACTTCTTGTTAGAAAACGCACACCTAATCAAATTTTTTTAAATTTTTCTATAACAATTATCTGAGTATTCATTATTAGGTCTTAGAGCGATGAAACAGGCACTAAAATATTTCGTCCCTCACTGGTAGCAATTCTATAGATTAAACATAATGCTGTTAAACTGCGTTTTAGTTGCAGAAATAAATTAAATTAAAATAAATTAAACAACTTTTAAAAGGTTTCCGAAACCGTTTAAGAGTTGTTTCATTTATGGATAGTGCGCGTGAAAATATAAGAAATCAGTAAAATTTCTTTATTTGCATATACAAAATTAAACTTGCAAAAGATAAACTAAATTTCTTTAATTACAACAAATATGACTATAGAATAATGTTAAAACAAACCCAAATTAATTTTATTTAAATTTTTAATGTTTTTAACGTTTATATGTTAAATTAATTTTTAATGTTTATAGAGTGTGGTACAGCAAAATTGGCACCATTATATACCATTTTTGTTAAACTAACTTTTCTTTGTGATAAACTAAAATTATATTATTATAGAAGTTTTAGCAAATTTCTAGGGAAAGTTCTAATAAAGCCTCTTCACAGTGCATGGAATTCTGAACTTTGCTATTTATCAACATCGCCTACCCGGTACGCTAAGGTCGGTTCAGATCTAAACCCATTTATCTGACGCATCCGAGTCATATCTCACGACTCTTAAGTCTTTAGAAAAACTTCCAACTTTTGTGATATCGCCCCCAAAAATCGTTCCACATGTTCCACCTTTCGGACTCCAATCTATTACATTTATTCGCTTTATTGTGCAAGTTTATATCTTCCATTTGACATACAACTGTATTTTGACGCGTCAATAGTTCCACGAATGACACGTACAATACAATACGAAGAGATCATTTTGCTTCACTGAAAATCCTTGAGAACACACAATACTATAACGATTATAGTAGATAAATCCATTAATTAATGATAAAATTACCTTTTTAATTTGAAAATATACGATGATTGTCATTACTATCGAGTGATAATCTTAAACCAGCTATACATGTTATAGATAGTGAAAATATTTCAATAAAATTAAAAGAGTATCGTATTGAAAGATTTTTAAACTCACGCTAACTTCGAGTTCACACTTGTCGGATTTCCATTCAAGGTACCACAAAAGATGCATAGAAAGGTCGAGGGCTCTAGACTTCATTTTGAAGATCGACTAAGCCATTCAGTGTAATGTCGATAAGAGCTTTTCATGGGAGGTGAAGTGTACGCGCGTATCGACGCGCATTCAATAGAGATCGTTGCTGTTTTATATATTGCTAGGATTTAAAAATATATCAAGCAATTGATCGATGTTCGTTCTCGAACTAATTCTGTTAATGTTTTGCGGGTAGAGTTCAAATTCGACTGGAGAAATTTGACATATTGCGATAGCCTGACGTACAGCCGTGTGTATCTATTTATTGGAGAACATTAAACGTGTAATAATAACAGTGATAAACCAATAACACTAGAAAGCAGTTATCTGCATAATAAAAAAAAACGTCTTCGTTACACCCTCCTAAATACAACAGGAAAGTTCTAGTCAGTTTACTTACACATACATTAACTTATCCTAAATTGGTTTATCAACTTGACTTAACATGCCTCATACCTCACACATTCCGTAAGTCATCAAGCAAAGATCGAAAACTATGTTAGAACTTTATGTGATCTATTCGGCTCGTATCCAAACCCGTTACCGGAATTTCTTCTTCAAATTCCATTTTGCAAATCAAGTTAATCATTTAGAAGCCATTGTACAAAGTATACCTAAGCATAATTCTCCACGAGGTTCAAAAGTTTTATACTTAAATGGGTTCTGTCACTTGTATATTGTATCAAATTAGTATGATTTCTTAACATAGGTATCATAACAATGAGTTTGTTCGAATCTATATTATTATTTTTCTTTGCGAAATTCGATTGAATCACATAGCCCTAGAAATGACGATCGTTACTTATCATATAGTAACTTCAAAATGTTAAAAGAATATTTTAAAATCAGTCTCGTATACTTGATACTTGGTGAGTATATCCATTCAGACGCGGCACTCACAAGATTAGCTTCGCCGTTTAATCTCCGCGATACAATCTGCTTACTGTACCTTTGAAATCTTTGTGAGTTTATTCTTGTAGTTGATTTTGAAGTAATAACTGCAAAGTATCTCATACATAGTCTCCCCATAAAGCGTGTTCTATCAAAGCAAGAAGTAGAAAATAATGAAATCGATGTCACTGAATAATAAAACAGTTCATACGTTTGCGGGTCGAGTGATGACGTGTACACATTCTTATTGGCTACAAGTGCGTTACCAGCACAATTACAAAGGCTATCCAATTATACACCATATGGTGTTTTCGTGCTATTTATGGTACGTACGCAAACCTATTACTAAGTTCAATTCAAGGCACAATTGTACCGTGGAAACACCTTAGCTGCGCATAGCAACAAGTTAGGTTATTTTTAAAACACGGAAAATTTTAGTTAATCTTTTAAAAAAATGTCTGTTCAAAGGTGGTGTAGTCCAAATAATAAAATAGTGGTCTCACTTATTTTCTTTTCCAATTTTAAGAGCACGTTTTCTTTTTTTCTTTCCTGAACAAATAGTCATAAATAATTTTCTCATTTCGGTGTAATGGATTAAAAAATAAACCAAGTAGATCTGTCTATTTTCAAATAATACCTCCACGGATGTTTAAGGTTCTTTAAACAAATATTTTAATTGGTTTATTTCATAGTATGTCACCACATTCCCATCAAAACAACAAAAGTATAAGGTAGAGTCAAGTTTGTATTTATTTATCTATTCGGTCAATAAAGAATAAACTTTTTAAGTGAACCTAAACATGGTAAAAGGGGAGTCTTTTGTAGTTAGAAAGGGCTTCCGTTCAGGCAAATTGGTTTTAATTTTAACTCGAAGTAACGCACGCTCATCAATAACATAGTATTGTCGATCTGGATTCCCTTCCTTGTCATGAATATATTGACTGTTCAGGCAGATGTTTAGTTCCCCGGGGACACTGCCGAGCGCGTCAGCTGACAGCATAAAAACTTCCATCGACACAACTCCTTTAGGTTTATGCACTCCTGGTACTTGAAGACAAACAAAAAGAAATTGGATACGAAATCTCGGAAAGCTTTTTAATATAACAGGTGGATGGAAAAGGGACCTTTCTATTTAAAGATACATTACGGAGATAGAATCCCATTCTATTCTCAGGTAGTTTCATTGGTATCATTTTTCATTAATTCTTTTCATTTTATAGACAAAATCGGTGTGCTCTATAATCTGTTAAGAATTATTATATAAAATGGCTAAAAGAGACCTGAGTAGTATTAATAATAACGACACTAAACCGGTTCATTACTCAATCAATACCAATGTGTTCTCTATTTTATAACTGGCGTTTACCTGCAACTACACCTGCGTGTAATTCAGAGATCTTCATTTATATTTTAAAGTATATTATAAATAAATGTAACATAAACAGCCTAGTTTAACAAACGTCCATTAAAGTTGATTGACGACTTCAAATGAATGACTTTAATTAATGTTCTTAATTTGAAAATTTGTATTAACTAAAGACAATGTTTATGAAACGGGTGTTCAGTTGGATGAACGTCCATTGAATTAGTCTTCTATACAAGTGCAGCCATTAGTCGACTAGAAACGCGAGTCGCCATATATGTGGTTAACGGTCAGTTACAAACACACCCATTAAAGGTTTAATGACGACTTCAAGCTCTAATGAATGTTCTAAATTTAAAAATAGGAATGGGTAATGGGAGATTAAACTAATAACAAATTTAATTGACGTTTGTGCAACTGGCTGTTGGCGTTTTCAGCTATATCTAAAGAGCGTGCGTCTAAACGCAGTGCAATCTCAACCTTATAGTCTTATAATGACATAATAAACATTTGTTTGTCTATTTGCATTGAATAGGCTCCGAAACTATGGAAATGATTTTAAAAATCTTTCACCAACGGAAAGCAACCGGCTGATATTAAATATAAATATAACTTTCATCTCGTTTGGTCGTTGTTCTGCGTTTATTATGTAAACAAAAGTTAATCGTGTTAACCGGATATTCACGATACATGCACTACCACAAGCGACTACGTTCTTGAGATATAGCGTATAAATATTGCAAGGCGCCACCGCGAAACTCGTGAGCGCCGCCACACCTGCATTGCATACTTTAACAGGTTCCGCTGGAAATTCGTGAATAGAACCTTTTCAGACGCGACGTCTTTAGACCTCAGAGCACAATAACTGGCTTACGCCTCTATAAGAACGACATAGATTATAAAAAAAATATAGTTAATATTAAACGTTGATATTTTTTTCCAAATATAAAGACTTTATTCTACTTTAACATTATCGTGGTTTAAGAATTAAATTGGTTGACTGTAAGTAAAAGTTAGTATTGAATGCAGAGTTCAAAATCAATTGCGGTAATATCGCATTCTGGTAGAGTTGCCAGCTATCCTATTTTATAAGGATTTCTTTGTGTTTTTATTGTGTGCTGGGAAGTCCTGCATATTTATAAAGATACGCCTTAAGATTTTAAAGGGCTTTTCAGACCTTTTTATTTTAAAATTAATCTACCGCGTTTTCAAAGCTTTTTTTGAAGAATAAATGACTACAGCCCATACGTCCATTAAATTTGTCATTCGTTTCATGCCACATTATTACCGATAAGTACATTTTTTAAAATTTAGTAGACGACTTTAAGCTTTAATTACTTAAAGTTGTCATAAAACCTTAATGGAGTCCTAGTTATTAAAATCCTATATCCACCTATCTGTGATGGATATGGTGATGTGCTGATGTGTGTATATACATGCGTGTCTTATGTTTATATCACTTATATGTATAATGTTTGCATACGAATAACGAATACACATCAGAAACATTAATTAAATAATACGTGGTATAAGTTCCTACTAATTACCTAGTGTGTTTGTTTATACTTCTATCAATTTCCAACAAACAAAGGTTTCATATTTGTCATTTAAGTAATATGATTATATTGTCTTTGAATACACCATTCAAATGTTCTCGATGTGTTAAGAAAATATGAATAAATGAACCAAATATACCGATATAACCAAACCTTCCTCGTAAATTAATTCAACGTAAAAAGTTTTCACTTTGGCTATCAACGTTTTGGCTTTTGAATCTTTTTACAACTCAATATTTTTTTAAAGACCTAGTTTCTTTATTATTATTCTTATATAAAATATCCCAAATGGTGGAGGCTTATATTCAGCAGTGGTCATCGTAAGACTGAGATGAAGATAACAAGACAGTAACAACAACAGTAGTCTATGTATACTTTAATCCAATTCAAACTTTTAAAATAAATAGATCGGTGTGCGAGCCACTCAACCACATAAATCGTCGAATATATTTATGATAAAAAAAGACAAAAGTTAATTTTCAATATCCCTTTTGGATAATGCAGATACATTCACTCTAATGTAAACTGCATAGACAATACATGAAGTCGTGGGTCATGAAACATTCAGACGATAAAAACCACCACGAACACGTCTTATCTAAAGTTCTCTCGTAAGAGATGCTCTATTTTTAGATTCTGATGTAAACATAAACTTTACTTTCGAATTGCAAATAATCTACAGAGTGTTTAATCGATACTCTTATAATTTAAGTACTCGTAATATAAATTTATACACAGATTGTTAAGAAAATACAATGACATTAAACTGAAGAAATAGATGCCGTTTTTTATCCTTATAGTAATCGTAATTTTTCTATATAAAATAAAACTAATTTTGGTGACGATGTTACTTAATCTGGCCATAAATACCGTTAGAATTAAAAATAAACAAAATATTACATTTGAGTTTCGAATCTGTCATTTTTATATGATTGTTCATTGTCTTTATATTTTCGCGCCAATACATTTTCAAAACCAACTATGCTCTTAGTATTAGTCAAATTTTTTTATTCGAAAACTTCTCTATTGTTCGTACGAAAAAGGCCACCAAAGCAATAAGGGAAATAATTCGAAGAAATCCTATCCGAAAGCAAAAATTTTGTCGTGTGTGTCGCATGTCGCGTGTTTTAAAAGATGACTTACGACTTGCAGCAGCACTGGTCGAGACAAGAGTGGTAAGTGTAAGTTTTACGCTAACGCGTTCACTAGTGAGCGCGTTAAGAAGTTGTATGGAGATTTGTAGTTCTTGGTAGTTACCGCTAGGGGCGCTGTACCGGATTCCATACAAAAATGTTAACGCGCTCACGATCGACAGTGAACGTAAACGTCAAAAAAACTTACACTAAGCGCTAAGATGTGCACTTCGTAACAGATCATTTAAAAAAGAATAGGGTGTTCAAATCAAAACAACTAATTAAGCAGTACCCAAAGGGAGATCACAGAAAAATGTTGTTCTCGTATGAGATAATTTTTTACAATATTTAACAATATTAACAAGCAATATTTAACAAACAAAATGAACATATTTATACTCGAACCTCTAAAGAAGCTTCACGATTAGTCAACAGTACAACGTGGGCATTATCCAACTTCAGTAATGGTTTGGTGGCGTGTTAGTTATGACGGAGTGATCGAGCCATATATTTGTGAAAAAGGCATCAAAAAATCGGGCACAAGTATATCATGATACTATTCTCGAGAAGGTAGCTAAGCCCCTTAACAACAACATTTACAATAACCATGAATGGTCCCTTAAGCAAGACTCGGCGCCAGGTCATAAAACACGATCCACCTAATCTTGGTTAAAAACGAACGTTCCGGACTTCATCAGAGCTCAAAAATGGCCGTCATCTAGTCCAGATATTATGATTTATGGTCAGATTTAGACAGTAAGGCTTGCTCAAAACGCCATGATAATTTGGAGTTCCTGAAACAATTCATACGTTTGGCAGTTATGAATTCTCTCATGGAAAGAGTGCACGGATCTCTGGACCTGAAAAGCATTAGGTCGGATGTGCAGAACCAGCTAAAATCACTTATCGCCATAACGTTGCTACACTCTTTTTTCTCTTTCCGGCAAATTAACTCTTGTATGTTTGTGCCTTTTTACTCATGAGCAACAGTCATGCATAAAGTCGGATCAGACGACTTTTTCAAATATTTTGATTGCATTTAGCTATTTCTGTTTTTATACAGTTTTTATACATCCGACCTAATGCTTTTCAGGTCCAGATCTATTGATAACTGACCTCAATGTTTGAAGGACTGTATTGCAGCCAATGGAGACTACTTCGAACAAGCTATATATATTTTAATGGCTTTATAATTAATATATGAAACTAACATACTGTAATAGTAATAAATGTTACGTTAAATAAAAATAAAAAAATTCTATGTAACAATATTTAGGGCAAGACTATGTATATATTCTCAGTTGGTGATACAAAATGAGCAGGATATAGTAACAGTGTAATATTTAAAACAAATTAATAGATTTAAAGAACAAGAGAGACAAAAGGAAAACAAGCACAAACACTGTTGAAAAAATAAACCGTATACAAAATATGGAAGTCAGTCTAAACTTTGCTATTATGTTTCTTTAACAAATAAATTATTATAATTAATATGTTATCAGCGTCCTCTCAATGTTAATATGCGTAAGTTTGTGAGTCTGCTCAACTACGCACAGGAGACACCATTACTCTGTGTTTACGATTATAAGCTGGTGATGAAGGTCTTGAATTAAAGAACATTGTTTAGCAGTTGTCAGACTTGTACACCTTGGGAATATAAGTTGTACTAGCATATAGTATTTGATTGGGAATATTCAATCCAACAATATTCAGACCAACCTTATAGGTTGGTCGCAGCAAACAAAAGGGACTTTTTTCAACAGCATCCTTTAATTACTTACGAGTATAGAAATATCAATTATTTCACGAATCGTATAAAATTTCCAGCTCTTTAATGACTCCTTCAGAGCGCCTAGGCAAATGGTACACTCCAGTATAGATACTATTGCGAGATTACTCTAGTAAAACTGTTTCTTATATTCATTGGCGTCACTTGACGGTGAAATTTCACTCAATATTTTGAGGTAATCAATACCACTTTGTAAATGTCATTTCCACTTTTACAAAGTGGTTATTATATTGGCTATTAAACATAATATTTAAAATTATCAAGGGAAAAAAGATTCAACTTAAAAAAATATAAATGATACGTTTTTGCTTAAGTCTGCTAGCAAATAATATTTTTCACAATTACACGAAGCTATCTATGCTCAATGATAGGTATAAGGTATTACTCGTACAGTAATTTTAACACTAACTTCAGCTAACTTGGTATCACTTAGCTGTCAACTGAGGCGTGAGCATCTGAACTAAGTGGAGTGACCTAAAAGCAGCCGACAGGTCTCAGTTGTCTTTTCAGAGTCGCGTCTGTGACTGAAATAGACACCGTCTAGCAAACAACAAAGTTGGTAGCTTGTTTAGTGAATCACACTTTACGTATCCGTGAAATTGAGATTTTTTAAATATAATTAAAACGCTATTTATAGTAATAAGTGAGTAATCTTGCTAATATGATTACAATGTAATCCAATATAGGCATACATTAGTTTTTCATTATATAATGATGATGTTTACAATTTTACCGTGACTTTACGTTGTAATTAATAATAAAATCTCTGCGATATAGAAATGGGTAGATTATTAATTAGCATGTGTAATCTAAAGCAGCAATTCTTAAACTTTTTTGGAAATGGACCTCTTTTACAAACCAAATATTTAAAGCCCTTAAAAAAAACTGAACCTATTTTTATTTTTGTTCACAACGTTTTGCCCTAGGACTCCGCGGAACACACGCTGAGAAACTCTGATCTAATGTAATGTTTTTGTTCTATTTCAGCTGAGATAGTAGGCGGAATGAAGTCGTGGGGCGAGTCAATAGGGCGTGGCGCGTCAGCACATTTCTCGCGCGTCGGTCGTCTGCGGCGCGCCTTGGTGGTACTGGCTGCAGCCGCGTGCACCGCTGCCGCGCTGCTGTACTGGCGACAGCAGAGCAACGACCTGACTCACCGACCCATGCACAACATTTACGCGTGAGTGTACCACGTATGATTTTACTTAGTTTGCCGTAGGAGCTGTAAAACTCAGTTGGTCAGTAGAGCAACAATTTTATTCATTGCTTGCCCACACGACTGTAACCTGATTCACATTTCTCTAATCAGTTCATCATACCAAGTTGAGGGGCCCTATTTACTAGGTTCTAAAACAGTGGACCAGTCTACCAATAATATATTTTTCTTTTTTTTTTCAGCGCTACGGACCCACAATGGACCTGGATTTGCCGGAACGAACGATGCGAGCGACTACAAGCATCAGAATCGTCAACGCTGCAGTCACTCCAGACTTGTAACATGCTCTGCGCATCCACTCAGCTGTGGCCTCAGCCAACGGGGCCTGTGAGCCTGGCTACAGCCGTCACTCCAGTCAAATCTGACTCTTTCTACCTGAAAATCGTCAAATCTCCATCAAGTGAAGTCACCCAAAATCTAAATGATGCCTTCGCGCTCATGCGTGAAGACATGCGGTCTTTAGAAAAGAGTAGCAATAGTGAAATTCGACGTACCGACATCGGTAACCCGCGCACAGTTCATGTTCGCGTCACGGTCAACGGCACGGGTGATTCTCGCATGCGCCTTAATACTGACGAGAGTTACAAACTTACGCTTCGGCCCTTCGGAAATTCATTAGTAGTGGAGATCACTGCTCAATCATTTTGCGGCGCCCGGCACGGTTTCGAAACACTATCTCAACTCGTGTGGCTCGATCCCTATGCGAACTCACTGTTGATTCTCGAAGCGGCCACCGTAGAGGACGCACCTCGCTTTAGTTATAGAGGCCTATTGCTCGACACGGCGCGAAATTATTTCCCGGTTTCCGATTTAATAAGAACTATAGATGCGATGGCCGCCTGCAAACTGAATACGTTTCACTGGCACGTGAGCGATTCACAATCATTCCCGCTAAGATTGAACAGTGTGCCGCAACTGGCCCAGCACGGTGCCTACGGGCCGGGCTCCATTTACACCATGGATGATGTGAAAGCGGTGGTGCACCATGCGAGGCTTCGTGGTATTCGCGTGCTGTTGGAAGTAGATGCTCCCGCACACGTCGGTCGCGCCTGGAGCTGGGGTCCCGCGGCCGGCCTCGGCCACCTCGCCTACTGCATAGAAGTAGAACCCTGGAGCGCTTTCTGCGGAGAACCGCCCTGCGGTCAGTTGAACCCGCGCAACCCGCACGTGTACGATCTCCTCGAACGCATCTACGCTGAGATTATTCAGGTCACCGGGGTGGACGACTTGTTCCACCTCGGGGGCGACGAGGTGTCCGAGCGCTGCTGGTCGCAACACTTCAACGACACCGACCCCATGGAGCTGTGGCTCGAATTCACGCGACGCGCCATGGTCGCCCTCGAGCGAGCCAACGGCGGGAAAGCCCCGGAGCTGACGCTGCTGTGGTCGTCGCGACTGACTCGGTCGCCCTACCTCGAACAATTAGATTCGAAATATTTCGGAGTGCAAGTCTGGGGTGCGTCGCGGTGGCCGGAGTCGCGAGCCGTACTAGACGCGGGCTACCGGTCGGTGATCTCGCACGTGGACGCGTGGTATCTCGACTGCGGGTTCGGCTCGTGGCGGGACAGCAGCGACGGACACTGCGGGCCGTACCGGTCGTGGCAGCAGGTCTACGAGCACAGGCCGTGGACGGAGGAGGGAGCGTCGGGGGAGGGGCTGGCGTGGCGGATCGACGGCGGCGCCGCGTGCCAGTGGACCGAGCAGTTGGGCCCGGGCGGGCTGGACGCGCGCGTGTGGCCGCGCACGGCCGCGCTGGCCGAGCGGCTGTGGTCGGACCGCGCGGAGGGCGCCACGGCTGACGTGTACTTGAGACTGAACACTCAACGGTCTAGACTGGTGGAGCGGGGCGTGAGGGCGGCGCCCCTGTGGCCGCGCTGGTGCTCCCACAACCCGCACGCGTGCCTCTAGCGGTTCGAGCCCGCGACGCTCCTCCCTGAAGTTGACGCTCATGTCCGACCCCCGAGCGCTCTAGGTGCGATCCGAGGCTGATCGAACAGTCACAGCTTCCGCGCTGTGAAGAGATCGATCAGATTCGTTAATAGTTTGCTCTTCGTTAAAGTGATTGCGCATGTTCTTTTGTTACATACTAAGAGTTGGTCGGTAATGTAAGAGTAGATAGAAATTTGTACAGACCTTTTAGTTTTACTTAGCTATATTTATATCTCTGTCGAAATCCGATTTACTCTTTGACAATTAATGTGATGTCATAAACTGTATACTTACTTCTGAAGTTTTGTGAACATATTTAAGCTTAAATCTTATACTAGGTAGCGACAAACCACTCGACTCTTATGAGATTAGGTTAATACTGAATAGTTTAAAAATTACATATGAAGTAAATAGCCAAGCTTATGAAAAACCGAAAGACAAAACTCAATAGCAAGAATCGAGTGTTGTGAACTCATTAACTATAGTGATCATAGAACAATAGTACAGAGACGTAGTTATAGGAAAAAAACTAAACGCACTAGTTACCGTCTTACGAAGTAGCTGACGTACATTCAATTATACGATAGACATTTCATGTATTGGATACAGTTTTCACTATGTGATTAAACGTTTACGGTTCGACAGAGCACTAACAGCCGCGCTATAAAACGACACCACTTTTTAACTATATAAAAAAAGCGAAATTGTCCTTTCCGGGCATTCGAGCCATTGTAAATATAAAATATTAATAAGTAGTGATGACGGGTAACCGCATAGCGAAAATCAATCTTACAATACAAAAAAACAATTGTATACTCGATAATTTTTAATAACTAGATTAATAGATAGAAGTCCATGCATCCGCAAGAAATGGCAAATCCAGTTTATAAAGTCTTTGGTGGACAGACTTAAGGGGGGTCAAAACTCTTGACCATTGACTCAAGACCCCCATGACCTCCCTGGATCTGCCCTACCGCAAACACCTAAGACATGCAAGCATCACTAATGTATTACGTTTGAAACAAATGTTATACTGCCATTAATATCACAATTTTGTGTAGATATGGGTTTAATGATTAGTAAATACTAATAGTTAGGTAATTAAATAACCATTTGTTAAATTATTGTTATATAAATTTATTTATTATAACTATAATGGGTCTGAGCCAAATTAAATATGCATTTCTCATTTGATTCTAGTGACAATAGATTCTCATAAAGGTGTGTTCACATAGTTGCTGTTTTGCTATGAATAAAAACAACACAGATTGTGCTGGAAAATGATATATCATCATTATGATCATGATTTCAGCCTAGAGACACCTACTGTAGAACTTTGATTGATTGAGTATTTAGTTGTATTATTCTAGAAAAACATTAAACTAAAGTAGTTAGGCAAACATTTTACTCATGAATTACAATATAGATCTTTATTGTTATCAATATAATATTTGCAGAAACAAACTTAAAGAAGACTTAATTAAATTGCGTAAAAATTGGCGGAACTATTGCTTACATTTATTTTATGAGGGTATGTAACATACTTATACAATATATGTCGTTAATTATAATATATATTAGCCATTTCTCCTTCTAAGGTTGACTGGCGGAAACTGGCTTAAGAGATGAACTTAATTTATGTGTAAACCATAAAATAAAATTTTAACGTGACGATAAATCTTCTAATGTAAATGCACCCCATATCGTACGTACACATTGAGCTCCTTCTTTGGTACTAACATGTTCCAATGAATTGAAAATATTTTAGCAACTTAATAATGCCAGTCCAAATCTGATAGCGACACAAAAAAACAATTTATTTAAAAAGCACCTAAAACTAAAGACAGAGCTGTAAGTATGTATGTGTAAATACATACAGCTCTTATTACTTTGAGACAACGTATCAACAGTCACGTGAGAAATAATGCCAGTGTAAACGAACCTTACTCTACAATTTCTCACAGGCATGTCAATATACATGTTTTAGTGTCACATTGATTAAATTCTTTAGGTTTGAACTTTAAATTACCATTCCATTTCATTTTAATTTTACATGTAGAAATTAATTTATTCACTTGACATTGGCAGAATTCTGCGAAACACGCAGATAAGCCATTAATAAAAGAAGAAGAAGAACTTAAAATGCTATCAACGGAAACACATCACTGGTTGTATTAGCATCACGTATAATATCGACGCTGGAAAGCAGACACATAGTAACCTACAAAACCAAAATGGATATTTAGAGTCGAAAATCTTTATATTTAAAAAAAATATCTTATTTCCTTATTAATTGACCAAGGAACACCTTATTTCTTATCATGGACGTTTATAGGAATTATTTATCGAAAAAATAAAAGATTTTCTGCTCTGAAGAACAATTTTGGTTCCTACGTGTTTGCTTTCCAGCGTCGATATGTAAAATAATTTGCAACATCACTAAACATAAATATTTATAATTTTATTGCATTTCCCACAGGTTTTTTATGTTGCCCTCTTCAAAAAATATAGTGATCTATCATTTCCAACGATCCTGATGAGGTTTTATCAGCATTCGCACAAATTATTTCTCACGGGTATAAAATCGAGTAAACTTCTTTCTTAATTCTTTTCACTAGTTGATTCCTATACTAGGAGGGTAAAATAAAAATAAAACCGAAGCTAAAGCCCTATCCTAACGATTTAAAATTATACGAAAAATCTTTTCAACAAAAGAAGGTCTTGTGTTGGACATGTTCCAAATATATAGACGCAGAAAATCGTAAATTAGTATTATTTTTTGATTAATATACAGTAACCAATACCAAGAAAATTATTATCATTTATATAACCCGACAAATATGTATAAGTAGAGACATACGGCGGTGGACACGATGCTTTACCCAAATGTACATTTATTTTGGTTCAAACCCTAATATTATTTATTTTAATATATTATATAAGTGAGAGTGATGTGCACTGAAAATCGAAGGTATAGCTGTACAGATTGGATTACCTATAATTAACTATAAGTCAGGTTATTACTAAACACATTTCTCTGAATAATTTGAAGCCTTAATCTGTGGAAAATGGAATTAAAAATTAATGGCATAAAAATTACAATGATACCGTTGCCTGTGCCCATACCAATATTGTGTACCTTTTTATGTTTAAGCAGGGTAATAGTAGAAAATACCGCAAGAGGCGAGGTCAAAGTGCGATTAACCTACCATAAGCAAGTTGCGGATTACCCTCGTGTGGAGGGGATCCAGGGGACCGAAGACCTGGGAGATCGTAAAACTCTTAAGAATTAGTTCAAGTTTTATTTTAAACCGTCATAGATTAGATTGTGCATATCACTACTTACAAAATAGTTAGGCCGCTAAACTAAAAAAAATAATAATTTCCAGCACATTTACAGCATGACATTTAATATATAAATTATTTAGTTCACAATTTGGTAAAAACGCGCACAGTCTTTATTATAGCTATATATAAGCTATATTATATTTTAATTATATGAAGAATGAAAACTACTTTTTACCAAATTATTTTCTTAAATAATATTGCGTAGATCAAATGACTAAATTGTTTTATAAAACTTTAATTATTATATTTATACTTTAATCATAATAACTTATGAGATTTTTTTTCTAGTTATGAATGTTGTTATATCGCCTATCAATGTAATTATGTAAATTTTTATTTAAATCTTGGGTTTTTTATACAAGGGCATATATATTTTGAAATTAATTTATTGATTTGTAAAAAGCTTTTAATATTTATTTGATGTAATCACAAGTACTGTAAGTGTTGTTATAAATTAGATATTTTTGTTGTAAGAATGACTTAATGTTTTATAATGAATTAAACAATTAGTGTGATCAATGAAAAGGCACAATTTTGTACATTTGTATGTAACGTTCCGGTGCTAAAATGATTCTCGTGGTGTACTTCTGTGAAATAAAAAAATAATCATAAGTATTTGAAGACTATCATTTGCGCCATGATCCTATTGAAAAAAGTAAAGTTTTCGTTCTTATTGACATTTCAGCGGCGTAACTCAGACAGCATTACATACTTTATCATATTTTATCACATATCTCGTGATAAGCGGCGTGGAGGTAGAATTGCGCTCAATGTGCTTTTCGTTTGAACTCTCTCGACCTTTGTTTCTTTGCTGTAATGGAAATTTATGGTAGTACTGGTGAACTTGATTTATATGTATTTTAATTTTTAACCTACGATGTAAAAAAGTGGTGTTATAAGTTTGACCCACAGAACACGGAAACCGCTATGGCGCCGTCTCCACGAGCGAGAGAATCGCGGCGAGTTCGCGCTTCTATTGTCGAGTCGAACGAGCAATAGGGATGATGACTGGGTAAAAAAAATGCAATTCTATTTAGTCCGTCAGTCAGATAATAGAAAAATATTAGATACGTATTTTTTTTTACTTCAATTTAACAAGACATAGCTTAGATAACAGGCATTAAAGTTGAGGAGTGGGGGTACGTCACAGTTGAGTAGAAAACGTACCCTAACGTGACGTCATGCGAAATTTCAACTCCATGTAAGGTCGTAATTTTATGATTACGAAAAATATAAAAAAAACGTGTTTAATATTTTTTAACACTACCTGACGGACAAACAAACAAAAATTAGTCATCATCCCTATTATTACACCAGCGTGCCGTCACAACTTGTGACGCAATCACAGCGTGTCCGCAGACTTCGGAATCTTGACGATGGATTGTTATTTTATTTGTTAGATGGTCAGTTGCACAAACTTGCATTAAGGTTTAATGACGCCTTTAAGCTCTAATGAATGTCAAATTAGTATGGGTAATGTCGCTTTAAACTTATGAAAATTTTAATAGACGTTTGTGCAACTGGCTGAGAGTTCAGTAAGATGCCAGACAAGAGCAAAATAAGTAGTCTCTAACAATAAAATAAAGCTTAATGACAGCGCGTTCGCGGCGGGGGCACCTACAATGACTAGGGTACCGCGCCGATACATCACCGTGGAGAGTCGCGTCCATAGAGAATATATAGAAATACGTGGTACGACGATATTATCGCCGCAATTCTCTCGCTCGTGGAGATGGCGCCTGTGTCTGTATGTGGCATTAAAGGTCCTGAATAAACGCGTGAACCGATTCGGATGCAGTTCTTTCTTGTTAGAATGCATTTTTTTTTATTAAAATCATTGACTGGGTATGAGGGTGAAAGTGGGGATGAAGAATCTAATATTGTCAAAAATGCACAAGTGGGGTATCAAATGAAAGGGCAAGACGTGTATCTTAAAATTAGACATGTTTTATCAAAATCGATGATTTTTTCAGTTAGCACACTTTAATAGTGTCCTTTACCTCATCATGTTCACTTATTTTTCTCTCTTATTTAACCTGCTGAGACTGGAGATCAAAAATAAATAAAATATCTATTTCACCTAATCTAATAAAATCATATATTTCTGCTAGAATTCAAAAAGTAGTAATTAATGAAGCGAAATCTGCAAGGGCACCCATTAGTATGGGCGTACCTCAGGGATCGGTATTAGGACCATTGCTTTTTCCAATTTACATTAATGGTCTTCCTCACTTTGCAAAGAATTTGTGCGAGACAGTATTATTTGCAGATGACACCTCTTTAGTATTTAAAGTTGAGAGGGGTAATTATTGTTTTGACGATGTAAATGATGTTATCGACAATGTTCAACAGTGGTTTGATAATAATATTTTAAAGCTCATTAAAATGAAACGAAATGCATAAAGTGTTAGTACACTTATAAACGTAAATAGTGAAAAAGTTGAGTTGGTAGAATCGACATATTACACTAGATTCCCGACTACAATGCGATCCTCATATTGATAACTTGTCAAGTAGACTGGTTGTGCAGCTTTTACTTTTAAGAAAATTAGACCTTTGACAAATATTGAAACGGCAAGATTGGTATATTTTAATTATTTTCATAGTGTAATGACGTATGGTCTAGTATTGTGGAGTTCTGCGGCTAGCATTCAAGATATTTTTATTCTACAAAAGAAAGCTGTCCGCGTAATATATAATTTACGGTCTAGCTAGGGAATATCTCAGAGAAATATTTAAAGAAATACATAAATGTTTTAACTGTTGCCTCTCAAAACATCTATAAAATATTATGTACACAAGAAAACATTACGATTCCTTCACAAAAAAAAGTAGTGTTCATAGTCTTAATACAAAAAATAAAAATAAACTTGCCGTTCCAAGTTTCGGACTTCATAAAACCAGAGGATCATTTCTGGGTAAACGCATTGCTATGTTCAATAAAGTTCCACAAAATGTAATTGACCTACCCATAAATAAATTTAAAATTCATGTAAAGAACATAGTTATGAGCAGAGGTCGGAATTAGGTAGAGTTATTTATGTACTTGCATCGAAATGTTGATATTAATGTGGACCTTGCCGGGATTTCTTTATTTTTTCTTTCTTTATTTCTTTCTTTCATTGATGTGAGTTTGACAATGTCGTGCGTGCCGTAGTTTAAATTGTGTAAAAGTAAATAACTTTTTATTAAAAAAATCACAGGATTTTTTCTGCTCTTTAAAATTAATCTCGGGATTTGAGGCATATCCACTTTATTCTTTCGCTATATGAAATCAATGTAAGTACATGAATAACTCTACCTAATTCCGACCACTGGTTATGAGTAAAGGCTTTTATAAAGTTGATAATTAGTTTAAGGACCACACGCATGGAATTAATAGCCTTCGCTTTGTTCTATATTGTCTAATTATATGTACCAACCTATGTCCTACAGACTTTGAAAGTTTTGTTTATTATTGTTATAATACGTACTGTTTAGGTAATTACATGATTTATGTATATGTCATTACTTATGATAAAGAGCTGGTAAGTTTCTTTCGCTTGTTCTTCTTGTCAGCTAAAAGACGTCCTGAACAAGTGGTATGGGAAGAAAAAAAATATTTAGACCATTCAAAGTGCTTGAAGCAACCTTGTATACTTGAATAAAGACATTTTCATTTCGTTTCGTTTAATTTCATTTCATTATATAAACACGTTGCTATTTATGTATGATGTACGGTCCATGTACAGTAAGTAGGTATCTACTTACTGTACAAGGACGGTTTTACTACAGAAAAATAAAATTCCGATTTTCGTTTTTTTTAATAAAAACATTTTCTAATGAGGAAGTATTTTAAGAATAAAAGGAAGCACTAAAAAGCACCTCACTAGATGGCGACCCTAGCAAAAGTCGATTTTAGCAGGAAACGAATGGACGAAAGATAGTCATATCCGTTCCTTTTAAGCAACATAATATTGAAAAACTGAAATTTTCAAATTTCGGAATTTAGATATCAATACTAAGTTTATTGTAAGTATATTTATCCTAAGTTTTGAAAATTTACTTTTATACATGAAAGAAAACCGGAAGGATTGTCATGGAGAAATCAAGAAAGTACTGTAGCGACATCTAGTTCGATTTCGGAAAATAATTCTTTTTTTTTATTACGTATTCATTACCTATCACCAATGGATTTGACAAACGCTCTCAAGAACGAGTTTTTACGTATACGTACACGTTAAAACGTGAACTCGACAACGCATTCTTATTTATATATTTATTCATATGAGTCAACAATAAGCACACTTAATAAGCTGTGGCAATTCAATGATAAATCCTAATATGGCACTCCATAAATTCCTAACAATTGGGAACTAAACTAAATAAAGGTGGGGATTACTAGCTTGTAATATAAGTAATATTACTATTACATTAAAAATGACAGAAATTATTTTATCTTTGCTGTAGCCTAATTATGAAGAAACACACAAATTTTAATAGACTCCCAAAATATATCGCTATCATATTTTTTTTTTTATATAATTACGCTTAAAGAACACCGTTAATTCGGTGAATATAATTCCGCCTGTTCTGTTGTGGCTTATTTGAATTTGGGTCTTTTTTCGCAAATATTAATTTAGATTACTTATTTAAGTAAATTAATTATATCACAAATAAAACCAAATTTTAAAAAGTTAATAACTTAGTCAACTTTATTAAAGAAATACATTCTTTTGATCACATTAAAATTACTACTTCTTTCTGAAGATGCTGAGTCTTCGGCTGCGTGGGGTACCCTGAGAAAAAATGCGGTGCCTCAGAATTTATTTACCCTATAAACATTTCAAATATAAAGAATAGAGGAGGATAGTGGTCAGCACCTTCGATCTGTGATGCAGAAGTTAAGTAATTTTAGGAAGGACCAGTTAAAGAATGGGTCACCTTAAATTTATCTGGTTTCTCAGTGCTTCGAAATGGACGTTAAATAGTCGGTCTCCCGATGCATCTGCAATCGTTTTCACCCACCAATTCACACTGCATAAAGTCGAATCGAATAGGGAGAATGGAGCATAATAGACAAAAATCTAATGACGTGAAGACTTGCAATCAATTTTCTTAAAAAAATCCTGTCCAAACAAAAACAAAAAATGGTCATGTTAGCCATAACCCAGCTCCTGGGTCCAGTTAGGCCCATTGACGACAATCGGAAATGAGACCAACGGTATAAAGTACTAATAAACTTTCGATCACCAATCCGATTACCGATATTTGCAGAAAATGCTTAATCTCCGCAATCGCTGATCTAACGATTACACGGCGCCATCAAAATTAGTAAACATAATAACTGATTGACAATACAAACAACTTACTTCTGCGGTATAGTTCTTATTGGATCGGAATAGCGAGCGAAGTCGCGAGGGCGTGCTAGTCTTGCGTGATACCTGCGGTTCGGGCTCTGGACGGAGCGACTCACGCAATTCTGAGTCCTGTAATTATCACCATAAAGTTTAGTATAGCATTTAATCCTATACTATATATGTATATATTCCTGCAACATTTTTTCAGTTCTAAAACCTGCCAATTAAGTAATATTTATTGATATCTAATTAATAATATAGTAGTTATAAAGTTATACTATAGTTATAAAATTAATTAATGTTGCAATTCTATAACTTTTAACCTAATGCCAATTAAAACTCATAAAAATGATTTAATAAAATCAATGATATGTCGGTTTTCACTAAACTTAGGAGTCGTCCAAATCAGTCGCCTAAATATTCAAGAATCGCCTAAGGTGAAAATGCGTTTCACCAATGACTAGGAACCACCTAACGACATTAGGCACTGTCTACAGTTATGACATTCAGCTCATTGCGTTAATCATTTGCGTAATAAGACAGGCAACAAAAGTGTCAAATAAAATATGATTACTTGGAATTAAACTAATCTGCTTAGGCGATTCGTAAGTTAAGGGTTTCCTAGTTAAGCTATGCCTTGTTCTAGGTTAGTGAAAACGGGTATTAGTAATATTGCTAGTCACAAATAAGAATATTCTAATGGTAATCTAGGAAATTATAAAAAAAATGTGTGATCATGATCACTGATCATAAATCTCATTTTAATTCTTACCGTAGCAGAAAGTCTGCCGGCTTGCTTGCTAGGCGTTGGTGGTCCTGGCTTCTTGTACGCCGTGATGCCAACCTCTTTCCTCTGATTACGACCACCCAAAGAAACGGCGCCTATACTCTGTGTAAAGTCATAGACAATAATGCTACAATAAATATTTTAGCAAGTCCAGGATAGCGATTGCTGAGCTCTCTCGCTATAACTCTTAGATATAATTATAAATTATTGATTTAATCAATGAATATGTTTATATTATTTTATGTTATTAGCTCGGTGGTGTAGTGGATAAGCGCCGCGGCTCGCGATTTTAGTCGTTAAGCAACTTTCGCAAGGGTCGGTCACGGGATGGGTGACCAAAAAAAAAATTATCTCGAGCTACTCCGTGCTTCGGAAGGCACGTTAAGCCGTTAGTCCCGGCTGCATTTGCAGTCGATAATACCCTCCAATCCGCATTGGGCCAGCGTGGAGGGTCATGGCCCATCCTCCTTAACTATCCATAAGGAAGGCCTAAGCCCCTGCAGTTGGGACGTAATAGGGCTGGTGATGATGATGATGATTTTATGTTATTATGTTATGTAAATGAATATAAGTATGTTATTGTAAATCCGCTTCTGACACTCATATCTATAGATGAGTAGAAGTTATTACTCGCGTATAGGTAATAATTTAAGCAAATATTTTTAAACAAATAGATAAGAATTTGAAAGAGGTATGAACTGTCAATAGTCAGCGAGCAAGCAAACTTTAAGCTTCAAAAAACGAGAGGATTATTACTGGATAAATGCATTGTTATATAAGTTCCACAAAATGTTATTGACCTAAATAAATTAAAAAAAAATACATGTAAAGAACGTACTTATGGTTAAGGGCTCTTATAAGGTAGATGATTATATTTAGGACCATAATGCATGGAACTAATTGCCTTCGTTTTATTCTATTTATTTTTAACATTATTATACGTATTATTATGGTAATGAAATGACTGCTGCAAATGTCGTTACTTCTTAAAAGTTCCTTCCGCTTATTCTTCTTGTCTGTCAAAAGACGTCCCAAACGAGTTGTGGGGAAAAAAAAAAGTTGGACCATTCAAGTGTTTGCAATAGTTTATTTGAAAACATATTTCATTCATTCAGTAATAATATTATTATTACTTTTCACATCTCCCTTCATTAAAATTCTTGTTTACTTATTATAAATATTAAGTTGTTACTTATATTCGACTATAGATACGAGTGTGAGTTACATGTGTCACAGAAGCTGTCCCGTTACAGTAGAGTAGTGTACCTTGATGTCCTCCTCGTCGAGTGCGGGCGCGAACTGCGTCTCCGCCGGGTAGGAGCTCTTGAGGTGCGGCGGGCACAGCGAGTTGCGCCAGCGCAGCTCCGAAAGCCGCGCGGGCGCGGGGGACGCGCGGGACGCGCGGGGGGTGGCCGACAACTCGCGCAGCCAACGGTTGTCGAACACCTCGCCCTCCTCGTCGGACATGTGCAGGCCGCGACCCTCTACCGCCGATCATGAGGGGCAGTGTGTAAACTATGCGTTAGTACGCCACTGAATTTCCGTCCATATTATAAAGAGGGAAGATTTAATTGTCTGTTTCTCTGCTTTGAAAAGGGTCCGTAACTGCTGTGGGCTAATAGGGATGATGTACTGAATAATGTATGACTGGTATGACTGGGTAAAAAAAAATGCAATTCTATTTAGTCTGTCAGACAGATAATAGAAAAATACTAAATACGTATTTTTTTACTTCAATTTAACAAGACATAACTTAGATAACAGGCATTAAAGTTGAGGAGTGGGGGCACGCTACGTCACAGTTGAGTAGAAAACGTACCATAACGTGACGTCATGCGAAATTTCGATTCCGAAACGAAAAAAAATACTTTAATAAAAGTGCTAAGTAAAGCTTAGTCATCCAGGTACTAATCTTTTAAGAACTAAACTTTGACGTATCTAATCATATACGCAATGAAATAAACAACCAGTCGTCCCTGCTAATATCAAGCAAAAGTCTAATTTTATAATACATGGTTTTTTATAACAAAAATACAAAAACTTAATTAAAACTCACTAACTAAGTTGAATTAACTATTAAACTGAGATTATTATCAATGAAAGAAAATTACGTGTCCATAGCGATTTATTAGAAATTATAGAATAAATTAACAAAATATACCATTATTACGAATAATTTTGAAAGTAGCTTCTTAAGAAGCACTTAACGTCCAAAGAATCTTTACTATCCGTCTAATTATTGTGCTGGCCAGATAACCAGTCATTGAGAAAACCCTTTCGAAAACACAAGTACTGTGAAAATGTAAAATTTTGCCTTTTAACCCCCCGGACTCGCATAAATTCACGTTGCCGCACTTAGAATAAATCGTTTTTAGGCACAAGTTCAATCTCGTTAAACTCGCGAGATCAATCTCGCTAAAAAAGGCTGAGATCTCGCGAGAACGAGATTGCATTCCCTAATTCTTCGTTGTTGAGCTTCTTTTCGCAAATTTTGCTGTAAACATTAAAAACGATGTTTCTAGCTTGAAATATCAATGGCTTTTAGGAAATTTCCTAAAAATCGATTTATATTTTCACAAATATTCACAACAATCTACGCTTTGACACGACTATTAATTTACATTGCCATATGACAATCTCGATTGATTCTTTTGTTTTTGTGCCATCAGACTCTGGTACACCTATACATATTTTTACAATTTATTTTGTTAATAAATTTTGGTTTTTCGCTGCCGGGTATTTTTTTACAGTTATATAAAATGAGCATATCCCCTATTATGATAATTATATTCAAAGAAAATACCCATATACTATTTAAATTATGCGCCTAGGTATATTTCGTGTTTACGAATTTAACCGATCAAGAAACCAATGCGTGATCGTCGTTTTAGCCGCTAAAACTCGTCAGTACCTCGACTGTGATGGAAGTGACAACACGCAATATTTCAGTATTAAGAATTGTATAGAGCTGTAATACGCAAAATTACCTTATTTGAATATAGGTACTTAATTTATTCCTTCATAATTTTCAAGGTACTGTGGAATGGATACCAATTTAAAAAAGAAAATCCTATAAGCGTCAGTCCCATGAAATAATATAGAACGTGTACCTGTACTTTTTAACAGAAGTTCATGCTTTTAAAAAGTCTGAAAATGGATATATTATTAAAGTTTAAGAAACACAGTATACTTTTATTTTTAAATTGGCTGTCCTAATCTAAATTTAAGCGAAATGATAAATTATGTAATAACAATTCTATATAGATATCTTTAAAATACATTAGGATTGCCGAAGCCTGACGAATATAGCCGAAGCGCATTATTTAAATAGTATATGTGTAAGATAACTAAAGTTAACAAGAAAGTCTAAAAGATAAGATAGGTTGATAGTGAACAGTTAGCAAGTAGAAATAGAGTGTACAATCACCTCGCTTATTGGTGCTATCGTGTATGGGCAATGATCGCAACGAGTGTCCGCCGGAGATACGAGACGATTCCTCTTTTGGTGGCACCAGCCCCGACTGAAATTCAGTAAAAAAAAGTTTAAACAATTTATCAATTCAGTAGATACGTTAGGACGTACGGATCTTAATAACTACGTGTTGAACGCATTAAAGATTTTTAGATAATCTACTAATTATATGTTAGTATGTGGTGTTAAAATTGAGTATCATATGTATATATATCAATATTATAAAGAAGAAAGATTTGATTGTTGGCTTCGAAACTGCTGGACCGATTTCAAACTTTCAGCTACGTTAATTTACATCATACTCGGATGACTTAAACTATAATTTACGTGGGCGAAGCCGCGGGAAATAGCTATACTTTTGAGTTAAGTGGTTCTGGCTCAGTAGACAGACCAAACTCTGCCTTTTTCCCGTAAAAAAATATAACTTATAATAAAATGCCTTCAACTATGACACCAGTGATCGAACGATACAAAATTAAACAGGATTGATAAAAAAATGCATAAAAACAAAGTTACCATTACTATACAATACATACTGAATGCACATGCTGCAACGACATGAGCGATCCGGAACGTTGCTTCTTCCTCTCCCACTCGAGCTCGTCTTTCTTAGACAGAAACTTTTCTCCGACCCGCCAGAGCTCCGTCGTCAAAGATCTGATATGTTCCTCATAAGCTTTACTAGACTCCGCCAATTTCTCACGAGTCTTCAACAACTCACGCTCTAGGACTGATATCTCTTGTTTCTGACGCTCCTTGTAAGCTGACACCTCCGATTGAAGCAATTCCCTCTGCAAAACATTAAATAGTTCTATAACAATATTTAATTTTCGTTATATATCATGCTAACCTGCGAAAACATTCTTTGAAAAGCCATGCATAAAGACAATAGATTACCTTAATCGGTTGCCGATATATTCAGTATCAAAAGCATACACTAAACTACTATGTTTTAATGAACACTAAAAAGAAAACTAAAAATAAAACAAAAGTACCCATTAAAACATACTTTATTAAATAAATATATGACTTAACATGTCAACAACATAAAAAAAGTAACAAAAAGCCACACCATTCAGTAATCCATTTGCAAATAAAACCACCATACAACCTGATATAGCAATATCAATGATAGTATCGGTACTATACTGACCATTTTAGCCTTCATTCTGTTGAGTTTGTCTTCGTATTCAGCGCGTATCTCCATCACGGTGACGGATTGTGCATCTTTTGCCCCCTCTCCCTTCTGTGCGCGGACTATTTCTTCTAGAAGCTTCTGGAAGGAGTTGTCCAATTCGTCCAGCTGCACCTCCAAGCTAACATTTTGGAATGTCGTAGAAGAAAGCGACGCCCGCTCGTCATCATTCGAAAACGCCCGTTTTATTTTCTCCGCCGATATAGTTCTAGTGATAGACTTTTCTACCCAACGCTCCAAATTCATCACGCATTCTGACAGATCTTGGATGATAGCAGAATAACCTCGTTCAAGCTTGCACATTGTGGCATCATTAATTCTACCGTCCAGACTCAATATCTCCCGCCTCACAGTCCTCTGTACAGAGATTACCCTACTCAACTTCTGCGTGTACAAATCCTTTAAATTGCCGAACGTCTTGAAGCTCACGGACAATTCTGTCAAAAATTTTCTCATATTTATAATTTCAGACTCGTTTATCCTGTTCACTTCGGCCAATCTATCACGCTCTTTTTGCAGCATGATCTGCTTCTCTGAACATCTACGCAGATGCTTGTCAGTTGTCTCTAAGAAATTCTCAAGGTCCTCCATAGTGATAGTGCCCGCATTCAAACTCCTGCGCAATTCATTGTCGCCGTTAGACGCGTTCCCGAAGTTAGTCAACTCTTTCAACACTACATTAGATTTTATTTCAGATATCCTTTTTAGTATTATTGCCTGGTATTTAGCAGAAACTTTAATGATTTGACTTGCTCTGTTTTCAGTTACACTCATTTTGCTAACTTGCCTTTTGAGGTCTGCTATTTCCTCATTCTTTTGATGAACAATTTTCTTAAGTTGATTAGACAGCTGCTGGCAATTTTCTTTGCTGACTTCCAGGTCTTTGGAAACGTCCAACAGTTTATTTTCAGAATCTGCTATAAGGGATTTCAAGTAAGTAACATCACTTTGGAGGGCAGTGATTGTCCTGTTTTTGTCGTGAATGATCTTTTCTAAGTCTGAAATAGTTTTAATACTATCCATAGATGAATGTGTAAGATCTGACGTAGTGTTATCTACCTGATAGTGAAAATCGCGGTAGTCTTTCTCAATTGGACTTGCATATTTGTAACTTGCAAACTTATCTGTACCAGCTACGGCATCTGAAAAAAAATAATTTAAATGTTATTAAATTTATTTTCTATAGTTTATACGCTAGTTTGAATATATTTTTACACTTACACATATCTCTCTGACCTACAGCTTTAAGCCATTCTTCATTCCTCAAAGCCTTAAATACATCGTCAGAATGAGCTTCATTAACTTTCTGTTTTAATTCTGATAGCATTGATTCCTTTATCCCCAACTCTATTTGTAATATTGCTTTGTTTGCCTTCTCCTCTTTCAACTCTTGTTGCACAGAACCTATTAATGCATCTTTAGTATTTATACAGTCATCCTTTTCCTTCAAATCTTTTTCATTATCATTAATTTTAGATTGCAACATTCTTATTTCTTCCTGTAGCACAGTTATTTCTTTTTGTTGTTCCTCCAGCTGCTTCTCTGCTTTGATTTGATATTCTTGTAAAATAGAACATTTATTGATCAGATTTAATCAGGGAAGGGTAAAATGTAACGTAAAATTTATCATGCAACTCGGCTAAATGGGCCTAGTCCCATAGTCAATTTAGAGGTTTTTAATTAAAAAGAAAGAAAAAAACTTCAATGTCGGTTTTGACATTTGTCTTTTCTGGTCTATACTAGCAATGGACGTTATTCTCAAATAGACATTTATTCAACTAGTGATTTGCCTGAACCGCGATCACTCATGATTCTGTTATACTATAACTATCTATTTTCCATAACGTTACAAAATGAAACCAAATTCACACTGTCTGTTTCGTCGGAGGCTGTATAAAATGAAAGGCTCATCTCTCGAATACGGTTATAGAAAAGATTTGCCTTGTAGTTGATCTGTGAACCTCCCGTGCAAACGAGAGTTATATAGCTATCACAGGACAGTATATTGACATCGAATTTCAAATGCAATCGGCTCTCTATCCTGCAAGCATTTCCCTGAGCGCCACACCAGTGATAATATAAGGATGTTCCTAATGAACAATGCCCGAGATTTGCCCATACTAACCTTAGAAGAGTGGGCACTTCTCCAACAACTTTTATAGGTTTTAAAACCGTTTAATGACGTAACTTCAGCTATGACCGCTGAACTGAAGGCTCTGTTATAGCATTAACTCGATGCTTAATAAAAATGTACGAAAAATTGTTGGCGGGTCACTTATCACCACTATCTGAAGAAAACCTAGTCAGTCCTGCGGCAATAGTTGCAATGAATATAGGAGGTGGCCTAATGTAGAAAAGTGGTTCCTTTTCAGTTTGTACATTTCTAGTTATAAATGAGACTTTTGAAGACAAACAGGAAGCAGAACGGGCGAAAAAACAGGTGCAGGATATGATACAAAATTTAACTGCCGAAAAAATTCCCAGTCATCGATATCTAAAGAAGTTTCTCCGTGGCCTATTCTCTCCAAAATAATAGCTTCTGATAGGCCTCAACAAAGAATTGGAACTGCTCTGTCCAAGGCAAGACAAGAAGAAGATTTATATTTAGAGGACGACATGCTAGAAATACATAAGCCAGATGATAGTTGAAGTTGCCCCATAGACTGATGGCGAAATCACCACCAGAAGTATCCACATTTGGGCAAATTATTTCGTCATTACGGAAATGTTGTGGCAAAGACTGTTGCGTGTGCGGGAAATTTTAGTAAAGCCGGGCAGTTAATTTCTTAGCACAACTAAGTTGCTCAGATTATGTTCCTGAGCGAAAATACATAAACAAACAATTAACATAACCTAAAAAGGTATTGAAAATATTTGTTTATACAATGTTACTTATTTATTTAAGTATATTTGTATAAATGCATATTGTCAATTTGTATATAAGTTTGTATAATAATGAATTTGGAAATAAAGTGTAATCGATGTAAATATCATATTTTTTTAAGTACACCTGTTGCAGCTACTAGTATACATATACTGTACCTAATTCATTTTAACTTATAGACATTTTACTGATCTCGCAATACCAGTCTAAAGCCTGGTAAAGTACGAAGGGAAGGTTAGTAAAAACATTAACATTTTATTATAAAACTAACTTCAGCCAGCGTTTTTGTCCGCGTGGTTTACGATGACTTGATAATACATTTATCTCCAGAAAACCGTTTAGTGATAAGTGTGATAGTTCGTTATTTAGTTTTATGATAAAAAAAAACCTTATGTTATTCTAGAAATGTTACGACAAAAAGATTCGTATACTATCGTCCTAGACAGTAGGGCAAGAGACATCCAAACTCTACGATATTTTGAAAAGGTCAAAATATTGTCTAACTGGGCATTGCTTATAGTATTTTACTATACTTCCCGAGTTAGTTCGTTATTTAGTTTTATGGGAAAAAAAAAATCTTATGTTATTCTAGCAATGTTACGACAAAAAGATTCGTATACTGTCTTTTTAGACAGTAGGGCAAGAGACATCCAAACTTTACAGCAAGAGAATCAGTCACTCGTTGACGAGCTTAAAACAAAAGAATCTTAGTTAAAGAAATGAAAATCAGGGATGACAAATTAGAAGAACATCGCAAAGAAATTGATAATTTGAAGAATGCAATCAGTGAAGAGAGAAATGGTTATAAGAAAGATGTAGATGAATGTGAAATCAAAGGTTCCAGAACCAGAAACTCGTCAAGGTAAGTGTAAATGGTATGGATTTATTATCGAAATTGTAGTTTTATTTACTAATTTATTTTGCACATACTTCTGTTCACGCCATTAAAATGTTTGAGTGAAAAGGTCAAAATATTATCTTATTATGCATGGTTAATAGTATTTTACTGTATTTCCCGAATTAGTTCGTTATTTAGTTTTATGAGAAAAATCTTATGTTATTCTAGAAATATACGACAAAAAGATTTGTATTATGTCGTCGTAGACAGTAGGGTAAGAGACATCCAGACTCTACAGCAAGAGAATCAGTCACTCGTTGACGAGCTTAAAACAAAAGAAGCTTAGGTAAAAGAAATTAAAATCAGGGATAATAAATTAGAAGAACATCGCAAAGAAATTGATAATTTGAAGAATGCAATCAGTGAAGAGACGAATGGTTATAAGAAAGATATAGATGATTATGAAATCAAGGTTTCCTCATTGACGAAAACTATTGAAGAAACTCGTCAGGGTAAAGTGTATAGGGCATGAATTTATTCACGCCATTAAAATGTAATTTTCAGTTTGAGTGAAAAGGTCAAAATATTGTCTAACTATGCATTACTTATAGTATTTTACTGTACACCCGAGTTAGTTCGTTATTTAGTTTTATGAGAAAAATAATCTCATGTTATTCTAGAAATTTTACGAATAAAAAATAAACTGTCGTCCTAGACAGTATGGCAAGAGACATCCAAACTCTACAGCATGAGAATCAGTCACTCGCTGACGAGCTTAATGACGTCAAATATCAGCTTGACGTTAAAGTACACTCCTTACAAGAGAAACTAATTGATAACGAGAATATGACGGAAAAATTGAAAGATTCCTACGAATGCCAGATTGAAAATGTGATGGTGGCGAAACTAACAAATTATTTGAAAGATTAGGCCATAGAATTGGATATTTTGAGAAAGGAAAAAGAGGGGCAACAAGATATCACAAGACAATTATGAGAGTAAGTAATATTCTACTACATACTTTAGATTCCTGTGAAAATATGGCTCCAGTTTCAAATACATAATAACAAATTTACAAAAGACATTGCAAATTTCTCAATATAAGATTTCAACAAATGTCCCGAATTCGTTTAGATTCGCTATATGTGTTATTCCGTGTTAAAAATAGAAAGTGTTAATTTGATACTGAATAATAATATTCAACAAAAAGGCGTCTGCACATTTTATTGTAAGAAACATGCAACAACACGCATTTTCAACAAAATAATTTCCTTTTTCTACTTCCATATTCATAATATGAATTATATTATAATCCTATTTGATATATGTTAATATTCTTTTGTATACCTATTTATTTTTGCTTAGTGCTCAATTTTTTATATTTAGATATTGTATCGTAAAATTTACTTCACATGGATTTTTCATACAATTCGGCTGAATGGGGTTTATCCCATGGTAAATTTAGAATTTTGTAATTAAAAAGAAAAAATGAAACTTCAATTTCAGTTTTGACATTTGTCTTTTCTGGTCACTTCACGACAAGCGATGAGTTGTTGTCCATTTTTTAAATCACGTAACGCAACCGCTACCAAATTGCCAATGACCGATATCAAAACTGTCTATTTTGCTAACTAGTTATTTCCACACGCTAAAGTCAAACCGAATTTTACTCTTATGCTATCGTGATAAAGCTCAATTTCGGATTGATTACTTGATTACTCTGAAAGCCGAACAACGCGGAACGTAATAACATATACCTGTTTCATTCACACATATACTAACGTCACATCATTTAAACGTTCTACATTTCGCGTCACATTATATACGGTTATTAAAATTGCATTACATGACCGTCAATGTAAAGTCTTAATCTATAAAGACCGATCGCGAGGTGATCGCGGATATTTTCGAAGCGAGTCTCCCAAACATCAACCTTAAGTGATCTACTTAAGAGTGAATTCAGCTTTACTTTAAAGCGGTGTGGAAAATAGATAGTTATTGTATCACTGAATCACGAGAGACCGGGGTTCAGGCTCTCGCATCAAATCAAATTCATTTTTTTTTCCAACGCGATAGCGTTGATTTTTGATATGATTTCTTAGCGCCTATACGCATCGATACAACTAGGTTTGACGTAATCCTACTATGATATAGAAGCATGAGTTTGTGAGCATGTATGTACCGGACGGCTGTGATAATGATTCTTTTATAAAGTTCAATTCGCGATTTAGCTCTTCTGTGTAAACATAATTATTGGTGAGTCGGTCCATCAGACTCTTTATCTCTTCTTCCTTCTGTTCTATCATGTTTTCAGCTTCTTTCTTTCTAGTATTGATAAATTGTAGTTCACTATGATATTTTTCTTCAATTTCATCTTTTGTCTGTTTTTCATTTCTTAACTCCATACGAAGGGTCTCGATCTGTTCGCTTTTTTCAAAAACATTATTTTGCACTTCGACTAATTCATTATTTCTGTTACCAACTTTCTCATTCAACTTCATCAAGTGATTCTCATAGTATTCTTTCATTTTTGATTTTGCATCCTTTTCTGTTGCCAATTCTGATTTCAGATTATTTATTATCTTTTCCAATTTAGTTGTCTCATCATTAAGACTTTGTAACAATGACAGTTTCTCTTCCTGAAGAATCTGTATGTCCTGCATTTTTGTTTCAATCACCAATCTGTACTGATTATTATTATCTTTAATCTTCTGTTCCAATTCATTGATTTCGTTATTAAGTCTACTGTTTTCATCACTGTACTGTATAACCATTTTATTTTTAGCTTCAATTTCTTCATTAATGCGATGTTTCAAGTTGAAAATTTCATTATCTTTCTCTGATACAATGGTGTTTAGCGATTGTATTTCTGATTCACTTTTTTGCGTTAAATCATTTAACTGCTCCTAGAATACGACTAAGTCCATTAATAATTAAAAATAATAAAATATAATAGAATAAACCATTTTAAATTCAGTGTAAACACTTGCCTGGAATGATTGAATTTGCTGTTTCAAGAGGACAATTTTAGCTCTTTCTTCACTTAGCTGAACCTCCACAACATTAGCACAGGCTTCACTGCAAATAGCTGCAATAAAGTACCAATCATCATGCACATGTACAAAAAAGGGAAAATTTCGGTCACCCCGTTACAGATAAAATGGATGCCATTTTTGAAAAAGTAGAGCAATATCGGCATATCTATAGTTATGATGTAGCTAAAGAACGTGGGATTGACCACAAAACAGTTTTGGCGCATTTGAAAAAAACTGGGTAAGCGTAGAGGTACCCAAATATCCAACTTTTTGTACTCATTTGTGATTTTATTACGTTCATTGTTACAGGCCGGTCAGGCTTTCAACTGATGAGATTAAAGCGAGAAGTTGTTGTAGGTGAAGGTGTAGTTTTTCAACATTATAAAACTAGCCCTCACACATTTTATGCCACTTGGCAAAAATTAAGAGAGTTTTCCGTATAGTCCTGACCTCGCACCTTCAGATTTCCACCTGTTTCGGTATCTTCAGAATTCTTTAGGCAGTGTTAGGTTTAACAACACTTTCTTAATTTTTTATCAGTAGCTACAAGATGGCTTCAAGTTATTGAACAAAATAGTACCTACATACTTTAATTAAATATCAAAAACTTTATTAAATAATGTTTTTAATTTTCATATAATATGCGAAGAAACTTTTTCCCCAACCTATTAATTCTAAACATTTGAAGTCTTTTAATTTTTTTTTTTTTCTAACAGTAACTGACTTGAAAAAATTGTAGTGTTAACGAAATTCGAGACGATGAAATACACTAATTTTTACGCGCTACAAAATTTTCAAGTCAATTACTGTTAGAGAAAATTTTGATTATAAATACTTAAAATGTTTATAATTTATTTATTTACGTTATGTGGTTCCAAATAAAAACTTGTCTTTAAAAATCTTTATCTCAATAAGTTGTTGTTCTCATAAAGACGGATCTAAAGAGCTAAAACTCGATGCATTTCGTTATTTCATTGCTAAGCTTCTACAAACAACTTCCAGTTCTATCATTATCAGATCTTGGTCTGGAAAGCATCCAGTACCAAAGTCGTCATAAAGATGGATCTAACGAGCCCAAACAGAATGCATTTGCGTCATTTCACCACTAAGTTCCTATGACCACCATCCAACTTCACCATCATATCGGCTTACTGACGTCATAATATTGCATTGTCATCTGACTTACATGTTTATCCTAAACTTCAAATCTATCGGATATTGTTCCAAGATTTGTGCACTAAAAAACATACTACCGAGGCAAGTTACGTAAAAGCTTGTAAAAAATATACAAGTAATAACTTCCACAACTGCAACACTAAAAGATACTCACAAGTATTATGATGTAACGAGTGCAAACTGACATCAGGGTCATCACACTCCAACAAACTGCCGTCTAGCCGGTTGAGCTGATGATTTTGCCTCAACTCCTCGACCAACTCCTTCAGGGACTGAACGTTGCGTCGTTCCACACTCAATTGTTCTGACAGCTCGATCACACGAGCCGCGTCCTGTTGGCTTAAACTTACCCACTTGTCACACTCTTGTTTCAATTCATTTACCTAAAAAATATATATCAACATTTGGACACCATAAGATGAGTTATAAAATGAACAGCAAAAACTATGACTAATTCATTATTTCTGTTACCAACTTTCTCATTCAATTTCATTAAGCGATTCTCATAGTATTCTTTCATTTTTGACTTTGCATCCTTTTCTGTTGCCAATTCTGATTTCAGATTATTTATTATCTTTTCCAATTTAGTTGTCTCATCATTAAGACTTTGTAACAATGACAGTTTCTCTTCCTGAAGAATCTGTATGTCCTGCATTTTTGTTTCAATCATCAATCTGTACTGATTATCATTATCTTTAATCTTCTGTTCCAATGCATTGATTTCGTTATTAAGTCTACTGTTTTCATCAGTGTATTGTATAACAATTTTATTTTTAGCTTCAATTTCTTCATTAATGCGATGTTTCAAGTTGAAAATGTCATTATCTTTCTCTGATACAATGGTGTTTAGCGATTGTATTTCTGATTCACTTTTATGCGCTAAATCATTTAACTGCTCCTAGAATACGACTAAGTCCATTAATAAATAAAATAATAAAATATAATAGAATAAACCATTTTAAATTCAGTGTAAGCACTTGCCTGGAATGATTGAATTTGCTGTTTCAAGAGGACAATTTTAGCTCTTTCTTCACTTAGCTGAACCTCCACAACATTAGCACAGGCTTCACTGCAAATAGCTGCAATAAAGTACCAATCATCATGCACATGTACAAAAAAGGAAAAATTTCGGTCACCCCGTTGCAGATAAAATGGATGCCATTTTTGAAAAAGTGGAGCAATATCGGCATATCAATAGTTATGATGTAGCTAAAGAACGTGGGATTGACCACAAAACAGTTTTGGCGCATTTGAAAAAAAACTGGGTAAGCGTAGAGGTACTCAAATATCCAACTTTTTGTACTCATTTATGATTTTATTACGGCACTAGCTGTGCCCGCGACTTCGTCTGCGTGGGAAGTATTTTGGTAGAATTCTTTTTTTCCTATGAATGCAGAAGAATCGAATAAGATTAATGGGCCATAACCCACTACGCGGGTTTAATGCGGATCGGTGGATGTTAACATTGCTGGTGCAGCTAGGACTAACAGCTTAACGTGCATTATGCCAGTATTGTGCACAGTTCAAGATAATAATATTTTGGTCACACATCCTGTAAACGGTCCTTACGAATGTTATTTTTCTATTTTTTTCTCGTTTCTCGCGCTCAGGTTGTCGCTTGTATCTGAGCATTTTATTCGTACCTTTAAACGGTCCTTCTTTTGATTTTGATCTTTTTAAACTATTATTATTTGTCTAGTTGTATGCACAATCGACTATTTATTGTTCTATTTTTCATGTAATGCTAGTTTTCCTGGAAGAAATCGCTGGCTAGCGATGAGTTTGTCGTTTGTACTTATTTATGTAAAATAAATATTCATGTATGTCCTTGTTGTGCAGTATTTACTTACTTATTTAACTGCAATTTAAACGGAATGCGCTAACCCACTATGCCATCGAACCCCTTATACCTAAGCTATGATAATATAATAAAGAGGAAAGATTTGGTTGTTTGTTTGTTTGCATCGAATTTGCTCCAATACTACTGGACCGATAGTTGCAGAGCGATTCCGACCTACGGGAAGATACATCAGACGCGCATGTCATAGGCTATAATTTTGCGACAAAGTCGTGGTAAAATAGCTAGTTCATTATACCCTGTGAAAACTTATCTGCGGTACGCCTGTGGAGTATGAAGTCAACACGGGTTGGTGATAATCGAAACTACTTTCTCGATCTCTATTGTGCAAACTGCGAGTTCTTTAAGAGACCAAGCGCATTTCCCTATCAAAAGAAGTTTCATACTCATACCATACTGTATGTATGTAAATGCTTCTGTTCAACTTTGTAGTGCATGAGCCTCGCGATGGGCAGTTAAATACGCTTCGCGTTTTTCAGGTGTCTTACGAGACCGAGCGCTTTCTGTCTGATCTCTTTCTTTGTCTATAAAAGTTGGTTAGTACATGTCTGACGGAAGATACGTGGAGTTTTATTTATTGATATAAAAAAAATAAACATATTTTAATTTCGACTTTCCACACCCGCAGGAAATCGTCTACTAACATACTTCCGTGAGGTGCTTAACTCTGAACTTCTGTCAGATTTGAACAGCCCTCATCATCATCATCATCATCATCAGCCCTTTTACGTTACCAATTGCAGGAACTCAGGCCTTCCTTATGAATGGTTAAAGATGATGGGCCACGACCCTCCATGCTGGCCCAATGTGGATTGAAGAATATTAACGACTGCAAATACAACCGTGACCTATCCCTTTACGTGCTTTTCGAAGCTTGGAGTTGCTTGAGATAATATTTTTTGGTCGTCCATCCTGTGCCCGACCTTTGCGAAAGTTGCTTAACAACTACAATCGCGGGCCATGGCGCTTATTCACTACGCCACCGAGCTACTCAGAACCGACCCTCAGACTCGCGTAATATTATCTTAGTGTTGTGATCAACGAATAAAGCATTGTTTCCAGCGAAGACTGAAAATACCAACTTTGAAGTACGTATCTACAGCAATGTGTACGTTAAAAAAAAACAAAAAGAGTATTAACATAAAAAAATAGCAATAAGAGAAAAAAATACAACTCGAGTTGTCTTTACGTTCTTAACTTCAGTTGACGTGAATCTAAATTTTTTAACGTCGTGGAAAAACTTCTGACATTGTCTCTGTTACCTGGCAAGCAACAGGGGTGAGTAGGATTCTCCTCCGAGAACCCGACAGTGAGCTGCCCGGTGGGTCCACAGAGGCCTACCCATTAAAACCCGTACGCTACACCCTCTCATGGGAAATGAAAACCGGCAAGCTATGGCCGAGTCACCAGGACACTCAAGTATTGGACCATTGGTCCCCTTGCAGATGGAAAATTGAAGAGACTCGGGTAAATCGAGTGCTTCTCCCAGACAGACGAAACCGTGCAATGCGGTAGCGGCTGCCAACCACCTCCGCTGGCCCCGACGACGACGTGAACCTAATCTGATAAAATTATGCGTTCACTGTAAACTACTCGAGGCTTAATTGCATCATCGGAAGGCTCTTTCCGCTTGTTCTTCTACTCGCGTGGTCGTATACCACATGTCCATTATAAGCTGAACCCTATTTAATATGATTGGCCATATATAAATTAGGTCAACTTACTTCGGATTTGTCAAAATTTTGGAATCTTATTTTTTTATTTGTCATCATACAAATTATCATTTAATATTAATTCGTAGCTCGGTGGCGCTACGGATATGCGCCGCTGCGCACGATCACTATTGCTAAGCAATTTTACCAAGAGTTGTTCACGGGATGGGTGACCAAAAATTATTAAACAAAGGCCTGAGGCCCTGCAGTTTGGTCGAGAAAGAGTTAATGATGATGATCAATATATCAAAGACGAAAATTTAATAAAACAGTAAATATTTCATAGCAATTTTGGCGACCACGTCACTTCAAATTGACATAACTTTTCATTTGTGAACCGATTGAAATAAATCTTACACTAAATGTTAACGGAAGAATGCCGCAATATAATAGTGAAAACTGCATTTAAAACGGTTCAGCCGTTTCTGAAATTATCGTGCACAAACGCACAGACAAACAGACAAACCGACAAACAGACAAAAAATTTAAAAATCTTTGTTTTGTGTTCTATTACTCTTATAAATGTCCCTCATAACAGTTTTTTTCATATATCTTCAATGTACAGACATCGATCGGTTACGTTTTTATTATAGTATAGATAATGAAACCGAACGATTCTTGAAGAAGCTGATAACTGATGATAAAAACTGGATCACGTACGACAAGAACGTGCGAAAAAGGTCATTATTACAGGCCGGGCAGGCTTTCAACTGACGAGATTAAAGCAAGAAGTTGTTGTAGGTGTGTAGGTGTAGTTTTTCAACATTATAAAACTAGCCCTCACACATTTTTTGCCACTTTGCAAAAATTAAGAGAGTTTTTCATATAGTCCTGACCTTCCCTTCAGATTTCCAACGGTTTCGGAGTCTTCATAATTCTTTAGGCAGTGTTAATAACACTTTCTTAATTTTTTATCAGTAGCTACAAGATGGCTACAAGTTATCGAACAAAATAGTACCTACATACTTTAATGCAATATCAAGAACTTTATTAACAAATGTTTTGAAATTTCATATAATATGCGAAGAAACTTTTTCCCCAACCTATTAATTCTAAACATTTGAAGACTTATAATATCTTTTTTCCTAACAGTAACTGTAACGAAATTCGAGACGATATAATACACAAATTTTTACGCACTATAAGATTTTCAAGTCTTTTCAATTATTGTTAGAAAAATTTAGATTATAAGTACTTAAAATGTTTATAATTTATTTATTTACGTTATATGGTCCCAAATGAAAATTGGTTTTAAATTTTTTATCTCAATAAGTTGTTGTTCTCATAAAGACGTATCTAAAGATCTAAAACTCGATGCATTTCGTTATTTCATTGCTAAGCTTCTACGAACAACTTCCAGTTCTATCATAATCAGACCTTGGTCTGGAAAGCATCCAGTACCAAAGTCGTCATAAAGATGGATCTAACGAGCCCAAACAGGATGCATTTGCGTCATTTCACCACTAAGTTCTGACGTCATAATATTGCATTGTCATCTGACTTACATGTTTATCCTAAACTTCAAATCTATCGGATATTGTTCCAAGATTTGTGCACTAAAAAACATACTACCAATGCAAGTTACGTAAAAGCTTATAAAAAATAAACAAGTAGTAACTTTCACAACTGCAACACTAAAAGATACTCACAGGTATTATGATGTAACAAGTGCAAACTGACATCAGGGTCATCACACTCCAACAAACTGCCGTCTAGCCGGTTGAGCTGATGATGTTGCCTCAACTCCTCGACCAACTCCTTCAGGGACTGAACGTTACGTCGTTCCACACTCAACTGTTCTGACAGCTCGATAACACGAGCCGCGTCCTGTTGGCTTAAACTTACCCACTTGTCACACTCTTGTTTCAATTCATTTACCTAAAAAATATATAACATTTGGACAACGTAAGATGAGTTATAAAATGAACAGCAAAAACTATGACTAATTCATTATTTCTGTTACCAACTTTCTCATTCAATTTCATTAAGTGATTCTCATAGTATTCTTTCATTTTTGACTTTGCATCCTTTTCTGTTGTCAATTCTGATTTCAGATTATTTTTTATTTTTTCCAATTTAGTTGTCTCATCATTAAGACTTTGTAACAATGACAGTTTCTCTTCCTGAAGAATCTGTATGTCCTGCATTTTTGTTTCAATCACCAATCTGTACTGATTATCATTATCTTTAATCTTCTGTTCCAATGCATTGATTTCGTTATTAAGTCTACTGTTTTCATCAGTGTATTGTATAACAATTTTATTTTTAGCTTCAATTTCTTCATTAATGCGATGTTTCAAGTTGAAAATGTCATTATCTTTCTCTGATACAATGGTGTTTAGCGATTGTATTTCTGATTCACTTTTATGCGCTAAATCATTTAACTGCTCCTAGAATACGACTAAGTCCATTAATAAATAAAATAATAAAATATAATAGAATAAACCATTTTAAATTCAGTGTAAATACTTGCCTGGAATGATTGAATTTGCTGTTTCAAGAGGACAATTTTAGCTCTTTCTTCACTTAGCTGAACCTCCACAACATTAGCACAGGCTTCACTGCAAATAGCTGCAATAAAGTACCAATCGTCATGAACATGTACAAAAAAGAGAAAATTTCGGTCACCCCGTTACAGATAAAATGGATGCCATTTTTGAAAAAGTGGAGCAATATCGGCATATCAGTAGTTATGATGTAGCTGAAGAATGTTGGATTGACCACAAAACAGTTTTAAAAAAACTGGGTAAGCGTAGCGGTACCCAAATATCCAACTTTTTGTACTCATTTGTGATTTTATTACGGCATAATGAAACCGAACGATTCTTGAAGAACTGGTGATAAAAACTGGATCACGTACGATAATAACGTGCGAAAAAGGTCATTGTTACAGGCCAGTCAGGCTTTCAACTGATGACATTAAAGCGAGAAGATGAGAGAAAGCGTCCAGAATTAATCAAAAGGAGGGGTGTAGTTTTTCAACATTATAAAACTAGCCCTCACACATTTTTTTGCCACTCGGCAAAAATTAAGAGAGTTTTCCGTATAGTCCTGACCTTGCACCTTCAGATTTCCACCTGTTTCGGTGTCTTCAAAATATTTTAAGCAGTATATTAATAACACTTTCTTAATTTTTTATCAGTAGCTACAAGATGGCTACAAGTTATTGAACAAAATAGTACCTACATACTTTAATTAAATATCAAGAACTTTATTAAATAATGTTTAAAGACTCTAAAACTCGATGCATTTCGTTATTTCATTGCTAAGCTTCTACGAACAACTTCCAGTTCTATCATTATTTGACCTTGGTCTGGAAAGCATCCAGTACCAAAGTCGTCATACTGAGATAGATGGATCTAACCAGCCCAAACAGGATGCAGTTGCATCATTTCACCACTAAGTTCCTATGAACACCATCCAACTTCACCATCATATCGGCTTACTGACGTCATAATATTGCATTATCATCTGACTTACATGTTTATCCTAAACTTCAAATCTATCGGATATTGTTCCAAGATTTGCGCACTAAAAAACATACTAACAAGGCAAGTTACATAAAAGCTTGTAAAAAATATACAAGTAATAACTTCCACAACTACAACACTAAAAGATACTCACAGGTATTATGATGTAACGAGTGCACACTGACATCAGGGTCATCACACTCCAACAAACTGCCGTCTAGCCGGTTGAGCTGATGATGTTGCCTCAACTCCTCAACCAACTCCTTCAGGGACTGAACGTTGCGTCGTTCCACACTCAACTGTTCTGACAGCTCGATCACACGAGCCGCGTCCTGTTGGCTTAAACTTACCCACTTGTCACGCTCTTGTTTCAATTCATTTACCTAAAAAATATATAACATTTGGACAACATAAGATGAGTTATAAAATGAACAGCATAAACTATGCTTTTATTTTGCTTATGCGTCGTTCTTTTATGTTGTAAATTGATTTATGCCAGTTTTTTGTTCTTGTATCTATGACCTGATGAATAGACTACTGAGACTGAGACATATATTTTTATTAAAAGTTTCATTTATTTATATGCACCTTATAACTGCTAAGAGATGTAATGTAACTTTAACTGTTTCTTTGCAAAAATATTGTACATAGATGTTAATAGAACTAAAGACAATAGGGGCGACTACCCATTTTTGTTTGTTTGTCCGTCAGGTAGATTATTGAAAAATATTAAATGCGTATTTTTTATATTTTTTGTGTAATCAATAAATAACTGCGATAAATTGAAATGTAGCATGACATCACTCTTTTGTACATTTACTACAAAACTGTGACGTGGGTGCTCGCTACGTCACAATTTCGTACTCCTCAAATTGAATACCAATTATCTTTGTCATTTCTTATTTGAATTGAAGCAAAAAAAATGCGTATCTAATGTTATTCTATTATCTGACTAACGCACTAAATAGAATTTCTTTTTTTTTAGCCAATTGTCATGCCTATTCAAATAAAATCCACTATCAAATGAAAAAAAAAAAGTATTTACATAATTTGATAATTAAAGTAAGCTTAAACTAATATGTAGCATGGCGAATCTTCGTTAGCGCTATGCAGATGTACCAATACCGACGATGATCATTCACAGGGAGCCTTATATCAATAATCATAAGGCATAAAATACAACGCATCTGTCCTTTTCATTCTCACTCAGCGGGGGTGAGGCGCAGATGTACCAATACCGACGATGATCATTTACAGGGTGCCTTATTTCAATAAACATAAGGTATAAAATACATTGTATCTGTCCTTTTCATTCTCACTCAGCGAGGGTGAGGCGCGTGGGTATCAGTGGATCGCCCGATGGCGTGATACTTGAATCATTATAATTAGTTAACATTTGCCGAGCTACGAAATTCGGTATTGGTCTTACTGTAACATCTTGAAGAATTGTAGATAAAGACACCTTAACACATACCTTAACTTTGTATGCATCTCTTTCATACAGTGCCTCATCCAATTGACCCTGAGTCTCCACCAAACGCTCCTCTGTCTGTTGAAGCTCTTTCATTAGTTTTGCAGTGCCCTCTGCTACTTTATCCCCAGGCTTTGACTCAGACTCTTGACCGCAGCACATGGAAATCTTTGCTTTAAGATTCACTATGTCCAATTTGTATTTTTCCTTATCTTTGGCTGCGAAGGGAATATTTATTTCAGGATAAAAAAAGAATTATATATATATAGCTCGCAACTCGTGTCGCCACACGCTGGTAGTCGGTTTCATGCTCGATAATAGAATGCGTCATAATGCATATATAAAATCGATCGCGGAGGGCAGTGCGGTCTAGATATTATCTGACTTTAGGTTTTAGCAAAAGTGGAAGGATGCAGAAGCCGAGAAACAACTAAAATAACCAAATCAATCTCGTGCTGTTAGTAGGTGATTGCAGAAGTCATAAAATCAGGCGAGTATATATGAAAAGATAATGAAAGCGGATAAGACGAAAGATATGTGTAAGTACACTTAGTGGCGTTCAGACCTCTCTGTCTACCCCTCAAGGAATACGGCGCGTAGAAATAAATAGATTTTTGTTTGTAATGACTAGCAATACTTTAAAACATCAATGCATAAAAATTTACTTAATCTTTACTATCTCAGATCTCGAAGATTGTGTCACCTTAGATGATGACAAGTGAGCTTTAGCTACTTGGATGTGAACAATATATATCTCGCAGCCAAGTGGTAATAATCAGCCGACCAATTGGGCAGCTCACCCTTTAATTGTAGGGCGCCGTTCAATTAACAGGCAGACTTTCAATCAGCTGAGTAGCTGAAGTTAACTGTGAACTCACAGGGAACACAGATATTTATTGGTAGGATTAGAAGTAAAACAAAATATATATTGTAGTGGATGATTTTATATAACACTGAAAAACTCCTCCATCAATCTGCAATTGTTACAGATACAAGACTGATCAAAAAGATATTAACAAACTCCTTATTCATGACTGATTCGTAGATGGTCTGTATGATACAAAAAACTAAAGTAAGCCCAAGTGGTTTAAGCTTAAACTTTCATAATAAATTCTTAATACTAATACAATTATGCAATGACAAGATATACCACTATTCAGAAGGCTACAGTGCCATATATCAAAAGCAAAGTTAGCAATGTATGATTGTTTTAGTTTGTTTATTACGATAATATGTAGTTAACTACAACACAAAATGATAAACAATGATGTTATTTTGGTTCTGTAGGTGATGTGATAGGTTAGACATTTAAGTAGTTTAAATAAACAAAACTTAATGAAAGTTTTAAAGACTTAATGAAAGTTTAGAATCTTCAGTCTTGTCGAATGCTCCAAATGTCATAATGATTCAATGAGAAAAGTAGATGTGCAATTAAATAGCTATCCACCCAATTAAATGGCTGTTGTTAACAGGAACTGTAATTATTATCTTGATTGATATTTGAAAACTTTAACAATCTGAAAAAACCTTTCAAGAAGTATCTAGAAAATAGACGTCACATATACCAAAACAGTATAGATAATTAAAAGTTTCATTTGTGTACTTACACAACTTCTCAACTTGTAAGTTGGTCCTGGCAAGCTCCTCCTGCAAGAAGTTACGATCAAACCGTTCAGCCTCAAGAGCAGCCTGTAGCCGTCGCACCTCACCATGTAACGATCGTAGAGCTGGTGGTGTTTCCAAAACTAACTGGTGGGTACTGCCTTGTTCATTTAAAACTTTACTAGGATTGCAGGCGTCTGTAAATATAATAAATGAATATACTACATAAGATAAACTATGCCGACAAGTTTGCAGGACAGCAGCAGTGATAGTACAATGTGCTTGAAACAGCATCATGCAATCTTGAACCTGTATGGTAGCTAGCATTAGATGCCAGCATGAAGTACAACCCAAGTTTAAAATAAATTAGTACCTACTAAACAAAAACTCCATTAATTTGTTTCATGGAATTAAAAATCTAATTTTGGGTATGTAAAATAAAATTACATAATAAATGGATGAGACAAGTGGAATATAAAGTTTCTCCTGGTGAATATGAATAATTATAATGATCTCTTAAAGCAAAAAAATATTGTGAAGAAATAAATTGACTTTTTGTTTATATTTTATGATAGTAATATTGAAAATACTATTTTAAATCTGTGTCATTATTTGGCAATTACTTTTAACATTTTTTAAATTAAATAAATTGAGTGACAAGATACAATACTAACTTCTATTTTATCAAAATTGCCAATGTTCATAGCTTAATAATTTATTGGGATAATTTATATAGTCTCTGTGGAGCCATTCCAGCTAGTATATCGGTTTCCAGGTGTTGCTATCTCCAATGTCCCAAGTTCGATTCCCAGTGGGTTTAATGTAGAATACACTTTTCTATATTGTCATATAACTGCCTTGGGGTACCTTTGTTGTGCCTTGGGGCACCTTTGTTGTTTCAGACTTCCACAGATACTATGGAGATTTTAGTATTAATTTTTTTTTTGGTCATGCCGCTTTTTTTTGACTTAACAGCCATGGCAATAAATAATAAAATACAATATGTTGATTCTCACCAATTATAGCATTGTGTATATCTTTATACATTATGGGTGTGCACTCCAATAGGCATTTACTGAACTTCAGTATGACTTCCTGATCATCTGTACTCAGTTTACTGCACATTGCACTTTTGATATCGATATCTTTAGAATTCACGCATACAAAAAAGAGTAAGAGTGACAGAACCATGTACAAATCGTCTTCACTACTAGCTTCAACAGTTCCATTTACGAAACAAAATGCTGGATACTTCTCTTGAAGAAACTCCTCGACAGTGTGCGCCTCTAATACAGATGACTTGGACTCATCTAAACTGAGATTTTCTCGCAAATGTGATATAATATTAAGAAGTAAATCTTCAGTAATATATGTATCTACACTATCACTTTCAATGAAGTAACAGTTTATCTGAAATAAATCGTTAAGACTCGATTAACACAATAGGAAAAATGTTATAAAATACATGACATCTTGATATATTACCCAATTGGTAAGGATGTTTTTCCATTTCTGTAACATGATGAATAACTTATTCACATAACCAGCGTACGCATAAACTTACGCTTTAACGAATATTATCACAAAAAGATAATTCATAAATAAACAAACTATTTCATAACAGTTGTTTTGAAAAAAGTAGTCAGTCAGTCACCGTTGAAGTTTTGAATTAATTTTTTTTCTTTTTAATCGGTTGATTTAGAAAATGACATTTCAAATAAACATTCGTTCAATCAAGGCTGCCAACTACAGTCTTCTCATGGTCTTCTATGGTCCGAAGTTATTCACGTCAAGGGCAGCCTAGAGTAAACCAACCTAACCGCATAAATCCTTATCAATTATACCAACTTAATAACACACAGAAGTACACAACAACAAGATACATAATATCGTATAATATAAATCTGTGATAATATCCATCAAACTGCAATAATATCCATAATCTGTGTCCATAATGCCTCTTACACGTGCAGCTGGATTAATTATTTTCAGAAAGATTAACCAAGTAGTTCAATATCTTATGTTGCAAACATCGTATGGTGAACATCACTGGACACCACCTAAAGGTTATATTTTATGAAATATAATTTAATTAAAAGTGATTAGTAGGTAAAATTTTATAGTAATTTAATAACGTGTGATTATTATGAGTCTTTATTTTCATGGACTTAGTAGTTATACATAAGTAAGTATGTACTAAGATAATTGAAGAACTACATTTATTGAGATATTAGTTTTTATACTAATTAATGAATTTCTAAAAACTAATTCATACAATAACCTGATTATATATTTTTTTTCTTTCATAGGTCATGTTGACCCAGGAGAGTCGGATTTTGTAACTGCCCTCCGAGAAACACGGGAAGAAGCAGGTTTATCTGAAAGTGACTTACAAGTAAATTACATAAATTTTGTTAATTTTTCAATTTACTGGAACAATTTCTTTAATCAAAACTTTCTCTATTTTAGATTTACAAAGAAATTTCCAAGTCATTAGAGTATAAAGTGAAAGATAAACCAAAAGTGGTTGTATATTGGTTAGCTAGATTAAAGGATCCCCAAACAGAAGTAAAACTCTCTGATGAACATCAAGATTTCAAGTGGCTTGCACTCGAACAGGCCCAAGAAATATCAGGCTACAATGATATGAACCAATTACTTGCAGAATTTCATGAAAAAGCTTTAAGAATTTAATGGTCATTGATATTTGCTTTATTGAAAACTTGTCATGGTACAATCAACAGCACGTCAGGTTATACATATTGTCAAATTGTATTGATTATTTTGATTTTAAACCTTAATGCATTGAGTGTAGAATTTAAAATCAATTGGAGAAATTTGATTTTGTGTAGATTCTCCATGTTCATTTAAAAAGCATGTTTGTGATAAACTTAAGTTCATATATTTACATGAAAATATTGTTCTATTATCTAATAAATTACTAATTAAGTTATCCTAGTTTTATTTTTGCAGTTATTATCATAGTGCGATTTATGTTCAATTTTTAACTTATAAAATATATTTTTTCAGCAGTTATATCATTAATGAATGCAAAATATCCCCAATATGAGTACATAATTTTAGAAATAAAAATGCAGGATGCTTCAAAGGTGGCCATCTCATTTTTTCCAGATCATGACTTATAACCCGCTTATGATTATCCAGTCAATATTTTGATATTTCAAAATAATTAATAAAATAAAATAATTCTAAATAAACATCATTTATTCTAAACGATAAATTAATGTCCTATTAAAAGTAAGCCTTTTCCATACTATTTCTGTTTATAAACAGATATAAATATTGTTGCTGTTTGTGCGTTACACACTTTACAAGCACTGCATTTTACGTCAGAGTAACATTCGTATCTATAGTATAGGAAGTAATATTTTTAACCAAAAGACGAGAATTTAAATAAAATTAAAACTGTTAATAGCTTATAATAATAATATTCTTACTATTAATTAACAGTTCTTAATTCATTCAAATTCTTGTTTATTTATTAAAAATATATGCCGAAATAATTACTTTTACTCAACTATAATTAAAAGTACGTACAGTCCACAGCACGTCAGATTATACAAAAATATACTTTAATATTTATATCGTTGGTAGAGGTAGTGCGTTTGAGCTACGATTGCCGATATTAAGTGACGTTCGTAATGGCCAGTAATGGGATGGGTGAAATTTTTTCTAATTGGTTGAGTGTGGTGGAATAGGATAGACGTTGCGAGATGAGGCGAGGTGGAGCGGGGAGGGACGAATTTTGCTCTGTTTTCTTCTCTCGTCGCTCACCTATGTCGAATTGCATGAAAAGCCTATAAAAAAGTTTTAAAAGATTATTGTTTACAATAAAAGCCGCAATAGTTAAAAAACTGAACCATAATATGAAAAGTCTCACCTTATTGAAATGTTATTGCCGCCCTATTAGAAAGTGACAAATAGCCTCTGTATTTGACATCTCGTTCGGCGCGCTTTTTAGAAAAACGAAAAGTCCATGACTAATACAAGACTATTACACATAAAGAGATAAGGTTCCGTAAAATTATCAATATATCGACTATCACGTTTAATACCTATATATCGGTTACAGACTATATCGATATATTGCTTCTCATAGCTATATATTAGCGATATTACTGATATATTTTTTGGATCTTCAAAATTCTTCTATTCAAAAATCTTCTATTTTATCAAATTTGCATTCACAATGCTATACTGAAAAATATTTTTAATGAAAAATCCATCATGTTCCTGGCGCTCTGAGATGGGACTCACTATGACAATATAAATACACAATAGGAAAATTCGTTATTGCTACTTTAAATAGATTGCGATTAAATTGGGAATAATACTTTATTTTGAACTTAAGTACAAATTATAAAAAAAAAAAAATACTACAAATTTCGAAGCAAAAAATTTTGGTTTACAATAATATCACGTTTTATTAAAGTAATATCACATGTGAAGATGCCGTTGGATGTTAAAATTTGGACAACTGATACTTACTCTTAGGATTTCATTTGATATTAGGTTTCGATGTTGGTTTTTTCGATATCGATATTTTGGGTATCGTTATATCAATTCGAATCGGTTTTTCGATATATCATATATCTCTATACTTTTCTCTTTGGCATAGAGAAAATTTATGATTGGTCGTTAGAATTTTTATTTATTTACATTTACGAGTATTGTAGAAACAAATTTAGGAAATAGAAACTAAAGTTTATTTTTTTTAGTATTTATAAATTATGCCGCGTTAACATGGAAAAACCTGATCTTACTGATAATGCAGTAACATCTACCGAAAATATTAACAAAAACAAATTAAAAACAAGAGGGAAAAAACGTAAAAGGTTAAAGAAAAGTGTTAATTTCTTCGGAACAATTTCGGTTTATTTGTACGATAACACTTCAGGTTTCGAACTATTAAATAAACATTAAGTTTTAATAATGTTTTAGGAAAGACAGTGACACTAGTTTGGAAACCGAAGATGCATTACCAGAAAATGCTTTGGAAGTGGAAAATAATGTTATTGCATCAGCAACAAAGAATAATCTTGATGATGTTAGTGTTAAAAAAATATTGAAGGTAAGAAATCTGTAAACAGCGAATTAGTGCAGTGGAGAAACAATTAACCCAACTAGCTTTTACATAGACATGGATAAATTAAGATTTTAAAATTAAATTTATGAAGAAAAGCACTTTTTATTTATGGTTATCTTTCTAGAAAATTATATTGTTAGAATTCCTATATCCCAGGTTCAAATTATATTTATCAACAAATCACAACAAAGGATGACTGTTCCTATGAGGCTTTTCGGACCCTAAAAATATATAAATCTCGGGATGATGAATCTATTAAGTTTTCGTATTTGAATATTTCAAAACATGTATTTCCTAGTATACTTGTTTGTTATTTAAAAGCGCAGTTTGCAAATTTTGTATTTTATGCCAAAATTCATTGGTTTTCGAAGATTTTACTAAATATTTTACTATATATCTCTCCTCATGGTGCAACACTTTCATCAATATATATGTTTTGTGTCTCAATGTTTTATGATAGATTTCAATTAGAAATGCGTTATTGTAATCAGAGTCGTAATAAATGGATGTACTTTTGTAGTGGCTAATATTGTATGCCTATATAGGTCACTAACTAATAAGCAATTGGTTGCTATATGCAAAGCCATAATAAACAGATTATATATGTATATTTTAAATCAAACTGCTATTAAATTTATATCCTAAAGTTTTTTGTTTTTTTTACAGAAAGTAGTAACCAATGACCATGTGTTGGCATTTGTCAAGTTACGTGAGGAAGAAGAAATATCTCGAACGGATCCAAGTGGTATCAGACCTAAACTTACACGGGCTAAAGTCAAGTAAGTCATTAACATTACTATGGTAACATTTCTATTAAAGTTGCTATTAAATAAATTATTTGAATAAAAAAAATTATACAACATAGTGAAAGTCTTATTTGTTTGTTTGTATTGGATAGGTTTCTATTGAACCGATTTATGAAAGTCTCTTATCTATGGAAAGCTACTTAATACACTTTGGACATAGGCTATAAATTATAGCATGTGAAGAAGTAGAAATGGCTAGTTTGATAGAAATTGGTTCACAATTCAAGAAGAAATTGATTAACATACCTACTTTCATAAAAAAGATACATACTTCTTGAACATAGAAATTCACCTTTCGGATTTCAAATGAATTCCAAATACACAATCTTTTGTTTTTAGCTGGAAAAGTCCATGATTTACCATATCAACTAAATATTGATTCGATTTCAATAAAATTTAAATGAAACAACTTCGGTGTAAACAACATTAAGCTATCTAATAAAATTAAAGAATTTTGAAAATCGGTCAACATATACTTCAATTACATATGTAAATCCGTTTAGTAGTTCTAGAGAAATGGGGCTATAAAAAATATAACATACATAAAAGATATATGCGAAAATCCTTCCTCTACAGAGATTGATCAATCATAACAACGTTTTCTTTGTTTTTCTCTCAAAAAATGATCCACGCAGGATGTCGGCTTCGGTCGTAAAAACCAGTTTCGATAGGACACTTTATAAAATATATAAAGCGTTATATTTATCTATTTTAATTAGAAGTCCACCTAGGCCAGAGCCTAGGGTGCAGACACCCAGCTCAGGAGGAGGTCATGCCCCTAATGACACCCTCCTGAATCCGCCCTTGACCATACCGAAGTTGCTTAAGCTCTGCCTCATAGACATTATGAATAAAATATTATTTATACAGAGAGCTCAAGAAAGTATCACCAAATACAGCACCATGGAATCTCGAGAACCTCGAGCTAACCCCTATCAAGCACATACCTGTTAAGACAAGACCTGAGGTAAAAGCATTGATTGCACAAGAATTACCAGAAGATGAGGATGATGAAGAATATGAACCAACACATGAGGATGTTCTTGTAAGTATATATGGCATTTTAATCGGAAGTCATCATATTAAAACTAAATAAACTAATAATTATAATAAAACTTATTAATATTGGACTACAGACAGGGCCGATTATTTTAAGGAATTATTAAGCTTTTAAATAATATATATCCTCCAATGTATTTATACACCCTTGATCGCTGACATGTATGGGAATGCATGCGCGTGTGCGTGCATTAGGTTATCTTGCATTAATTAAAAAAATCGTTTCTTAGTAATTTGAACTTAAAAGCTTGTACAAGTACAACGGTACTAATTGTTTTAGTGTATGCTTTTATTTTGAGTATAAGATATCTATAATTGACTACTTGAATGTTTTGGGAAAGAAATTATGACCATATTAATACACTTCCAGATTAATGATTATTTTTCTCCAAAATTGTTATGATATAAAGAAAAAAGATATATGTATTTATTTATTTAAATTATCGTGCGCCATGCCCGCGTTTCGGTTCTTGTAATCCACAGAAAATAAATTGCAAGTGCATTTTGTAAAAATAAATTTAAATTTATTTTTAAACAAGAAATACTTCTAAATTCTTCATAAAATCGACCAGCAACAGCGTTCACCGTGATATTTATAGCCGAACTTGCTTATAAATATACTATGATTTCAAAGTGCGTCGTATTCTGATATAAATTATTTTGAGTTTTCAACTCTTGATTTTGATTGACTACGTCACCAGAAAGTATGTTATATTTACAATCTTAAATTGTAATATTTATTGTTGGAAATTGTTTTCATGACAGAGCGATGATGACCAAGGCACTGAGTCATGCAGCGACATTGACTCTCAACCTCGGACCCCAGCGACCCCCAGGAGTTTAAGTATAACCAGCCCGAAAGTTGTAAGAGATGGTCCCTTCAAAGTACCACAAGTAAATATTGAATATATGTAATTAAAAACATCTTTTATAAATTTAAAAATCATATTTGAACCTGGTTTCTAATATTTCCATGCACACCACTGATTATATAAGACTATTTTTAAACAGCTTAAAATAATCTTGTGTATTTTTGAAAAATGACGTTTTGGATCCTTTTCAGAGGTTCCGTGTTTATTTCGATTGAGATATTGGATGTCTTATAGACTACCGAACTAAAATTTAATAATTTTTTATCTGCAAAATTAGAAATGGACGGGAAAAGAACAACTTTTTCAACAAATAAAAGTGTACCATATACTTACTAGTATTATAATGAAGAAAATTTTGATAATTTGTGAGTTAATTCCATTCTTTCACCTACAGGAAGCGACATCAGACAGTATATAGGCTGCAATTTAGACCCGCGTTGTTATGAGAATTAGCTATTAGCATAGGCTAACTTTGACAGAATTGAACGGTTTCACTTTATAATCCAAAATTTTGTGTTTGTCCGTTCGTTCAGGAGATATCAACGCCTACTCGTCGTAAATTAATTTTGGAAGAAGAGGAAGCGACAATTGCTCTACGAACTAGATCAAAGTTATCTCTATCTGAAACGCCAATTGAACACATAGAGAGTTCATTTGTACCACCTGATGACTTGCCAGTACCACCAGTGGATGATCATCTGTGGAATGAGTTTTTGAACGAATGCCTCAACCCGGCGTCCGTGTCTAGGAATGAAGATGACGACGAAGCAGATCCTGAGTACAACGTCGCTGCTGATCCTGACGCACGTGAGTTATGATAGCCCTTAGATTAAAACAATACAGCTGAAGTAATAAGATTTAATCTTGCGCATGGACCGCTTAAATCAAGTACCCGTCGCCTAATTTCATTCAGTACGAGTTGCTCTGTCGTAACGGAGCGCCAAGATTTTGAGCCGCTCCGTATGTTTATTCATAAATAAATAATTTGTTTTGTTTAAAAAGAAAACTTCTCAGTCGAAAAACTTTAAATACGACCCCCTCGGGCCATTAATCTGTCGAATAAAAAAAATTTGTATATCCGTGAATTCGCGGAAAAATCGGTGATCATATTATAAAAAAAGAAAATACGTCGCCGTCGAATATATAACTTCATTCTTTTCGATTTTTAAGTTTGTTAAAAATATTAGTTTTGTTCGCCATTTTGCGGATCTAGATAGAACTACACTCGGCTCGAAGTACACTACGACCCACGTCAGCACACTTTTCTCGCTCACGCTTAAGTCAAAACAAATTATTCTGTCTCTATCTTTCAATATCTTACAACGCTATATCTGCCCGTTTACAGTTGACTATTACAAAGACATACCTTATGATCCGCTGTTTTGTTTTAATCTAAGACTAAGCTCCCTATTATATTGAGATATTCGCAATATATATTTGCTACTAGTTTCATGGGTACAGTCAACAGCATGTTTGTAAAAACAAAACTGTCAAATTTCTCCCCTCGATTTTAGACCCCCATAAATTGAAGGTAGAAGCTATAATTCATTGCAGACATTTGACATATTATGCTAACCCTACGTACAGATGTGTATAAACTATAATACCAAAAATATAATATTCATTACACTTCAAATAATTTGCATTTGAAGTGTAATGAATATTAACTGGAACATTATTACAGACGATGAAGATGAAGCTTTAGAAAACACCATTATAAAGATATCAAAGAAAGAACTTAACGATTTGGTGACAGAGTTGTTTAATATAATGCCAGAAGAGACAGTAGATGATGAACTGTCAAACATAGGCAACGGTATTCTTTCTGACCACAGTCAAAATGTGGTGAGTTTTTTATCTATATTTAATAATATAAGGCTGAAGAATTTGTTTGTTTGAACGCGCTAATCTCAGAAACTACTGGTTCGAATTGAAAAATCTTTTTGTGTTGAATAGACCATTTATCATGCTGCCACTATTAGGAGCGAAGAAATAATGGAAAATGTGGAAAAAACGTGGAAAATTATTCATCCTTGAGAACGGAAGCCGCGTGCGCTGCGAAAACTGTTCAAGATACCAAAAATATATGTATAAAAAACTATGCTATGATAACAGCAATCATTGTTTACTATTCAATTTGTAATTATATCTGTGTCTTGCTATGAATCGATACCCAAATAAACAGTCCGCCGCTGGCGGAAAGCTAGTTTATTTATATGTAAAAGTTCAAAAACTAAAACTGAGACCACAGCTAAATCACTCTATAAAAAGTTTGAAAAAAGAAATTTTATGAGACACATTTTTCTTTTGGTATAGCCTAATTATATAATAATTTATATGTTGACGGTTCCCAGATGAATAACGGATGGGATGGTAAACAAGAACCGCTTTCAGATGAAGAGCGTCCACTGAAAATTTGCGAGAACTTGTCAGTGGAGAGAAGGAATAGTTTCAATAGTATCTCTATCGGTAAATCTGAGCCGATGGACGAGGATCCGTTGGCTTGTACCGAGGGCACTGGAGAAATGGAACAACCCGATAATAATATGCAAGAGTCTAATGAAAATGAAGCGTTGAAGCAAAACCACCAGGTTATAATTCGGTGAGTAACTGACCAAGTTTTTCTATATTGTAAGGAGGAGTGTTTGACTATTTGTTTATTTGCATCGAATAGGTTCCAAAACTAGTGGACTTGTTTTTAAAATTACCCTGTTTTTAATTTAAAATTCTTGCATTTACAGGAAGCTACATAATATACGGTTTACATAGGCTATAATTTACGCGGGGGAACGGCTAGTAATGTTTAAGTTAAAATATAAAATCTTTTTGAAAAACAAGCTTTCCAAATTGGTAGGGTTGATCAAAAATATGTTATCTTCCATTGTGTTGTGGCAGCCATTTGGATTAACAATTATTATATTAAATATGCGTAATAGTATTTGTCATCAGAACTAAAGGTGTTTTGTCTTAAGCTACCGAATACATGACACACGCTAACATGGCAAGTTAAAAAGCTTGTAAAAATCGGTATTTGGTAATTGTCACGAAAATGCATCGAGCTCTAGTTGAATAAGTACGCCATGCAGAGTTTAAACAACATCCACAAGGGCCTGCCATAGGAAAAGTTACCGATTTTTTTTAAGCTAAGCCGTTGGTACCGCATGCGTCCGCAGCCGCTAAAATCCACGAATCCGTACTAGGCCGCAATGTGGGTTATGGCCAGCTCTCGCTATTTGTTTAAGTTTCATATATAAGAAAGGCATTTGGGTACATTAGGCCGACGATGATGATGTAATTCCAAATATCAACAATGATTATAATTATGTTTTGGGACCGTCAGGTAAACACGTTAGGCTCGAAAAGGGGTTTGTCAAAAATCATGGAATATCATAAGGCCCCCCCATGTGACATTCCGTGATTTTTGGTGTCATAAAATATCACTTGTATTTATTTTATCGTTAAACACGCTATTACGAAACCAAAAAGCGTCATAATGTTATTTATTTCTTCGTCAAACTCGTACAAAATCAAATTTGGGTGTTGTGTAAATTTGATTAGTCGGAAATAAGATTCTTAATAGTTATTAAAAAATACACGTGATTTGTAGTCTTAAACCTCAACATGTATGGCCAAGGAGAGGGTAAAAAAATAGCAAATAAACATCACGTGATTAATGGACGGCCCCTTTCTTTTATTTAGCCCGCTTAATAACGTGGTGCGAATAGCCGTGGAAGAGCAAGTGATGTGTGTCCAGCCCCCTCCCGCTGCTGCTCAGGTTCCCCCTCCGCTCCTCCTCCAGATACAGTCAGCACCCAACCCGATCACTGTCACGCTACAGAACGAGAAGGTGGTAAGTCAAATGAATAACAAATCCAACGGCGGATTAAGTGGTGGATTAAAATAATAACGCTGCTCTAGGCAAGTACTTCATCGACGCCCCTCTCTTAACACGAAAAAAAGTATCGATATTTTTTTTTTCATCTTTCCCTTTGCTTCACTATTAGGTTCCCTTTTCAATTTAAGTTATTTTTGACATAGGAAACATTCCAATATAATTAAAGTAAACACTATAAATGAGTGAAATCCCCTTCAGGTACCTTGGGTCATTAATACAAAACGATGGCGATATTGACTGTGACGTGAGGAATAGAATAAATGCGGGATGGATGAAAAGGCAAGAGGTCTCAGGACGATATGCGATCCACGAATGCCCCTTAAACTTAATGGGAAAATCTATAAAACAATCGTAAGACCTGTCGTACTGTATGGTTCTGAATGTTGGGACATTCAGAACCAGAATCAGAACCTACAAAAGGGTCGGATGAAAGGCGAGTACATGTGGCAAAGATGCGAATGTTAAGATGGATGTGTGGAGTGACGCGAATGGACAAGATTAGAAATGAGTATGTAAGAGGAAGCCTGAAAGTTGCACCTGCGACGGAGAAAATGAGGAGTAATCGACTAGCCTGGTATGGGCATGTTATGAGAAGGGACGAAAGTCATGTTACGAAAATAGTGATGGGTATGCTTGTGGATGGTTATGTTAGTAGAGGCAGACCGAAGAAAAGATGGATCGACTGTGTGAAAGAGGATATGAAGAAGAAAGGTGTGGATGTGGAGCTGATGTTTGACGGAGAAGAATGGAAGAAGAAAACATGTTGTGCCGACCCCACGTAACGTGGGATAAAAGGCAGGAGGATGGATGAGTGAAATCCCCCCCTAAACTCATTACTTCCAGTATAATGCGTGCCAAACAAGCATAGAATCGAGTTAGACTTAGCTATCATTTAAGTACAGACAGCAAATAAAGTTCGCTAAATAATTTTTGGATTCGTTGAAATATATTATGAAGTTTTATATTTAATATTTATAAGTATACTAAATTGGTCTCTTGTTATTTATTTATTACTAAATATGAATTTCGACTATTTTTGTGGCAACGTTAAGGTTGGTCTCGTATCGCTATTCAAATACAATTGCCGTAGTCAGTTATATAATTCGACGATAATGCGTTGATCTATAAAAAAAATATTTTCCTTACTTTTTTTCACACTACATCCTGAAGCAATGTAAACAAAGATGGTTATTTAACAGAACTATTATTCTTTGGCTCACATAGTATCTCTCGATTCTCTAAAATCTCTCGAGTCTCTTGATAATTCTTAAGAAACCAAAACGTTCAAAGTATAGTAAGATTATAAGTATAAAAGTAAACAATGTATATATATATATTTTATATTTAATATTTTATATTTCCAGATCTTGCCGGAACAAGTACTTATTTTGCAACAGCATTTGAGACAACATATACAGATCGCCACGTCGAACTTCTTGCAGCTCTTCATTAATCCACTTCACTGGGCTAAAGCGCCCACTTACAAAGAGTATTTGGTAATTTTTTTGAATTCCTATTTTCCTTAACTATCCGTAAAGAGGGCCTGACTCCCTGAAGTGGGGGCGTAAAAGCGCTGATCATGATTATATTTATATAGAATAAAATTTATATAGAAAAGAATTGCGAAATGCTAATATTTCTTTTATAATATTGCTTAAAAATATTAAATTTATAATAAAAATACACATTACTATGCGTTTGACATTGTTGCTTACTGAATTTCCAGAAATTATGAAGAAGTAAAATCGTTAATAATAAAACCCTAATAATGTTCAAATTTTATGATCGAATTTCCACAATTGGCTACTTGACTGTTTTGGAGAAAGTACTTTAAAAACTTTCATATGATCATTAAGCCTAATTAAGATTTTTTTTCCCCCAAACAGTGTTAAATAATAAAGGAAAAACATATCTTTATACATAACTTCACTGTCCCGCCAAAACTACCAGTTACATGGCATTTCGAGTCGTGACGTCACATTTCAATAAACATGTACAACAAAAACGTTGACGTTTATCGAAATGTGACGTCATACGATGTTCCGTTATGGCCGCCCGCTTTTCGGTTCTACAAGACTCGGCAGATTATAAATCACAAATTAATTTGGCAAAAATATTTTATTTTAGATACATTTATATAATTCAAAATTTATTTGTTTAACTGTCAAGTAGCCAATTGGACGACATTAGAAGGTATAAACAGATACTTGATGTTTTTTTTATTATTGTTATGGTATAGGAAACGTTATTGAAGATGGTGAATGAGAATCCGTCGTCCGTCGTAAACGTGTGTAATCTCCATCAGGCGGTGGAACTGGTCCATAAGTGGGAGGAGAGCGTCTCTAAAGACACGCCCGAGAATACTGCTATGGTCGAGTGAGTATTACATACCTAATAATATTATTAATACGAAAGTTTGTGAGGATAAATGTTTGTTACTCTTTGTGATATTGATGAAAGGAGAATGCCTTATTTTGTATGGGGATTTGTACCAACTTACGTCAACCCAAATTTACTCTCAACGAGTAAAGTTTTTATTTAACTTTTCAATACCATCAAGAATTTAAATACAACTGACCTCATTTTTGAGTTTATAATAATTAATAAAGAGAGTCCATATTTTTTATTGATATTTAATTACTGTGTATCATCATCTCATAGAAATGCGTTTTAGGCCTCACTTAAGAACTGAATTTGCACACTATAGATTAGATACTACACTTGCGTGATTGCACTCAATTGAACTTTTCTATTCATTTTTAACAAATAAGCAGGCACCCTAAGCGACGATCGGCGTATTCCAAGAAGAGTCACTATCTCAACACAGATATATCACTTCAGAGTAACTATCTGAATACGCCAAATTACAAAAGTAACTATTTAAATACCGTCAATAGTTTTGTCAAAAAATGACAATACCACTCAAATGTAACAAATAAATCGATAACCGACAAAAACGTCCAAACAGTAAAGTATGTATACGGGAATAAAGGGAGTAAACGTCGATATATTGACACTTGACTATTTCATATTTTGGTGTCCGTATAGTGTTTTTGTTTTCTTATAAAATACACAATGTATTTTTTCTTATAAAATAAAACTATTTAATACCATCGGTAGTAACTATTTTACACTATAATTATGCACTTGTGAACTAGACGCTAATTACGGAAGCAGACGAATTATTAATTATTTATTATCACTTTAATGCGGTTCAAAATATGGCTTAAAAACCAGTGGTAAATACATATAAATATAACATAATTTGTAGGTAATAGTGTATCTGTGACGCAATATGGTACGGATAAATCTCCTCTGATATTGTAATTATCATTTTTTATCGCACTAATACGTTCCTTAGGAGGGCGCTTGTGGAAAGAGTACCTTACAAATATAAATTGCAATTGCCGAAAACCGCATTAAAATACATTGTGTAGTTAATAAGATCTCAGCGTGCAGACAGTGGAAAGCAACTTTGTTTTGTACTATGTATAGATATTACAAAATTGATGCTTTACAGAATCCATCTTATTGTAGCACTACTCTTCAAAGAGTTATGGTATTTTTAATACAGTAATCCATAGTTAAATAGCTGTAATTTAATAAATGTTTATCATTATTCATTTCGAAATGTCCACCTTATCTTCTCTGTAATAAGGGTGATTATCATTCACAGTTCTTTAACATCACTATACAATGCTGTAGCCTAAAAAAAATCTTATGCTCACTTTGCTTGATCACAAAACCTTTTCTTTTCAGATTTATTCAAAAGGAAGCTGAAAGATGGTAAGTGAAATGGAAACTGACAATGTGACAGTTTTCCGTCTTCTAAACCGTTACCGTCTTATCATAAAACGAGGACTTACTTTAGTACCAGTACCTAGGCGTCGCTACCAAACATAAAAAATGCAAAAAGCGGTAATTTTTAGGTTTGGAGATTGATATACTGGTTCCTCGTGTTGGGTTGGCGCACCCACCCTACAGATACCGCTAGATAGTTTTTTTTTATGAATGCACCTGGTTCGGCATCTTTTGACAAATCAACTTCTTATTCATATATTTGCTGTTAGCTTCAATTTGGCCGTCGACGACCATTACTTAATGATATATGACATAGGCTCATATGATATAGAACATCAACCGGTACTGTCTACAAAAAAAAATCAATAATTGTATCTTTACTAGGCTTAACATTCTAATTTAACGATATGTTGATATTCTTTACGTAAAGATTATAAAATTTAACAAAACGTCTATAAATCTAATGATTCATTAAATAAACAAGTAATAATATAAACTGGTACGAACATACGTATACGATGTATTTGCTAGCGGTACTCATACAGAGAGCGTGGACGGGCGGTGCTGTGAAAGGTTGGTAGTAGCCAACTCGAACCGAACGGCCAATACTGCTGATTAGATTGTAGAATAGTATGCAAATGTTGTGAACCTCTGAAAGTTGCTTATATTTCTTATCTCGTTAACTTGCTTTATTTACACCACAGATAATATTTGTGACAATTCTATAATCGTTTTCTTAAATCGATATAAATGAATTTTATAATCGCAATTTTATAATTAACATAAATATGCCACAGGCGCCGCAATACGGCCTATAACAAACTATACGTGGGCGAATTTCACGAGACCTTCAACAAAGTAGTGGCGAACAGTCCCGTGTTCCTGTACCCGTATTTGTTGCCGCCGATGCCGTACGCTGCAGACTCTAAAAGGAGATTCAGCTATCTACGCTCCGAAGACGAGTAAGTATATGACATTGCGTCTGTTAAATTATGCCACTGAAGTGTCTATGTGTTTTTACTATTATAATGAAGATTTATTTCATTCATAGTCTATTTTCAATTTTACTACTCTGTAAAGATGTCAAATAAAAGTCGAGTATAACATTATATATGTGATTTGGCATTATAGTGTTTCGTTGTATAGGAACAGATGGTGTACTTTTTAGTCATTCACCATTACTTACTAACCAGCATTAAACGTTTCCTCAGCTGTCCTACAGGTAGACTAGAAAACGCATCTTTTGTAACATGCCATTAATCGGTCAAGTGTCCATTGTATTTCATTTTAGGTTGATAGCCATAGGTCTGGACCAGTTCTGGAAATATGTGGACAGCAATCCGGATATATTTCGCCGTCCCCCTCGCTCTCACCCGCGCCACCGCTGGGGTTTAGTGGCCACCGCTGAACTAGTGGTCCGGTACATGTTCCCGTGGCTATCGCCGCGTACGCTAGTTCAACACGTGATGGTTGCAAGACGACAGGCGGACAAAGACAACCCTATTTATGTGAGTGAGAAGGTTACAACATAGCGTTAAATGTCTAGGGATTCTCAAAGTTTGGGATCGAAATCTGTCTCCAGGGGTACTCCAGACATTAATGACAAATTGGTTTTGGGGGTCGACAAGTTTTTATTTGGAACTTTTGAAATACTTTACAAGAACTATTAATATTTAGTAGGGAGTATTATTATTGTACTTTTAAAAAACTAAACAAATCGATTAAGTGGTTAGAGAGTAGACAAATCGATAAGGTGCCAGGGACTAAATGGATATTTTAAGCATTTTCTATTAAGAATAATTTATGATAGATTTTTTTAAATACTGGTGTCGCGTATTTGAGAGTATTTTTTCACCATATTTGGTGTATTTTACATCATGTCTAGCTATTACATTATATCCAAATATAATGTAATACCTAGATGTATTTTTACGTTTATATACCTACTTCTTAAAATATCTAGATAATAGAACTCGCTTCTTATTCAGATATATAGTTCGTGATATTGCAAAGTCATATCTAAAAGTTTTAATATAATCCACACTATGTCAATGAATATGAATATTTTTCTCTCTATACAAATTCCGGCCATGTCACTTGAGAAAAATTTCTTATCCACATTATTCTTTCATGACCAATAATGATACGAGTACCAAAAATCAATCTGCCTACACCTATCGTTGATCATCACAGTTTTTTGTATAACAATTAAAGTGAGGGCTCTATTTAACCTTATCACTCCTGTGCTGCGCTTACAGTCTATTAGATTTTGATCATCAAAAGGCCATAGTAATCAATTTAATAAATATAATTAAATTTATTTAAACTAATCCATGTTACTCAGTAAAAAGTGCATTTTTGTTACAGAAATACTTCAATACCAATGAAATAACACCTGTAAAACATAAACTGTTACCATACAATCCTAAGTTGACTTTGTATGAACAGCCCGAAAACGAAATGCCAAGGTGTTGGCTCCGATACCTATCCAAGACAAGCAAACGGTTCAAGGTACCATCAATCTTTTGCTTAAGAATAACTTAACGTTACGATTGTCCTTATATTTGTTTGTCAGAGTTCCATAATAAACGTTCTTAACATTTTTAATGACATAGTAAACGCAAATCTGACATAAATAATAGAAAACGCAAATCTGACATAAATAATATCACTCCATTATTACTTGCCTACCAAATAATTAGACTTATTTTTTTTTTGTGATAGACAGTAATGAAATAACTTAATAATAATAAGATAACATACTAACAAAAGAATACTTGATATATTTGTGTTACCTATCTGTAACTAATAAAATATTTAATAAATATTATTATCATATTTTGAATGCAAAATTAATGAAATGTGGTAAACTAACATTTATTTATCCATAGGTCCACTTGCGACGTCGCCAACATGTATTGGGGCAAACACCGACGGGGGTAGAAATAAGTATGGGTGCATTAGCGATTCCACTACCCAAAGAGCCCTTGCCCATAGACTTCACCAAAGAGATCAGAACGTGTCGAACCAAAAAAACAACGAACGAACCAGAAAAACCGGTGTTAATGGACAAATTCGATGTGGACATACAGAAAAAAGATACACAACCTCCCCTTAACTTCTTTCAACTAGTTCAAACCAATAATGGACCCGCTCTAGTGCCTCTAGTCATCCAGTCTGATCCTAACACTTCAAATATCACTCTAGTAGCGCGACCCAATACGAGCGTAGACAATTTGAATGTGCCGAAAACAATAGAACAAACTAACACAGTGAATTGTAATAACGCACCTATTACTAGTGCTATAGAGACTAATATCATTAAACAAGTACCAGAAAAAAGTACCAAAAACATCAAGGCTGCTAATGTTGAGCATCACTGCTGTTGCTGTATTATACTTAAACGGATAACCAAAACCAAACAAACTGTGATAACGGACTTTTTTAGGAATAAGGACAATGTGAGTGTTAATAAAACTAAGTGTCAGTGTAATGAAAGTAGATATCCTACAGTCACGAAAAAGTTAAAACTTTTAATTTTAAGATATAAATCTAAATATAAGTGTATTTATGAAGAGATTCAAAGAAGACTTGGTGTTAAAAAGACACGAAATGAAGATGAAATGGGTTGTTTAGAAGGGACAGCCGATTCATGTAGTGGGGAAGATCTGGGTGAGTAATATGTGCTTTTAGAGTAACTAACTTGACCAGACGTCACTTATTTTAGTTGTATATCCCGGAGTCTTCGAAGATGAGTCTGGGACGCGAAAATGTTCTATTTTCGAAATGGTGTGAAAATTTTTGAATTAAGCGAGGAAGAGGGAAAGACTGCAAGACTGCATTATCATACATAGTCATCAGCTATTCGTACTATGGACAGCCCTTGGGAAACTAGCATAACTTTTGCATTGTAGACCGAATGCGCTAACCACTATGTCACCCAACTCCCCAAAAGTTGCATACTTTAATGGAAAAAGTCCTTTGTACAATTGGCTACTTGACAGTTATAACAATATATTATGACATGTCTGGGAAACGGTAACTTTATGTAAACAATAACTTTTTTTTAAATAAATTGCAAGTATATTTAATTTTTGCAAAATAACAAGTAACCTGCGATTTAAATCTGTGGATTAAAAGAACCGAAACGCTGTCGGTCACGATAGAGCATCGTATGACGTCACATTTCAATAAACTAAACGTCGACTTTTTCAATGTTAAGTTTGACGTCACGGGACGTTACTGTTAGTTTTCGCGGGACAATTCAAATTAATGTATTAACATACTTTTTATTCTATAACACTTTTTGGAGAAAAATATATGTTATTGTAGTTTTAAAATGCTTTTCTCAACCAACCGATTCTTTAAAAATCCATTTATTTCTTATTTTTAATATCCTCGCAGCTGACGTGTCTGCGTTCCAGCAGAAGCTAACGATACGCGGCCAAATAGCGAAGAATATTCAGATAAAAAGTCGCATCAACACACTGTTCTCAAGGTTCGATGTTGACGCCGACGATCCGATCAAGCTCGCTCTTGAGCTAGACCAAACGTTCAACATTGAAATGGTGGACGTTTTCAAGGAGTTCTGCGGATTTTTGAATCCCGAACAAGCGGATAAAATTAACAGATTCCGCGATTACTTCATACATAATTGTGTTCAGGGTCTGATGGAGAAGATCGAAGTAAGTATTGTGAAGTGAGTAGAACGTTTTTCTTTTTTTTTTCAAAACTGTGTGTTATTTTTAGTTAGGGTTTACTTAAATTTAAGCAATTGTGACTTTTTAGTTCATAATTAGATTTTAATTAGTTAAATACTGTTATGGTTTATAAGTGCTCATATGGATGTTCACCAGTGAATTTACTGTTTCTGTTTAATCTCAATCTTTTGTCTAACCGATTTTAAGCAAAACATGAATACCTACCGATAAACAGGGAAGTAATAATAAATAATTACCTAAAACTATTTATTAATATTACGGACAAACAGGACCGGACAGCGGAGTCTCAGTATAGAGTCCAAGGTAACGACAAAATTTATCAAACACAGTAATTTTCATTCCTTTACACCCAACAAAATAACAAACTTCAAAAGAAATTAATGAATTAATTTTCATAAAACATAAGAAACGGAAAGAAGATGATTATGTCTTATTTAGTAATTTTTCGTAAACTCGTTTTACTTTTATTACATCATCACCAGCCCTTTTACGTCCCCACTGCAGGGGCTCAGGCCTTCCTTATGGATAGTTAAGGAGGATGGGCCATGACCCTCCACGCGGGCCCAATCCGGATTGGAGGGTATTAACGAATGCAAATGCAGCCGGGACCAACGGCTTAACGTGCCTTCTGAAGCACGGAGTAGCTCGAGATAATAATTTTTTGGTCACCCATCCCGTGACCGACCCTTGTGAAAGTTGCTTAACGACAACGATCGCGGGCCGCGGCACTTATTCACTACGTCACCGAGCTACTCACTTTTACTTTAATTACATCAGAAATAAAATCGGAACGCTTATTATAGACCATTATTTCCCAAATTGTGGGTCGCGAACAAATATTGATTAGGCCCTGATAGACGATCCGCCACTTTATAACACATGTATGTTTTTATTACAATTATAACAAACCAGCTATTTTTACGCGACTTCGCTAACGTAAATTATTTTTCCTCTTTATAATATTAGTATAGATGAGACAGCATTAGCTAATTCCACATCTTGCTACTAGAGAATCTTAACATTACAAATAATAATGCCCTCTTTGTTTCTAAGAAAGCTAAGGCATTCCTAAGATTGGATAAATAAGTCGGAACCCAATCAACTTTCAACAAAACTGTCACAGACAGCGACGTCAAGTTTGATCTTCAAACTAGTTCACTAGTTTTAGGGTTCCGTATCTCGAAAGGAAACAACGGAACTCTTATAGGTTCACAATGTTGTCCGTCTGGCAATACCCTTTTTCTCAAGAATGTGTGAAGGTATCAAGCTGAAAATTATATCAAATACTCAGGTCTACTGCCCTTTGGGAGTTGTGAAAAAAGTCAACGCATTCAAAAGATACAACTGTTAATGCCGCAAATTTCCGCAAGTTTTCGAAACCAACAAGAGAATCAATACCTACAGGAACTTTCCGTGAACTCAGAATCTTAAAATTTGATACGAAGCAACGTCGTATAGCATAGATGAAGGAAAATTGCGAAAACCGTTAATTTTTGGTTACATCATATAATAAAAATATTTTTAATAATTTGGTTTGTACGGTGAGCGAGTCCGATCCGCACTTGACCGGGTTTTTTTTTTCTATCTTTTATTTAACTTCAGCTTTCTCGATGTTTGCCTTTCTAGAATCAAATCTTGCAAACTAAATATCATCCACTCTTAGTTCTGATAACAATACAATTATATTAATCGGTATTATTATTAATCCAAAATGGCCGCTGTAACAAAAACATATTTCTGAACATCCAAACCACCCACCCAGTATGGGTATCAGATAAAAGGGCTTAACTTGTAGAATACAACACACCAAATAAAAGCTTGTTTTTAACACTCGCTCATTATGTACAATCACTAGGAGCAGGTGAAGGACAAAATAACGAAGGAATCGCTTCTAAGGCAGATCAGTGCGTTTTTCTCATCGAACCAATGGACGCCGTGTTCGATGTGTAGCGCGCTGCTTATTTTACAGCGCGCTCATCCTGAACTAGCGCGCTACACGTTCGCGCTGTTCCCGCACGCGAGCCGTAAACAGTGAGTAGAATCCCAGCAAGTTACTAATGCGATTGGCGCCATTTTGGTGACCTAATTGCGTTCAGCAATCGGTACAGAATATTATCATTCAAAATATATATTTAACTGAGGTCTAAATGGAACGAAACTATTCACTATTATTTTCACTATTGCCCCCCTTTTACCTTTAATTTATCAATGAATATATTGAATTGTCTGAATTAACAAAACAATATACTTATTCATTGACAAATTAAATAAAGACATCAAATTAGAACACTATCCGTATCCGTATCATCTCAATAAGGTTGAAAATACGGTAGCCCGTATTTTCGTTCACCAGATAGCGCGTGATTGAACTTAAATCATAATACATAAATAAACCATTTTTTTTAAATAACGAACTTGCCCAATAAACACTAACCTCACATATAGCTTCGTTTTAAAGCACTGACACTAATTAATTCATAAATCTCAAGTACCCAAAATAAGCACTAAGAAAATATGTTATTTGACATTTTGAAGATATCACGCTACACTAGCGCCTCTAGTGGCAAATTCTAACGTTTCAGCCCTCATTTCACCAAGTGTTAATGGTAACTCGTGCTTTTGTTTATAATTAACTGTGACAGTTTCCAAAAATTGCACAAACATTCCACAGATTAACATAGAAAACTAATCACACCGTAATATTACATCTTAAAGACACCGAAACAATATTATCGTCTATTATTTAAATAATTATTTATTAGAATAAATAAGTCAAATAATTATTTTAATAAATCTCCAGGAGCTGTATAATAGAACCAAAAAAGACAGATGTTACACAGCCAGCGCCATTACAAATCGAGCCCCTCGTTGCAAATCGCTCCAATAACATCACAAACGATAACCAGATGTTGGTAGACAACGAGTCAGACAATCGTACAAGGTGAGCAACCAACCTTAGCGTGAAAATAGTTCTTTTTGTTTGTCCGTCAGGTAGATTATTGAAGAATATTATATTGAGTGTGAATCGAATCTACCTCATAAACTTATTTGGGGCCATAAAATTATTACGTAAGACGTTTTAGTGATGGTTCGACCATGTCTTATTTTTATTACCATTGTTTTAACCCACAAAGTGAAATGAAACCAAACAAGAAAAAAGAAATGTATGGTTACCCCAATATGTCAAATTTCTTCAGTTAGTTTTGAACTCTACCTTCAAAACATAAAGGCTTAATATCTAATCGAGAAATATGTCAGATTTATATAATTATTGTATTTTATCAATATTTTATTTACGATACTTATACTGGTAAATATTCTATATATCTATATCTTCACTCTGTATCCCTCGCGGGGTAGACAGAGAGGACCGAACGCCACAAAGTACGGTTCTTACGTACATCTTTCGCCTTATCCACTTTCGTTACTTTCTTCATGCATACTTGCCAGTTTTTATGGCTTCTGACGGCACCTTCTAACAGCAGGTGATTGATTTGATCGTGAAAGGTGGCTTCTGTATCCATTTAATTTCGAGTTGTATTATTTTTAAATACTTTCCGGTGAATATTCTTAATATAAAATGCTTAGAAAATCCTAATTGAAACCCTTGTGTTATTATGAAAGACGGGAAATGTGACAATATCATAACACCAAGACAATATACAAAAGTTCATTTTCTAACATGCTCGCGAATCACTCGATCACAGGTTTTTATTGTTTACATCACTGTGAGTACGTACTTAAACTATACATTTATTCGTTTTTAAACTAAATTTTATTTAACAGTGGTCCAGAAGAAAATGGCGAAAATGGTCCCACTGATCAAAGTACAGACTCTTCCTCGGCGATTATCAAAACCGTAAGTAAAAGACGTATTTATTGTCAGCTGGGCGTAAAGATAAAAGATTGTCCCATTCTATTTGCTGGACACAACGACACAGGATGATGAATTGGTTACTTTAAAGTTATAATAATAAATTATGAAAACAATTACTATGAAGTATATGTTTTAAAATAAAATGAAAGTATATTTAATTTTTTTGCAAAATTATCATGGTGTTAATAATCTGTGAATTGCAAGAACATAAACGCGGCCATAATGCAGCGTCGTGTGACGTCATATTTCAATAAACTAAACGTCAACGTCTTGTAGCACAACCATTAAGATAATCATTTTTATTGAATGTTGACGTCGGAGCCCGAAATGGTACGCGACTGATTGATTTCGCGGAACAATTTAAATTAGTATATCAAATTGTGTTTTCTCAAAACAGTCACCTATTTAAATAAATAATCTATTTTATATTATTGTAATAGTTTTGCGGAAAAGCTCTCGACTAAAAAGTGATCACATATCTATTAATTACCGCTATAAAAAATATTATGAGAAGATTAAAAATAAATGTGAATTTTATGGTATTTGTGATTTTTTTATAGAGAAAATTTTATGATTTCACATTTGACTGTGACAAATTATTAAGTGATTTTAATATTGCCTTTGCCCTTTACATAATTTATATTTTTTATTACCTATCATAGTATAAGTAGTAAAAATAATCAGTCCATCAGAAAACAATGTAATAATAAAAATTAAGAGTAATAATAAGATATTAAAAAGAACCCTTATTCATTTAATTTAACATATTATGTAATAATGACAATTTGTCAATCTTAAAGGAGGTGCCAATGTCTGCTGAAGTTGATACGCCAGAAATTACGATAAGCAAGACCGAAATACAATACAGTGATTCAGATACTTCAACGATGATTGTTACAGAAGATGAGTTAGTGAAATCTGAACCATCAGAGTGGAAACGAGACGAAGATAAACTTATATTGGAAATGTTGAAACAACACCTGACGCCGGAAGAACGAAAAGAGAAAACCATATTAGAAATAATTGATGAGAAACAAATTGTCGAAATACTAAACCAGAGTCTATTAGACAAATCATATGATGACATCAAAGAAAGAATGTTGAATATATTGAAAATTCTTGTCTTAGAATCTTAATTATTGCTATGTATGAATAATTCATTGTAATTATAATGTGTCCTCTAAAGACCCCAAATATCTTATCTTGTCTCTTCGCTTTTGGGTGGAGTTGGATAGGCAGACAACTTTTTACAAGTCCAGAAAATAGGAGCTCCTGTTCCTATAATGTCCTCACTATACTACTGGGACGCAGGCTATCGCTATAGCTAGAAGCACATAAGTAGAAAAGATTAATGGGCGTTAATATTTTTTGACCACTCATTTGGTCCTCGCGATAATGACTAGTCTTCTGCAGTTGCAAATCGAACTCACCAATCATTGTGCCATGAGGCTCCTCAAATATACATGAATAAATTAATAAATGGATTTTAAACGCGAAAATTTCTTTTTTTATTTATCCTGTTTTGCCTATTCGATACATTGAAACGCACTAATGCTAGTTTCTATAGCTGGGTTTATATGCATCTGACAAGGGAGGCCACATGCTACCAGTGCACCGAGCGAACATCATTTCACTTCATATTTTGGGACATACCACGCACTACAGAGCAAATTCGCGCTGCGAAATTCAAAGCTAACGACATATCAAACGATTTTAGCGAAACTACTCGTTCACCTCCTTAGCTCTATAGTACACGATGTAAACCAAAGTACTTTGTATATTTGTGCAGGGTATTAAAATATGAAACGATTTCTTCTCGGACCTCGCTTGCGAAAAGACGTGTAACAACTCAGTTGTTAAATTGATTTTTTTATTGAAAAAGTAATATTCACAAATCGGATATCATTTATTGTACTAGGAGTGCATAAGTATAAGGAGTATTGTACGGAAGTCGGTGCATCTCGGATAGGTGGTGAGTCATATACTTGTTTACCACCACTGGACAATGAAACAATTGAAGGAGCCCCGTACGCTGGTGCAACTTTAAAGACGTCCCTCACCACCATTAGGAAACAAGCCCCGCCCCATAAACTGCATGCGCAGGGTCATCAATAGATCGATGACCAATTAGAAAGAGATAATTTCCTATATATTTCGTAATTACGCTCAGAGCCTCAATTACGCTAATATCCTTTGTGAGCTCAAACAACACAAGGGATATTTTTATTTTCAACTAGTTATTCTGAAAGTATCTATTGTTGAAAACCTGTTTAATAAGTGGGATCTTGCATTTACAAATTCAAATTGATGAGCCGTTCTCCACTACTTGATAGATCCACGTCCTGGTCGGATACTAATTTGATAAAACGTCGTCGTTAATATGGAGACGACTATGACTCATTATCAGCTTTTAAAACGGAAATGCGTGAATTGTTTGAGACATTTCAAAAGTTTGGTATATTATATAAATGTTTGGAAGATGGAAGACTGGATATTGGAAGACCAAGAAATAGAAAAATCTTTCGAATTTCTATCAGGACAACTAAAAGATATGCAAACAAAAATTGATGGTCTCGAAAACCAGCGCAAAGAAATTTCCTCACAAATTTTGCACATCGAGGAGAAATGTGAGTTTCTAGAGAAAAATAGTAAGAAAACTTATAAACAAATCAAATATGTACCGCGGCCTGAAATAGAAATGAAAGAAATGTTATACAAATATGTGTCCAACCATGCAAAAACACTGGACATTACACTACAACCTGGTGAATTGCGCGATGTATATCGTTTGCCAAACAAAAAGGAACCGAAGAAGCCAACAATTATCGCCGAGCTGGAGCTGTCTGATACCCTAATCAAAAATAAAATTATAAGTGCTGCAAGAAAGCTAAACAAATACCGAAAACTTAATGTCAACAGCCTCGGGATAGCTAATGATACTTCTACTATATACCTTTCAGAGTACCTAACTTCAAAGGCTCGACGCTTACATTTTCTCGTCCGAGAATTTGCAAAATCAAAAAACTTTCAGTTTTGTTGGACCTCTGGTGGAAATGTCTACCTCAAGAAAAAAGAAGAAAGCGAGTCTATTATGGTCAAAAATGTAGCACAGCTTAACACTATACAAGCACAAACTTTATAGATTTGGAAAGAACTATTTTCACTATCTTGCAAGAATTATGTGTACACTTAAATGTAGCTATATTTTATATAACTATTTCATTTACTATAATATCATATCTGCTTATAAGTATTCATATTGTTAATATATTATAGAATACGATTTTATCAGAAATAAATATGCTTTGATATCGCATAATAAAAATTTAATAAACAGAGTAAATATCAACCCTGTTAAATTTGTGCTAGTAAGAAATACGTATAAAAACAATTTATCAATACTTTTAACATATAGAAAAATACTTTATCATATTTATACTGAAATAGCAATACTATGTTTAAAACATTTTTTCCCTTGTGTCAGTTTAGGTTGCCAACAATTTAAAAACCATTATTCTTACTTAACTATTCAATCTTATTATATTTCGGCGTACAAGAATATATCTATCCAAATAAAAAAGACGTTTATATCGCTTAAGAAACTCAAATATTATATAGATAAAGTTGTTGCAAAGGGTTTAGCCGGATACGTATGACGAGTCGGCCCCCAAATGGGAATCGATATTGAAACTTATGTTTTAATATCGACTTGATGTTCAAACACGATTTATGTACTTTTCGCGACTGACTTCCGCTTTGACCTTGAGATAGAGAGCAAAATATCCGTATGCTTGACTATTACTGAATGTGATATATCTCTGAAGCTAATTAAGATAAAGAAGTGAAACTAACGCGAGGTGTTAGGTTACATTACAGAGTATATCACATATATTTTTTTATAATTTTTATTATAAAAAATTACATTAAAAAAATAAAAAAATCATGTTTTTTTTTCTGAGTTCTCTGTGACTTACAATCACGAAATTAATATATGTTATGCTCCTTTGTGTGCTTTATTACCCATAAAAATTGCGTGAAAAAAAAGTTGGTGCAACACAACGAAAAAAAATTATATGTGATTCGCGCCTTGTAGTGTGAGTGTATAAACAAACAAGTTCGAACTTGTTATCGAGCTGTTTACTGCATCGTTTGTTTAGCTAAAGTAGCAGTCATTTGTATTACACAAGAAGGCAGTTTGGGACTCAAATTCTGTCATAGGTATTTTGTATCAGCATTTTGAAATTATTAACTATCGAACCAAATTATTATTAAGTAATAATGTCGAAAAAGTGTAAAAATTGTAACAAGTACCTGTGTAAGATCCCTGGTTATAAAAAAATTATAAAGAATGAAGAAGAAGCTAAACTCAGGAAAAAAAAAAAAATTTTCTATTTTTATTTTTTAATGTAATATTTTATTCTAAAAATTATAAAAAAATATATGTGATATACTCTGTAATGTAACCTAACACCTCGCGTTAGTTTCACTTCTTTATCTTAATTAGCTTCAGAGATATATCACATTCAGTAATAGTCAAGCATACGGATATTTTGCTCTCTATCTCAAGGTCAAAGCGGAAGTCGGTCGCGAAAAGTACATAAATTGTGTTTGAACATCAAGTCTATATTAAAACATAAGTTTCAATATCGATTCCCATTTGGGGGCCGACTCGTCATACGTATCCGGCTAAACCCTTTCTGTTTAACATTTAAATCTTTAAGCTTGAACTTCTATTTCGCAATTTTCATATTACCCTTTCACTCGATTATGTTGGATAAACTTTATAAAGACAAAGATAAATACTAATTTGATGTGTAACTTTGAAATTGATGACCCGGAGTCCTGTAAAGCGTATGTGGACGAAGGGTTTGGTAAGCTTATAGTTTTGACACAAAATATTCGAAGTATTAATAAAAACTAACATGGAAACATGGAACTCTATGGAAATATTTTTAACACGACTTTATTTTAAGCCCGATATAATAGTTCTGATCGAGTGTTGGCTTAATGAGACTTTCAATATTTTTCCTATGGACGGATATATGTGCGATTATTCGAAATTGTATCTAAATCAAAATGACGGTATCGTCCTATATGTAAGATCTAACCTTATGATATCAATTTCTGAGCCTAAATTTACTGACGCAAATTGTTTATTGCTAAAAAATCTGATACTTTTACAGTGATTGCTATTATAGATAGGAGAGATCACCATTCTTTCATAACACCAACAATTTCTTATTCTCCTTACAAAATATTTTGAAAGAATGCACGGAACCACATTCTGTGATCATAGGAGACATTAACATAGATATAAAGTTCTTCTGATACACGCGCTGAAGATTATTTAAACCTTGTGGTCATCATTATTTAACAAGAGGTTCTAGTCGTTTGAATCACTGCATGATTAAGTCGAGTCTGAAATCGACTACTGTATATCACTCACTCATTACCGATCATAGTGCTGTACTATGTAATCTAGGTATACCTCACACCAAAGAAAAACCGGTTAGAGTTAACAAAAATTGATATGAAAGCTTTGCTTCATCATCTTGAGATAACTGATTGGGCTAAACTATATAGCCAAGAAAATATTAAAAATGATAAGGAGAACTTCACTTGTACCCTCAATAATGCTATGGAGAAATGTAAAATCATTAAAATATAACTTAACTCGGAGATTATAATTAAAAATTGGATGACGGTTGGTCTGTTAAAATGTATTAGGCGCCGAGATGAATTACACAAAAAAGTCAGAACATTTCCGGATGACATAAATTTTCAAACTGAATATAAAACTTATAGAAATAATTGAGTAAATATAATTCAAAATGTTAAAAATGAATATGAACGCAAACAATTAATTGTAAATAAAAATAATATTAAAAACAATGGGATGCAATAAAGGATATATGTAATATGAAAGAGGTTAATAATAATGACAATCTTCTTAAGCTTGATACTAAGCCTATTAAATCATTAAATATTATTAATACATATCTCAGTTCAGTAGTTGAGCAGCTAGCTGATGAAACCTTGAATCTACTGGCACAAAACTGAGAATTAATTGGCTAACAATATCAATCTTAAAAATATAAACAATTCAGCTAACTCTTTATTTTTTACCCAAAGTGATAAAATTAAGATTATTAAATTGATTGGTTCACTTTCAGCTAGTAAAGCCAATGGAAATGGTAACATTAGTAACGATATTTTAAAAGAGACGAAGTGTGTTTTAGCAAAACCCTTAGCACATATATGTAATCTTAGCATTACTTCAGGATAAGTGCCTTCTGCATTCAAAGTAGCTAATATTATACCTATTTTAAAAACGGGAAATTCTAAAGACCCTACCAACTATAGACCGATTTCTTTATTAAGCGCTATATCAAAGGTGGTCGAGAAGGTAGTAATTACAAAATTGCTAAAATTTCTTGAAAAACATTGTTTATTGTCCGAGAAACAGTATGGTTTTCGTTCGAGTAGATCTACTGAAGATGCTGTTACAAATCTCGTCAATCTTGTTATTACGAAGATTGACGAAGGGCAAAAATGCATAGGTGTATTTTTGGATCTTGCCAAGGCATTCGACACTGTTTCTCGACCAATACTATTAAAGAAACTTGAACGGCTGGGCATTCGAGGAATGGCCTTAGAATGGTTTAGATCTTATCTTTGCAAACGCAGACATCGTGTCTGTATTGCAAACCACTATACTAACATAAATTTTGGTGTGCCACAAGGCAGTATTTTAGCTTTTTTGCTTTTCAACATGTAAGTAAGGAATTGGAGTTTGTGAGAATTCTGAGAATCAGTATTGGGATGGAACTGGATTTCACCACACAGGGTATCCTAGCGTGGAATCCAGGGTAACTAAGTATGTATTGCAAACATTTTGACAGTACTATTATAAATATAACGTTCAAATTGTGATAGCGTGGAAAATATATAGTTTTACATTTAATTGCTGTCTAAGTTTGTAAATGTCAGTTTTTGTTAATTATTATTTTAGGACATACCACGAACTACAGAGCAAATTCAGCGCTGCGAAATTCAAAGATAACGACATATCAAACGATTTCAGCGAAACTACTCGTTCACCTCCTTAGCTCTATAGTCCACGGTGTAAACCAAAGTACTTTGTATAGTACTTACTAGGTATGAAAATTTGTGCAGAGTATTTAACTGTGAAACGATGTTCACCCAATAAATAAAGTATCTTGAAAGAAAATAATATATTATTCACGATTTCTTAGGTTGTAAACAAGAAGGAGACAAAACCAACTTAGCTGTCTTGTCTTTCTGCAAATTTTGATTGAGTCCATCATAGACTTATAACAGTTTAAAATCATCTTAATAGATGCATCGAAACATACGTTTAGTATAATACCGTAAATTGCTAATGCGCTACAACCTAGTCAAATAACACTCACGTGAGGTCATACGAAAAACAAAGTATAGACAGCACAAAAGTTAAGACATAAATTATATATTACTTATTTAAATATTTTTGAGTAATCCCCAAAATATTGTTATAAATAACTGTTAGTTTGTTAATTGAATGAATTTTTGGAAAATATTCTATTTGTATGTAAATATTGAGGTATATGAAAAATAAAACAAATATGAAAAAAATAATATGTATTAGGTGTAGGTAAAAATAGTGCAAATTTTTCCTTGCTGTTATGACAATATTTAAATTTCAAATTTATAAGTGAGCTTTAAGAATTGATTTTTCATCATTCAAGTCAAAATTAAGTTTACAATGTCGGTGAGTAAAGAACATTTTCGCCATTGTCTTCTTTACGAATATCAACAAGGAAAAAAGACAAAAGATGACTTTAAATCATTGACTTACGTTTTTGGTGAGGATACAGTTAGTTATTCAACAATTACTAAGTTTCAAAGGCGGCAATTACACTTTGGAGGATTATGAACGCCAAGGTCGCCGAAAGGTGTTTAAACGATAATTTGCAAGTACCTATTGCTTGATGAAAACCCATGTCGAACTCAAGAAGAATGAGCAGAAATTCTCGAATTGAGCAGGCAACAATTTCCAAACTGTCTTCGCAATTTTTCAAGTAATGAGAAAAATTGCAAAGACCTTAAAAACGAAATGTTTTTATGTCGAAAACCAATGCATCTTATCATATGCTGAATTATCGTATGCTGAATATGCTTACAACAATTTTAACTAATATTCATCAAAATCTTTATTTTTACTTTAAGCATGAATAACTAATCTTATAGCAAAAAAATCAATAGCTCATAATGAGAAAGTTTTTAAGAAAAAAAGAAAGCACTTTACCAGATGGCGACTTTAGCAAAAACTGTTTTTTGCGGGAAATGAATGGACCAAATATAAAATACTATTTCTGTTCCTTTTTAACTAACATATTAAAAAACTGAAATTTACAAAGTTCGAATCTTAGATAACAATACAAATACGAAAAAGTACAAATAGAATATGAGTTTTGAAAATGAATTTACTTTTATGCATAAAAGAAAACCGGAAAGGTTGTCATGGAGAAATCAAGAAAGTACCGTAGCGACAATCTAGTTTGATTTCAGGAATTATTTTATTTTAATACTTCATCAGTAGAGTATTCGGCATCTATTCGGTTCGAGTATTTCTATTTTCTTGGCAGTATAGACCTAAAAGACAAAACTTATGGAAAATATATGTATGTTACATAATAAGTAAAAAAATCCTATGAAAAATACATGGCAATTCGCATTAATACAATGTCCAATCTACACCGGTTGGACCGCGGTCTCCGGGCATCTAGCTCGGAGGCAGATAATTATCCTTTAGTCTCCCTTGCCGGTTATCTCCATCGTCTAATAGAGGACCACATCTTCACCGTTACTGGTTCTACAGTGTAAATAAAAACCCTTCCTCGGGTTGTAGAACACTTTAGTAATATGTTTACAATTTTTTTTACTGATTTATACCATATGAAAATAACAGAATTTTCACGAACTGACATTCAGAAAGAGAATACTTATCGCGTTACTTTAAATTTCAAATAACTTTTAACAATTTTATCCCTAAGGGAATAAAATCCCCAAGGGAATAAAATAGGGGATGAAACTTAATTTCAGGTATTTAATACGATATAATGAATAAATATTCGTTAGAAGTGCTTCTCAAAGTAACTTTACCACGCGGACGGAGTTGCGGGCAAAAGCTAGTCAATCCATAAAAGTTGAGTAAATAGTCCGGCTTAGACTTTGTTCTTCAGTTTTTATCTTCTTAGCCAAATTAGGGGACTCTTTTCTTCACAACTCATCTTTAGATTATCGATCACGACACTTTTCGGATCACTTTCATCAATTAAGTAGACTCGAAGTATGTCCATATAGGCGATTTATTTTTAGAGGCCCTAATCGATTATTATTTTTATTTATTATTATTATAAAAGTAGGTAGGTAATTATTTTTTGTTTATTTGTTGAATCTTTCACAATTTCACTTACAAACAAATCAAAAGGAAAAGTGAATTATTAACTGTACTTAACGTATTTACGATATGCACATGTAATGGTGTGTGGAATCGACTACCATTAATCGATTAATCGATTGTTCAAATAATCAGTTGCTATCGATTATTATTTCCTAATCGACGATTAACCATCGATTATTTCTTGAAACGTTAGCAATAGGGATTGTTTAAAACGTTAGTATAGTACCTACTTACTTTACTTTGATGGCTCAGCAACCCATAGCGGATCGCAAGTGTGAACATTATTAGTAAATATTCTAATACAAATAGGTAACTTTACTCTTTGGTCTTTGGTCCCGATGAATGAATGAACGGATCTTACAGTTTTATTTTAACAAATACAAATTAACCGTTTCTTACTAAAAGCACATGTAAGTATACACGGTACATACCTATACCAAAATAATATTTTTTACAGATTTTGTCTGTCTGTTTGTTCCGGCTAAACTCCGAAACGGTTAGACTAATGTTTGACGGGACTTTCACTGGCAGATAGCTTATGTAATAAGGAATTACTAAGGCTACTTTCCATGCAGACGAAATCGCGGGTACATCTAGTTTAATTCTATAAATTTTGCATGTACACTTAAAATTTGTATCTAACTATTATTCATTAACTTGGATTGCTTTAAAATACGGTGGAATTAATCTGAAATCTTTAATAAACTTTTGGGGTAAAAATATTTAATAATCGGTGACATGAATCGATTATGATATTATAAACTTGTCAAAACACGTAGTGCACGGGCGGCCCGGTGTAAAAGAGAAGTGAGTACATTACAACAAATGAGCGCGAAAAAATTACTTTGATACAAGTTTTGGCGCCACATACCGGCCGAACACTTATGCTTAATATTCGGCTATTAGGGCAGTATCGTTGAATATTCAGTATTCGGCATATGGCCGAATATACTATTCGTTGCAAGTCTAATTTAAAATGGTCACACTGGTACTCTACTCAACCTATAAATGAGAAAGTATTTCAAAGAAAAAACATTAGTTCCCGAAATCAAACTAGATGTCGCTATGGTACGTTCTTGATTTCTCCATGAAAACCTTTCCGGTTTTCTTTTAAGTTTAAAAGTAAACTAGTTTTCAAAACTCAATAAGCAACTCATATTCTATTTTTACTTTTTCGTATTTGTTTTGATATCTCAGTTTCGAACTTTTCAAATTTCAGTTTTTTAATATGATAAAAGGAACGAAAATGACTGTCTTTGATCCATTAGTTTCCTGCAAAAATCAACTTTTGTTAGGTCTACTCTCGCCATCTAGTGAGGTGCTTTTTTTAATGCTTTCGTTTTTTTTAATACTTCCTCATTATATACCATTTCATCCATCACACGGGAGATAAAACTATGGATTAAATTAATTTTAATAGATTATTAGACACTAATAACAGTTAAGCAAAATAAAATATAAATTCTCACTTTGACTTAAAAAAATCTATTGGTTTTGTTGTAATTAACACAAAACGTGTATTTAACTGTTTAATCAAAGTTATACTTAAATATTTTCGATTTTATATATATCAATTGTACATCCCTAATCGACTGTTTGACATTTTGACAGTGACATTTGTAATTTAGTTTTCGCGCAAATTTGCTTTGATTATTTGTATTTTCTTTCCTTATAATGGCTCGTAATTGCAATGAAAATGATGATGATAGCATTGATCCAACGTCTGTGACATCCAATGTAAAAAATACTATTAAACAAGTAAGTATTTCTGGTTATTAAGATAGCTCGTAGTTTATTGATTTTCTCCGTTTATTAATTTACGTTTTCTTTTACTTTTAGGAAGTGATCAAAGATCTTCTCAATGGTTCCTTCCAAGATAACAAAACTAAACTGGGTAATGATGCGTTGTCTTTAGTTGTGGAAGTGGCAAAATGTCTTGTTACTGAAACTTGTCTCAGAGCATCAAACCAGGCCCTCCGAGAAAGTTGCGACAGAGTCGAATTGGAACACGTAGAGAAGTGCCTTCCACAACTGGTCAGTATTTATTTTTACTGTACCTGTCTTATGTATATCAAATTCAAAATCATTTATTCAGTCTAGACTGTTACAAGCACTTTTGAAAGCTGAAACTCTATCCCATAATTTTACAAATCAATTGAAAGATTATCTTGTACCAAAAAAACTGATAAACTCAGCAAGGACTGCTTTTTTTCTCCCAATTTTATTTCATACAGAGATGTTGAAATGCAAAATGACTTCTATTCCTTTGAACTCCTCTGTATTTACTATGTATTGAAATCTCATTTTACATATAAAAATGTTTATCAAACTAATCATCCAACGATTTTTAATTTGATTACATAACTGTAAAAATTTTTGTACAATCTTTCAAAGCCAAAAATTAGGTAGTTTAAAACTCACATTATTTCATTTTTCCAGATGTTGGACTTTCCATAAAATGAATATAATAAGACCTTCCATTGAATTATGCTTAGAAGAATTTTTGATAATGAATGCTTGAACCACAGGATTCATGAACAATAAGTAAGCTGAGGTTTTCTTCAGTAAATTATTTACAGTGTTACCTGTAGCTCATGCTGATGATTAATTTATCTATCAATGTTGTTCATCTTTTTTTTACCAATATGTTAAGCCATGAAAAAGTACAATCTTAACCAAATAATTATTAAAGTAGTAAAAAAGAACCTGTGGCTGGAACCACAGTGTTTATAATAGTGTTTAAGTGCTTCACTTTTAAATTAAGAAAAATGTATTCTTATAAATATTTATGTACTGTGTTGTGTGTGTATGCATGGCCACATATCACACCACACCACCACTATCAGCATACTTCTTACTTTAGTAGGGTTCTGTAGGAAGCATGGTCAGTACAAAGTCCATAATGTAGTCTGATGTGCAGCTGTGTGTACCATGATTTCAGTAATAATATCTATAGTTTTCTTAAATTTTTGAAGAAGTTTGTTCAATACTATTTTATATTGAGGGTTTAGCTGAAAATCGGCGTCAGTCTGTTTCTGAAAAGTAAACAGACTGACAAAATGCCGAGCTAGATACTTATTTGGTGCAGTTGTGGGACACAATATTTTCTAATATTTTAATGTTGAATATCCCATTGTTAATTATTTTATTTTGATTAATTATTATATTTGAGTGTCCTATGTGCATGCGCCGAATAAATGAATTTTAATATTTATACAGATTCAATTTAATTATGTTTTTATTTGTAATTTTCATTTTCACATGAGATATGTAATTATCTCAGGGTTTACTCTATAGACTCAATTTCTCTTTATATTTTCATAGCATATTAACTTGTATTTTGTGAAAAATAATTGTTAAGTTAGTTGTAATGTTGATGTTAGATGTGATTTAACTCAAATATATTTTTCAAAAAAACAATTTGTGGTTTTAATTCTCCAATTGTAAACAACAATCCATAAAGTTGGCTTATGTGAGGCTAAAAATATTATGGCTACTTTGTTGTGTCAACATATGGATCCCGTGGCCAGTGTTGTTGGTGTAACTTTGACTTCCAAATAGTATGGAGCATTATTGGATAAGTCTATCAAAACATTGGGGGTGTGGGATGGTCGTTTTTAGATTTTGTAAACCGTTGGTGACGTATTAAGCTTTAAAGAGGCAATTTTCATTGGTTAAGCCCCCCCCCCTCCCCCACCAGCAACTAAACGTTCGTTGGTAAAAATTCAAACTTTACGGCAGTAGTACCTATATATAACGAAGTTAGAAGGAAAACTATCTAACTTATGTTGGCTTTACAAGTTTACGAGTAATAGTCGCCTTCATAGAAAACTAGACGTACATTTTTTTTTTGATAATAATACGGAACACTTCGTGCCACAGGCCGGCTCTCACTTTCTCGTTATTTTATATTACTATTTTCATACCAACTGTTTATAAATATAATTTATTAAATACTTGATGATAACAGAGGAGAAAAATAATAAATAAAACAAACATGCTATCAGGTTTTCATCACTTTTATTATACAAAGTATTTTCAGAGTCTGTTCTATAAATAGTAGGTGAAATGTAAAATTCAAATTTTCAACAAAAAACTTATACCTCTTTAATCAATTTTTTTTTGTGATGTGGCATATTGGACATGGATTTCAGTAAATTTTTGTGCTGCTTACATTTTAACTCACTGAATTCCAAACATATGTTCTGTATGTAAACTCATTTCATTTATATTACACTTGAATAATATTAAGTAATAGGCAATTTCCAGGTCTTAAAAAATCAGAAATGACAATTATTGTAAGGTATGTATACCTAATGATTTTTAAACAAACATTTCATATACAATTGTACAGTCAACAGCACGTAAGATTAATGCAAAGGAGAATGCGGCTATTTTTGCGTTACCGTGTACCTTGATGAAATTAACGACTAACTATAGAGAATTATTTCTAGAATATGTAAGAAAAAAAACCATTTCAAAATTATTCGGGAGTTTGAGAATATCTGAATATTACATTTTTCTACGTATTTAAGATTAATCATAAATAAATAATAATTAAAGAGAAGATTTTTGAGAAATAAATACGTCGTGCGCAATTTTGGCCGATTTTCCCATTCTCCTATGTATTTAAATGTATTGCTTAGAAATCTCACATTATAAGTATATAGTTTAACGTGATTCACACGGTTGTAAACCAGCTTTCCATCAAGGATGACCTTGGTATCAACTCGCAACACAACTGTCTTTGATGGCCTGTAAACCGCCAACTAGACGGCTGTTAATCCCACGTTCTAACGGTCCATTACCATCAACATGGACTTTGGAGGTCATATTATCGAAATAATCATGTCAAATAAGAACTAAAAAAAATTATTAACGTATCGAGTAATGTGATAATCTAAAATGGAGCTTATTTTTTTCTTATTTGACATTGAATCTTAAAATAGTCAGGATAAAATTGCGAGGCTGATAATTATTATTAAATAGTACTATGATATGCTACACAACCCCAATGCTACGTTTAGTTTCATGTACTACTGAAAAAATATTCTTTCGTCATAAGGTTAAAAAGTGCACATTCACAATTACATTTTTGAATTATTTCCATATTTGAGTCAAACTATAAAATCTGTAATTTTAATGCATACATTTTTAAAATACCTTCAAAATAAGTTTTGACAGTTATTATAAATTTATAACCTCAAAACATTATTTAGAAATTACTTATCTCCCTGGCTTCCACATAAAAAGATGCAAAGGTATTATTGTATTTTAAGCACAAACTATTTTAAATTATTACTAATGGTGTAGACGCTACCTTTAAAAAAACATGTGACAGGTTAATCATTGTATGGAAAGTGGACATGATTCATTGGCTTGCAATAGCCGTCCAGTTAGATAGTTGGCAACAACCAAGGTCGCTTTCGTCGGAATGCTGGTTTACAACTGTATGGATATTACTTAACAAAACTATATCAATGTCAATGAAAAGCCTATTTCTTGTGCTAAAGTTAAAATTCTTTAACCCATTACTTTGTAACAGCATCGTAGACTTCTGGGAAATGCCTGAACACGATAAGCTATTATTGTCTACTACTACAGCTATTTTACAGCCATTTTACATTTTGAACCACACAGATTATGGATTTTGATATAAAAAATATTTTTAAAGGCGGATGTGAACACCTCGATACCGTATTACATTTACAATATTTTAAACCTATGACGAGCATTAAAAATGCCCATATACACGTTAAATATCTATGTTGAAAACTGTACGTAAATTGTTATAAATAATTACAATTATAATATAAAAGTATTCGATGCGACGCTCAATTTTACCACATTCAAAATAGAGATCAAAGCAATTAGGCAATTGGGATGACGACTGATTTTTGTCTGTCCGTCAGGTAGATTGTTGAAAATATTAAACATTATTTTTTTTTGTAATCATTAAATTACGGAGATATATTGGATTAAAATATCACATGACGTCACGCTTTGGTACATTTTTTACAAAACCGTAACTAAATTTCTTGTTAAATTGAAATGAAAAAAATATGTATCTTATATCTGACGGACTAAATAGAATTTCTTTTTTTTTTACCCCAGTCATCATCCCTATTTTCAATATCATTTCAGGTGGATTAGGCGAATTTATAGCTATAGGTACAATAATTTAAAAACTGTAAGAACCTTTGGTATTGTATTGTATACACGTAATAAATATTAGGGGTTTTATCTCAGTCTTATTATAAAAGGAGGACTAAAGTTAACACTCGACTTAAACTATTGGCTTCCTAAAACAAATTGACAATGACATATGAGAAAACGTAAAATTGAGACGTCCTCACACTAAGTACTAACTTTAGTGCGAGGTTTAAATCATCATCTGACCAACTTATGTCAATAACTTCAGTCCCAATTTGATTTCTTTTCTAATATTTTCATTTTGCCAAGGTTTTAAACTAAGTGCTAACTTAAGTCCACCTTTTGTAATAAGATGGAGAGTGTCGTTCCATAGGGGCGGAGGAACAGGCGCATATTTACTCTAAGGTCAAAAGGGCGGCAATTCATTCATTTTCATATCACTTCCGAGTCCGATCTAAAGAACACTATTTAATTAAACATTTTTGTAGATATAACGGATGTGGCTCACTGATGTACACACGGCCGCACGTCAGACTATACATTGTGGAGTTTGTACCGACCGCGCGTCGTATAGAACTTCCCTACTTCCAGATGTCTGTTTACGGTGGTGGTGTGTAACGTGACGTGCGGCCGTGCGTACCGGCGCAGAAGGATAAAAAGCGTGGCAAATGTCAGCCAATCAGAATGATTCAAACATCACGCCAAACGAGTGTGAGTGAGAAAGAAATTAAATGTGAGTGAGAAAGAAATTTTGTTTTATTTTGTGTGTTTCAGATTTGTTTTCGCTCTAATGGATATAATAACACTTACAAACGTGAAAAGTCTGCGATAAGCTAGAGTAGAGGCTACGAGATATTTGATTATATTCTTCACCTGCAAGCATATCAAAGCATATTCTATACTGAACATAGACTTATGTGGTTTAATAGAACTCTATATATTAAGCAAACTACTTGCGACTTGCTCTAGCCTGCATATTGCCAATGTTTATTTTGTATTTTTATATAAAATTAATGACACTATTAGCCAGTCGCTCAAACTTCCATTAAAAATATCATTAGTTAATGCGACATTACCCATGCAAATTTGACATTACATTAGTGTTTAAATGCATCATTAAACCTTAATGAATGTTTGTGCAACTGACCATATATATTTTTAATTACACGAGTTTAAACCAAAGAAAAAATAGCCAAGCAAATTGAATATCTGTAAAAACAAATACACTAAAAAATCCGGATCTCTATCAGACAACGAATAGTATTGAGCCTTTTTTTATCGTAAAATGTTCCTCGAAGAGAACTAGTCAAGACCGCTACGGTACTTCTGCCAGAAAATTACTTAAATTCTATAAAAGGTAATACAATATACTTAGATTCTATTCTACATTCAAAGGGAATTTATTGATCGTTCATTGATAAGATACTCTCATTATTTTACATTTACTATATTTTAGCATAGGCTGAATAATTTTGTTGCTAAGTAAGGCGTTACACATTTATTACTTAAGACGATATTTGCTAGATTTTTATCCCTTTTTCCTTTATGTAAGAAAAAAAGAATCTATTTTTCTTTAAAATTGTGGTGTAAGAATCTAAAGGGCAAATATAAAATGGTTCTATTAATGCTTGGCACTTTTATAGTACTGGCTGAACCAACAAACATTGTTTTGCTATATAAATTTGGGGTGAACCACCCATATCACTTAGAGTTATTAAACATTGATAACAATCTACTCTCAAACCTACTGAATACATATAAAATTTCATCAATGCGGTCAAGCCATTTTGGACGAGTATGGTAACTAAAACTGTATGATAACATAGGGGTAGTCTTATAAGCAATAAATGTATAGTACTTACTTTGTAAAGCCTAAGCTGTTTACCAAGATTTGATCGGTTATTCCCATACTACTGGGAGTTGGCAAGAGCATACATACGCATGTAATCAGCTTAATAATGATTACAAATGGTAACCTTAGTTCTGAAATATTAAAATATTGCAATCGTTACATTTAACCACTTATTCATAACCGCATAAGGCTACACTTTTAACGAGTATTCTTCAATCACTGTTTATATTTATAGTATTTACATGATTGAAGATTAAATCTAATCTATAATCCAGGATGAAGGTTACTCATTGTAATCTAAAATCTGGATTACTCTTCGCCCATTTCTGGGGAGTGTATAAGACTCGATAGATCTTGCCTTCATTGTCACTCTGCTTATCTGGTTGGTATTTGAGTGGAGCCAACATGTTTTATATGTTTTGGGCATCACTTCCGCCTTTTCATTACACAGTAAAAAAGTATATAGCACCTCACTGACATAAGGATACTTGGACAGAGCTTACATGATTTATTATTTTATATTTTTGTTGATTGCAGTTCTGTATTAATTACGCTTCATAAATAACATCACTTAATTAATATAACAAAAATCATTAGCACTCTCTCATTCAAATTCTCTATACACTCATTATTTTTAATACAATAAGGCATAAAACTTCTAATGCCCATAAGCTTACATATTTAGATCTATATTTAACCAATGTTAGCCTAAACATAGTGCGATATTATTTCTTCTTTTATAATAATGAATGCTAATCATATGATAATGTTTTTAAAAAATGGTATCAAAGATATTATTTAAAATTACTTACGGTTTCATAAAAAAACATCTGAAGCCATTCTCGATGTTGCAACTTGAAACAATTCACTAATATTCGCGTTCGATTGTGTTTAAAATTATATGCCCTAGCAAAATAGCAGGGTCACTCAAATCACAGATCAAATTTAGAATAGGTCCATCTCATCGTTGCACGTCACCTCGAGGAAGTCATCGTCTTCGTAATCTTGTACTGTGCGCGGATCCGTTCGATCGGGTAGTGGGGATAGAGGCCTCGCGGGGGAGAGGGGAGCGTCTGTTTGTGCGTCAGTATCGCTTGAACACTCGCGCGCGTCGGTCGCAGGTGACGGCGGGGGATTCGAACCGTGTTCTGATTGCACTGTCGCCTCTCCTCGTGATAACAATGAAGGTAGTTCCGAATCTAAAAATAAATAAATATTTGAAAATATAATTAGTTTTTTTCTCCTAATAGGGAATATTCACATTTTTTGAAAATGTTTTTATATAATAATTTACATCGATATATAACTGTAAAAAAATAACCGGCACCGAAAAACTAAAATTTTGTTATATTAATCATTGATGAAAATAAGTAATAGCTACGATCAGTTTAAACACCGGAATTTTGGGCGCGCCCGTCGTGACGTCAAAGTACACGACTAGAGATATGACACTTTAAATCAATATGTTATATTATAGTAGACTTTTTTAATAAATCATATACAGTGAACCCCCAGTAATCCGGCCCCTGTCTAATCCGGCGCCCCCTGTAATCCGACATGTCCGAATATTTTTTGGTAGATACGTAATGCATGATTGAACAGGTCATAATTTGTGCGCGCCACCATTATTGCGCTCGACGCGTAGGTTTGTTTGTTTATTACGTACATTTGTTTGTACACAATTATTTCCTAATGCAAATTATTATTTTTCACATTACTCACTCGCATCACTTTTACATTATATTAATACGTAAGCTCTATATTATGTTTTTTAATTTACCTACTAGATTCAATATACATAATGAAGTATGATTTGTACTTCAGAGTAATATAGATATATACATAACATATAGATCTTTATCACTGATCTGTAATTAAAAAAAAAAACTATAGGGCGTATTTGACAGTACTCTATAATCCGACAAATTCGATAGTCCGACACTGCCCTGCTAAACGTTTGTCGGATCACCGGGGGTCCACTGTAATTGACCAAATTGGTGAAATAAAAATAAAAGCCTAAAAAAATCATTTAAATTGTAATCAGTTGTTTATTTTGCGACATAATACATTGATGTTATTGCATCGATGTTAACTTTTTGTAACAACGACATCCCTATACGTGTATCATTTTCATCACATCCGCTAACTGTACAAAATTTAGTAGCATGGCGTTTAAATTTTTTAAAGTTACCGCATTTATTTTGCACTTTTTAATAATTATTTTCAAGACGAAAACAAACTAATGTTGAAAAATATTTAGATAGACTTTATTCTAAAGCAATAAAGATTGTAATAAAATATACTTAATCCTTTTTTGAATCAGACGCATATTCCCTATTAATTGTATACAAAAAAAAACTACATTATCCAATTTAAATTACCTGTAAGACTCTGTTTAAGCTGCTCCATTACTTTTTGACGACTGTTTGTACGTGACTTTTTGATCCTTCGAGCTGTCTCACGGCGGTCTTCATTAAATAGCTTCGTAACCATTTCCTGAGATATGTCGTCGTCACGCTTAAGAAGGAAAAAGAACACCCCACCAGCAGTACGGCGACGAGTTCCATTCTTAAAACATAAAGATAATATTTTAAAATTAAGGGCTCTTATATATAAATCATGATACGACGCGGTATTACTGCACTAGGCGACATTGTTACGTGAAAATCTACGACACGACCTCGCAACGTGCCACGGCACACGGCACGACGACGAAGTTAATACGATGCCGCATTGAAATATTATTGATATTTCAATTCCTATTCTGATATAAAAGAGATTTATTATTTTCCTACAGAAGATTATTTGTTTTAGATTATTTTAGAAAGTATGTTTTTCAGTCCTTATAGGCGCATCTAGACAGCAAAAGTAAAGTTTAATTTTATCCCCTTGATTCTTTCACAATAATGAATTTATTTATTGATGATAGTTTGAAAAATAAACAAGGGATGAGCTTTGCAGATTCTTATATTTTCACATGTAGAGGGAGAATGGAAGTAAAAAACTGTCTTACGTTAATTAACAAATAGGCGATGCCTACGTGGTTGTTTAGTTTTCTATTTTATTGTCCATCAAAAGAATCATCATGAGCTATCATAACATATTCACGAGGTGTGAACTGATAAGTGGACCCAATGGAGAATTATGTCAAGTGATAACTATAGAAGGCGAGAGGTGACATCGCCTTGCCATGGAATAAGGAGCCTTGCCCCTTTGTGCTTATTTATGCTATGCTATTAATTTAGTGCAAAATCAAAGGTTTTGACCCTATTATATTTTTACAATTTGGTACAAATTCATCAATCACACAACATTTATTTATAAAGAGAAGAGAGGGTTTTACCATAACCAGCATGCCACCATCAGCTTCAACCTTCTGTGTTTGTCTGTAGAGGTCTATAGCTTTTTGAGCACCTAGGAATTGAACAATCCTCCCTGAAAGATAATACAGACTTAAAAGGGATCAATATCACAGTTTGAAAAAAACCTTATATATACACATAACTACCCCCCAAGCATGAACAATGCATACAGTGTAATATGTTAGTTCCCTCATTTACTCATGTGAAATGTAAGTCGGAAAGCAAAATTTAACAGTGATAAGAATGCTGGCTGATACATAATATCTCAAATACATATTATTCTTCAAATACATATTGTATGGTGGAACATTGCTTAATATATTCACTGGTGGGCTTTCTTGAATCCAATAAATATTACAAAAGATAAAAAGAGCTAAATAACATAGTCTTTAAATATTGTTTTGAATTTATATTTGAACAAAAATTTTCATTTTTTTTTTTGTTATACTCACCAACTAAATCTTTTTTCTCCTCAGCTAATTTCTCAGCTATTTCATTAGCAATAGCTTCAATAGGGTCCTGCGATGTCACCAACAAGTCGGGTAAGAATTTTGGATTCTGTTTAGTTTCCGATTGTCGATGACTGTTAACTCTTTTACCAAGTCTCAGTTTGACATTAGTCATATCTGACCTTCTTCTTTTATTTGAAGTTCGTTCACGACAGTCTTCATCATTCGCAAATACTTTCTTAGATACATAGTTATCATCTAATCTATACTTAATAGTGTAATCATAAGATTCTACACCATAATTGCTGCTTTTCTTAGTAACATCACATCCTACCATATCTTCAGTTAAAAGATCCTCCTAAAATAGTTAGGAAACATAATATAATTTATCATTAATTATTATCAACTGTTAAAATATGATAAAATTAGTAAACACATTAATATAGAATAACATACTAAAACCAAGACAATAATAATAATTTATTTATATATTAGAATAAAATTCAATAATATTATCACCTGCAAAGCTTTACTCCAAACATTATATTTATCTTTTTTGTCAGAATGTCCAACAGCCTGAGATTGTGGTCGCAACGGCCTCAATTTAGTACGTTTGGGTCGCCGCCTTGGCTCATCATCCGAATCTGAACCATCCGAGGACTCTGGCCACGAAAGTTCATCACTCTGCTCATCTTGGATTTTCATGTGCACTAAAGACGGTGGATTGAAGGCCTCCGGTCGTGTCAGAGGAATATACGTGCCCTCTTCCACGTCCGAATCTTCCAACTGCAATATACAAACACTCCATCGTTTACAAATTAATGACGCCTAAATGTCATGATGTGAAAGTTTCTCTATTTTTTCTAGAAAATTTTGCAGATTACATATCACACGCAGATCACAATAAAGAAATAAAACTAAATGTGAAGATGACAATTTAAACAGAGGAGTTGTAAGAAAACCACAAAAAATATCCAACGTAGAAGTTGCACTCTAACCTCTCCTTCTTCCTTTTCGAGGGACACCTCGACGTCCAGTTCTCCTTCTGTGGTTGACATCATGATGAAGAGACGAAATGTTGGTCAAAAAGTAGAAGGTCATCAATTTTTTTAATGAAAAACAGCTATTCCGCCTTTTTTATTACTTTCCTAACCTTTGCTTATCTGTCACCTGTGTCTGTCACTGTCAAATGTAGCAGTACGAGGTTCATCAAGAATGAGCGAGTTAATGAATGATAGATTGCGAATCATCATTCATTGTTCTGTTCTTTTCAGTACAGGCTAAGGTTACATACCTTACTACCGCTTGATTACTAATATTAATTTAAATATAAAATTATGTATAAAAAACTTTGGTATATAGTGACTTTGGACATAAAAATGAAATTTAATAATATAAATCGTGTCTTATAAAAAGAGTTCCTAAACAAAACTTTCCTTTCGCTGTCATTGATCATGACAATTATTTACTGCTGTGAATATAAACAGATTCCATTCGGAAGAGCAGTAAGTGTTTTAATTTTAATCGGAATCTATCTTGTCAAACCTTGTCACTGAATTTTAAAGCAATTGTCCTCAATCGGTTAAGCTGAAGCTTCACACATATTTAGTCTAGATGGCAATGTGCAGTAAGCTCATCATCATCAACCCTTTTACGTCCCCATTGCAGGGGCTCAAGCTTTCCTTATGGATGGTTAAGGAGGATGGACCATGACCCTCCACGCAGTCCCAATGCGGATTGGAGGATATTAACGACTGCAAATGCAGCCGGGACCACCGACTTAACGTGCCTTCCGAAGCACGGAGTAGCTCGAGATAATAATATTTTTTTTTGGTCACCCATCCCGTGACCGACGAAAGTTGCTTAACGACAACGATCGCGGGCCGCGACGCTTATCCACTACGCCACCGAGCTACTCTGCAGTTAGGTAAGTGATATTATTTTTAATCTTATATGAGGGGCGCCCTAAATAATATTATATCAATAATGAGAGTATACTGAATAAGAAATTTTACACCTTTATGAGGTAAATATCAAATAGTTGGCTAAGAAAAAAAAAAATTCTTCTTTTCCAATATGACGGATCGAAGATGGTGGACAAGTTATCTTTAAGAACTCACATGGGTATCGAATGAAACTGTTAGCCGAGATGATCATTGGAAAAACCGGATTTCATTATATAGAGGAATTATTAAAAAAAAAAAAATTCTTTCAATTCAATAATATAGTTCCCGGAATCCTTTTTGATTTCTCCATGACAACCTTTCCGGTTTTCTTTTATATTTAAAAAAAAAATAAGTTTTCAAAACTCACTTAACAACTCATATTCTATTTGCACTTTTTTTTATTTGTATTTATATCTAAATTTCGAACTTTTTAAATTTCAGTTTTTTAATATTTAAAATGAACGGAAATGACTGTCTTTGGTTCATTAGTTTTTTGCAAAAATCAACTTTTGCTAAAGTCGCCATCTAGTGGAGGTGCTTTTTTAGTGCTATTGTTTTTTGCTATTTTTTTTTTAAATACCTACTTCCTCATTCTATGATGGTGGACGCAGGCCGGCTTGTGAACAAAGATAATGAACTATTTTTATCCGACTGCGCGATGCAAAGGAGGGTAATGTGTTTATTATCAATCTATGGATGTATGTATGTATGTTTGTTTCTATTTGGCGTTCTAGAGACCAAATGCGTAGGCCGATTTTGATGATTTTTTATGTTATCGATTCGTCTTAACCTTGCGAGTGTCACTAAAAAATTGACAGTAATCAAAATTCACCACAGCGACAACCAGACGCCATATTGTCAAAATAAAAAAAAGTCGATGAACTATTGGTCAGTTGCACAAACGTCCATTAAGGATTAATGACGCTTTTAAGCGCAAATGAATGTCAAATTTGTATCAGTAATGTTGCTTTAAACTAATGGTATGGAGAACTTTTTTTTGTATAGAGTTTGGTAATTTGTTCAAATTATCTCTAACCAAGCATAAAGTATATATTAATCAATAGAGGGTAAATAAGCTTTATACATGATCATTTTATTTTATTTTTAGACGCCGCCAAAATGTTTATTTTCTGATTTGAACATCATTTGGTGGATATATTTTATAATTTATGTAGCAACACATAAGTGAATTAAGAAAATCATTGGCAACCCCATCCCTAAGTTACGTTCTAATTCATGTTGTGAATCAATCTATTTTGACAATTATTTTTATTTTCTTTTAATTATTGATATTTTAGACATCTAAATGTCAAAAACAGAAATATTTTAAATAAATGGAAGCACGTCGTCGCAGATTAGGCCCGATTTGAGTCTATTCGGTGAGTAGCTTATTATAATAAATACATAGTTAGCAAATTATGAATTCGATTTTCACAATATTATTGTATTATTTGCCCACTAGGGATACTAAGATATAATAAGGTGCTTTGGAGTAATACCCAAAACAGTCAAATCCGGAAAGTGACGAGTTAACAACAAATCAGGCGTTTTGTGTCTGAAAAGTTGACTATTAAACGGGCTTTCATAAGATAAAAAAACTTTTGAATACAACAAATATATTCTTTTTTGTTTAATATGATTATCGAAATTTTCCCGCTTTCGTAATTACCCCAAAGTACCCTACCGAAGGCTAGGCAGTAGACAAAGATCCCTTTGCCTCTGTATTATCTTGAGGCTTTTTTTTTTAAATTGAGTTTTATGGCTGTGCATATTAGTGTTTCTAGGCAAAACATACCAATTTTATTAACCTAATTCTTTAAAACAGAGGAATTTTCAGGTCTGAAACTTTGATGAAAGGTAGAGAATTGGGTCTAGGAGCTATGATAATTTTCTTTATAGTGGTTAGATTTTTTCGGAATAAAGTACCAAAAAAAGTATTCTCCTTATTTGGTGTTTGCGCAACAGGCTGTATGTTAAGTGGGGTGTCGTTGAAAAGGTATTTTAGAATCATCTTTAGATTCCTTTTATCATTTTTCATTTTAAATAATAGTTTAGGATATATAACGATTTAAAGTTCTTTAACAAAACAATACTTCTCGCTAATATTCCTACTTTTTGATTTAAGTTTTTATTTAAAGTATAAACGATATACAAACAAAAAAAAAACAGTGAAAAAGCATGAAGAAGAAATATATTTGGTAAAAAAATAACATTTATATTCATCGCCAAGTCGCCGAGTAAAAAAAAAGTTTACCACCAAGCTCGATATATAACTAAAAAACCCGACTGCGTAAAAAACGAATTTGAAAAAACACATGACGAAATCAATTTAAATAAAAACTAAAAAGAAAGAAACAAACCTAGTAGTTTAGAATTCTGTTAAGCAATACAGAACAGAACGACTCACAGTCGGGGCCCATTCAAATTTTACCAATCAAATCTTCCCAAGCGGCCTGCGTAATATAAAAACGAGTTTTAAAAAATACATGAAAAAAATTAACTCACATAAAAACTAAAAAGAAAAAATCAAGCCCAGTAGTTTAAAATTCTGTTAAGTGATACTAAATAACTACACATTGAAATAGTTTTATATTCGATACACACATAAAACAAATCACAAATTCTAATACAGAACAGAACGTCTCACAATCGGGGCCCCTTGGGAAGATTTGATTAGTAAAATTTGAATGGGCTACCACATCAATGTAATAAGATATAAAATAGCGTGAGGAGTTTGACAGTTTTGTATAACTTGTCGTGCTATTCACTGTTTATAATTTACTTCATAGAAAAAAAAAAAACTTGGTCTTTGTCAATATGACAGTGTTATTATTAAGTTTGGAAACTAAAATTATGCAAAACAAGGAACTAATATGTGAATGATAACAACTTCGATTTCAATCTTCTTGTAACGTCGAATAACATGTAAATATTGTACATCATCATTAGCCTAATAATATCCCCACTACTGCGCCACAAGCGTATTAATTTATACCTGCGCGTATATATTTTTTAATAACTTAAAAAAATTACAAACCTACCAAATAATAAAGAATCTGTAACAATTTATACCGTGTAGTGGTCTCCTACGTGAAATTGGCAGGATTGTGGTTAACACAAAATAGCGATTAAGATAGAAGAAGAATAAGAACAATAGCTAGAAATGGAATCCTGCCTTAAATAGTAGAAAGGAATCGCTGGTAGTGATGATCTTTAGTTATTATAGGAGACGTCACACATCATCGCTACAATTACGTAAAATATTAGAAATGACCTTATTCTCGGTCTTACTCATTATATGAATTTGAACTAATACTAAAATTGCAAATTTAACGTAAATTTACTCTGACGCTAAACTTTGTTCATTAATAGCACTGAAGGTGAGAAATGCAGTGCAAAGAGGTTAAGCCATATGAAAAGCCCGATGACGCGCTATTTGAATCATTCTGACTGGTCAGGATTTGCCGCGCTTCGAAATTTTGCCTTCTACGCACTCACTGTTTAAAATTTTCCTATTTGTATTTCAAGGTCTACCGAAGGCGCAAGTAAAGTACAACCAACCAATTTAGATCCAACCATAGATCCCGAGACGGTAAAGCTACCTGAATTGAAACTATCAGAAGAGACAGATGAGTACGACCCAAGGGATCACAGGGAACCAAAAACTCCAATAAGGTACGACGAAAACGAAGGTGAGGAAGCAAGTGGAATTCGAGCTGTACAGCCTGGCCCATCGGCATAATGTTGCCTGCTTATCTGTCTTTTATAGGGTGTACTACATGGGCTGATGCGCTATTAATGCTAGGTTTTACTCCAAATTCTCTTAGCTATTATAAATATAAGCTAAACGATAATGTACTTAAATAAGTATTTATTATACCAATGGGCTGCCAGGGTGGGTTGCTAGTGGAGGAAAGTCAGTAATGAAAAAAAAATATTTTATTTGACAGCGTTTGGATGGCGTACTTTAACCTGATACGTGCGGGTTTCGGTGCGGGAATGCTTGGTTTACCCTTAGCTCTAAGTCAATCTGGAATAATTTTGGGTACAATACTAATGATGAGTATTGGATTACTCATCACCCACATGCATTGGACATTGGTAAGAGCAAGCAATTCAATATTATTTTATTTCCATTCACAGTCACATTGACTTTATCGAATTCTCAATACACATTGTGCCGGGTTTCGTTAGCCATACTCTCCTATATGTTAGTATTTTACTCAACGCTTTCCAATCGTGAAAACATCAGTAGCCTGATGATGATGATAATTATATTTCCAGCTCAACTGTTTGAACGAAATTAGTCGGCAACTAAGAACACCATATACTTCATATCGGAAAGGATTTCGTATCGCTTTACTTCATGGACCCCCTATCTGCCAATGCATCGGGAAACGAGGAGCGTGCGTAACTAATATTAAATATTATGCTGTCATACAGTCTAGGTCTTCATTGGCACATAATTTATTTTTTTCACAGTGCTATTGTCACCACGTTTATGTTAATGAGTCAGTTAGGTATTTGTGCGGTTTTTGTTGCACATACTTCCGACAGTTTAAAAGATGTGAGTATTGTCTTATAATATATTTTATTTTATTATTTGATGTTAATACACACGTGTAAAGTATATAATATAAAATTCTATCAGTAATTATAGGAATGCATAGAATTACATATATTAGTTTTGCTTAGGGTCAGGAAAGGAACAGTGGCTAGCAATCTTTCAAAAGTTGTTGTATTAAAAATATGAATCATTGGACCAATTAATGAAATCACAAAGCTTTATTTATAAGTCGCAAATTGAGTGAATTATATGAGTAATTTAGGTCAATTTTTAACGTATATCGTCAAATTATCAAGCCACCATTACGTAAATCTTATTGCGAACCCCCAACCGTCGAAAGCCGCATCCCTAGGGATTCACCATACCCTACTTTGAGAAGCCCTGATGTAGAAGGCATATATAAAGCCGTCTGTTTACACTGCACATTCGTGCCGCTGTTCCCGAAAAGACACTGTTGCCTCCCTAATTCAGACAGGGACCCTGACCCTATATGATAGTATAGTTTGATTATAATATAGTATTTTGTTTTATTAAGATAATGGACTGTACAGACATTAATACTGCCTTGCTTACGCTTTTGATACCATATCTGCTGCTAGAATATTTTATGAAGACATTGAAGATCATCAGCTACATCTCATTATTTGGTATTATTAATATTAACATCCAATTTTTTGTAAAAATTCGTTAAAAATGTAAACAAATAACAGCAAACGTTGTGTAATTTCAGGTAATGTATTAAATTTAGTTGGTTTGGTAATAGTGTTCTACTTTATATTTAAGGACCCTCGTAAAGACTTTGACATAGTCGTCCACGATACAATGTCATTTTTGTTTGCCTATGGAGTCATGCTCTTTAACATGAGCGCTGTTAGTATTGTAAGTGATTCTATAATCTTCAACTTAGTTTTTATCAAAAATGCACACGCGGCTGCACGTCAGATTACCATTATATGTAAATTTCTACAGTGGATTTCGACATCCATCCTACAAAATTTTAAAGTTTAAAATCGAGTGGGAAAATTTGACAATTCGTATTGGATAGTCTGAGGTGCGGGTGACTGTGCAGCCACGATGTTAAATTGTGTTACTGTTCGTGTTTTCACCAAATCGGTCTTAACGGAAGATCAGCGCTGCTCATAAGACCAGCATATGCTGAGACGGCTGAAACTGTTCTGGGACAAATTGTTGTCCTTTGTATACATTGCAATTCTGTTTTAATATATTTCCTTTGTCTGCGTATAGCTTTAGTTACCTACATATTATGGTTCCTTGTAAATAAGTTTTTATTCGAAATAAAACAATTATTATGTCGGGAATATTTGATATTTAACGCCATTTATATATCGTTTAAAAAAACATTAAAATAAACGGTAGTTATACAACACGGTGGATTTTATGGCAGTTGAATAAATTAGTTCGGTGGCGTAATGGATAAGTGCCGCGCAATTTTCAACTTTCGCAAGGGACGGTCACGGGTGACCAAAAAATTATTATTTCGAGTTACTCCGTGCTTCAGAAAGCACGTTAAGCCGTGGGTCCGGCTGCATTTGCAGTGGTTAATACCCTCCAATCCGCACTGGGCCAGCTTGAAGGTTGTAGCCCATCCTCCTCAACCATCCATAAGAAAAGCCTGAGCCCCTCCAGTGGGGATGTAAAAGGGCTAATGAAGATGAATAAATTGTCAGGGGTCATCAATATTCGATTATCAATAAAAATATTTCTATAAACAAAAGATTTGTCGAAAAATCGAAATCGAGATATTATAAAATTAATATAGGTACTATTTTATTTTTTAAATGAAACAACTTTTAAACGGTTCCATCGCATTTGTATTCAGTTTTATTGACGTTTTGGATCCTTCACAGTTTCCATGTTCACATAAGACTAATGTAATGATTGCCTTTTACACACCAACACCTACCAGTATTATTTATTATTTATGCCAACACCTTAGTCTTATGTGAACACGGAACCTGTTAATGGTCCGAAACATATATTTAAAAATTGTTTCATTTTTGGATAGGACACGTGAAAATATAAGAAATTAATGTTGTATTTTTATTGCAGATCCTTGCTTTAGATAGGGCTTTAAAAAATCCGAGGGTATTGACAAAAAAATTTGGTGTTTTGACCGTTGGCATGTTTGTCCCGATCATTGTAGCGACCGTCTTTAGCGCTCTTGGATACTGGGCTTTTGGAACGATGGAGGAAAATATCTTGCGATCGTTACCTTATGATGATAAGTACGTATTCAGTAATCGACTGTAGTTTCTGCATGTAACTGCGATTTACACTGCTTTACTTACATATTATGGTATATTAAACATGTTTATAGTGTCTCCGCGCCCCTGAAAAATGTTCTAGATAAGGTTTAGAATAAAGTCCTAGTAAGACGAAATACAGAATATGCTACTTCGCTTACTATTCCCGCAAACTGTCTTGATGCAATATCTAAATAAAAAATAGTATGTGTTCAAGTTTTTGTTTTAAATTCATCATCATCATTTGTTTGATCACACTTCAAAAGAAAAACCAATGTTTCTTTTGAACGGAGAAGATGCATATAGTTTCCTTCCCTCTTTTTTAGTTTAAGCATGGCTGCGATAGGTTTATACCTATTGGCGGTTGCATTTGCGTATCCCATCCAGTGCTATCCAGCTATCCAGATTATCATGGAGGCTATAAAAAGCAACAATTCAAAGAACCCACTCTCGGAATCTTCAATGATGCTCATAGAAAAGATAGCCAGGCCTTGTTTTGTAGCTCTATCTTGTGAGTATAAGAGAACATTCTTTTTTTTCACCACTGTCAACTGTGAAGTTCGTTATTATTGAAAAAAATATTTGTTTGTTGCAGTTGCTGTTTGTTACTTGGTGCCATTTCAATCATCAATTGTAGCGTTTGTCGGCCACCTTTGCACTACAATGTTAGCTCTGGTATTTCCTGCTCTAATGGAATTGTGCATAAGATATCCCGATAACTATGGTAGATACAAAATATATCTCATCAAGGATCTGTTCATAGTCTTTGGCGGTATCTTCACATGGTCCTGTGGAGTAGTGATAAGCAGTTATTTGATATACATTAGAGTACTATCACTTAAATCACCAAATGCATCAGATTAGTAATAACAATCTTAAAGGTTTTATCATGTTTAATAAAGATAAAATATTTGTTTTGTTTATTTCTTTCTTTATGTAGGTTGTTGGCACTTTTATTTACGTATATTCATGCAAATTCCGTTCTAAGAAATTCATCAAAGCTACAAAATATAAATTATTCTCAATCAACATAAACCTAATATGTACAAACCTACTTTGCAAAGCAATGGAGCGGCACGGCAAATGAGCATTGTAGAAAGTAAGTAACGTTTTTGAAATGAGAAGAAGCGTGACAACGTAATGGGTACAACACTGAGTGGAAAGAAGTAAAATTAGATAGTTCGTGCGATCACGTGTCAAAGAGTCCACATATACGAGGGTCAAACTGAAAGTTCTTAGAACTGGCCACTTATAAACAATATAATAAAAAAATAATTCTAAAATTTGAAAATATAACTCTTTGCCAATATTACTGAGTATATATTTCATTCATTTGTCGTTTGTTTTACGATTTGGCGGCAAATTGAAAATTGTCTGTGTCACGTCATCATGAATTTAACACGAGAAAATTTTCGTGCAATGATTTTTTATGACTTTCGATGTCATTTAAGTCAACAAGAAAGTTATGATAGACTACGATTGGCCTTTCACGATGAAGCCCCATCTCGTGCGACTGTTTACAACTGGTTTAATGAGTTTAAACGTGGTCGCACTAATCTCACTGATGATTTACGTGAGGGACGGCCTTCTACGGCGACGACTGAAGATAACATCTGTGTTGTGCGGCGTATAATAGAGACTGAAAAAAAGAGTGACCTATCAACAGATTCGGACAAGCTTAGGCATCGGTATGAGTCAAGTGCACAAAATCCTCCACGAACATTTAGCGGTCAGGAAGCTTTGCGCCCGGTGGATACCTCATAATTTGACTGAGGCTCAAAAACTCCATCGTGTGGATTGGTATCGTAAAATGATTGAAAGATTTAACGGAGGTGACTCAAATGCTGTGTTCGACATACTAACAGGTGACGAAAGCTGGATTTACTGTTATGATCCTAAAACCAAAAGACAATCTGCTCAGTGGGTGTTTCCTTTCGAGGAGTTGCCAACTAAAGTGAAGAGAGATCGAAGTGCGGGAAAAAAAATGGTGGCCTCGTTCTTTGGAAGGATAGGTCATTTTGCAACAATTGTGTTAGAGGATCAAAAAACAGTTTCTGCAGAATGGTACACTACCAATTGTTTGCCACTTGTCTTGGAAAAAGTTCGAGAGAAACGACCTCGCAGTAGGATCCTCCTTCACCACGACAACGCCTCGTCGCACACCGCCAAGCGAACGATCGACTATTTGGCGACATCAAACGTTGAATTACTGGGTCACCCGCCGTATAGCCCCGACCTCGCGCCTTGTGATTTTTATTTATTTCCAAAAATTAAAGAAAAACTTAAAGGAAAGCGGTTTATGAATGCTGAAGAAGCGGTGGCTGCGTATCGCGATGCCATTGAAGAGACCCCTAAGGACGAGTGGGCAAAGTGCTTTTCCCAGTGGTTCCATCGCATGCAGCGGTGTATTGACGTGAATGGACAATATTTTGAAAAGATATAATAAAACTAATAACTGGCTAATGTAATCAGTTTTTGATTTTCTAAGAACTTTCAGTTTGACCCTCGTATAGAGGTACATCTAGGTACTTGTCATAGATAAAGCAAGGTACTAGGTCACCAGCTTTCCTTCATTTAGAAAAAGAGAATATTGCTGTATTGTACCCATAGATTTATTAGGTTATCTGTCTTCCAAAGTGCATACATATGTTCTAAATGGTTCTACAGATCAAAATATTGAAAAAGTCAGAGAAAAAAAAGGACAGGCCTGAAAAAATACTTATTTTACCGCTAGGCATACTCGTATACTATGAATTTCTCTCTTTTCCGTAGGACCATTAGGAACGTAGATTTAATATTTTATAGATTGGATACGTGAAAGAGAAAACAATAATATGAGTGTTTGTTAGACAAAGATATATACACACAACTTTCACATACTAGCTATAATTTCTTAAATCTCGTAGCCTGTACGTGATAACTCATGTGGCAGTGTCATGTCATCTACCGACAGGTAAATCAGTAAATACCGAGTCACAGTAAAAACTGGCCCTTAGTACTATTCTATTTACTATTTTAGGTCAGTCTTTAATAAATTACATACTTATTTTAATCTTATAATAATACTCTTAACATTTAATTTTTCTTCTATCGTCCTTAGTAATATCCGCTGAAAAGCAGACAGGATATCGTCTAGTACAAGATTTAGAAATATGTTTCTTTGATACAGATTCATCAAATACATTATTAAAGGATTCATAAAAAAAATCCGGTCCAAGGTTCAAATCCTGTGATTGTAATACCCGGCTAGACTATTTATAAAAATCCAATCTAGTCTATTTATAAAATCAGAATTTTCTACCGATACCCCACCAACGCACTCCTGTGCCAATACGTCGAGTTTACAATCAAAAGAGTTAATAATTTAGTTTCTTTCTACTAAATTACAAAAGGATAAAATATTACAATAGTAATTTGGTGTCGAGACATACAAGCCGCATAAATAAACGTGATAGCTTTTTCTTATAAGTATTAATGATAAAAAGTGATAATTACTTAGCGTAAGCGGTCGTTTCCTTTTTATTTTAATCGTCTTAATACTGCCAAAAATAGTAAACCTGTGTTTGAAATTAAATTTCCCGTGTCACATGGCACACAGTTGCAATCACAGGAAACATTTTTTGAGCGAAAGTATGGCAGACTGTATGTTATAGTTGTAGTTGTTATATACGTTCTATTTACTGAACCCATTTGGTATGGTATAAAATATATGATAACATCATAATATTAGTAGACGATTTGGTTTTTGTGTCCTCCTGATATAAAAGAGATTTAGCCAAATAGGAATGAATGAATGACTACTTTTATTGTATACCATAATTAAATAAAAGGATAATCGATACAATTTAGTGAGGTTGCTTCCCAGCAAGGACCCCAGACTGCCAACCCGGCAGTGAGGATGCATCCTCTGCACTTCGATCAGGTGAGCTTTTATCGCCTGATAGCTGAGCAGAGGAGAGTCCCACATAACCCCGATGCGCGTCCTGGTGTTGGTGTATGCGTAAAGCATTTTCCATACGTTAAACCACAGCGTTAAACCAAAAAAGGACGGGACGCTGTCCTTTTTTTATTTATTGCTCTTCACACACCGCACAGGGCTCATAAAACTCTTTTATTGTCAAAATGTCAATCATAGAGAAAAAAATCATGTGTCAACATAATGTCGAATCAATTGTATTATTTAATATTTTAATATTTATTTGTATGTATTTTAAAATTATTAGCACTATAGTTTACGTTTAAATCAAAGAGAACATAAATGGTTTAAATCAATTATGATATACTGTATTTTATTTTTAATAAAATTTTACTTAAGATTTACGAAAGCATTGGCGACACCGCCTGGGTAAGAGATTTTACAAAGATTTTCACAACAAAGTAAAAATTTGTTATTATGTTAATGACATAGGATAGATATAAATCGGTATGTAGAATGAATAAGTACATATTGTATTCACTATTATTGGTCAATCTATTTTGTAAGTATAAGTAAGAATTGGAAGTATAAGGAACAAAAAGATGATTTTTTTCTAATAGAATATATTTATTTAATCAAAGTATAAACCATTGTTATTTATGCACTTTTGCTATCTCATAGGTAGTTTATTGATCCCCTTACTAAAAAAAACATTCGGACAGGAATCAATAATTTTTTCCCTTGCAAAAAGTTATCCAAATTTGGCACTTGTTGATGTAATTTTTGAAAACATTTGTGGAAGAAAATAAATAAATTATTTAAAAAATATTATTATTATAATTGAAGCTCTTTTAATTTTGTAGCCGTCTGTTGTGTAATGTGTGTGGTCTAGCGTTGTCGTGAAGTTGCAGTGGCGTAGAGCGATTGACCAGCTTCGGTTGTTTAACTAGTCTTTCCAGCATGGTTTGCAATTGCTGACAATAGACGTCTGCCGTAATCGTTTGGCCAGATTTGAGAAAACTGTAATGAACGACACCGGCACTAGCCCACCAAACGCTTACAAGTAACTTTTTTGGGGTCAATTTCGCTTGGGGCAGGATTTGGCTGGGTCCAACTATTGCGATTAGCGCTTCCGATTATCGTAGAGAATCCATTTTTTATCATAGGTAATTATTTGATTTAAAAACCCTTCATTGTTATGCCGGTTAAGTAATGTTACGCAGCAGTCAAAGCGCATTTGCCGGTTTGCTTCACTCAATTCGTGAGGTACCCACCTTTGAAGCTTTTTAAACTTTCCAATTTGCTTCAAGTGGATTGAAACAGTTTTATCAGTAACACCGCAACCTGCAGCTAAATCGGACGTGGTTTGCGAAGTATTTTAATCGAGTAGTCTTTTATTATAACTCATTATATTGTGTAACAAAATATACGAGTATCTAAGTTTCGAACTTTGTAAATTTCAGTTTTTTAATATGTTAATTAAAAGGAACGGAATTGAATATCTTTGGTCCATTCGTTTCCTGTAAAAATCAACTTTTGCTAGACTCACCATCTGGTAAAGTGCTTTTTAGTGCTTTCTTTTTTTCTTAAAATACTTCCTCATTTGTTTGACAATAGCAAAAAAATTATAATAACGTTAATCAGTGTGTAACAAAACGAACGTTTTTGTTAAGTCTATACATTGCAGCTTTTTACAATATTATGTATGATGTTGTCTAATGTTCACTTAATATATGTATACTTAATATTCGATAGTGTATATTATTTACCACAATTCTTCAAATTTATATCTATCTAGGTACTTGATTTATATCTATCTGTACTAATTATAAAGCTGAGAGTTTGTTTGTTGGAACTCTAATATCTACTAGAACGAATTGATTTTTTTTTTGTGTTAAATAGTCCACATATCAAGGAAGGCTAAAGGCTATATAACATCACGCTATGACGTATAGGAGTGAAGCAACAAATGAGTTTATTAATGTCATTTATAGCAGCAATAAAAATGTTACAGAAACTGGAGAATATTTAACTTTTTTAAAGCTTTCCATGCGTGCGTTGTGTAAACGGTGAGAGTTACGGAAAAATCATGTTTTACGAAATTTATTCTCTTTAAAAGTTCTAAAAAAAAACTGCGGCAGCATATGTCTATCTTATGCCGAAGAAAGCACATAAAGGGATGAAAATGGAAGTGGAAGTTCGTATAGGGCATTAAATCGTTAGGTACCATAATAACCATTGTTTACAATTCAAATTGTCATTTTAATTATATTTCATGTCATTCTTTTCCAAATCCATTATTAAATGATTTAAGCTGTTTACGCAGGATTAAATAATGTTCTGTATAATTTTAATCGGTACAATCTTTGTCGCTTATAATTAATATATATGTTATATTGGTTGAGTACACGAAAATATAAGAAAATAAATCGACCAAAGATAGTCATTTCCGTTCCTTTTAACTAACATATTAAAAAACTGAAATTTGCAAAGTTCGAAACTAAGATATCCCTACGGAAAAGTACAAATAGAAAATGAGTTGTTTATTGAGTTTTGAAATTTAATTAACTTTTATACATGAAAGAAAACCAGAAGGGTTTTTACTTTCTTGATTTCTCCACCATGGAAAATTGCGCGTGTGAACAGAGGCACCGGACGTGGGCTGCGAGGACCAGGTTTGAAAGATGCCATCGGATGGTCCCAAGGATCCACGAAGCTTCGACGACGCCGTGGCGGACCTTGGCGTTGGCTGACTTTCTGATGTGCTGCTGAAGTGGATTGACCTGATTAGGGGTGAGAGGCGGTGGCTGACCGGAGGCATATGCTGATCACGTCGGGTGCTGATCAGCACGTCGGTTGAAGACCACGTCGGGGTTAACATTTTGGCAACTATAATCGGGTCGTAGGCTTGCTTGTCGTTGGGTAGTAGGAGAAAGCAACACAACCAGTGCATGTCAACAGCTACTCGCCACATGTCAACCTTCCCCAGCGCAGCGTTCGCTCACCCGACGCCTGGAAAATAGGATCTCCTGAAATCAATGCCAAAATTTATACAGCATGACACGCCACGTCACACAAGCACTCGCCCCGCGTCTCAGTCCCTTTCCCTCTCCTCTCGGTACTTTCCCCTTCCATTGTAAATATTTTAATTTTCGTCTAATTAAAATAAATATTAAAAAATAAAAATTGGTTTATTGGAACAAATAGTTTAACAAAAGTAAAGTGTGCGATAATAGTCAAAGTAGTTAAAAAAATCAGAAGTGCAACCATTAGCGCCCACCTCCAGGTAACAAATAATGTTATGTTCCTTATTCTATTAGATTATTATCATTATCATTTGTAATAATTATTTGAGTTAATATATCAAAATTATATTTTATCATATTTAAATTTTAATTGATTTAAAATGTTCATTTGTTATTGGTTAAGTTTGTGTTTATATTTTTAAGGAATTTTAATTGGACGGATCGGGCTAAAATTTGGCATACAGGTAGATGTTATGACGTAGGAATCCGCTAAGAGAGGATTTCGATCAATTCTACTCCCAAGGGGCTAAAATAGGGGATGAAGGTTATTATGAAACTTTTTTAATTTTAAACCGATCAGGTTGAGACTCCGTATGTATAAAGCTTCTATGACGTAGGCATCGCCTAAGAAAGGATTTTGATAAATTCCATCACTAAGGCGATAATTACAAGATAAAATGAATAAATATTCGTTTACCACGCAGACGAAGTCGCGGGCAAAAGCTAGTTTTAGTATAAGTATCTGTAAGTAAGACTACGACCCGATTAGAATTTGAACTTACGGGGTGACAGTTACATTATATATTTTTGGGGCACAGAGCGACTATGACATTATATCTAGACAAATATATAATCAAAGGTAAAAAACCTAATAAAATAAGTTATAAAATTCGAAATATTAAACTTTTGGTTATTAGTTTTAAACATATAGGTATATCATTAGTATAATTATTTCCCATGACATTCGATGATTAATCAATCGGTTACGGACAAATATCTCGTCCCGTGACCCACAGGAAAAGATATATCTATTTCCCTTGATTTATGTGTTTCTGTTTAGTGTACATATGTTGCATGGTTGATGTCTGATGAGGACTGTATGTTTAGTAACTGTTGGGTGATGGATGTAGGTTGTGTTTGTTGCATTATTGTTGTTAAGTATGGTTGTGGTGTGGATGACTGCCTGTTTCTGCAGTGTGCATTTATTTGTTCTATAGGTACATATATCTTTTTATGGCTTTACTAACTTCTCCTGTGGCTTCTATTACTATTGGGATCACTGTGGTACAAGTATTCCAGAGACGACCGATTTCGGTTTTTAAAAGGTGGCATTTGCTCAGTTTTTCAATTTCTTTGGCTGCCTACATTATAATCGGATGGTATTGATATATCTATGAGATAGTGCGATTGTTTGTTGAATATATGTAAATTATATCCGGCTTATTATGCATGACTGTTATATCAGTTTGAACAGGTATTTCCCACATGATTTTAGTTGTTACAGTTTCTTTTATTTGCGGTTGTGTGAGCAGAGCTTTTTTCCACTACTGATTTGATACTTCAATATTGTGTTTCATGGCCAGGCACCAATATACATACCGGACCAGTTAATTATGTCATCTGACATAGTATGTATACCCAATAACCAATTTTTATTTTTCACATCCTTTTAATATATGTTGTGCTGTCTCGTCTTTGACGCATAGACGACATTTACAGTCTATCGGTTGTTTTAAAATGTCGCGTTGGTGTTGGCGCGTTGTAATAACTTGGTCCTGTATTGCAAATATCGTTGCTTTAGTAAAAGGTGGTATTGGTGTGTTTCTTAAGCCAGTTGTATGTATTTTCTTTATCTATATTAGCTTGATCTAAAACTGCTCTATCAAATTGTCCACGTAATTCCTTATTTCTCCATTTTTCTAAATGTATATTATATTGTGTTGACTGTAATCCCGTTTCCATTTCTGTTGATTCCTTTACAATTGCGTATTTATTTTTATTTCGATCGTGTTGCATTATTGTTTTCATTAGATGATCATTTTCGTTATCTAAATATTGTTTGTTTAAGTATTTGTACCTTATATATATTCTCTACATTTAATAATCCTCTACCCCCTTCTGCTATTGGTAAATATAATTTTTCAATATTTGTTTTTTGATGTTGAGCTTTATTTATTGCTAAAAGTTTATCATTATTATTATTAAAAAATAGTTATGCCAAAGCGTTTATACCAAACTATCGGCCAGTAGCACAAAAGTCCATTAAAATTTTATTTTGTTTAAAGTGACATTACCCATACACTTTTTGACATTCATTAGAGCTTAAAGACGTCATTAAACCTTAATGGACGTTTGTGCAACTGACCGTTAATTTGGAATAAAACACTATGCTACAAATATTAGACCCCGTTTTAGTATAAGAATATAAAAGATTTCGTTTCCGAATGAAATAAATGTAACTTATCCATATTATCTTAATTTCCTTTCTATTTACAGAGAACTTCCACTGTGGAACTGGGAATGTATAAATGAGAAATGTGTTCCCTTTCGAGTTAATGATTCTAACAAACTGCAAGCATTGGCGACTTGTAATATGCTATGTGCCTCTATACAAATTTGGCCTCAGCCCACAGGTCTAGTGAGCCTTTCCACTACTGCAGTTCCTATTCGCACAAATTTGATACATATTCATATAATCACTGTTCCATCTAAATTAGTGAAGGAACATATTAACGATGCGTTTGAGCTTATGCGTAATGACCTTAAATTTGTAGAACGAAAAGTACGTGATTTCCAAGAGTGGCGGAAACTTGTTGTACGAGTATCATTAAACGGTAGCGCAGATCCTCGAATGCGTTTGTCAACTGACGAAAGCTATAAGCTGACTCTACATCCCATTAAAGGAGGGAAGAAGTCCTTAGTTGCTAATGTGATTGCAAAATCCTTTTGCGGTGTCCGCCATGCTTTCGAGACTCTGTCACAATTGATTTGGCTGGATCCATATCATGACACTCTACTCATTTTGGAAGCAGCAAAAATAGAGGACGCTCCGAAGTTCAATTATCGTGGTCTACTAATCGATACTGCCCGTAGCTACTATCCAATTAACGAATTATTTCGTACTATAGATGCGATGGGAGCCTGCAAACTAAACACCCTTCATTGGCATGCAAGTGATTCACAGGCGTTTTCACTGCGTTTGCGTAGTGTTCCACAGATATCTCGTCTAGGTACTTTGGATTCAGTTGCTGTATACTCGGTAGATGACATACTCGCAGTGATTCATCGTGCAAGATTACGAGGGATTCGCGTTATAATTGAAATTAATACGCCTGGTCACGTAGGCCGTGCTTGGAATGAAGTAATGAACATTCGACATTTAGCATATTGCGTAGATGTCGAACCATGGACTGCTTATTGTAATGAGCCACCCTGCGGACAACTTGATCCTCGTAATACTGATATACACGTAGTCCTTGAAAGGATATATGCCGAAATCATTGAACTGACTGGAGTCGACGATATTTTCCATATCGGTGGCGATGATATATCAGAAAGCTGCTGGGAAGAGCATTTCAATGATACCGATCCAATGACTTTGTGGATAGAGTACACTCATTCAGTTTTGCAACGTCTCGAATATGCCAATGGAAAATTGCCCAATCTCACACTTATGTGGTCTTCACGTCTAAGCGAAACTATCAAGACACATTTTAAGGACTATGCTCATTCATTAGGTCTGCAGTCAAGGAAAGTGGCATGGGCGCATAAACAAATAAGTGGCTTGCGTACAATAATATCTCATGAAGATGCTTGGGATTTTAATAATGGAATGGGGGATTGGTATGAAGAATCAGGTGGTGCACCGTATAATTCATGGCAGCGTGTTTACGAGTACAGACCCTGGTCTCGTAACACAGATTGGCTAGTGGAGGGAGGCGTAGGGACAGTGTGGTCGTCATTAATAAGTAGTGGTGGATTAGATAGTCGTACATGGCCCCGGGCAGCGGCTCTTTCTGAACGACTTTGGACAGACAGACCAGAAGGTGCAACACGACCAGTTCACGCACGCCTTGACGTGTTTCGGACGCGTCTTCTCGAACGTGGTATAAAAGCTGCACCTATCTGGTCGATGTGGTGTACTCATAATACATATACTTGTGTATAATACCAATAATTGATAGGTAACCAATATATATCGTTTTTTTAGTGTTTATATTTTGCATTAGTCATTAACGTAAACCATAGTTTAAGGTAGTAGAATCAAATGGCCTTATAATTTCACCTGGACTCTGCTTGGTTTACCGCATTTTGACTCGCTACTAATGGACACTGTTTCATAATAAATATATAGTAGGCCAATTATTGTAATTATTCATCTCGACTCAGCTGGTTGAAACGAGTTGACGCCAGACTTTTTTTCAGTAGATTAGGAAGTATTTATGAAAAAAAAACAAAAATTTTTTTTTCGTGTTTGAATATGAAAAACACGCAAGAGACTTATTATGAAATAAATACTCGTACTTAAATATTATTTACAATTATAACGCAAAATATAGAAATAACTATCTAAAGGGGTTTCAGAATACAATTGTTAAAGATCTACAAATAATTACCTCGAAATATAGAATCCAGATTAGATTCATATTTAAAAATAAAATAAAAAACGTGCGAGTGACAAAAGAAAACTTAATGAAAAAACAAAATAATTTTAAAATTTATAATGCTGGAAATAAAAACTTTATATTTATTGGAATTAAAATACATACGATTAATAAAGGTAGATTATCAATTTCCCCAAACCTGGAATGCCCCCTTTTATGAGTAGAAAAAGAATTGGATAAGAGTAGTTTTGTTGTATTCCGAAACTCAAATTTAATTATCGTAAGAAAAATCTCACGTCTTTCATTACATTTAAAGTTACATTAGTCTTTATATTACATAGCCCGTTCTAAATACCTATAATTTTAAAATCTTTGCATTAATGTGGCATCTAGTGAGTGAAAGATACCTTATGAGTAAAACATACATACAGAAGACGAAATATTTTTAGTGCAAAACCCTATCATGCCTCCTTAAGGCATGCAGAAATATATTTTTTTGTATATCCTGATGTATCCTAATAAATTAAACGAACAACACTATTATAAATAAACAGCATGATGTGCTAGGAAACGGATATTAGTGTTTAACTGATTTTTGTCTATGGATAGTCTCGTGGCTCTACATGTATATCAGCTTTACACCAACCGAAAATTCATATTCTGAATTTGAAATCTAAGTAATTATCTAAGTAATTTAAAAATATTCAAATTCTAAATGCTGCACTATTCACCACACCATTGAGTTCATTTTGAGTTTTGACTGGGGGTACTTTTTTCGAAACTACCTCTAATCAATCTAAAGGCAAGATACATGAATGATTAAAAAAAAGAATGTCTATGACCAATGTGGCCGCTAGCTCGCAGCGCTTCTGCTGTTGAACGATTCAAGCGTCAAGTTAGTTATGGCGTTTTGAATACAGACGCACGTAAATAGTTGTTTAAATGTTAATCAATGTCAGTGTAATTTATAAAACTTGTTTTTAATATGAGCAGATATTACGATTACGGCAACGCGATATCATGGTAAGTTTTTCTAAGCTGCAAGCGCTCAGACAACCATATTGTTAAAAAAAATGTATACGTTCGTCTCATGAAATAATTTCGTACTTTGTTTACTTATCGATCATCTAAATAATTGAAACCGGCGTAATGCATTGTAGATATAAGATTAATTTCTGTAGTTTATGGTTACCTTTTAGGCCCATTGTAATTCTGCCATAAATTGCGACCCCCTCGGGTAAACGTGGTCATAAGGTTCAGATAAGTTCTGAAAATGATTACTTATCAATTTCGAGTTAGCCCAATTATCAATCTGATATAAACAAAACTCATTGTCAATCAAGCACTGACTAGGCTTTTCATTTACATATAACATTTTATCGATTTTTTAAGGACATTAAATTCATTTGCAAAAAATTGTTTAAGGACATAAAATAGTGCCAGCATTCAATAGTCAAATAAAATAGTTATTTCCTTAAATTAGAATGTTTGGTTTCAACTTTATTTTGCTATAGATATCCACAACTCTAGTTATGTTTGATATTTTTTATATATTAACTAACTATATTATATTAATTTTGTTTAAAAGCAAACCAAAACCATCTCAAGAGTAATAATAATAATATTTCTTTATTTTTCTCCAAAATACAAAAAAATGTACAAATGTATAGAATGATCATTAAAATTTATTGTGGAGACTGGTGCCTGCACTTGAGTGTGAAACCTGTTTTACAGGTCACCAGGCCTCCAGAGCGCTGTGAATCTTGAGATTTTGTCTTTAATGTAGTCATTATTATTAATTATTTCTTGGCTTTAATCTGATATCATTTATCATACTTTAACTAACAGCATGATATTGAATTTAAATTGTGAAATTTTAGTCCAACCTGAAAAAATTATATTTTTGGTTTGAGCTTCGTAGTAGGTATATAATAGTGGTTAGCAAAAAAGTAGTATCATATCCAACATAGATATAAAATTAAACCTTCAGGTGGTCCTAACAGTTTCCTATTTTGTCAAGAGTATTTTATCCTACAATGCCTAGACTTTTCAGAGTTGCTAATATCAATAATTATTCTGGAAAATTTCATTGACTGGACAGTCAACTTATTTCTCTTACATTTAGCTCTTGTCTTTATAATAATCAGATATTTATCAGTCATAAACACTGTTAATGTTCTTTCTCTCCTTAGCAACGCTACTTCACAGCTGCAGTGGAATAATTTTCAATCTAATAAAAATTGGGCCACCAACATTGTTCCAAAACATTATCAACAAATGAGGACATTTGTGGTTTGTTCAGACGTTAGCTAGAGCTGTAAGACATGTTTTAACCATTGATGACTAAAATGAGTAATTATTCAATTGCAGATGTCATTTGGACCTCTTTCCCTTAATTTCAATTCCAGTTTGTGGTGTAAGAGAAATAAGGAGACATGCGGTGCTGATACATTGGCAATGTTGAAGAAATTTTCCAGAAAACAATTCCGTTTGTATAGTTTTCTTATGATGGTTTGTCTGTTTTCGGACTCGTGAATTTCAGTTGACATGAGATGGTCGCACGTCAACAATGGTTAAAACACGATCTTCAGCGAGAGTAGGAAGCGCGGCCCTGAGTGCTCCCACTGAAAATGGAACCAGTTCCGAACTTAGAGCACGACTCAAAGCCACTGAGAACGGACACCGCTCACAAAAGAGCACATCTAGGCAAGTGTCAGTTGTTCTCGCGTTTTCCTCACATCAAGTTGTTAGCATGCCCCAACAAGCAACATGGATTACTGTATTACTATCTGTCACAAAACCAAATGGAAAATTCTTGGGATCGCATTGATGCATGATTTTTAAGGAGGCTTCTGTGGTGGTGGGCAGTAGATTTTAATTGTTAATATAATTTATATTACTAAAACAAAAATAGGGCTATAATTGCTATAGCACTTTGTACATAAACAGAGAGATTTATTAATGCTAAGGTTTTATAATTTTTTGACACAGTATTACTATAAAATATGAATTTTCTGCAATTTATTTAACAATTAATTTTTGTTATCAATTGGAGAAATTTGACCGGTTAGGATAACCTGATTTGAAGGAAACGGTCAAAAATATTTTTTAACTTGTCAAAATCACAAGTTCAGATTTTTACCCACTATATTGTGACATACCCTAACCATTCTAGGAACATACCAAGTAAAAATAATATTCTTTGTATTAAATAGTAGACTACGCATTCTGTGCATAGCAGGCTCTACTCTAGTGTGTGGAGCAGGGTTGCTACTATTTTGAAAAAAAATATAGATATAAAAGATTACAGGAAGAAACTTTTTTTTATTATTTCTACATGCATACACATGCATTGAAATTCTGAGTCAAATTTCTTTTTTTTTTTTTCAACATATATCTGACTGAAACACGGATAAAATCATTGAAAAAGAAAAATAATTGATCAATTCTTCAGCCTATTTAAAAAATATTTGATGAAGGAAAGCGAACGCAGTGCTTGCGTCGTGGCGTGGGGTGGTGAATTTAAAGTTGAGCATGTCTCAAACTAATTAAATGTCTTTCATTTCTAATTTTAGTTTCAGGGCCAGTTTTTTGATCCATAGTCCAAAGTCATTTCACCATTTGTTAACTTGACTATAGTTAAAACATTAACAAGTTGTTAACCCGCTATTTCGTTTTTTGATGCCAAATTCAACCATAGCCAAATTTAACCACTGGTCAATTTGTTGCCAGCACAATGAGTCGTTCTTTCGCTATACATTGACATGGGTAATTTTTTTCTGGGTGACAACACTAACGGTTTGAATGAACGGAGCGAACTATATACCATTTTTGACATTAGGATTTTGTTCCAAATATCAAATAGACATAAGAAATTATAGATTATCAAACAGTGTAGATGTTTATGGTTGTTCTGTTGTGTGCACTATGTTTTAATTTTCGGGAAATATAAGGCAATTTTATAATGTTACAAAGCAAAAAAGATAAAAAGAAACGAGTTATTTTAAATTTAACTTTTTTATAAAAAGCATTTATTTGTCGTTATAAAGCATTTATAGAGAAATACGTGAAAAGAATATATAGGTATTCTAGTATCCAATATGGGATTGTAATGTTGGAAAATAACTCGAGTAATATGTATTTTATATAGTGAGGCATATTTAACTTTTGTATTGTCTATTCGTGGATTTTATAAGATTTTTAATAATTGAATAATTTGAATTAAAAAAAAAAACAAATCTTTATACATATAAAAAATTTGTGTCACGATGTGTGATAAATTCCAAAAGTACTGAACCGATTTCAATCTTATTTCACAATGTACCCGTATTTTGGTCTAACTTACTGGATAGGATAGTTATTATACTATACTATTTCATCCCCTTTGGGATAGAATTCATCAAAATCCTTTCTTAGCGGATGCCTACGTCATAACATCTACCTGCTGGCCAAATTTCATCTCTATCCGTCCAGCGGTTTGGGCTGTGCGTTGATAGATCACTATGTCAGTCAGTCACCTTTGAGTTATATATATTAAGATTAAAGCCTAGTTGCTACTATCTAGGTGCTTTATTTATCTTAACTTATATAGAAGTCACAAGACACAAAGTATTGTTTTTAAAAGAGTAGCTAGAATAAAATATCCCCAAATTGCCACACAATAATATCAGTAGTCTTATGAATTCCCCTACCACCGGAATTTTTAATAGCCGGTTGGATGACGTTGCCAGCCGACCTTTCACTTTGTTTCGAGCGCTCGGACGGGACGGACGTGTTTAGTGCAGTGTGTTGCTAAATCGTTTCCTATTATAGAACTTACAATTTGATTATATTCTTTTGAATGTGAAAATTAAATCGGTTGTTAGAATTATTTAGCTCTTGTTTTTTTAAAAATCACTCGCTTTTCAAATTCTTAAGATCAGAAGTGGGATTCGACACGCTTTTTGATTGCTCGCCATCATAGTGTAACGTTAAGCTTAATTACTGTTAAAAACAACCTCACGTAATTGTTGGTGTTATATAACGTAAAGCGTAATCGGCGTTTGTTTTTTTTTTATAAAAAAAGGGGGGTATCCTACCCGCGCGCGTTTTCATTTCGTATTTTTGTGAAAAAGTGATTTTATAGTTTACAGTCATGTCGGACCGTCGATCAGTTTCAACGAGTTGCATAACTCCACCTATAAGACGAAGTAAAAGAAGTAGTTCTCGTGAGCATAACCGTGACACGCGTTACTGGAGTAGCGATCGTTCTAAACGTCGGGTCGACACTCGTGAGTCACGAGCTAGATCGTCTAGACATCGCAATAGGTCTCCTAACATTGACACGGCTCATAGACATCGCGATAATTCTCGTAGCTACCGCGGAAGTCGTCATAGTGACTCGTTCAATATTGTACTGCAAAGACTGAATGCGATTGAGAAACGACTGCCTGCAACCGAGGTGTCTACCTCAACTCCGTTACCCCGTCCTAGCGTTGGAATCTGCACACCCGTATCGGCTCCCGAGGGCACCGGGGCGCCTGCAACCACGGAGACCTCTGGGATTGTCAATACGTCGTGTGATGACGCCGGGGGGACAGCGGACAGGATTGTTGGCGCACTCTCTACATTATTTAAAGTAAGATCTAAGCATTACTATATATCGAACTTTGATCCGACTATACATGACTTTGACGTGTGGTGCGCGGAGGTGGATCGCGGGCGCGATTTAAATAATTGGGACGACCGCGAATGTCTTGGACGCATTGGTAGTTGCTTGAAAGGTGATGCCAGTTCGTGGTTAAGCGACTGGGTTACCAACGATCGAACCTGGACTAATTTTAAAACAGAGTTTCGAGCACTGTGTCCACGTGAGGTCGATATGGCTACTATCTTGTTTGAAGTAATGAATACAAGTTCAAATAAATTTAGTACATACGCGGAATATGCGCGAAAGTCCCTTATGCGTTTAAATATTGTTAAGGGACTTTCTGAAGAGTTAAAAACCGCTATCGTAATCCGCGGAATTTCTGACATTCAAATAAAAGCCGCTGCCACCAACGCTAAGCTACACTCAAGGGACCTTGTCGAATTTTTGTCTGTGTATATAAAACCTAAAAGTGCACCTATCGTGACCAAGAATCCTGGCCGTTTTCCAGACGTCGGTATACTCAATTTGCGTAAACGCGAACCCTCTAGATATGACCGTTTGATTTGTTTTACCTGTGGCAACATAGGACATAAGCAAGTACATTGCCCTAAGAAATCTAAGTTGGAGTCATGTACCGCGAGCTCACAAATACTGAACTAGAATACCTAGGACGATTAATTGGACATGGTCAGGTACGACCGAGCCCAAGTAAGACCGAAGCTTTAGTCAAGTCTCCAAAACCAAGGAATGTTAGAGAGGTACGCCAATTCTTAGGCCTGGCAGGTTACGTGTAGAGGTACAAAATAAGGGTGTTTCGTGGTCTGATGTGTTGTGGTGGGTGCAGTTGAACTTGAACATAGCCAAGCAGGCAACCACACGTTCTTCGCCCTTACAGCTACTTACTGGAATAGAAGGAACCACTCCAGTTATTAGGCCCTTAGTGCGAGACGTCGCGTTGGACAACTCTCACCCGAATCGTGAGGCGCTGCTTGTGTTGAAAAGGCAGAGAGCAGCCGAACTTTTCAGCTCAAATCAACAGCAGCAAGACGCCTATGTCAACGAAGGTCGTCGGCAGCCCCGTACTTTTGCTCCTGGTACTTTTGCCTTTATTAACAAGGGTGCGCAGAGTACTGGGAAACTGGACTCCGGGACGCGCGGCTCCTACAGGATTGTACGAGCCTTACCCCATCAACGCTTCGAGCTCGACCTTCTCGCGGGGTCATACGGAAAGAAGACTCAGACCGCCGCGGAACACATGGTTCAGTGGCGAGGCGAGTGGACCCCGGACGCATGTGAAGCCTTTTTCGAAAGTGATGAGTCTTGTAAGCCTCGACAATATGGCTATGTTTTTGCTCAGCCTCGACATTATGGCTATGTTTTTGCTCAGCCTCGACATTATGGCTATGTTTTTGCTCAGCCTCGACATTATGGCTATGTTTTTGCTCAGCCTCGACATTATGGCTATGTTTTTGCTCAGCCTCGACATTATGGCTATGTTTTTGCTCAGCCTCGACATTATGGCTATGTTTTTGCTCAGCCCCGACATTGTGGCTATGTTTTCCATGCCCCGACCCTGTGGCTATATTTACGTTGCCCCGACATTGTGGCCTTACTAACTTTGCCCCGACATTGTGGCCTTACTAACTTTGCCTCGACATAATGGCAACCAGATGGTCTCGAAATTTGATTACGTAGCATTACTCCGAACGAAGTATATGGGTGTTGCTTTCACAGTGACCTCGATAGTGGTTATGTGATAGCGACGACACCTGGATCATACTAGTAATCGGCTTTAATGACTTATAGTGATAACAGCTGTTGTCACTAATGAATAAGGTCCAAAATTACGTCATTACTGATAAATTCGTCTACAGTTGGTTGTCTTAGCCTGATCATGGGAGTGCACGCCTGTGGTCTTGTTGAGATGGGTAACTGGAGCCATTTGTTGTTAAAATGAACAAAGAAGCTCAATCGGTGATTGATTTCAGAAAACCATTAACCCGAAGAGGAACCGATTGAGAATGGTTTGAGTACTGAGGCCCCGCCAAGACAAGAAGGCCGTGAAGGCCAAGCTGACGAGGACGTACAGCCGTCAGGAGAGGCCGTCTTATGAATTCCCCTACCACCGGAATTTTTAATAGCCGGTTGGATGACGTTGCCAGCCGACCTTTCACTTTGTTTCGAGCGCTCGGACGGGACGGACGTGTTTAGTGCAGTGTGTTGCTAAATCGTTTCCTATTATAGAACTTACAATTTGATTATATTCTTTTGAATGTGAAAATTAAATCGGTTGTTAGAATTATTTAGCTCTTGTTTTTTTAAAAATCACTCGCTTTTCAAATTCTTAAGAGTAGTTAATTTTATTTTAATTAAATTCGTACCGCCATATTTTATTTCTCTAATCGCAACTGAGGAAATAAAACCCTTCCGCTAAAATCGAATTAGCTAAATTGAAAATAAAACTAGAGTACTCAATTGAAAAATTCATATTGTTGTATAAAAAGGCGTGGGGTGATTATTATAATTACTACAGGTATACTAAACTATCGTTAAAATATTTACAGCAATGAAAATCAAGCCCCCCCACGCTTTTTGTACAACAATATGAATTTTTCAATTGAGTACTTCAGTTTTATTTTGAAATATTTAATTCAATCAGTTTCAAAAGCGTGTATTTTTTTAGTTTTTTCAAACTATAATTTATTAAATGTAGATGTTATTTTTCTTATCTTTAACTATTCTTTATAAAAAATGACTTCTTTACAAAATATATACAAAAAATTAATTGATAATATTTAAAAACTCAAATTTATAAATGAGGTAGATAACATTGATTTTGACCAATTGTTTCCATTTGGTAAAAATAATTTCGTATCGTCTGATTTGCCAGCAAGAAGTGATTTCTCAAAGGTTCCGGTGGAGTAGGAAGAGGTGGCAGTACAATTTTTCCTGATGCACAACACATACCGGTTGTTTCATTTCGGAATTTCAACGCGTGACAATATTGGCATATTTTATTCATCGCACCAATTGTAATCTTCGAATGTGCAGAGTAATTAATGTCTGGTTCATACTCGAACGCAAGGCGAAAGAATGATGCACGTGTTAATGCGTGACTGGTTTGTTGCCTCGTTCTTTCGAGTTCTCTAAATCTGGCTATATTCTGTTGTCGCGCAGTTCTTGTCCTTAATACATTTTGTCGCAGGCGTTCTTCATGCTGTTCTTGAGATTCTTGTCTACGAATTTCTGCTGTTCTAATTCGTTGAGCTGCATTTCTTGCTGCAGTTTCTTCCTCTGATTCTCGAGCTCGCAGAGCACGCTGGAGTCGTGCCTTTCTGCTACATGCATTATCGAGGTTAGATTTTTTCCGCGGCATTATTCTGAAATTGAAAATATTTATAATTGAAATAAATAAATAAATTAGATCGAAATTAATAAATGGATTAATTAACAATTATCAGACTAAAAAATAAAAATAAAAATTTGGTTGACAATAATTAATTTTTATGATTGAATAGAAAATTGTTAAAATATTAATAAGTTAAAAAGAAAAAATGCACGTTTATAAAGTTAAATCAATTCATCAATCAATTCATGAGTGCGTTTTTTTTATTTTCATTTATTTATTATTAAAAAATGAATATTATTTTGCGAAATTTACACTCATGAAGTAAATAAAATAAAATGCAAGCAAGAAATACTTACATGTGTATAAAGTTATGATTTTGCACTGATTGATACTTTCAGAGGTTATATACTTGGTAAATGCACAGGTATATTTACGTAGAGACTCACACAGAGAGTAGTACTAAACGTGCACTGAGATCCTACTGAGACTAACACTTTCCTGGAGATAGTATTAAATCCACTCGTTTAAAAAGAAACTGAACTGCAGTGATACTCGGCGCCAGTATTTATACCTGGATCTTGAATTTCCCGAACGTTCTAGTTCGCATGCTTCAAGAATCGATTGATCGATTGTTTACGCTCAGAGGAGGTTTCGAGAACGAATGAGATACCAAAGCTTCGGACATTCAACCTGAGATGGCGACTCGATATAATTTGATGGCGCGATCTTTAAACTTTGATTAAAATTTGGCGCCAAGACTTTATTAAAATTCTCTAACAAAAATAGTACATTTTTTTTTTGTTATTAATGGTAATCTTAAATATATATATATATATATGAAATTTGAGTCACGATGTATGTTGCCAATAAACTCCAAAACTACTGAACCGATTTCAATTTAAATTTCACATGTACCCGTATTATATTATCTTACAATATTATAGCTTTTGCCCGCGACTTCGTCCGCGTGATATAGTTACTTTGGGCAACATATATTTTCCAAAAACGCTGTTGTTTTTTGAGCTAATGATGAAATTACCTTGATGTTTAAGTTCGAAGATAGTACAACAAAAAAAAACCAACAATGTCCAATATGTTTCAGCGCTTTATCTTTGAAACTTTAGATATATTAATCCAATTCATGAATTTAAACGAGTGGATTTAATACTATCTCCAGGAAAGTGATAGTCTCAGTAGAATCTCAGTGCACGTTTAGTACTACTCTCTGTGTGAGTCTCTACGTAAATATACCTGTGCATTTACCAAGTATATAACCTCTGAAAGTATCAATCAGTGCAAAATCATAACTTTATACACATGTAAGTATTTCTTGCTTGCATTTTATTTTATTTACTTCATGAGTGTAAATTTCGCAAAATAATATTCATTTTTAATAATAAATAAAAAAAAAAATAAACGCACTCATGAATAAATGATTTAACTTTATAAACGTGCATTTTTTTCTTTTTAACTTATTAATATTTTAACAATTTTCTATTCAATCATAAAAATGAATTATTGTCAACCAAATTTTTATTTTTATTTTTTAGTCTGATAATTGTTAATTAATCCATTTATTAATTTCGATCTAATTTATTTATTTATTTCAATTATAAATATTTTCAATTTCAGAATAATGCCGCGGAAAAAATCTAACCTCGATAATGCATGTAGCAGAAAGGCACGACTCCAGCGTGCTCTGCGAGCTCGAGAATCAGAGGAAGAAACTGCAGCAAGAAATACAGCTCAACGAATTAGAACAGCAGAAATTCGTAGACAAGAATCTCAAGAACAGCATGAAGAACGCCTGCGACAAAATGTATTAAGGACAAGAACTGCGCGACAACAGAATATAGCTAGATTTAGAGAACTCGAAAGAACGAGGCAACAAACCAGTCGCGCATTAACACGTGCATCATTCTTTCGCCTTGCGTTCGAGTATGAACCAGACATTAATTACTCTGCACATTCGAAGATTACAATTGGTGCGATGAATAAAATATGCCAATATTGTCACGCGTTAAAATTCCGAAATGAAACAACCGGTATGTGTTGTGCATCAGGAAAAATTGTACTGCCACCTCTTCCTACTCCACCGGAACCTTTGAGAAATCACTTCTTGCTGGCAAATCAGACGATACGAAATTATTTTTACCAAATGGAAACAATTGGTCAAAATCAATGTTATCTACCTCATTTATAAATTTGAGTTTTTAAATATTATCAATTAATTTTTTGTATATATTTTGTAAAGAAGTCATTGTTTATAAAGAATAGTTAAAGATAAGAAAAATAACATCTACATTTAATAAATTATAGTTTGAAAAAACTAAAAAAATACACGCTTTTGAAACTGATTGAATTAAATATTTCAAAATAAAACTGAAGTACTCAATTGAAAAATTCATATTGTTGTACAAAAAGCGTGGGGGGGCTTGATTTTCATTGCTGTAAATATTTTAACGATAGTTTAGTATACCTGTAGTAATTATAATAATCACCCCACGCCTTTTTATACAACAATATGAATTTTTCAATTGAGTACTCCAGTTTTATTTTCAATTTAGCTAATTCGATTTTAGCGGAAGGGTTTTATTTCCTCAGTTGCGATTAGAGAAATAAAATATGGCGGTACGAATTTAATTAAAATAAAATTAACTACTGATATTATTGTGTGGCAATTTGGGGATATTTTATTCTAGCTACTCTTTTAAAAACAATACTTTGTGTCTTGTGACTTCTATATAAGTTAAGATAAATAAAGCACCTAGATAGTAGCACCTAGGCTTTAATCTTAATATATATAACTCAAAGGTGACTGACTGACATAGTGATCTATCAACGCACAGCCCAAACCGCTGGACGGATCGAGATGAAATTTGGCAAGCAGGTAGATGTTATGTCGTAGGCATCCCCTAAGAAAGGATTTTGATAAATTCCACCCCTATGGGATAAAATAGGGGATGAAACTTTATTCCAGGTATTTTACACGACTAATTAATGAATAAATATTTGTTTGGAAAGCTGCTCAAAGTAACTTTACCACGCGGACGAAGTCGTACAAATAAACTAAGAATGATCAAGATAAACATTATAACTAATTTCCAATAACCCTAAAACCCAAAAATTACAATGAATATTTTCCTATGAAATTGCATCATAAAACGAAATCCCAAAAATAACTAATGTCCAAATTCACTATGGAAACATGTAGGTTATAAAAACAATGTAAAAAACAATAACAACAGACAGTAAATACAACGCAGTTGTACATCTGTTCTTTTAACCATTGGTCATTTGCTTAACCTAGCTTCCAGTGATGGTTAAATTTTTTGACCAATGGTTGGAATTCTGACAATTGGTTAGGCTAACTATTAATCAAAAAACATATTTTTCTACTATTTATGAGTGTATGAGTTAACCACTGATCAAAAAACTGGCCCTAAAACTGACATGTGAAACGTAAAAAAACTTAAATTTATTGAAAATAATCAGTTGAGATTTTGTACTCTTCACAATTCAGAAATTGGTTGATAGAGTATCTTTCAAAACAAAGAATTATTATTTATTTATTTATAAAATTTTTGGAAGACTTACAGGCTATACAATGAAATATCTTATAAAACTATAATAAAGACAAAAAGCCAATTAAAAGTCCCCACCATTAGTAATCTTCCAACATTAGTCTAGTTCATATGCGGCGACTGTAAACGTTTAATTGACATGCTACGAACTACTCGTCTTTTTATTTTTTTTAATTAGCTTGTAAACCAAAAATATTTTGATAACTATGTTATAAAATAGTACACGGTTAATGCATGATTACATTGTACTGTTCACATTGGTCATTCTAAAGTTGTAATGCTTGATTATGGTGTTAGCTGCAGGTTACCAGATGGATGGTATTTGTCTGGATTGTCCCGATATTTCGGATGATGTCTGGATATGTGGAGAAAGAAGGAAATGTCCCCAAGAGAACTTGAATAATTGAAAAAGCGACATTTTTAAAAAGCTTCAGTCGCATGTTGAAATCTATATTATGTCTAGCCAAATAATATAGTTACGTCTCTAGTTTATTATTGTAAATAAACTTAAGTTTACTAACTGTATTAAAAATATAGTGTGGTTAAAATTAAAACTTAGATGATCAAAGCGCAGGCGTTTGAGAGCTCTATGACCTAACAATATCACTGTTGTGCTGAGAATTTCTTATGTCGAGAACCTTCTACTTCAGGATGAAAATGACTTGTGTCTAAGAATAACAAATTGTATTTTTTACAGTTAGTAACAAGATGTATGAACGTCTCTGCCGTAGTCACCTCGCATTCACCGTGGGCGATCCGAAAAATACTAGACTGCACAAAACATTTAATTTACGATTTAATTACACATATTCAGTGTTTCTACAAAGGAATAGTTCAAGTAAATTTGTTTAAAGACTGTTATTATTTTTAACAGGAACAATCAGGCTTTACCGTCTGGCGGGACAGGTCACAGCGGTGGGTCTCAGGGCAAGGACCCCCTGGCCCCCGCTCTGCCCGGGTCCCGCACGCTTTACCAACATCCAGGAGTCGCCGGGTACAACCCGCAAGACTCCCGAGCACAGCCGATGCCCGTTACTGTAAGTCATCAATGCTAAACTCTCGGGCAGTTTGCGGAAGGCTTTAATCACTTCATTCAGTAAAAGTAACGCCAATAGGAAGATTTGAATACTGGATGTTAATTGGAAGATATGAGCGTCATCTGATATAGTTAGAATATCTTATTATTTTAAATACTTGAGAATTGGTGCCAATTCTATTTTGCAACAAACTAAAAAAAACAATTTTTTTTTCGGGTTGAACTTCAGTGTTATTCTCTTGTCATGTGTCATCTAAGATATTTAATTAAACTCTTAAAATATAAGTTGTTAAGATGTAATATTGAAAACGTAATTGAGTATAGTTTGTGTCAACAATCCCCACCAGTATCCTGTTTTAAGATTTTCATAGTCAAAATAAATCAAAATCATTTCTGTGTAAGTTGTCACAAGTACTTGTGAAAGTTGAAACTATGCCATCGGCGACGGTTCATAAATCTATGGAGACCTTGTATCGAGAAGAACAGCCAAGACACTCGGCCAGGCCTGTTTTTTTCTCCCTGTTTTATTTAATACAGAGATGTCAAGATTCAGTAGCATGTTGACCTCTTATACATAGTACGGTAACATACAACTATTGTGGCTCGTTCATGTACTGGACAGAACTCACCAATATCCATATGTCTGAGTCCCGCTAAGTGTAAGTGAGACGAGTGTCTGATGCTTTGTAATTTCCTTATCTATACAAGGCTATCAATTTTAATCGTACGTTCGGCATTGTCCGTTTTGGTAGGTCTGCTCTGCGCAAACGGAAATTCACCATGCGCCATATTAGTCAGAACTTACTGTACATATTTTTGACTATGGAAAACAATGAAAAGGTATAAAACTATATAAAATTGAAATTGATATAGATGTGTCAAAAAAATCTCGTGGAAGTATAACGGAACAAATGCATATTTAAAAAAAAAAAATTTTTAGATGTCATTTCGCTTAAAAAACAGAAAGCATTTCATTGGAACGGCAAAATACAATTGCTTCAACAAAATATTTATCCATCCATCATTGAATAACCGTTCACGGCGCTTGGGACTAACACATGTGCATGTTAGATGTTATTTTGGGGGTAAAATGAGACAGAAGTACACCGACAGGCGCGGCAGAATCCGATGTACGCCAGCGGCATGTACCACGGGTATGGGCACGGCGCGGGCAGCGCGACCCTCGCACCTATGCCTTCGCCCTCACCCACCGCCCCACTGCCGCCCTTCCCCGTACATCCAGATGTTAAGTTCAAAAAGTGAGTTATAATTAGGGATGTCTAGAATATCCGAGACGGAAGAGAGATCTGTATCCATTATTTTATTCATGATCTAGAACGGATTTTCAGCATTATTTTACATTCGTATTTGAAATTAAGATTCTTCGATTACAGCAAGGTGACTTGTTACTAAAGAAATATATACTTTTAAATTCCATTTAAAATTTATTTTTATAAAGTTATTGAAATAAATTCAGAATTGCCAGAAAATTGAGATTTCATATCCTTATTCAGTATATTGTTTTAGTAATTTTTTTTTTGTTCTTTCCTTTCATTATTTTTTGAAAACTTGTCAAATATTTAATAGAAGTATAAATTGTTTATGAGCACTCCTATGCCTTGCAATTTTGAAGAGGGTTACATTTTATTTACAATTACAGGCTTCCATTCTACGACGTGCTAGCTGAACTAATGAAACCGTCTACCATGATGCCAATGCAAGCGGGCCGCATGCAGGAGGGCACGTACATATTCCATTTGACACCGCAGCAAGCCACGGAGATCGCTTCCGGCAAGGATATAGTCGGCACCAGTAACAAACTAGACTATGTCATACAGGTGAATTAGTGTAATAATTGTAATCTATGAGAATTTTTTGTGAAATATTTTCAATATGAATTTAAAACCACTTAAACAAGATAAAGAATCTCAAACAATATTTCAGAGTTGCAGAACATTTTTAGTTTGACATAGCATGTTTAATTTGCAAAGGACTATATGGGCTTATTTTAGTGCAATATGAAATAATATTATTAAACTTTACATTTTTATTTGTTTCAGGCACAGTTGAGATTTTGTCTTCTTGAAACTTCGTGTGAACAGGAAGATCACTTCCCACCTAGTGTTAATGTTAAAGTTAATAATAAAATGTGTCCGTTACCAGTAAGTATATATTTTTTTGTTGTATTTATTTAGATGATCTAGAAGATGTAGAATAGCGGCAAACATTTACGTATTGTGGTCCCAGTGCAGATGTAGCCAGGGTTCACGGCTTAACATGTCTTTCAAAGCACAGAGGATCGATTAACTTTCACTCTATCATTCTAAGACCTCCAAAAGGAATGCTTACTCATCAGTACCTCTATTTCAAAAGTTTCCTAAATTAGTACGTCACCTGATAGTGGTCTTTCTCGAAAGTGATACCTCATATGTGTTGTGCACATTACCAGAACCCGATACCGACGAACAAACCAACACCGGAGCCGAAGCGGCCGCCGCGGCCCGTGAACATATCGTCGTTGGTGAAGCTGTCGCCGACGGTGGCCAACACTATCCACGTGACGTGGGCGGCGGACTTCACGCGCGCCTACGTGCTCAGCGTGTTCATGGTGCGCAAGCTCACCTCCGCCGAGCTGCTGCAGCGGCTCAAGAACAAGGGCACCAAGAACCCGGACTACACGCGCTCGCTTAGTGAGTCACCTTCACCTTACTGTCTTATGATACCGACTGTTATTAGGGGTCATCCACGTCACACATTTAGTAGTCGATAAATAGGTGACAGGAGGGGGGGGGGGTGTTAAAATCCTGAATTTATGCTATGTCGCTGGAGACTCTAAAACTCGGACTAATAGCGCTGTCTCCACTAAACTGAACTATGACAAATTGTAATGCATTAATTCTTTATTGCGTCCTTCCTCGACGAACTGCTGCTCAAGAACCCTTACTGTTTTGTCAATAGACTTTTCCATCATCTCATTGTTCGTCATTTGCTGCATAGGCTCGAGAACTTGACTACCAGCAATATCTTCACTGAGCTGACCTTTGATCAGATGGTAATGTGACTCTCTTTTATTGTCGACGTACTGCTTCAAAGATTGAAGAACAAAACTCTCTCAGTAAGTCATATTACTGTTTTATAAAACTTGCTGTTCTTAACTACGTAAATCTCTCTCTGAGTTGCTGCAGATAAGAATCTGTCCTACAAGAGTTCGCTCAGTGAGTTATATCGTACAAAGGTCATTTTTAGGAAGGTCAATATCTGATGAACTGCTGCAAAAACTGAAGAACAAGGGTTTTTAAAAAATCCTGGCTATACACGTTTGCTCAGTGAATCTCATTACTGTTTTAAAACTTTTTTATCACGACTCACCTCACGAGCCGAATGTTATTTGGTGTGTATGATCGACTGCCGATACGGTGGTACCAATGCCTTAATGTACCTTCCTCGCCAACAAGGAATTCGAGATTGTATATTTTTGGCCTTTCATCCAATGACTGGTTTTTAAAAGTTGTTTTTTTTTTTTACCTCAACAATTGCAGAGCTTATTAACTGCACTATCGAGTTCCCAAATCTGTTTTAGCAATTTTATTTAAGGAAAGCTGGGATATATTCCGTCTCCCATGCAAGCTAAGAAGAAAAAGATTGTGATTGAAGATCTTTAAAACCATTACATTTTCAAGCAATCAGTCAATCAATTCGTTTTTGTTTGGCTTATGTATGACTAATGTAAAAAGATACATGAAGACAAAATTGAGCTTTGTGCCAATAAATCGATGCGAATGATCCCCATACTTAAACCAGATATGAATGTCATCATGTACATCTCGTTGTTACAGTTAAAGAGAAACTATCTGAGGACTATGACAGTGAGATAGCGACAACTTCGTTGCGAGTATCCCTGATGTGTCCGCTGGGCAAGATGCGGATGTCTTGTCCGTGTAGGCCCGCCGCTTGTCCGCACTTGCAGTGCTTCGACGCATCACTGTTCTTGCAGATGAATGAAAGGAAACCCACGTGGCTGTGTCCAGTGTGCGATAGGCCTGCGCCCTACGACTCGCTAGTAGTGGACGGGTGAGTTACAGTGAACTGTTTGTATTTAGGAATAGGATAAAAGAACAAGTGATAATTCCGAGGCTTTTGAAGACGTTTTTAACTTAACATAAAATGATAATTTTTGTTTATTGAGTAACATAGGTTAACAATGAATGTTTTGTCATTTTCACTTGATCCAAAAGCCACATTGGAATGATGTGAACAAAACTAAGTGTAACTAAACAACTATTCAACGCCATTAATTAAAAAGAAGAAGAAACAACTATTATATTATCTTTCTTATTAGCAAGGGTATAATAGGTTAAGAATAGCGCTTCCAATCTCGAAAAACCGAGATCTCGGGATCGCGCCTCTTTTCCCAATCCCGTGTTGTGATATTATCGGAGCGGGATACGCGGGATTTATGTGAATAGAAAAACGTGCACACGACCTCTTGCGAGCGATTACCAAACTAAATTATTTAATCTTCTTTTTATAACGATCTTACTTTTTCTATTCTTTCTAAATGGTGTTCCACGAAGTTCGTTCTAACCACGAAGAGAATGACGACAGTTCTCTGCAGCAGTACTTATAGTGGGTAGTATCACATCTAGAACAGCCAGTACAGCTAGTATAGCTAGCTGTATTGGAATTTAGATTTAATTGACAATAATATTCTTAAAAAAATACTAAACTTAAATAACATTGTTAGTGTATGAATATATTACAGAATATGTATATTTAAATAAGTTCAACACAAACTCCTTACTGAACCTTACCAATAACTCCATGAAAATTATTTAAGCCTATAACCTGGTTAATGCAATTTACCAAAATAAATTGGAAAAAAAAAATTTTTGTACAGACAATAAACCTGATTTAGTTTTTGTCGTTATATTTTTTATTCTAAATTCCCAACAAGAAAAATTATATCTCTGTAAATAACATTAGAGCGTCGATAATAACTTTTGTCAACATTCAGTTGAAAATGTTATTGGTTTATATTTTAATTTACTAGAAATACATTTTATAGTTGAAATATTTATTGTTTTTCGGTATTTATTTCACTTTTCATTGATTTATAAATGGTCTAATTTGATTAATCACACGCTAATAGTAAAATATATAAAAGTGGAGTTATGTTGGTTAATTTATTATTTGATTTGCCTTAAATAAATAATAATATTTTCTATAACCCGCAAATACCCGTGATTGAATACAGGCTGCGGGATTGAAAGCCCCCTAGTAAAGTCTTATAATATAATAAATTCATTTATTTACTCTTCACGTTAAGCCGTAGGCACGTTAAGCCGTTGGTCCCGGCTGCATTTGCAGTCGTTAATACCCTCCAATCCGCATTGGGCCAGCATGGAGGGTCATGGCCCATCCTCCTTAACCATCCATAAGGAAGGCCTGAGCCCCTGCAGTGGGGACGTAAAAGGACTGGTGATGACTCTTCACAATAGTTTTTATTAGAACAATATAGTAATTACAATTTTGATGTATTCATTTAAAAAACCCGTTACACGGGTCACTAGCACTCCTTCCCGCGGATATTAATACTACTACTTTAATAGTATCGAGGCTAAGACTACATTATTACAAAACAATCTACACAAAATAGACGCAGTTTCAGTAACTCCTAAACGATAATATTTACAGACTTCTTATGTTTAATTAAAAGAATTGGACAATAAGAAATCCTCATAATGATGAAAGAATAAAATCTTCATTATCATCGTTACCGTTTTATTACAATTGATTCTATACATGGGATATATATATATAATATATTGTAAATGAATGGAATGAGAAATGTAAAAAAAATTTGAGCTTGGCTTGTGTTACAAGATTGAACAGTGAGTACTACTGATTAATCCTTATAATGATGGAAGAATAAAATCTTCAGTATCATCATAATTCAATGTTTTCAGCCACTTCGTTTCCGTTTTATTACAATAGATTCTATGTATGGGATATATATAATTTATTGTAAATGAATGGACCGAGAAATGTAAAAAAAAATTGAGCATGACTTGAGTTACAAGATTGAACAATGAGTACCACTGATTTGATTGAAGTGTATGCGTATGATTGTCGGTATAGATATTTCCAAGAGGTGTTGACGTCGCCGCGCTTGGTGAGCGAGTGTAACGAGATCCAGCTGCACGCGGACGGCAGCTGGAGCGCGCACGCGCCGCCCGCCCGCGCCCCGCAACAGGCGCAGCCGCAGCCGGAGCCGGTCACGCTCATATCGGACGACCTAGGTGAGACAGCATCATTTTAACACCGGAGAAATGCAACCTTATGTCATAGCCCAGGGGTTCCAGGACATGTCAAAGTCAAAATAATCTTTATTCAAATAGACTTCTTAAAAGTACTTTTGAATCGAATGCTTAAGTGAAGCCTCCTAACTAAACATAGGGGGGGGATCTGGCAAGGAGCCTTCTTGCCAGATAAAACTAATATTTTTACGAGTGTACATTATGTTCTCGTATATGTATTGAGAAGCAACAGTCATTATGTCTATTTCCTTAAATTTCTCCTTTAAAGAGTTCCTAATCCTAAGATTTTAATTGATCTAATTGCTCTTTTCTGAAGCACAAAAGACGCTTGTATGTCGGCAGCATTTCCCCACAATAGGATTCCGTATGACATTACACTATGAAAGTAACTGAAGTATACTAATCTGGCAGCATCTATGTCAGTTTACCTACGTATCTTCATTATGGCATATGCTATAGAGTTAAGTCTATTCTACAATTTATCAATATGTGGGCCCCAATGTAGTTTAGAATCTAATGTTATTCCTAAAAATACTGTAGTATACACAAGGCCCATGTTCTTATCTTTTATGTCCACATTTATATCTACTTTTTTTAAATTAGGTATTACAAAATTTAGGCATTTTATTTTTCCTTCATTAAGAAGATTATTTACATTAAAATGTACTACTTATAGAATTGTTCACATCGTCATTAAGAGGCCGCCCTCTTTTAATTTTCAACAAAAGTGAAGTGTCATCCGCAAACAAAACTATTTCGTGATTATCCCTTACGAAATAAGGCAAGTCATTTATGTAAATTAAAAACAAGAAAGGACCCAGTATTGAGCCCTGCGGAAAACCCATCTTAACTTTCGGTTTAGGGGATCTTTTTCCATTGATATCAACCCTCTGCACTCTTGTCAGTCAAGTATGAGACCATAAAATCCAATGAGTTAACTCTAAATCCATAGTTTCCTAATCAATGTTTCATGAAAAACACAATCAAATGCCTTAGATAGGTCTTAGAAAACACCTAATGAATCATGTGAATCCTTCCAGGCATTAAAAATTTCTTCTATTAACTCGACACCGGTTTCGGTTGTTGAGCGACCCTTGTAAAACCAATTTGTTATCGATTCACAAGACATTGTAAAAGCATGTTTGTATTTGATTTAGCATGTTTTTTCCAAAATCTTACTAAACGAATATAGGTCTAAAGTTAGATGTGCTACCCAATTTACGTAAACGAATAATTTTACTATATTTCATAAGCTCAAGAAAAATATTAATGTATTATTGTTGATGTTAATGAAATATTACAGTCAAAACGTTTGAAACATGTAATAATTTTTCAAAATACACACAATAGAACCAGTCAAAAATTTGTATGAAAATATAACAGTCACAATTGCTGTGGAAACTTCGTTAGTCTGATGCAGATAGCCTAACAATATCTCTTTTTTAGCTGTACAAAATTGGGTGTAAATAAATTTATCAATCATCTGATAAAAGTATGCTTTCATCGATCATCTATCGAGTGTTCAAGATTGACTATCATATGTATTTGTTAGTTCTGATGTTCCGCTACCGACATGACCAACTCGTCTTTCATGACATATGCACCGACTCTAAGACAACTAATTTTCTACATCTTGCTGCAGATTACTGTAGAAATTGGGTAGCTTACTATCATCATCATTATTTAGCTTGATACAGTTTACTACTGTGCGTAAGTCTCCCTTAGAGTGCGCCACAAAACACGGTCTCCCATTGTCTTCATCCAGCTATTGCTGGTCACCTTTTTGAGTTTCTTGCCGGTGGGCGTCCAACACTAAGTTTGCCGAGACGTGGTCTCAAGAACCCGTCTTATCTTTCTGTTTTTTTTTTTTCTTTTTTCTGATGATCTTTCTGTTGCCGCTTCAACAATTTCTTCCACATTTTTCCCTTCACTGGTAAGAAATTGTGACGAAACACTTTTCATCAATAATAAAATGCAAAATTAACAAGTCAATAAGAAACTTTATCAAACTAAATTCAACTAACTATATACAAATCTAAATATATATAACTCAAAGGTGACTGACTGTCATAGTGATCTATCAACGCACAGCCCAAACCACTGAACAGATCGGGCTGAAATTTGGCATACAGGTAGATGTTTTGAGGTAGGCATTCGCTAAGAAAGGATTTTGATCAATTCTACCCCCAAGGGGATAAAATAGCGGATGAAAGTTTGTATGAAACTGTCAATTTTAAACCGATCGGGCTGAGACTTTGCATGCATTAGGCTACTATGAGGTAGGCATCCCCTAAGAAAGGATTTTGATAAATTCCACCCCTAAAGAGATAAAATAGGGGATGAAACTTAATTTCAGGTATTTTACACGATACATTGAATTTCCGTTCCATTCCGTTGAATAAATATTCGTTAGAAATGCTGCTCAAAGTTAACTTTACCACGCGGACGAAGTCGCGGGCAAAAGCTAGTGTATATAATACAACTTAAATGAATAATAATTCCGTGATGGTCCTTGCGAAGAAATATAAATACACCGGAATATTGATACTGCACGACGTTCGTGAAGTCAATACGCCGTCGAAGACACGATGAAACTTGCTGAGGTCAAGAAATCACGGAGTCCATCGAGGAAACAGAGTCGTCTCAGAGCACACGTCGGCAGTGTAGATCACGGCGTGAGAAGTTTTCACAGGTGTGTGGTCCCAGGGCATGCCAATAGGAGACAGAGCAGGCCACTAGGTGTGCGGGCCACAATATTTTCAAGTCAAAGCGGCCACTAGTGTACGGAGGCACAGCAGACCAGTAAAAAAGGAGATCACTAGCGTGTAGTGGCAGTCCAGATGACATAGGAAAAAGCTGGTAGGTCTCGACACTTCTTGACGTTGAAGTTATTGTCGGCGATGGAGATTACAGTACGTGATGGTGGCAGTACAATACGCGACGGACAGCTGTGTCACTGTTTTGGGCAACAATTCCCATAAAATATTTGAAAAACTTGGTTTTACGCTATTCAAGTCATCTGTTAAAGTTATGGTTGCAAATAAAAAATGTTGTAAATTCTACTGGGTATATGCTTTTACCCATATTATTCGATAATGTTACTCATGTTATTAAAGCCTTTGTTTTTCTTGATTTATATCCCTATCTCATTCTTGGCATTGATTTCTGGAAGAAGTTTGATCTTATGTCTAAATTATCCAAACTCACTCGCTTTCTAGCCCTCCTAATATTCGAGTTCTTTGTTTTGATAATAGCTCCAATCTTAGCTTATATATTTAATGAATGTACTGATTGTGGTATTTTTCCTGAGCTCATGAAATATAGTAAAATTATTCCTTTACATAAATCGGGTAGCACATCTGACCCTACTAACTTTAGACCTATATCCGTGCTACCTACGTTTAGTAAGATTTTTGAAAAAATCATGCTGGATCAAATACAAACGTACTTTTACAAGAATAAGCTTATGAATCGACAACAATTTGGTTTTACAAGGGGTCGCTCGACAACCGAAGCCGGTGTCGAGTTAATACAAGAAATTTTTAATGCCTGGGAGGATTCACATGATGCGTTAGGTGTTTTCTGTGACCTATCTAAGGCATTTGATTGTGTTTTTCATGAAACATTGATTAGGAAACTGCATTTTTATGGATTTAGAGATAACTCATTGGATTTTATTGTCTCATACTTGACTGACAGAGTACAGAGGGTTGATATCAATGGCAAAAGATCCCCTGGATCGAAAATTAAGATGGGCGTTCCGCAGGGCTCAATACTTGGTCCTTTCTTGTTTTTGATTTACATAAATGACTTGCCTTATTTCGTAAGGGATGATCACGAAATAGTTTTGTTTGCGGATGACACTTCACTCTTGTTTAAAATTAAAAGAGGGTTACCTCTAAATGACGATGTGAACAATTCTATCGCTAAAGTAGTACATTGGTTTAATGTAAATAATCTTCTCCTTAATGAAGGAAAAACAAAATGCTTAAAATTTGTACTACCTAATGTTAAAAAAGTAGATATAAATGTTAATGTAAAAGATAAGAACATGGGCCTTGTGGATACCACAGTATTTTTAGGAATAACATTAGATTCTAAACTACAGTGGGGCCCACATATTGATAGATTGTCGAGTAGACTTAGCTCTGCAGCATATGCCGTAATGAAGATACGTAGGTTAACTGACATAGATACTGCCAGATTAGTATACTTCAGTTACTTTCATAGTGTTATGTCATACGGTATCCTATTGTGGGGAAATGCTGCCGACATACAAACAATTTTTGTGCTTCAGAAAAGAGCAATTCGATCAATTTATAATCTTAGGATTAGGGACTCTTTAAGGGAGAAATTTAAGGAAATAGACATTATGACTGTTGCTTCTCAATACATATACGAGAACTTAATGTACGTTCGTAAAAATATTAGTTTGTTTTCTATAAAAAGTGATGTACACAATTTTAATACAAGAAATAAAAATAAATTAACGGTGCCTGTCACTAGACTGCAAAAAGTTAATAACTCTTTCAAGGGTCTTTGTGTGCGCTTCTACAATAAGGTCCCAAGCAAAATACAACAATTAGATATCATGCAGTTTAAATCTACTATTAAAAAAATACTTATTAAAAAAGCTTATTATAAGGTATCCGATTATGTAACAGATAAGAACGCTTGGACTTGAGATGATCCAGCAACTGGATAGGTGATTACTTCTAAACTCATTATCTTGTTTCCATTATTATTAAATGATTATGTTATTATTATAAGACCATAGTTTTTTTTTTATCTCTGTTTATAATGTATTGATCTGGTAATGACATGGTTTTTGTAAATGTCATTACTCATATTAGAGCTGGTGAGTTTCTTGCTCGTTCTTCTTATCAGCCAAAAGACGTCCTGAACGAGTGGTAGGGAAAAAATGTTGGACGATTCAAAAGTACTTTTAAGAAGTCTATTTGAATAAAGATTATTTTGACTTTGACTTTGACTTTGATCTTTTATCTAATGAACAGAAATCTGTCGCGTCTAATATCATTAGAAATATTAAATTTTAATACCTTAAAACATATCCAATACTTACTTATTTATATACTTTGTTTTTGTTGTTTTGATAGTGGTTGTATGAATGACAAAGTAATATAGGTATGCGGGTTTTGTAAATGTGCAATATCTGAGAATGTGGCTATACCCTGATTAAACAAGGTTTTGTTGAAAATGTTCATATTATTACGTAAGTATTCCAATCTTCAATTTTAAAAGTCGAGCGTGGGGGGGGGGGGGAAGCTGCTCTCATATTTTACCTATGGAAGTGTTAATGTAAAATGTTAACGGTTCTCTCGTTTGCGGTTTTTGTATTAACTGTCAACTTTTATAATGGCATATTTACATTACTCGATAGGGCCCGCATGCATAGTGCGAGTGATAAACTCTTTCAGTTTCGACTGAAACTGAAAGAGTTTATCACTTAATTTGTTTTAGTGTTTGACTAAACACTAAAACAAATAACGCATGTTTGCACTAGTCAGGAAACCAATAATAGTCAATAACCGTCTAATGAAAATAAGCACAAACATCGCCGCACACCGCATGCGGACCCTATCGACCAATGTAAATGAGCTCTCGACCAATGACCATGAAATTAACATGAAAATCGTCCGCAATTCGAATACGGGCACTCTCGATCAATGTAAATGAACTTGTTCTAGTCTGTAAACCGATGAGAGTCATTGACAGTTTTAATGAAAAAAAAGCACAGAAATCTTCCGTATTCGCATGCGGGCCCAATGTAAATGAACTTGCACTAGTCGATAAACCTTGGAACTTATAGATTCGTCAACGTCATGTTTTTCTGTCTGTGCGTCTGCCAGTACGTCACAGCCACTTTATTCTGAAAGTATTAGCATAGATAATATATAGTATGTCGTGTATTTAGATACCTCTTTCGGTCTGTTTTTTAATTAAGCTTAGGACTTACATATTGAGACTTTTCATGTAGATGCATTCTATTAAACACAAAGAGTTTTCGTTTCCTTATTTAAAAATATTTTATTATGGTTTTTTATTGTTGTACTTTAATATATAGGGACAATACATTAATAATAGAAGTTTTTCAGTGGCCTCCATCTAGTAATAAACAAAACGCGACTGTAATATGCAGATCTGGTTATACTATGATGCAAGCGATGCTCAAAAATGAATATACCATACTACTAAGCCGCTTTCCTCGCGATCATTTTCGGTAGCGTGACGTCACACACCCGCACAGAACACAGAAAGACGTTGGGCCTTGTGGGCGTGGCAGCGTAGCCACGCTCCTGAACAAACGTACAGGATCATGACTTCACCACACGATGTTTAGTCATTCACGAACGCGCGCGCTGTAAGTGGTACTGTGAAACACGCCACTTAAAGTGTTAAAAATGTCGGCTTGCGCGGTTGATTAATCCCAAAACAAGGAGCCAATCCTCAAGTCTGGTCCAAAGGAGGTATTTCTTTTCATTTGTAAGTAGAACACTTCTCAAATTTGTCTTTTTTTAGTCGAAATTCTTGGAATCTTATCAAAAGCAAATATTTCCAAGATAATTATACATCGCTGGTGAAGTACGCATATTTATTACATTGCGTCCTACTAAGCACGTAATGTAAAGCACAACAATCACCGCTCTAAAGAGTAACATAATAGATTGCGATAGATCGCTAGTGAAGCGCCATGGAAACATTTTATCGATTCTTTGTGTATTAGTCACTAAAAACTAAATAAAAGTAAGGACGATAAAATAGTTGTAATAAAAGTTAAATTTAATCGGAGATTAACAATAGCGATAAATAAAATGTATAAAAACCGTAAATGTATATTAACACTTCCAAAGAGGTAAATAAAAACCGTCAAGTTTGAATTTGTTGTTTTATATTTCAGTTCCTAAAGAACAAGAACAAGGTTTACGTAAAAAGTGGATTGTTGTTACTGGTCGTAAAGACTGGATATCAACTAAAATAGCAAAATTTCTTCACAACACTTAAGCGACAAAAAATTACGTCGTAAAGAAAAAAAAATTAAAAGACGGTGCTGTTTCTCATAAAAATGTTATATACACTGTATGTACTTACTTACTTTTTAATGAAATTATAATCGCTGCATAGTATATCGTGTGCCCCTTAAATATTGTTGGCCAAAGCGAAGGCTGGCTTATGTCATGTGTCATGCTCGTGCACGAGTATGCATTGCATATTAATATAATAATGAGTGTGGTGTAACGAAAGAATCTGTTTTTATATTCCTAATATGTAAAAATCGATTTTTTATTTTAAACCATTAATAACAACACTTTTTTAAATCATCGGAAATCCGTTTAGGGTAAGTTCCAATAGCATTTATTGTAGTAATTGTATTTTTTATTTTGTATACATTTATTTACATAACATTGTTTGTTAATATTACTAGTTTCACTTAAGCGGTGTTATCGATTTTATTTGCTTACTTGATACAAAATCGAGTAACGTTACGTAAAAAAATTACCTTCTAACATTATATCCAAATAAATATTTAAACACTAATTGCGACAGGCAACAGCCGAGGACGCCAAAAAAAAAAAAAATTTACTTGTTTATTGAGGAAAAGCGATTTTACAATTATAATTAAATGAATTGACTATTGCGCGATGTCGGGGAAACAAACGTGAGCGGTTCCAGAGTTCGTTGTATGTGGGGTCACGTTGCGGCGTTCCCGCGTGGAGCTGAATCGGCGCCTCGTGATAAACTTTCCGCTACTTTGCGTATATTGCTATCGAGGCCACGCAGTGTCATCGTTTGTCTGGTGTCCTCTGTATTTAACACAAGAATATTTAAACAAGACTACTTTCAATCTTGGTTCATTATTAGGAAGTGATTTAAATTACACAATTTACAAGCATGTTTTTTTATGCTTTTTTGAATATTAATAATTGAAGGAAGAAAGATTCTATCACATTTAATCAATACAATTCAATTTAAATACAAATTAATATAAAGATCGCATTACTCCAGTATCATAACAATTAATTGTCTTGTTGTTTTTTAATGTCGATAGAGTAAATCACTTTGTCCATCACTAGTGTAATATGTCAATTTAAAATGGCTTTTACAAGTTTCTTACGCAATCCAGTTGTTGAGCGTGATTTGTGATAGTTATATTGGAAAGTTCTGATAGTTATGTTGGGGGGGTGATGTTTTAAATGCAATTGTGTGCATATCTTTTGTATACTTGGTCTAATATTTCGTCCGATGTATGGCGGACGATAAGTGGGGCAAAACTGGTGACATCGGTTTTCGTACAAAGGAAGCAAGATCGCCTTTCTGACCTCTTTTCTGTGGTAGCGAAATTATTCTAGCAAGCGCAACTTCAAAGTCCCATAACTTTTTATTTATGTAAAATTTTTGTTCCTTTCATTTTAAATTAAAAAAAAAATTGCTTTCACATATATTTGCTTATAAATCTTTCCTTCGACAATTCTAATAAACCTAAAATTAACGATATCACTCATTCAATAAATGTCCCAATCGCTCACGTTACATGTCAAATAGTGGTAGCCTGAAGTTTTGCGAATATCTTTCCAATGTCAAATTGATCTTTGCAAGGAATTCGGAATTCCGATTTTATCTAGTCTGGATAAGAATGGTCTTAATTTGGTTAGTACGTACCCTATTTCGTATACGTGTTCGACTTTCTCAACTACTTGTAACAGACTGAATAAATAAATGTTTCTAATTTGTTGATAGAGGTGATACCTGTGGAGGGTGGCAACACCGGGGGCGGTAAACGTGCAGCGGTGGGCGAGGCTCGTACTCCCCGCCCCGCCGAGGCTGTGGTCGATCTCACGTCGGACTCGGAGGACGAGTTGCCACTCAAGAGGAAGGTGCCGCAGCCCAAACATACCCCGCCAGTACTACCAGAGTCCACCATCAAGACTGACGAACCGTACAACGGATCCAGTGAGTGCCATAACATTTTTTTCTTTTTGTTAAATTGTTTTAATTATAATTATTGTGATAATAATTGGTTATAGTAATAAATAAAATGCAATCAATTTGGAACACATGCAAAAATAAACCGCCAAGTACAAGCACAAGTACAAGTGGCGACAGCAGAGAGTTTTGTTGAGTTGCCAAATAACAAACATAACTTTTATAAAACAAAATATTGACGGCTAAAAGTTTGCTAAAATTGACGCAAACTCCGTTTAATTTTAACACATTTAAAGTATGTGGTACTACAATAGGAGCTTTGTAATGTGACTCCAGTCTATATTGTTTAACTGAACGCTTTGTGATTATAATAAGCGATGTCTTCACCCATATCGCCAGGATACATTTAAGTTACGTTATAAACGATAATTACGTATATTTGATAAATTTCCATTCACAACACATACATTTATGTTAAAGAAAGAATCTTAAAAATAACCATCAACATCTCGGGCACCTGGGTGTGTGATGAGACTGAAAAACCTATCAAGTGCAACTCTGACTCGCACACGAAGGGTTCCGTGCCGAAAACGAGCAAAAATATCACTTGTTGTATGGGACGCCCCTTAAATATTTATTTTATTCTATTTTTTTGTATTTGTTGTTAAAGCGGTAACAGAAATACATTATCTGTAAAGATTTCAATTGTTTACCTATCACGGTTCATGAGGACATCCTGTTGACAGACAGACAGGGAAGTTTTAGTTATAGGTTTCCATTTACCCTTACGGTATAAACCGGAATCGGACTCACGCACAAAGGGTACTTAAATATTTATTTATTATACATTTATTATTTGTTGCTATAGTGAAAATTTCAACTGTCTTAACAATCACGGTCCATGATATACAACCTGGCGATGGACAGAAATACGGACGAACGTTAGTGTAGACTTAAGTAATGGGGTTTCCGTTTTTACTCTTTGTCTACGGAAGTTTAAAAATATGACTTCTGGGCTCCGCTTCAGATGCCTCAGTTTCTAATCCAAGTCAATAGTTGAGTATATTCAACCTGAAACAGTAATGTTATACAGTGAACCCCCAGTAATCCGGCCCCTGTCTAATCCGGCGCCCCCTGTAATCCGACATGTCCGAATATTTTTTGGTAGATACGTAATGCATGATTGAACAGGTCATAATTTGTGCGCGCCACCATTATTGCGCTCGACGCGTAGGTTTGTTTGTTTATTACGTACATTTGTTTGTACACAATTATTTCCTAATGCAAATTATTATTTTTCACATTACTCACTCGCATCACTTTTACATTATATTAATACGTAAGCTCTATATTATGTTTTTTAATTTACCTACTAGATTCGATATACATAATGAAGTATGATTTGTACTTCAGAGTAATATAGATATATACATAACATATAGATCTTTATCACTGATCTGTAATGAAAAAAAAAAACTTTAGGGCGTATTTGGCAGTAGGTACTCTATAATCCGACAAATTCGATAGTCCGACACTGCCCTGCAAAACGTTTGTCGGATCACCGGGGGTCCACTGTATTAAATAGTGACGGTTGTTGTCCGTGTTCGCAGCGGAGACTGTCTCGTCGAGCGGGTACAGATCGCCGGGCGCGGGTGGCGGCGGGAGCGGGGGCGGCGGCGGTGGCGGAAGCGGAAGCGGGAGCGGGGCGGTGATATCGCTCGACAGCCCGTCGCCGCCCGCGCCCGCCTCACCGCAACCCGACCCGCTGCCAGATCACCCACACCTCTCCATCACGCCTATAGAAAGATGTTAGTACCTGTATAGTAAGATACGACTAATGTAGCCCATCTATGTACCTGCGCCGAAAAGTTTAAATGTATAAATACGCGGGAAATTCTAGCCAATTAGAAAGATTGAAGTAGCGTCCAGTCTTAAATTAAAAATTTACACCTAATGGTTGTTGAAAAAAAGAACTAGTTCTAACTTTTAATTAGTCTTGTACTGGTAGTTCCTATATTAGCTGGAACTTACTGTACACTAACTAAATCTCAATCTCTATTTGTACTTAGGATAATTGCTCAATTCTGTAGTATTGCCTTTCCAATTTTCCAAAATACTAGTCTGTATATTTTTATGTTTGATATAGGTCATGTATGAAAATTGTTTATTCTATTTCAATTAGAAAACAGTTTTCAAAATGACTATTAAAATAGTTGTGTATTTTTTTAAAAGTAAATTTCCTTGAAAGCTTGTTAATACAAGGTATTTTAGGGTATACTTTATAAAAGATATAGATGACAAAACAAATAGGTTCATCCTAACATTTGTTTTGTATAGGCACAAGTAATAACACAGAACGTGAAGAAGGCGAGGCGACACCAACACACTGGGCTCCCTACGCTGAGGCTGATAGGGACAATCAGGAATACAGGAGGTATAGTTTTTCCATGAACTTAAGTCCGTTTGCTTAACAAAGAGAATTTCGCACAATAACTTAGCATTACATATCTCTTTCACTCGCGCGTAAGCATTGCTTTTGCACTTGCATACGTATAATAATTATGCTCCTACAAATCATTACTGCGGCTGATGCTGACTCCGTACTGTTGGCAGCTCGATTTGGAGTACTACCTTAATGATTAGTGAGGTTTTTCTCAAAAACAATACTAGGGTTACCAGATTATTAGATGAAAGATCAATCAAAAGACTGGAGAAATTCCTGATTTCCATTGAAAAATACTGAGATTCTGTTTCAGTTTGAGATTTTTCTCAAATGTGATAATAAGATAAAAAAAGTCAAATTATTATCGTTTATATATCTCGCTCATTCGTTGCACATTGCAGTTGGAAAGATTATTTTTTAGTATGTTTAACTTTTTATTAAGGAGATCTTTAAATTATACCATATTTTATTAAAAATTCTGAGATTTGCAAAATCCGACCACAATCCTAAGATCTTAGGACAAATCCTGAGATATAGTAACCCTACTTGAGAAGGTCGATGGCGAAGTGGTTAGTGCAGTAGGTTTGTGATGCGGAGGTTAAGTAACTATATACTCACGTATGCGGTCAGGCAAGAAAGTTATCCATAAGTTCGGACAAAACTTTTTTCTGAAATCGATAAGATTACCTTTTTTTAAACGGAGTGAGAACAACCCCTGTTGTTCCGTTAAGCGGGAGGGTTAATACATAACGCCTTTTCTTTATTAATGGTTACAATTATTTGCAGGTACTGACTGAGGGAGAAGAGTGGCCGCCCGTCGTACGCCGGCGACCATTCTTCTGAAGAAGAACAGGAAACGTCTTATCCCGAGGTGCCCTTGCTGCCGCCTTAAGCGTACGCTGGCCTGATATCTACCAATATTGAAAATATCGCATTTTCTACACATCAGCAGTCTCGTTTCTAATTATCATTCTGTTTCTTCAATAAACTGCAGAAATAAGTGAAAGCTTTAATTAATTCCTAGGTTATCACAACCTGCGGGATGAACTGTAATGATAAATGGAGCAGTGGAATGGACTTAGCACACGTGAAGTGGACGGAATATCCGGATGACAATTTATAGTTTTCATTTAGATCTAGATGACAAATCAATGAGGAAAATGTTATTTAATATTTTTACTTTTACACCTGTAGACATGTTTCCATACTAAATCGTTACAATAATGAACACAGAATTTTATATGATTTCAAATTGACTGTTGGCAGTGCCTTTATGATTTAAATATGAATAAAGTTATTGCATATATTTTCAATTTGACAGTGTTCATTATTATCTAAATATTTATCATAAATCAGTTAATTTTAACTGTACTAAGCTCGAATTCCAATATTTCCGATTTCTACATGGAGTAAATATTAATTCAAGTAATACATGATGTGACAGTCATAGTTTTAAACATTTTTCTATGATTTCCATGTTTCTTATTTATTTATGTTAAGGTAGGGTGTAGCCAATTTGTGTAAATTGAATGAGTTTGGGAGTCCCATAAGTTTATGACAGGCAACTCCAAATATTGTATGTTCTGTGCTAAGACGTTATGAATAAGATGTAATAGAATAAATGTAAATATGCTCAGTATTTTGTTTTAATTTTTCCTGAATTACTTTTAGCTTTAGGTTTGTGAAGACGACGGTTACACTACAAGACAAAGTTGGCAGTTCCTTTGTACAATCTAGACTTAGTTTTATCCTGTAATAACTGCGTTGTCAATATTATAAATAACTGAGAAGCAGCTGTATGCGAACGACACAGGATCGATCGTGTGTTGGAGGCGTATCATAGGCCGCGTATGCTCATTAGTCGTCGTACGGCTGATTATGAAATACCATGAGTTCAATTATTATTATAGTATCCAGATCTATGTTTACTATTAGACAAGCTGTTCAGTGCAAAAAAATGTAATGCCCGTGCAAAATTTGCACAAACTAATCGCGGATATATTATTGTTTGCACTGTTTCCTTTAGTTTGGACTATCGGTAAAACGGTACGCGCACCGACACTGCATGATGTTAGATCACATTTAAATCTTTGTATACAAGAATATATGCAATTATATATTTTTTTAATACTTATGACTATGGAATAACGTTAACACAAACCCAAATTAAAAATGTTTTTGTCGAGAATTCCCAAAATTGTCGAAATCGGTTTCAACATAGGTGGAAACATTCTTGGGGCCGACAGGGTTTACTAATAATCCCAGGCCCGGATCTACGATTTATTTACTTTCTCTACCCCCTCCCCCCTACGTTCCGTCAGGCCAGATTTTATATATTTTTTTTTTATTTAGGATTTTTGAAGCATGTTCATTCCATCATAGCCTGTAATATGTATAAAGAGATTTTTAAAGCTCGTTATTTTTTAAATGTAAATAGCTATAATGATGATTTTAGCGCCCCCCTAACGCCAGCGCTCGGAGCAAGTACTGCTCCTACTTGCCCCCCCTCCCCCCAAATCCTGTTCTGAATAACCCCTTTTAATTAACACAAGTTCTGAATTGAAACTTTCAAGATACAGCATATTTCTATAAAGTCCGTCTATTTTTGACGAGAAAATCAATTCAAGGTTACTCAACTAAGTTTTATTATAATATCATTGCAACCAATTTTTTTGTAAGAAGTGACCGTCAGCCCCTTTGATTTTGAGATGAACTCTTGATCCATTCCTTTATAGATCAAGCTATTACGAAATAAATGGAAATAGCTAAGTTATATAGTTTCGGAGATAAATGACGTCTTTATGGCACTGCTGGGCAGTCCGGTTGGCAGCGCCAGCGCTAGGCCTATTCATAATGAGTTTCAAAAGGCTTCAGGCCTTCATTTTTAGTCTCAGTCTGGGATGTAACGGTGATCGTTCGCAAATGTAGTATGTATATAATTTATAGAGATAATTTAAAAATTTGTGGCGCTACTGTGCTGACGTCATTTCTGAAGCGCCACGCTATATTTTTGAAACAAGCATTTTTGAAACTCATTTGATAATCAAAGATTAAATAAATTTTAATTTTAACATTCTATAATTAATAACACATTGAAGCAAGCATCAAGATACTCACTGCAGAAACTGATTAAGCATCTAACTTTTAACAATTCGCAACGCAGATTTGAAACGCATATATGATTTTTAAAGGCAACTTCTAAAACACAAATACATGTTTCCAGCTTATTATCTCTCATTCTGACATTAACAAACACTTTTTCTGTGGTAATTTGACTGAGTGACATGCTCATTATAATGAATTTAAAATTTATCAAGAAAGCAGTAAAGCTGTGCAGCATGGCGAATGTAAGATAGTCAGCGAACGTCAATGACCTCCGCCTCTACTTAATTTTCGGTATAATTAAATTTAATGAATGAACTACGATGCTATTGCAGTGCAATAGAGCTGTAAATTTACCTACCTATTCAGTGATTGTCAGTTTCTTTCAGGATTGTATTAACGACACATGTTAGAAATGGTAGAGATCCGTACGAAGTACATATAGTTTGAAAGAAAATTATTTGATTTCAATGCATACGAACTTAATTCTAATCGATAAAAATAGTTTCTTCTCAATATTTTCAATCTATTTTTGTATTTCCGCTTATGTAGTTAGCAGACGTTTGTGGCGGAAAATGTAGCAATTAATTAGAAAAGCACTGTCAAGTCAACTGGTCCCGGTACCGAAGTCTATCTCAATACCTTTACTACAAGCAGATTTCGAATTTGATGTCTCCCGCTTCGACTTCGTGCATCTCTGTCGGTCGTGCGCTGTGCTATATATTCGTCTCGCTCGCACTTATCGAACATTGGGGACACGTAGCGTTCATTACTCGCTACAACGAACGACAGTGGAAGCGGCCGAACCGAGTTCCGCGCTCGACCGCCGTCTCGAACCGGCGGCGCTGACGTGATGTGCATCGAACTATACCGCTAATATTTCCACTGAGAAACCTCCAATGTTATTTGTTTATATTGTATAATACCGTGTAAGCATCTAAGATTCACCGTTTGTATTGAATACTGACAGTGGTGTGTACTGTACGTGTGCCTGTGAGCGTCGACGCCAAATACTATTGTGAAACGGGTCGGCCGTGTTCGTTTGTGCTGAATGGTGATTAAAAGTAATTTGCTTTTACGGTGTGAGGGTCGCCCGATGCGTATCGATCGCACGTTGAGACACAAAGCCGGTGAATTGTTGTGGCTGTATAGTAACTGATACATAATAAGGTGAGTGATCTAGTATGACAAGTTTTGGTTTTTGGGCGAACCAAACCAACCTCTTAAGCTAACTTCCATCGCTTGAAGAACACGCGGCGCTTTACAGTTCGTATCGGCCCCAGTATAAGTAGCGAGCCGTAAAGCTCTATTCAACTTTTGAGAAGCTTACTATAAACGGGCTGAGTGAAATGCTCTGTTGGTTTGATTGGGACAATTATTAAGTATATGAACTCTACTAATTTTGTATAATCTTTTTAATGCAGGGTTTCTGCAATCTTACAACAAATGCTGTGTTCCAGGTTCCTACTTCCTTATCTGATATTTGTAGGTAACCTAAAAAAATTTTCATAGAAGAAGCAATACTAAAGTTGGTTTTAGGTCTCTGTAACGATGGAATAAGGTTCTAAATGTCTATTGAAAATGAACTCTGGATCTCTCAGGTACACACATACATAGCACTAGGGCTGCCAACATTTTCAAGTGTTATTTTTTTGAAAATATATACACAAAATGCAGTCACATAAAAATAAAGTCTAGATACAAAAAGTATCATAAAAGTAGTCAACAGCATATTAGACTAAAACTGTCAAATCTTTTTAATTGAAGTTGAACCTTTAGTTTCTGTCTGTTAAGTTTCAATTACAGTCAACTGCATGTCGGGACTATACAAAGCTGTCAAGTTTTCTCACTCGATTTTAAACCTTAACAGATTGATGTTACAGGTTAATCCATTGCAGACATTTTAGACATTGTGGTAACCTGACGTGCAGCCGTGTGTACTGTAAGGTAAAGCCATTACAAACCAGGGATCCTCAAATTTTTTCGACGATGTAACCCTTATTATGGAATCAAGTATTTACATGGATCTTTAAAATAAAATAAAAAAACTTTGTAGATCAAAATTACCTATAAGCAGTTGCTAACTATTATATTTCTCTAGTCTGCTTTGTTTTCTGAAAGGAATAATAGAAAAAACACAGACAGTAATTAGTCAGTTTTAATAATTTGAATGAATTAGTTATATAGTACATACCTACCTGCGTTCGGTCCAGGTGCATTGTACCGATATTCCGGGTCGTAATTAACTATTTCGTCGTAACAAGCAGTCGTAATTTAGTATTTGGATCTATCCACGATTGAAACAAGCACCTATCTATTTAAGAAATAAACGTTTTTGTAAATATTAATTACTGTTATCCAGAACAAAAATAAAATACATAGAAATAGGTAATATGACGCGACAGTCAAATTATCTATCAAATCTATCGCCAGATAGAGTTAATAAGTGAAATATGAATTCATTTGCGTGAAGTGGCGGGTTCTACGTACTTTGCAAGAATGAGCCATTAGTGTAGTACATTAACGAAAAATATTCTTGGTATAAAACAATGAGATCCATTCGATCCGATCTTCTGTGCTTTGCGTGTATTCTACTGTATGTTCCCAAATCTAGCGGATCGTATTGTATTGCATCGATCCCTAACATCCTTAATAGTGCATTAATGGCACTGTTTTTCTTCTTTCTTTCTTTTATAATGGCTCAGCTGCGCTTTTCGCACAATCCAAAACAAACAGTAGGGATTCTGATATAGGAAACAAATTTGGAATAAGATGTAAATAAATCAATATTATCTAACGTTACCTGACACTGATTTTTTTTAGATTAGTCAATCCAAAATGACTGACATATTGTTATTCATCTTCAGCCCCTTTTTTAGTGAAAAAAATATTTTAATTAACTTAACGTAGTTGATTAACTTCATTGGTAATTAACAATTTCATTATATTTATATATACTTACATATTTTTAACGAAAAATGCTTAAAAAATTAACTTGGTCTCTAGCACCCTGAGAAAATATATTTCAGTGTAGCATTGTGTATGCGAAATTCATCAAATATAATAATTACAACAAATTCTCATCTTTATCGAAAGTTTAAATATTTGTAAAAATATTTCTTTCGGCTGTTTGGGTGTATGCCTGAACATTGATGAGAATACGCTCTGTAGTAGCGAAAAGTAACAAGTGCTTGAAAGATTCGCCAGTCCTTGTAGATCCTCGGTAGCTCAATGGATACAGCAATCGCACGGATTGCGAAAAGTCATGGGTCCGAATCACATCTTAGGGCGCCAGGGACCAAGTGGATTTTTTAAGAAATTTTCATTAAGAATATTTATCAAATATAATACTTACATATTTCTTAAAATAATAGCACCTACTCAAAAAAAATATATTCCAATAAATAATTTACTACGTTAGACAACTAATCTTCAAAATAAATAATTTCCATCGTAAATCTATGATAATTTCACTATTTCCGATGGCCCACTGCTCAATTAGATGTCTATCTCAATCATTAACATAATTGTAAATAAGTAACACTCATAACAATAATCATAATGACTAAAACTTCTGTAATACTAATTACACTCTATTCAATCAAACTGCAAAACGATTATGTAAACGCAAATTTTAAATGTTGCGTTTTGTGACTTCTAGTCTATTGGAAACGCGATACGTATGAAGGTATGCGTTTTTAGATATACCTAAGCCGCGTACTTTTAAACGCAGTGCGGTTTTAACCTAAATGGCATTATATGCCATCAAATCAATAATCCAACTAAGTACTGATGAGATATAGGAGGGTGACACATCACTTACCTTATGGCAGGCCATCTCTTGTGCTGTTTTTTTCCATTTCACCTCTGTATCTTTTGCTTCCTTCCATCTTTTGTGGACTGTCCATTTCTCGTATTACTTATAGTTTAATATAAGTAATAATAATAATCGTATAAATAATTTAAATTTACATATTACCGCTGGTTACCTACAACTAGTCAATGTTTCTTGATGAATCGCTATCAGAAAGGAATCATACTTCCTTTCTATTCCAAACAACGTCTATATTGGGATAGGTTATAAGTATAATGGGCGAATACTTTAAGTTCTCCAAAAATGTCGTTAACATCAGAGAGGCATCCATTTTGTGATTATGAAAATTCGATTAAAATTTGAACGTAACAACACATGCACAATTTTATTGTGAAGTTCGAAAAAGGCACATTCGCCTTTGCTAATGGATGCTTTTCCTAAAGTGATTTTGCAATCAAGTTATATTCATTTCGACCATCACAGACATGACTATGATCGTTCCGACATGGCTAGGGTACAGTGTGATTTAGTATTCTGTACGTTACAGACGTTGTTTTTTTCCTCCTGGGATGGTATCCTTTGGATCGTCGAGTACCTAGTTATATTGACGGTCGTACGTGCGGCGAACATCGGCTAATAGCCTCACATTCTGAGTGAGTAATGCCCTTCCCTAATGGGATAATGGCACGCAGGCCGCGCCGCGCGCTCGAAATATTTATAAAACGGTCCGAATCGCGGCGTGTCAACACGCGAGCCGGCGTTCGGCTGTTTGTGGTGTTTGCCTTTGCATTTAGAGGGAGCCGATAGCACAGACTCCACTCTATAAGGGAAAAAAGAAGACATTATAGGCCATATATGTAGTTACAAAGAAAAAAAAATAAAGATAAAAAAAAGTTATTATTTTTTTTACTTTAGCAGATGGGTTATGGGCAATTGTTGGGTAATATTTGTGCAACCTACTTTTAATTTGTGTTTATTCGATTGTCAAAGGTCGTATGATCATCTCTGCTAGAGACTAGATATCTTTAATCTGTTTAAAACTAAGTTAGACTATTTATGTGTGCGGTCTTTATGTTCTTGTTCTGGAGCTTTATTTATGATTCACTTGTTCATATCTTGCAGTAAACGACTTAAGTCACGCTCGACTTCTAAGACGCATGACGCCGTTTTTTATTATTTTTGAATCGTTTGTCTGCAGAGTGGCCAACATGATTCGAAATATTGAATTTTGTTCTTCGTATTGTATGGAAAATATTTTTTGCCATATAAGTATACATATAGACAAAAAAAAGCGTGGATGCTAATAAAACACCTATAATTAATTAGTTATTAATTTCTTATTTTGACGTTTATTCTATCACTCACATTCATACCATTCGTTACAGTCGAACGAATTAGAAATGGCGATTTTGTTATGTCGAACCAAAATCACTAGAAAACGAGCGTTCGAGACACGAGACGAATGATTCCATACTGGATCTCTCATCGAATTATTCTAATAGATAGATGCTCATGTAGTTCACTGGTCTTAGGCAGATAAAGAGCGTGAAGTGATTAATTGCCAATCTAAATACGTCCATCTTTTATAAGAAGCTTCTGTTTCATAGATACAGAAGCCTTGTTTGCTGACAGCGGATTGGAATAAAAAATAATAACGTTATTGTCAAACGTCAAGCGCGATTCACAACTTGTTAGGCGCGTTTTTAGTAGCATAAAATAATTAAAATTATTCTTAATGAAAAATGCTTAAAAGATGTACTGTGCACTCTGAAATGGAAAAATCAGACATCTGAGAGGGAAAAAAATGTCAATCGTATTATGTCCTGGGTAGCTTAGTGGTTAGAGCAGGGTTTCCTAAACTTAATTCTTCTACTGCTCACATTGAGAATAAATTGTTTCAGATGTGCTTTCAATAAAACTTCTTTTCTCAGTTCTTTCCCAATCCATAGTATTTATCTTCCTTGAAAGATTAGCTCTATCCCAGAGAACAATGAAACTTCATTGACACTGAATTCACTTTACTTAAAAATACCATTTACTCTAAGTGAATTTACAAGTATAATGAAAAACGTCAAAGCAGAAGGCAGAAGGCCCAGGAGAAGATGGAATTCCTAATAGCTTTTTTAAAACTTACCGATAACACACATTGTTATTATTTAGATATCATTTTTCAACAGTTTTTTGATAACAGGAAATGTTACAAAAAACATGGAAATCTCAGATCACTGCCAGTGTTAAAACTTCAGAAATCACAAACTGTTTCCAACAACTATGGACTCATCGCACTATCTGATGTATTGGTTAAATTGGCTGAGCATTTGATTAATAATCGCGAGTGGTATGTTAAAAACACACAAGGTCTTTCTAAATTGCAATATATTTTTCGGAAATGTAAAGACACCATTTGATAATATTATCATTTTCAATACAGATTTAAGGTTAGTATTTACATTTAATGACTCTTTAGTCGCGGCTTTGCTTGACATACAATCTGCATACGGTAATGTTCTACTTTTGATCTTAAAAACGGAATTGGATACCATTGATATTCCGTCTCTTCTTTCTAACTTCTTTATTAATCTCTACTAAACGAACGTTCAGGTGAAACTTATATTCAATTATAATAATGATATGACTTGAACAGTTTGGAAAGGCTTACCACCAGGTTCTGCGTTAATCCCTTTGCTTAACAATATATACATGAAAGATTTAGAGTCAATGTTTGAAAACCATATTAAAATTCTGCAGTATGCTGACGATTTTCTAATTTATTCTACTCGAAACGCGATATAGAAAGAGCTACAGCAATTGTATCAACAGCTTTGAATGATTCGAGCAATTGCTAGATCAGAAGGGCTTAAGCCTTTCTATAGTGTAGTAATATTTTCTCGGAAACGTATCATTCCCTCTGTTCAAGTTATGTACGAGAGTGATTAAATTTCAATCTTAAAATGCTATAAGTATTTAGGGGTAACTTCTTTGTTAGATCATGGAAGTAGTATTGTTTTAAGAAAGCTTGACAAAATCTAATCCAAAGCTCTCATATTAATAGCAGAAGCTATGAAATCGCTAAGAATGTTGTGATTGTGAATCGCCTTTATATTTACGTCGTCAATATTTATCTGACAGATTTGTTTTTCGCTATATTCAATTATCTAATCATTCGCTCTTTCCCTTGCTACAATCACTCGAAGAAGAAATTAATTCTTCCAGCTATTGGTCACAAAAATCTTCCTTGTTTAATAAAAAGCTACAAACGATATAAAAACCTCCACTATCCCTCATCTCGCTAATTGTTCCAACTTGCTGCCACTTTTTGATGTTAACTACCAATATTTAATATTATGTCCAAATATTATTTCAAAGTCTATAAAAGACGTCCTGGACAAGTGGTAGGGAAAACAATTTTTTGGACGATTCAAAAGTGCTTATAAAAGCCTACTTGAATAAAGATATTTTCATTTCATAAAAATTCCTAGCAATTTTTTTTATTTTCAACAATATTAAACTGTAATATAATTTCTTCCTATTATCCTTTTACCTTAACTTATACTTTATTAATCTTTAACCTTATCCCTTTTCTGATGTTTCCCTAACTTTACACACAAAATAATAATATGTCAGTGGCTTAATGCATAAGCCATGCGAAGCACAAAGGAAAAAAGTTGACTATGAGACCGTTATACAAAACGAGGTAGATTATGTTGACATTTCTTTATCATAGTCACACGTTAGCGTGATAAGTTTAAATTGACATTTACAAAAACAAAATGTCTCGATTATGTCGTAAATTTAAACATCGACTCCCCCATATTATACTATCCAACAAGCAACCCAACTGTTTGTCCAACCCAGTCCAAACCTTCCATGTACGGTTTATGAAGTTTTCATCGTTTTTGCGTTGTGAAATCGTTTTTGTCTTTTGTAATGGAACGTGTTATCAAAAGTTGTGATTAATAAATGATAAAAAAAAAACGTATCAACCGATGACGTCATAATATACACATACTATAGTATATATGGTTCGGGTCTGTGGGTCTACTCCATGTTCAAATGCCACAAAAAAGTCTAAGCGTGTACGTTTATTCTTGATCACTGTTTAAAAGTGAATAATTAATTATTTTACTACATAACTAGTGAAATGCTTCGTTGTGTTGTGCTCAACCTTTCTCTGAGAATGTCGGGAAAATAGATTCTTAATTGAAAATGTATAACTTTTTACATTATAAATACGAAATATACTGTCTGGATTGATTTCGATGACACTTGATACAGATATAGATAGGCATTTTTTGTAGAAAAACACAGTAATAGAGTGAATTCACGCGTTCCATATCGCTGTTAAATATCTAGTATCGTAATAAATATATTTGAACCATTCTCAGTTTTCTAAAGAAACTTAATAGGAATAAATAAAACTTAGCACATATCTTGCGACACTATTAGACGAGTAGTTAGTGGTAGTATTAATCAATAAAGTTTTTATTATAATACCGCAGCCATCGTTCTGGTATCTGATGAAGTTTGTCGACCGCAGTGTCAGATTTCGGCTTAAGCTTTGAAACACTGTGACGAGTTCGATCCTTAGGCAAATGATAAAAGGCTGATTAAGCTTGAAAACTTGATTTAATTAAGGGTAAACAAAAAAAACCTTTTCCTTAGGGTTTGGTGAGTAATTCAACTTGATTATACATATTTGATTTCTTACAATGTTTTTTACAAAAAAAAAATATTCGTTGGAACTACGTATGTATAATGTTTCTAACTCGATGAATTTTCACGAATTGATGCTACATTCATAAATAGCATATTGGATGCAACTTAATATTTACGGTTTTCGCAATTTTTCCTCTATCTATGCTATACGACGCTGCTTCGTACCAATTTCAAGATTCTGAGTTCACGAGAATTAAGTACCCTGTAAATTTCAATTCTCTTACGAGTTTCGAAAATTTGCGGCATAAACGGCTGTATCTTTCGATTGCGTTGGCTTAGAAGTTTGATTTTATCATAGCTCCGAGGGACAGTAGACTTGAGTGTTTGATATAAATTTCAGCTTGATTGACAGACGGAAACAAAGTGATCTTATAAGGGTTCCGTTTTATCTTTTCGAGGCACGGAACCCTAAAAAGGTAAAAAAGGTGTGTTTTATGCCTCCCAGTTTAAATTTACGATCCGTGATAATCACTAGCAAATGTGTTGTTGACCCAGGAATTATTAATCTTACATAACAAATGTTCCGCAAGACGGTCCCTCGACTACAATGTGAATTTTGTTTAGCCAAGTTTATTCTTTTTAATTTTTTTAGAGTATTTTTTTCTGTTTGAGGATTTAAAAATAAAAGTTAATAGCATTCACAGGTATATTCAAGAACATTTATCAAAATTCAGTTATGAAAGCGCTTAAGTAAAAATCAAAGCAAAATTTGTGACCAAAAAAAATATATTTTATTGGTACTTGGGACCAAAAAAAATGAGTACCGATTTGAAAAAGCATTTTCCTTAAAATAAATATCGATGTAACACTGTTATTGCAAAATTATTCAAAAAGGTATTGTAAAACTACTTTTATAATGAGTTTCGAGAATACAAGAACTCGCTCTACTAATTAGTTATTAATTACGATTTGCTCCATCGTAAATTCGTGACACATGAGCGAAGAAAACGAAGGAACTTTGGTAAACTTATATTGAAATTGGAACAAATCTATTCAGTGTACGTGAAGCCCGCTAGGAACTTCATATGAGGTCCTATGTATGCTTATCGTTACTCGGGAACTTTTAGTTAGCTGTCGGTTATACGAACTCGTTAAGAATATCAATACATTTTTAACGTTTTGTATCGCACAAGGTTTCAAACTGCATGTTATATGTTTTTGTTTTTGATGTGTTCGTACTTGCTCGTAATATTTAAGTTGACAGCTATTAACACAAAAAGGTTCGTACTAAATAAGATTTATTCATTTATATTATAAGAAAAAGTTTAATATACCTACCTACAAGGCAGCATATCGGGTTACCATAATATGTCAACTAGTAATTTTCCCGCGACTTCGCCTGCGTAAATTATAGCTTCCTTTAAGTGAGTATTTTCAAATTTTACCCCCGACAAACGACAAACAAACTTAGAAACTATTATATTAGTGATATAGTATAGAGTGACGTAATCTATTTGACCTCGAATATGTCTCAACATGTGATTTGTTACAAATTATGTATTTATATTTTTTTTAAACCAACGCGACCTTATGTTCGTAAATATTATCGGTGTATTTTTTTTTATAGAAAAATGCTTTATGCGGAAACGATTAAAAATAGGTAAATTGATGAAATTATTTAATTTATTGAAAATATAGTAAGGTCGCCAACATTTTTAAATATGTTCTCTTAAGAGCCTTTCCATAGATCCATTTTTAAAGGATTGTAAGGTCTTTTATCTAGTTTTAATTTGTGACTTTATAAAGCTCTTAACCCAATGCACTGCAATACAAAATTTTAATATTTAATGGATTAAAGTTATATTAGCGATATCGAAACTCCATGCAACTAGAATTGCTAACTATAAATTTTCACACTAAAATAGTGATGACGGCTGGTTAAAAAAAAAGAAATTCTGTCAGTCAGATAACAGAAAATATAGATTATTTTTTTACTTTAATTCAAATGGCTTAGATAACAGGCATTAAAGTTGAAGATTGGGGGCTCGCTACGTCACAGTTTTGTAGATAATGTACTAAAGCGTGATGTCATGTCAAATTTCAACTCAACGTATCGTCGTAATTCATCGATTACGTAAAAAAAATACGTAATTAATATTCTTCAATAAACAATCTGACGGACAAACAAATAAAAATTAATCGCCATCCCTATTGTTGTGCATTTCTTATTACTTCCTAAATGTTATACCTAATTTAATGTTATTGGTAAGTCGATACATCAATTATCATGTATATTGATATAGACCGGCTCAAGTGCTCGCAAGTATATTACTTCCGAGTTGTTAATAGTTCTAAACTTTGAGTTTATTGAAACAATTTAGAAAGAATCGCATGCAAATTTACTAAAATTAAGAAAGAAAGAAAACTAAGTAACAAATCTTTTTATAATCCAATATTCAAGTGTTGGACTCATATTCAACATGTATTATAAATTATAATGCTACCATTGAATAGAAAAGGAATGTTATTTTCATCAAGATATAATAGTTATATTAAGTACTATATTTGATTGTAGTTAAAATTATATCCTAGTGGATCTATAGGGCCATATATTGAAGTAAGAAGTAATACAATCTGCGCGGGAAACGAGTGGCGCTCAGTAATTGAATAATGGCTGACTGTGACGTCATGCGTAGTCATCTTAATATATATATACTTATATGTATGTACTAGGGATACTGGAACACATCATACACATAATATACTCATATTGCAACTAATTAAGATGTTTTCATCAATGTTGGAGTTCAACATATTTAACTAATAAAAGTTAAAAACAGAATGTACCCATTCTGTTTTTAATTATTTACTTAAAAATACTAGAATACTAATAATTATTTACTTAAAAATACTAGAAAACTACAAAAATAAAAAAAAGTTACAAAAAAAAGACAACTAATTACAAAAATGTATACTACTTAAGCTTATCTATTAATAGATAACTTATACTACATACACGGAATGTGATGGGATCTCTTATCTGAATAAGTATATTTTTAGGTAATGATCGATTGCATGCGTTTTGGAAATTGTATCGCTTTTCATAAAACACTTAATATTTAAAATGGTTTTACCTTTATTTTTGGAACTGTAGGCATTAAAAAAAATAATAGAATATTAAAACAGCATTCAAAGTATCTTTGAGCATATTATGTAATTATGAATTAACATTAATTGAAAAGGTAAATCGTTTATTCTTATTTAACTGTCACACACAACACATGATTGTTAATAAAGCAATAATAAGCGGTGCGTCGTGTTTTGATGTAGCAGATCTCGAATGCAATGGGAATGTTTTAAACATCGTTCTCGTTAGTTCTCTCCGAGATGGTACGCTTGCTCGGCTTCAATTTGTAAGTTTTTACGGTATTCGGGCGATTACAGCGACGCGGGAACGCGACGGGCGGCCTGCGAAACACACTGCTCTTTGTGAACGTAACTTCGCTATTCCCTTTCATGGAATCGTTTATTGTGCACCGTACTTATTGCCCCGTCTCTTTGTAACCCCAACGTTGTTCAAGAATACAATGCGATCGCCAGAGGCTTTTTAATCATAATACATATATCTTAATTGTTCTTATGGTGTTCGATATGTTTATAACTATCAGTTTATTGAACGGTCACTGTTCTTTTGAAGCGCTTGTAATGGAATTCTTTTGAATTACATTACATGCGCTACTAAAACTGCGATATTTATCTTTAACGGTGCCCGACTCGATATAATCTGTACATTGACAAAATCAATAGACTCTAACTCTACTAATAAGTGTACCGTTATCTGTTTTATCTTGTTGTATTCGATCAAGCTAGTGCCGGTCTGACAGATGCCGACATTTTCTCAATAAGATCTCTATTAAAATCAAGCTCATTTTATTACTGGCCGAGAGCGGTTTAATTGAACATTGCACTGGAAGTATGTGCGCCTGGTACACTCGGGACAGCTTGCGCTGTTCCACAAATGTTTTCTTTTTAACTTTTTTTTCATCCGATTTCTTTTTGAACTTTTCCCATTGTCCCTTTTGTCGAAGCTTTCATATCCTTCTGTTTTCCGGGTGGATTAATTTTAATTTGGATTCAAACGATCTTTAACGTTGAAGTTTTTTTTTATGTTTTATTGAAATATTTTGCTTGGACATCCGACGGCGTTCAATAAATGGAATATTTGTTAGAGGGGTCTCGGGATCAGCCGCCCACTGACAATTTGCTGGCGGGCCGAGGTGCCCTCATCACCGCGCACCAAGACGAGTTCTTATAGTAAACGCTATGCTAATGTAATGGGTCTACATTTGATCGCAGCCCACGGCCAATTTCAAATTTTCAATGAGACATTGTGGCAACAATTTTATTAGTTGATTTGTTTAGTCGTTTGCGGATGGAATTATTATAACGATGTAGCACATTTTTATTCTTTATGGAATTGTAAAGATAATGATCGAATCACAGGATACAACAGTTTAATAAAATTATTGCCATTTATCTTTTATCGCCTTGATTCAACGAATGACAATGAACAAACAATTCCTTTTTCCTCAAATTGGTCAATGTTCGGCACCGATAAACAAAGTTTACGCGGTAATTCCATTCCAAAAATAGGTATGTCCAGACGATTATGAAAAACAATGCATTAAATTTTAATTTATTGTTTGGTGAGCTTACAAGATAATTTTCTAAACGGCCAGTTGCACAACCGTCCATTAAGGTTTAATGACGCCTTTATGCTCTAATGAATGTCAAATTCGTATGGGTAATGTCGCTTTAAAGTAATGAACATTTTAATGGACGTCTATGCAATTGGCTGTAAAGCTATTCCCTAATGTAATGACGGTGACGACACGGTTTCTTTGTAAATATTTGTTGTCACTCATTCGTTCTGTGTAGGTATTGAAAAGACTGTTGGTAGAAGCGTATTTGTTAAATAGTTTTATAGACGTGATCCGCGTTCGTGACATGACGAACGCCCGGCGACAAATCATGTTTGTTTTTGAACATTTATGCAACAAACGTATCCCCCATATTTGACACTCAATTCACGTCTGTTTCTCAAGCGAGTTATGGCCATTTCGCTCAGTAAAACCGGTAACTTTGCTCGCATGTGTGGAGTAGCTGTTGGTAGCTAGATCGTAAATCACTGTGGCTCGCGGTAATGCGTAGATAAGAGCCCTCTCATTTGTTTTCCCATTTCCCTAGAGAAATTTCTTAGTGATGGTGCCGCGCGGCTTATGACGCAACGGCAATTATATCTGCTTCATTACATACGAATCTTTACGAAGGACACCCGATTGAAATTATTAACAGCATTGACTATTTAATAATAACTTGATGACACTTTAGTTTATTTTTCGCATACTTGTGTTTCTGATTACTGAAATTCAGAAACTATGAAATCTAGACAGATATACATTTTGGGTTCTTATGCATATCATAGTAAGAGAGGCTTTCTGCGATGTAACGAATAGGAACTAGTGTCTAATACGTGGTATGAAGTTTTGTATACTGTCTGTAATAATTTATAGTTTGGATCTCATAATCCCAAATAGCCATTGCTTTGTAATAGATTTTTCTAGACAAATGTTAACGAAACTGAACGTAGTAGACAAACTTATTCAGTGCTTATTTATGTTTATAAGTCTAAGATAAAATTTATATATAAATATAAATTAATGTTGCAATGGATTTTCTCTTATTTCATTACACCCACAAGTTGTTAAAACAACTATTTTGATAATAGTTTCCACTTGTACATTATCTACTCAAGATTATTAATCACATTTAATTAAACAAATAATCAGTGCAATTACAATGGCAAACCTCCATTGCTCGGCTCCAGTCCGCACGCCATCTCGCTTGATTAAAGGCAATTACTGTGTTCACGCTATTATACCCCGATTCCCGGATAACCCTACCATTTGCATGAGACGCCTCTTTCATTTCCATGCCATGAATTGCCATACCGTTTTGCCGTTTCCATGTTCGAAAGCTTAATGACAACCGGTGACTTTAATAGTCGTCCGTCGAATAGATTTCTATTCTTCTAGCAAATTACAACTGACAACCGTAAAAAGAAAATGCTGTATGATTTTATGAATGAACACGTTTCATATAGTGAATTACAGCGATTGGATATCCATTTAGTATCACTAGATCTTTTAAAAATACTGTAAAATATAATATCTACACTAAATAAATAAGGTCTTTATTGGATCGTTTACAGAGTTCGATTTTTTATAAATTTTTTGGGTAGGTCAAACTGAAACCTAAAAATAAATATAGTTTTGTAAGAAACAGGATTAGATATGTTTAAAATGCCATAACGAAAAAGTTTTTTGAGCTCTTCTATTTTGTTATTTTATCAATAATGTACCACGTTGTAATATATTGGTTATGATAATACCATATAACTTATATTTCATTGTTAATAACAGCGTTCATCTAAGCAAGGTAATAAAATTATTGTACTCGATAAATATCTAAATATAAAATAACAATATTGCAGATCAAATCAAATAATTTTATTCCGCAAGCATACTATACCATTTTACCCTGTATTTTATTGATTGACAATTATTAGGGCTTACCATTTTATTTTATTAAAAAGGGTCAGGCACCATAACTATGGTATCATGAGCGTGCAAGAGCGAGACGGTGCGAAGGTCGGCAGAACCAGTTTGGCGGACCGCCACAAGGTGCCACGGACCAAGTTAAGTGCACTGTATTAGCATCATCGCTCGCCCTTTCATGTCTACTTATCTCTTAGTCTAGGCGATTCAAATGAGCCTATTGAATTGTGCGGAGCTTGCTGTACAAGCTGAAACACGCCATTACGCTCAAACAACAAGGGGAAATATTTATTTCTATTGACTCCGCACCTCACCTCTCACATCACAGTGTTTGGTAAATTCCGCTATATTTATGTTATGTAGCGTTTGCCAATCATCGTAGAAACAACTCATAATTTCTGAATTTTATTTTGATTTTGTAACTTATTAATTGTACATCAACTCTTTATTTTTATGCTTGCGAAGCTTTCGTCCGTAAAATTTTTCCTTGCGAAAAAATGATGATTCCGATGTTCAGGTAGTCACCTTTTGTTCTGCCTTTGTACGCTAAGTTTTATCCGATACCTGTTTCAGTGTTATGAATAGTAAGCAACTCATTAGAATTCACAATACTAGTAGAATATAGTTAATTACACATTAATATAAATGTCATTTACTAATTAACTTAAGAATTCGGTGCTCGAGTTCCAGATATTTTTATAATCAAACAAAATGGTTATTATTTATTTGCTACAATCGTTCATTGTGGCAAAAAGCCCCAAGGAAAACTCACAAAACGATTTACAAAATACGGTCGTCCCTGACTCTATTCAATACCGATTTGTATTCTTTTTAATGAGGTACAATCCTTGAGTATGATTTTATGCGACTTTCTATAATGGATATTTTATAATGTTGACAATGGAATGAACACCAAGTTAAATAATATTATTATCCAAATATAAAAATCTGAAGCTGCTGAAACATTAAAAACTCATTTCCTAGTCAGTTTTTAACGATTGCCCAATTTGAAACTTATATAAAAATGTAAGGGTCGCGAACAAAGGCCTTACTCGTGAACTGGGGGCTAAACTTTTATTTCACAATTTGGAAAACAAAAGAATGTCGGAAATAGGGCGAAAACTGGATTTGTAAGTGTTTGATTACCTTTTTATATAAGATTTTATCTCATTGTTGTGCTACATATAAGTTTATAAAATTCTATTTAAATGCTTATCAAATCGATATTCATTGGCACTTAAATTCAGCGAGTAGAGTTTATTAGGTATAATAAACTCTTAATGGTCACATTTCGTTCAAATTATTTTTTATTTAGTGGTGTTCTTACGTAGAAAGAAGCCTCTAGATTTATTATGTGACATAACATTGTTGGTGGATTCCTATTTCAACGTATCGAATTTAATGATATCAAGTTTATACAATACTAGTTAAAGCATTAATAAAATAGTTGAAGCAACGATTGAAGTAGCGTTTTATTAAAAATGCTACTTCAATCGTTTACTTCATTTCTTGTTAATATTTAATGTTAATATTCAGAATTTTGTTAGTAAAAATCGTCAATCAAGGTACCTATTTAGTTTTATTGCCGTCACATATTTCTTTTATTGTAAGTAGGCGATGTATTCTGATTGCTAATGATTATAATTTATGTGCTGATGATGATTTCTAACCCATTGAAAGGTTTATTATGTCATTATTATGAAACCCGTTTATAATTAATAGGTTTATTTTCTTTAAAAGGTTTTTTTAGTCATAAGTTTAAAATCATCTTTAGCGTGCATTATAAAAGAAATTCTTATTGTCAAAATAATAAACTACCACTTGTAACCGCAACAAAATGAAGTAGTAGACTGTTGGATGTTGACATTATTGTGTCAGAGTCATGCCGCAAAGTCCGACATCACCTGAAATTCCAGAGAATTATACCCGGCAACGATTCTCTTTGTTTAATTTACTGGGACACCCGACAAAATCTGGAGGCGCGAGGGTAGCTACGGTTTCCATAACAACACGCGCCTGGTGGTTGCCCCCTCGCCCCTCGTCCCTTGCCGTGCGGGTATCGATCTCCAGCGTCCCCCGCGCGCCCCTCACCACTCCAAATCAAATTACAGAGGAGCGACGCGAGGTGGCGTAGCTAGTACGCTCGGCTCTCGGCACAGACTCGCTGAACCGACCGGCTCTGTGCGTATTATTCGCATTCCCGTGCCCGGCTCAATCAAATTGGCGTAATAGTATTTTAATTTCATTAGCGCCCTTTTCAAAAATTTTAGTAGCTCGTTTTACGACATTTTTGAATGTATAAATATGTATTTTAATTGAGTAACCGTTTAAAGAAAGTATTAAGCTCTTTTAACTATACTTATGTCATGTTTACAATTAAAAGTTACCGCAACGTACAGGAAATATTAATAAAATGCAATTTTCCTTAATTGGTTTATATATGATGTGTTCGTAATCTGATTAACTTCCATAAAATAAGAAGTTGTCATGATATAAACGAAACCTAACAATAGACAATTATACGTATAATTATACAAGAAAAATACCTATATTTTAATTTATCAAGGTAGATGACAATTGGTTTGTTTAATATTAAGCATTTTATAAAACCTACCATTAAATTAACAGATTATCTAGTACCCAGACTTTTGTCTGCACTGAACAAACCGTGTCCTATTATAAATCTTAAACATTCAGGGGTCTTCGAATACTTGATAAAATCCCTAAATCGGTCCAGCCGTTAATAAGCGTTTAGTTATAAATACGCGTATAGAACAAATGCCATAAAGACACACACAAGGATTTTCTAAAAATAATATGTATTTACATTAAGTGCCTAAAAAAGCTTAAAATTTGAACATTTTAATCAGAAAAACAATAAAAACAATATATAAACAGCACCTTCATCGCGTGTATAAACAAAATTCTATTTTAAATGAACTCTGTCTGCCTGCAATACGTCCGAATACCAAATCGGTTACGCTTCACACAACCATTCAGATACGTTTTATTCGTATATTTGTTTGCGCACAAAAAAGAAAAATAAAAAACTGTCCATTTTAAATAAACGAACAATGAATAAACTTGTTTGTACACACCACTAATTGATTCGCAATGTACATTAAGCACATCGTGACAGAATTAATGCCAACAATATTCTTATCGACTATTTTATAGCGATTGACGATAAAATCGATTATCGTATCAAACAATCGTACGCCCGACAGTCGCTCAGGGACATTTTAATGAAGGAATGCCGTGATGCCGAATGGAGTAAACCAACGGGACATTTGTCTCCCTCCGAATAATGGAAAAGCGTTGAAAGGGTATTTATCAAAACTGCCGGGAATTCACGTTGGCTTATTTTATTTGAAATATTTCTTCTGTCGTTAAACGAGGCGAATAAAAAATTCTAGCGACCACAAAAATGTGAGAATTTTCGTAAACCAACATTATCGTTATATATTAGGTCTTTTACGTCGTGACTTTTTGTTTTGTTAAGAGATTTTCACAGAAGTCATATTTTTAACATCCTCATCAATTTAAGCCAAATATTATGTAGTTATAAGGTGTTGTAGGTAATAATTTAGAAGAAACATCACATAATGCAAATTTTGCTAAGAACTCCCACTGCAAATATAACTCTACACCAAAATTAGTACAAAAATTAAATACATAAGTTATATATAAAATAGAGGCCACGAAAATATCGGCTATTATGAACTGGCTGAGTAAATATTGGTATCACTTCTGTTAACAAACCAGGTTACAGGATCACATGACAGTATTAAATGAAATACGAGCGGGTTAGTTCAGAATAGTCATTGAATGGCTCTTCATGGGTATTATACGCGATACGGTAAATTTGTTGTTAAATGATGCCTGTGTGTTGCGTGATGGCGATGAGCTTGTTTTTGGGTCGACGCCAATAACGCCAAACTCACTCCGTTGAACATTTACAGTGGAACGTTTTTATTAGACTGTGTGTTACTCATTTTAATATTGTTTATGATATAAATCATATGTTTGTAATACAAAACTTTTTTCGTTTATGAGCCACAAGTAAATGTAATCTGAAATCTTTGCCAGAGAGCCTCAGTTTTTAAATTGGTCATACGGTGTACTAAATCAGAATTGTAAATGTCGTTGGATTTCCGCCAAAGTTAACTTTGTCTCCAACTATCCGATTATTCATAACTGCTTAACTAATCGGAACTCAGTATTAACTATTTTTTATTATTGTAAATTCGATGTGGAGTGCATGCAGCTAAGCGTCAAGAATTTGAGATAAATCAGTGTTGCGTTATCGGCACGTCATGACCTCCCTGTAGTCTTGGCGCGAATCGACAACCGTGTTGCGCGCTAGACAGTAGCTACCGCTAGCTTAACAACATACGTGTAGGTATTAACATTACTAGAGAGTGCTAATAAACACCTACGACGCAACACACGTAGGAAACCACTTCGTGCGGACACAAATTGCTTTTGTTCACCGTTCGGACATGCACTGATGGAGGTTGCCGGAATTATAACCGCGGACGCCGACTCACAATGAGCTCACTGATACCTAATTAGCTCCTTAAAACTTTTGCCTTTTCTAATGGCTTTAGCTTTATGCAAAGTTGAAGATCGTTAAAGACATGCCTTTAAAAACGAACTTTAGAGCGTTAGAAAACTTGTTGCGAAGTGAAACCTTTTGTTCGATTAGAAACGGTGAGCCGTGCTCTGTTCAGTTTTAAAAGGAAACATTTCTGTACGGTCCCGTTAACTCGGTTATAATAAGTTGAAAGAAACAACAGGAAAAATAAGTTTTACTAACTTAAACATTTAATCATTTGATTTAAATAATGTTTTATTGTTAAAGTCGAAAACAATATCGTTCCTTTTTAAAGCTATCTAATCTCCTTGAAGATAGATAGGTTAAACACAAAACTCATCAAATAAATAAATATTCTAGGTTCCCATTTTATATTTTTATCAATTTACAAGAAAAAAGAATAAATATATTTATTATAACGCGTTATCGCATTCGTGATCGGGTACCAGGCGAGCATAAAACTAAAAAGCTATTTTGCTTAATAATATCGTTGAAGTGGTTTTGACACGCGTGGGTGAGCTTATGTTATCGTAACTTGGCTATCGAATGATCGGTAAACTTGCTATTGGGTTTCTTGATTGGAACATCGATGTGTGGTTTATATTAATCAACATAGATAACCATCATTTGCTGTTTAAGAACATTAAGTTTAAGATATGTTTTTATCAGATTACAAACAAATAATTTATGATTTCTATAATATCTCATGGTATAGCCTACTCGAAATTATATAAATAGTCTATTCTGAATTGAATAACAGTTCAATAAAATTAATTTCTGAAAGCAACGCTGTCTTATGAACAGTTTGTATGGCAAATATCCATACTTTTACTATTTTCCTTGTCAATCCTTCATATTTAAACTTCTACAAATATTACAAAGCCAAAATAACCAAATCACGCCGTCCACTAGTTTTAGTGGAACTAACAAACGTGTTCCATATTTATAATATAGATAATGATGAAGAAATATGTATAGCTACTAATAATGTTAATAACACTTCGTCTTGTTCACAATATCGTTTGGGGAATGAGCAGTATTTTTCCTCTTCCATTATCCCCGGTCAGATGTCATCAACATAAATATTATCTTTTATATCATCTTTCACATTATCTTTATCTTTGTACATCCTCTCTGTTCCATCAAAATTATAAAGCGAGGATATACTGTATCCTATGTCACCACACAAATTCTTAAAAACCTATATTGAGATTAATCAAATAATGTTGTAAAAGAACATTCAGTTACGAAATCGCTGTTCTATACGTTGTGGGTGATATAAAGTATCTACCGTCAAATCGTATTTCATTTCACAGAAAATGGATTCCGCCTCTGAGGCAAAAAATATTTATGTTGTATCAGAAGAAAGATCAAAAGTGCTCGCGTAAGCGAACGCGGTCTTTCTTGGTCCGGGTCGCCATATTGCAATCTTAAACTCTTTTTAATATTACAATGTCGAAATATAGTTTTAGAAAAGTATATTTGCAATCGTAGACGACAATATAAATCTTACTTATACAACACAATACTGAAACATACATAAATTATTTTTTAATTAGTCGATATAAATATCATGTTGGTCTGGTTCAGTGTTGCCAACCCGAAGAAACTAGAAAACGACAACTACAGACAACAGTAAGTTAAGTATCACAAAATAAAAAATAAAAGAAAAAAGAAACGAATTAAAACTCAACTTTTTTCCCACTTTCATCCTCAATTGTCTCATTCTCTGTCAATCTTCTGTATTTTTTGACTTTATTTTCTTTATAAAATCATACAAAAATTTGTTGAATTTTTAATGTGCCTTTCTGTGGCTTCAAATAAGTAGCTATCGGTTATTTGCATGGTGTAATGTAAATCAAATTGAAAACAGGAGCAACAATGTGAAAACAGCAAATTTACTGTTAAAACAGTAGGATTACTACCTAAGACTGATCTCGTTTTATGGGTTTCCATACCAGATTGTGCCGAAAAATCTTATTACCTAATTAGCCTTCCCAAAGAAAATAGTATGCGAAACTTTCGCTGTCATTGGGTCATCTGTCAACATGTATTTTATTAACCCTAATGGATTAAACCTGACCTATATTAAACCTTTTTATTATTTTCCGCTGTCACGGCAAATAATAAACAGATCGATAAAATTAATCCTATGGGAATCCTCAAGAAACCGTTTGCGTTGCTGAGAAATCTTTCATGTTCGAAGCTCTTGGCTTATTTTTACGTTAATTAAATTTGTTCAAATATTTTTACTACCTACATGTCAGTGCTCAATAAATATCTCTTTTTAAATGTATGAAAATTACAAACGATTATTTACCTCCTAAACTTCATAATAATGTCTAGATAACTATTCATCATTATCAGCCTTCTTAAAACTAGTCATTATATTTTATTAGTTTCGTTTCTATTCTTTCCCGGCCAGTGAATTATTGCAAAGAACTGGCGTTTAGAATAATCTTATGACAAAGACAGGACACTCCCAAATATGAATTATTTTGGGCTCGAAAAAAGTACGAAATAAGAAATTCTGGTTTATCTTTGACAGCTACTGACTGATAATATAGGCAATTTATCGGTCGCCGTGCTGTTATTTCTCTATTTAATTCGTAACTCGCTGAATCCAAGAGTCAATTTCGCACCCTCCTCAGTAGTAGCACATAAACTCCCGCGAAAATAGGTGGATGGGGAATCAAGCACCGGGGTGGTCCACAAGGGATTTTTATCGTTCCACTTTCTGCCGACGATAATGCCGATCTAACGCCACACCGGAAATATTGTAATGTTGCATGAATACGAAATTCATAACACAGCGCGCAACCGTACATTTTGCTTTATATTTTGGTGTAAAATCCCTGTGCGATAAAATACGTTCTTTTTACTTCGAGATTTTGCTCCGTTCCTAAAAGACTTTTAGAAGTAGCCACTAAACATAAGAAATAGTGAATGGAAATCGGCATTTTATTTAGAAGCTTTGAAAGAGATCGTACTTGATAACTTGGGCGAGTCGTATTTTATAAATTTTATTACATTTTGGATCTTTGGCAGGCTAACAGTGTAATAAAATCTATAAAACTGAGTAAAGTCGAGAAACGAGATCAATTTTGAATTCAAAACAAAAAGAAACTTGTTTTGAATTCGGACGGGGATTAAAAACTATAATTTCAACTTCAATAGGGCGACTACAAGTGAAGGTTTTAAATTGATCTTCTGAAGTCTTGTTCGTTCATAAATGAACAGTATGCACGGGATATATAATGAATAATATACACCCTAATTTGGAGAATGCAGGGAAAAATACCTATGCAAGTGAGCACTATCTAAATACCATTTATTTATATTTATTTGTTCTCTAGATAAAAAACCTTTCAATGTCCATCTGTAGAGTGAAGAATTTCGTCTAGAAAAATAAAAACATTGAGTGGTCGAAACCCGTGGGGTGAACGTAAGAGGGTAGATATGTCCGTTGTATTGTCCGAATTGTTCGCGGCGTTAATAATTCGTCACACGGCTCGATTCATTCGCTAACTGTTATTTTCGTGCGGAACAATTTTATAAATAAGACGTGATCGTGTAATTTGTTATAAAATGAGCACATCACTGCTAAGTGGATCCATTAGAAGACCAAAAATAGAGAAAACTCGTTGACTTTTAACGTTGTGGAATGTGATTTAACATGTGCCTGCTTTTTTGTTTTGTTCTTATATAATCGTTTCATAACCATCAACCTATTAGTGTCCCCACTACTGTGGCCTTCCCAATAGATAAAATAGAATAGAATAGGACATATCCACCACGCAAGTCCAGTGCGTAAATATTAATGACCACAGGTGCAGATAAACGTGCCTTCCGAACAACGGAGAAAACCGAGATAATTAATTTATGGTCATCCATCCTATGGCAAACCCTTGCGAAATTTGCTTAACTTCCAAAAACGCAGTAATCACTGCGCTATGGATATCATAGAGATGATCTCTAACGATAATTATAGAATATAGATCTTTAAATAAGCCATAAATAAGACAGGTATCGGAATTACTTTGTTCATTGAAATGCTTATCCCACGCGCGTGTAATTTCAAGCGATATATTTAACCAAATCACAATTCATACATATTTATGAAGTGTATACTTAGTAAATTAAAATATAAAACTTTATGAATCAAATTATCATATATTAAATACGGTTTGTGAAGCGATTAAAAGTCAAATGAGCCGGAGTGGCCGAATTTGTAATAATAAATGTTAAAACATTAATAATAATGAATAAAAGACGCTCTTCGCTGTTAAACAATTTATCATCATGTCTATTAATTTGATGTGATGAGATACATAATTTCTACATGGATGGAATCATATAACACCTTGCGAATGGCTCACCAATCGCTCGGTGTTTTGTGTTAACACTTATGTTGACACTAAAAACGAGAGCAGTCATTCGACTGCAATTTGAATTTAAAAGTAGTATAAAATTGTATGAGAATATTACATTATGGCATGTATCATACTAATGCCATTTTCAATTAGTTTTAGGCAAATTCATGCTACTAAATGAATACTTGTGTGCATTTGCATTGCGGTGCATTTGACCGTACGTCGTCTTTGTATGTAGGCAAATTTTGCCGTCTTCCTGGTGTTGAAAATTGCTATAAATTTTCGGTTCAGTGACGTAGTCCGCGGCCCACGATCGTGGTTGCAACTCTCCCAATCACGGGATGAGTGACAAAAAAAATATCTCGAGCTACTCCGTGCTTCGGCTATTCTGTGCTTAAGAAGGCACGTTAAGTCTTTGGTCCCAGCTGCATTTGCAGTATATCCATAAGAAAGGCCTGCAGTGGGGACGTAAATGGCTTATGATGATGATGATCCGAGGACAGGCCGTTACGAAAGTTGCTTAATCTCCACAATCGCAGCTCGAACACATTTGTCGGCCGGTACATACATTGCATACATAATGCACCAATCCCATTGGGACAGGGATGTAAGCGATAACAGAATTGACACCGCGTCATCAATCACTCGCCGAGTGGGCAGATAGGCTATCCCGTTGCAGTTGTGGTTATCGGCTACAAATTGCTGTCACACTGATGATTAACAATACAACCAACCACCTCTATGTATAATAATCGATTATGCGATGCAAATATTTTTAATGAAACTACTAGTGTCACGCAACTAATTTCGGCATATGTGAAACTAGTTTCGGAATCAACAGTATCTCTGACACTCTATAGTCGAGAGAAGTAATTACTTGAGACTAATAACATAGTATAAAACAAAGTAGCTTTCTCTGTCGCTATATCCCTAAGTATACTTTAATCTTTAAAACTACGCAACGGATTTTGATGACATTTTTTTTCATAGATAAGGTGATTTAAAAGGTAGGTTTTTATGTATAATATAAGTCCACGCGGGCGAAGCTGCTGGCGGAAAGCTAGTCTACCTATATGATGTGGAATATTTAATTTAGTATGTCATAATTAAAGCAAGTGTTATTAGAATACTTTTATTATTATCTATATTTGCTAAAGCTAAACGAGTGTCAGATATACCTACTGTTGATTACACGCCATCACGAAACTAATTTCACATGAACTGAAATTAGTTTCGTAATTTGAATTTGATAACTTTGATAACATAAATGTGTTTAATTTGTAGTAATATGTTCTATTTATAGTGGAAATCGGTAAATCATTTAAATAATTAGTAATCATGTAGTCAAGTCAATTAATACCCGACGCGCGGCGTAACAATAGTTCAAAGTTATTTCAAAACAAAAGAGGTATTATTGTATTCTATAAATTGTTAGCTGAAATCGTATTATTTGTGTTCAATCATCTTTGCTTTAGTTAATAAAATTTAAACCGGCTTTAAATAAATTACGAAGTAATAAAACTAATTACATCAAGACATTTAATTTTTTTTTATCAGCATGTCCGCATCTTGCAGTTTTTAAAAAGCTTTCATTTGTTGCGTATCCATTGCCAGCTAATTCTGCAATAATATGGGAGTCTATCTAATATATATTCATTAGTTCTCAAAATACTTGCACCTACAGGATAAGTTTCCAAAACGTGTTTTTAATACTACATTAAGTTTTCTCACTTGCTCCCATTAGTTTTATATTAGTTATTTTAGTCTTAATGTAACAATCACCATGGCTCAAAAAATAATTCGTAGTCGAATTGACCAGTTTTACTTCAAGTATCTGTATGATGCAACAATTGCTCCCACATGTTTACTTTACAAAAAGACTTAATAAATTGATAATATTCGTAGTAAGCATATCGATTTTAACTTCCGATATCTCTTGCGTTCCATTGTATGCATTGTTCGTTTGTGTGAAGGCAACGCTCGTCCGGTGTTCGTGTAGTTCTCAGAATGCCAGCTGACGTTTCAGAGCTCCCAGGCTAGTCCCATATTGATTACAATGTCAATTGTTGTTTTAGCCGTTAAATGATCTCCTCGTGGCTTTTCGTTTACCTGTGTTAATTTATTATTTTCTATTACGTTAAGGTTGAATAAACACTTTAAATATTTAATCAAGTGACTTCAAACAAGTTTTCATTCGACACTACCATACTTTTTTTAAGACAAATAACACTTTTTTTCTTTCAAAAAGTAGGTTCTAATTCTATTTGTGTTATTATTTATTTTAAAGACATGATAAGTTATTAAATGAGGTTACAAACCTATTTTTAAGTTTGCCTTCTTAGTTTTTCTTTCATATTTTAACTAATATTACTTATTATATTAGAATGATTCTTTATTGAATTTAAAATTAATGGTATTGGTATTTTTTCGTACGACTCAGCGAGTCTTTATAAGTCGAACAACAAAGAACGGACTGTGGAAGTCTGACAAAGGAATATGAGAAAAATCTGCGCCTCTACAATCCGGATCACTTCGGTTCTCAGTTTATATTGAAAATATTTCTATCCCTCAGATATCAGAATACTTAAATAAAACATAGATAAAGTTAAATACATACTTTGCATTAAAGTTAAATACATTCCATTTTCCGTCCTCAGCAGATCATCCCAGCCGCCACCCCCCAACAGCGCCGAGCATCTCTTTCTTGAGATCTCTTTATGTCATACCAAGGTTCTCTTATGTGTATTCTATAGCCCCTCTCTACGAGTTGATTACTTCGATTCATTTGAACATCTCCTTGAAAATTTTAGTCCTTCTTATACCCATACTATAATAATGGGTGATTTCAATACCTGTTTATGTAAAAATGACTTCCGCTCCAAAAAGTTACTTTCCTTAGCTAACTCGTTAAATTTACACATTCTTCCGTCTAAGGAAACTCACCATTTCCCCAACTGTACTCCATCTCTACTTGACCTTATATTAGTCTCTTCTCCTTCTTTCGCTATTAAGCACGGTCAATATTCTGCTGATGCTTTTTCGTACCACGATTTAGTTTATTTATCATACAAAATCCGTTCTCCTAAAATGAGGCCGACGGTTCAACTTCAGCGTGGTTTTACAGGCATTGATGAGGATCTTCTGCGTGAGGATGCCGCTAAGATAGATTGGAGTGCAATTTCCGCCACAAGCTCAGTGGATGAACAAGTCGAACTATTTAATAAGTACCTGACAGATCTGTACGATATACATGCTCCAGTACGGCCTATTAAAATCAAATGCTTGCCGGCTCCTTGATTAACGGATGAGATTAAGGGATTGATGCGAAGGAGGAATAGGGCCAAGGCGAAATTCAGGGCTGACTCTTCAAATGAAAATGGGCTTAAATACAATCGCGCTAGAAATCGGTGCAATACGGTGATAAGGGACGCACAAAGACGCTATATTCATGAATCCGTGAATAATCAAGATTCTGGGAAAGTGTGGAAATTCCTAAAATCTCTTGGAGTTGGAAAATCTCATAATAAAATTTCCGATACCAATCTTGACATTAACAAACTTAATAGCTATTTTTCTACTTCTGCTCCTATTGACGGCAATCGTAAGGCTGAAACATTACATCGTCTTTCAAGTCTACCAACTCTTGATTCTCCATTTTTCCTTCGCCAATTTGCAGACTGTGATGTCGAGAGAACTATCCTGTCGATCAATTCCAGTGCAGTGGGTAGTGATTCCATTAGTCGCAAAATGATCCTACCCCTAATTCATATCCTGTCCCCGATAATAACTAAGATTCTGAATACTTCAATCTCATCTGGAGTTTTTCCTTCATCTTGGAAAGATGCAAACCTAATTCCTCTACCAAAAAAGTCAAACCCATCCTCTTTTTCTGAATACCGTCCCATATCCATTCTCCCATTTCTCTCCAAAGTCCTTGAAAAACTTGTTAACCGTCAGTTACTGGCTTTTCTTAATCCAAACCACCTTCTTAATCCATTTCAATCCGGCTTTCGTACTGGCCATAGCACTACTACTGCATTGGTGAAAATTACTGATGACATTCGACGAGGTATGGAAAATCGTCAGCTTACGTTGTTGACATTGTTAGATTTTAGCAATGCCTTCAATACGGTTGATTTTGACATCCTTCTCGGTGTAATGGCTTCTCTCAACATATCTCCAGCTGCAATTGCCTGGTTTCGAAGTTACCTGCTAGGACGCCGGCAAAGGATCCGCATTGACGAATCCGTCTCTGCGTGGTGCGATATCAAAGCCGGTGTTCCTCAGGGTGGCGTCTTATCTCCTCTTCTCTTCTCTATATTTATTAATTCCATAACTGATTTGCTTTCTTGTTCCTATCACCTATATGCAGATGACCTTCAAATTTATACTCAAGCGCCTTTTTCGCACTTATCAGAGGCAGTCTCAGTAATAAACTCTGACCTGTCTCGCATTAGTAATTGGAGTGATTCATACGGTCTTACTGTTAACCCCTCTAAAACTCAAGTGATTCTAATTGGCAGTTCTCATTTTACTTCTAGGGTTAGTCCTGAGTTACTACCTTCAGTAATTTTTAACGGTATTGTGATTCCCTATTCAAAAACTGTTAGAAACCTTGGCGTCATCTTCGATCAAAATCTTTCCTGGAAGCCGCAAGTGGATGCCGTTAGAAAAAAGGTATTTGCCACGTACTATTCACTTAATAGACTACGCAACTTTTTGCCTACTAGTACTAAAGTCTCTTTAGCTCATTCGTTATTGTTACCGATCATAGACTACGCTGATGTTTGCTACACGGATCTATCAGAGGAACTTCTCAACAAATTAGAGCGTCTGCAGAATATTTGTATCCGATTCATTTTTAACCTTCGTAAATTTGACCATGTGTCGAATTTTCGTTCCAGATTGTCTTGGCTCCCTATTCGCCGGCGCAGGGACTTACACACTTTAAAGTTACTATATTCTATACTTTTCCTACCTTCCTCTCCACACTATCTCAAACAATGTTTCTCTTTTCGTTCTTCTTCGTCACTGAGTTCCTTGCGATCCTCATCCAACCTCACTTTGGACATCCCGCGTCATAGTTCCGATTTCTTCTCCTATTCCTTTTCTGTACATGCTGTGCGTTTATGGAATTCTCTCCCGGAGGATGTTAGGCACACTCGCTCACTTAATTCTTTCGGCGATCGAGTTGAAAGCTATTTCCTTTCTCTATGTTAATACTATTTACTTATACTTTTTTATTTAATATGCAAAGATATATCTTATCATATCCTTCTGACCATTGCACCCAATACCCCATATTTTCCCTTTCCTTTTATTATTCCCTTCCATAGGTTGCCTGGAAGAGATTGCTGTTTAGCAATAAGGCCGCCTTTTGTGTACCTTGTATTGTTTTACTGTGTAATTTCTTTCTGTTTTCCTGTCTGTATGTGTGCAATAAAGATTATATTATTATTATTATTATTATTATTAGTACATTGTTGAGTCCAAAGTCAGGTAGTTTGCAAAGCGATTTATTATAGGTACTTTAATTCTGTAAAAGTTGTTATATATCTTATCTATGTTTTGAATGAGTCAGCGTCAGTCCCATTCATAATTTAATTTCCTGATAGTCTGTTTTACTTAAGTACTCACTTTGCTGGAGGTCTCAGTCATTTTTAATACAAAAGCAGTCTCGCCTCCAGGAAGGCATTACTTTTAAAAGCTTCTTTGACCACGGCCACGGAGCCGATTTAGAATTCTTTTTGAATTGCTTTTGCAGTAATAAATAAGATCGCATGTTTTTATTATAAAAAAGTAATAGATTACTCTTTCCAATTTATCCGTTACGGTATTAACAGAGCTCTAAAACGATTTGTAATTATTCGTCTGTTTAAATAATGTTAAACACAAATAAACTTTACGAGCCCCGACGTTTAAACATAACTTTTTATTATCTCACATGTTTTCTTCGACACACGCACACACGGAGGGAAATTATTGGATCGCCCACATCGACGCTCTACCAGTCACTATTGCCTCATTATTATAATAAATGTAGTAATTCGTCAATTAAATCCTTGTGCGGCAGACGATTATCCGTCATTTTAATAAATAATGTTCAATGAATCCAGAATATCAGCGATACCATTTGTTATCCCTTCATGCATAAATGACTATCTAATATATTTTGAAAGCCATGTCGAGTCGAGTAGATCCTCGGTCGAGTAATCGTGTTCCTTTCTTAGTTCCCCCCTTCCTTCGATAGCTCCAAGTTGCCACGTTGCATGGTAAGGGATCTTTTCTCTCTTTCTAATTGTGAATTACGCTATATATACTACCACTGAATAATAATTCAACGTTTGTTCGTTTATTTATAATTAATATTCGCGACGACAGCATTTTGGGAAAGTGAACAAGCGATAAGGTTTCATTCTGTCAGGAGAATGTATGACGTGAACAACTATATTAATATTATTAAACATCTACAAGATTCTGTGAATTGTTCAGTTCATTTAATTTAATGCCGTACATTTTACTGAACTATATCAAGTCTAATGTTTTACCATCAATGCAGTATTAGATTTCTGATTGAGTTAGTCTAAATAGACTGCCGAAAAAGATGACGTGCAAATTAAATTCATTCAAATGTGTTGTAACTTGTAAACATGCGGTATCGTGTATTTGCGTACAATTTTACACTTTACTCTTCCACTTAGTGAAGCGTGAAATGATTTCTGGCTCGTATAGAAAAACATTTCACGATTCAGAATTCAGCCCGCGGCGAGCGACTCGAACATCGCACTCACCGGCATCCCGGCATCGGTCGCTCGAGTCGAGTGTTTGAGTGAGCGACTCAGTATTCGTGCGGCGTGCACTTATAACGCGCGTACGTTTGTAAAACGCGTCCGTACTGACTGTTCAGTATATGCTGTAACTATAAAATTCATGTGTCGTTGTGCTGTGTATGCTGATTGCTTCCTTTGTTTCTCCGTAGGTGTCGGACGGAGTGCTGTACCGAGGATTGCCACCGGGATGCCAGTGTGTCTAGTGATGGTGCATTGAGGTCGTGCTTGTACCTACCGAGTAGTGTTTGTGTTAACTATAGTGCTATAAAGTGCTGAATGGATTGTGTCCCTTTTGGATTGCTTACGATCTACAATACATCTAGTTGGGAACGGTAAGATTGATTTATATTATTATTATTTCGTAATACCGTGTTAACAAATAGTATGGAGTAAAAAGTTAATTGCATATTTTATCTATATCTGTCTAACCTTCGTAATAGTTATCTGAAGTATGTAGAACAATGTTTAACAAACTATGTAGTCAGTACCAGCATCATTGATGATAAAAACACAAGTTTACAGTTGTCATTTCGTTAAGATGACCATCTCGTGTTGCATTATACCTATTTAATGGTTACCATTTCCATTTGCTTCATGTATTCTATGTAAGTACATACTTCATTTTAATGATACCTTAGTTAACAATAGCTCATAACTTTAACGTTAGCGGAAATACGTTTGGAATTCTTACTCATACATTTTCATGTAATTTTAGCTCTTATATACTAGTGTTCGTTTATGCTTCCTTCTTCACACAATGATATTAAATACGCTTGGCTGGTTTTAATGATGTGCAGTAAAATAGCAAATATTAGAAATAAGCAGTGGATTTATCACAACGATAAATTGAAGACAATAAAAATGTTTATCGAGTTCTTGTTCGCTCAGTTTCATATTTGAATAAATTTCATTAAAAAATTGAAGCATAAATATTGTGGAATTAACTGAATAATAGTCGTGTCTTAATAGCACACTATAAGCAACAATGTTGCATTAACCAAACAATTGTTTTAATTTAGTTTAGAGAGTCATACAAACCTATTCACATAAAAAACCGGCCATCTGCGAGTCGGACTCTCGAACGAAAGGTTCCGTACAATTATTCTTTAAAAAAAGAAAAAAAAAAGTTTGTTGTTTTCTATGGAATTTTCGAGATAAATAGGTACAATTGGTCGACTATTACTCGTAAACTTGTAAAGCCAATATAAGTGTGATGATAGTTTTCCTTTTAACTTCGTTATATGTATAGGTACTACTGAAGAAAAAATTATTTACTATTTAATTCTAGCTATGCTGTATAATTTACGAGCCTATATATATTATACCTATTTAAGTAGATTAAGCACTTTTTATTTAATAAGTTTATAATTCCTCTTTTCTATTTAAAAGGAATTCCACCTTATTCCTCGATCAAAATTGATTGATAAGCATGAAGTTTCTTTATCGATATAAATGGTAACAAAGTTACTGATGGCAACGGTGTCCAGTTTCTCAAGTAGGTATAATGGATTATTAGCGGTGTAATAAAAACAACTATTTACTGATAAGAAACAGGTTACACAACAAATGATAAGTTAATTAGCCTGTCTCATTTTATGTTAAAGTTAATAGTGTATCTAAACTAATTGCTCGTGGAAAAGTCTTTAATGCATTCTGAATAAAGTTCAAGTTTACTTAATATTCTACTCTATGGAACGTACTTCTCGCTTTGCTGGGCTTCTCAAAACGAAAACTGTTATTTTTATCTGAAGTATAGTTCCGATTAGGGTTACCTAGATAACCTACGTCTATTAATGAAATATTAACTAGAAATTCAACACTTTCGGTCAGTTGCACAAACGCTCATTAAGTTTTAATGACGCTTTCAAGCTCTAATGAATGTCAAATTTGTATGGATAATGTCACTTTAAATTAATTAAAATTTTGTGCAACTAGCTGTTTATGCCATAAAAAATTATATGCAGTTAATTTTTAGGTAACATATATTATAAAGAGGACAGGTTTGATTGTTTATTTGCATTTATTAGACATAAGCTATAATTTACCCGAGCAAAGTCGCTGTAAAACAACCATTATTTAGTTTTTTTTGTCACTTCGTAATTGTAGTTTGCAATTGTTTTTTTTTTCATTATCAATCTTTGCCTGTTAGGTACAGTTTACACAAAGAGTTTATTGAATTTTATTAGGACATAAAAGTTACCAATTATTCTTCAGCTCTACCTCTATAAACTCATTCGCTTAATTAACTACGAATTACTTATATTTTCCTCGTTAGACACAATTAATTGAAGAAAAAAGACATTATACCTACCTACATAGGTATAAACTAAAAAACTTTAAGTGTATTTCTGTGAAGTATTATTTTTTATTACATCGTCATTAGAAAAAAAAGAGGGTTGAAAGATCCGTTATTGTTACCGTCCCCTTTTTTTATCCCAAACTAGTTAATAATATTGTGTCAGAAACGGCTGCCTACTATACATGAAATTGATGTTGGAAGGTTCTAATGATTACAGACTATAATTAAAAAGAAAATGTTTTTATTACACTTTACCGGGAAATTGTTATAAAAATTATAATAATTACTTTCCGTCAGCGGTATCGTTCTCATGGTTCTGTATTAGATACATAAATCTAGTTCTTGAATCACAATTATCAATGAAAACTGCATTAAAATCCGTTGTGTAGTTAAAAATATCTTAGCATACAGACAGCGGGAAGCGACTTTGTTTTATACTATGTATAAATAAACATATCGTTGATGTCAGTGCTGTCGTACTCTCGAACGCAATCGTGATCGATCGACATTAATTAATTAGACTATCAGCTAGATGCACAAACGTCCAAATTTGACATTCATTAGAGCTTAAAGGCGTCATTAACTTTAATAAACGTTTTGTACAACTGACAGCTAGTTGCACAAACGTCCATTAAAATTATCATTCGTTTAAAACGACATTACCGATACAAATTTGACATACATTAAAGCTTAAAGGCGTCATTAGACCTTAATGGACGTTTGTGCAACGAACCGTGAGCGTTTTACTTACAGTGTGGAAATACGAGTTTCCATATAGAATTTTACATGAATATTTAAATATGATTTCCATTAAATAATGTTATACTAACAAAACTTAATTTTACACTCCGTTGATTGCTATACCAATGACAATTTTGGATGGATATCATTTAAATATTATTGGAGTTTTCATAATTGCGGCCGGACCTTGAAAATCACAGAAGTTTTTAGGATTTTTAGGGTTTCCTGATGTAGATGGTATATATGTTTTAGTTCTTATACGTGATTGGTAGAAGTACGGCAATGGTATGAAGCATAAAAAAATGATGTGAAATACAAAAAATCGTTAATTTTAGATTTGAAAGGTGTAAATAATAAGTACGATGTATCATTTTTAAATTTTAACAAAATATGTCCTATTTGTGATGACTAGCTAATTACACGTGGCCCGGTTTTGTACTAATAAATTCTAAGAAGCCTCATTTAAAAACTCGGAAGCGGAGCCAAATATTTGATCACAAGTAGTGATGTATCATCAAAGACACTTTAAGCGTCAATGTTCGCAAATATCACTAAATATAATTTGCAAAAAAATGTTTCCACTTGTGAATTTAATTTAATTTGTTACTTAGAAACATATATTTTTCAATCAATATTGTGTTTTCTTGAGTTCACGTGTTTTTCCAATCATATTTATTATACCCTTAGACCTTTGATTATGAAGATTGATCTAGTTTTTTCATTTTCAATAATTACAGCTTCTTTGTGCAAAATCAATAAAGAATTTATAGTTTTTGGTTTTGCCTTTTTTAAAACCTGTTTTTATCATTGATTTAGTAGTAATCCATAAAGAACCACAAAGAATTAATCGGTATACGTTTAATTAATTTTCTTTTGTATTAGCTGTTAATTTGCATCATTGTCAATAGATGTTAGACGAAGTTACGGGAAATACTCGTAATCATATTGACTTTAATTTGTATCCATGCGAAGCCGCAGCGAGTCGTTAATTCTCTTTTGTTTTATGACTTCAGTTGGATTATAAGGTAACTCTAATTAGTTTTATTATATCTCTTCTTAATAAAATTAGATAGATTTTAGTATCTGTGCAATATATTTTGGTTGTGACGGAGAGATATTTAAATTCCCTTCCTTATTAGTAAAAAAATCACTGAAAAGTTCAACAACAAAACATTATACTTAACCGCCCTAGGAATAGTGATTTTTGACCATATAAAAAGGATCGATATCTATCTGAATCGCTTTAGTTTATAACAACCTTAACACTACCAGGCGCTCATAAATTACAAGGAGTTGCTATAAAACTTACCTATTTCTTTTTTACGTTTAGGGCGTCTGACTCGAGATAATCCCAGACGATATTACCCGCCTCGGGCTCACCTCGCGCTTAACTTGTTATTAGTATCTTACATGATGACGAGACCGAATATTCCATCGAATCAATTTACCTTCACCTTCTTTATAAAGAAAATGTTGCTTTGCGTTTTATTTGATTTAAGAATAGAACTCCTCTTCACTTGTTGTACAAACGGACGCGAGTGCGAAAGAGATAAATTATAATAGGTACTTTATATTGAAACGTACAAAGCTGGAATGTTTTATGAGCCTTTATGTCGACAGACAGTAATCTGCCTTGTGTTCTTTATTACGTAGACTGCCATTCATATCAAGATTTCAACGCTAACAATCTTGAAATTTGCTAAACATTTGAAGTGTACTATCTTATAAAAGCTAATAAAGATTAATCTCTAAGTACATAGGCAATGTAAAAGTAATTACATTACGATAATAATGCTTTCATAATAATTTACCTTGAGTATATTCTCGAGTAATTTCATTAAATTTTTCTTAGAAATTGAGACTCGATTATAAAACTAATTTCAAAGCTATATTGTTGTAATATTAAGTGTACTTATAGTAATTTACAAATTGTATAATCAAATTTCACAATCGTTGTTGGCATTCAAATTATAATCTGATTAATTTAGACGATTGTAATCTAATCTAAAGAACTATTTGTTTTCCCAATTAAATAATTCTTTTGTAACAACTGTAATTAATTATTGATAAGATATTTGATTATAAAATATAGATATACATACAATCATATAAATTTTGCTAATGAGTAATAAAATTCTGTTTGTAATTTAATTTTACCAAGTGATTATCCTATCATATTTTTTAGATATTGATATATTAAACTAAAAATTTAACTAAATTGACGCTCGAGTCCATATTTAGTACTACAATCAAATACAAATAGATCGTTTGATAGTGAAACAATAATGCCAAGGGTACACGAAGCTACCTTTTCAAGACAGGACAACCAGCTACTGCCAGTAAAGCTAGCAAGTAGTGTGCTTGATTTTTCTTTCAAAAATAAGTAATACTAACAATAACATAGAGGCACTAGCGTGCTGTCCTAGCTTAAAAGTTATGCCATGTAACCCTGGCAAAATAAAATAGAATTTCATTGGTCCATTACATCACAAATCACAATAGCCCACACAAGAATTCTGGTAGTAAACTGTATACACAAAAACGATAATGTAAACACGATTCCTTTCATCTTTGTAAAAAAAAACAAAACCAAAAATAACACATTTATTAATTAAGAGGGCGCATATACCAACAGCTATTGACTTACAACAAATCTGTTGAATTTCAATTAGACAATTGGCCCCCTGTATATAATATGATACAGCTAAATCATAACGTTTATGAGTGCTCGATGCACTTACATTGTTTAATAATATCATTGCCGTACAATATGTTTAACACGATAACCCACCACACAGCTATTACCCCTGACTATTATTGCTACGTATAAAGTGCCGCAATTTACCGGCAAAACAACAATTTCGTTGTAGCGGTATAGTTACGTCATTACGGCGAACGTGAGATAATCTGAGCGGATATTATCTTAGCTCGTATCTTGTGACAGATTCACTTGTAGATGGATTTCGTTGTAGTGTCAAGGCGTTAGCACTGTACCAATCAGTTGTGTGGCCTACATGTGTCAACATACGAAGCTGTTCATATTTTTAAACGGTTTTATTTAGCATGACTTGGTAGGTCTAACCACTTCCTCTTAATCGATATATCGTACGTTGACAACGATAGTGACACAATGCAAAAATGCAATTTTGAGTAATAAGTGTTTAAAGTTCCAGAAATTGTAATCAGTCCCTCTAAACAACGTATCGTCACTACGCCCAGTTTCTATGCAAGCTACGTTCACAGGGATCTTTGCATTTTAAAGTTTATACTTAACAAAGAAAAATCTTGTCAAAAGTAAAATATACGTCGTTTTTGGTTAGTGACATTGTCATTCTCAACGTGCGATATCTGTTTGATAAATTCGCCTTTTTATAACAATATATATAGTATGCAATATAAACGACGTATTTTTTACTTTTGACAAGATTTTTCTTTGAACTTAGCTTGCATAGAAACTGGGCGTATTGACGATACGTTGATTAGAGGGACTGATTACAATTTCTGGCAGTTTAAACGCTCATTACTCAATCGCATTTTTTGCATTGTGTCATTATCGTTCTCAAAATAACGATGAATGCTTAATATTATTGTAAATCTAAAACGGATTACTTATTCTTTTCAAAGCCCGTCAACATGAATATCAAATGATAGGGCTCTACTAAAAAAGAACACTATGAAATTACAAAACTAAAGATGGCGGGCGTCCAAAACAAACTGACGAAACATGAAGTATAGAAGTTTTTCATTGCGTCTATTACAGTAAAAAAATGTGTTGCTAAGTTTATTATCTTTTCAATGTTAATAAAAGCTCTCGGGATATTTCTGTCATATTTATCGTAGAAATAAAATTGTAAATATCTTTGTCTGCCTACCTGCGTTTTCCTGTTTGGAAAAGATAGCCCGCTTATTGAGTACATTAATAAGCTAATGAATATTTAAATGAAGGTGTAACACATTTTTTTATATAATTAGTGATATAAGTTGAGACGGAGTTACCAAGTACGTTTTTACATTCCTCTGTGAGCTATATTGTATAAAAGAAAACCCTTCAACCACTTTACATCACAACAGTAGGAATTATGTTATAACTAGATTAGATTTTGGTTTAGTCCTGTCAAACTACGTTTTCAATTTTAAAAATAACTAAGATTACAGCAGTAGTCTTATTTTTATATAATATACAGAAGTATAATTATATTTCTTAAACCACAATCGGTATTAGTAGAGGTGCGCCGAATATTTGTTTGGTCTTCGGCGTATTCGAAAGATAAGGTATAGTACTATAAGACAAGACTTAATGTAAGATTTATCTCATATTATAAGTCAAAGAAATCCTATGAAGATGTGTTAAATAAAGCAATTAAGCTTCAAATCAACATATGTTTTTAAACCTATGTACGCGGCAAATCAGTGAAATGGCAAAACGAATAATTCGGCCGATTATCCGGATCGGTAAAAGTCAAATCGAACAATATTCAGTATTCGGTTATTCAGTGAAACGACTATTTGACGCATCTCTAGAAATAAGAAATGGGCACTTTAAGTTAATTACAACAGAATCGGCACAAATATATTAATTTAAATTTAGTGAACGTTTTGTTAATTTTAAAATGAAACCGATAAATATATTTGCGGACACATTATCGTACTTCTCTTGCTGCCATTTGGACATGGTTGTTGTATTAAGTCAGTGTTTTTGTTTCATGTAATGCCGTGACAAATTATCGACATTTTAAACGCGTTTCGTTATTTGCTACGCAAAAACAGTATTTGGAGGGATCTGTCTCAGGCACTGACGGAAACTATTGTCAGTTATTGTATAAAAAGTGTATTTCTTATACATTATTAGTTTTTAATTACATTTATTGTTTCCAATATAATCCAATACGATGCAGATCAAACATATTTCAAACGGTGGATTGGTAAGCCAATAACGTCGCCGCTTTGAAAAAATGCAGTTAGTTATACAGCAAAAGTTAAATTTTACAAAATTTCAGAAATAGCAAAAATTTATATATATATATCTTGTGAATTATATTGGAAATGATAATAAACCCATTAATCAGCTGAAATAAAAAGTAACATCACCAAAGTGTTCGAAAACTGTTCAATAAACATGGCGTGCGTGATTTAACATTTTCTTAAGTCATGCACACCAAAAATCTATCGAATAACAAATAAAACATAATAACGATTATCGATTACGGAAATTGATTTCCATAAGGTTTGAAATTGACAGTATTGAGAATTGAAGCAATCGTAGCTACAAAACGCATACATATGTCACGTCATTCTCGGTATTTTAAATTAACACATTTCAAATTAAACACAAACATGCTTAATAAGAATGTTACAAGTTTCTGGGGGCTCCCTACGTCACAGTTGACGTCATGTCCCATTTTAACTCGTACACAGTATTTTAATGATAACCAAAAAATAAATGACGTTTTTATTCGCCATATTTTTAATATTTTTCAACAATATACCTGGTAGACAAACAAACATCAACCGTCGTCGTCATTATAGTTTTTGCTTAAGCATTCATGCGATAATAGATATAATTTCTTTACAACATATTGTTGAATGTCATATTAAATTGATAACTTTGTAGGACGCGGCGCCATGAAAAAGTAATATGTATTCTACGCAAGAAATTCTAACGTCACGACGCATTACAAATTCTTGCGAAGAAAACTTATTATCTCTGTCTGTGTATTGATAATAAAAGAAGAGCATTTCTTAAGCACGAAACTCATTTAAATGCTTTTCTTTTGTAACTTAGATGTTTTTCGAAGTTTCACGCAGAAAACAGACCCTTATTATTAAAACAATTTATTTAAAAAACATTGGCCATTAGATATGATCTAAATGATGGAGTTCATAATAGACTGGCAATGACGCACTCTTTTAACAAAATATAATTTCGTTCCGCCCACCCACGTCAACCTTACCAAAGCTAGTCCACTTTTTTGGTCCATTTGTCAAATCAGTGTGCAATCAAATCAATGGCCAATAAAACTTGTCTTTGAAAACTCAATATATATTTTCGCGGTACAAGCAATTTTTCTCGGGTAAAGTGCACCTCCGCTCCGGGTTCGATGCTCGGGCAGAACGCCAAGTAGCGCGGCCAGTCTTGTAAATCACTGAGGCAAACACTTCTGTGTCGAGTTTGATCTTATGTTTACGGTAATAAAGTTGAGATTACCACGGATAAAGTTTAGCTTTCACGCTTGGAGTACCAGGCTCGAATCGTGCCGAGGAGCTTCCAATCAGGCAGCCTATTGACAAACATACGGCCTGGGTATAATGGAATACGTAGCGATTTATCTGCGCCTTTTCGTTCCTTTTCGTGTGGATGCAGTCAGTCAGCTGGAATGGGTTCGGTATTACGGATTTATTTTCTCCATTTTGAAACCAAATCTCTGTCTAATTGAAATTTACTTTTCTAGGACATTTTAGTAGCTAAATTATTAAATTGTCTATTGTAATTTAACATGATTCTCGTAAAAAATATAGAATTTACCATTACAAAAATAACAGTAGGTAATTTATGATATCTATTTCTATTCTTATTACATACCGATCGAGTGGCTCACGCTATTATATTCCGTCAGTTTCGAAGTGTTAAGTTGGTTCTGAGATTCTGATTTCAATCCCCGGTTCTCCGCTTAATGTAAAAATGGTAGCTTCTTTGTTTCAGATTTCCATAATATCATTTCTTTAGGATATTTTACTTTTGCAATCTGAGCAATATATGTGAGTTATCTAACATTTATTTGTTACTTTTAAAAAACTAATAGTAATAAATCAAGAGCAATCTTATTCTATAGTGTTGATCATTAATAAAGACATACGGTCTTTCATTACCTCTAGTTTAACAATTTAATTAGTAACACAATAAATTGATTTACGATTTGTATATCATTGTTTCTATCTGAAACTATGTAGATATGTAATAAGTGTACTTATCCATGTTGTTTAGTCCAGCCGTTTACAATGAATTGATCGATAGCTTGTCAATTGTTCTTTTTGCGTTTATTGCAACGTATTTAATAATTAGGTATATTCACTTTTCTTTCTGCTAACAAAAATTAGAAGAAAACAAATTAAGGTACAAGGTCACGAGCAATATGATTCACAAAACCACGCACTGTTGTGGTCTACTTTTTAATTATTAGTCCCTAGATATTTTCCTGGTTGATACAAGTTGTTTTATTTCTTTATACTTATTTGATGTCGTCTATATTGCAACTTTGTTCTTCAACCTGTCCTGTGCTATTAAATTTGAATTGACTTGTGGCTGATGGAATATATCTCCTATCCTGTTTTAGATATATAATCATTTACGCTTGGGTAGATTATTCATCTCTATTTGGGTTTTCCTTTATGTATGTCAACAAAATTTCTGCCTACCCAGTTTGAGAAAAATATTGCTTGCACAAGTTGACCACAGCATGCCTCGCCCCTTTTTTCTTAACCAATTGGCAAATTAATCCCTTATTATTTTTCAATGTAACCAGATGGACCGTCTGTTTTTGCTAATGTTTATTGTCTACATTTTTATGACTTACGAGGTTTGTTCGTTACACTGTTAGTCTGTTATTTTAGTTGCAACTTTGGCATCTTAACACCCAGTACACTTTATTATCGAAAATGAATATCTCCACGTTTTTTATCACTGTAATTCTTCTCATAACATGTCAAAACCAAGATGCTTTTCTTTTCTAATAGGAATAGAACGAAAGTAAAATTTAGTTAACGAACATCTGTAAGCCTATGGAACTATTAATGGCAAACATTTATGATTTCCTGCTAAAGAAACTATTATAAATACCGTGACGGTACCAGGTTCGCATATAGGCGTGCGCGTCATAAAAAAGTTACGAGGAGTTATCAAAAGGACGCCATAAAGGCAGGCAGCCAGCATCCAAGTCATAAAATACCCTCTGCGATGCCTGTAAGCAATCACGTTACTTCCTAGCTTTTGCTATTTTCCTGGTACACTCGTCTAACATATTTATTGGCTTTGTTAAGTTTAATTAAGAGTATTAACAAGAAAATTATCCGGAGTACCTAGTGTAGGGCGTATGTAGTGTTGGAGAAAGATTAAAAATATTAACTGGACGGAACTACAATCGATTGAATAAGTGCTGGGTATCATTAACCAAAAGAGACGGCTGTTAGGGCAACAGCGTGACTACATTGGCTTCGAATTGGTTGACATAGGATTACACTCAATGCTCATATGTATTGTTAGATCATATTTGTAATATGTTAATATATCGGGTTGAACCCTATACATTTGAACGTTGAATGGATTTTGATTAAATACAATATCAATTGAATCGAAGTCAAATTCGTCACGCGGTAGACCTGCTGAAAACCATAGAAAACAGAAAAGGAAGAATCTATGCACACTTCATACGACCAATCTTTTAAACCAGGCAAAATAAAATAAGCTAACGATAAGTAAAACTGATTGTGTAAAACGATAATTGCGCTAAGCAAAATATCTTTTTTTTCTATTAAGTTGATTTATTTATGTTTTACTTCGTTTGCAAAAATTGGATCTTTCTTAGTAAGACACTATGAATGCAGGGTTAATTTATAAATATGTTACTGCTGTTATAATTATAGATATCTAATCTTTTCCACAAATATCAAAGCGATAACGTGTACAAATCCCCGTTTCGTTATTACAGTATCAATATCATCCATCCTGATTAAATGGACTTATTAATTGAAATAATGAGCCAATAATGTATGTAAAATTGAACTTGTATATAATACATAATTAATGATTTTAATTTTTTTCTAAACAGTTTACCCCAGTATGGAATTCTCTTTTAAGAAACCTCGCGGATAATTAAGTTTTAAGCTTATAAAAATTGGGTATCTATAACACACCCAAGTTAAAGTGACTCTTTTAAAATCGGTTTCTATAATAATAAGCTCGAAACTCATATGACACAAGTTTTTCATTAGTAGAAATGATTAAATTATTTGTTTATCACCACATATAAAAAATGCCCCTGTTGTTGGGGCATGTTTATGAAATGAGTATTTTAAGTTAAGCGCGTCTCAAACTGTACTTATACTTTAATTAACAGGTTTTCGTTTCTGATTCTAGTTTTTTTAATTATCAGTTGATAGCAGTTTGATAAAAAAGGACTTTTTGCCTTGTGATAAATAAAAAACTTAAGTCATAAAGAATAATCGAGAGATTTTGTACTTTTCTCAATTCAGAAACCGGCCGTTAGTGTTATAAATTATTTTCGTCCTGATCTTTACGACGAAAAACTATTTCGCGTTAACTTTTTATAACTATTAATTCGCGTTTATAATATTATTATAAACGCGAAAGTTACTGTCTTTAATAAAATTACTTATGTCTTTACCCAACGTCATCCTTTCTTTCTGTATCAAATTTGGGTGCAGTGGTTATTCCTAAACGTAACAGAGCCATGTGTAGGGCCAGGGTTCGTAATTACCAATATATATATATTTATAATTATACGTTGTATCCATTTGATTATTTTTATTTATTTTAATGCTTATTTATTGTTAATAAAATGATATTCAATAATATTAGCTTTTATTTTATCTAATATTAAAAAAATGGAATTAAAAATATTAATTAAATAAATAGGAGGCTTTTAATATATTTTCGGTCAATTATTTTCGACGATCAACGATTGTGATCCTATTTAATAATAAGTCTTGAAGATCAAGAAGAGTTTGTGTGTTTTATAATTATCAATGTGATATTAATCAAGATATTATCACTCCGAACCCTGTTCTTTGCCGTGATAGTTTTTATGGGGGGTCACTACAGAAAATTTGTCAGAAAACAACAAGTGACAATAATGTAGTCATGTCATTACAAAATTATTATTTCAGTTTGTAATATCACTTTCACTACATAGTATAAAACAAAGTCGCTTTCTCTGTCCCTATATTCCTATGAATGCTTAAATACGAGTATTTAAAACTACGCAACGGATTTTGATGCGGTTTTTTTTCATAGATAGGGTGATTCAAAAGGCAGGTTTTTATGTATAATACAAGACCACGCGGGAGAAGCCGCTGGCGGAAAGGTAGTCTACCTATATGATGTGGAATCATTTATGGAAATACTCGTCTATTTCATTTCCTTTCATGTCGTGTTTTCACTGTACACCACTGTACCAGTGTGAACGACTGTACCGTTACTTTCCTCGAACAGTATTACTTTTTTGAAAGATTTCTTATGATCCAATCAGAGTTGAATGTTTATTAAGGATTTACGAATTAATCGAACACGTGGAGGTAGACAATGGTAATATATCACATAAACAAAAATAATACATTCGGTCTTAATTAATATCTATTATATCTAATAATAAAATAGATTAGACGTATTGAAATATTATGGAAGAAAATCAATCATATATAATCACTAGAAACCTTAGATAAGGAATTAGTTGGTACTCCTTAATACGCCATCCATTTATGATTCGACATTACCATGATAAATTAATGTCATAAGTACAATATGTAATCTTGGCACAACTTCGCGATCTTGGTTTTCTAATAGGAATACTAATAAATAAACTAATTCGTATTCAGAAGACTTGACGTCTTAGAGGCTTGGCCCATTTTTTGGTTTCTACATTCTTCTTTCCACTTTCGCGTTTTTCAGTTAAATTATTCATACTTTAGGCGATTTTTCCACATATCCGTACCGAGAGAGCGTTCCTCACTTAAATTTTATATTAACATTATCTTAGAAATACTCTTTTTTATTTTCTCCTAACGAACTTGAACGTATCGAAATTAAATCACCAATTTCTTATATATCTTCAATGTTTAAAAGTTTAAGTATTTTTTGTGTTTTAATTATATACTTAAATACTCTAACAAATTTATTAAAAGACAAGGTTTAGCGTTGGAGCAAATTTACGCGGAGACTGCACTTAGTATTAGTCAAGATTCATATTATTGAACTGAGACATGGTAAAGGTTAACCTAATACGAGGTTCTACGGGAGTAATATTTACTCCAATAAGTAGGTTTATACTCTGTATAATATGAATTTGGACTAATACTGAAATTGAAATTTTAACGTTAATTTACTATGACGCTAAACCTTGTTTATTAATAGCACTGTAAGGTTTTAATGATTATATAAATATTCTATTAAATGATTTTGTCGTCGAAATAGCTAATCAGTTTATTAAATCAAGTAGCAGATTGTGTAGTAGCTTTATGTAATAAAATTACAAGTTATCTAATCTCAAAATGAAATAAGTCGCAAAGGTCGTAGACAGTTTACCTGTCGGATAATATATTAATTAATAAACTTTTACCAAAGACTTGGATAAAAATGAGCTGTTCCTAGCCTAGTATCTGGGGGACGTTCTATAGAATGAATAATACTCGTATGTATTATTCCCTTTACTTTTAAACTTAGTGTAATTTATTATTATAATTGATATTTTCATTTATCATTAAGAATATTGAAAAATATTCATAACTTTATGAATGAAACTTGATCAAATATAATAATTAGAAGAAATTTTCATCTTTATCGAAAGTTTATATATTTGTAAAAATATTTCTTCCGGCTGTTGAGACAGATTGTCTGAACATTGATGAAAATACGCTCTTCAGCGAAAAAGTAACAAGTGCTTGGAAAATTGGTCAGTCCTGTTGGGTCCTGGGTAGTTTAGTGGTTAGAACAGTCGCCCGGATTGCAAAAGGTCATGGGTTTGAGTCCCATCTCAGAGTGCCTGGGACAAAGTGGTAAAAATTTTTCATTCAGAAAATTCTTAGTGTAAAATATATAATTTAATATTTTATATGATTAAAAACTTTGAGTTATAATACAGTATAGAGGAATATTAATAAATAAAGACTCAAAGAATAAAATATTTAAATATAATTACCAAAAGCGAAGACAAGGCAAGGATACAAAGTAAAAGGTAGAAGAATCTAACACATATCACAGTAAAAATATTCATATTATAAATAACTGCCGATAGTTTCGAAAAGATGTAAGGTCATTGAAACCTGATCTTTAATTTTCTGTAACAAGCTATTTTCCGTTCATATTTATTTAGTTGATTTAAAAAAGTTGTTTTAGTTTTAATTGTATTCAGCTTTATATTTGTTCCTGTCCTGTTGTTATTAATATAAGTTTATAAATCTTGTCAAATAACCATAGCATAAGCACGATTCCGAGTTTATACTTCACTTTGTGTGAGTACCAAGCTTATCTTGACTGTTTTATGACTATTTTACGATTATTGCTCCTCTGAATTGGTTATAAATGCGCCCTATATGAAATTCTATAAAGGAACATAATTTTATATGGACATATTCTCTAAGTAACTGGAATGTGTATTTAATTTTAATGGCCCAATGCTTCATCGTTAATTTTAATCTTTAATTTATTGATAAATTCAAAAGTCAAAAGTGCCTGAACAGAAAAAACAAAAAAAGGTTATCGGAACATTGGTTCACAGAAAATTTCCAAGCAATATGAACAGAATAAATCACTTTTGAGATAACGATATGCTAATGATATATTAACGATATTCATGAAATTCCGAAATATCCTAGCAAAACTTAGTCATCGTCTAAATTATTTATTTTAAATATAGCTTTTGTGTTAATTTATCATTCTGTTTAACCATACTCGTTGTAATACCTACCTAGCTCCTACCTATGCGATCAAATTACACTTCGATGTTTGCCACAGGGTTGTAATTTTGGTCCTTTTCTCTTTGTATATTTTTTATTGTCAAATTAATATATAGTCTGCTAGTTTCCTTAAAATGCGTAATTATACCTGAAAAATACAAATAATTAATGTCTGATTCTTAATGCTCATTATCCTGAAAGTAAATAAAAAACGGGCTCGGGCGTATAATATATTCTTGAAATTTACTAATAATTTTGTTCACTGTTGGTTTAGAACACAATCATAAACACAGTTCAAAGAAGTCGTGTTTATGAATTCTGTTATCAACAGAAATTATAAAGATATGACATTACATTCGAAATGGCCGATCATTTGTAAAGTTTATTGTATGAAAATTAATGTAATGTTCCGCTAATACGGCTGGTCACGAAGATGGAATAATATATATTGCAGAATTATATCGGTTGGGACATTATAATTTAGGAACACCGGGATATCATAGATTGAAACGTATCGAAATAATTCACAAATAACACCTTATTTACAATATTGCGTTAAACGGTTGGGCCAAATTTTCTTTTGCTGAGTGTATTCCCGAATCTAATATCGAGCTACTATCAGGTATAAGAATTAATAATAACATTATCAGTCGTTACTTAATATTGATTGCCTTCATATATGAACGTTGTCTTTATTCCACTTTAGGCTAGTTTGAAAAATGTGAGATTGCCCTGGAGTAATATTGTAATATTCTCCGGCCAATTGGTCTTCCAAAAACTTAAGATCTTTTATATCATCATGAATACCACGCAAAATCCTCGAATGCCTATGCCTCGAGCTTGGTACTATAGAGGCATAACCAAAGACTTTTCGAGGGTTGAGCTTTGGAGAAATTCCTTGATGTGAGGACTTGTTTGACAGTCGCTGGTTGTTTCAGGGCTACAATGGTGTATCTGTGTGCGGGGCAGCGGGGGGCGGGCGCGGCGAGCCGGCGCGCATGGCGGCGCCAATGAGGGAGGGCGCGCCGGCCGGCGGAGCTCGCCCCGCGCCCCACGCGCACCCCGCCAATTTCGAGTACGATGATAACGAGTGGGACATCGGCATCGGCGACCTCATCATAGACCTCGATGCCGACATAGAGAAGACTGACGAGGCGGGCGGCATGGCGGCGCGCGCCGAACCTGACGCGCAGCGCACCGCGCTCAAGATGAAGATCAAGCGCACCAAGCCCGGCACAAAGAGCTCCGAGGCGAAGCACGAGATCGTTAAATCGAACGAAATGAACGGCGAGTTAAAGCCACCGACAGCAGCAGCAGCCACGCCGCCCGCCGCCGCGAAACGCGGCTCTGGCGGCCACCGGCGCGATAAAGCGCGAGATAAGCACCACCACCCCCACCCGCCGCACGACGTTAATGGCGTGCCGCGAGTACCACCGCCGCCGAACGCACCCGGGCCTCCCGCGCCTGCACCGGCAGCGCCCCTTACCCCGACTGCGGCAAGTCCTCAGCCCACACCTAATAAGCAGGAGGCACGGCCTTCGCCCGCTCCCCGACTTGACGCGAAACCCCCGGCGCCTGCGCCGCAACCGCCGGTCGCGCAGTCACCCGCGCCCGCGCCTACCGTTACGCCTGCACCGCCTGCGCACCCTCCGCATACATCCGCGCCGGTACCCACCAAGCCCGAGCCTGACGACTCACGGCAAGACGCAAACTCCTCTCAGCCGCCACCGGCCAAGAAACAAAAAACAGAACCTAAGGTATTTCCTCTTCTTTTTCAATTATTTCATATAACATTGATGAACGTGCATTAAATTAATCTTGAATTTGAAGTAGCAAATTAGTGGTTGTAGCTATAGTTCTTACAAAATATAATAATCCGTTAATGACGACAGTCTTAAGGCATATATTTAGCTAGGTAGGTAATTAGCAAATTGTTTCACAACCACCTCATGTTATCTAATGCATGCGAAATATATTACTATTTCATAGTAAAATAACTTTATTTATATATCTTTATCTTAACCTTACTTAAATCCAAACTTTACTTATCCACCCAACTGTATTATCGAGACGATCGGCGACAATGTCGATTATGGTGCTAAACAGTGTTATTGTTCTTATCACGGTTGTGTTCGATTGTTTCGGAGTGTATTTAATTGTCGGGGCTTAGGGCTGTTTGCGAGCTTGATTGAGTGCAAACGTTCGTGGGGAGTAATCCGCACTGTCGCCCGCCGCATCGGTTCATTAAATCACCCTCGGACGCCAGTCGACGTCACAATACCGCTGCACTCCGCGAATTAATACGATTGCGGCCTTTGTGGCAAATAACGCTTTGTGTCCCCTTTACAGAATTGCAGATGCTCAACTTAGCCTATATAAATACCTATAAGATTTTTTTCAATATAGGACTTAATTAGCATTGAAACCAGTTTTAATAAGAATAAGATTTCGACGCGTATAGATAGATCTGTAAATGCACTCGTATTGAGGTCTTTCACAACTCGCAGCGCATCATTAATCAGCACGACGTGACTTGAAGTTATTGCCAATGGTTCATGTAAATTACTGTCGAGTCTTATGAACTTATCACGTTTAACCACATCAAATTATCCTGTTTTGTACTACGCTGAGCGACAGCAGCTTGAGTAATATTAGATATTGCAACCACAATATTTTACGGCTCAAGTCAAATTGCTCCGTAAAGGTATATTTCATCACCGACTTAGGATGGGGTGGATCCCTATGCTTTTCTTAGTTATTATTCGGTAGGGGAGACGCCTCGCAACTCAGTCTCCGAAATTCCATTCATTAATCACTGTCAAGGGCTCTAAAAATTTCTAAAGTGCTTGCGGAATCAATTTACGTTCGTTCCCTAACTGGAAAACTTTGAAAACGTGATAATTAAAGACGAGATATCAATTTGTTGTCTTAAAATATTCACCGCTCTTTTTATTACTTAGATTTTATCCTTTTTGGTTAAATGATTAAAATTGTACTTATTTTTTTTTCTGCTTGCGGGTATCTATTACGAGGTAACTAGTCGATTGATTTACAAAACATCTATAAAACCATTGCGACTGTCTGCACACTATAGTTAAAGTCTCAATACGTTGTTATTACGAGCAGTTTCAAATAAGGGGTGACTCCCTCGTCAATAAAATATTTTCGATTCCCTTGCTACTTTAATATGGCTATTTGAACTAGAAAGGGAAGGTTATTTTTTGTAGTCTTCTCTACTAACGTTTTCTACCTTATTGTAGTTTCTTTTTTTGTATAGTCAGCACTGATTGTCAGTGTTAAAAAATTTTCAGTTATATAAAAAAAAATCCAGATTTCTAATAAATCAGACATAAAAAAAATCCTTCTAATAAATCTTTCGGATTCTATTTCGTGTCATAAACTGTTTTATCTTCTTTATGAGAAGTACGTAAGTAAGCGAATTATGTATACGTGACAATTACTGTGGAGCAAATAATTCATAGGCAAATAAAATTTTAAAATTCAAATAAAATTCAACAGCGGGATTAGGTAGAATAATATTAATTCACAGCTTGTATTCGGGACAATAGCATAACATCACAGTTCATAAAATTTTAAACTACAGCGTGTGATGCGCTTTTTTTTTCAATATTAAACTTTACGCGACCTCGTGATTGCGAGGTTAAACGTTATCGTGTCTAGACCTATTCATATCTTTTATAGAGCTTATTTAATTCCATTATGCGTGCTTAATAAAAAGAACTTGTTTTATAATGTGTGAAATTAATTAATAAGATTTCTATCTCGAAGTCACCAGGGGAGCATGATCTTTAATATGTTACACGTTGCCACGAATGAGGTTAATAGCAGGGCCCCGCTCGATTATACTGATCGCCCTGAATAAATTTACATGTTGATTGCCGCCTGATCAGGGCTCGCCGCTAATCTAACTGCTAACTAGCGGTCGGTCTCACCGGCGTGTATTCAATAATACGTGAACAAAATTCTGTGATTCTGTCACGAAGGCAATCTGTCTTGCAATTAAAATTTGTTTTCTGTTTTACAATATCATCGCGTCTGGACTGATCATTAATAGCGCGAAGACACGACACGACATTCTGAAGCTGTTTGTTATAGTTTTTCACCGACGTTTGTTATATTAAGGACAGAATTTTTTCAATTGCAATCATATTTGAAATTTCTAGATAGTAAGCTATTTTGGAGGGATTTTGTTTTAAAAATATGATGCAACGCATAAACTCAACGTTACTTGAATGATCAATTTGTTGAATTTTCCGCTTCAACGACTTTATTTATACAGAGAGCGGAGGTATCGCGTTACCGGCCTCGGGCGTGTATCATCGTTTATTTCACAAAAACGTTATTGCTTTAGCCAAAACGTTACAACTTCGCGGCCAGGCCGTGAATTAAAATTTTAATAACGAACACTCAAAGTAATTGATTGATGCGATAAAATAAATCGACTCTCATGTCGGCTATAGCCCTCGCGCAGGGCCTTGGAACGAATCGTAATAATTATTACGAGTGCCCATGATTATTATTTAAGTTCTTCAATCATACTCAACGATTGGTGTTCTTCGATATTTTTATGTGTTTGTACATTAGTTTACATCGTCGACTATTTATATACTGAAATTGTTTATGGCTTTTATCAGTTTAGAAATCCGCAATTTTAATTTCAATGTTACATGCGGTTCCTAGTAAACGTGTTATTACTATGGCTTGTGGTTTTAATCTGCGATGAATTCTTATTAAAAAGCAACTCTTGCGGAGAAATCGCCAGCATTTATAATAAGGAACCAAATAACATTGAAAATAGCTTGAATGAAAATATAAAATAAATGCAAATTATATTGAAATCTCCATAACTGTGTACGCCTGTGAGAACAGACACGAGGCACGAGGAGCTTGCCGCTCCAGCTGTCGGCCGCCGACTACTGTGTAATTATATTGGCGTAATTAGGATGTGAGGCCCGCGGCGCCGTCAGCCCGCTCTAGTAAATGCCATTTTTGTTTCCGCTTCGCATCACACACGATCACATCGTTTTGTTACGTTCTCGCTTATTATGTCATGAACAATTGAAATGATAATAAATATTCACTGCGGCAAAACAAATTGATTCAACATTAATTGTGGCCTACAAGCTGTCATGAAATACCTACGACGTGAACGTCCACGAGTTTACAGCTACAAATTACATAACGGTTTTCGAAATGATATAAAGCTATTGTTATTCCAAATTTATTGAGATCCTTTATGATGACATCAATTAACGTTTCAATCTGTCGTCTGCCTACACATCTTTTGTGTTCACAAAATTCCTCCATCTTACTTGTCATAAACCTATTTAAGTTCGTTATGCGGTGTTCGGTTTTCGTCGACGGTTGGTTGGATGAACTCGCCCGACCAATTGGGGAACGAGTCGGCCATTTTGTTGGGTTCTCTCCGTCTCAGTAATCCGCAGCTGCCGTTGTATACCTGGATGTCTTTGTTCGGGTGGCATGGTTCGCTTGCTGCGTAACTTTAAATTTGTTATAAACCAACTGACGTGAGCTATGATATATGTGAATAAAAAAAAACACATGCATGACCATTACTCACATTATTAGCTTTAATCGGTGAGGTATTATTTTCGTTGATTACACTTCGAATATTTAAAAAATTCTCTTTTATAATCCGAGTAATTTTGACTATCAAAATGGAATGCCAGCTGAGAATGAGTTTCAATTAAATTAGATAAAAAATTGCACATTCGGATCAGTTGATCGACTAGTTCGTTGTCTAATAAAACCTTCACAAACACAATACGGTTGAGCCGTGGATCTAGAGCTGATTTTTTGTTATATTTTTTATAAGCCGCTATTTTGCCCTCTTTTGTGTCCGTGTTGTTTACTAATGGGTTCTGTTGGGTTCGACTTAAGATAATAACTCTGGTTTTTCTCGCCCATGTGTCGTACGGAGTTTTTGCCGCCGGAAATGTGAGAATGCTGTAGGGTCGGATTAAAGTATTATTTGTTGATCTTTCGACTTAATCTGTATACGGGCGAGTGTTCGCTCGCATACGGCTATTGTTTTTGTTTTATTTTACTTTTAAAGGCAAACGATTAACGCTTTTTAAATTCACTTTCGTTTCGTTTCGATGAAGCGTTTATTTTGTAATTTGTTTCATTTTTGGTTGCTTTATTTGTTTTGCTTTTGCATTTGATTAATTTTATTGTTTTACGCCATTTAAATATTTAGTTTTTGACGAGTTTGTTTTAAATATTAATTTATGACTTCAATGAATAAAATGATATTTGGACGGCATAAATTGATAGGAGTCTAATCAATATGGATTTACATAGCAGTAACAATATACAAAGTTTCATAGAATTCATAATTAAGAGGCTAAATTTATATATCTTTGTTTTCCTTTATGTGCAATTTCAAATATTCTATTTTATAGATTATAATGTGGGCCATTTAATTATCAACAGATTTCAACGGTCCCTCACCCTAATTCATCAGGCAGAGCAATATCCAGCTATAATCGTTATCGTCGCTTAATCAATCACCGCTCTCGTTTAATGCCCCAATATCCTGCGGTATCCAACTAACAATTACATGTGAGGGTCCCGTTATCCCGTATCACTGGACTCCAGCGTCGGTGCCAATAACATAAATTGTCACGGGCGGTCGGAAGTGCCCCCGCCCGCTCTCGCTCGGCACCCTCTGAGATTGCCGTCGAGTCCACAATCGATATTCAATCTCTTTGACGTTTTATACGCTCCCTACTTTCTTACTTTGTGTCGCCGTTTAGAACATGATTGGGATTGAAGCCGGCATTCCTCGGCGCTTTGATAGATCTCTCTCTCTCTCTCCACCGTTTTTCTTTGCTCATTTTCTTGTACAAATTTTTGTTGCGACAATTCACGGATTTACCCGCGCGCTGGCTTCTCCGCTCCCAGTATTTTTGTCCATTTCATTTCAATTATATTTCAAAAGTAACTATCATAGAAAAATTACAAAGCGTTTACTGTTTTCAATACATTTAATCGTTGTTAACATATTAACGTCGAGCTCTCGCCTTATCGGTTGGCTGGGTACTTTGTAATAACATTAATATACAACATGCTTCATAATAATATTAATTGAAGAAGATAATCTGATTATCCGTTGCGAAATGTTTATTAAATCTCACGTCAAAGCTTTTACGTTTACCATTTGGCGGAGCTCATAATTACGACATAGTTGAACTAATTAGCGAATTCTGAGCGAGGAACAGCCATCGGTCGGAGAGGTAATTACGAATCCTACCCACGTCGCTTATCCCACCAAGTTATAATTGAAAGCTCGGTGGCCCAGAAGCCGAACGGCGCTTGTATCGCGTTATTAGGTGCGCATACGTAATTTGTTTGTTAAAGACGGCACGCAGTTATATACCCGCTGTGAATAATTTAAATTCATCCCCTCGCTGGGCCGCGGGGAGGTAGGCGGCTTCGTATCGATTGCGTGTTGTATCTCTGTGTTTGTGCTGTGCGGTCCGACTGCCACTTTTGGTTGCTTCTGCTCCCCTGGTACAGGCATTAGAGTGGGATTCTCGGCTCGTTCGGTCGGCGCGCCGCAAAGCCAGGCTATCAACTTGACACGCCCGGCTTTACCTACTTTATAGATGCGTTTACAAATAAACTTTTCCCCATACGAACAAAAATACAATCAACACAACCCCGTCATTCCTTTGACATATTCCCAAAATATTTCCGTGCGACAGAATCAATTATTCATATCAACTGTTTCATACCGTCGCTAATTATATATTAATGAATGCATTCGAAAGCATTCAATTTGCGAGTATTCGAATGGAATGGACAGAGCTTCATTTAACAATAAAGTTAATGTCTCTGTAAGTACGTCGAGTTAATTTATTCGTTCATTTCTTATTGCGATATAAGCAGCCATTTATAATAAACATTTCAATATAAATGATTACGCATTTACGATACGTGTCAATTGTGCCGATATTGATACAATTGTGTCAACATTGATGTATGCTAAATAAAGAGTAGGGTAACCTAGAGAATGATTGTCCACTGACAGCGATTGTCTGCCTTAAGAAAATTATTGTCGAGTGTGTAACAATGTATGATTTTAATTCGATTGGAATACATTAAATAGTACAGGTATTATTTTAATAAAATTATTAATATGCTATCAGTTGTGGTCTGGTGAATATTGTTACCACCGATGAAAATGTCACTCGCACCGGCAATTATTTAAGCAGTTTACCTAAGGGCTTACTTGCTTGAGTTATTTTTGAAAGCGATTCATTAACAGCTTTTGCTTGGATGTGATAAAATTCTTTCTATGTTAAGCAATTAATTTTTAAACACCGGCCAAGTGCGATCCATAGAAACGCAAAAAAATACGTATGTGAACCCTCATTAAAATGTTATTTATTCTATTTTTATAGAGGCAGCGGTATTTATTGTTTTAGCGGCAAGATAAATAGTAAATACATAATCTGTGACATTTTTCAACTGACTAGCTATTGTGCTACAGCACGGGGATATGCAGACGGACAGTGAAGTCTTAGTAGGTAATAGGGCGTCCCGTTTTTACCCATTGTGTATGGAACTCTAAAACACTCTTAAAGGAGCATACATATTATTTGGTCATAAGAACTTTCTTATTATGTAACAATATTTTGTTTATTGTGTGGATGACAATCTATTCATACCGTCAAGTGGACAGTAATTATATAATTTACCCTATACACGTAAAAAAAGGACAACCAACAACAATTTGATTGGCTATTTTTGGATGTCTATTTTGGTAATGTTTGATGTTCTACCAACCCGTGTCTATTTCTAAATATTTATAGTATGTGAAATAATATAAAAAATCTTCCTCGCAGTCATAGTTTCTATTTGCATCGTTTTTAATATTGAGGCAAAGCCAAAACGTACGTATTACGTACGATTGAAACTTAAGACTCGCCGACAAAATATCATAATGGAATTTCTGTACGGTCGGAAATGTTGTAAGTCAAATGCTAAGGAATCATAACTATTAGCGTTTAAATATTACTGTAGCGTCAGCAAACTTAACTAGTTTGCTAATAGTAACTTTCACACGCGACATTGTCGATATGAAATTGTATTTTATGAACCTAGCCCATATTTTCTCCGATCTCGGATAGGTAGCTTTAAAATTAGTATGAAAAAGAAATTATGATTTTAACGTAACGTTTGTTTTTACTTACATATGTAATAATAGATCTATCAATATCTGTCAGTCTATACCATATACTTAGTATGATCATTATCTTACTGTTCTAATGGTTCTTAATAAAGATACAAGGGCGCAGAGTCAAATGTTGCAATTAAAATTATCTCCTTCTAGATTGTTACAATTGAAGTTATTACGAGTATAAATGATGTGTAAAGTATTAACGATGAATTATCATGAAGACGAATAACTTTTGTTTTTAAGTAGCAGTAAAATATCAATTTAAAAATAAAAAAAAATTAAGGTATATATAATTTAAGATTGTTCGGACATGGGCTCCACGTCCCACGGTGCAAAGTGGGGCGCTTGCTCCACTCTCAATCCCAACTTCAAGTCAAGAGTGAATCGGTTCCATCTAGGCAAGCACGCTCCATCTTAGACCACTGCATTGCTTACCATCAGGTGATCTGTGGTCAAGTGCTTGCCGATTAAGAATAAAAAAATAAAAAGAACTGTAAATTGTATTATAATGTAATATAGAAAAACTAAAATGTTAGCTAGTTGTTTCCAGAATTCTAATATATTATTGATATAAAGGATATTATTGAAGACTTAGAAATTATTTATCGAAATTCTTCACTTTTCCCCATCTCTAAGTAAATACCAGGTAGATCGTCATATTTTATAGGAAGCGTATTCTAGTTTCTCATGCGTGAAATTTAACGCGTAATAGAACAGCACTTTTTATTATTATGGCATGTCAAAATTATATTGCAGCTATGCTATCTTGATAGTTTTATTTTTTTGTTCTGTATTAAATACTTTTTTGCATCTATTTTTAAGGACCCAAAGACTGTGTTTATAATAATACATCGATTGTGTCACTTGATAATACTTGCCGAGATTGTTATGAGATGGTAATTGTTACTAACAGTTTGAATGGCACCACGAACATCGGGACGTGTTAATTTGTTATGGAAGGAGGAGATGATGGTTTCGTAATAACTCTTCGGAGCATTAGTCATTCATGACAGACACGAGTGAGGCAATATCTCGACTCATAAATATAAAAATAGGTCAAATGAGAGATGGAGTCCCGCATGAATAGTTTGTATCAGTACAATTTTTTTTGTGAATCGTGTTGGATGTCTTTGTTTTCATTACAGATCTACCTATTTAGGTTCAAAGCTGTATGATAAACAGAAAAATGGAACCCGAACAATGTTGCCCACGAACATTGAGCGCAGAGAAATATTTATCTTTAAATATTTCCTGCCTTCTTATGTTATCGCTTCTATGAAAATGCCAGATATTTTTACTAACTCCGTTATATTATTAGAGCTCATTTTTCAACAGTCGCACGGGAATTGAAAGCCGCATTATTTATACAAGCGTCTTAACTTCATGTGACAGTTAATCTGATAAAAAATAAAAAATAAATAAACGGCTTTGAGAATGTCTGAGCAAATTGTCTTAATTGCTTATTTATGTACTAACATCGGTTCATTTTATAGCGGAACAATTAAAAAAGCCAATTTAAATAATGTTCTAAGAGAAAACGAGTTTCGACGTCCACCGAGCTGCTGTTTTATTTCAGAATTTGCCTTTACATCTCTCGAATTTAATATTATTCGTTCGGTTCCGTCGCATCACATACGTAATTTATAATTCATTGCGACTCCGCTCTGCAATTTCTTGACGTCTAGTTTTATTACCGGCCATCACAAGAATGGTACACCGCATTATGTGCAAATTGACGTTGACTTTCTAGCGCAATCATCGTTCGTTTTATATGTCATGATAATATTTATTGGTGTACTAGAAAGTGGTGTCTGTTGTGACAGAACAAAACTGACAGATAGCTAGTTATTGTCGTCACTGTAATGAAACCCGATTGGATATGAACATGTGACAAGTGGACCTCGAGTTTCCTTATGCTAAAATTAAAATGACATTTTAACGGTGATTAATTGCAATTTGCCTTTGTATTAGCGACAAATATCTATACTATTGGTAAAGAGAGTTATAGTTTCAATCTTTGTTTGTTTGTTGATGGTAATCATTAGAAATACTTATGCGATCATTATAACTCTTTCACCTACGTGATGCTAGATAGGTGTTATAAGAAATCGCAGAAATACAGTTAGTTATACAATCAATAGATTGATCAATGGTGACAGATAGTTTTGTTATTTCGTGACTTTAATATCGCACGTTGCGATTGACAATGTCACTAACCACAAACGACGTATTTTTTACTTTTAGCAACATTTTTCTTTGTTAAGTATGAACTTTAAAATGCAAAGATCCCTGTGAAGAACGCAGCTTGCATAGAAACTGCTAGGTGGCGTAGTGATGATGCGTTGTTTAGAGGGGCGAATTACAATTTATTGAACTTTAAACGCTCATTACTAAAAATCGAATTTTTTGCATTGTGTCACTATCGTTCTCAGCGTAGGTACGATATATGTGTCTAAAATAAAGGATCTTTAAAAGGTAATCGACATGCCATACCTAATTACGTTAACTTTAATTTAGACTTGAAGAATATTATTTAATTTTGGTATCTATAAAATAAAGTTTAGATAGAATTGCTAAATTTTTTAATGTATTGGTTTATAACTAACAAGGCAAGTTCAAGTCAAGGTATGGGCCTTGGAAATGTTCAATTGCACATATAAGAACCATTTTGCATCGATGCTGTACTCAATCGGAAACTGTATAAATACCGTCGTATCTCGCGGTATAATTTCCCAAACGGCACTGGGCCATTTAAATTGAATAAAGTTTGCATCGCGTTAATTGCCAGCGGCGAACAGCAGGCACGTCTTAAATGAGACGGCACCTTTAATGAAAATACCGGTCGACGTGCTTCAACGGCAGGTCTGGTTCTCATGCGACAATAAACATACGTAAGCATGCGTTTTTAACCAGCAAATAATTACATAGATCGCCGGATAGATAATTGGAATCTCGTGAATAAACTTGGATGCGCCAACTGCTTGCGTGCACGTTACATCGCGTGTGCGGTTAAAGTATACAAAAAAATGAAAAGGATATTGTAACATTATGCTTCTCGGAAATATCGCGGCATCGACGAAAAGTTAACAAAGAGGACGCTATCAAATTGATTGTGAATAAAACAACTAAACTATTTTTTCTCTTTAACTATTTTTCTCTTAAACAGTCTCGAACTACGTCTAGTCCAGTACTTTAGTATAGTTGTAGCATTTAGCAAGCGACTTCGTCTGTGTGTGCTCACTTACATCATGAAAGAATTCCCTGTACTAAATTTCCTGGCTATGTGTTGATATATAAGTCTATCAGGCCTTTTATATACTCGTATGAACTGTAGATAAATTGAGAAAACCACATTATTGACATACCACATGCTATCTTGCACCCTCTCTATTGGGAGGACTATATGGCGAGTGTCTCGCCGTGTTCATTGAACTCTTGGCGCATTATACTGATAAAAAAAATACCGTCCAGTACGAAAGCTGCCGTACAAGCTCTTGTTCACCCCCCTTTTGATTTTGCAGAACTTTGTCTCTCTTAAATGAATCAAATATTTCGCGATATCTTGGATCGTTCTTAATAACACGATCCGCCTCGTTTTTGGTGTACTTAAATACGACCATATGTCCGATTTTTGTAACCAATTTAAATAGTTGCCTATACGCGAACGTAGGAAGTCAAAGAGTGGTAAATACTCTCTTCGCTATTCTATATGATCCACGAGTACCTGAGTATCTGAGTATCGGGTGCCGCTCATCAAAGACAGTTTCGCTCCAGTTCTAATCTGGTACTCCAGACTCTGGCGCATCATTATATGTTTGTTTTCAATTGTTTTTCTCTTACTGTTTTACAACTATGGAATGCACTACCTCTAAACGCATGAAATGATCCGAATAGGTTAGTATTCAACAGTATGGGAACACTGAAAGGTTAATTCTCTATCATTGCCATCGCCTCACAAACTTTCCGGTAGAGAATGCCGCCGGAATTAAGTCCGGTATTTTCTATGATTCGGCAATAAAAATTAAATAAATAAAAAAAAATCCTGTTAAACCTGGGCTAAACTTGAAACTGTTGATAAAAATGTATGTAAAAAAATGCAAAATGTCAATGAAGTTGAATGATATCATATTTTATATACAAATAAAATGTTGTTGGACAATATTTTCGATTGCCTCTTTTACTGATATCACAATTGTTGTCAAATTAATTTATAGAAAGAGGCTCAATGACTAACCTTTGATTATACATCTATAAATTAAACACTAGCATAGGTTTGCTACGATGTAGTAAATAGGTACCTATATCACTTGTATGGAGTTCCGTTGAGCGACCCTTGTGGATGTTAATCGAGCTATTAGAAGCACCAAGTAGTATCATGAGTTACTATAACGTTTAATAAACATTGAATAGTCGTGTCACTTATACTATTAGTACCTAATTAAACTTAACGTATTTACGAGTTATGCTAAAAGAAGTTCTAATGCAATTTTATTATAACTCTCTAGAATTATAGTAACTATGATGATTCTATAATATTCTGCGCATGTTCATTATTCAATAATACAACGTTTGAACTACATAGTTCTAAAGCATATGTAATGGCTGCCACAAACACAACCATATGTTTTGCGGCTCCTCTCTCTCCCCTTCTTTCTACCATCTCGCTCTACTTTATCTCACTCTGCCTACCTCAAAGCGGACCTGCCTTGAAGGTAGATGATACAGATAAAAGGCGATTTTGAAATAAATATAATGGGTATAGTTTGTCGCGGACTTTTTTGTAGATATTTAAAAGATCTACAATTAATTAGAACATTTTATGGTCCTATCTTTTATAGTTAAGGCAGCGTACGCAAAATAAGTAACGTTTCTGGTTGATTTTTTAACACCTTGTGTCCGAAAAACTCAAATATCTTACGGAATCCTATTTCTTTCCAAAATAAAATAGCCTAAGTTACTCGTGGATAATAAAGCTTTCGAATGGTAAAAGAATTTTTAAAATCGGCCCAGTAGTTATTGAGCCTATTCATTACAAAGAAACAAAGTTTTCCTCTTTATAATATAAGTGTAGATACAAGACCACGCATGCGAAGCCGCTGGTGGAAAGCTAGTAATTAATAAATAAACAAAACACACCGATCATCTACAGATCAATTAGGGAATATTAATAATCATTTGCACAGGAAGAAGCATAGCAATTGATTGTTAAAAAAACATAAATTATGAATAGATACTATTTTATTAATCTAACAAATTATTTATAGTTAGTGTATTTTGAAAGTAGAAATCGGCATTTAGCACATTTTTCATGAATATTTAATGATATAAAAATATGGGCATTAATTGACATCACTTAGTAACTCTATTAAGTAGAAATGACTAAGCTTCACGCACGCAAGTACAATCAACAGTAGTTATACAAATCTGTCAAATTTCCCCATAGATTTTAAACGGTAGAGCTTTAACCTTAACGTTTTATAGATAGAGCTTAAAATTTAATGGAGATATTTGACATATTGTGGTAACCTGACGTGCTGTCGTCTGTACAGTCAAACGCCCGTCAGACTACAATACAAGACTGTCGAATTTTGCTAACATGCTGGCGTAAGTACGTTAAAAACTATCAGCACAGCTTTGAGATTAGTAGTATAGGTATGCCTGCTCAAAGTGTACTTAGTCAAATTATCTATTGAAGCACTTGACGTAGTATTATTCCAAAAAAATTGGTTGATTTCCTGTAACTTCGCTCGCTTAAATTACAGCCTATGTCTAATACATAGAAGTCTCCACCTATGTCTTCTGTCTATGATGTGGCTTCCCGTAAGTAAAAGAATTTTGAAATTCAGTCTTGTAGATTCAATGCAAACAAACAATCAAAATATGAAAAAATAAACTTTTATTTATAAAAATCTTGTCAAAAAGAATTAAAAAATGAGTGAGAAGATAGACTAACAAGTCACTTCAGATTTTACGACGACAAAGAATCAGGATGTCCTCTTATCTATAAATATCCGGTAGCACTTAAACAGGTTGTAATTGACATTAAAAAAAAAGTCAAACCCAACCTACTTGACTGAAATCTTTTCCCATTAAAGGCACGTCTCTTACGAGCTTCCATTTTCCCCGCATCGTACATAAGTACCTACAATTACATGTTTTCAATACCATATAGAGATGACCAATTATATCGATTCTACTCGTACCGTTTTGGTATCGAAACCGGTCCTCAAACTAATTTATAAATTAAATACTTAATTACATCTCATTGGTCATTAACGCCGGAGGCGAGGGCAATAAAAAAGAATCTAATATAGATCCGTTGTGTCGATATAATTATACATAATACATTTTAAATTACTATATAATACTCGGACCTAAGTAAAATTTCAACTCCCACGCGGTCGAGAGATTCATGTCTAAATTTTCTAGCGTATTATGAGATTAACAGATTATGAATTTGTCTGACAGAGGTGCGAATTAAAACGGGTAAGCTTATCTGCCATGATATATAGTCGTTCTATTGGATGCCGTGAAATATAATATAGAATGTAATCTGATATTTAATCGCTGTCTCAGAAAGTCAATGTCAGTGAAGTTTTCATTTTAAAACAACTGTTTAAATCGTTGGCGGATCAAATAACTAGGTTGATAGCTATCTTTTTTTGTATCGCTTGCTGTTGTTTTTGCGATAAACATTATTTTGGATTAGTAGAGGACAAACTATTGTGTTATTTTTTTAAGAAGTAGATATGAAAACTCCTGTTTATTTTTATTTAATATTTAATTATGATATTGATCATTGTAAAGTTCCTATGCCAGGCTACGTTGATTATTGAAATTATGTATGTTCAAAATTTTATAATTTCCATTTTGATAGATATGTTTTGACGTTTTTGAAGAAGAACATTAATAATGAACTGCGTTCATTCTAAAATTCTATATGACTCGCCTCACCAACAAACCAATCAATTCTAAGGGATATAACAAAATAAATCCTAAATCTATGAAATTTATTAGCACGAGTAATTTATATTTATAACAATTCTTATTTTACTAGTGGTCTATTCAGAATATCGCTCTGATATCAATCCTGACAGGCATTTAAACAATGTATCCGTCGTGCCGAGTGCCATTATATCGTAAATCATTGTTGACGCAGCCGTAATTGGGTGCACTCGTGGCCACTCGGCGGGTTCGTATCGAGTACTCACAACTATCGGTACTTGCAACACTAACAATCGGTTGTTAACACGAAACCGGAGGTTTCGAGTGACAGTATAAGAGTTAGAAGTTTTAATGCAGCCAATACTTGAGCGTTGTATTCATTTCCATAATTGCAATAATTATTGAAAATTATAATGGCCGTAATAGATGTTTTTCTGGCCAGAAAAGTACAAACCGTTTCCCGTGAAAGTCCCACGATCCCGAGAAATTAATTAAAGAAAACAATATTAAATTTATATTTTTTGAGATACTTAAAACTTTACTCTTCCTAGTAATTAATCATGGTTCGGATTTTATTCTCATATGTGACTGATAAGGTATGTGATTATAAAAATAATGATATTGGTAATAAATATAAAAAACAACAATCAAAAAAAGGTGTGTAAAATCCAAGAAAACTCCCAGTCTAAATGGACTTTTATATATCAGTAAAAGGTTAAAGGAAAACCTTTATACAGATAAAAATCTGTTGGTATATCGATAATCGATGTTACCAGTGACGGTTACTCGATCACTCTACACAATGGCCTCTGTTTCGACATATTCGGCTTCCCGCAGTCGGTCCATTGATTGGTCCAATTTTATTTCGTGACTAGGCAACTGTTACTTAACCTAAATATCGTTGTTCAAGTCGTCGGTACTATTGCCCCTATTTATTATTACAAGACAAAATACGAGATTTTGCGTTTACATGTAGGAACTGGGAATATAAAATTGCAGTAACGAAACAACTGATTGCATTTAGATATATTTAATAGTATCAGGCGTTAACACATATATGTCCAATGCTATAAAATTTAAAAATACCATCTATACCCAGCCAGTATTCACGTACACAAGCGGACCGTGTGTTCTGTTGTCTGTTTGGCACTACAAGGTCTAACAACTGAGGATTCTTCGTGGATGATCGAAACTCATGTAGAGTGATAGTTGGTGGTGTTTGCGAGATTTTTTGCCGCTTGTATAGGTGTTTTTTTTGCGGGCGGCCACAGAAGGTCTTCTAAATACTCACTGGGTATGGAAATTGATATCGTAGCTTCACAATTTAAAAAGATACATTATACGAAATTTCGCAAATAAGACGAAATTGCTTATCAATCGACGAGGCAGTAACCATAAGTGACCCACAGCCTATGTTATTCTATCATAACCACAACAAATATCATCCAGTATGTTTTGTAGCACAAACGGGAAGAATACCATACCAAGCGGTATGTGAGACTTCAAGATTAAATTCTCGTTACTTAGGTTATTCCTAAATCATATGAGCAGTTCCCTAACCAAGACTCAGCACATGCGAAATAAAAGGCCATTTTTTACAATATTCAAGTTACAAAAGTTCTAGGAGAGAAAAGAAAATTTAGTAAGTTTGTTAAAATACATCAATTTACGAGTACAACTGAAATGGACGTTACCAAATCCGATTTTTTTAACACTGCTGTGATCAAAGCCTAAATAGAAACGACGTAATTGATATATGTGTATAATATACGTCGTATGTGAGCACAATACGTATCACGTACCACTCGTAAAACGTTACACAGGCATGCACGTAACAGAGCGTAAACCACCAGTTCGCCGGCTGGTGCGATAATAAATCTCGCGTTCAGAAAGTGACAGCTGATATTCCGGAATATTTACAATCCAACTCCATTTGAGCCCCGCTAATCCCCTTGATGGGTGCGCGTCAAAATCAGTTTTATTGAAGTTCCCAGTGGCTTAGGGTTAAGGCAAGTACATTCAAGTTCACTTCGACAAAGGAAGTACTTGAACGCTCCTCCATTTGTAGACAATGCGGCGAGCTTATTATTCCAATACTGCGATTGCTTAAGTCACAGTATAAATATTTTATTGCAATAAAACTCAGTATCTAAACGTTTATTTATGAATTCTCTGATAGCAGTTTGAAAAATTTATTATTTGCTTTAAATAACACGATAATGCAGAGTTTTATCAACATAAGCTATGCGCATACAATTATACAGTAATCAGATAAAACGTGAGCAATTTACTCGACTAATATAAAACCAGGCGTCCCACTAACAGTATATATTTTTATCTTTACAGGTAAGACAAAACTGGACAGGCAGGTGAGTTTTGCTCTGTTTGCGGTCTCCAATGGACATGTGTCTTTATTATTACTGGTTTTATTACGTACGGACAAACAAGTCTACGAAACGACGCCTCATCTCAGCGGGATCATTTTGTCACCCGCCCTCGGTGTCGCTTAATGACATCGATAATGTTAATGTTTCACATTAGACGTCCGGTCCTATTAGCGATAAAAAATAAATATTATGGAAAAGTTTTATACGTTTCGAGTTAGTACTATTTGCGTTTGAGTTTATCATATCGCTGTGTAAATTTGAACAAGGAAATAACGGTTCCGCAGCAGTAAATTTGTCATAAAACATACAAGAAGCGTTGTAAAAAAACATTATCGTGTCATTGTTTGCGGAGTCGACGATGCGTGTGAACCCGGCGGGCGAGGCGGACTGCCAAACGACCCACATCAGCATTTATTCAGCCGAGCATAGAGCGCATTAGGCCCACATTAAGGTAACGTCTCGCATTAACACTCATAACAATAACCCACCACTGAGGCGAATTGCTATTTATTGCTGCCATTTTAAAGCGACATTAAATAACCGAGACGCACTTACGTCTTATCTGCAATTTTATTGTCGCTTTGACCTATCAACGGAGTATGTTTTAAGTTAATAATAGATGTGAGTGTATCGGCGAAGTAGTACGAGGTTATTAATCTGGAGATTTCATCGTCATGATACGGATGTGAGGCGATAAAGGGAGAGAACGTTTGATGGCTGATTGATTCATTTTAGTGTAAATAAAGTCACTTTGTGTGAAACTAGAGGGTTTATTGTTATGGGTTTTATTGTCTCGACTAGAATAAAATTCGACTCATTTATATTCTTTGTCGTAGTAGAAATAGTCGTATTGGAAGGAAGAAGAAATTACAACTGAAATATCAAAGAGTGGACGGGAAAAGACGGATGATAGGGACGTTTGTCAAAAGCTGATGGCCAACCTTTACTAGTTGGAGAGGCACTTTAAAATTAAGAAGTCGAATCCCCATCATCGTAAGTCATAGATTTATTGGCCCTCATTGTAAGTTGTATTATATTTAAAATAAACCAGGAGTACATGATCGCGCAAGAGGTTGGACATAAAACGGGAATAAAACAAAATGAATTCCGTTCGCGAAGTCCGCACTATGGTCCGCACGATCGGCCATTTGCATCACAATTTTTGCAAACAAAGGGTTTGTCTACTTTCGTCCTTATTTTTGATGATGTATTCATTATTAAAATCATCACTAGTACAGTTTTAAAAATGTTCATGAGTTCCTAATAAATTATCTGTTTATCGTCTGAAATATTAGCTATTGTCTAGCCATTGAAAGGTTTACTTACACTATTACTTTATTAAAAAGATAAATGTGTCAGATTAAGTAGCTCGTATAAATCAAACTGTACTGAAGATATTCGTTTTAGCATCGAATATGTAATTATAATTAATTTTAGAATTAAAAAAACACGTGTTTTTTTTTCGACAAAACGAAAAATTCTTAAATAAATAGGCCTTTAGGTATCATGTTAATTCGTACTAGTGGTATCATTTTTGTATGTTGTATCAGCATAAAATGTGGCAATAAATTAATTGATAGAAATTACAATTTTATAAATTGCACACAAATAATCACTTTTAAATTGTTTTCCATAATTATACCGTTCAAAATAAGCTGTGAAAAAAGACAATGATGAAGCTTTTTTATTCTGGGTTTCCTTACATTTTCTCAGCTCCACGTGATCTAGTGATCTTTTTCTTCAGTATCGATGTTAGGATCTGTTGGAATTTGTCGTGCGTCAGGTCTGGCAAATAGCATACGGCTACATTACTACACATCAAACGAATGATTCGGATTGTCGTGGGCGATGCTGCATGGCATGCGATCCTATTATGTCACCACGGATGATATGTCAAATATAATCCTATTAAACTTCAATGGTATCGTTTGGGGTAATGTTTCTATGTAACTTGATAGTTGACCTAGAAACTGGTTACGTTAAACTGATTAGTTTTTGTCTTAAATAACATACCGGTTTTATTGTTTTATTTTGAATAAACCTACCGGTTTTATTTTTAACTTAAAATATATCTACAAAAAGTAGGTATGAAATTTATCAAGGCCTACGCTTACTTACGCTACATTGTTTATTTTGAATACATATAAAATTTTATTATTCATAATAAATAGCCACTAAAATAAGAAAAAAAATCAGATGATTGTGTTCAGATATCATTGCGAATATGATTTCAATTTTTTTTTCTTTGTTTTTTTTTTTTGGTGTTATCAAGTTTTTGGTGATAAAATAACCCACAAATATTTTTGGAGATTTAAAATAACGTACATAATTATAAAGAAGTAAGAAAAAATCAAAGATAAAAACAGATGGCGCTCATACAAGATAATATTTACCACAGATAATAAAAAATGTATTCGTTCACTGGAATGAGAGTGTTATTAAAGCATATTGATACTAAGCCATTTATAAAGATAACTTGTGAGTATAACATACACTCATTAAAAACAAGTTTCATATATCTGAAGTATTGGTTAAGTACGTGCACATGCTAGCGGTTTAGCACCATATCATATCCTCATTGGTGGTTCATCGTCTTGCTAACTGTACAAAGTTTCAACGACGCCTCCAGCAATCGCGAGCGCCTCTTATTATATCGTATGAATAGTAATGGTCCATACGAGATCTTTTCCACACCCACTTCTTCGTACAATGTAACTTTGTAACCGCTCACATGACGTTGACTTTTAAAATTTTAACTCTGCAATATACGAGCTGCAAAGCACTCGCTCGCAATATTTGTACTGTAGTGATGTAATTCACTTTGTCGCGCCGTCGTGTTTGTTCTTTATTAGTTTTTACCTGTGTATTATGAGTACAGCCCGGCACATGACTGTTCTGCTTCCGTCCCGTTCGTAATGCGCCTCTAATTACACCCCGCACCTACTTTTAGCTCGACCACGTGAGAACGAGATCGTTCACTCCAATTTTAGTTGCTACATGTCACGGTATGCGCGTAATAGCACCATTAATATGTTTTAATACGCCGTTTTCATCCGTAACCATTTGGATTCCATCAAATCGAACCCTCGGCGAGAGTCGCACGACAAAGTTTTCGAGAGGCCCCACAGTTTTATCTTTGTATTAAATTGTATTAGTTAAATTTTCCTTAACTCTGGCACCGTAACCGTTTCTACGAATTGAACTTCGATGATTCTTTACGAAATTAATAAAGTTTTAATTGAATTCTGTCGGAAAGCAATTTTAAACGTTGAATGTGAATGACTGGTGAGGATTTGAAGTAGGTATTTACGTTGGCATTATCTGAGATCCCTTCAAACGTACTGTTGATATCAGAGCGATTGCCGGTTTCTGGTCACGTGCTCGCAATTCCTTTGTCCGTATGTCAGGAATCCTCGGGCGCTCCACGATCAGTCAAGATGGCTATCTGAGACATCCCAATGTGTATTTCTTGCTAAATCAGCTACATTGCTGTCATTTCTTTTACGAGTATAATAGCGGTGTGTGACAATAGGCACATAAGAAACGAGCCTTTGTTTTTTTCTTCTTAGAAACCGCGAATTATCCTTGAGTTTATTTGAAATGGGAATGACGAGTATATTTTGTTCTGGTTGCGTGTATGCAATATAAATGTATAATTGTTTAAGCTACTTTCACAGCAAATAAATTACCACGCCTGCTGAACTTAATGTTATAGACCTGAAAAACGTATTGGGACATGAAAAATAAGTAAGTATCAATGATAAAATTGAATTAATTGCCTAGTCGCGTGCATTACTTATTTAAAACAATGAATTGCAAGCACGTAGAGCTATAACTCATATATGTCTAACAGCTACAACAGTTTGCGGGTTTTTTTATCGTACCAAATTTTCCGGCGAGCGTTTTGAATATGACAGAAATAAATGAGACGTCTTGTATTTGAAATAGTGCGACGATGGAGGTGGCAATCGATCAACAGAACTTGCGAGTTGTAACATACATAATATATACGTTGCAAATTGTAAGTTATAGAGATATTTGTGTTCCCGCTCCGAGATTTATTTTCTCTTGCGACACCTCGTGGCTCGTGGCCCTTTGAAGTTTCTTTATAGGAGGGGATATATCTTGCCTCTCCCCAGCCCCTTTGTTTTTAATTAAAACAGCATAAAGTTTCGGAGTGTACGCCGCTTTTTTGCTAAATCCTGCTTATGGCTGTTTCAAGATAATTTGAAACACGCTCTTTGTTGAATGAAAGTGGGGAAGCTTGCTTGTATTATTTTTTAGGTGTAATTAGTGAAACTTCACGAGCTATTTTAATTACTTCGTTTATAATATTCTTAATTATACTTTATTTTAACGAATGTACACGATTTTATCATCGAAATCTTACCGCCATTATCTAGAATCGACAATGGTATTCGTTTTACTATCTGAACAGTTTTACTACTTCAAATGTTAGGCATTAAGAGCCATTACGGAAGCTATTGTCCGGAGCTTCCCAGTTCTTAGAGTGTGATCTGCACTTAATTCTGTGTACGCGGATAACAGCGCTAACAATGTGATAAACCAGCTCCCGACGCGGCGCTCCCTCGCAATAACTATAAACTATCAACCGCAAACGTCTGCCATCTTGAAGCTGAAGTCGATGAAATATCTACCTCTCCCTCTTACTCCTGGGGTACGAAGCGTTTTGTCTGTCTCGCACAACCAAGCGACTGAGCAGACGAGAAAGCGGAGCCGTTTAAGAGTTTTTAGCAGGGAACTGTATAACCACGATTATCTTGACTGTTAACCCTCAAACAAATGATTCCGAATGGGTTAATTTCGATTGAAATGGATACAAATATCAATATGTATAGGTGTGATTTGATATTTGTAAACCTGTTTTCGGCTAACTTTAGCGATATTCGTAATTTGTCTTGTCTTGATTATAGCGATAGAATAATAAATATTGTATAAATTAATGATATTACGTACTTAAAAAAATATAATTCAATTATTCATGTTTTTGAACCATTTGTTTCCTTTTTAGTTAATTAAGATTAACGGTTCATAAACCCGTCAAGACATTAAAGATTAATGTTTCTGTTATATATCTGAGTTTGGAATCCATAAAAGCAGAGTTGTCTGTCGCTCGTTTACGCGTACGTTTTAACGTCGACGAACTGAATACCTTCTTAACTTCGTATTCTCCTGGTATTGGAGTTTAAATTACACGAATTAATCCAGGCGGATACTTCGCCTTCCCTGGGGATGAATGGTGCTTTACGGACTTTATTCCGTATAGAATTCTGTTGCGCGTCACTGATTTCTTTTAACATCAATTATGTTGTTATATCTAATAATAAGTTTTGTGGATCTTTAATTTGTCCAAGTAGATGTTTTTATAAAATTAAAAAGCTCCATGACTTGTATTTAAAATTAATGTTTAATGTTGTATTTAAAAATAAACATGGACTTTGTAAATATCTATTACTGAACACTAGATCTTTTGTCATTTTTTATTTGAATATTTTAATGTGCAAACACACAGTTGTTCAATTATAAAATATGCATAACTATATCAAAATATATTAAATAACACACTACAATGACTCTGTTACAGACTTAAAATGTTTAATATTTAACTGTTTGAAGAATCTGACACAAGCGTTCATAAACTTTGTTGTTTGTTCTTCAATGTAATGTACAATGTTTTTCTCAAAAACCCGCCAGCGATAAATATACATTAGTTTGACGTCGAGCGTATGCATTGGGGCTCACAAAGACATACTTTAGTGATTCAGTCGTTGAAATTAGTATTGCGATCACAGAGCACTTTCTCAATGGCGGTGCGATGTTGCATGAATTATTGATGGACGGTGAAGCGAGCAGACGTGGCCCTCCAGCGAACTCGCGACGTATCCGCGCGACATTTTAATATAATAAATTACTCATTCTTTTTCGGTTCACATTTACTAAAATGACGAATAATTCAAGTGTGTCACAAAAAGTGATAACGTTATCTGTTTACTTCGCGACTCAAATAATATGTGTACACAATCCGACTCGAGATGGAGCTAGCACGGACAGAATTGCCAGAAGCGAATTCAAGAATTGAAATCGTGCCAAGAAAATCGAATTAATTTACAGAAATCCGTCTTGGTTGACTGATGTTATAAATTAATGTTTATTTTACGCCGAATGACTTTTAAAAGAGGGACAACGCAATGATAAGCATTTTATTAAGTTTTCAAAACGATATCTCGTGGGTCGGAGCGATGTCGACAGGTTCTCGCTGTTAATCAATTACACACGCCGTTGGCCGCATGCTTTTTCGCCGCGTAATGGATACCACAACACGCGGTCCATAACGAGTACGTTTGTACGTACGTACTTGTACATTCGTGCGCAGAACAAGCCAAAAGCTTCATGCACCAGTGAGTACGTAAGTGCTCGCAGCTGAGCTAGTATAATTGGCCGTGCCAGTGTTGCGAGTAAAGTGTCTAGAACTACCATTTTTAAATTATCGAACGTTCGTTTACTAATTATCATTCGATGACATAAGGAAACTCGATAGTTTTGTTCCGTCGTCTGCAGCAAGCTGCAAGTTTTCAACTGTTAGGCAAACTATGAGAAAAATCGATTTTTTATCAATCAGTCAGACTGCATTTTCAATTCTGTAAATAGCCATAGTAATCTGCTAATCATGATCGTAATTATACTTCGTGTGATGAATAACGAAAAAATAAATATAAAACAGTTTAATTTAGAGAATTGAAACCACTGTCGTATATGGTGATATGATTTAAAAACGAGTGATTCAATAATAGAGCCCCACTCACCTCACTCGCTCTGCCATTTTTCGAGAGCCTCGCTTGCGTGCACAAAGTTGTTTTTGTGCTTTATTTGTTATCATTCTGACTACGAAAATGAGCTTCATCGTTATTGTTCATTCCGCTTGTTTTCATCTTGATCTCAACTAGCATTTTCTTCGATCTTTGTTTCTAAAAGCGAAGCTTTTTTCGACCATAACAATTTTTTTTCTATAATCGATTTTCTATTCAGTCACAATTTTAGTTGATTGCTCTCTATTAGGAATTACGTTGAAACGAGATACGGTCGATCGGTCACAGATTTAGGGCTTAAGTAAAGTATACAATGAACGATTGGATTCGGTATTTCTAAAGGGGTCTCAAATTTACATAAGGACGCCGAGTTAACGTCCGCGGCCCAAATAAAGACGGAAAGTAATTTGCATATGCAAATATCTTACCGTTCTCATGCAAATACTCGCTGTATTACAAACGGCTTAATGATACTTACACAGCCTCTGCGATTCCCTGGGCGCAACGTGCGAGCCCGCCCTATTTGTCTTTCAATATCAGCCAATGCAATCTGACTCGGTCGTTTACTTTCAATGAATGCCTTTCATTCCAATTTGACATACAATGTTGTCGGTAATAGATTTTGTACATTCTTGATGTTTGATAACGTTATTTCTGTCATTGTTTATCTTAAGAGCGCGAGATTTAGAGACTATGGCCTTTTATATTGTAGAGAAGTTGTTATATCAGCTATATAGATAACTATGGATGACATATAGTCATATTCTGTAGAAGTTTAGAGAATGTTGGCATTGTTATGTGACACAAGAATATATTTAGTTGCTTTTTTAAATGACGTCTTACGTATCGCACTAAAATGAGTGAGAATAAGTAGAGATAAATTAGAAACGTTGATGATTACTGCTGTATTCTTAGATTTTTGTGTTAACTCCTTTATCATTGGATTCGAGTCAATAAGCTCGACCATGTTGTTCTCAAAATAGAATTACATCTGGACATTCTTTATTGGTCAATAGAAATTTAACCATTCGATTGTGTGCTACATGTAATACTGGTTCGTCTGTTATAGGCGATGACACGGCATTCGTGTATTGTTCATTATCATTACCAACCGTTTGTGTATCGAGTCCCGCTACCCACTACGTACATTCTTAATACATTACTGTACTATAATTTATAATAAGCGACAAACGAGTTTTATCGTTGGGAGTGTTACTTGTGCCAATCATGACCCATAGAATTAGTTTTTTGTGTTACTCGCCATCTCGACAGAGTGATTACATTGACAGTTGACGTGTGTCAATCCAAAACGCTGCACAAAGTTATAATTACGCTAATACAACGTTTATTGTTGGCACTGATTAATGTTGTTGCCAAATAAGGAAAGGTAAGTATGACTAATAAGTTATTGTAGGTACAGAAGAAATAATATAAGCATATAACAAATGCCTGTGTGAGATTATACAGATGTTTATGTTATCGGTTTTTCAGATTATTTTGCATTGTTATGAGTATTGCTTTCGTTACTATTTTTACGTTTATATACTGTATATTGATAGACCGTGAAATCAAATAGCTTTCCATTGAATATACTTAAGTATTGTCTTAATAGAATAGGTATTTTATTTTAAACAAGAGATATCTGATAGTAGTTTCTTATTCAAAGTTAAAATAATATATAAAAAAAGGATAGTCAAATAATTAAATTGTTTTACAGGACTGACGAATTTTTCTAGCACTTATTCGCTACTACAGAGCGTATTTGGGTGGATTGCCTGAACATTGATACGCTTGGTAGTAGTGAAAAAGTAACAAGTGCTTGAGAAATTCGTTAGGCCTGTTGGGTCCTGGGTAGCTCAGTGGTTAGAGCAGTAGTCCAGCAGGCCAATTCTGGTAATGTATACGTAATAATCGCATCTCGATAGAATCTCAACGACTTGCATTTTACCATTGTTCTATCTACATAAAGTTCAATGTTATTAGTTCAATGTCTTCCTCACACATCGATTGAGTCTTATATATAATAGTATTGGAGTTCAGGTAGGTAGTACAAGGGCAAAATGCGAGTAGTTGACATCATATTGACACGCTATTATTACGTAAACGTTAGCAGAATTGGCCTACAAATTGCGAATAGGGCTCAAACCCATGGCGGTTTGAGTTCAATTTCAGAGTGCCAGGGACAGTGTGGATTTTTTTAACATTTTCCATTAAGAATATTTGTATGTGTAGCATTGTGAATGCAAAATTCATCCAATATATTAATTAGTCAGAATTTATTTTAGCTGCGGATGAAGGCATTCATCAACGATCGAAGACAAGCAATTCTTCATAATTTAATAAACAGTATTAACCGTCACATTACATTAACAATTTACCTATCTATCTATCAGATTAGTGTCAAATAGTATAGAAATCATCTTTTGTTCATTAAAATTATTCAATTCATTGCCTGTCATTCTATTCATTAGCTTAATGTAAAAAACAAAACCTAGCGTTTGATACGTTGAAAACTCCGTTAGCAATTTAAATGTTTAGTGTTGCATGTACAGGCAAGCTCTATTATTTACTCTGTGCATTAATGTTTTATCTTCGTTCAGCAATGTCGTTTTATTGCAGCTGCAGCGAATGTGTTGGCGTGTTCTCACTATTTTTATCACCACTTTCTTTGTAACTGCCGTTGGAAAGTGCCTGTTTCGGGTTTTTACGGTTTACGAACGTACTTTGGATATAATATCGTAATTTGGTTATGTAAATATTTTGTTGGTACTAGTAAGTTCATAGAATATGTTTCAACTATCCGTGAATTTCCATCCCATAATTATTTTTACTTTTATTTGCTACTTAAATGAACGTTTTTATACCATAATAAACTATTTTCTCGAATGCATCCAAAGGTTAGCCATTAAAGGTACTATCAGATGTCGATATACAGAATAAACGGCTCGCTTCTCGGCCTGCATACGACGATAACATCTCACTGTACAAATAGCGCTATTAACCTTAACACCGCTAAATGCGACATGTTGAGAACCGCTAACGTGCTTCTCGCTCGCTCTTGTCAATTTAGCCGGTGGTCTCGTTCGCTCATGGTGCGGCTGTGTTTTTAAATAACAGGGCGATGAATTAAAACGATATGGTGAGCTTGTGGCGTGGCTCTCGTACAGCCCAGTGACGTAATAAGTAGTAATTGATAAAATAAACATTAGTTCTCGCGGTGCGGGCGGCTCCGGCTGATATTATCGGTAGGGTTATACAATCGAAGCTCCATTTGAGTTTCGAACGACGTTCGATGACCCTTTTGTGTGAGATCTAAGACTTGAAACGAACTCTCTCGTTAGGTATCAGGTTTACGATCGGCACAATCTTATGGGTTGTATTTTCAGTTTGGGTATATTTCTACTAAAAAGTTTCCTTAGTATTTATTTTTCATACATTCAATTTTACAAACCTTAGGTATATAAATCATTAAGATTTTTGGAGTTTAAAAAGTTTTCTCAAACGCCAAATAAGGAATCGACATTGATGGTTGATATGAATATATCGTCAGATCTAATTATCAAGTTAATAAAATACTTGTTCTCATGATGGGCTGTCTTCTACCTGTAATATTTTTAAACGACTATAAAAGGAGTTTGAATCCTAATTATATTATAAATGTAAAAGTTTTTTTGTTTGGATATTTTATTTGTCTACTGAATGGTTTTTGATGAAACTTGGTATACAGATGGATATTAGCTGACTTATATAATAGGTTACTTTTTATCCCATTAACATTTCCCTAGGGACCTCCCGGGCGAATATATGTAGTTAAATCAGGGTTCATAATTGTTAAGATAATTATATTTTTGGATAATTGTATAAATTTTTAGATATTATAAATATTGTAGTTATCGGCAACATTTTTTTTATTTAATAAAAATTATGCAAACAAAAAAATGAACTGTGAAATCACATTTAACAAAAAGTGAAACGAAAATATGTGTAAGTATTATTATTTTTTATTAAATAATCATTTAGATGATTCCCTATTACAAGTACTAAATCCCAAAAATAGTCAGTGTAGTGTTTTATAATTATCAAGTTAATTATTACTCAGAACCCCGAGTTAAATTACTAATAATTACTTATTATTATTGAATAAACTATTTCCGGATTCCGATATGCGAGTAACAAACCAATCGGATGTGTTCCTGCCACAATTCTTCTGTAACATAAAATAGAATACAATTTACGACATAAACCGCTTCTAAAAATACATTGTGAAACAAATGCTTACAATGTAAAGAAAATTACAACAACATTCCGTTCCGTATCGTATGGCATGCGGCAGGTCGTTAATGATACTAATGACGTAACGCATACACAAAATAAATATGGCCGTTTGACTCGTTCCAAATACCTGATATACATCACACATACCTCATTGTTCAATAAATAAAAGCGCGCGAAAGATAATAAATAACAATGCGGCAACAGTTACCGGATCGTGGATGACTCTATTTGTATCGTAGTGAAAGGAATCTGTGTATAGTGACTTATTGTTTTGCGAATTTGTTTACGTTACTATTGCTGAGATTTATGTTTCGAGTCGATATGTTTGATCTGATAAATATTTAGATTTAGATTAAACAAATACTGGTTCTATATCCACTGCTCAAGAGAGTTGTAAATCATGAATGCTGCAAATCTATGTCTCGGTACGCGTAGAAAATGTAATTTTAGTGGGAGTCGTGCGGTCTACAGTCTTATTGATGTGACGTGAACTATAATTAGTTATTTCAACACTAATCATTTACATACAATAACTAATAATATACTGTTAAAAGCAATTAAATTACACAATCACTAATCACTTGACCACCGGGATGTCAGGTAACTGGAAGTTCAATGGCTTTTTGTAATGGTAAATTTTCTATTCTTTATCTCTAATATTCGTTTACAAAAGCTTAAACAAAATCTATTGAGTATGCTTACAAGTTTTGCACGTGCATAGATAACTGACCTATCCAATAAAAAGCCATTGTTAAATAAATCTTTGTCGGTTTAAAAATTGTTTCGAAAACAATTAACAACGCCGTAACCAGTATAATTAAGCACCCAATGGTCATAAATGTGTCATTTTGCATTTTTGGTATTTTTGATTAGTTCGCTACGGTCGGTCTTGAAGAGTAGATGTATAGTATATGCGCTCCGTACGGACGCTCCAGTGATATATTTTAGTTTTGAATTGTTAAAGTGATATGCTTGAAATATGTCTAGAAGAAAGGAACTTAATTTAGAAAAATGTGCGCAGATACAGAGACTTCATAAGGAAGGGAAATCACACGTAGATATCGCGAGGATTGTAAAATGTTCCTATCGATCTGTAGAGTTTGCTATCCAACGATTATTTGTGACTGGGCCACGCATTGGCCGTAAAGACCAGCAGCTACTGAGGGAATCGATGAAAAACAGAAAAAAGACTAATTCAAGCATCAGCAATGCTGAGTCTTCTGAAGAAATTAAGAAATCAATTTCTTCTAGAATAACTCGGAGGAGACTCACAGAAGGTGGTCTGATACGTTGTGAAGACAGTAAAAAGGTTAAGGTGAGTTATTTCATAAAACCTCAGATTTAACTTGAATTTCGCTTACAAAATTAGTAAAAATTTCTAAATGTGTTGAGAGAAACAGATTTCTGATTTACAACTTTATGTATAGGAACTGTCTATTTTTTGATTTCTTTGTGTGTATTTATCACATCAAAACATTGAATCTGATGTCATATCTTTGGATAAACATATTATTTCGGAGCGGAAAACTCAACAGTAACGTAAACAAATCGCAAAATATCCTAGATAGATTCTTTACTAAGATTGATGGGTAGGATCTACTAATCTTTAGTTCATCCAAGAGTAAGTTAGTCACAATACCGTTCTAGTTCGTTTTAAATTTGTTTTTTCTTAATTCACCATTTCATCATTCTTTTTATTTCACAATCTATCAAATTTTCAATATATTTCGGGTTTCTTGATGTATGCAAAGTAACTAAAACATCTTTGTGAAGATTACTGAATACAATATTACACATGTCAATCAAAATTATTACCTAACTTTTATACTATTGGACTTTAGAAGTGCTTTTATTAGAGAAATTTCCTTTTACGTTTATTATGTGTCTATAGAGACGTGTATTTATTTACTTGGTTAGTCTGTCTTAAATATACAGTAAGTATGCATTGAAGAGAGCTTGTGATGATGCGGCATAATGACGGGTACCTCAAGGTAGTGTTATTTCTCCACTTTTATTTAATAAATGGCGCATAGTCTTATATAGTTATAATGTATATTATTAATCAATAAAATATCTTTTACTGGCTATTCACATTAAAAGATTTCTTTTTTCATTCCTTATCTCAAAACAAGGCAATCTAAATGAATTTCAGTTCTATTACCATTTTTAATGAACATCCACAGTAAAAGTTAATTAGATAAATAGCTCGAGCGTCTTGTTACATCGACTATTCTCAGGTGCAATAATTAAGTGTATATTGGATTTTTAAATTTCAATGTGATCATGAATGTTTATTTCTTTTCATCAAAAAAACTGTGCAGACGTTTTCTTTATTATCGACAAACTCATTTAAAAAACTCTTGCAAAGAATAAGGAATCGTCATGCGCTTTCTTCGCGCGCGGCGAGGCTATAATTCCATTTTCTCTGCCGGGGTAACATGAGGCGGTGGAGCTCATTTCATAACCCATAATGCGGTAGCTCGAACCCTCTCCTTCCCGAGTGCGAGAGGGACAGGTACATCTATAAACCGGTCCGTGTCCGAATTTGAACTCTACCTCATCGTAAATAAACTCGTTTATCGGTTAAGTGAGCAGTGATGTCTTCCGCTCACTGCAAACAACGCTACACTCGGGTAGAAGTTTTCTGCTTCATTTATTAGCCGGCGAATGTCGACGTGGAGCCAATACACCGTCGAGAGCTCGCCACCCCGAGTCCTCTAGACGATTTATGAGTGAAACTCACACTAATTCCACTAACAGCGCTCCCCCAATTTGAATGTTAATTTTTAACAATTTAAGACTGTTAGTGACTTCGGTATGAGCCGCGCCGCGTCTTTTGAATACGTAATGTATCCTCGTTTAATTCGGATTTACGCCTTCAATGGCTACTATAAACTCACCGTCCGTAACAAGTACATATTTATTATGATTGTTCTGTGCAAGGGACGCTACAGTTGTTTATTCAATAGAGAAATTCTATTATTTACAATGATTTAACTTGCGGCATGAATATTTAAATGTTCCTACTTGTTGTTCAAATTGGATTTATTATTGTCAACGAACAGAATGGAAAGCATAAATTATAGCTTTTTAATTTTAGTGTAATTTTGTTTTCAGGTAAGTTCGTGAGGCGGGATTCCACCGCTATAATTATCCGCAGTAAGTACAAGAGATAGAGTCGGAAAAAAAAACAGTACTTAAAAAAATATAACTGCGAATGTTACTCGAAATTAATATTCATTTCTGTATTTACATACAAATAGATAAGTTTGCATAATTAGATGTTTCCGAAGACCTTTAGTTTGTGAAATGGTATTTTTATTTTTTCTTGAATGATGGCTCGGGTCACGTTTCTACCATTATGTCGGAACGATTGCTTATTACAAATGGTTATTACGTTTGTTGTTAAATTTTATTGTGTAATTTTTATCACCGTACTTATTCTGAAGCAGACATTTTGTTTTACTGCTCTGTAAAACGTTAGACGTCTTTAAGATTATTGAAATAAATCGACTGCCAACGTGTACATATTCTTATGAGTTTTTTTTACTATGATGTTAATTATAATTAAAACCATACATTGGTCTGATTTCAAATCATTTCGTTAAAGCATAAAAATTTAGAAAAATGAAACGAATGGAAAAATAATAATCAATTGAAGTGAATACAATGTACTATACAATGTTTTTGCCGACGACGACGACAGTAAAACCTCTTTATATAGTTTTTGTATACTTTTTATACTTTTATTATTTTCATTTGTATTTTGTTTTATTATGTCATGATATAGAAAAAATATCGTAACCCACGGCTTTTTATTTCAGAATTAATATCAATGTTTAAAATTATCCCGTTTATTTAGATTTCTATTAATAGACAAATATATTATCGTATAAATTAGATTGTGTCTTGTTTAATATATTTTCCTTAGTAACCACTCTTAATATTATCTCAAAGCGAAAAAGATTCTGTTTCTTATTACCCAATGACTTTTGAATTTGATCTCAAATATTCCATTATGATATTCTGCTTATTCAAACGTAAATTATACTCGGGAAGCCAATGAATTACGAAAACATCACAGTTAAGTATATTATTAAGAATTAAAGTCTAGCTTCTGATATATTTGAGAATGTAACTTGTCGTACAATTCTGACTTTCATAAATAATAGTTCGTGCAAAGCTTTGAGTTACAACAAAAACTTTCCATACTAAGATATAGATAGTAAAAACATCTACATTTTTAAATTTGAACATTAAAAAAGGTCGTTCCAAAAAGCTATTCAAAGTTATCTTTGAGACTTTTTATCGATCTGTTGATCTAATTATTAAAATCTTTCTGATTCCACAAAACTCGTTAAATATGATAAACGTTTAAATAAAATAAAAAAAATATGACAAAAGCAATAAGCTGTCGTTAACAAATTCCCGGATTTCATGGCTCTGTTTACAAAACTGGTAATTAAAACAGAAATGCAGCTAAGCCGTTTATACCACGCAACCTCGTATATCCGTTGTAAATTATGTATACTAATAATATGAAAACTTCTAAATCCGACACGCAAAGACTTTATTATTTACGAGTGCGGGGTGTAGAGGGAGGTAGAGCTTTGATCTCCACCTACCATTTTCTTATTCCCTTCGCTTTAATTATTTCGCTCGCGAGCTCTCCACCTCGCGGAGTGAATTTTAAGAGGTTGTCACAAAATGAACTCTTAATTACGACCTGACCAAGTATTATTTGTTATAATTAATATTTCTCCGTTTCACAACTGAACTACAAACGTTTCTACCGGATTTAAAAAGAATTCTAGGTGCACTCCTACTACAAAATTTAACGTGAACCTGTCTAATTATATCGATAAATATAATACTTAAAAATTTTATAACGTTTGAATTGACAAAATCTTTCCAAAAAATTTTTGTGGAGCCGTGGAAATTAAATATAACATAAAATATGTTATACTCATAAGTACTAATATACCAACAATATCTCATATCTCTCCTCTCGTCGAGAGTGATATTATTATCATAAAAGTTTCCTACACCCTTTTTTCTAGCTTCGAATACATTTTAAAATTTCGGATACTCGCTCTACCCACCCAGTCAAAAGTCCATTATTTTATTGAGGAAGTTGACTCTGTGACTCGTCGTTAAACCCAACGGTGATCACATTCAGACCATTACGATTTTATACTGCTATAAACGGGTACATGACTCCCGTCTATTTTATAATTATAAAATAATACTCCGAATCCAGTTTTCGAGATGGTAACAGGACCATTCAATTTCGTAACTAAATTGAATCGTCCTGTTTTTAGCGGCCAATATTATTTCGCAGAAAATGTGATGGCTCTAATGGACTCTATATTTAATGTCATATCAACAATATTGTGCATATCTATTTGGTTAAACGTAAGATTTTAAGATCCCCAAAACAAAATTTGACATTAGCAATTATACCTGCTTTTGCCTGTAGGTACCTACTAGGAGAACATTATCCCGAGAGAATAGCGCGTTGATTAGAAAGTTTGCGTGATAATTAGCAACGTGGGAGGGCGCCGTAATCGCATTACATCTACTCGGATATTCGCAGCGAGCCCTGGGCGGACTATTGCCAACTCAGACTGCTAAACTTATCCGACTCGTTTGGACTTCCGACACTTCTGTAAGCATTAGTAACTGAGCTCTATCAAATTAATTGTCTCAAAGAAATACACCCAACTAAACTGTCTTTTATGGTAATCAATATTGAAACAATTATTAACTATAAAGTAAATCTTGTCTTAACTTGATCCTTAATAGGCAATTATTACTCACGTTACAGTTGATAAATGATTTGCTTATTGCTGTTTATTACGGATAATAAAAGGCAATGTCGATTATATACCGGTTTTGTAATAAAATAAAAGTTATAAAGTTCAATTCGTGTTATGTCTCATGGCTTTTTTCGTGTAAACAGCGAAACAAAGAAAAGCTCGGAAAACCTTGTTAACTTTTTAAAGAATTCGTTTGCGCCTCATGTATTATTCAGTATTCTGTATAGACACGCGCTATAGCTGGCATACATGTGTTTATCTGGCGTGGCCACCTCTACCCTCCTCAAAATTGACATTTTGCAAAGTGCCCAACCCTTTGTTGTTCAGATGAAATGTGAATTTCAATGAAAACGGGGTTACAATTGCTCAAGCCCGGCATAACCGTAAAAAAAAGATTTCATTACGAGTCATCTTTGTTATGCTTGTGAAAGTCCATTCCCTCTTGAAGAATTGTCAAGGGGAAACGGTTCTTTTTCGTACTGTTTAATGTTCCAGCGAAAAGCTCCTACAATACTTTGTCGGTGCCACGGGAGAGGTAATTAACTCCGAGGTTGTTATTGTGTTTTTCGCTTGCTTTTACTCAATTAAAAATAATTTAAAATAATAGGTACGGACACAAAGACAACGGCGGGACGCGGTCGGAATAATTTGAAGCTCAGAGCAAACCTCTGGCTGGAGTTAGCATCTTGTTTCATTAGCGCGCGCCTGTCTCGACAATATTTATACGCCTCGCGGATCATGAATATTTACGTTGCGGCGTGGCTTTAAACAGCAAATTTTGACAGAGCTATTTACTCTTTTGAAATATTAAATTATACACAGTGGATTTGTAGCGCGACTGTAATTAATTTGATAGTATGTTTGTTGTGAGATGCAACGTAGGGGTTAGTCGAGCGGTCGACTTGTTTTACGAGTCCCTGAAGCAGGATAAAAATCAAACGTCTGTATGCTCGTAAAAAAGCGTTGCGTTTCTGAGTTGATAAATAAAACGCCGACCGTGTATGGTGATCTTTGGTCGGTCAGAGACACATAGCTAGCGCTGTCTAAATAACAAATGCGGATCAGTTTGGGGAAAGGATAATATGCAATATTTTAACAGCGTTACGAGTCTCCGTCGGAACGCTAGGGGCCGCGGATTTAGCGATGAATGCTTTCCTGGGGACCGCAACTATTTGCCGGTCGCTCCTATTATAGGAAGGAGAATGAGCTTGTTTTATGTAAACAGATATATCTTCGGGTAGGTTCTTATGTCATTTAAAATTCAGTACGCGTATTTACACTTTTTTTTTATGATATCTACAAGACAAATAGAAAAATAAATATTGGGACATCATTTTTTGACTACCTATTCTTTTGAGTTTTTATCCATTTAACGTCTAATGTCTTTGAATTTATTCATTGTTAATAGTGTATGACCGAATGTTCGGTTGACAAACCTACCGACACTACGACTGAAACCGAAACTGCATTCTCGCGTTGTGATTGATCTTATTTGGCGCAGATATTTCCATCCGCGAATGAAATCCGCCGGCAATGAGTGGAACTAGAATGACAGATCGGCTATATTGTCATTAAGTCGTGTATTTTGGGTTGCAGGTTGTGTGTTTTTTACCATTAAATATGGTATTTTAATAATAATTCTTCACTCTTTTTAGATTCCATCAAACTGCTCATAAAAACACCTCAACTATTTTTAGTACTTTTAAGGCACAAAAGTACTAAAAATATTATTTGTTCCTTTAAGGACCCCCCTCATCTTATTGTGGGTGATTTAGGGGTTGTTAAGTATGTTGATTATCATGATGAAAATGTCTAAGACTGAATAGCTTTTTAATTTAAAGATAAGAAAATAAAGACAGACTGATTATAAAATCGTTTTCTTTATTTTTCCCTCAAAATACGATCCTTGTAAGGAAGTTTCGGTTTTGATTTCGGCCGAGACAGTTGCCGAATTCTGTTTCGGTTTCGTTTGGAATAACAAGTTTTGGTCGGACACTAATTGTTGATTAATCTTAAAGATCACAAGTTGTCGGGATGATTAATTACTCTCGAGCAATTGATATTTACTTTGAATATTGTATGTACATTGAGTTGATAATTGATTTTGACATTGAAGTTAAGTGATGTATCTATCTATGAGTAAATTTAATATAGCCATCGATTCATTATAATTGAGTCATCGCAATAACTGCAATAATATTGGTTTTCGATTGGATATCAGTTCTCCGTTTCATCTATAATTAATACTTAATACTGAGCGAAATCAACTCTATCGCAACCACACTGGGTTGCAATATTGCTAATGTTAACGTTATAATGGCAACTTAATGGCGTTTCAGTTAATTACAGTTTGTCATTGTACTACTATCTACACTAGGACTTATATTATTAGTGCGATGTCATCTTCACAAATCAATGGTGACAGATATTTTGTTGTTTTGTGATTAAGTAACAAGAACTGCTTCAAAATAGTTGTTATTGAAATAAAACGCCATTCACTCACTATAATTAAGCTAACATTAGAAGAACTATAAATGTCATTCTCCTGATGTTATTGGGTAAAGTTAATAATACAGTGGTAAAATGAGATTAATTGAGGTGCCATTATAACGTCAACATTAGCTGAATAGACGCTCTGATGTTTCACCAGACAGAAATAGAAAAAGCACTCGACTAAATGTTTTCAACAAATTACACCGAGGGAGGCGGGTGCACGCAGCCTATACAGATATAAATCTGATTATCCTCTCAGGCCCTGTGCTTAAATTAAATGGCCTTTGAACGAAAATTACGATGTTTTCCAAACGGTTTTATGCCCTTGTTTATTTGGACGTTTTGGACTTTCCGCGTTATAGAGGATGACGGCTTTGGCATTCCTTTTGCGATTCCTTTGCCGTCATTAGGTGCTTAAAGAGCGGAAAAGTGTCGCGCACAAACAATAAAAAAGTTTCACTTTGTCTGCCTTACGCAAGCTACAGGATGTTCTTCAAACTCCTGTCTTATTACATTTATGTCAAATATTTTCATATTATCTATAGTCCGTTAGCGGAAAGCTGAAAAAATTCTGCAATTTCATCCAAATTCAAGTTTTTGCATGAATATGTAACAAAGATTCTCATTAACATTCTCAGAATTCATTCAAATAGGTTGATTGTTTCATGTATAATACTCAAAAATCATTTAAAGTTATTATTAGAATTAATTTATCCTTATTAAGATACAAACCTGCAACTGTGGGTTGAAGGTCGCTGACCACACTTACACAGGAAGTCTGTTCTTGATATAACATGTGCACTACGTATGATGGAACAGAAAATACTAAAGTTACATTATATTTGATCAATTTTTGTATTCAAAATGTTATACTGACATATATTCTTAATGAAAAATTCCCAAATAATCCACCTTGTCCCTGGGACATTGAAAGTGGATTTTTCGGGCATGTTTCATAAAAACACTAAAGCTTCTTTAACATATATTTTTTAAATGGATTAAGTTGGATATTTTGGAAGCTATCAAAGTATGACCCGCAGGGTTCGGAGTGATAATTATCTTGATAATTTCACGAACTTTTTTTGTACTTTAGGACTTTTAATTAAAGGGGAATCATTTTTAAACAACTATCAAGAATGTTTTTTCTGGCACAGAAAATTGTCTAGAATAAAAGAAAAGACCTGCAAATAAAAAAAATAAAAGCCCTCTTTTTATTTGTATATTTTTTATAATTTAAAAGGACAAAATAAAAAATCATACAGTTATGAATGCCTTTTTGTATTTAATAAAATTTTTGCCAGTAACTATTATGCGATAAATATATGATATGCACCTTTATACTATCTTTATACTATCGCGCTGCATTATTACATACTTATAATAACGGGTATTAGAAGCGATTTTTACATGTAATATCCAAAAAAAAAATATCTTGTTAATTACGAACCTTGGTCATCCGTAACATTTGCTCGTCAGTTTATTTTCTATTGTTTTCATCTAAAACCAACAAACGATTCTTTCTTCTTTATAATATTGACATAGTAATACATATGTTACTACATACTACAGGCACAATTTCGATAATTTAAAGACTTTTAAACAATTTAATTTGTTTATTGTTTAGTGTACACACAAAGGATTATAATTAAACATAAATCACGTGTACGTGTATGAAAATGACGTTAAGCAAGAACATTTATTTTTGGGCCATATAATTGATTATACTTTGAGCCATTTACCTCACATTGAAAGATTATGCAAAAGGCTAGCAAGTGCCAACTATGCTCTTTTAAAATTAAAACCGCTTACTGACAGTCGAACTATGATAACCATTTATTACGCGTATGTGCATTCTCTTATTAGATATAGCTAATTATGAAAATAGCTAATTATTATAGTAGTTAATTAGCTTTTATAGCTATTTATATTATCTAACAGTATGGGGAAATAGCGTAAATGCTAAGAGAGTACTCATAGCACAATAAGAATTTAAGCTGGAATTAAAAGAAGGGAATCAGCAAGGAAGCATTTTGTGAAATATAAAGTCATGACTGTAATATTATTGTACATATATAAATGCTTATTAGAAATTCATGAAAATAGGGAAAGCTATGTCAAAAGGATGGATATACACAAATATAACCTTAGAAACAAACACAAATTGATATTACCTAAGGTGCGACTCACCAAAGTACAAGAACAAGGAAAATACAATAAATTACTTATGTACAATAAACTACCAATTTCAATAATGAATTTAGAGAATAATAAGTTCAAAAGAAAAATTAAAATGTTCTTTGAAAAAAAGCCTTTTATACACTTACAGAATTTATCAATATGCCATTGACTGAATGCTCATTTTCGTAGATTTTAAATGATAATAACGTTAAAAATAATATCCGATTGAATTATTAATTTAATGACAATTTATTTTAATAATTTTTTTTATTAATATTCTTATTGAAATTCTATATATACTTATATTTGTAATAATTTATTTTAAATTTATTAATAATCATGACATTATAACAGTTTATCTCATATTTTTAAATGATAATGAATGTATATTATGACTTACCTAGTGAAACATTCTCTGTTACAAGGCCAATAAAGAATTTGATTTGATTAGTGACTTTTACTGTCAATAAAACTGTTTTGTTTGGATATTTTAGAAAAAAAATATCTTCTAATGCCTCTGTTGTACAATTCGTTTCGTAAGATTCGTGAAGAACAACAGACAAAAATAAAAAACAACAATCAAGTCGTTCAAACAACGAAAGTTTATTGTTTTCATAATGCCACGTACGTTATTTGATACAAAACACTTAAATTCATCATATAGAGACGGAACAATATGCACTTTATAACCACAAAGTGCAAAAGTGCAATTTGCACTTTATAGTATAATTCCATCTCTATATCTGTAGGTATCATTTTGTGGGTTTAGAAATAATATAGATTGATATATGTTTAATAGAATTGACAGCATGGCAAAATAGATATAAAAATGCTTAGTAGTTATCACAGTAATTGTAGATTATTTATAAATATCGACCAGATCATATATATATTTAATAATGAGTTGTACGCATAAAATTTAGACAATAAATATTTAAGGGGGCATCCCATACAACAATAGTAACTTTTGCTGAGTTTTTATAGATAATGTACGGAACCATTCGTGCGCGAGTCCGACTCGCACTTGACCGATTTTATTCTGTATTCCATACAGTAACTTCGTAATTTCATATTCAGACGTATGTTATGTGACCTGTTATGAATCTTATCGAAAATAAATAATAATATCATGATAAAAATATAGCATGAAATATCGCTTTTGTATTCGTTCGCTTTTGAATTATATATTTCAATTTTCATCTGACAATATCAATATCAGAGTGAACAGTATTGATCCCTTTGGTCTATTAATAACGGCGGTTAAATTCGACTAGATTTTTTGTCGTTTTGACAGTATATTACTGAACAGAGGAAAACTTTCCGCTAATAAAAATATGCGAGACTGAGTATGGATGTTGAATTTTTGTTACTTTTTCATGCAGAAGTTACTGAACGGATGTCTGATGTAATTAGATAAATTGATAATTCTACGTCTGCTTCAACCTAGAGGCTTTTTGTCCCATTAAATAGTTCCCTAGGGATGAAAGTACTAGCAATTAAATGTTAACCTGGGGGGCGAAACCTATTACTAATATTATAAAGAGAACAGATTTTATTATTTATTAGTTTGCATTAAATTGACTCTCAAAACTTCAGAACCAATTTAAAAAATTCTATTAAGTTACATCTTACGCGGGTGACAGGCTATAATATACGAGGACAAAGTCGCTGGAAAAATGTACTGTAATTAAGCAAAAGTTATCTTTATAATATCTGTATAAAGATTCATTTTCTTCAGTTCTCATTAAATCCAAGGTCCATATGCAATCGGAGATTATGATTTTTTTTAATCATTGAATTTTAGATATGTAAATTTTGAGAATGAAATATGTGATTGTGTGATATGATAACTAATAACGATCTTATAATATCATGATATAGCATAGTTGTGGCACGCTTTATGATACTGGCTGGCGTAACAACCGACACATTTGAACAATACAAGCTGAGCCATAGACATCTTGTATAACCTACTTTTAAAAAAAAATCACAGTTCAGCCATATGCAGGAAAGGCGCCAGTACTTGATACGATTATTTTTATCATCATCATGTTCTTCTTATACATATTTATTTTCTCTCTTCGTTTTATTGTATTTTCATTCTGATCAAATCAAAACTTTATTTGTTAAAACACGTGGTAGTAACAGTATACAACATTCAAGGCTTCGTTTGGAAACTCAATCACGACATCAGTTAGTCCTAATAGTGGTTAGGTATCAACTAGTGGGATCGATTCACTGTGCCGTCTCCCATTCATTCTGCTTTCATCGTTAATTAAAAACGTTGAAAATTAACATATTTCAATGACTACCGATTATATTTATTGCGTTCTTTTTTAATTTAAACAAAAAAATATCCAAACATTTACTATTACTATATGTCTGTCATCGGCATTTCAAACACTTAAATTAGCATTTAAATACTATAACATTTATTACTCACTTTCGTTTATGTCTCCTGAGGCAATAAACATTAATATAATTAATCATAAGTATTTAATATTTCGATCTCGTTTTGCTTCATACCTCTGTTAATTGGCAATTATATTAAATCGGTATTCAAATACTTGTACTGTAAATTAAACTTTATCATTAATCACTAAAAACAATTTGATTTATTTCCCTTTTGATTTTGTGAATAAATTCACTTATTTTACTTATCGATGAAAAGTTTTTTATTTTATGATGAATTAGGCTGTTTCATGTCTGTATAACAATAAATAAAGGAGATCATCTTTGATATTGTTATATGCCTATCATGTATACCGTATTTGTAAAAAATGAAACATATATGTGATATGACTAATTTATATGATAATGTCGCTTAATGGCAACCGTTTGGGCCTTAATTCAGTTAAAGTTAAGCCTGTACACGGAAGACTGTAGTAGATAAATCCGAACTCGATTGCCTCGATCTTGAAATAAAAATTAGAACAGTATTATATGCCCGTGCCAAAGTTTGAATATTCATGTAATCAAATACGTACATGCACCTGTCTGGGTAATATAAATTAAATCGTAACATAAATCTTTACACAAAGAGAATTTCCACGACCATTGACTCATTCGTGAGCCCGTGTAAACAGTGCGGGCGGTTTTCGGTACCAGAACTAATGCGGACGCCTGTTACTGACCCCGTGTCGCTTTTAGCGTAATAATGACATGACAATGGTATATCGAGTTATTGAATGTTGCCACTGTTTCATTTGCCACAGTCAAACATCACCGGTCGGCCGGTAGTCAAGTAGCTCGGTGGCGTAGTGGATAAGCGCTGCGGCCCGCGAACGTAGTTGTTAAGCAACTTTCGCAAGGGTCGGTCACGGGATGGGTGACCAAAAAAAAAATATTATTTCCAGCTACGCCGTGCTTCGGAAAGCGCGTTAAGCCGTTCGTCCCGGCTGCATTTGCAGTCGTTAATACCCTCCAACCCGCATTGGGCCAGCGGTGGGGACGTAAAAGGGCTGATGATGATGATGAAACATCACCGGATTAGGCACAGAACACGGATTCTGTGTTCTGTGAGATTAGGCATCTTTATAAATACGAGTATTTTATACGCTATTCACACGTCATATGTATATACATTATCTTAGAATTGGCCCTGAATGTAGAAACTAATGTTTATTTCAATGCCACCGTAAGATAGGCAGTAGTTTTTTAACACTAATTAATTATACTATATAATGTAAATTATATGTTAGAATTATGAATACATAAACATAAATTTTAATTTAATTCAGGTGTATTTCAAAATTTTGCTACTGAAACTGTTACCTTATGTAAATATAAATAAAGGTATTTTTAAAATCAAATCGATGAAAATACGCTTTATAGTAGCGAAAAAGTAACAAGTGCTTGAAAAATTCGTCAGTCCTGTTAGGTCCTGGGTAGCTCAATGATTAGAGAGTCGCTCGGATTGCGAAAGGTCAAGGGTTCGAGTCCCAATTCAGAGTGCCAGGTATAAAGTGGTTTTTTAAGCATTTTTCATCAAGAATATTTCACCTTACTTCAATTTATTCACAACGTAAAACTACTTTGACGTAAATGTATTTTATTCATTTTCTCATAAGAACAAAAGAACAACGTTAAGTGAATAAAATGTTTAACCAAGAATCTTTGTTGACAATTGTATGCATTTAATAATGTAGTTTACCATAATGCATATTTTCTGGTAACTTTACAAATAAAATGAAAACAATAAACTTTGTTTCGAAACTCTCGCTACTGTGAAATTCAGAATGAATATATGAAAATGTAAAATTTGATGTAACTTATCAACTATAGGATCCTCCATTTTGTTTTTGTTTTAAATTTATTTATATTGTATTTGTTTCATTGTGTGTTGTATTCATTCATTTTCACACATCATAACGATGGGTTATTAAAATTTATATGTAACGCCATTTTGTGTGCAGCCATCTTGTTTATATAATAAAAAAACATAAAATGTACGAACCCCAATGTATGCAAATATTACTTCAACTGAAGTACGAAAGAAATAAATAGCAAACGCAGAAATGTTCAAGAAACAGTTTATTTTTGTTAACAAAAAAGAAACACCATTGTAAAGTTGTAAGCACACTTCTAAATGTAATGAACACCCGCGACATCCCACTTCGACCGTCTATGTCTAAAAAATGTACACATATTTATATAAAAACATTCCTTCCTGAATATTCTATAAAAAAAGAGCGAAGGTATAAGAGTAAAAAGAAATACCTTTTCTTTTGTTTGCACGAATGAGAAGATTCTCAAGGTAAGAAGTAGTACATAATTATTCAAAACTATGACAATAGATTGACATATGTATTGTTTTTTTTTTCATATTTGCTGGTGTAGCGACTCTAAACATTAGGTTCCATTAGAAATTCAGAACTTTAAACTGTCTTTAATTTGATTAGTTAATTAGAAAACTGTTTTACAACTTTAAAAAAGTAATAAAAATGTTTTCGGAATCACTGCTTCTTACCCATTAAAAATAAGTACCAAGTATATTTTAAAATAGGTTGTTTGTTCCTGCTACGATTCATTGCTAATTAGAGGGGGTATCTTAATAGGGAAAAGGGAAGGTAATTTCCACCCTAAAAGATACATTAAAAAAAGAAACACAGTCTTTAGAACGCTTAATTATTTCTACAATCAGAGCCTACATTAAAATTCTTTAATCACCTCTGCTGTTTAAAAATGGAATTGAAAATATCAAAGCGCAACTTCCGACGAAAGTAATTTCTTTTCAATCGCGTTTTATCCAGAGGTAGCCACCGCTAATTAATACCGTTCGAGTTTCAATATAGCTTTCTTATTCTTTTTCTCTGTGGCTTTTATTTTTTTTTAAACAAACAATCCGTACTTATTCTAGATAACTGTGACTGTTGTCCAACGAGTGAATCGACACCGACATCGATACATTATATAGAATGACTTTACTGAAGTTGTGTTATATCTGTCGTGTCATTATCAATCATAGTTGTCATCATATCGAATATCAGTGGAATCGATATTCATTTCACAATCGTGCATTTCGATTCAAATATAGATGGTATTGCTTGATTACGTTCGTATACGTCCGACCATTTGTAATGAATAATGTTGGTATATTGGATTACATAATTATAAATGTTTCATTGTCGTTACAATCTAATTACAATATCAAATTAAGTGTTAATTTGTTACTTAACTATTCAATGATACTGTTTGTTATAATGAAGAGATTGAAATTGTTAGATGTTGTTGTCTAAATCAGTGGTTTATAACTTTACTGTTAGGGGGCGTCCATAAATTACGTGAGATGTTTAAGGGGGGGAGGGGGTCGAGGCAAATCTCATCTAATCTTACGTTGGAGAGAGGGGGGTCTCGGCAAATATCACGCAATTTTTTTTCTGATTGAAACAAAAAAAAAAATACTATTTTGGTCCATTTAATCTAGATTGTACATGCTTAAGATTTAATCTTAAGCGTAATCGTATACGATTAAGATCATTCACTAATTCGTTCGAAAGAAAATAATTTCATTCATATTTCGACGCTATACATCGACTGAATGTCAAACCACCATATTTGTAGGGCTCGAACGATACTTTCGATACTGAGTAGGTATCGATACTTTCAAAAGCGATACTCGATGCTGAGTACTCGATACTACAACAAGGCAAATACTCGCAAGTACTCATCAAATTGCATTTTGAAAAATCTCACGTGAGATTGGGGGATGGGGGAGGGGGTTGAATAAAATCTCACGATATCTCACCAGAGGGGGAGGGAGGGACAGAAAATTTAAAAAAACACCTCACCTAATTTATGGACGCCCCCTTACCCCTATACGTATTAAGAAAACTGATTTTACCTTAAAAATGCTTCTAACGTAAACATCCTGCTTCTTCGCCTACGTAAATTATAGCCTATGTCATCTGCCTATGACGTAGGTAACCGTAGGTGAAAGAACTTCAAGATTGGATCAGTATTTCCGAAGATTATCCCCTACAAAAAAACCAAATATATCAATTTTGCCAGTCTGCTAGTTGCTTTAATGTTAGCCGCGTATAATGTAGCTGCCCGTAGGTGAAATAATTCTTAAGATCGGTCCAGTAGGTTCAGAACATGTTCCATGCAAACAAAACTCGATCACTCTCTTTTCTTTCTTTATAATTTTATTTGTATATATTATGTGATGGTTATTATTGTTCTGATTTCACTAGGTTTTGGCATAAAATTTAATTTCGCTTAAAACACGTCTTAAATCATGTTCACGGTGCGATGATTTCAGGTGATTTACCCCCGCGGGAATATACCCTTAAGTTAGGAACCCCTTGTCTAAAAAGATTATTTTTAATTGCTTTTAATGATGTTTACCGTATTTTTTAAAGAGGAAGAAATGTCTGCAATTCCTGTCTACTATGAAGTTAATTGGACGAGAATGGACAACCCGTCTTTTTAAATCTATTTTTATCGGCCATGGTGACTGTCTGACTAATCTACCATCGTTCAGCTCACTACTGGACGGACAGAGCTGAAATTTTTGACACTTTTAGTTACTATAACGGCGCGAGAAGCTCGCTACAAACGGACATGGAAAACTTCAATTCATAAGGTACTCAAGAAGTGATTGAAAGACTCGCTTGACACGGGCGAAACCGCATGCGAAAAGCTAGCGAAATGTATTGCATGAAGTTTTTTGTGTTATAAACAAGTAGGTAGTTAACAAATATCAAACACACGAGAAATTATATTTGAATAGTACAGTCAATAAGCATATAATAGATTATCCAAAACTGTCATATCTCTCAAAAGTCAAAATATGTTTCTTTAAATATTTTTTTTCAAGCTCTTGAATTGTCCAACTGTTTTTCCCTACCACTAGTTCAGGACGTATGGGCTGATAAAAAGAAAGAGCAAGAAATTCTCACCAACCCTAATAAAAGTAACAACATTCACAAAAACCATGTCATTACCAAATCAATACATTATAAATAATGTGAAGTCACTTACCATCATGCATATATTAAGGCTCTAAATCGATTGACATTATATATTAACTTAAAGTGGTGATGTGTGTACGTATGTAGTATCAAATCGAGTTGTGTTAAAAGTTAATCAATCCGTTGAGTAGGGTGAGGTGGGACAGCCGAGGCTGAAGGTCGGGTATCTGTACTAATTATTATTTATACTGGATCCTCGCGCGGCCTACCGTTTTCAGTATTTCATAATCTCATTACAACCAAACGAATAATTAAGTCCACTTTGATATTCACAATGTATTTAATGCTATATTAATTAGAAACCTAATATATGATGATGATAAATGAATTTAATTCTGATATTACAAACTAGGCGTATAGGTTTGATTGATAAATGTCTTTATTACTAGTTTCAATATACATAGTAATGAAATTTTATTATGCAAATAATTATTTGCAATATAGTACGTCCGCCTCACAGATCTTTTGGCTTATGATCCGGAACAAGTAAAATATGTTCTAGTCCATTACTTGGCATGGACTCTCGTCCTCGCCGCTTATGCCACATAGCACGAAATTAATGTACCAACCCGTTAGGTGGTGAACAAACAAGACTGTGGGTGGGTATTTATTGTCTCTGGCAACAATGCCATAAACGCAACCAATAAAACATGCTATTTCCCTAAATATATATTTTTCCATTCCGTTATAAAACAACTAAGTAGTTACAAAACAACTCGACAATTAAGTGTCGCTGAAGTCACTTCGAGTAGTTTTTAATATGAGTAGGAGTCCTGATTGGTCAAGTTAAAAATCGAACTGTGTCGGCTTCGTTACGTTACCTTTTGCGCTGGGCGGTATGTCGAGACTACAAATTAGTTCCTGAGATGCGTTACAATGAGAGATCTCGATTCCCTTCGGCAGTGTCTTAATCGGAGTACGCCCATTACTTCACTACTCTTTGTGGTCTTTTGTTCATATCGCCAGTGAATTGATTTACTCGCCATTGTTTTCGAAACTGGCGTGCACCTTCTCGTGGTTTTCTGAGGTAGTGGCGTTGAAACTCGAACTTGCATACTTGTTTTTTTTTTTCTCGGTATAAGAGGCAGGGACGCTGCACGCCATTTCGTTTGTCAAGATAAAACGGCAGCTGGTCGGAACCCTCGCTTTAGCGACCCCACCGCGCCCGCACAATGCCTCCCCGACGACCGACGCTCGCTCGACTCGTTCACGCCGACCATAAAGGATTTAATAGCGATATGGCGTGTCGAAATATTAATATGTTTGCGGGTAAACTGTCCATATAAACTGAGAGTCGAGCTTTCGCCGTGGCTCAAGTCGTGGGCGATACGATAGCACATTTGTCATCCCGCTAACAATAAAGCGTTTAATTTTGTTTATAGACGTCGCGTGGGTATAAGATTTATAAATTCACTGTTATCGCTCTTAAGGCATTCAGACATATGGCTTCATCTCCAATGCGACTTCAATCGAAAGCTCGCCAAGACGATTCCCGTGTTTATTTAGGTGCTACGTCTCGTATTGACGGAGAAGATTATTTCTCTAAAAACAAATCGCTTCCTAACACACTGCTTTATCTATTGAAGCGGAGTTAGTCTATTAAATTAATGGTTTTGGGGTCGACGGGAAGTGGTACGATTGGTTCCATTTTGTATCATAACTCGTATGGAATCATGAATTCTTAAAGCTCATGGCCTCATATGCAATAAGTAGAAGTGTTTATAAGAAGTTTTGACATTTACCTGCTACTCACACTATGTATATGTATAAAAAACGTGAAAGCTTAAGTTATTTTCTTTATAACTTCTCTTTAAATATTTATAACTTCTCATGAATAAAAGTCTAAGAATAAGTCATGCCAATTTCATTAGCTTGAACGTAAATTTTATACTTTAACAGCAATTTGTATGAGAGAGTAATTTAAATTCAATGTCTTCGCAATTACGTTCGATTTCAATAACCACTTCAGAAACACCTTACCCCTGTAAATTATACGACGATCTAGCGACAACTTGAAACGATAAAACGATACCCTACTTGTCATTGGAACGTGAAACGGTTATTACTCAGATAATATCAGTCCGGGGTGTCGGTTCACATAAAATTTTGTTATTTTTCCAATAGCATTTTGGAAGTCGACATCTCCGATTCGGTAGTCGAGTGCTTTAGTCCACAATTTGTGACGCCATTATCTGTGTGCGTGAACGAGAGGGGTATATATCGTCGCATCTTTCCTGTACCAGGCGTTGAATGTAAATGGCTTCATTTGATTATGTTCTACGTCACTACGCCGTAAATGTTCTTTGCATTTATGCAACCCCGGTGTTCCGGAGTTAACTTAGGTCGTAACGATTTTTATTTCTTGTGAGTAAGTAATATACGTTTCGTGTTACATCATTACATTTCTGTTATGTTAAATAAACACGAGAAACATTATTTATTACACTATTATACCTACTACCGTTCTATTAGATAAGTAACCTTATCTCCTGTTAATAAATCGCGAAATAGAACTATTGTGCAGTGTATGGATTATAATAATATTTCTGACGTTTCAGAATTCAGACGACAAAGAAAAGATGAAGTTTTTATACTAATTTAATTTTAAAAATGATTTCTGAAATATTAAAAATTGCTACGCAATAATAAAAGAAAGTTATAAAATAAAATCAAGTCGTTAAAATGTCTACTGAAACTTCTGCAAATATTATAATAATTAACAAATTTATGTTTCTTAATTGACAATTTTATTTGAAAATTCGAAACGGAAACCATTACGAAATATATTCCGCGTCACGTCTCATTTCACGCGCATGTTAACAAGACTCTGTTAATATTAAATATGTAATCCATTTTTAACTAAATATTTTAATTTGAAAGCACGTCATGTTATAGGTATAAGAGCGAAAATATTCATAAAGATTTAACTTAATTATAAGAATAGCAAAGAGAAAAATTTTAGACGTGAGTATGATAAATGTTTTATTCAACGTGGCTGCTCGGCCCGCCTTGGTTGTAATTTGTAATATTGTAACATAAACCGCAATTGTTTTATTCAGCATATAACCAGAATTAATGGGGGTTTATTATCTTAAATGTACGCTAATTGTTATTGATTATAAGATTGACGAAGCAATTATGGTAATCGATTCTTTGAAAGCAATTAAAATGATCAGTTTTAGAATCTTAAGACTATTTGGAAATGTTTGTTCTTAACTATCATTTGTGTGTTTCGATAATTGTTCTTTTTCATTAATACAAATGGAATTCAACACAACTAAATGTTATTTTGTTACAGTTGTAATTGAAATTAAGGTAGTTACGGTACGGATAATATACATAAAATTTATAATTTCTTTATTGTTCTAAGAAAACTATTGTGAAGAGTAAATAAATAAAATAAAAATAAATTATTTGAGAATATGTCTATTGGCAAAAGATATTTGCTTGTTAAGACATTTTCTCAAATAATTACTTCTCTCGACTATAGATAAGAGTGTTTAAGATGTTTTTATTATAGATAATTGGAAATTAGTAAAAAAATAATTTGTATAATTATACCTTTAAATTAAGATAGTATCTAATCTAGTTGATAAAAACCTTTTAGATCTTTCTTGTTACTTTTCTTAATTTTATGATTAAAGATATTATTTTGTGAAATGATGCTGTCTGTGGTTTATGCTTTATGATATTTGTTTAACATTTTTTATTACGGCACCTATCTTATGAAACCCATCTTGAATCCTTTTCCAAATCGGGTGTCACGCTTTATAATTAAACAAAGACTAATTAAAAGAATAATTAAACAAGTTTTATGCTAATTTTATGTTTTTCTTTGTTTAGGAAACGGCAGAAGTATGCGTCGGCACGTCCGTGGGTACCATCACAGAGCCTGACTGTCTCGGGCCCTGCGAGCCTGGTACCTCGGTCACGCTGGAGGGCATCGTGTGGCATGAGACGGAAGGTGGTGAGTTGTTACTAGCGCACGAACGCACAACCCGTAGCGCCATCTCTGCACGCTTATGCACGCTTGGTACATCATATTGCTTCGCGATTCATTTCATACAAATTAATGAGATTGTTGTGACATATAATACCTCCTATTCTCAGATGCACAAATGTCCATTAAAACTGTCATTAGTTGAAAGCGACTTTTGACACGAATTTTCAAATTTAGAACTAAGAGATGCTTGTGCAACTGGGTGGTATAATTTATTTCATAAAAATAATACCGCGAAAAATATGGAAATTGTCAACTCGTAATGACGAAGTGTTTAAAAAAAAGACTCTAGTAAAAGTTGATTTTTGCAGGAAATGAATAAACCAAAGATAGTCATTTCCATTCCTTTTAACTAACATATTAAAAAAACAATTTGCAAAGTTCGAAACTTACATATCAATATAAACACGAAAAAGTACAAATAAAATATCAGTTGCTTATTAAGTTTTGAAAACTAGTTTGCTTTTATACATGAAAGAAAATCTGAAGGGTTGTCATGTAGAAATCATGAAAGTACCGTAGCGACATCTAGTTTGATTTCGGGAACTATTTTTTTTAAATACTTCCTCATTGGACAACACGCACATGTGGTTGGTGATTGGTCAATGGGCATTATTTAGGCCAATAACTCCACAATTTTTATTAGTAATTATATCATGGTGGTCTTCACACAGCAAAGCCATCATATGATGGTTTGTTTCTGTTGATATTTCTGTTTGTTTCTGTAGTTGTGATCAGTAAAAAAACATCCTTGTTTTCTCTTTTTATATAATTTGGTTACGTTAAATATTTAATTTATTTAATAATGCAGGTACACCCATATTAGGATATCTATTGTAATAACCATTTTAATACAATGTTACATAAAGGTGTTTCAATATACAAAAGACTATGCATTTATCTTATTTACAACAATTCAGTCGAAGAAACGTTATTAAACAAATTACAATTAAGAGAAAATATACACTCTATTAATTATTCATGTTTCGGTTAGTACACATCTATTACTATCGCAAATCCTAATTTATTATCATCTCTAGAATATGATTTCCTGCGACTAAAACCCCGTAAGATATAACTTCCGTTATGCTAGGATTACGAATTTACACCAATCGTCAATTAAGTGAAATATTAAGTTATTGGCCATACCAGATATTGAACCCGTGCCCTGAAAGAAAGCTTACAGTATATCTAAAACCCGATTTTAAATATCCAACAAATTAAAGCCCTCGTCAAAACAACCACAGACAATTTACTTAAATTTTACATACAAATTATATTTGTATTACGATATCATTTCAAAGATTCGATCTAAAAACGGCAAATTGTATCCATCAATTATCAGCGTCAAGCAATTAACAAAGGTCTTCAAACATCCTTTAATTACAACGGAAACGATAATAATTCGACTTATATTGCCTACTGTAGTGCTATACTGAATTATTAAATACAAGCTGTCAGCTTTAACTTTATTATTATACTGACTGTCCACCAGCGGCTTACATGATTTTCTTTCACACAAACAAACAAAGGTAACCTTATAATATTTCACCCCCTTAGGATTAGTATTTCCAAATGCTGAAATACTAATACTTTTCCAAATACAGGTATTTATTAATTAGTAATCAGTAGCCCAAAAATAAAGTTTCATGTTTCTAACTCCAGAACCGAAGGACCTCGATACAAACTTTCAACTCAAAATATAATAATATGTTAGTACTTATATTTAAGTAAAATTCTTAAAAACTTCATCCGGGACTGAATTGGATACACATCATTCCGGGAGAGCTGGGGCTGGTGGTAACATAACTATAAATATGGCATTGTGAATTCAATATTGATCAAATGTTAGTACTATCAATATTCTTTAGAAAAGCAATCTAAAATAACAAATAATGGTTTGACAATTACTCTTAATCAACATGTTTGCTACTAGAATTAACAAGAGACTATTATAAAAAGAATATCACAGAAAGAATATTATCAACTGTTTTTGTTTCTAGTCAAATTAATTTTGACGGTCATTGAACATTATTAACAAATCTTATAAGAAGTCGAATGTAGTATCTATAGAATCAAAAAAGTTTAATGAACAATGAATATTAGGCGTGCCCCAGGGTTCAATATTAGGCCCATTACTGTTTTCAATCTCCGTACTCACATATGCTATTTCTAGATCGAGTAAAAAAGCCGATAATTATTACAGTTCGAGTTCAATGTCCGTTCGGCATTTATTTCCCAATCGAGCTAAAGATTGTATTCTTTTATTGTACGATGCTTGATCAGCAGTACCATGTAGAATTATTTCTAATAGGTACTGCTGATCAAGCAGCCTACTTCGACGTACAGAAAATAGTTGTTATTATAGTTACTTTTTAGTTATGTTTTAAATTTAACTGCTTTCTAATTTCTGAACCATCTACTCTAATAACGCTATGTAAAACCTAATCACACAAAACAACAAAATCAAATTCACAGCAACAGTGCGTGTAGGTATGAAGGAAGTTGTATTTAATAAACGCCTTCTGGCTGACCATGCTTGATGTGAACCTTTTAACTGATGCAAGTCAAGTTGATTTTGACTCGAATTTTTATTTGAGCAAAATCTTATATAAATTCTGACCACTAAATTTTGTGTGAGAATCTGATAATGATCAGCTAATAAAAACCAGGTTAGCATATCCATAATTGTGGACATCGGGCCCGCTCGTATAATCAAGATGGCTACGCCAGCCCATGTGTGTTTGATTTGTTGTTCTACAAAGATCATTTCTACAAAGCATCTTTTTAGGTATCTAATAAATATTCATGACATATATAAATATCAAATATTTGTAACCGTTATTAAAATACAAGATTAATTTAGTTGAAAATTTGTAATGTCATATGATTCATTCATTTCACATGTTAAATTGATTACGTCAGTGAAGCTTGGTATTGTAGGGCTCGGCTGTTAATGTTGATTATTATATTTTTATAACATAACAGGAGGCACAAATATTTTTTTCAAAAAAACTGTCATGTATAACCAATTAATCGTTTTCTGTAATCATGTAAAACCTTGATCAAGTACGTAGGTTTTTGAAACTCTTAATTGTCTAATAAATCCCAAATTGTAGATCAATAAACGATAAGCAGTTTTGTTTTCCGATTCGAGGTAACACAGCTTATGGCGTAAAACTGGGGGTCCAGTCCAGTCATTATTTAATGCTTATCTGTAAGACATCACCGTCCATCATAGCGTTGGAAATAAAAAGCGATGAAATAGAAGAGCTCGGATGGGCACATCAGGAGGGCTGTAACACAATGCCGCACCCAGAGCCCCGCTCGTAATTATTATAAAACACGATAATAAATCACCATCTGCTCGCTTCTGTTGCCACTTTCCAAATTTATCCGCCCGCTGGCTCGCGAGGGGGTGGCCTAGTGGAACGAGGTGCGGGGGCGCAATTTACGCCCCCCTCCAAGCTTATTTATTTTCGGCTAATGGCGTCGAGGATCTCACGGAAATTAAATATTGTTTACTGTATAACGCCGACCGCGTTTTAATTTTATCACAAGAGTTTTAAGAAGTTTAATCATTCATGTACGACGAAAAGGCGCGTCGCGTTGGAATTAATATCCTTAATGCCTCGCATTAAACATGGAGCCATCTGACTTCGGGCTCAAAAAGTACCCACGAGGCTGCTTTATGAGCCACAGCGCGCTAGCAATTATGTGAATATATATGCTCCAGTGCCCTGCTCTCTTAACGACCAATTAGTGGGTGTATATTTATGTTTGTTAGGTTAGGTTACGCTAGGTTACATCAAATTTCTCTGTATGCTTACTTGTTTTCTTGATTAATGTTTGTGTTGAAACGCAAGACTTTGTTAAATACATACTTTAACATAAAAGGTTAAAAGCAAAGACAACAAAGTTTGGAGTATAGAATTAAATATAGTACAGAAATAATTATACACAAAATTGTAGTGAACACGTACGCACACTTGTCTTCTACGAGTATAAACAGCTTCGTGACAGTACAACAAGCGATAACTTAACTAAATTTTGACATTACATCTTGATTTCATATCTTGATCTAGTCAGCAAGTTAGAGGGAAAAAGAACGAGAGTCAGACCGAATATTGAGATATTTGAAATATCTATCAGCACGATATTTCATTGGACTATTAAAAGAAGTCTAAATAAGTTAATAAGAGTCGCTATTGTTAATGATGTAGCAGCAATTATGAGAAAATACCATCAAGATGAGGGTGTATAAAAAGGCCTACTGTTTAAAGCACGAATGCTAAAAAACCAATAGAATAGACTCAGTTGAAGTTCAGCTGATCATCCTTCCGAAATGACAGTTAATTTAAAAGCTTTTTTAATAATTTTGTTTTTCAGAAGCCCGGCTTCAATAACAGTGTGCTTTCTTACTTAGTTATGATCATATCTTCAAATCAAGTAAATCAAGGTTGCAGTTTAATAAGTTAAACATTAAATATGTTGCTTCCCAGAGCGGTAGGCTGAGATAATTGATCTTTACTTGTTTGAACGACTCATGACAGATTGTGTCAAATATTTGCTCAGTGAGCTTGTTTTTTTATCGACCGAAGACGTAATCCTTATTTAGGTCAGTTTACTAACGATTTTAATCACATATAATAAAGTGAATCGTTTAGCCTGTTCATTATAAAATGTTTTTGGTTATTCCTTGGCAAGGCACATAAATTTTATTCTTTCTGAAAATTAATCAATAACTGCTCACATGCTGGTTGACTTATATCCTTTATTTAGAACGTCTTTGATTTGATTGAAAACCGGCATTCTTAAAAAGAAAACGCGATCTTGTTCAGATCACGTTTTCTTTATCGAAACATTAAATAAACCTGTAAAAATCTCAGAGATGCTTTCGTTCATATGCAATTTGTACAATGTAACAGGAATTCAGAGGGACGCAGGATTTATAATAGTTGGTCGGAACAAAGCGTTTCCCGGGAAGCGAGGGCACGTCAGCCATTAGGCCGCTGATTACCACAACCGAGGCGTAATTAGCACCGCCGAATGAACCTATTCCTGCGCTCTGAGCTCCTGGTTTTCCTACGCTATCCAAATAGGACTATATTAAATTAGTGCTTTTGTTTAAATACATTATCGGATACGTGTGTAAAAGTAGTATTCAGCAAATGAAATGATATTTATAATATTTTTTTGTGTAAGTCATCTACATAATACATAATTTAATTTCAATCAAATCAAATTGGCTATTTTAAATTCCATTACAACTTCAGTCGTATTCCAAGTAACTGTTTACAAGTCAGAAAATATCATTACAACGACAAATAACAACATAGACGACAGTTTAATGATAGCGGCTAGTCGCAATACGCTAACGACATGTCTAATGACGTGTCGCGGCCATTAGGCGTGCGGTACAAATCGAACCGATTACAGACAACCGAATACAACCGGACGGCAGTCTAATTTAACTTTTCCGTGACCGGAGGTCCGTATTATCCATTTACGAGGGAACTCAACCCCTAAATAATAAAAGTGCGAGGGGCGACCCGACAATTTCCTGAGGACTCCGCCGCGAACTCGTTCGGCAAGCCCATCTGTGACGGCAACTTAAATATCGTTTCGAGACATAGTAATTTGATTGTCTTTCTTTGTTTAATCGAAGTACAGTTTATCAAGGTTTACCTTAGTAAATATGAAGATTTCATTTAACATATGAATTATAGTTTTAAGTTTCGTTCCAAAGGCGATACATCATTCCATAAAACGCTATCACCATCGATGTATATTTGAAAGGGATTGGGAAAGACTTTAAAATTAGATAATAAGCCTAAGGGTTGCCTAGCTAAATCAGAGGGTATCACGTTTAAATATTCAATGTGGGTGTTTATTTCTTTCATTTCCTTTTTAATGTAATTCCCTGATTTGATATTTATGAAAATTCAAGCGTTTGAATTCTAATAATTTAGCGTTTGAATAAATAATCTAAATTCGTTCCTTTAAGTACTAGCAGTTAGCGGGATTTGACAATATTACGCCCTATGTCCTCATTTGTTATAAAAAAACAATGTGCACATATTTCCATATGAGCAATTTATATTCTTTCGATTATTTTGGATACTTTGTAAACTAACCGAGCAAAATATCTCAATCGTTTTATATCTATTAAATCGCAGATAATGTTTTATATGTCTATTGTTCTTGAAACAATAAGCTTGTAAATATTAAATCTACTAGAGGACTCTATTTTAATATAAAATGTATGAATACATTACATATCAACCGCTCCGAAGGGTTTTTAATAAAAAAATGTTTACTTTAATTAACATATTTCGATATATCGTTTGATGCTTGTTATTTGTTTATTCAATACGCTTACAGGTCGTATGAATAAATTATAAGAACTTAATATACATACAGGACAAAAGAATCATCTGTACACAAATTTATTATTGTTAGTTAGTTATTGAATAGTAAATCAAGTATAGACTTTTTCTATTTTAGTAGATTTTAGAGATGTAGAAAAAAGTTGCCCTACATTACGAGGTTAGGCCCATTCATTTAGTTTTAAATGGTTATGATAAAAAAAAATGGGAATACAGAATATACACGATCGGCATAAAGTATTATTAAAAAAGCATATTTTTATCAAGTCAATTAATTTCACTTTATAAAACTGTTAAATAGGTATAATCTAAAAATTGTTCTTTTTTATTTTCTTCATACCTTGCTTGTGATCGACACGATCGATACTCTAACTTATAGAGGAAAACCTCTTTATATTAATTTGAACTAGCTTTCCACCATCGGCTTCGTCCGCGTGGTCCATAGGGAACAGTTTAGTGGGATAAAAAGTAGCCTATATGTCAATCTAGACTGAGAATTATCCGTGTACCATATCCATTCAGTAGTTTTTGCGTGTTCACACATTTTTATGTAGTATTTGTTAGTAATCATTTTTTGTACAGCCAAGATCACACTAGATTATACAAAACTGTTTAAATTCTCCAAATAATTGAAATCGGTTATATGTATACTTTGTTGTCACGTGATGTGCTGATATATATAAGTATATACTACTCTTATCATAATTCATAGTTGAATTCCAATTCCTGATGCTTTTATTAATAATTAGATGCTTTGCTTTTAGTTTAATTTAGAGTGAATCTATTGTAAAGAAAGGTTAATACTAAATATTCTATTCCGTTCTGTTCCGTACTAATATATTATATCCTGTTCTTTTCTATTCTATTCGATTATGTTCTGCAATGTATTTCCGTTTCAAAAAATTTCGTTCTATTCTGGTATATTGTAATCATAGTAATCGTAGTTAATTAAGTAGTCTGTAATTTTGTAATGGTTGTGTATTGCTAGTTTCTGTATGTATTAAAATTTTGCCTGTTAATCTGAAACAGGTTTTTAAATTTATGAGGGCATTGTAAAAGTACGTTTCCATTATAAATCATAAAAATATCAAAATACAAAATTTTAGATGTATTAACCGCAAAATTTAATTAAACCTCTTAAAAATGTCAAGGAGTTACTTATTTACAATTCAACGAGTTTTTATTCACGTAACATAAAGTCGTGTCTCCGCAATAGCCCGCCCGGGATTAAAAAGGGATTGTCCGAGACCCTCATTTTTATCTCAATTTGTTCATCTTGTTTACGAAAAACATTTTGCGGGCAAGAAGATTAACTCGCTTCAGAATAACAATGGCTATGCGACTCGAAAATAAGATTCGATCCATTATGGATTCATAAAGAAACTTTTGTAAAAATAGAGGGGGGAAATACGCGTTATGAATAAAGGGGAGGTGGGATTGATTAATTAAATTTGCATAAGTTGACACGCTAGAGCGATAAGCACTGGGGTGGCAGGAGCCGAACGGGTGCCTTCAAATATGCGGTTGGACTCACGTCCGCGCGAATACGACCTCTACGCCCCTTTCTCATTCCTTAATATGCAAATGAGGACCCGTGACAAATTGGATTGAAACCTACCCACATAGACTGCATCAATTTTCTTAACGCCAACTCCAATAACACCCAATAGTAACTTAACGCACCACCTAATCTTATTTCGTAACCCTCACTGACGGGTATTGAGAAGCCATAAATTTAACGGTTCACGTCTTTGTTGCAGGTGTTTTAGTGGTGAACGTGACGTGGCGAGGGAAGACCTACGTCGGAACTTTACTCGATTGCACGCGGCATGACTGGGCGCCTCCACGGTAATAAACGTTAATCACGACACGACTTTCCTTAACCGCTACAGCGTGGCGATTTGTAAGACTTAATTATCAATTTGATAGGTAATAAATAGTATTATGATTTCTATTTCAGCTTTTGCGATTCGCCGACGGAAGAGTTGGACGCGCGGACGCCTAAAGGCAGAGCGAAGAGAGGACGAGGCGCCGCGCCTACGGATATGACAAACTTCACGGAGACTCGATCCTCAGTCCATAGTAAGCTTAGGAACGGTGGTGCTAAGGGACGTCGAGCGTTGCCTTCGCCGACACCGTTCACGCCGCCGCGGCCAGACTCGAAGCGGAAACGCACTTCCGAAGCAGAGGAGAGACCGCCAACGCCTAAAGCGAAGCGTCCACCTCCTACGCCCTCATCGCCGCCCCCAGACCCCGTCCTTCTTGAATGTCCAGAGCCGAACTGCTCTAAGAAGTACAAACATGCAAACGGCTTGAAGTATCACAGGTCGCACGCACACGGTACTCCAGATGATGATGACAAAGATGGCTCCAGTTCGGAGCAGGAGGAACCGACGGCGGAGCCAGCGTCTCCCGCGCAACCTCCGTCGGAGCCGGCGACGCCAGCGACGCCGGTGAAGTCTCCGACGCCCGTGAAATCACCTGAGGCGAAGACTGAGAAATCCCCGGAGAAGTCACCGGAAAAGGCGCAAATGGATACGAACGTAGAATCGCCGCAACCTGTACGTTTTCCGGAAGAATTTGCGCCAACGCCGGAGCCTCCACCCGTGGAAGCACCGCAATCACCACCAGCACCATCAACGCCACCGCCGGAAAATCTTCCCACTATGCAACCCACCCAATTCAAGGTAATAAAGCATACTATGTATCGATGTCGGCAGTATATAGCAGTACATAACTTTTGGTTTACATTATTATGTTGCGCTCAAAAATCAAAATCGCTCATAGCGAAAAATTGTTCACAACGCGTTGTGGCATTCGCAGATTAACTACATAGCGAAATTCGTGTTATGACTAATGGAAACGCTCATGACGCGTTATGGTAATCGCAGAATAACCACATAGGGATATCCGTGTCGTGACTGATATGCAATTCGACCTCATCGCGTTGTGCCATTGAAGAAAAGCCACGACGCGTTCTGAGCATTAATTGGTTTAACTAGCCGTTCCATTTTACAATAGCGTTTCGCTTCGGGTATTTCGCCAGCCTCTGCCGCGGCAAACTCGATTTGCTCGCTCGGCTAGTGCGTTGTTTATCGGATATTTTACTGTGACCACAACGCGTTGTAAACTATTTTTTCGCATATTGAGGATTTCGATCTTTCAGCGTAACATACACATTAATCTCATCCCGAGATTATCTCTAGTCGGTAACAGAAATCGATACGATTTTTCTTTGTATCATTAACCTAATAGCAATACGGAAACAAGATTTTTCAATCGAAAACATTCGTTTATCTTGCATTTCTCTCGACAGGTGAAACCCCGGTCCGCGTTGATGCCGTCAGAGGAGCGTAAGTCCACCGAATCAGCGGAAGAATCTCCTGGCAAGAGACGTCGACGGTCGCCAACGCCGGGTGTGCGGTCGCCCGCCTACTCAGACATATCCGACGACGCCGCCCCGGCCGATCCCGCCGCCGATTCCGATCCCGCGCACAGACCGTTCCCGGTATACCACCAGGTCAGTTACTATTTATATCTTTTGCGCCTCGAACAGTTTTCTTGTGCAATCTATAGCTCATACTGATATAGGGATAATTTTCTTGTTGAAAAATTACTTGAAAATTCGGAAATCAATTTGCAGCCGGGAATTTTATTTTCATACTTTAATGTTTCAATATTTAAATAATTGTTAAACTAAATAAACCGATTAATGAATTACCTCTATTTTATACACCGTAGCAGTTTTTAAATTAAAGTCTTTAAACTGTTTTGGCATAAATTTTCGATCGGTACAGCCACAGCGGAGCATAGACTGTCGGAGCTTAGTATTAAATAAATTTAAAAGCGTTATCAGCATGCGCCACTTGTTGAGGCAAAGGGGTTATTGTCGTTATACTTTAAGAAATTCCTCGAAGCTATTTCTTTCTCGAGCTTAAGGCAATATTTGATCATCGTAAAAATCCACACAGGCGCACGCGAGGTTACTACAAAATATCAAATTTATGAAATCAATTTCGAACTTTATTTTTAAGCATTTTCCGTTTAAAGTATAAGTCATTATGGACTTATACTTTTAACGGAAAATGCTTAAAAAATCCACTTTGTCTCTGGAATTCTGAAATGGGACTCGAACCCATAAGTCCTGTTAGGTGCTCAGTGCTTACAGCAGTCGCCTGGATTGCGATAGGTCATGGGTTCGCGTCTCATCTCAGAGCGCCAGAGACTAAGAGGAATGTGAAGCATTTTTCATTAAGTATATTTTTCAGTATAGCATTGTGAATGCAGAATTAACTAATATAATAATAATAACGAGTTATATATATCAACTAGTTAGAATAATTTAATTATATTTGGGTACATTAAAGATCTATATCATACCACTGTTTTAATTGAAAAATGTAACTTATAACGTTTCGTGTTTAGTACTATGGACAACCACCGTACCTGCCCCCCGCACACTCGGCCCCCGCCCCCGCGACGGATAAGGCCAAGGATGATCTCACTAAAGGAGACCCCAAGATTGATCACAAAGTAAGGGGTACTTTTAAACCCCTGTCCCATATTCCGTTTTTTCTTTCAACAGTCTAACCTCTTGTTTTCTTTTTCGTTTGTCTCCTTCTTGTTTAAAACCATACCTTCTTAACGCTATTAACTATCGTTGGCTTGTTTATATCGGCCGATATCGTCCGCATATGGAAGCAGATGCTTTCTGTGATTGGTATTCATTGGTCGGTCAATGGTTTATAGATCAGTGAAATAAGCCGGCAGAAATTGGCCGCACTTCGCATGTGAAATCCATCGACTAATGTAAACGAGCCAAAGACTTCTAGTAGTATTCAGAAAAATATGTTATATTTTTAAATGTTGTTATTATCCTTTACGCCGTTAGTACACCGACGCAATTGTATGCGAATGTAAAACATCTGCGAAATCTTGTTAGTTATATGGCAATATTTCGCATATGCTTTGTCTCGGTCTATTATTAGCTCGATGAAATAGCTGCGTCCTTGTCAGTACAGTTGTGCAGTCAACTGCCAAAAAGGTCGTTACACAGATGCACAATGTTTTGTATTCAGGGTTGTCACCCGACCTGGTTTCTGATGACTATCCGAATACCACGAATTCTGTTTCTCAAAAGGTGAGAACCCTGTCGTAATTCGCAGTTTCGCAGACGTTTCGCATTCGCTTACTTACGGCGTATAGACACTTTTCTTGCATTCCCACTATTTAAATATATTAATGGATTTGCCATTACACCTAAAGATTATCATAAATCAGTTCCAAAATAATAAGTTCTATATAATGTCACAAGATTAATGTGCCAGTCGATTTGTTTCTCTGAAAAACAAATATCTATATAAAAAAATTTAATCCCAATATCATTATACCGAAATAAATTTATTATGTAAATAATGGATATAACCAAATCTCTAAGTCACCTTTAAATTGATACCTAAGTATCTCATTAATTTAAAATAAAGCCATTAACTTTATCTTTACAACTCAGTTGATTTGATATTACAAAATTAAAATTTTATTTAAAACCTGTTTCATATGTTATAAACTTTTGTAGTGTACCAATATAATAAACTAAACTACATTTGTTTTAACGATTTATTAGCATAAGATTGCTTATCTTTTTTGTTATTAATTATTTTAAATTTCATCCAATTAGAGTAAGATTTAAATCATACAAAAGTCCTTATTTTGTATAAACTATTTCGTGTTACCTTTTTAATCAGCTGATTAAAATCAAACCTTTCAATTTACAGGACAACAAACAAGACAGTGGTCCTCAAAAGGTGTTGCCACAGCATTTCTACCCGTACAATTATGTTCCGAATTTTCCCTACAACGTGGAGCCAGGAGGGCCGCCCCCGGGCGCCCCCCTAGAAGACAAGGGAAAAGACAATGACCGCTCTAAGACAACTCCTAGTCCGTTAGACAAGAGTAAGCAGCCGAGGCCTAACGATGGCAAAGATAGTCAAGGCAGACCGAATGATAACCACCAAATATTGAAGGAGAGTATCGAGATGAAGGCCCAGATGGGCTCGTATGCGTTTCAAAGGCCACCTCATGCGAGAGAAGACGAGTTGAGAAGGTAAATTGTTTGAATACTCTTAATGAAGATCTGCGCTGATAGTCTTCTACCAGCATATGCTGAGCTGGATCCGTTTTGGGGTAATAAATCATAATGTAGATGATTTTTTTTTACTCTAATAATTGGAATAGTATTATAATAAAGATATAATTGCTAATCTTCTCTGATTAAAAGAGTATTTATTGCAAATGATAATTTAGCACAATAATGTCTTTGGCACAAAGTATTGCAATTTGAGACGAACCATCGTTTCAAATCAGAATCTATTCATACCCGCCATCAAGTACTGTAACTTTGTTTATGATATAAATGAACATGTCATACCCATGTTGAAGCTGTACGCTACTTATCTCTTTAAATTTAAAGCTTGCACGATACATTACGTAAACCCTTCCGGACCTTTAGGAAATCAAATGCAATTCCAAGGGTAAAGGAAAGATCCTAATTTTTTTAAAGTGTAGGCGTTTAAGTACGCGTTACTCTGATTAATGTTCTTTTTCACAACAAAGAATAGAACAGATCATAAAACAGGATATAAGATGTCGATTTTAGGAGTACATCTTATTATGAGAAAGGTACAGAGTCAGAACAGACCTACAGTAGTGTTTTAGGACTTCATAAAATAATGATGGCTTGACTGGATTTGTGTTGTTGTCTCCAGATATTATATGACGCTAGAACAGAGAAGGAAAGATGGTGGAGGTGACGGTAAGCCGGCGCAGGGGGGCCCGCCCGGAATCCCGCAGGGGGCCCCGCCCGGCGCCTCCCCCGCGCGCCCCCCGCCGCAACACCCGCTCAAACCACCGCAAAAGGAAAAGGATGACAAGCCCAAGGAGGAAGTTAAGGTGAGACGGAACAATGAATGAGTCATTCTTTTTTTTTTACATATATTGCTATATATAATAAAATTTTTGTAGCATTAAAAAAGTGAAGCACTCTTTAGTTTTTAAAATTTAAATACACTGTGATTGCCACTATTATAAATAATAATAATTTTTATGAATTATTAAAAATAACATTCTACATAACTTGAATTCTGAAAGCAAATTACCAATCTCTTATGTAAATTATAATTTCTAATGATAAATTATAGTCTTTCATGCTGTAGATAAATAGGTATACATTTATGATTATTTTATTTTATTATTCTTAAAAGTCACTCTAACTGAAATAAACAGCCCGGGGTTGCAATAGACCCGGCGGCACTGGTTTTATTTTTATGATGGATTGTATTCAACCTATATTTTTCTCGCTCAGGTGAAGCAGGAAGGTCAGAAGCCTACGACGGAGACACAAGGGCCTCCGCCGCCGCCTACGTCACAGTACTACCTCCCTCCTTACATGCAGCCGCCTCATTATGGTGCATTACCGTTCGACACTGTCTACAGACCGCCATTAAGCCCTATGCTAGTGGGTGGGTTTGGTGGTGGATGGACGGTACCCCGGTACCACGCGCCCGAGGATCTCTCTAGGCCGGGCGCGCCGGGGAAACTGGAGCTGTTGCCGGGACACGGCGCACAGTACTACGGCGGGCACGGGACACACGGCGGGCACGCGGGACACGCGGGGCACACGGGACATGCTGGTATGTTCAACTAAATTGTTGTTAATTTTATAATTAACATGGTATGATTTTCTACAGCCTTGAATAGTTATAAAGTTGTCATTTCGAACTTATTATTATTGTCTTAATAAAATCCCAACAATTAACTAAAAACCAAAATCCGATAACAAATATAATAACTCAAATATTATAAACAGCAAAGGCATGTATAACTCATGTTAACATTACACTTGAAGGCCCATTCTATTTGTCCTAGGAAGAAAAGCCGAATCGTTCTTGTAATTTTGGTAAAACCATATCCGTAAAGATTATCTGTGCATCAGAGGCAGGGTCAGCTCCTACCTCCGTTGAACAGAAATATTTATTTCTTAACGTTCATATTATATGATAAAACCATAAAAATCTATAATAATCGCATATAAGTATAAAGATAATTTCACAAAGAATCCGTTTTTGTATATAGTTTTTGAATTCAGATAACTTTCTTTCGTAAAAGACTAAAAAATATGCATGACGTAATCCGCGGCAAAAATTCGTTTTTACCTACATATTACAAATAAAAATCATAACATTCATACATCATTACAAAGGTCATTTGTCGAGAAATAATTTTTAGCATATAATATTTCCATTTTCATTTATTTATTTCGTAAAGAAATTTCAAAATCAACAGACATCAAATCAGAAACATACAAACAATAAACGCCGTTAGTGCATCGTAATAGAGTTCATTATCGGTTACCGATTCGCGTTTATCGTCTATAAGAATAACCTTGAACTACATTACTACTGACGACCTAGATCGGTATGCACGTGAAACTTTTTTATTCAGTATTATATTATGTGTTATATATCATTGAAAAGGTTTCTTTTTACACTATATAGATATGTAAGAAGATAGTTAATTTTTTTATCGTGTATTAGGTAAAGTTAGCTGTAATACGAATTCGCGATTTCTGTAGAGTATCGTAAATATGCTTTCTATAAAATATACTTTTATAAAAAATGAAGAATAAAAATATAAATGTCTTTTTTCAGTAATCTATCTATATAACAAGAAAAACAGGAACAATGTAAGTGTTATAATACTTTCACAAACAAAATATCAAAATCGTGTCAAGATCAGGAGAAAAAATGGCGCGAAAGAAAGTATGCTACTTTCAAACGCGTGATTATTGATTTTTTACTTTAGAAACATACGTCTTTTATACTTCGATTATATTGGTTATATATTGATAATTAAAAATATATATAATTATTTATGTTTATTATTTTAATTATCGATTACACACCTTTTAATTTCCAACCGCCGCCAGATATTTACTTTCGTGCGAACAATGCTCGCTCACACGACGATAATAAATTTATCACTCATCTTAAGTCATATAAGCTTTTCGAAAATTGTATTGAGTAAAGATAATTATACCATCGCTACTGAGCTTTCATAACGACTAGACCCAGCTGTTGTCATTTGTGTCTTACGACTTGTCAATAGATCGATGAATATACTTAATATATTTGATCAATTTTATATTCACAATGCTACTCTGAAAAATATTCTATTATAATTAGAACAAATTTTCATCTTTAATCGAAAGTTTAAATATTTGGTAAAAATATTTCGGCTGTTTGGATGCCTGAACATTGATGAAAATACGCTCTGTAGTGGTGAAAAAGTAACAAGTGCTTGAAAAATTCGTCAGTCCTGTTTGGTCCTGAGTAGCTCAGTGGTTAGAGCAGTCGCCCGGATTGCGATAGGTCATGGGTTCGAATCGCCCATCTCAGAGTGCCAGGGACAAAGTGGATTTTATAAGAATTTTCATTAACGATAAATATACTGTTTTGTTATATCTGAATAAAAGATTTTTTTATGTAATTTCCTCAAGTATATCAAACTGTCTGTGATGGCAATTCGTCATTGTAATAATTTCCCCGTTTTCAAAATGACCGCAAAAAATCTTAGCTAATTTAATGTATGTATGTGTCAGGTCACGCGCCCCACAAGATCCACGAGTTGCAGGAGCACGCCAAGTCTCCGGCGGGTAAGGCGGCGGCGCCTCCCCCGCGCGCCCCCGACGCGGGCAAGGAGTCGGCGCGCAGCCCCCCGCCGCAGCGGCACGTGCACACTCACCACCACACGCACGTTGGTCTCGGGTACCCTCTCTACCCGCCCCCATACCCCGGTCAGTAACACACGACACTCAACTATACACACTTTAGTGTCACACGATACACTTAACTATACACACTTTTATTTTAAAAATCGAGAGCCCGGATTCAATCCGTCGGAACAGAGTAGCAAAAAAATCATTGATTCGTGCATTGTTTTAGAGAAATATAAAAATTCACTTCTATTCTTATTATTGATTCTTTTTCATTTAATTTTTTTCTCGTACCCCCCAGAATTAGTTTTTATATCCTATTTATATCTTGTGTCTTATGAATTAGCTAAACGTTAATATTCTACGACAGCCATTTGTACAAACAATCTTTAAAGTTTAATTACGACTTTCAGCTCTAATGACTGTTCTAAATTTGTATGTAACTTATTGTAAACTAAACTAATTACAATTTTTAATAGTGTATTATAAATATAAGTACAACTGACTTTACTGTAACCGTTTCATTCAATTTGCAGCGGCGGCAGTGCTGGCCAGCACGCAAGCGGTGGTGAATTCGTTCCCGACTCCTCCCAAGTGAGGCGTGTCACCTGTGCACGCGCCTGTACCCACGCCCGGGGAAGCCCCGCGCGCTCCCCGCGCCCTCTGACGCACCGACTCTGTATTGCGTCATATAACGGACATGATCTCCACACCGATACCCTTATATCGAAGATGAAACTAATACTGTGATCTCGCGTAACCCACGGAACGTTGTATGTGATGTGCGCTTTGAATGTTCTAGTGACTAAAATAGTGAACTGTTTTGTGACAAGTGTCGTGTTGACTGTGACTCAAGAGTGGATGTTGTGTTTTGGTGTTCCCCTGTGGGCGACCGGACTATGTCGCCTAATTTCGTGTCTGATTTGTTTTATATGTTTACTAGTGAAAGCACAAACTAGTTCTGTAAATATTAGTGTTATATGTAAATTACGTTACGTTAGTTCACCGCGAGGTTTTTACTGTAATATAAACATCGAATTCACCAATTCTCCATCTGGGCATTGTACTGATGTTTGAAGCCCCTACAAATTTCTAATATCATGCGAATATAGCATACTAAGATCTTTTATTTATGATTACTGCATTCCAAAAGAAAGCGAACGTACCTAGATTAATGCGTTAGGTTAATAATTAAAATATAAGTAACTATAAAACATAAGTTTAAAGGCATCAATGTGATCATTACATGAGTCGTAGCGTGCACAAATCATACTCTATCTCGATTATAGTGATGAATGATTTATAATGTAAAACGTAGAGAGCATCCTATAGAGTCGTGGAGTGTTTGGGCATTGCTGTATGTGTATTTTATGTCTGGCTTTTAAAGATAAATTATAAATCTCTTAGTCCGATAGTCTTGCATACAAGGGATTAGAGTTTCACTATTTCTTACTATAATAGTTCCACATATGGCCTCTACTCAATGTCAGAATTTAGTTTCCAATTCAGTTGAACTACACAAATGATAAGACAAATTTCTATTGTTTCATTTGTGCATAAATCTTTCCTAAATTGTCTGTTGTGGTGGTAGCAACATTGTTATGTATTGTGTGCCGTTATTCTGCATTTAGCCTCCTAATCTGATGCTATGTTGAACAAAACATACAATTAAAATTGTAGAAAAACAATAATTGCATTATAATAATGCTAAAATCAATATGTTTCTTTTTAACTTTTGTTTTAACATTCATCTAGCGTTAGGTGTAATTTAATGTCGTATGCTATGTGAAATGATATTTTTCGATACAAGTCTTCCAGTTAATTTGAGATTTTGTAATCCATTTCATATTCTTTTTGTTTGTGTTTATTTTTCACAAAACTGCTAATAATAAAAAAAAACATTAGAAATGCTACATTTTTAAATGTATAGAGTGAATTGGTCTGAATATAAATTAAGTTCGTATTTTAGTAGACAAATATTATTTCACACATTAGAGAATATCAAATTAAATATTCTTGTAGTTAAACAAACAATATTAGTTTCAATAAATTTTAGCCATTATACACATGTACCTGTTTCTTAATCATAAATCGAAATGGTTAATAAATCTTTATGCAGGGCCTAATCCTATCTGACAAAAAGCCAATGTGAAATATTCTTTTTTATGTCAACTATGTTCTAAACCACAAATTTTAAATGTATATGTGAAAGATCACATACGTTATGTAATTTATGCATCATCGAAACTGCTAATTTTGTCTGTTTGTCCACTAATTATTTGAGGATTGTAAACAATTTTACCTATGTGTCAACAGGCATATTTTATCTGATCCTAGTATGAATGTATAATGGAGAGCATGAGCAGAAAAGATATCATGATCTCAAATGCAATGCTCGGTGCATCAGTGGAATGCATAGACTGATGGTTTCGTTTTATCACCATCAGTGTAGTCAGTATATATTTTCGCGAAATATAATGGTAATGGCCTAGTTATATAGTCCTAATAGAATCCAGAAATAACTTACGAGATTATAAAAAAAAATGTTTGAAAATAAGCGTGGAACTTATTTGTCCTACTTAAACTACTGCCGTTAGTTCTAAAAAAAATATATCAAGACTGTACCGATATTTGGATCCTAAAATGTGATGGCTTTGACAACCAAATAAATATGGCGAATCTTCGTTTGCACAGAGCAGATCTACTAATTCGGAAGACTTTAAATAATAATTTATACTGATCTACATTAGTTGTATTTTACTGTAGCTGGCTTTCGTAATAGTTTTATTGATATGTAAAACACAATATTTTTATGAGAAAATAAAACATATCTTTATATGTACTGACTACATTGATGTGTAATGCTGACACGCGATATTACGCTTTCAATATTTTGTATCAGACCCCAGTGCGGACTTGGTTTGGTACACGTCATTGTATTTAAAATGTATCTATATTAATAAACATTTGTGTATTTTTTGATGTAACTAAATCCAAGTTTGATTTTCTTAGAAAAGAACTCGAGACGTTAAAAAAAGGAATAATAAAAATAAATTATTTCTTATCGATGTGTTTTATTTCATATCCATAATGTTACATTGGTTAAATATTAATGTCATGTGCGAAATTATGCATGGAAATTGTGACGTTTGACTAGGAAGGGACAATATTAAGTTTTATTTCAAACCAATTCGAATAAACGTAATTTAGTGAACTTAACACTAGAAAATATGACTAAATCTATTATAAAACTAAATTAGGTACAAATCTGCAGTCGATTATGAAAATTCAAATGATTTGTTAATAGATATCTCGCATTTATAACACTGTATTATATTTTGCGTCTATGTGATTGTATATCCAATCGAAAATATAATCCTTTACTTAAATGATTTTAGCATTCGCTTTTCTTCATTAAGCCACGACGAGATCACACTGTCAACTGTATGACATGCAATGCTAACTTCATTTAAATAAGGTTCCGATTGCAACGAAAAACTTCGGTGTTCTAGGCGGTGCCCAAGTAACCAGTGACGGGAGATTCCATTATCCAACGAAATTATTTGATTCTGCACCGTCACTACAAACTTTTTTAATGACTATTTATATAACACTATAAAATCCTAATAAACAGAAAGAACAGCGGCTCTACCGCGTAACTAATTAATTCTATTTAATTTATTTCTTCTGGGTCTTCTATCATTTAGTTACCTGCATCATTTTCATATATTTGTTCATTTTGGTAGATTAACGGGCTTAATTTACGCATTGAAGCCGCAGCTTAAACAAAATATAGCGATAAATGGGTTTATATTAAAAAAATATAATGTGGCACACGTTACAATGAAATCTCTCATTTATCAATGCAGACTCTAAACAATAAAATTATACTCTAAAATACCAACAGAACTAGAGATCTGTATTCCAATGTTCGTTTCTTGTATTAAAACGAAGTAGGTAGGTACAGGTAATTAAATTACAATTTTATTAAATTGGTTTTGAAACAAACTTTACATATCAAAGAATATTATGGTAACTTATAATTAGACGGCATACATTAGGGCATATAAAAATTAAAGCTTAATCATGATAAAATAAATTATACACATGTTATTGTAAAGTAAAAAAAAAATACTGCTAGTTTTTGTGTTTTTGTACAAATGTGACTTACACTAATAAAAAAAACTGTATCAGTTTCCGACTCTTGCGTTGTGTAAGCGGAGCTTTAAAGAAGCTTTTAGACAAACTGTACTTGCCTTTCGAATTATTTTATGTTGAATTTGTTTTTATTTCATGTTAAAAATAATTTGAGATCATTACCTAAAAATACTTTTTAACTGATGTCCGAATAGTTCTTACTGTATAATATTTTTAATAAAATATATCAAAATTGAAATATATCAGTGTAAAAACATTTCTGTGTTTGGTAATGTGAATGGAAAGAAATGCATTTATTCATTTATATTATCGCACCTGATTAATATAATCACGAGAACGGAAAAAAGAACCGACCAGCTGTCTTATAATCTAAAATAAATTCATTAGGTACAGAGGTAATAGGGCCTTGGACATAGTAACAACGTAAATTTAAAAGTTAAAACAAATAGTAAATTATGTTTTGTATATTGCTTGTTAACGGGACTTTCAATAATAATAAAAAACGGACTTTGCTTATTTCGATAAGGATATAAATCGATATTTCTTTAACTTTAAAAATAATCATTTTTCGACGTCACAGGTCACTGTCATTTTCAGGGTTACCAGAACAATTTAACCGAATAAAAAACATTTTGTATTCAACTATACAAATAACTGAATACAAAATATTTATGAACCATGAAATGAACGAACTGATTGTTGGTAATGAGGAAAAAAGAAATAAACATTTGTTACAATTTAAAGTCATAACATGCAGTGACGTTCTTAATAAAAGACATTACAAAACTTTGCTGAAAGTTATACCTAGCTATAATCAACATACTTTTGAATATTTTATGTAGTTCTTATTCCATAGGCCATCGGTAATTTTATCAATCTGGTCTGCAGTGGATGACTAATAAGGCATCGGGCTCGGAACTTCCAACCGGGGCAGAAACTTGATAACGCGTTTACACCCCGCTTCCGAGACACTTGCTAAAACTACGAAACTGGCCGTAAGAAAGACAGGCAGTACAACTCCAATTTATGATTTGATCAAGGGAACTTGCAGCCATTTGGAGGCCCCCAGGACAAGAGGCTCGGGTGGACTGAGACCGGTTGAGCAACATGATAAGTGATGTCATGCACGTCGTACACTGACAGGATCGGTTAAAAGCTAAATTTAAAAGTGAAAACAATTATAGTTAACCATTTTATAAAAATATTCTGCAGAGTACTTCACACATTTTAGACAGACTAGATCCTTGAAAAAATGTCGAAGACCCTATTAATACTTGAAATTACCATTACAGTCTATTTACAAGCAATGCTTTGGTAGTTTATATAGTTGTATGGCTTATTACTGTGTATCATGGAGTATAGTTATATTTAGTTCGCATAATCAAATGAAAACGCGTTCTTTTTAATTAAACAGTCGTACATTTTCTTTACCGGTTATAATATTTCAATAAGCAATTTATAATAATCATATAAGCAATAAAATGCGTGCTGTGATATAATTATCGTGAGATATTATGATCAATTAAAATGTAAATGAAGTGAATAAAAAAGTTTTTGAAACACTAACCTGTACATTAATTTAGTTATTATTGTCATGTCAAGTTAATTTAAGATCACAGCGTCAGTTAAGTACAAAAATAGTTAAATTTGTCCAAATACATACATCTTAAAATGAATACATTACAAAAATACTTTACAAAACCTTATAAATTAAATTAATTATTGGCACGTGATGAAAAAGAAAACTTATGAAAAACAATTTACAACAAACTCCAAATGAAATGCTACATATAAAAAATAATATGTAGAATTTTTTCTCTTTCTTGCTCGAAAATATTAACATCACAACCGATTCATAACAAACGACATTGAATCAATCAAAATCATTCATTAATCAATCAATATCGTCAGGCCGTAACTGCCTCTCTCCTTCGCTTATAAAAATTTGCATAGCCTTATAAAGTAGATACAAACCGAGCATACGTCTCTCTTTCAGAGGCAAAGAAGCAGCAACACCATAGTAATTACCCACTTTTAAATTATTCAAATTGGCAACACCTAACACGTCGATCATGGCGGCCTCGTAAGTATACGCCTCTGCCGGAATCACATTTTGGAAGATATGTAAACAGATCACACCGACCTTGTCCGACCAAATGTCTAATATCTTTTGAACTTTCTTGTCTTTGGAAGATGTAAAGTCACGTTTCCAAAGAGTCACGGCTTGGTATAGGTGCGAATAAGGTCTTGACCGCTTACCTGGAATAGTTATAGAAATCTTAATTCCATTTTGTGTAACTTAATTGTTAAGGATATGGACTTTTATTATTTAATGTTTTGCGCACAATAGACCATTGGCGTACTTAGTATCTTAGACATTCTCTGCTAGTTAATATTTTAGATATATACTACATAGACTATGCGTTTCGTAGTCGTTCAAAAACTTTTTGGTGATGACGCGAATACACCGATAGGGCTGAGACCAGGAGAACGAGAATATTCTAAACGTTGATGAGAAAAGTGTACCTAAGCCCCTATGAATACTCGGTAAGCTGCCCGTCCCGGCATTCTTTCGGTTATCAGTGAACTGAATACGAGAGCGATAACAAGCGAATTTCAAAGCGATAACTAGTGCAGTAAACTGTTTGGACGATCGTGTGTTGTGTTGTGACGATAGTGACGTGAATCATCATCAGCCCTTTTATGTCCCCACTGCAGGGACTCAGGCCTTCCTTATGGATGGTTAAGGAGGATGGGCCATGACCCTCCACGCTGGCCCAATGCGGATTGGAGGGTATTAACGACTGCAAATGCAGCCGGGACCAACAGCTTAACGTGCCTTCCGAAGCACGGAGTAGCTCGAGATAATAATTCTTTGGTCACCCATCCCGTGACCGACCCCTGCGAAAGTTGCTTAACGACAACGATCGCGGGCCGCGGCGCTTAACCACTACACCACCGAGCTACAACTGTTGATAGTGACGTGAATAGTGAAGTTGAAGTGTGTATTTTGTTATTAGATTATATTTGTAATTTTATTGAGTAAATACCACTGTATTGGTTTGTGATTTTTATTAATTTTTATTCCGAAATTCAGCTTGAAACAATATATTATACTAATATTTAAAATATCGATTAGATAGGGATACCAATAGTCAGATGGATTGTTAAGTCAAAGTTTGACAGTTTTAAAGCTGGGTGTAAAGACAAAATACTGGCCCTATGGCGACGGACAGAGGAGGGCAAATTGCGAGTCAAAGCATTAACGTAATTACTCGCATATAATTATTATAAACACATTACATTGTAGTCCTAACTTACAAAGTGAAGTCAAATACCTATTAATTTACCTTTATTATTAAAAAAAAATTAAGCAATGGACTTTTATAATAGAGAAAATTCTATAAATTCACATTTTGACACAGCTAATTTTTATGTTCCTTCTTGATATAACCAACTGAAAGTAAGAAATTTGTTATACGCCTGCTTAGGCATCGGCAAGGAATGACAAAGGCAGCAAGTGTATCCACTGGATAGTTACTGCTATATGTATGCAGTCAGTTCCAACTATATGCCGCATGAATATTCGTTGGTATAGAGCAGACTTTCCAATCGATAACCAATTATACGATTAAAATGTATAGCGAGCCTTTTTTCAATAACCATAAGGCGTAATATGCAAAGCATTAAGTATCCATCTCACTCACACTCAGTGGGGGTCAGAGAGGTATTAGTTGGTAGATTGCCTGATGGTGTTATGCTTGAATCCTTTAATTAATGAATATTAGGTTTAGTTTCGCTTAAAGCAATTTTTTTATCATTTCATTCGTTCTTTTATTAAATTGGGTCTTAATTATTTATCTCTGTTACCCACAGAGAAAAGGGGATTATCGGAACACCTAGAATTGGGTAAATACTCCTAATATCTCAAAGATCTCCGAGTGATTATATTTATGGTCATGTGTTTCAAATATCAACCTTACCTTTTCCAACATAGAATATTGAATTGACAAACGTGATCCACGACAAATGCTGGGATTGTTTGGCCGCTTTCGAAGGTAGGTCGTCTGTAATACGGGGGTCGAGTAGCAGATATGTGAACGAGGTTTTAGCGGAGCCCTCGCGCCATTTCTTGGATGGGTTGGCGAAATCTGCTTTCACTCTTTTCTCTAACTCTATGTAGGGTGCCAAATTCTTAGTCCAATCATCTGTGCGGAGGGATTTTTCTAATTCTATACTGTAAGCTGCAATCATTTTGATGTGCTATGATTAAATCAAGCTTATTTACACTAATATTCTTAAGAAGAAAGATTTGATTGTTTGTTTGCTTCGGATAGGCTCAGGCACTACTGTTTTCTTTTTTTAAGACTTTTAAGACGTTTTGTTTAAGACAGAAAAAAATTTTCACCTACGGGAAGCTTTATCGTACGCGGATATCAACTTAGGCTATCATTTACGCGAGTGAAGTCCCGAGAAAACAGCTTGTTGAGTTTATGTAGACTCTCTAAACTAAAAAATCTTATTATTGTGGCTAGAATTTTAATTTTAAATTAATGTTTTTGTAAAGAACCTTCCTACTATTTCCTTTATTGTGATATGTTTGGTGCGGTTTCGTGTTATCTAATAAGTATGTATTCGTACCAGTCTGTACTTGCCTTTAAGTAAACCTTTAGATAGTAAAATTTTATTTATGACTTCACGAGATAATTTTAATTCTCTAATAACCATTATGATAATAAAAATACTGGAATTTCATTTATGTCATGATTGCATCCATAGACACGTACTAATCAATTTGACACCTGAGGGCTATTTGCCTCTAACGAAAATACTGTTATTTTTTTCATTTCAAATCGTTGTTTTAATTTTGTTAGAATTATATTTGTGAAGATTAATTGAACACCAGAGACAGTGTCAGGGGCTATCTTCGTTGCATCAAAATTATCGAAAAATGCGTTTCTTTAGATTAGTATTAGCATTTAGGAAATAGACTAAAATTCGTTTTCTTAGAAACAGAAAAATCTTCAGATGTGTTTCTTATTCTTTTGTTAATGGCATTTCGCACAATTCTGCCAACGTCAAGTGAATGAATAATTTTCTAAATGTAAAATGAAAAATATCGTATCATGTCTCGTAAGAGTGTATATGTCAAGTTAGATTGTTTTTTTTTTATACAGATGAAACTTTTTTGTATCGTTCAATGAAATTCTAATAAGTTATGATCACGTTCGAGATTAATAAGTCTGGTCACACACATCAAGCGCAGATTTATAATATATAAAAAAAAGTAATTTTGTGAAGTTTGTTTTTTTTTTAACTGTATTATATTAATATAATTTTGACACTGCCCTGATCCTGATGTGGGCTCTAGATACAGCTCTGGCAAACATTAGTTGTCCGTGTTAGATTTTCTGTTTTAGAATTCCGATTCGGAGAACCAAACGCGTGCCTTACTTCGCGCATCATATTAATTATGAAGTATTTAATAGAAAATTATTATTTGCTATATTAATATATATGAACCTAATAATTTACTACACTAATTAAGAAATACAATGGCACTGGTTTTCTTACAAGAAAAATAAAGTTAAGTTTCTGATAATATTAATAAGATAAGATTATTAAGATATGAAGTGATATAATAATAAATTAAAATAACAATAAAATTAACTTACTTTTTCCTTGACTGCTGATAACAATAGGGTTTTTCTTCAACGCTTGCAATTTCTTCAAGTATAATGTTCTGGTCGAATCCTGGATTGGTCCTGGACGGAAACCGAGTTTGATCAGTTCCGACCTGAGGTTATTATTATCATATTGCACTGATGTTGGCAGTGACGACGCTACAGACAGTATCGTTTGATCTGGACTAGAAAAGTCAGCACCTTCCTCAATAGGCAGCCTAGGAAATGTAAAAATATATCGACATAACGTTAATATTATATGGATTTGTACATTCAGTATTGCTTATATTATGGATTTTCAACCCGGAATTGCTGTTCTGATTTAATATCTACTTAAGTTTGTTAGTGTAAAATTACACACTAACTATTCCAAAAAAAAAAACAAAATATGTACGACATACCTCACTTGTGGATGGGCCATTGTTTAATATGCCCCATATAAAATTGAAGGATCATGTCTAAGTGTTTAAAGGTGAACGTCCATATTGTACGCAACGAATTTTCATTTGACGTTACGTCAAACTGTCATATTGTACTTCTAAAAATACGAATGCAAAATTCGCTTTGACTTTATAGCGTTGTGGAAATAACGTTTTGTTTTGAATTCAGTGATTGGCGATATGATAGCGGTTGCGTTACGTGCTAAAAGAAACGATAACTGTTAAGTACCGATCATCCGTTGTGTGCAAACAGTGGTAGTCCACCTTAAAAGTTTTTATTAATATCTAATTATATACATATACTTACACTACAGATGACGTCAGTAATCTTTTTTCTATCAACACCACACCTTCCTCTTTGTCTTCATATTTATATTCCTCATGCATGCTCGCTATGATGATGCTACCGCTGGAACAGTTGCTACTCACTCCGCTACTGGCCGAAGATCGTCTAGTGTTTGTACCGTTAATATTCTTAACGTTTGTAATATTATTATATAGAAACTCATTCGTTTTATTTTGAACAACGATTAAAGCTTTGTCCAAATCAACATGTGAAGCATCTTCAGACATTAAAGATGAATTATCAAAGGTTAAATGTTTCATATCAGCACATAGGGATGCGAGACAGTCTTTCTTGCACTGCTTCAAGCTAGTCTTTGTCTTGTAGTTTTTATGAGTGATACTGTTTGGGGAACCGGGCAGTGAAAAGTTCTCATAGATACTCATTCTGTTTTTCCTCATTTCTGTACTGGTATTGTCGCTGCATGAACAATCTGGCTGTTGTGTAGTTAAATTCAAATGTTGAACACCACTAATTTCTACGTCGTAAGGTACATATTTCGACAAACAAGTCTTAAAGGTATTGTTTGTTGCATTAAGGTCTGATTTATCTATATTATCATTATCATTACTGAGATCACATGTAATGTTTTTGGTAAAATCATTGCTTTTCCATGGTACTGATTCATTTTCTATTAAGTATGTATCACCTAGTATGGTGGGATAAAGTTTGTTTATCACCCTGCTACTTTTTTCACACCAATCGCGCACCATATCTGATTTTCTTGGTGTAGTTTTATCACACAGAATATTTTTATCTACTGGTTCGTATTCAGCGACCATTTGGTCTGTAGTCACTAATACTTTATCTGTGACAATAAAAACGTAAAATATTATTAGGTATAACATGGAAGTAGAAAATTTATAAAAAAAAATATTATACCTAAATCTAAAGTATAACCGCACTGAGATCCGAACGAGTCGTCGAGTTGATCCACAACATTGTGGAGGTAATCGTATACAGCCCATTGCTGTTCCCTAGCAGCGTAGTCAAACGCTGAATGCCCGTCGAAGTCATGGCGGGAAGGATCGCCGCCGCAGCCTATAAGCAGCTTTAAATTATCAACGCGACCCCATATGGCTGCTATGTGAACTGGGGTCACACCATCGTCATTACTGAAATATAAGACATTGAAATATAAAGAATATATTTCTTTTTATTTATTTATCCATCTGCAATCAGACCAGTACCTATAATTAGATTTTTGATATCATTTTTTGACAGTTTGGGTTATTTACATCTTACTTTAATTAGTTTTCCATTTTGTTATTTAATTATTGTTTTTAATTTTATCATAATTAAATAATAAAACCACTGAAAAACAAACTCTAAATTTAGTTTGAGCATAACCAGTAAATAAAATGTAAAACGCGTCATTTTGTATTTTTTATATACCCAGTGTCCTTCAAAGTTGGATATTTACATTCCATGAGAAAAATGTCTAGATTTCATACCTACATGACGAAAACACCTATAGCCTAGTTTACTAACTAATCTCATCTTATGACTTTAACCTGATAAGTCTAGAGGTAAAAAACAAACTTGTTGCCCTCAATCTGTTAATATTGAAGAGTCTATCTAGATAACTTTGTCTGTCTATAAAAATACACATGAAATCCGAAAACAAGAGAGATAAAGAATAACGCTTAAAATTAAAACCTAAGTTTATATAAACAAAAAGTTAGTTTCATTATAAATATAACACTTATAGTAATAAAAAGTAAATATATTATACAACAGCATATACATTTGTTTTTTCCAAACAAAATGAAATTGGAATGGGAACAGGGACTTGAGATTGATTTTCCTTACAATCCTCACTTTTCAATGAGTGGAAGTATAGACAGTACTTCTAGAAAGCTTATAAGAATTTATTATCAACTGGCTAGGCCAGTGTAGTAGCGGGCTTTCGAGGGGACAAAATTAGTTGGGGAGTCCAATAAAGGATAAAAATTACTCATTAAGGCCTTAGGGGCCCTATATCATTGATAAGGCTGATACTTTGTCCCTAAACTAGGATCATTATTATGCCTTAACAATATTCAACTGTACAACCTACATGATTATCTAATAGGTACAGAAACTTTGATCGATTTAATTATTCATTTTTTTTAAATATTATGAATCTGTCATTTCTATGTCTTAATTACAGTACTGAACTTTAAGTCACTACTATCTAAAAGATGTATTGCGACTCACTGACAGAACCATAGTACATCTTTCAACCTTTCTAGCCTAAATAAAGTCTATGGTTTTCCTGGCTCTCATAGATTATATATGTATAGCTATACAATGTTCATAATCTTAATTACCATAAATTAGGATCTCCACCACTCTTTAAAATTAGCTCAGTGCATATTCTGGACTTTTCCAATGGTTCTATTCCTACTGCCAGATGCAGCACACCAATACCTTTGCATGGCAAAACCTCATTGATATTAATCTGGCAGTTATTCAGAAAACTATCTATTGACCTGTAATTAATAAAAGCTAATTAATATGGATGACATGACGTCATGTAACATTTTAACTCAATATATTGCCATAATTTAATGATTATGAAAAACATATATTTTTCAACAATCTACCTGATAGCCAAACAAATAAAAATTAGTTGTCATCCCTATATTATGATATTGACGCTGGAAAGCAAACACGTAGTAACCTGCCAAACCAAAATTGATGTACAAAGTGGAATTATGAAAAACATATATTTTTCAACAATCTACCTGATAGACAAACAAATAAAAATTAGTTGTCATCCCTATATTATGATATTGACGCTGGAAAGCAAACACGTAGTAACCCGCAAAACCAAAATTGATGTTCAAAATGGAAAATCTTTATATAAAAAAATATATATATCTTATTTCCATATAAATTGACTAAGGAACACCTTATTTATTACTATGGAAGTTTAAAGGAATTATTTATCGAAAAAAATGAAAGTTTTTCTGTTCTGAAGGACAATTTTGGTTTTGCGGGTTACTATGTGTTTGCTCTCCATCATCAATATATTGATACAAGTATCAAAACTGTATTCTTTTATAGATAGCTAGCTGTTTTGCTGCGAGTTTGCATGCGTTAATAATAGCTTAAATCAACTCCATAGGATGTAAATTTTTTAAATTGGTCCAGTAATTTCAGAACCTATTCAGTGTAAAGAAAACAATCAAACCTTTCCCCTTTAAAAAATAGTACAGATAAGAGTACGTATTTTTAATTTATCATTCTAATAAGGTTGACCCCATAAGAAACCTTTTTTAATTAGTGCTATTGCATGGAATTATCACAAATAAGAAAAAGATTATGCAATTCCCATATACTGAAATGACATCATTGTGATATTTTTATCATTCTATTGGTGAATTTAGTAGACAAACTCCTAAAGTCGGCACTCGGTAGCAAAAAAAAATGATCGAATTACAAGATTAGTTGCAAGTATCAGGTATCATTGAATGCAATGAACAAATTGTACGCACAAAATATGATAAATACGTACCTTATATCGCCACATTGTATCAAATCGTACAATTTAAACAATTCTCTGTATGTTGTACCCATGATTCTAACGTAATTTCACTTAAAAAAAATTTCCTTGTAACATTTCATTTCCTGTGGAATTGGCTCAACCTAACTTTCACTTCGTAATTTATTTATATTTTTTAGATACTTATAGTACCGCATTTTTTAAATTTAGAACTGCACGAATCAATCAACGTTGTTTTACAGTGGGTTATGAAATATTTACATTTTTATTCGGTTGTTTGTAATAATTTTCAAACTAACGTCACTTTTACGCTTTTGTTTACTTTTGCTTGATTTTGACGTTCCGTTTCACGGGCACAGGATTAATATTTTATAAATTCTTATGTAAAATAATTCTGGCTCTTTATCAATGTGATGTTAAAATCATTGAAAATAAGTCAACTAGCCACAAAATGATTAGTTGATAATTTGAAAGATAATATTTATTTTATCAGTACAATTAATAAATAATCTGTTGTTTAGTTAGAGTATAGCACACACATGTACAGTGGTGGTTTGGCAGCCACTCCTGAATTGCTCGGCCTGGTCTATCTGGGAGAGGACCTCGAGGAGACTAATGGTTCAGTACGGGGGATGAGTGTCCTGGCGATTCGTCCACGGCTTCCCGGTCTCATCTCCCATAAAAGGGTGCACCAAAACTCCTACTTTGGTGGGTAAGCCTCCGAGGATCTATTGGGTAGTTGCTGGCTCCACGGAGGAGAGTCACACACCCCCTGTTGCTTGCCAGGTGGCAGGGACAGTCCAAAAGCATTTCCCCGACGTTAACAAAATAAAGCTCTGTTTACACTGCATCTGCATAGGATTAGGTTAAGGAATACTAACTCAGTCAGTCAGTGTTGAAAAGCCGATCATGGCACTCGTGTTTTTGTTGCTGCTAAAAATCGATGTTGCCCTTGCCGTAACATCGGGTATGACCAAAAGAAAATGTTGGCTTAACCCATATCTGCTACTCAGGCATAAATTAGGAAGTTTTGATGATAACAAAAATTATCTCAGTATTCTGCAGAGGTTCTGCACAGTTCAATCACTCATGCAATAATAATATATAATAAATAATGCGATACTGGGATTGTAACATTTTTTATTTCATTTTTTTTGTTATCTATCACTCACTTATTGCAGACCTAAGGTAAAATTCGTGACTTTACCTCATCTGCCTCATATGTTTTCAAAATAACAACCAAACTCTAAAATTGAAAATGTATTCAAAAATTACAGTTAGGGGACTATCGCCTAGAGAAGTACTTTAAAATAGAAAAGGCGAAGGTTCTATGTACGAGCGAAGGGTCTATAGTATTTTTTATGCATGTTCACTGATTTTTCGGCGAATTGTAGTCCGAAATCGGGTCAGCAGTATTTTTTTTTATTAACAAAATAAAATAACTGAATGCAGAAATACTTAGATGACATATTTTATCATTGAAAAAGATCACTACCTACTACGTTATCCACATCAACATATTTTTTTATAGATCCCTAAAATTAATAAAAAATATTTTTTTACAAAAAATACTTTGGTAATGAGAAAATTAATACTCATACAGTTGGCATGTTGATGAACTGATGTATTTTGTAATGCGTATAGCGTTATGCACGCTGGCCCAATGCGTTACAACCCGCATTGGGCCAGCGTGGAGGGTCCAGGCCCATCCTCTTTAACCATCCATAAGGAAGGCCTGAGCCCCTGCCTTTTTTATGCGTTATGAGCGTTATGAGTTATATGAGTTATATATACACATATAGGGGAAGTTTGGCACCATTCGTACACGGGGAACCTTCATACAGTCACTACTACATCTTGTAGAAAAGTCTATTTATTACGACTTTGTGTCAGTGGATAGGTGCCGGCGACTGCCAGTTGTCCACGAAGTTAGCCACACATGCAGCCACTGCGAGCGAAACTAGAGAACTTAAAGTGTTTTGGCATGCTCATAGTAAATATTTTGTTAATGTTTTTGGATCTTACGTACTTTAATTACACGTCAAATTTTACTGGATTATTGCTTAATCGTAAGTGAATACGATTAAGATAATAATAATATATCTATTTTGTGTATTTTTCTACGTGGGTTTTGTGTTAGAAAAAATAATTTTATTCTTGATCTTCGGGGCACGTTCGTACATTTCCAGCAAGGGCATACTCGTACGCGTGTATATGTATCCCCTAACCCCCAGTGTGCTAACAATATTTATTATTATATCAGAAAATTTAGAAAAATGATCGGAATTTTAAGAAGAAAAGGCAGACACATTCCCAATATTAACTAAATGAGTTTTTTGGGTCTGTAAAAGGAGTTTTTATATAGTAAATACCAAATAGTTTTACTGAAAAGACTAATCAATTACAAAAATTCAAAAACACATTTCGGAATCACGATATTGGAAGTCACAACACTATCAAATGATTATGATAAAGTTTTGAAATATAAATGTTTGCAAAATTGTTATGAAACTGGCTTCGCTGACATAGAATGGATGCACTGTTCTCGTAAAAAAGATAGTTAGACTCTAAACAACATATAGGCATATGTCGTTTGGTTTATTACATCGTTGATAAGTTTGAGATCAATGAAAACTATTTTTTTAATTAATTTGTTATTTTACTTAATATATATGAAGTTACCACACTGTCTGAATGTTCCCCGGCCCATGTACGATTGTACCCCGTAATAGGGGTAGATTTGGACATTCATAAGCTTTTAGTAAAATTCAATCCTTTGATATATTATACAAGATATCGGCTTTAAACTTTTTAAATAAGGAGCAGAAAGTATGCTTTATGTTTTAATAAGTTATTGAGTAATTTATCTTTGATTATCAATATTTTAAAAATCATTGACTAAAAAGTGTATGAATGGTGCCAATCTTCCCCTACTATATCACATGTTTGTATATTTTAGTAAATGAATCTTTATTTTAATTGCGCATCCTACTCCCATCGGTTCTCCCACATCATTCTAAGGTTGATGATAAACATATGATGCAAATAAAGAATCTATTTAAATAAGTTTCAGCAACATTTTTATTAATAAGAACTGCATGAGATTTATTTTTCATACATATGTGTGAAGTCGTGTGTTTTTAATCGACTACAAACAAAGATTTTTTTATGTATGTTATCGCATATTTCCGGTATTTATAGGCCGATTTCAAAAGAGTAGTGTTCGGTTGGTCCCATAGAAATTTGGTCAAAGTCTGGTCATCAACGTGGAAGCTATTCCAGGAAACTCATCAAAAATTGCCTTTGTTGTTATAAAAATCTACTTTTAGGAACCTTATGGTTGAAGGTTGGGTTCCTACTTGATGATGGGGACAACTGGCCAGGGAGACTAAAGGATAATTGTCTCCCTCCGAGCTAGGTGTTGTTAGCCCGGGGACCGTTGTGGCGATGTCAGTGCGATGAATTAGATGTTGCTACATATCAGTCGCCACATACTGAATTAGGTTATACTAAAAAGGATAAAATTAAAAACACTAATAAGCTGAAAATTAACTCAACAATACGTCGTAAGTACCTAGGCGATTAGTAGGGTTATCTGTGGTGGGAACATAACTTACCTACAGTCATTTTTGGAGTCGGTGCCCGCTAAAACACAAAAAATATACTGAATTCCATCTGCTCCACACTGTGTTTTGTTTGGTGATCTGTAATGCGCACTGCACCGTAAATCGCTGCACCATACTACTCGTATTAGAAGCGCGGCGCAGTGGGCACCGAGTCCAAAAATGAATGTATTTAGGTTAAGTAATTTTTTTTTCATAACGCAACCTAAATGCAACCTTAAGCCTCAAAACAGGCCTTTCCGACCATTCCGCCCTGAAAAGGGCAGGTTGATGTGGGTGGCCTACCTGATAAAACCCGCTGTGGTTCACCTCACGTGGATGGATTAGTCCGGTATCCAGCAAGGAGGACCCGTCCTAAGGTAGGTTAACCACCTACCCACTAATTTCACTGCTGAATCAAAACCTAAAGCGAGTGGTCACAGAGCTTTGGGATCATAGTCAACCCAGACAAATGTTAGATCATCATCATTGGCAGTCCAAGGCAGATATCTCGGTTAAATTTGAGCGCCATTCGGGCCTTATCGTATAATGATGTGGTGATCCCTTATGCTTCTACTGTTAGAAACTTGGTACTTGTCCTGGACTCTACCGTTTTTTGGGAGAGCCACATGGCTAGTATCTTAGACTGAAGAATTTTCTCCCGTCCAGCGCTAAGGCTACTCTCGTGAAAGCCCTTGTTCACACCCCCGCTTTGATTATGCTGATGTTTTTTTTCTAACGTTAATCAAATATTTCTTGATACGTTGGATCGTCTTCTAAATAACACTATTCGCTTTGTTTTCGGTCTACGTAAATACGACCACATCTCCGACTTTCGTAACTAACTCAAATGGTTGCCTATCCGTGAACGTAGGAATTTAAGAATGGTATGCTCTTCACTATTCTATACGATCCACGAGCACCTGAGTATTTGAGGTCTAGGTTTTAGAACCTAGCTCCTTCTCACCAAAGACAACTTCGCTTCAGTTCTAATCTGGTGCTCTAGACTTCTGTAGATTATTCTATATTTGTTTCGGTGTTTTTCTTTCACTACGCCTATGGATTGCACTACCTTTGGACTTAAGAAATGCACTGAATAGGTTAGTATTCACGAGAACGTCCGCGAATACTACTTGAAATGTACCTGCGTTACCTGTTACCGTGATCTGACATTGTCAAATTTTTCCTTAAGTGTATGTATGTGCATCCTATATATTTATTTATTTATGTTTGTGTATTGATATGTATGTTGTATGTATTGGTATCTTTATGTATATTTGTACATCCGTATTTCAAATTTACGATTCTTTAATTCCCCATCAATGACACTAGCTTACGAATTCTCTGTTAATCCTTACTGGTAGACTGATAGAGAATGCCTAAGCATTAAGGCCGCCATTTGCTTTGATTGGCAATAAAATATAAATAATAGCTTAGGTATTTACGAGGAATGGTAAGTTAGTTTTCAATTATTTTTAGCTCTTCAGTGATTTTAATTTGAAGTCGTCTTTTTATTTTTTTTAGTAATTTTTTGGAATATAGCTGTCTGAAATGGAACTTGTTCGAACGCCGCGCGCCGGTTTCAAGGTGTCACCAACTCTGTTGTCCTTTTTGATTCCCGGTCCCTTCAATGTATTGTCTCGGTCCGGGTGTTGTTGTACTTTGGTTATATCAGATACTCCATAAGAAGGAGGCTTTAGCTACACATTTTGGAATCAGAGTACGTGATGTCATCTTATATTTTTTAAAAGTTTATTTATGAATTAGTGACGAATTACTTAAAACTGTATGCGGGCACTATCGTTTTGAATTTAAATAAGATTACAAAATAGCTATTTTAGTTGACGTTCAGCGGTTAGTGCGGTTCCAAATAATATTATTGTGAAGTACTTTAGTTTTATTGTTATCTCTACAAAAATGTGCTTTAAGTATTTGGGTAAGTACCTGCTATTAAACAGCCATTTTGACATACCTACCCGTTAATAAAAGTGAGAGTGCATTTAACAAGACTTAACGTAGCTAATAGCTAACTATGCTACTCTGTAAAAAACAGTCTAAAACTAGCACAGGGTTGTCGCGACAGCATTGGGGTTCAATCTAATAAAACCTACTTCAAAGGTAATAAAGGTTTTATCTGAGTGAAGCTATGCCTATACTATGATAGCGCTGCGCTCGATATCGAGTTTGAGGCTAATTTTATTACAGAATAGCGTACTTGTATTTCATGTTTTTCTTGGGACTTAGCAGGACTCCTTCGTGCACGTCCTTAAGTACATGCAACCCATGCAATGCTTTTATATTTGAAGAGCCAGTCGCACAAGTTTGTTTTATCTAGCGTCGAAGAATATTGTGAATGTCAAATCCAATGGCAGTCCGTGGTTTGGACAAACGCAGACGTTCTGTGTAGGTATTTTGTAGCTTTTTTGTCATATCGACTGTTTTTATAAGATTGAGCAATTTAACCTTCTAGTGAAGAGAGTGTTTTCAACAAACTAATACGCGTATTATATTTTTCCGTTTATTAAAACAAAAAAGAAAGTTTTTAATGATTATTTATTATATGCATATTATATTAATGGGATATCGCTGACACTTTAACAAAATTTCTTCAGTAATCGATAATAAATAGCTTTAATTAACAGCGTACATTTTAAGTTTCAAAATATTAGGCCCTTATAAATGAATTGTACTTACGAATGTTTTTCCTCTTAGGGAATGTTTTTCCTCTATTTTTAACACAAGTTGGCCAGTAGGGTATAGAATGTTAGCATAAGTTTGCGAGTTCTTTCTACGTGATAAGACTCCCAACGGATAATGTGCTTATCAACTCAAGACTACAAATAAATACTTTGACCAGGTTGTTGCCATTGCCATAGCATGTTGACGCTTTGTTGAAAGACAACGTTGCGTGTGGAAAAAGCGCCCAAAGTGAATTAAAATTAAAAAAAATAGTGATAAGTTTTCAAAATTTCGGCGGTAAGTTAGGATAAATTATGACTTTTTTTTTCGTTTTCGTTTCATTTTATGTTTGTCGGTACTACAGTACAGTGCATTTATTAAATCCAATATTGAAGTTACTAGACATCATTTCCAGCTGTCCTATTGTATTTGGAACCTCAGTTCCAAATACAATATCGAACCGGGTCATTTCAAAAAATAAGGTTTTTTAAGTTGTTTCGGGATAAGTTAAAATGTTACCTTCTAACGTTGTTTCTTATTTTCATAAAACAGAGCTTTTGAATTCCCTCGCGAGTAGATAGGTAGGTACTTTGGCCCTGTTTGCTTATGTATGTATGTATGTTAATTCAAAACCATTATACTTAGGTGCCTAGATAACGATCTCCTTAGCTACTTTCTCGATTACAATTTAGCGTTCTATTTATTTATAGCCACTATTTGCCGTCCAAGTTAATAAAAAAAATCTATTATTATAAATTGTTATGTTGTAACGCTGAAAGTTGTTATTGTTGTAACTAACGTTTACTGAGGTCACTAAACAATAATATTAACAACTTAAAGTGAATGACTAATACCTATCTGGTTTATGATCTGAATTCGTTCCAGATGAATTGATATTTGACAAGAATAAGTGTTTTGTCTGTCCGTTTGATGTGATTTATCTCAATTGATCTCGATTATCTTGAACGACCGAAACCGTAATCTGATTGGGGTCAACACACTGTTTTTCTGACCTTTTCTAATGTTCGCTAAACAAAAGAGACGGCTTCAGACTTCATAATAATAATTACCATAGACAACATTCCTGGATTTCTAATAAATATTAGCTAAAGCTCGTATAGCATAGGCAGGTATTTGTTTATCGATGAAGTATTTTTATGGTTCAATAAGGATTTAAGGATTGTGGCGGTAGTATCGCTTATATTTAATCCTGGCAGTATATCGGTCAGTTACCCAAACCTCCATTAGGGTTTAATGATGCCTTTGAGTTATAATTAATGCCAAATTTGTATGGGTAATGTTGCTTTAAACTAATGCACTTTGTGCAACTGGATGTATGTCGCAGTCAGAGGTATAATCAATTTAGTGGAAAGCCGCCTAATTGTAGAGCTGTTTTAACCAGTTGGCTGCGACATATATAAATATAGTAACAAAGACATTTAATATACTTGTACAATACCTACTTAAATAAAAATATTGTCAGTTTATCTAAAAATAGTGTAATACCAACCTATATTTACTACAATATTATAGTCTACGTGACTGTTTTTATATTATGAATAATAATAGGAATTTTAAAAACATTTTGAAGTACTTGTGGTTAAGAATAAAACCAAAGTTCAAAAGGAAAATTATTATAAAAAATAGCGATTTTATTTATCAGTTTTACTGAACCACAACTAATAACTCAGATAATGGCCAAAGTTTTATTTGTCATTCATCCCACACAAATTGTATTCACATACTAAATGAATGATTCCAGTTTTTTTTACGGCAGGGTGCCTCCAATTTATTGTTTCACGTCCCAACGTTTAAGATAAAAGGTAGGTAACGAATTAAAATGAAATCTTGTAAAGGAAACAACTTTCAGACGGTTTCATCGCGTTTGTATTTAGTTTTATTGACGTTTCGGACCCCTTACAGGTTCCGTGTTTACATAAGACTAAGCTGTTGATTGTCTTTTTAATTAAAAGTAAAGCTACCTTTAAGAATTAATACTAGAGTTTGGCAAGCGAAACGTGACACCACCTATTTTTCCGTTTTCATATGGCAACAACATAGAACTGTCAGTTTGACACTACGTTAGACAATTCAAGAATATTGAATTTTGTTGTTTTTGCGAATTTGAACTTGTGTTTTTGGTTAAAAATTATGTCGAAGCCGATAAAAAGTTCATCGAGGAAACTTCTTTCCATCATGATTGACAAGTTTACTGAAGTGAAAACTGAATTAAATAAAAATTTCATGGAGAAATTACAACGATTAGATAAAGTTGTATCTTTTTTAGGTTAGTTTTGTATTATAATTTTGATACTTTCGTTTTAATTTTCTGTAATTAACTAAACAGATATTTTTTATAAAATATTGCTCTATTTCAGATAACTGTGATGGTGATATTCAACCAATAATGGAGGAGATAAATGCAATAAAAACTTTAGAAAAACAAGAAATGCTGAATTCGGAAACGCAGTACTTACAAAAAATTTCTTCAATGACAGGTCTCTTTTCTTGTTTTGATTTAAGATAGATTGATAGTATTCCTATAATATTTACATAGGTTTTTTATGATGTATTGGTTTTTATTGTTGACATCCAATGATGTCATAAGAATGTTTTGTTTAACAAGGAAATTCACAGAATTCATGAAACTAATCAAACCATGTAATTGTTATACATGCTAAATATGCACATAAACTTAACTAAATTAAACATAAATTGCATTCATAGTTGAATAGGTATTTAAATTATTTTGATGTATGTGTCTATCATTATTTGCTTTTAAATACATTTAACATATCTTTGTTTCAAAGTGTTTAATCTTTTATAGATGTAAGTATAAGGACACTAAGAAGGATAAAAAATGAAGCATTAATTAATAAAGGAAAATGGGACACTCCTGGGAAAAAACGACCTCATCAACCAACAGTGTCTGCTTTAGATAATTTTGATTTAAGTGCAATTCGGAATAAAGTAAATGAATTTTACTGTGTGAAAAAAATTGTTCCAACATTAAGAAGCCTTCACAATGAATTAAAAGATGCAATAGGATTCAGTGGTAGCTGTGAGACTTTACGAAAAATTATGCTTAAGAATGGATTTTCTTTTAAAAGCAATGAAAATGAACGTTCTATGCTTATAGAAAAATACCAGATTTCTGCATGGAGGCACAAGTATTTGAGAGAAATAAATATAAAACGAAACGAAGGAAAGCAAATTGTGTACCTTGATGAAACTTATGTACATCAGAATTATAAAGTTAAAAAGTCTTGGCAAGGACCTTCAACAACTGGTGTCACTACAAAGATATCCTCTGGAAAACGGCATATTGTTGTGCATGCTGGATCTGAGGAAGGTTTTGTGCCTGGTGCATTATTAGTGTTCAGTAGTAAATCCAAATCTGCTGATTATCATGATGATATGAACTCATCGAACTTTATGAAATGGGTCAGAGAAAAATTAATACCAAATTTAAGTAAGCCCAGTGTAATTGTTATGGATAATGCCAGCTACCATATAAAACAAATCAATAAACCGCCTATAATGTCTAATACCAAAGCAGATATCCGTAAATGGCTTGTAAATAATGGAATACATTTTGAGGAATATCAGACAAAGGCAGAGTTAATGTGTTTGGTTAATGATAAGAAAACATTGCCTGTATATGAAGCTGAAGAGATTTTAAAAGAACATAATCATGAACTTTTATTGCTGCCACCGTATCATTGTGACTTAAACCCAATAGAGATGGTTTGGAGTCAAGCAAAAAGAAAAATTGCAAGCAGAAACATTGGAATACCAGGAAAGGAAATGGAAAACTTAATAATAGAGTGTTTTAACTTAATTACCCCTAGTGACTGGAAGAAATACACTGATCATGTTTTAAATGTCGAAAATGATTACAAATTAAAAGATGGCATTGTTGAAAACGAACTTGAAAAATTTATTATATCTGTTGGTGCAGACAGTAGTGAAGAGAGTGACTCTGATGATTCCTTGTCATTGTTATCAGGTGTAGAATATTTAGAAACAGATTTTGACTATGAATCAGACTAAAGTATTTTTAGTCTGATTCATAGTCAAAATCTTATCTTAAATTTTCTATTGTGATTAACATGATGATTTTGTGACACCTGTATTATGTAATTTATCCATGGCACTTAATTGTAACAAAAATAAATGTTTTTTTTATTGTAATCTGGTGTTTATATTGACTAATTTAATTTGATAGATAGTGGTTCTGGATCAGAGCAAAAGGTTGTGATGAAAATCCCTTAGGAGACATGTATGTGTTATGAACACATTATAAATATAAGGGCCAGAAATCAAAATTGGCTAACATCACATTTATTAAAAAAATGTGGCCAGAGTCGCCCATATTCATTACAAAAAAACAAAGAAGTCGTTGCAAAAAACACCCTTTTAATTAATGACAAATATGAATTTTTAATATTATAAGTGCTGTTAGCCAATAGGTATAACGAATGGGTTAAAAAAAAGATTCGATTTAGTCCGTCAGTCAGATAATAGAAAAATATTGGATACGTATTTTTTTTTCGCTTTAATTTAACAACAAATGGCTTAAGAGGTACTATGCGACGACTTCAAATATGCTTTGCAACAATGTTACTTTAATACAGTTTATCGATACGAAATCAAGTGTCAAAATGGAGTCCAGTGGAGAATGCCGATATTGACATTTCGAAATTGCTCATCATTGATAGAGAATACGAAATAGTGATTTTGACACAATCAAAGTGTCTATTTTTTACGGTGATGACGATTCTTGGTTGTCAGTTGAGTTAGTGAATAGGCCTACTGATATGCTGTTAACTGTACAATTAAGAACAGTCACGCTTTAGTCAAATGTTCCAAAACAAATAATTTTAATTGATATCTAAATGTTAAGATTAAATATAATTAATAAAAGTATCAAAATTATTTTGCAGTACTACATTCAGTGTTTACTGCTTAAGAATTTTTGAAATTGCCGCCCTTTTCTTGTGACACGTTTCGCTTGCCAGACTCTAATGGACACATTCACAATACTTTTTTTTTAATATTTCTGGCAACCTATCCATTTATAAAATTAAATTAAATTATTATATCGGGTTGGCACAAAAGTAATGAGACACTTGGTTTATGTTTTTACTTTTTTATTATTATTACAATAAAAAAAGTTTAGTCAATAATGTAATTACCATTAGTATCTAAGACTTCTTGCCAACGATCCGGCAGAGTTTGGATGCCTTTTGCCCAGAATTCTGATGGCTGTGCCTCGAAAAAGTTGTTCAACTCCGCCTCTACGTCAGAGAAATCATTTAATTGTTTACCCCGCAAATGCTGTTTCAGGGCTCTAAACAAATGATAGTCTGATGGGGCGAGGTCTGGGGAATAAGGTGGGTGGGGTATCGTCTCCCAGCCCAAGTTCTCCAACTGCCGGCGAACCACAGATGCGACGTGAGGTCGAGCGTTATCGTGCAGTAAAACTACATTGACTCGTCTTCGTCGTTTTTTCTTGATAGCGGCAGATAATTTGGTAAGCTGGGTTGAATATTTGTCAGCGTTTATAGTTTCATTGTGTAATAGCTCATAAAACAGTATGCCTTGCGCATCCCAGAAACAGCAAAGCAGATTTTTTCGGCGGTTCTTTTGACTCGGCTTCGGTTGAGTTGGTGGCGTTTCTTCTCTAGGCAGCCAAAAAGCACGACGTGTATCGTTCTCGTAATAAATCCATGATTCATCTCCAGTAACCAGATCTGACAAAAACTCTTTACGTCGGGGTCGCAGCAAAAGTGACTGACAGATAGCGACACGGACTGCACGACTGGCGTCTGTAAGGATGTGCGGTACCCACCGAGCCAAAACTTTTCGATAACCAAGCTCATGCAGATGGTGTTCCACGGCATGGTGACTGCATTTAAGTGCTTCCGCTAATTCACGAGTGGTAGCATCCGGATTCAACTGCAGTTCGCGGCGCAAATCGTCATCATTCACTGCGGGTGGTCGCCCTGAGCGTGGCTGACTTTCAAGGCTCCTGTCTCATGATTTAAAACGGTCAAACCATCGGGACACCGTCGCATGGCTTGTACTTCCAGCGCCTAATGCATTGTTGATATTGTCAGCCGCAGCCCGCGCACTGTGGCCTAACAAGTACTCGTATAAGTATAGTGTTCGAACTTGTCGCTCGTCCATTTTTCTTCAAACTGACTAAACAAATCGCGAGCGCGGCTTTATATACCCTACACCAGAAGTACCTAGAATGTTCTACAACATTCTAGAATATTATCGAAAAAATTGATTTTAAAAAGGAAATGTTATAGATTTTTCTAGTGTGTCTCATTACTTTTGTGCCAGCCCAATATATTAATGCATTTGAATTATTTATTTACCCCTGGCTACCTTAATCTACCACCAGTTCCAACTTTGGGAGTCTTGTTTGAGAAGAACTGGCGAAACAAACTCCGTCAAGAAAAGTGAATTACTCTCTATGATTTAACACCTCTATCCAGATCACACTTTGCAAAACAAGTTCATTCTACTTGTTTTGTTGCAAAGTGTGATCTGGATTGAGATTATATTTGACTAATTACTGAATCTCAAGTCGGTGGTTTATGTAAACCACCTTCATCTCTATTAAAATTCGGATATTTTTTAATTTCATTAGCCTCGCGTATTATTCTAGGGATGATTTTTTGTTTAGCCGCGAGTATTTTGGGTTGTCAAATCTTATGTAATGCTTGAATTCTCTTAATGCATGTTCACACATCGCAGATTTATTTTTGCGCCTATGCTTAATGTCAGCTATATATTCCATAACGCGAATTCTTATGCTCCTCTTTGTCTGCCCGATATATGAGAGCCCACAGTCATATTCTAGTTTGTATTCACCTGCTTCTTGAAAGGGGATATTACACTTGATAGGTCTTGAAAATTTATTGATCTTCTTCGGCGGCTTAAAATAACTATTGATAGAATCTGGCTTCAAAATTTTTCCAATCTAGTCTGTGACATCTTTCATGTATGCATGTTGACGCTCGACTGTGATAGGCTTGACCCGTTTTTTTGTGACTGAGGCGTGGTACATGCAGTTTGTTATCCCGTAGTACTTGCTTGAGATGCTAAAGTAAAGCTGTCAGGTGTTGATTGTCACAGATGCCCTGTGCAAAATCGTGTTGAAACCATTTAAAAGTTGATCAATTTATAGTAGTGCGCGTGAAAATACAAGAATTCAATATGAAATCTTGTAGTTAATATGAAATAATGGACAACATATTTTATCGCGTGTTGCATCTATTATTAGCGTTAATTTGATCGATTCCTATATTTAGTTGATCAATCGGTCGCTGTGTATTTATATCGGAAAAATACCATACTAACGATGAATAGCCATTAACAGTGTACTCAAATATACATATAAAAAATCTCTCATTGTTTTTAAAATGTGGTTTATATGTTAGCATCGGTCGCTTATTTTTTTTTACGTTGTCACATAAATACTTTTTCATATGCGTTGCATATCGTAAAAATGTTTCACCTAGAAGTTTAAAAATGTATTGTGGCAACGAATTCTTTATAGATGGGCTTGGTGTGGCTACTATTTTTCTGCGGGGTTTCCTCAACGGTGGCCCTTGATAACGGCTTGGCGTTGACGCCCCCCATGGGGTGGCTCACGTGGGAGAGGTTCCGATGCATCATAGACTGTAAAACTTACCCTATGGAATGTATTAGGTGAGTTTATAAATTACAGTGATACTTAACACAATTATTGAATTCTTATAAAATCATTGCTTTTGCATTATGCCATTTAGTAATATTTCGATTCCTGTCACTATTGTTGGGGGCTTTTTTGTTAAAATTTTTTGGTAACTGATCCATTTTATTCGGTTATGTAGCGAGAATCTAATAAAACGTACCGTGGATCTCATGGTGAGCGATGGTTATCGTGATGCCGGGTACGAATATGTCGGCATCGATGACTGCTGGCTGGAAAAAACAAGGGGACCAGACGGTCGCTTAGTACCAGATAGAGAACGTTTCCCTAGTGGGATGAAAGCCTTAGCTGATTACGTGAGTAAAGAGCACTTGTGATTATCGGAATTCTATATTAATGACGAGGTAAAGTTTCTAGTTTTGTATGTTTGTAGAGGGTAATCAACGAAAATACTGATCTGATCATGATTTTTTTTCATTTACGCAGATTGTGCTCCTTACGCCTAAACCACACACGGGTAACCAGGCCCGGATCTACAACTTTTTCCAACCGGGGCAGAAGCTAGATTTTGCGCCTTTACACCCCTATTTACCCCTTTACGCACATATTGTTTTATAGGGTGCCCTTTGCTTCGCCTTAAATTATAATTCCTTATTTAACATGGCCGAACTGTATTGACCTAAACTTATAACGTATAATTATTGTTTAGCCTAAAAGTTGTTTTGGCACTATCATAGTTTGATCTCAGAATTGAAAGCCCTAATTTTAGAATTCCTGATATGAAATCCACTAAAATATATTGGCATATCTTCATTTCGCTTAAATATTAAAGCTCTCATTTTAGCATTTCTAATCTTGAATGTGCAAAAAAATAATTGGCTTGAAAAACGAATCGCAGCAAAACCGACACCGCCGTAAAACCGACATCACGTAGTCTTGTTTGTCCGACTCCTAGAGTGTAATTTAAGCCCGCGAGCTGAGGAGCAGGTGGTTTTAACGACCACCGCCGCTGCGGTGGTGGGCGGAAACCATCTGCGACGATAAGCTCGCGTGGGACCACCGGAGCCCCGCAGCGCCGGAGCCGTGACAGAAGCCATGCGTGCTGCATGCTTGCTTGCGTGCTGCATGCTTGTTTGCGTGCTGCATGCTGCATGCTTGCCTAAGTAATTTTGCCTGATAAAAACGTTAAGGCATATTATACTTTCGTGCGTTTTAATTTTGTGCGCATTACTATTTATTGATTGCGAGGAGTAGGTATAACATATTGTTCCGCCTAATGTCACATTTGGTAAGTTACAATACGGCGATAAAAAGTTACTCGAAATGATATTAGATTAAACACCATTAGGAATAATAAAATTGTGCGAAAAAAAATTAGGCTGACCGTTTACGTGCCAAAGCCAATTAGGAGTACAAAAAATTAGGCAACTCAATATACACCCTGTTTTATATAATAAAATTCAGAGACGTAGCGTCTATGAATTTATTTTTTTATCTGTATTATATTATCATGATTCTGGCGTCTCCCTGACGCTAGCATCACTTGCCCCCTCTAGATCCGGGCCTCCGTGTAACATAGGCAAATTCTTGGGAAAACAGCTAGTCTCTTATAGGCACGGGTTATCGCGTTCTCTGTTTATTTAAAACTAGCTTTCCGCCGGCGCCTTCGCCCGCGTGTTCCCCAGGGAACTGTTTATTTGGATATCGATTCATATCCCGGATATAATACTAATGACAAATTGAATAGTAAACAATGGTTACTATGTCAACGTTTTGATTCACTATATAAACTTCCACTCCCATTTTAATCCCCTTATTTGCTGTTTATCGGGATAATATATAGCTTATGTTTACCGCATATGATGTAGCTTCCCGTCGTCCAGTCAAATTGGTCCAGTATTTTAGGAGCCTATTCGTTGGAAACAAATAAACAACCAAATCTTTCTCTTTTATTATATTACTATAGAAAACATCACAGTTTTTATAGTGTTAAAGAAAAGAATATGATAATATTATGCTGTTAAATAAAAAATTTTTGAATCGCAAATTAGTAATATCTGTTAGTCACATAATATTTTAAAAAATGTTTAAAATTATTTTTGAACGAACACTAATGATTTTTTACTAATGATGATGCGTTTTTAAATGCCTCAAGAAAATATAACGTGTTATCTTAAAATAGTTTGTTATGTTTAAAATTGAAATAAAGTCGAAACATTTATATTTTTCAGATCCATAGTAGAGAATTAAAGTTCGGCATTTACCAAGACTACGGTAACTTAACATGTGCAGGCTATCCAGGTGTATTGGGATACGAACGGCTCGATATAGACACTTTCGTTAGTTGGGATGCAGATTACATTAAGCTAGACGGTTGCTACATAGAACCTACCGAAATGGACAGTGGTAAGTAAAAAGAGCGCACTAAAGAATCAAGTGATATAATTTTCCTTTCTTGATTTGATTTCACTTGAGGGTTGAAAGTAGACAGATCATCGATTCATCGAGGCATCGATTGGAAATAAATGTTTCTATTTATTACTATTGATTGATTTATAATATAGAACTTACGAAAAAGTCATTTTCATTGCGTCTAATTTGTTGTTTCAAAACTTTTACCTTTATATCGCGTATAAAAAGAAAATAGCAATATTATGATACAAATAACGTATTATTTTCCAGGATATCCGGCCTTCGGAAAATTGTTAAATGACACCGGTCGACCTATACTATACTCATGCAGCTGGCCGGCGTACCAAGAGGATAAGAAAATGCTGGTAAGCTTCTTTATGAGGTAGTTTTATTGTTATTTATAATCACATTGTTTGTGCTATGCCCTCTTTATTTTATAATAAATAAATCTTTAAAAAAATATTCCAATTAAAAGGAAAAGAAGGAATAATTAAAGATGTATATACCTTAGAAAGTTTATAATCTAAGACACAATATAAACTGATGATTCATTTTTGCGGAAACATATTATAATTGTTATTTCTTGATTAGTGTTTTCAGTGATCAGTATGTAGTAAGGCACGTCTTTTGCATAGTTACACGATTGGAATAAATTGTAGCTAGTAAATTATTTCTGTTTATTTAAATAACACGAAATGAACAAAAACATGCTAAAACAACTCATTGATATTTCACTATCCTTTAGCTCTCTAGACAGCCCTGACGAAGCTGTTATTAATTAATAACATATCTTTTTACAGCCTGACTATGCGTCGATCGCACATCACTGCAATCTATGGCGCAATTGGGATGATATTGATGATTCCTGGTGGTCGTTGGAGAGGATCATGGACTGGTTTGGGGACAACCAGGATAGGCTGGCACCTTACGCAGGCCCCGGACACTGGAATGATCCTGATATGGTGAGTGTTTTATCGGCAATGTACACAGGAGGAGCTCGAGGGCGCATTAGTTAACACGTTCGGTTTGCAAAGTATTTAAGGAACTTCTGCTGTGGCCAGTCATCATGTGGGTAACTGAAAATTGACCATCTCGAGCTCCTACGTGCCTCGCAAGGCACGCTAAGCCGTTGGTACCGGTTGCCTCTGTATTTATTAAGTGCTATATCTACTGTATGCGGTTGGTGCAGTACGTGCTGTCCTTTTGGTGATAGCCTATATGTATTATCTCTTCCTTCTGAGGGTTATGACAAGAGTGAATCTCTGGAAGCTTATCACAATATCTGGAACTTTAAACCTATACAAAATTCAATAAATCTAAATTGCTTAAACTATTTTTGCTGTATGTATCGTCTCGGTCTAACTACATACTTTAAGATATTCTTAATGAAAAATCCACTAGCCTCAGGTACTCTGACATGGGACTCGAACCCACGACCTTTTGTAATCCGGGCGTCTGCTCTCATCACTGAGCTATCCTGGATCTAACAGGACTAACGAATTTTTAAAGCACTTATTACTTTTCGTTATTAACGAGGGTATTTTCATCAATATTCAGGCAATCCACCTAAACATAAAACAGTATAGCATTTTGAATGCATAATAGATCAAATTGATTATATACATAGTCTTAATGCTTTTTCCATTTAGTTGCTGATAGGCAACTTTGGTCTAAGCGAGGATCAGGCGCGAGTACAAATGGCGGTGTGGTCAGTACTGGCGGCGCCATTACTCATCAGTGCGGATCTAGCAACTATGAAGCCGGAGTTCCGGCGGATCCTTTTAAACCGAGACATCATTGCGGTAGACCAGGATCCATTAGGGAAACAAGGGCTTAGGGTCTATAAGGTAAGAATATTATATAGAATTTGCCGAAAATTCTTAACATTAAAGTGTAAATTAGCTAATGTTATACCAGACTAACAAGTCTCTATTAAACCAATCACAAAGAAAAACATAAATGTATGTGATATGTATGTACCTGAACTGTCAATCACTAACCATAAACGAAAGTTAGTTACGATCTATCCTATTAATAAATACGTTATCATAAGTAATTTCAATGATCGATAAAATAATTAATCGATAAGAGAATTATTATTTTAAAATAATCATATTTCTATAACAGGAGAAGAAAATAGCTATATGGACCCGTGAGTTGTCTCAAGGTGCTTATGCAGTAGCTTTCGTCAGTCATCGCACTGATGGTGCTGCATATGTATATCGGTACACTCTGAAAGATATCAAACTGCCCGAACAAATTTACGATGTACAGGTGACTATCGGCCAGTTTCTGAATTGGGAAAAGTAAAAAATCTCAATTGATTATTTTCAATAACATAAGTATTTTACGTTTAACCGCTAAGGTTACGTTTATGTACATTTTGAGACGTGCTTAACTTTAAATTCTCAATACAGAAACGTGTAAAGATCTTATTTTACTAGATATTTTAGAGCATTTAGATTTATGAACAACGTATGATAATTAAATAATCTGCGTTCTCAAGAACATTGAAAATAAAATGGATACACAGAATTATGAAGAAAGAAGACCATTCAAGATAAAGAAAAATTGTCTTATTTATATTGGCGCCCCACCACTGATTTTAGTATTATAAATATTAAATTTTATTTAATGAATACATGTAACAGTATAAAATATGAAGCAGGTAATATTAATATTAGTCTGTGATAATACTTCACGACCTACCTAAGGTGCGCAATCGACATGTTGAAAAACAATTGCTAATTTCGCTAAGATAAAATTGTAAACTTTCTAACATCGATAAAATTATTTTATCTTTTTAGGATTTGTATCACGAAGAGCCACACAGAATAGCGACTCCAAATGAGGAATTTGCCGTTAAACTTAATCCTACAGGTTATTTCATTATTTTTTTACTCTTATTTTTATTATTATTTATTTACAAATGTTGATATGTCATTTTTATTGCTTTTTATTATTTCAAGAAATAATAAAAAGCAATAAAAATGACATAATTATTTAAGAACCCAATACGATTTAAACTACTTTTACAGCTATAGTATACCTACCTAATTGTGTTTCTACGTCTATTCGTCCTATTTTTTAAACCTCCTTCTAAAAGAAACCTTTTCGCGATGATAACAAGTGTATTTACTAAAGTTATGCGCGATACATTTTGATTTCTGTTGTGAGATAATTTTGTTTTTTTTTTCTGTTTTAGGGGTGAAATTCTATAAATTCGTTCCGAGATTTGCTAAAAATGAGGATCTAAAGGAAGTAGTGTTGGTAAAAGGAAATTCATTAGGAAATTAAATTATGATTAATTAGAACCTATGTATTACAATATTGTTATCTATAGCATTAAATGTAAGCGATAATAATGTTTTTGTTTTTTTTTTCACACTCTCTCAGATATCAGAAGCATTTGTTTTTGAGACATCAGGCGATGAAAAGCAGGTAGGTACAATGTAATAAATGGATTGTTCGGATTGTTGATCGGGAAATTTGTGGCGAAAATTTGCTAAAAAGCTGTCTAAAGCTTGGCTATTTCAGTAAGTTAAAGTTTTAACGTCAGTTATCACACAGTTTGGCAATGCATGAATTAGTTTCATGACAAGAAGGTAGCTGCGTGCGATGCGTATATTTTTGATAAAACTAATATCACCCAATACACAGCTAGTTTCACGACGATTTACAATTTACTTGACGTCACTAGTGTCGGACGATAAACTATCTGCGCTTAATAGAGCTACGATGTTGATGGAGCCAGTGTCTCAGAGATACATACAATACGTAACGACTCTGAGTGCGGCTTTGTAAAATTAACGAATAAAAGTGTACCCGTATGTTATTTGATACATTAAAAAGCTAAAGGATTAGCCGAATGTTTTTGTATCGTACGATCCAAAGGTACACTGAAACCATGTCTGTTGATGACCGTGAGAGATCCGGCCGACCGCGGTCTATTCGAACAAACCAGGCCGTTGCAACAAACCATGCAGTCATGGCCATAATTCGTCGAAATCCCATAAGGAAGCAGAAAATCCTTTCCAGAGAAACGAGAATCCCACCGAGGACACTTTCTCCCATTATTAAACAAGACTTAGGTCTAGGGGCTTACCGGAGATACATAGGACATACCTTAAATCATACACTAAAATAAAAGAAAGTCGAAAGATCAAAACAGCTGCTACTTCGATATGCGGACGAAAACAGAAAAATTATCTTTACCGATGAAAAAAATTTTACAATCGAGGAGCACTACAACAACCAAAATGATCGAGTGTATCCACACAGCTCTAAAGAAGCAAGGTAGTGGCCAAAGCACAGCGAGGCAGGCTATCATCCCGCATACATCATGGTTTGGTAGGGTGTCTCCTACCAAGGGGTTCCAAAATTCCATTCCAATTCGAAAAAGGAGTGAAAACTTCAGTCAAAGTGTGTCAAGATACCGTGATAGAAACCTCTCAACAACACCTTATTCAAATCGAAGTTTGGGCATTCCTAAAAGATTTAGCCCCGGGTCATAAGGCGCGCACTATCCAAATTTGGCTTGAGCAAAATGTTCCAGACTTCATAATGGCTGATGATTCGCCTTCGGCTAGTCCGGACTTAAACTGTGATCTATCAATTGTGATCTGTGCTAGAGGACATGGCCTGCTCTAAGCGTCACCCAAATATTGAGTCGCTCAAGAAATATTTGGTGGCAGCAGTGACCAAGTTTCCAATGGAAACCGTTCGTAAATACATCTACGAACGACCTGACTATTTAAAAGCGTGCGTTAAAGCTAAGGGTGGACACTTTGAATAACTAGTTTAGTACGTTAACATACCTTTTTCATTCTACATAATCACATAGAAAAAATTTAAAATAAAATTATTTTTTTAGAAATTATCGGATATTTTCTTTGTAACAGAACTTATGGTTAGACTAGGTATTAGAGCAACGAATCATATCGTTTTTTTTTATGGGATAGGGGGCAGACGAGCAGACGGATCACCTGATGGTAAGTGATTACCGTCGCCCATGGACACCTGCAACACCGGAGGGGCTACAAGCGCGCTGCCGGCTTTAGAGGGAAGGGTTGAGGGGTAGAGGGAAGGAAATAGAGAAGGGTTGGGCCTCCGGTACCCTCACTCACACGACGAAACACAACGCAAGCGTTGCTTTACGTCGGTTTTCTGTGAGGCTGTGGTATCACTCCGGTTGAGCCGGCCCATTCATGCCGAAGCGTGGCTCTCCCACGGTTAAAATTCGTATTGCGTACGCGTCAATAACGTTTATTTTTTTATACATCTTTGATACGCGTACCGTAAATATGTCGCAACGTTCGCTATTTGTAGAAAATTTAGTTAAAGTACTTATTGAAAAATTATTAGTATTAATAAAATTATACAACATTGTAACGATAAAAAAAAACTTAGAATGAAGAAATGAAATAAAACATCTTTTGTTCCTATTATAAAAAAATCAATCATAATAATTAAATAAAAAGCATTTAAACAAATTAAAACAACGAAGACAATATTTTTTTAAGAATTAAATTTAACGCGCATCACCGATACTTGTACGTAAAACTGAACTATAAAAGTGTAGATGGAGTACAAAAAATACGAGTCTATATACTGTTATTACACGTTGTTACGTTACTAGTTTGAATATGTATGTAAATTTTATATTGTAAATATTGGAAATTTAGTTTTATTAACACTAATTGCAGCTAACAGCTAGTTTCCAGTGTATGGTAGATAAACGCAACTTATGTGGTGGACAACCAGTTTGTGCATAAAAGTCTGTGGTACCTAGTTGGGTGGAAGTATCGTGGAAGTATCGATATTGTGTAGCTCGGTGGCGTAGTGGATTAGCGCCGCGGCCCGTGATCGTAGTCGTTAAGCAACTTTCGCAAGGGTCGGTCACGGGATGGGTGACCAAAAAAATTATTATCTCGAGCTACTCCGTGCTTCGGAAGGCACGTTAAGCCGTTGGTCCTGGCTGCATTTGCAGTCGTTAATACCCTCCAATCCGCATTGGGCCAGCGTGGAGGGTCATGGCCCATCCTCCTTAACCATCCATAAGGAAGGCCTGAGCCCCTGCAGTGGGGACGTAAAAGGGCTGATGATGATGATGATGATCGATATTGTAGTAAATGTGTAGAGGGCAGGATAGTCGTCATAAAATAGGTGGTCCTTTTTTAGACAGTTGAAACCAGGAAATATGGAAGGGCAAGTGAGGGCACTTGCCGTGAGCGCCAGTGTTGGGGTGCTTTATATGATACCTATTTACAGAAAAAAAATGAGCTTAACAAATCATCTCATATACACATGTACAAAAACCCCAAATAAATATAAAAGAAAAATATCTTACATTGTAATTTTGTCTGATTGAAACAGAAGATAAATGTAACGTTGTACGAATTTAACGTAGGTATTTACTCAGTTCTACTACTCAGTTCTGTAGTTCTTGTAAAATAAATATCGCTTCGTAGAACGAATTTCTCAAAGTAGGGTAGAGTTAAAAATCCCTGAAAACTTCCAATGTTCCCAAAACGTTCAACAGTTTTCAACACTAAATTTGTGGCACCTGTCCCCCTTGTAAAAAAATACATGAATTTGCCAATTATTAGATATAAATAAATATTAAAGAAAGCAATAACAAGTATGCTAAACTGAGGGTATATCGAAATAAGTAATTAATATACCCGAGAGGCAAATGATCATCATAAATTTCCGCCAAATAAAGTTTACAAGTGAAATATTTATTTGAATTGGTTTATTTTAGGCAGCGGGGTCATCGTAGCTTGTGATATTAAAATACAATACATATTAGTGACAAATATATATTCTGACTTTAAAATAGTACGACCCCTTCGATTCTATTTTCTATACCTACCGTTTTATCAATCCACCGGTGAATGGTATATACGATACACGAACGTAAACTTAAACTAAACGTATGCTATTGTATCGATACAAATATAAAGTGAATCACATAAGTATCGGATCATATCAACATCTCTAAAAACATACCTTTATTCTTTTTGGTATTTTACAAAGAGTAAAGTATTTCTATTTGAATTTCCCGCATATGTATGTATACTTTTACTCTTTGGTTTGATTTTTATCAGGAAAGTAGAGAAAATGCATTATTCAAATCAAGTTTAATTTATTCATTCCAAAAACTACATACTATTGGATTTTATTCTCGAATATTTACGAAGTTGTGGCCAACTTTTTTGCGCCGTATGTAAATAGGTATTGGTTATTCATAAAAACGCGAAAGAAAGCTGGTTCTGGAGTAGTAGGTCAATAATGTGATACCGGTAACTTCGGGATTGCTGACGTCGAAGTAAGTTAGACGAGTCCTCAGTGAACTGTGGCGGGGAGCATCAGTCCGTGTCTGTAACTGTGCGGTTAACACGTCGCGCTTGAACTTAACCGTATCACACAACATATCACTTAAGTTTTGCTGAACTTGTACAGTAAAGTTAATCCCAACTATGAGTGGTAAAGTAGAGAATGTGGGCATACTTGCCATGGATTTATATTTTCCTTCACAATACGTCAGTCAGACGGAGCTGGAGAAATTTGATGAAGTGTCTTCTGGAAAATATACAGTTGGACTAGGGCAGCATAAAATGGCATTCTGTTCTGACAGGGAAGATATTAACTCTATATGTTTTACTGCTTTACATAGACTTATAGAGAAGAATAAAATAGATTTACATGATATAGGCCGTTTGGAGGTTGGCACAGAAACTATCATAGATAAAAGTAAGAGTGTTAAAACATTCCTAATGAACTTGTTTACCAAAGTTGGGGCGACTGATATAGAAGGTATTGACACAACAAATGCATGCTATGGAGGCACAGCAGCTTTGTTTAATGCAATTAATTGGGTCGAGTCATCATCATGGGATGGTAGGAAGGCTATTGTAGTGGCTGGTGATATTGCAGTTTATGGGAAAGGCCCTGCTAGGCCTACAGGTGGTGCAGGAGCAGTGGCAATGCTTGTGGGACCCAATGCACCTCTAGTTTTTGATAAAGGTGTAAGAGCTTCATATATGACCCATGCATATGATTTTTACAAGCCAGATCTTGCATCAGAGTTTCCATTTGTTGATGGGAAACTGTCAATCAAATGCTACCTCAGTGCTTTAGATAATTGTTATAATTTATTCTGTAAAAAAATGAGACGAACAGATCCTAATTTTAAAGGTTTGTTGAGCTTAGATGCAATGTTATTTCATTCACCATATTGTAAATTAGTGCAAAAGTCACTAGCACGAATTAGTTTCAATGACTTCCTTAATTGTCCTCCTGAGGAACGTGAGAAATTGTTCCCTGGAATGTCAGCATTCAGTGATTATAAGCTGGAAGACACATACTTTGATAGAGACATTGAGAAGGCCTTTATGACATACAGCCAACACTTATTTGATGAGAAAACGAAGCCAGCACTCCATATTGCAAGAAATGTAGGAAACATGTACACTCCATCTTTGTATGGAGGTTTAGTGTCATATTTGATTAGTAAATCACCAGAGCAGTTGGTTGGGAAAAAGTTTGGATTGTTTTCTTATGGTTCTGGTTTGGCATCAACCATGTATTCTATGAACATTTGCAATGATATGAGTGTGGGGTCTAAGTTGGCAACTTTAATTGATTCCCTGCATGAGACAGTTGCATTGTTGGACAAACGTCAAGGTGTAGAGCCAAGAATATTTTCAGAAATAATGGAGAACCGAACACAAAATTATCATACAGCTCCTTATCAGCCAACAGGCTCTATAGATGTTCTATTCCCAGGGACATACTACCTCATTAACATTGATGACCAAAGAAGACGTACATATGCACGTAAAGATTGAAATATTATTAATAACTTAATTTGGTGCAGACATTGGTGATGGAGAAAATTTGTGGGGATTATAAATGTCTAAATAATGTTGAAATAACTGGTTATTTATTTTAATGTTAGGAAATTACAGAAATTGGCAATATCCAGTTATATGACTGGTATTAGAATTGCTACTTAGTAGGTGTCTACTAATGATATTGTTTAATTTTAATAGATTTATTAATCACCACTTTATGTGTTTATTCCTTATCACAAAACTGATAGACTTAGCTTCCAAGTTAGCAAATTTCTTATCACAGAATACTTAATAGTATTCCATACGAAATATTTATTATTATGTTATATAATTAAAATATGTTTGTATGTTTTGTGCTTAGTTTATAATTTTTTATGTTACCCAAGACAAATAGCAGAATGATGATGAAATATTCTATTATAATTGATCAAATGAAAACCTGGAATAATTAAATGGTTTATTAATAACAAATAACTCTAATTGGTATTCAGTTTATTAGTTTTTGATGTCTTTTTAATTTCAATGTTTGTAAAATAGTTACTAATTTTATAATAATACCACAATGTTGCAAACTCAAAGGAAACATGCATTTTTTATGATGTTATACTTTTAAAGAGTTCTGTTCAATCAATTTTACAAAATATTATTTATACTTTTTTATTGTTCGTAAAGGCACTAAGCAGAGTGCAGATTGAGTATTATTAAATATTATTTAATCTAATAGTGATGTGGTGGAGAATGAAAACTTAAAAAATGTGAAAACATTTTTATGCAATAAATAAATCATATAATTGGTGCTCACTATATTGTATTTTTTTTTGTTTCTAGAAACATTTGGAATAATTTCAGAAACCTACATTTTATGAATCATTTGTTTTTTTTTTACATACAATACTAAACTAAAATTTATATTCTAATTTTAACCATGTTTAAGTTCAAAGTCTGAGTGTACTGTTGAGTAAACATATCTCTATTATAAGATTCCTAAATTTAAAGATCACGTGTATATTATAGAAATACTAAAAAACTCTGGCGTATGACTGTGGCTGGTTATTTATCTATAATATCAATATATCATTGTGAATACATACAAAATTTAGCGAAAATACAGGTGAAATTACCTGTTTTCCCGCGTAAATTATGGCACCCTCATAAACATGCTGTAGCTTCCTGTAGGTGAAAGATATTTAAAAATCTGTTCCAGTAGTTATGGAACCTGTTCAATATTAATGCAAAAAAAAAAACAACCGACCAAGTGCGAGTCAGATTAAAAAGAATGACGTTTACTGTATGAGAGTCATTTAAATATTTATTTTATGGCAACAGAAATATATCATCTGTGAATTTCAAACTGTCTAACTTCCACGATTCATGAGATCTAGCCTGGTGACAGACAAGACGGCGAAGTATTAGTAATAAATAGGGTTCCCATCTTACCTTTTGGGTATGGACCCTAAAATGAACAATGAAAAATTTCCCTTTTTTTAATATTAGTATAGATAATTTTAAATGAAAATGAATCATACCTATTTTTTATTTACATGTCTAACGATTAGTAGTAGTAACACACGTTTAAAAAGTGGAACTACTCGTCTTTAACGGTGATATTAATACACAAGGTTAAATTTAGGCTAAAAATAAATATATAAATTTACGCCAGAATAAATTTACGCTAAAATTGCGATTTTAGTATTATATAATTCAAATTCATATACGGAGAATAAGTAAACCTAGTGCATATTACTCCCTTAGAACCTCGTATTAGGTTAACCTTGTCTAATAATATGAATTTTTACTAATACTAAGTGCAGTCTCAGCGAAAATCTACTCCAACTCTAAACCTCGTTTATTAATAACACTTAATTATTAGGCACGGTTACCACAAACATTTGACCGTGTAATAAATGAACTGTGTGACTTCGTTGTAAAACCTGTCGTTATTACGGTAAAAAATTCCTGATGCCCATACTAGGGCATTTATCACGTGATTTCGCAAGTTCGGTTAAGAGGGCGTATACACCAATAGATTTCAAAGTCAATGATATAAACTTAAATCAATAACTTAAAATTAGTTTGTTTAAGAAACGCTAGAAAAAACGATGTAGTATTCTGTTATTAAGAGTATTGCAAAACAGTAAAAACTTATTTTTGATTTTGTTTCAAAAAAATCACACAAAATTCTTTTTTTTTTACATTTGTCGTAATTATATTCGCCCTTATAAGTGTTCCGTAAAGTCCCAGTAATAATAAAGCTCTCGGCTACGAATAAATCATTTACAAGTTGATCGATTTATCATATAAAAAGAGTATAATTATGAGAATAAATAAAAAAATGGTAAATTTTATAACATTATTTTTTTTTTTATCTAGAAATTCACATTTTGATTGACAGAACCCTTAAAAATATGAGGTTTTGTAATTATTTATTTGTAATTACAGTTTAGTTGTAAGTTATTTTTTGGCACAAAACCAATTCCAAGATAGTCGTAATGGCGTCCCACCCTCTTAAGTGCATTTGCAGACCGTGTGTATGATGTTGACCGTGTGTAGTTTGCGTACCTATGATGTTGTCTTTACTTCGGAATTGGGGATAAAAACCTACATGACCTAGAGCAGGGTATCTCGAACTTTTGGCTCCACGAACCCACGTAAGTATTCGACTCGATGATGCAGTGGTTAGCGCATTTTGGTGGTTTGGTCACGTGTGCAACCTTAATGGTTAAAGCTACCCAGAAATTATTTATGACGGAAATGTTCTCCTTAAAATTATATAAAAAATATCCCACGACAGCATATGTCTATCTTTTATGGTTGACTCGCAATAATACGTGTAGCTCCCGATAGCTTTGCAGTTCGAAGCTTTCTGATTGTATTTGTCTATTGTCTACTCTTACGTTTATAACACTCACAGTCATCCCTAATTAAAAAAGTTAACAGTATTAAGTATTCCATAAAAAAGAATCATAGAAATCGGTATAGTACCTATGATGTTGTCTTTACTTCGGAATTGGGGATAAAAACCTACATGACCTAGAGCAGGGTATCTCGAACTTTTGGCTCCACGAACCCACGTAAGTATTCGACTCGATGATGCAGTGGTTAGCGCATTTTGGTGGTTTGGTCACGTGTGCAACCTTAATGGTTAAAGCTACCCAGAAATTATTTATGACGGAAATGTTCTCCTTAAAATTATATAAAAAATATCCCACGACAGCATATGTCTATCTTTTATGGTTGACTCGCAATAATACGTGTAGCTCCCGATAGCTTTGCAGTTCGAAGCTTTCTGATTGTATTTGTCTATTGTCTACTCTTACGTTTATAACACTCACAGTCATCCCTAATTAAAAAAGTTAACAGTATTAAGTATTCCATAAAAAAGAATCATAGAAATCGGTATAGAAATATATTAGTCGAAATTGATTTTTGAGAAACACATTGGTTTAATGATATTAGTCTTCAGGTAGCTACAAAGACGCACACATGAGAAAGACATGTCTTATAAAAAAACAGGAACCTAGGGTTTGTTAATGTCAAGTTAATAATTTCATTTTGTTACTATTTTATCATCCTTGACCCGATATATCTATACTAATATTATAAAGCTGAAGTGTTTGTTTGTTTGAACGCGCTAATTAATTCCTGAGGAATTACTGGTTCGAATTGAAAAAATTTTTTGTGTTGAATTGACCATTTATCGAGGAAGGCTTTAGGCTATATAACATCACGTTGCAACTATTAGGGGCGAAGAAATAATGAAAAACGTGGACGAAGTCGCTGGCGGCCACTAGTTGACAATAAAACAACCACCACGGCATGTCATGACAGTCGTATCATATGATAACAAAAATAATTTTATGTTTTGAAAGAATATTCAAAAACAATTATCCCAAACTAATAATATTACATTAACCTTATTAGACTGGAGCTTATAAATCCTTAACTCAATCTACATAGAGTTCAAAATAATTTGGGGAAACTTGTTTTCTTGTAACTCGATCACTGTGTCAACGTGTCAACATATTTTTTTTGTTCTTTTTTCGACACACACACTTCACACTAGTCGATGCCTCGACTTTAATTGAATTATCGTAGCTAGAATATGCTTACATACAATAAACAAAATACTTATATGGAACTAGCTGTTTTCAGCGACTTCGGCCACTAAGTTACTAGAATTGTAGAATCGATGCATATTCGATGTAAACAAACAACAATCAAATATAGTTTATATAACAAAACGGAGGAAAATTACAATTTCTATTTAGTGCATAGTGTAGTTTTCCAACGTTCTTGTAAATGGTTAAGAATAAACGATATTGACTTTGATAGATGAATTTGTAAATATTTGAACCTAATTGTTTAAGCTTTCAAATTGACTGGATACATTTTACAGTTTAAACAGCGGAGATCAACAGATTCGTGGAATTCAGGAACTCTGAATAAAGTAAGGCTAAGTACTAGACGTATGTAACCAACCCAAGAAAAATACCTTTCCTCATGCGTAAAATACATAACTTCATCCTCAATTACCGAAACCAAAATCTCTCTTCAAAAAGACAGACCTATGAAGATGATGGGTGTGTTACATATAAGTATCTTTGTCATAACAATATTCAAACAATATTGTCGCAAACTTTAAACTTCATATTTAACATAACAATATTGCAGCGACATTGTCACAAACATATTTGACGCAGCAATTTAGAATCAAAGAAAAATCAAACTTGCCCCAAGTTAGCATGTTGTCTGGGATATAATAAACTCTAATTTTGCTGATACGTGGAAATCTCTTCGCACTTTAGGTTTTCCTTTAATTGATCTTAACAAAGCATTTTACCTCGGTATGTTCACTATGTAACTCTAGAGTTTCATCCACTGTATCCACCTTTGCTTCCGCTGCTGATTATTTTGACGATCCATTTTCTTTCACTCCCGTCATTGATGAGGCCGTTCGTAAAATCGTGCTATCTTTCAAATCTAACGCCGTGGTTTATGACAATATCGGATGAAAGATAATTATTCCTATTCTCAACTATATTGTCCCTATCCTCACTTTTATCTTAAACTTTTCATTTTCTTCTGGTGTATTCCCTACTTCTTGGAAAAAGGCATTCACAATTCCACTTCCACAAATCTCTTATCCTTCATCTCTCAAACACTTAGGGCCTATCTCGATTCTGCCATTTCTTTCAAAAATCCTAGAAGCAGCAGTTCGCAAACAACTTTCTTCTTTCATTCTCCGTAAGAATGTTTTGAGTTCTTTTCAGTCTGGTTTTCGGCTTGGTCATAGTACCACCACCGCTCTTCTTAATGTATTGGAATCTTATCAAACTTTTTTTTATATTGGACCAAAAGTTTTGAATGATCAAAAGATTAATAAAAACTAAGTAAACTTAAAGTAATAATTGCCTCGAAATATGTATTCCAGGTACTCGAGTACCCGTGTACCTGCTAGGTATTCAAGTCAGTTCCTAGGTACACTTGCACTAGCTTTGATACGTCAAAGTTTGTGCCAGTTTGTCACTCTGAAACTAGACAGTTTAATTTAAACTTGCTGCAAGTTGCTGCAGTTGTCATGGCAAACCTGAAGCATACCTTCTTTTTTGGTGTATCACACTTGTTGCAAGTCAGACACAAGTTTAAATTGATATCTGGGATTGGAGTCTTTCACGCCTTTCTTGTCATGTCAAGTCAAGTCTTTCAAAATTAAAACATTACATCTTTACTAGGAAATTGCCAGATGGGATTCCATTTCAGAGTACGAGGGACAAAGTGGATTTTTTAAGCATTTTTCATATAGCGATATAGCGTTATGAATGCGAAATTGATCAAATTTAATGAACATTTGGCTTATTACCTGTGTGACTGACCTTGCGGTGATACGCTCGATGCTGTATTTTATGAATAATAGTGCTTAAATATATCATAATAAAAACAGAAAACAAACATGCTAGACAACCTGACTGGTACCCAGGGGTGGCTTTACCTACAGTACAGGGTGTGCAATGCATACGGGCGCCGCCGTCTCAGGGGGCGCCGCGGCGTCTAAGAGCATCGTCTGTTGTGCTTAAGACGGGCCCGCTGGTACCTATTGTTTATTTCATGTGCCCGCCCTGCTTTGAAATACACTATTGATTTTATCATTTCAATTGTAGACGGGAAGAGGGCTAGAGCTCGCAGCCCAATGCGATGGACAGGCCATGTCCTCAAAACATTGTCCATCCAGATTTACGATGCCATGGAAGCCGCACGAAGTCGTACTAAATGGAAGGCCTTTTTATATTGTCGGGGCTGCTTCCGCTGGACCTTCGGGTTCAAGAAGCATCCCAGCTTTATTAAGCAAAGCGCTGGAAACCTTAGGCAATATTAAGAGGCAGGAGGAGAGGGTAGTCCTATTGGAATCGAACCATCCCAGCAGCAAGGATATGATAGAGTTTGAATGATTGGAGAATGCAGAAGAGGATGGTAATCTATCAGAAGGACTTGTGAAGATCTATACAGATGGCAGCAAGCTTGAGGGGAAAGTCGGTGCAGCCCTTATCCATTGGAAAGGGGCTGTTGATATCGCTTCCCGCAAGTTTAAGCTGGAGCCATACTGTACGGTCTTCAAAGCCGAGCTGTATGCCATCCTCCAAGCAACTGAATGTATGATGAATAAAGAGTGGCAGGAGGTGGCGGTGCTCAGCGACTAGAGATTCGCTCTACAGTCGCCACAAGATCCGGACTCAATGCACCCAATCACGAAGGCGATACAAGGCAACCTGATCCAACTTAAGGATTATGGCCGTAAGGTCACCCTATTTTGGATTAGGGCCCACGTCGGTGTGATTGGGAACAAAAGGGCGGACGAGTTAGCGAAGGGAGGGGCTCTCGGGCTCAAGTGCAAATCGCACTATGACCGTTGTCCCATCTCCTTTGGCAAGAGGCATTTACGCAACTTGACAAAGGTAGAATGGACGGCCGTTATAGGAGCGTGGGCACCGCGGCCACTACGAAGGCCTTCTTCCCAAGTGGGGAGAGGGTCTTCGGCGTCGTAAGAAAGATAGAGATGGATAGATGGGCTGCACAATTATTAACGGGGCATGGAGGTTTTCGATCTTACCTCCATGATTATAAATGTAGGGATACCCCATTTTGCGTGTACAACCCCCAAGAAAAACAGGACATGTTCCATGTTTTGTTGGAATGCCCTATTTTTAATAATGAGAGACACACTTTACAGATGTACATTGACACTGCTATTGTAATGAACGGCGAGGATAAAGCTAAGTTCATAAAGTACGCATGTATTATTGTACAAAAAGCTGCTGAAATGAAAAAAGATTAAATGTAAAAATTAATGTAATGAAAGAAATTGGAAATTTAATTTAAAATAACAATGTAAAACTGTGATATTATAATATAAATAGCAAAAAATGTATAGTGAAATAATAAAACAATAGAAAAATTGTAACTAGATATAAAGTAAAAATAAGACCTAAAAATAGGCAAAAAACTAACATACCCATGAAAAGAAAAGAAAGCAAAAAACTAAAAACTTATGCAGAAAAGATAGCCTGCTACTAAGTGGGTACCTTATTTAATTATAAAAAAAAAAAAAACTGGAAGACCTTAATCCGGAACAAAGAGATCCGTGGAGGAGATCATGACCTATAGCAGAGAGATTTTGCAAAAATCTGAACCCGAATTCGAATTCACTCATATGTAAAATTTCTATTTTTGTATAAAAATACAAAACAAGATTGATGATTCATACGTGTCTCAGACATTACTGTCTTTTCGTCACATCGTTTAGTTTACAAATTCTATTTTTGTATAAAAATACAAAACAAGATTCATCAATCTTGTTTTGTATTTTTATGAATCATCATTCATACGTGTCTCAGACATTCCTGTCTTTTCGAAACTCACTTTACTGATGCCATAAAGCGTTATTACCAATTTAAAGTTGAGCAGCCCTGCGATTCTGTAAAACTTCAAAACCCGAATTTGTATCTTTTCAGGTGTCCGAATTCACTTCAAATAGCGGCATCCGCTCAAACTTGAATTGGTAATAACGTTTCGAGACACAAGTGAAGTGAGTTTTGAAATGATATAGGATTAAAATATATAAGACACATTTAATCAATCAATTTTGTTTAGTATTTTTATACAAAAAATGGAATCAATAGGATTTCTATACTAAATGACGTGGATTCGGACACATGAGTGAATTCGAAATCGGGTCTGGATTTTTACAGAATCGCAGGGCAGTTTTTGAAGTGAATTCAGACATCTGAATGGATTGGAATTCGGGTTCAGATTTTTACAGCCGGCACCAACGCCTTAACGTACCTTCTCAACCACGGAGGAGCTTGAGAAAATAAATTTTTGGTCACCCATCCTATGACAGGCCATTGCCAAAGTGGTTTAAGAACCGTACCGCAGACCGAGCCCGTTTATAGGGCTCCTAAAGATAAAATTACATATTCATCCTAAAGATAAAATTACATATTTGTCCTTTGGAGATATTTGGGGGAGTCCTATGCCCAGCAGTGGGCGTCTCTCGGCTGAATTGATGATAATTTATTTAATTAATTTCTATCTAGGATGACATAATGTAATAGTTTCTGCTGCTCCCCTTGTCAAATGCTTGTATCTACGACACTGTAAAAACTATTGTATGAATTCATAGAGTAGGTACCTATTGTTCATTCCGTTCGCTATGTATGTAGTATAGTAGCGTAACTCATTTGAATGAAAGCAGTGTAAAGAAACTGCGGAATTAATAGTTTTTGTATACGCAACATTCAAAATACAGAAGGATCTTTTTTGGCAGAATGCGACTTGACATCAGGAAGCATGCAGTTAATAGTTTTGTATGTCAGATGAAAACAAAAAAATAGCTTGGCAACTGGATTTATGGGTGGGTAAAATATAAATGTGAGTAAGCAGACTGTTTTTAACAGTCCGTGAGGTATGCGCAAATTTCAATGATTTGATCCTGGTTATTTGGGATAGATACTACTTGTCAAATATCATATTCCCTAGACGGTTGAAATATGCGTTCTTTGCGGCGTAAATGGTCGTATCTTTTTTAGAAGATTATTTTCTTTTACTGCGTCAAGTATTGTAGATCTGAGTAGGTATATGGTGATTATTTATTTAGTAGGTATTTCAACGCGACATCTTCACGCGACGAAAGATAGATATCAAATAAGGCTTTTTTCCTTTTGAAATACAGAACCATAAAAATGTATTTTACCGTTCATCTATATATTTCATATTTGCAGTTTACCCAACTGGGCAACAGCTTTTTAGGTCTCGGGGCCCAGGGTGAGGGTATACTATAATGATTTTAATGGATTGAATAGGCGGAAATCCCTGCCGATTGGACCCACGGAAGAATTTACCACATAATCTTATCGCTTGATAGCGATGTATGCGCAAAGCATTTTCCTTACAATAAAAAAGGTCTTTCTTATTTATATATTATTTGAAATAACAATGAGAGGTGAACCGGCGACCTTGTCACTAAACATACGACGATTCATTAACAAAAGGCAGGAAACCGAAGATTTATATCGTAATCTTTAAGTAAGGTATTAATCAGCCAAACAATCTAAAGCCAGCTACGATTACATGACGGATGGGATAGGTCAGTGGGTTAATCGCCTAATTTCAAAATCTATCACTATCCCTTTCAAAGGTAGCGATTGTGATTGAGATTAGTGAAATACTATTTTATAAATCAAGAAAAAAAAATAAAAAAAAGAAACTTACATAAATCTGTCGAAAGATTGCAGATAGCATTTCGTTTGACATTTATCGATATTCGCTTTTTAATTTGCGTCTAACGCTTGCCTTAGACGATACCATCATCATCATCAGCCGGAAGACGTCCACTGCTGAACATAGGCCTCCCCCTTTGAACGCCACGACGGACGACATTGCGCCAACTGCATCCAGCGGCCGCCCGCGACTCGGACGAGGTCGTCCGTCCATCTAGTCTTCCGGTTCGTGGTCTCCACTCGAGAACCTTAGACGATATCAATTAACGTTAAAATAACGTTATCGTTTATGAAATATCTATCAAAAAGGGCAGCGATCGCAGTTGATATCACAATGTCAAACGGTTGTAGCATAAAGTTTGTGAATATCATTCAAATGTAAAATTGAAAGGAATTGCGACAGATTTTAAAATTATACAATTAGACCCCTGAATATGGTTCTTGCAAGACTATGAGTTGCTAACGTATTATTTAAATAAAAATAACTTCATTTACATAACAAATATTAAATGCTTATTTTGAACTATTCATTATTTTTATCTTTCATTGCATTCATACTTAGATACGTAGATTCTATATATAGAATTCTGGGGTATTTTTTGGATTCTATTGATTTAAAATTATAATTAGTTTAATTACACATAAGTGTTCTAACGAACTCTATAGTCATATCTGTAGTCGAGATTAGTAGTAACATAAGAAAATGTCATAGTTTAAATAAACCAGAATTTGGATGAAGTAAGAATTCTCAAAAGTCAATAAAATAGTGAATAAAATAGAACATAAAATAGAACCTTAAAAAGGGAAAAGAAATACTTATCTCAAAGGCGAGATATTCAAGAAAATGCCATTTTTATATTATATACAAGAAAATAATATAACTAGGTTTAAATGCGGGCGGAGGTTTTCTGTAAGTTATTAATTAAAAGATAGGCGCTTGACTTCAATAACATTTTTTTTAATAAGTCGCTTTTAAACGTTTCCGTAAGAGCTATAAACACGAATCTCGCTATGTAAATATTTCACTGTGAATACACTACGTTGTGAACTATTTTTCACTCAACGAGAGATTTAGATCTGTGAGCGTAACATTTGTTTATATATTTATATTTATGTTTACGTCTACATCTACGTCTTCGTTTAAGTCTACGTCTACGTTTATGTTTATATTTATAGTTGACTTTATGCCGCCATCATGTTTTTCTGCTTCCAAAAGGTTGACTGGTATAGAATGTTATTAGCATTAAGCTCTTTTGCCAAATCAATTATCAATAAAATTTGTAAAATAAATGAATATACAGTAATAATCAATTATTTTGATTCGGAATATAGACTAAGCCCAAAAAGATCTAAAAAAGGTACCTACTTGTTATCAAGTAATGTCATTGACCGGGGATTTGAGCAAACTACTTAAAGTGTAGCAGAAGCATCATAGTAATACTTCGTTAATGTTTATCGTAATTACTTATCGGTTGTGTTTTGTTCATCATTTTCTTGTAATGCGATTTCGGGGTAAATATCGCTGTTTGATGTATCGTGTTCGATTCTTTCTTTGCTGTATGTATGTACTTAATGCCTTACCATCCATAGCACAAGATGAGCAATACCATTTTCCTATTATGTAATAAAATTTCGAAGTCGACTTCGAGTTCGTCACAGATACAATGCTTGAATTCCAAGATGAGTAGCTAAAGCGCTCGTATTATCTGAGACAGCGATAGTACCACAACATCTAGATCTGAGACAATATAGAAAACTTCATTTTCCACGTTGCCCCAACCAGGAATCGAAGTCCCTCCTCACCTCAGAGATAGCGACACCTTGAAACGACGTGCGAGCTACTTGGGTATGGAAGTTGTCTTGGTGGTTATTAACTGATTTTTGTTTATATATCAATGGATTTATTAATAAACAAGATTAAGCGTTGGAGTAAATTTACGCTGAGACTGCACTTAGTGTTAGTCAAAATTCAAATTAATAAACAGAGACTTAGCAAAGGTTAACCTAATACGAGGTCCTACGTGAGTAATATTTATTCCTAAAAGGTAGTATGTTTGCCTATTATCTCTACATATAATATGATTTTCGGCTAATACTAAAATTATAATTTTAGCGAAATAGCACTGCAATAGTTTATTTAATACAAATTATATATACTAATATAGTAGTAGTAATTTTGATAAAACGTTGGAAAAAAATGTGCGCACATAAAAAACCCAACTTGTATGACAGTATTAATTCTTGAAGATTGTATTGTTATCACCAGCCTATTAAAATCCTCGCTACTGGGATGAGGCCTTCCTTATAGATGGAATCTAATCGAATAAGGAGAATGGATCATGATGAACCACATCATGGGCCAAGAGCAGATCGGTGCTTATAACGACAGCTAATTTAAAAATTTTTGTTTACCCATTCCATTACCGGTCCTTATGCAAGTTGCTTAAAGTTGGACAACGGGCTCTTAAGCACCACGCGGGTCCAATGAGGATAAGGTCTGTACGTTGTTGAGTAAAATACTCGTATAATGGTTTAATATTACTTATTAATTAGCTTTGTGTCACAAATTGTTGTTACACGTAAGGGGGCGTCCATAAATTACGTGAGATGTTTAAGGGGGGGGGAGGGGGTCGAGTCAAATCTCATCTAATCTTACGTTGGAGAGAGGGGAGGTCTCGGCAAATATCAGGCAATTTTTTTTCTGATTGAAACAAAAAAAAATATACTATTTAATTCAGATTGTACATGCTGAAGATTTAATCTTAAGCGTAATCGTATACGATTAAGATCCTTCACTAATTCGTTCGAAAAATAATTTCATTCATACTTCGACATTATACATTTAATGTATGTCATTTGACAATTCCGGATTTTAAAGAGCATGACGGAAAGTCATTTGCTCCATTTCTAATTCGTCACTGCCTACCGATTCAACCGTTGAACGCCTTCATCAGCACGCCTTATGATCTCTGTTGCCCAAGTGTATGTGATGATTTAGAGAAAAGATGCTGCAGTACATACGGTATTTACTTTTCATCTATCAGATGAGGTGCAGAGCACAGGCGAGCAGCCCACATTGCACCAGCTAAGCAAGCGCGTATGTTTCGCAAAGTGCGACCTTCACGGATTGTCACAAGACGAGCTAATGAGTTACTGTGCGCGAGCGCTGACGGCTTAGAGTGGCTAGATCAGAACGAAGTTGAAGGAGCAGATGATTTTACTGAAAATCATATGGACATATTGGTTCCAATGTAGCTCCCTGACCAGAGATATATTTTAGAAAGCTTTATGGTGTTGGCATCCGTTTCAAGAAAAATAATTTATCTTAAGTACGTGATGTTGTCTATTTTATAATATTTATTTGTTAAAACAAATAATTTTATTAGAAAAGACATAAACCAACAATAGATAGGTAGTTAATGAACTTATTTCAATAAATTAACGGAATAGAAATAAATTGTAAGAGACCCTCTTGACCCCTGTATCTTTGTGCATATGATAAAGTATCGTGCCAGCTGTTAGCAAATATAAATAATTATATAAATTAGGAGCTCGACGGTGTAGTGGTAAGTGCGTACCGACTGCGTGGTATACGGTTGTTAAGTTACATTTGCAAGGGGTAGTCATAGGATGGGTGACCAAAAATTTATTGTCTCGAGCTCTTTCGTACTTCGGAAGGCACGTTAAGCCGTTGTTCTCGGCTGCATCTACAATTGATAACAACTACCGATCCGCACTGGGTTCGCATTCTACCTATTCAATTTGATTCAATTCCATCTATAGGGAAGGCCTCAGCCCTGCAGTGGGGACATTAATGGGCTGGTGATGATGAGGATGCCTCGATATCACCAAAATTACAATAATAATGAACAATGTAATAAAAATGATAATAAATAAGATAATGCAACAACCAGACCAGATACAAACAATAAAAATTCGTTTTACTACATTGATCCGACCGGGAATCGTATCCAAGATCACTGGACATTTTGAAACCAGCGTACGGAGGTAGAACGTAAGCTTGATACAACAATTAACTTGTTTATAGAGTCAAGAGAAGCTATTACTTTAGACAATATCATAACATGGCTGTCCCATTTCCTAAAATACAAAAGCTAAACGTCTGTTTGATGATCTCGTAGACTAAATACAAACTTGGCAAATGACATTAGAATTATCCTTATCTCTGACTCTTCACGTAGGTAGATTATTTAAATATTTCCTCTTATTATATTCCAAGACTCTAGCCATTAAAAAAATTAAATAATTTCTTTGTTATTCAAGGGTTTTTGACAAAGAATTTAGTTGCTTGTAGGTAATAAAATAATTTACAAGTAGACATGGATTGATACGACCTTATCATTAATTTTATGGGTAATAAACAATAAAAAAAATATCATTGTTGATAAACATCAGATGAAGTATAAAAAGGCCGTGTAGTAGATTGTTTATCAAATTGATCTGCGAATTTAAGTGGTGAGTAGAGCTACCGTTATTCTAAGTAATATCTAATAGCGCAGTAATCGTGAGAGATACGGATGGTATTATGAAAATTTGTCTGTATGATTGTTGCGAACTTTATAGCTTAGGTAGCGTGTAGATAAATAGTTTAGAACTGGGTTGCCTAACTAAATCAGGGGGCTATAATCGTAAATATTTAGGAATCGCCTAAAGTAAAAATGCGTTTCACCAATGACTAGGAGCTAAATGTCGTTAGGATATTAAGCAATATCTAAAGTTATGACATTGGCGTAATAAGACAGGTCAAAAATGTAAAAGAAAAAAAAAGTTTATTAGAATTAAACTAACCTTTTTGGGTGATTCATAAGTTTAGGCATTTCCTAGTTAAGCTATGTCTTGTTATAGGTTAGTGAAAACGGGTGTTAGTTTTCTAAATGTGTAACTAATTTGACTGTTAGTTTTTTTAATTTCTTTTGTCGTTTTATATTTTTCTTATATTTAAACACACTAAACACAACATTAATTTTGTTTTTTATTTTTATTTCAGAATATGAAGTTCCTCGTTGCTATCACTGCCTTGGTGGCAGTTGCCATTGCTACTCCTACTAAGCCAACGAGCCATGAGATGGCTCAGCTGGAGGCTATTGTCGCGGCCATCCATAGCCCCAACACCGACCCTGCCACCGCAGCGCTCTTACAACAACAGCTCGAGGAATTAATGGGTTTTCAACCCATTCAAGTTGGACCTGCCATAATTGATTCGCAGCCTATCGAAGCCGGACCATTCCCTATTATTCCTGAGCCTGAGATCATCGAAGCTGGACGATTCCCTATTATTCCTGAGCCCGAGCCCATTGTAGCTGGACCGTTCCCGATAATCCCCAAACCTGAGCCCGTCCAAGTTGGACCTTTACCGATAATCACACCTACACCTGTTGTCGTTGGACCCGTTAACCCCGAGCCTATTTCCATTGGGCCTGCCATCATTCCGTTCCCTGTTCCCGAAGCTCCAAGTGCTGTCCCCGCTAGCTCCAGCCCAGCCAGCAGCCCACTTGTTCAAATCATCCTGAACGTCAACCAGGCTTCTGACGTCAACCAGGCTTCTGATGTTGCGCCCGTCGTACAAGATATTGCTGCACCTTCCACTGTGAATTTTGTTAATAACTTGCTCCGAGCTTGAATGAGATTTTCTTCCGTGAATAAAAATATTTTTTTATAATTAGTTCTTGGTTTTATTCAATGGGGAAGTATTTAAAAAAAAAAGAAAGCACTAAAAAGCACCTCCACTAGATGGCGACTCTAGCAAAAGTTGATATTTGCAGGTCACGCATGGACCAAAGACAGTCATTTCCGTCCTATTTAACTAACATATTAAAAAACTGAAATTTGAAAAGTTTGAAACTTAGATATCAATACAAATACGAAAAATTACAAATAGAAAATGAGTTGCTTATTGAGTTTTGAAAACTAATTTACTTTTAAACTTTATTCAATTTTCATCAATAATATTCAATAATTGATAACGTTACATAATAATTTTCAATATAAAAAAATATATGACTACAAGTGTTCTAATCCATGTGGATTTTAACTTTGTTAAATGCAAAAATATCGAATCAGCAGGCGATTCTGTAAAAATCCGAGCCCGAATTCGAATTCACTCATATGTCCGAATACAAGTGATTTACAGCCAGTTTCACAAACGTTCATTAAAATTGACATTAGTTTAAAGCGACATTACCCATACAAATTTGTCATTCAATAAAGCTAAAAGCGTCTTTAAATCATAATTAAGATTTGTGCAACTGACCGTTAGTGAAGCAATTCTATTATTCACAAAACGAAAACAGTTTGTTCGAAACAGTCAGTTAGTAAGTCAGGACATCTCCTTTTATATATGTATAGATTAGAGAATATTGGTTACAACGAATTTTGTAAAGATGGACAAATTTGTGTTACTCGAATATGTCATTTTAAAAACGATGCGTGCTACTAAAAATCACTAATTTTCTTAACTAACAAAATAATATCAATGTCAATCTGATCTGAAAAAACTACGTCTTATTTGTAAGGGTCATTATTGGTCACAGACAAAACGTGAATTTTATCATTTGTTTTTAACAACAAAACAATTGTATCCAACAAATTCACCCTTTCTTGTTGTAATTACTCCTTTTTAACTTTAATCAATTGTACAAATAGCTTTTTTTATGGAAATAATTTTCTTTGTGAATTGTCATTGTAACAATTGTTGGTGAACCAATAAATAAATAAATTTTTATTATTGATTTTCTTTCGTAGCCAAGGGCAATTATGCAGCACTTTTACATAAATTGTTCCGTTTTTGCCGCACAATTCGTCAGTATTTCCCTATCATTGCTGGACGCAATCTTGACAGGGTCAGTATTTGGACTTTGCGCCCTCTATAATGATTTACTTGCTATAAATTGAAATTTCGCGACAACGATTATCAGTATTTTTTCATAAAGAAAATAATCGTAATAAAATAATTTAACGTAGATAGACAAGCGATCAACACATTTTATAGACAATGACCAATAAAACAAAATAAATACATATCTCTAAATTGTTGATAAATATCTGACGCCATTTAAATTGCTATTAAGTGCTTTATCAGCTATGATTATCTAATTGATTTACGATTCAATAACTAGTAAGTGAGGCTACTTAATTTCTCGATAACATCTGACTAAGTAAATTATCTATAGGTACTAATATTAAAAAGATAGAAATGTTTGTTTATATGCATCGAATCCGAAATTACTAGATCAATTTTAAAAATTCTTTCACCTACGGGAAGCTACATCATATGTGGGTTAGTTAAGCGATAATTACGCGGGCGGAGTCACGGGAAAGTAGCTAGCAATACATATTTTGTTATTTTATAGGAATGTTTGAATGTGTACTTTATTGCATTAAAAACAAACACATAAAACGAATAGGAATTGTTGGCAACTTTTGCATGTAAAGTTGCTAACGTAGCAATTTCTTAAAACTTTTGACTAATGTATACCTACTAAGGAAAGGAACTGTCGGGCTAGTGGATTAATGGTGGTTAATTAATCGTAATGAGTGGCTGGAATAAGTTAATAAAAAGACTTAATAAATGATAACCAGAGAAAAAAATAAAATAAAAGAAAAAGCAAAAAATAAGATACTCGTAGAACGAAAGACAAACCATTAGAACGACGAATGGCCAAGCTTGATGGAAGTCCATTATTTATTTCATCAAAGAGTTCCATGCGCGCAGGTTTAATATCCACAGGTAAATAGTAGTATAACTTAATAGCTCTGACAATGAAATATTTGGCCACGATGTCGGTAGAGCAGGATGGAATAATAAAATTAACTAGGAACTTAAATTTTAGAAGAGGAAAAACTAAAAACCGTTCATCTTTTTCCTATGTTCTTTACTTTTAAACTTTTTTTGTGTATTATATTTGATCCATTTAGCATTCACAATGCTGCGCTGAAAAATATTCTTAATGAAAAATGCTTAAAAACCCACTTTGCCCCTACTGGCATTCAAACCGACTAGGTACCTATCTCAATCCGGGCGATCTAACCACTGAGCTACCCAGGACCTAACAGGAGTGTCGAATTCCATATTTTGCAGCATAGCACTGTGAATGCAAAATAGATCTAATGTAATAATTATTACAAATTTTCATCTTTATCGAAAGTTTAAAATATTTGTAAAAATACTCCTTTCAGCTGTTTGGGTTAAACGAGAATAACTTTTGTACATACATAGAATATACTTGTACTTTCTTTTAATCTATAAGTAAATGCACTCTGCGGGTTTTGTATTAATTTTTGAAGTTCTATAATTAAATGTGGGTAGTCGGTAAAGTTGTCTTTACCGACTACCTACATTGTCGTATACGAAAGCTACATACATTTTCAGGAAAGTAGGTATTTTTGTCGATTGCTTCTTGAATTATGAACCAAATTTTATCAAACTAACTGTTTCCTCGCTGCTTCGTCTGAATAAATTACAGCCTTCCGCGTATTATTTAGATTACCGTCTATAAAAGACTTTTATAAGCCATCCAATAGTTTTGGAGTCTATCCAATGCAAGCAAACAAGCAAATCAGTCCAATCTCTTTATAATATGAGTATAGATTATATTGAAAAAAATGTGCCGAGTAAAAAACAAAATCTTCTCACCTAAGACTTTCACAGCATATATTGAATATTTTTATATAGGTATATATTTAATATTTTTAGTGTTACATATTATATTACCCTCCAATCCGCATTGGTGGAGGGTCATGGCCCATCCTCCTTAACCATCCATAAGGAAGGCCTGAGCCCCTGCAGTGGGGACGTAAAAGGGCTGGTGATGGATATTATATAAAAATAATTTCTAACTTTAAAAAGAGTTATAAATATCGTAATAAGTCGTGCGGCGGTTTTCTGTTGGTTATTAATTAAATTATAGATGCCCAACTTCATTCAATAGCTTTTGACATAAGTATAATTTATCACTTAAAAATAAATTAATTGTAAACTTGTGTTATATATTTTTTTTCTATTACGATAAAAATACACATTCAAGCTTATTCAAGCAAGTATTTTAAATTTAACCACTTTTTTATGGGCGTCGTTGTTTCCATATTATGCCTAGGGAGGTAAGTTTCATTGTGCCGGCGCTGACGCTACCCACTGTCTGTACGCTGAGATCTTTGGATTTTAATGCGGCTTTTATCGATGTACAGAAGTGTAAAAAATTGTAATTTTATTATATGTTTTATTAAGCTGTGGCGGAATTCTAGTTTTGTATTAAAACAAAACTACTTGTATAAAAATAATAAAATCGGTTATCCAATATCGGGGCTTCAGTAAAGCTGGAGCTCGCAAAAAATAAATATTCTGACATTACTTTTTATGCTATTCAGAAAAAAACATGGTCTTGCTTGGTGTCTCAACTCCGAAAATGTTTTAGTACGGATATCCATTTACAAATGAGGAAAGAATAAAAAACAATTTTTATATCACGTTATCTGTTTATTACTTACATTGCAATTGAAATAAGAAGAAACACAATTGGCTGGTCATGCGTTTCAAGATCTTAGCAGAAACCTTTTAACCCATTTGAAAAACTTATATGCTACAATTGGCTATAGGTGAGTGAATTAACGATTGCACAAATTTTAATTGAGGATTTCGGGAAGAACAACGGCGGGGGAGGGCATGACGGGGCTGGGAATGATGACAGGCGAGGGCACAACGGGAGAGGGTAATTGAGGGGTGCCGATCGCGACTGGAGAAGGCACAACGGGGGTAGGCAACTGAGGTGTGCCGATCACTACGGGAGAAGGCAGAATCGGGGCTGGCAACTCAGGGGTGCCAATGATGACTGGAGAAGGAGCGACGGGCACCTCACTCGGATCTACGACGATGACGGGAGATGGAGCGATAGGGCCGACAGCGACAGGCGAAGGCGCGACCTCTGGAGCTTGGACTTCAGCCTGGGCCTGATTGATGTTCAAGATGATTTGGACGAGTGGAGTTTGGGCCGAGGGGACTGCAGCTGGTGAGAGTACTGGAGAGGGAGCGGGAGCGGGTTCGAAATTGTCGATGAGAGCGGGTCCAACCTGGATCGGCTGGAATTGGTCGATTACAGCTGGTCCAACTTGGATGGGCTGGAATTGGTCGATGACAGCGGGTCCAACTTGGATAGGCTGGAATTGGTCGATGACAGCGGGTCCAACTTGGATAGGCTGGAATTGGTCGATGACAGCGGGTCCAACCTGGATAGGCTGGAATTGGTCGATGAGAGCGGGTCCAACTTGGATGGGCTGGAATTGGTCGATGACAGCGGGTCCAACTTGGATTGGCTCGGGGGCAACTTCAGGTACGAGCACGGGTGTAGGGCCTGGGATTATGGGGGCTGCGCCAGCGGCTCCGGGGTTCACGAAGCGAGTGGGCCCGGCCACAGCCACGGACACTAAAGCGACAGCTACCAACAGGAACTTCATATTTGCTGTGAAAGGAATGAGCAATAAATTAACTCAGTATGTAAAAGACTTAATCAAATTCACAGAAAACGGAATATAAATAAACGTATACGAACTGTTGGTGTTAAGTTGTAGTAACAAACTATAGATGTTTCGGCATTCTTCGATGTTTTTATACAATTGTTTATCAACTTCATTTGCAATGTTACCAATAGATATCTCGTTCTGTTAATCAGTTTATTATTTCTCTCCTAATATGACTTAATCCTATGTGTCATGCTGAAATTTATATCACTGATATAGGTACTGAAACCTATTGAGGAAGTTTTTGAATAGTATTCACTAAAGCAAGAAATAGTTTCTCTTATTTCAGAAATAGCTTAAAACTTTTGTGTTATAGATATTTGAAATTACAAAACAACTTATACTAGAGGTCGAGAATAGAAAAGGTCGTAATTGAAAAAAAAATGATAAAGGTAACTTCAAGAAAATTCTGAAAATCTAATCTCCCTACTCTTACGCTAAATGGCGTAGTGGTTAGTGCATTCGATATTGAAATTTGATATTTTTCATGCGTGTAATATAAACGCCAATGATTCCTTTTTACTAACTAAAGGTTGAGGCGCATTTAAAATAAAAGAAAATAAAAATATATTTATTGGAACAAATAGTTTAACGAAAGTATAGTGTAATATAATAGTCGCGGTAGTTTAATAAAAATAACTGAAGTTGCAACTATAAGCGACCACCTCCAGGTAGTAAAAAATAATATATTATATTCCTTATTCTACTATATTTTTATCATTTGTAATAATTATTTGAGTTAACAGATCAAATTAACATATTTAATTTTTGAGTTTAAATACAAAAGACCTTCGATCTTCTTCTAATAGACTACTCATGTGTCCTGCTCATCACTCTGACATCATCCACTCTTCCTTTTTCGTTAAAGCTATTATCCTATGGAATGCACTACCCACAGACATCAGAATGTTCGCCAATTGGTTTGCTTTAAAACCAAGTTTAAGTAATTTAAGATTTGATCAGGCAGAATCATAAAAATTGGTATTTCATTTCTTCTAGGCATAGTATTTATAAGTATGTATGTATTTGTATTTATATTTATAATATTATATATGTATTATATTATATATATGTATGTTTGTATTATGCTTATTTTTTATATAAATATATTTTTTTTCTCTCAATGATTACATATGCACCTGCTTTTATCATTTATTTTAATCTCCACATCACCTAATGGTTGACTGGCAGAGAATGCCTAAGGCATTAAGTCCGCCTTTGTACGATTCTGCATCAAGAATTAAACAAATAAATAATAATTTCATTTTAAATTATATCTTAAATATAGATCTATCAACTGTGTGTCTGTATTTTGACTGCTGCTATATATTTATTTAGAATTATTTCAATGGTGTGATTGTCGAAATTTACTTCAGATGCTTTAATAAGATTTTTTTGCCAAGAATTTGTGAAATATCTCTACTAAAGTAACTACTGTTATTTAGATAAGAAAATTACGTTTTAAAACTACTTACAATTTTTCAAGTACAGCCGGGGCCATAAATATTTTATATCTTTTCGGATATAAAATGTCGGATTATTGAAAATTATGTATTATCTTGAGCTTAACGCGTTCATAAATCGAGATAGTATTTATTTTTTCCTAATATTTGATCAGACATATATAAACTCTTATTGATTTTTATATGGCCCTTTGTATTAATTAATAGATAAAAATTAAAATAAGTTTAACTATCCAATCAATTAAGAACATGTTAGTTTATTGGTTGAGTGTGCTGTGTGTGTATATCTGCTAAAAAAATTGCCTGCCTGCCTGATTTTACATTTCCATATGATGATTTTATTTACATTTAATTTGATGCCTATGAAATGTGTTATTAATATTATCTTTAAGTTGAGTTACTAAAGTTAGAATTAGAAAACCTTCAGAAACTGTCAACAGCGAAAATATCCTAATCAAGTGTATGAATAACAAATTGAAGTTTTTGACAATATTCAATAATTTTTTTTTGACAATATCAATTCAATAAATTCAAGATAAGTAGGGTTGGAGTAGGTATTCTACATTTCCTGAATTTTCACCATTAAAGACGGTTTTGTTCGACGTCTGCAATGAATTAAACATTAGCTTAGGCATTACCTATAATTGCAAGAAACAGTCTGTAATCTTAACGTTATAATAACACTAGCTTTTGCCCGCAACTTCATTTGCGTGGTATTTGTATTTACAGTTTTTATATTTAACCAACTTCAAAAAATACGAATAGGTTTTCAATTTTTATTAGTAAATTCATTCAATCATTATTTTAATTAGTAAAACAATAATATTATTGCTACAGTCTTTATTTTACATAAAAAATGCTGGTAAATAACAAAAGATACATATGCACAAAATAGTATTTAGAAAATCAGCAATTTTCTCAAAAACATCGTAGTAAAATCTAAACTGTTTGTTTGGTGCAAAAGACAATTTTTATGCACATTAAATTTCTTTGAAAATAAGCATATTTATTTTGATAAGGCTTGAATATCACTTACCGAAAAAAATTAAATACACTTAAACGATTTTTTTTTTACTTTTGTTTCAAAACCTAAGCTCATAAATATATGCCATCGCAAACTTTTTTATAGATAATTTAAAGGTCTCTAACTTTTCTTTTCGTATTTCTATTCGTATATCTCTTTCCGTTTAAGCATCGTTCACAAAAATAGACGGAGGCTTCTATCCCTAGGGAATCTTTTAATGGAATAAAAAGCCTATATGTTAATCCAGACTAAGAATTGCCAGTATATCAAATTTCATCAGTATCCGTTCAGTAGTTTCTGCGTGAAGAAGTAACAAACACCTAAACCTACAAACTTTCGCCTTTATAACATTAATAGGATGATTAAAAAACAATAAAATTGATCTTGCATTTTATCAAAGTCCACAATTTGTGGATAATTTTCAATGTCATACATTACCTACCTACTTTTACAGTTGAATTAAATATTATTATCATTGTTAAAAAGAAATCGCGCAAAGATAAGTAATCCATCATCTAATTGATCCACAAACGGATAAAACCAGTACGTCATAGCAATTTGTACACACAGTAATACCTAGTTATATCGGGGCAATTCCACCCTTAACGTATTAGGCTATTTATTCATCACTCGATGCAAGTCGGCCGATTTATTGGAGATTCGTAAACCGTAACCGTATGTGTAAAAAAAAAAAAAACACCCAGAATTCCTAATTGGGCCTGTGTGAATGTCCCAATGCGGATTGGTGGTGCTAAAGCACATATATTCATAATGGATGAAACTGCCACCCAACATTCCCAATTGAGAACGCGTGTAGGTCTCAATGAGGATCGGCGGTGCTAAAGCACATTTATACTACCCAGTAATCCTGTGTTTTGGGAGCGTGTAGTCGTGCTAAATCGTTCTGCCAAAAAAATTTTACCACCCATCCGATTACCAGCCTTAGCGATTATCGTTCAAGCTCCGCAATCGCAAATCAAAGGCGCTAAACATTACATCATAGAGCTTTCCAATTGTTTATATAGGAGGGTTATTGCCATATATTTTTTCAAATTGAGTAATAGTAGACCGATGGTGTAGTAAGATTGCGCGACTGAATCTCTTCTCGATTTTAATGAACAGAAAATCGAAAACAATTCGACATTTATATTTGAAGCGATATCGCAGACCATGAGTACGTATGAACATGTAGATTTGCAACCGATATCGACAGATTGTGCAATCTCATGAGTAAACACTTGCGATTCTCCATACATTTGATAAGGGTGTGCAGAATTGCTTCGCATCGAGCCATGACTAAAGACCATAAGGTTTTAAATCAATTGAAGTTTGACAGATCTCTATAACATGATCTGCTGTTGAGTGTACAACTATTAATCGAATTGTTATGCTGTAATTACTTCTTATTAAATATTTAACGATTTAAATATAGTTATAAGTATAATATTTCATAATTTAATTAATTTTAATATCCGGTATTATATTTTACTGTTGAATAATGGCGCAAAAATATAATGTAATTTTCCAATTTGATCTCTGATCGATTTAAAATTCACCTACACGAAGCTACATCATACGCGGATGACATTTACGCGGGTAAAGTTGCGGAAAAGCTGAAAAAGCAGCTAAAGAGGTTACTATTAATATAAAGTCCAAATGAGTGAATTTCTCGGACGAAAATTTAATGCATCCAAGGTGAAAACGATGTGTTGGGTTAAAGATAACACCACGATTTTTTTTTCTCAACATATAAGAGTCGTGTATCTAAATGAAGCCACTTAAATTGAATTTGTAAAACAATTATTTAAAAAAAAAAAAAAAGCTTAATGGTGTTTTTTAAATTTCCATGTATTGTCCACGATTACTTTCATACACGATATTCACCTGTCAGGAAAATAATCTCCAACAAATACAAGAAAAAGTATTTTAAATACATTAAATATTAGTTGACTTACAAGAAGACGATTAAATTTGAATTTTTAAAATCCTAGTTTATGAATATCTGTTCAAGCAGTTTTGTCCAAGCAAAAGTGCCAATTTCAGAGGTCATTTTGTTACGCCGTCTCTATCGTTCATTATTGAAATTATACCTGCGATGATCACACTACGGCAACAATCAGTCGTGCGCTTGCGCACAATGAAAACAGTTGTGCGTTAGTTCGCTACGTCTTCCCGCCAAAAATGTAAGTACGTGACTTCAGTTTAGTCTGAACGAAATTTCGCAATCTCTGTGATCAAATTTTAAATATTTTATTCATGAACTAAAAATATGACTTTTGTGTATGTAATGAGTTTATGGTATAGTTTTAAGATAAAACTAAAAAAAATGTCATTGCCATTATATTTTTTATTATTTAAACAAAAACTGTCATGTTTCCAATTTCCATGGACCAATTTTGGTGGTTTCTGTGGCTTTTGGGTGTCCATGGAAATTGCATAATTCCACCGAAATTGTATCAACAGTTTATAATATATTAAAATTAGAAGGTATTGGTAATTATATTAATAGAACATATATAACACTGTTTTAATTACAAGTAGATAATATTATTTAATAAATTACAAAATATTTCACTATTGGGCTTAATTATATTTTCAGTATCATATGTGAGAGTTTGATACACAGTAAATAAATTATCTATTGTAATTCAGGAATCCAAAAAAGAAAAAATATAATCGAGAAGAAAGGTTAAAGCAAAAGAGGATTGCAGAGAAAAAAAGAAGAGATAAAATAAGAAGCGATCCTGTCAAAGCCGAGGAATTTCGCAGAAAAGATCGAGAAAGATATCATCGAAAAAAAGCAGAAGGAAAAATTTTACCTCTAAGTGAGATGCCATCACGAGCTCGTAGACTTAAACAAAAAAGGAACAGAATTAACTTTCAAAATTACTATAAAAAACAAAAAAAGGAGAAGGAATTGAATAATTTACAGGAAAATGAGGATAGTGTTAAAAGAGAAATATCATCTCCAATACTGATTCGATCCAAAAGCCCTTTAACATGCTCATCTCAAGCAAAGTCACATGTTATTAGTCTACATGTCAATAAACAGGTTCCACAATATTCTATTAGAAATCTACGTTCGAGAAAATTGTGTTTGCAAGAAAACTATGATGACAGCGTTGAAGAGACACAAGAAGAGCTACAACATATTTTTTCAATTCAGCAAACAAGTAGTCCACTTCCCTGCACATCACCTGTTCCACTTATATCTCCGAGTGTAAGTAGCATAAATTCTCCTGTTTCAATCACTGCACCAAATAGTCCCAAATCTGATGTGTCCATTACTTCCAAAATATTGAACCGAGAATTTAATAAGCAATTAAAAAAATATCAGAAAAAAAAATCTGCAGAAATTTCAATGTTAAAAAAAGTTATTTTAAAAATAAAAAAAGAAAAGGAACTATATAGAAAGAGATTAGAGAGACTAAAACAGATGATTAAAATTATCCCAAAAAATAAGATGATTAACCATCAAAATGTACAAAAGAAGAAACTAAGCCCTCAGGCTAAAATAATTCGAAATATAGTAAAGAACTTCTATGAAGATGATGATATTACTCGTTTGGCTCCAGGTAAACAAGATTGCATTACCAGAAATGGCTTAAAAAAGCAAAAAAGATATTTGTTGGATAGTTTGAAAAACCTTCACCTCAAATATCTGCAATCTGGATCCCCGCCTATAAGTTACGTAACATTCACGAGATTAAAACCTTTTTGGGTCATTCAGCCAAAAATAGAAAATCGAGACACTTGTTTATGTAAACCACATGCTAATATGGATTTATTGGTTTCATCTTTGAAAAAGAATAAGATTATTAGTCAGAACTCTACAACAGAAGTTGTCAATAGCTTAACTTGTAAAAAGGCTAGGGTCGAATGCTTACAACGTAAATGCCAGGATTGCAAAAGTAAATGTATTCTGTACAATGAATTTGATAATTCCCATAGTATTTATTATTACTCATGGAATAAAAATATCAAAATCTACAGAAAAAATGACACCGAAAAAATGCATTTTTTATGGAAAAGGTTCGAAAAAATGATAAACCTCTCCAAATAATAAAACATTTTGAAAAAGAAATAGTTCCTTTTATGCATCATTGCGCAAATATTAAAAATCAGTATGAAAGTATTAAAATTATTAAAAAAACAATGACTGAAAATGAATGTATCATCCATATGGACTTTAGTGAAAACTACTGCACCAAATACAGTTCAGAAATCCAGGCAATCCATTTCGGTGCTAGCCGATCTCAATTGACACTACACACTGCAGTAATCTACTATCGCATAAAAGATGAAATCAAATCTCAGCCTTTCTGCACTGTGAGTGAATCTTTACGTCACGATGCGTCTGCAGTATGGGCTCACTTAATTCCGATTCTTAAAGAAATTGAAACCGTTATACCTCATATTTCCATTCTCCATCTTATAACCGATTCTCCGTCAGCACAGTATAGAAACAAAAAAATATTCTATATTATGTCGCGACTTCAAGTATATTTGCCAGATTTGTCCCGTGTGATATGGCATTACTGCGAATGTGGGCACGGGAAAGGGGCGCCTGACGGTGTGGGCGGTGTCCTTAAAAGATCTGCTGATCGTCTTGTTGCATTCGGAAAAGATGTAACCGATATAGACACTCTAGTGGAATGTTTGCAAACCACTGTCACAGGAGTTAAAATAGGAATTGTTAATGACTATGAAATTATCGAAAAGGATTGGCTTTTTCCAAACGCTCTAAAATGTTTCCCTGGGTCTATGAAAGTCCATCAGACCGTTTGGGCAAAATCATCGAAAGCACTTGCAATGCGATCATTATCATGTACAGATAAAATTTGTCTATATAATCCTATAAAATGCATTCACGGAAAACATTTAGGTTTCCATGAACTACCAATAGAATTATTGGACCAGACACTAGTAGCTCCTGCAACACAGTCAGCAACATATAACATTAATTCCAGTTATAATAAATCATCTACAACTCACAGGTTTAAAGGATCTGAGTTATTTTACTTGAAAACTAAGAACTTGCCCCAAGATGAAGCCATCAAATCATCCAACAATTCACACGACTTGGATAACCTAGACTATGATAATCTTATTCCATCAGCCTCATTTTTCCAAAATATTAATAGTGATATAATATCGAGACTTGAAAAAACCGTTGAGACTGATAATGATGCTCATATCGAAGAAACTAAAGAATTAGTTACCAAAATAAAATTAAATATATTTGACAGTGATGATGAAAATATTTTTTGAACACTTTCGTTTTGTTTGAAATTGATTATTTGTTTTACATAATAGTTTTCAATATAGATACGTCAAACACTAATGTATAACATTAGTACTTTTAATTTTATTAATAGCTTCTATTGAGCTGTTCTTTTGATTGTTAGATTAGTTCTTAATTTATAATTTTGATACTAACACAAGAATTAGGATTGAAGCTTGCAAAAAGTGATTGTAAACCGATTAACTATGTAAAGCAATGATTGTTTATTAAGTTTACATTTCTGTCAGTAAAAATGCTATGTTTGATTTTTTTAAGTTTATTTTTTATTTGGTATTAGCTTATTCTAATCAGAATTTATTTTAATAATTTTTCAAATACATCTGTTTTGCTATTTTATGTGATTAATTGAAAACTGTCTGTTTCTACAGATACCTTTATAATTTCATTTTATTCGTGAGTATAATATAGATTATAAGTAATTTTACTCTATCACAGGAGTAAATAAACGTTAGTTCCTTATTTGTCAATTTTGTAAGACTGGTTTAGTTAATGATACACGCCATTGCAGTTTTTATATGTGCAATAAATTGTTCATATTAGTAATTTTTTTTCATTAACCCATTAGTTTATTTTACATTACGATATTAATAAACATTCTTACTAGCGAATTTAACAATTTCAGTGGGCAAACACAATTTCTATGGCACGAATACAATTTCTGTGGCAGAAAAACAATTTCTGTGGCACGCCAATTTCGGTGACCTAAATAACTCTATAAGTAATTCAATTACATGATGCTCTATTGAAATATGTATATAAAATGTGCATATGATGTGGTTCTATATTAAAGTTTTACAAAAAACCTGAAAATGAAAATGTACATGAAAATTAGGAAAAAATATCACTTGTTGAAATTGACTCAAATATATGTCAACTTTCCTCCGTCACCCACGCGCTTGCATGCAAGCGCTAAAAAAAAGTGCACCGTTTACCATACCGCTTGTATACAAGCACGCGGTCAGAGGTCTAAAAAACTTAAAGGCGTCAGGTGGCTCAAGTGCCGGTGTCAGATTACCGATAACGGTATGGTGCTCAGGCGCCGATTTATGACCGCGGTAAAGGAAAGATTTGGAGGGCTCGAACGGCGTTCAACATGTAATTTGGAGATTAAGGATACAGATACAATCAGTGGCGTAACTATACCGTTTGAGGCCCGTGGTAAATTCATCAAATTTTCTATTTTTTTACTAATTGTGTAATAATAAATGGCTGGAGTAAGGAGTCTCCTCTGACCGGGGCCCCCTTCCAGCTGGGGGCCCGTGGCATTTTGCCGACTTGCCACCCTGTAGTTACGCCACTGGATTTTTCGCATATAGTATGCCATAAGGCATTTGTATCTGGCTGGTTTCGTTATCATTAAAAAGTTAAAATTTTAAAGGAAACTTCGAATTCAAGTTAGGAATATGTGTGTTTTTCATACTGTCAAAGTTTTATAACAAAAAAGGTAAAAAGGGAACGGAAGCCGCGAAAAAAAATTGTGACGTTTATGGACTTAGTGCAGTTTCTGGGAGAGTAGCACAGGTTTAAGCGTTTTCAGTTCGGAAGTTTCGATGTCAAAGATGCAGATCGCTCCGGATGCAGATCGATACGGATAAAATGGATACCATTTTTGAAAAAGTAGAGCAAGATCGGCATATCAGTTTACTGAAATAAACCTAATGAACCGTGTACACATTTGCGATTCTTTATTACGGCGTAAAGAAACCGAACCACTTTTAAAGAAACCGATAACTGGTGATGAAAATCGGATTACGTACGAAAAGAACGTGTGAAAAAGGTCATTGGGGCTAAAGGTCAGTCAGGCTTCATAGACTGTGGTAAAACACGGTTTAACTCGCAACAAAGTGATGCTGTGTGTATGGTGGGATTGTACAGGCATATGAGCTGTACCGCCAGGCAGGACTATCGATTCTGAACTCGACTGCGAATAACTGATGAGATTAAAGCAAGAAGTTGAGAGAAAGAGGCCACAATTAATCAATAGAAAGGTGTAGTTTTTCATGATGATAACGCTAGAACTCAGGCATCTTTGGGCTGGGTGGTGTGATTGCATCCGCCTTATCCTGAGTTTCTGACCTTGCAACTTCAGATTTTCACCTGTTTTGATCTCTAGAATTATTTATGCAGTGTCATGTTAACATCACGCGACAACTGCCAATACCACTTGTCGCGGTTTTTTGATCAAAAGCCCAAAAAATACTATATCGTTGGGATCATGTTCCTTATTACAAGACGGCAAAAAGTTATCGAACAAAAGAGTACTCACGTACTTTAGTTCAATGTAAATAAACTTTATAAAAAAATGTTTTGAAATTTCATATAAAATCCGAAGAAACTTTTTCCCCAATCTATCATATTGAATTCCATTATATCTAAATGCTGAATATGTATCATCAAAAATATTAGATTACACTATCTTGTCATAAATAAAGATAACATTATAATATAAAAACCTCATGAGCTTGAAAAAAGAAAGTTAGTTCCTTATAGACTATAGATATATGTAAGTACCTATTTTTAGTTCAATTCAGAAAATAGACTTTTCTATACTGTCTCTGGTCTGGGTGTTGTGATACCTTCGTTCTCTAAGATACCCTATTATACGTGAAGTCTAGCTACTCATCTCGGAATCTGAGCAATGTATTGTTGCGTTGACTAATCTTATTCATTTTTTTCAACATCATAATAAGTTAAGTATACAATTCAACTAACTGAGTTTAGTATTTTAAATAATGCACAAGTAATTGGATTACTGTCATTTTCGCAAACACATACTCTATAGATAATAAACATTTACTAAGATTTTATTATTAATATGTTGGATATAATCCAAATTTACCTTAAGCGTACTATGATACTAAAGATATTCTCCTTCTCTCTGTTTAGAAAAGCAGTATCATGAAATTCTTGTTGGCATTTGTGGCTGTGATCGCCGTGGCCACATCGGCCGCCGTGCGCAACCCATTGGACGCGGCCCAGCTATCTAGCAGCGCTCCTCTCGTCCAGATCATCGTAAACATTAAGCAGGCTTCGGAAGATAATGTCGTTGCCCCTTCTCCAGTTGTAGTACCCGAACAACCAGAAGTACCCACACCTGAAATCATCGTACCCACACCCGTGATCGTGGTAGAGCAACCTGAAAATGTTCCTGAGCCGATCGTCATCGGTCCTGTTCCAGAGCCAATTGTAATTGCTCCTAATCCCGAAGTTATTGCCCCTGAACCAATCATCATTGCGCCTGCGCCCGAACCAATAATTGTCGCCCCCAACCCTGAAGTAGTCGTGCCTGAACCAATCATCATTGCACCTGCGCCCGAACCAATAATTGTCGCCCCCAACCCTGAAGTGGTCGTGCCTGAACCAATCATCATCGCGCCTGCGCCTGAACCAATAATTGTTGCCCCCAACCCCGAAGTGGTTGTCCCTGAACCAATCATCATTGCACCTGCGCCTGAACCAATAATTGTTGCCCCCAACCCTGAAGTGGTCGTCCCTGAACCAATCGTCATCGCGCCTGCGCCTGAGCCAATTATTGTCGCCCCCAACCCTGAAGTGGTCGTTCCTGAACCAATCGTCATTGCGCCTGCGCCTGAGCCAATAATTGTCGCCCCCAACCCTGAAGTGGTCGTTCCTGAACCAATTGTCATCGCTCCTGCTCCTGAACCAATAATTGTAGCTCCCAACCCTGAGGTAACCATACCCGATCCAGTAGTCATCGATAACCTTCCGATGCCCATCCCCGTTGTCCCAGCACCCATTGATATACTGCCGGAGCCCGCTATGGTCCTCCCCGAACAATTAAACTGAACTGAATCCACATAAATTCCAAGACTATACCTAGCATTATGTTGTTCATTATATTGATGAACAACAGGACAACTGCTCTGTGATTGCTACTCACATCGAACTATTAGATAATTATAATTATTAATAAATCTGATTTACACCTTTTGAGTTTGTTTTTATTGTTGCATATAGTTATGAGTGCAGTGGGTACAAGCCTTTTTGACGCAAGGGGAATGCGTTATGCACTATCCTTGCATCGTGGGCACGGATACAGTGAGTGGGTACAGACTTGCTAGCATCATTCGTAATCATTCCGTAACTGTCAAACGAAACGATACGGCTTTGAATTTATTTCCGGCATCTGACAGAGTAATTTTTTAAAGTATTTTTTAAACAAAGATTTTCATTGAGATTATTTTTCTAAAAAATAAATGAATAAATGCTTAAATAATCCACCTTGTCCCTGGTGCTCTGAGATGGGACTCGAATCCATGATCTTTGGCAATCAGGCGACTGCCTTATCACTGAGTTACCCAGGACCTAACAGCACTGACGAATATTAAAAGCACTTATTACTTTTTCGCTACTAGATTTGTATGGGGATTGTATGTACGTTGTATGTTATTATAACCGCCACTGATAATAACATACTAATATGTATTTGCAATAGAATGGATTAAAATCGAATGGATTTTGGTCAGGTTTGTATAACCCGTCGCACTGTGAATGGTGAACATAGTTTGTGAAATTGAAATAATGCTATCGTTGTCTGATAATAAATAATTAACTTCTTTTTAACGTTTTATAGAAGAAGGTGATCGTAAACTGTTTTGTAATATAATCAAAATGTGTAATCCTATTTAATGATATTGTGTGATAATTCGCAGACTTTGATATTACACTTGCTTGAGGTTGGTATGGCGTTTTACAACATTCAATAATTTTAATAATAAATAAAAGCGAATTATTTTGTGACTTTCATTGATAATACACTGGCATTTAATTCGTTATCTACTGTTGGTATTTCTTTGATGAGCCAATAGTTAAAGAAAAAAGTACTCGGAACTTTGGGTTAAAAAAAAATTAAGCAAAGGCAAACGATTAGTGATTGGGGGTGATTTTATCGTTGATTTATTAGGAAACTCCAATTCATGTACAAGACTTGTAAATCTATTTATGTCCTATAATCTTGCACACATGTTTAAGGAGACTACTAGAGTAACCGTTACTTCGTCCACATGTATTGACAACATTTTTACAGGTCTGATACCACTTTCAAAACAGATAAACAACTACTGTCAGATCATTTTGGACAAATAGTTAGTTTTCCGCATAAATGCACGTTTGTGGCTAGGAGAGACATTACAGTTGTGTCAAAAAGTAAGAGTCGCTTGGAACGTTTTAAAAATCAATTAGATAGTTAAAATTGGATAGTTTTAAGTATTTGAACCATAAAAGTAATCCCAATCATTTGTACAAAGATTTCTTTGATGTTTATTGTATAGAATTCAATAAGATTTTTGTCCCAAAAAAAATAGTATTTGTAATCCTATAACTTTTAGTGTATGGGCTACATCAGGAATCTACAAAAGCAGAAAAAGGCTCTATTGAACTATACGATGAACTTAATTATAACACAAGTGAGGACTTCAAAGAAAATGAACGAAATTACTCTCAATTATTAAAAAAAGTGTCTCGTTTAGCCAAATGTCATTATTTAAATACAAAAATTAAAAACAGTAAAGCTAAAGTTAAAATGACCAATAAATAGTGAAACTGGAAGAGAAAAATCCGGGAATATAAATTTTAATTTAAACATTGATAATAAAAAAGTAACATCAGATATTGAAGTTGCTACAGTATTTGAAAATTTATTTACTGAAATTCCAGTCTTAAAATTTTTAATGTCTGGGAAGATTCACATAATGCGTTAAATGTTATCTACGTCCTATCTAAGGCATTTGATTGTGTTTTTCATGAAACATTAATTAGGAAACTTCATTATTATAGATTTAGAGATAACTCATTGGATTTTATTGTCTCATACTTGACTGACAGAGTACAGAGGGTTGATATCAATGGCAAAAGATCCCCTGGATCGAAAGTTAAGATGGGTGTTCCGCAGGGCTCAATACTTGGTCCTTTCTTGTTTTTAATTTACATAAATGACTTGCCTTATTTCGTAAGGGATGATCACGAAATAGTTTTGTTTGTGGATGACACTTCACTTTTGTTTAAAATTAAAAGAGAGCCACCTTTAAATGACAATGTGAACAATTCTATCGCTAAAGTAGTACATTGGTTTAATGTAAGTAAATAATTTTCTCCTTAATGAAGGAAAAACAAAATGCTTAAAATTTGTACTACCTAATGTTAAAAAATTAGATATAAATGTTAATATAAAAGATAAGAACATGGGCCTCATGGATACCACAGTATTTTTAGGAATATAGCTCTGCAGCATATGCCGTAATGAAGATACGTAAGTTAACTGACATAGATACTGCTAGATTAGTATACTTCAATTACTTTCATAGTGTGATGTCGTACGGAATCCTATTGTGGGGAAATGCTGCCGACATACAAACGATTTTTCTGCTTCAGAAAAGAGCAATTTCATTAATTTATAATCTTAGGATTAGGGACTCTTTAAGGGAGAATTTTAAGGAAATAGACACAATGACTGTTGCTTCTCAATACATATACGAGAACTTAATGTACGTTCGTAAAAATATTAGTTTGTTTTCTATAAAAAGTGATGTACACAATTTTAATCCAAGAAATAAAAATAAATTAACGGTGCCTGTCATTAGACTGCAAAAAGTTAATAACTCATTCAGTGGTCTTTGTGTGCGCTTCTACAATAAGGTCCTAAGCAAAATACAACAATTAGATATCATGCAGTTTAAATCTACTATTAAAAAAATACTTATTAAAAGGTATCCGATTATATAACAGATAAGAATGCTTGGACTTGAGATAATCCAGCAACTGGATAGTTGATTACTTCTTAACTCATTTAGTATATATCAAAAATTAAAAATATTAATTAAATTATCTTCCATTATTATTAAATGATAATGTTATCATTATAAGACCACAGTTTTTTTTCTCTCTCTATTTATAATGAATTGATCTGGTTATGACATGGTTTTTGTAAATGTCATTACTCCTATTAGAGCTGGTGAGTTTCTTTTTATCAGCTAAAAGACGTCCTGAACAAAAATGTACTTTTAAGACGTCTATTTGAATAAAGATTATTTTGACTTTGACTTTAAAACTTACCAAATGAATATGAAAAATAGTCATATTTCTAAATTGAAAAATGATTGACTTCCATACAAACTTCTAACCCTAATTTCAGCTAATAGGCGGGTAGAATTATCACAATCGCTGAAATATGTAGGTAGAGTTAGGTGGGCTCAGTGTTACATAGGGCACACTGTTACAATGCACACATCAACATCCCTGTCATTAATTTTTAAAACGTTTGTATACAGTTTTGACTAGCTTTTAAATGGCCATCTTGAATCAGTTTTCATCTGTGGTTTTCCTTACCTCAGTTTATCCCGCATATTGATGTTATTTAATTAAAAATAATTTAGGTGACCAAACGTAGAAAAAATTAAACATTGAAGTTTTTAAATTTTTTCTAGATAAATGATATTTAGGTAAGTAATTAAAATTTACTTACTTGTATTTACTAATTTTTTGTTGTTCTCATGATGTTTTTTCAACATTTTTTAACCCTCCTTTTTCTACTTTACATGGATACATGGTGAGGTTTAAGACTACCCCTCCCCCTCTCCACTCAAATCTTATCACAAAAAACTTAAAACAAATAAATCACAAAGAAACAGAAATAAAATTAAAAACAAGAAATATGTCGGTTGTGTGTTGCAGCAATGCAAAAGGGTCAAGGCTCAGGATACGATTTGCCTACAAGGAGGCAAATCACTGATATTCTGCCATAAAAACAGTTTCTAACTAAATTCAGTATATGGGTTTCAAAACGTAAATAACTATCCATAACTACGCCTAAGTTCCTAGCCTCTTTCACGTGGTCCGTGTGTTGCCCTATAACTTTGATATATGGCTTATTTTTCATGATCTGGCAAACTTGTGACTTTGAACCAAGGATCATATATTTAGTTTTGCTAGAATTAAGTACTAAGCCATTATCCATTGCCCACACTGCTACAGCATTTTGATCCTCATTCATTTTTGCGATTGCCTCAAGAAATTCACGTGGATGAGCCGATATACGATATATAGCTGGACGTCATCTGCATATTAATGGTAGCTACAATATTCGATTACTCTTGTTATATCGGCCGTATATAATATAAAAAGTAAAGGTCCCAATATAGAACCCTGAGGAACTCTTTTTCCCACACATATTACATGAAACGTTTTATTTGTCTATTTTTTTGAAAAAGTTCTATACAACATTAGATATGACTGGAATGCTCAAATTAATTATTGATTCAATTAATAAGATTGTAGACTACAATCAACTCAAATGTAGAAAAACGCGCACGTTGAGGTTCGTTAGGTAAGGATAACCAAAGAGTAAAATTGTGCGGATAAGGGAAGGAAAATTGAATGTTTTTTTTGTTTAATTTTCTCGTTCAAATAAAAACAAAAGAAAATATCTTATTTGTTACAATTTCGATATTGGATATTTGATATCGATGTAACGTTACAAAATATATCGCCTAAAAATATGGATATATCGTATTTACAATATCGATATGTCGACGTATCGATATTTATTTGACAAGTCTATTTGACATGACAAGAATGAAGTTCTAAATAAATAACCTCAATCCTATTTTTATTTGTTCTAAGTATTTTATACCACTAAAATGAGATTTAACACTACATTATTCTCGGCTGCAAACCAGGCAAATAGCAGGAGACCACAAAAGGATCCTGTTCCCTTTCAAATGCTTTTGCCCCTAGAACTAGGGAAGACTGTTTCTGGTAAAGGAGACAAGTTAAAAGAAGCCGTATGTATGCAAGAAATGGCTGTTATGTTCGCATGTTTTAAGAAAACTGAGTTCAATCAGCAGGAGTGTTTGAATGAAGTCGCTTCTTTTCAAACTTGCTTTAACAACTACAATGACAAAATGAAACTATCACGCGAGCAAGGAAGGAAAGGAATTCTTGTTCCTGGAGAGAAGACCTTAACTCATAGACAATTAAACAAACTCTTAAGAAGGTTTCCCCCTAAGAAATAGTTTAATAGTTTGAAATCTGGTAAATTAATAGCTCTGTATAGTTCTTCCAGGTTATGGAAATAAATATTTATCAACTTATTTTGAGTTCTTTTATCATCTCTCTTTCTATTCGCTTTGAATATAGCGCGATATTATTATTACGTGCTTTTATACCATAGTAGATTTTTTTTGCATTCTCTTTGTTAGTCACTACATATTAAAACAAACAATAGCTTTTATTCCAATTATATTTAGATGGCAAAGAATTTTATGAGTTACGGAAGGTCTTTTCATTTTGTCAAAGGTCTTTTGTTTCTTTAAGCCAAGATGAAACTTAGAAAAAGTAGTTTCACTTTAATATTCTTACTTCTCCATAGATTTGTTATATCACATAAAAATAAATTTTCTTTATTAACTGTAAACATTAATTAAGAATTATAGACAGATCAGGTTTCACATTTAGTAGTTCCAAAAACCTATTGCTGCAATTTGATAGATCTTTAAATTGCAGATTGTACATGGGTACCAAAATACATTGAATTTCTGCAGTTGATTTTAAACTCTACCAACCAAGTATTAAATATGAGAAATTTGCCAGATGTATAGGCATAGTCTAATGTGCTACTGCACCTATTACTTGGTTATATTATCTTAAGTAATCTTACTACTCGGTTATATTATCTTAAATTTAGACATATGTAATGTCTTAATTTAACTTATAAATGAGATTAGTGCTAATAAAATCAACAACTTTTAAAATATACATTTATTATCTATAGTTTACAACATAATGTCAAGAATATCAATAATCACTAATATAAAATAGCACATAGTTATCACTTGGGGGCACTGTGAACCCATTGTGGAGAAAACACTTGAAGCTCAATACGTCTCACTGTGATCAGTTCATCATCAATTTCATAGATATTGTAGAATCTCTCCAACTCTTCTATTGCCTTGTCTTCAAGCTGGGAAAGTTTATATAGGATTTAATGTACACACTATTTAAATACCAAATAGATTATTTCTTAAAATAATCACAAAGAAAGATATATACATATTTAATATACATAATAAGAAAGATGCTAATTATGTATATTAAATAAAGTATATAATTTCTGTTTAGTCCGTCAGTCAGATAATAAAAAAATATTAGATAGATATTTTATTTTTTTACTTCACTTTAACAAGAAACAGCTTTGATAACAGACACTAAAGTTGAGGAGTGGAGGCTCGTTATGTCATAGTATTGTAGAAAATGTACAAAAGCATGATGTCATGTGACATTTTAACTCAATATATTGCCGTAATTTTATGATTACAAAAAATCTACACAATTCTGACTTCACATTTGACCATTTTTTTTTTTCTAGACTTTATCGGATAGTTCAGAATAAGAATGTTTGATATATTGATTAGAAATTTTGTAGATTTCAGCGTTTGTTGCTACAATAATGATTTTCTATCAACATTTATAAAGTGATCAAATGCTTGCTACCAATCAAGTTTTCTATCCTGTGCCTCATCTGCACCAATTAATCAGTAGTACATTATATAAACAAAAGAAACGTGTTTTAATGATAAAAACTACCTGAGTTAATGCAAGTGGTTTAGTCATGATTCTGGAGTGGTCCTCTTTTTGTTTCTTTTGGTCCGTCAGGATCTTATTGAATTCAATAGTTTTGGCTTTAGGACTGCTGCTAGCGACGGGAGGTTCACAAACCTTCCACGGGTTTTTCGGCTTTTCAGGTGGACTTTCTATTATTAATTTATTAACAAAACTGTCAGTTAAGTTGTGCGACGAAGATTCGCCAAGCATTGCCATTTTTTTTCTTTGCTTTTGGGACAGTTTTGGTCCAACATGACTTATAACCAAGTTGCCTTGGGGGCTTCTGGATAGTTCCGTTAGAAGCGATTCCTTCGGCGAAACAGATACACGCGAAGTGGTTGGAGTATTCTCCTGACTTCGAACAATAGACCTAAACGAGGAATTCTTAGTCAACCTAGTCAATTGTTCAGTTTGAGGCTCATTAAGTATATCTTTTGCATTGCTCACAGCTTTCAATCTCGCCTGAATAATCTTTTGCTGTTTCTGTACAGCAGACGGCACCTCAATCCACTTCTCTTGCTTATCCCGAGCACCTTTCTCCGATGATTTCGATATATTACTTAGAGACAGTGTTATATCTCCAGAGGTTTCATTCGAAAGATCTAATGACGTCACTGAACTCACAGATTCGTATCTCATTCTAGCCTTTTCACTTTCCGTGTACTCGATCTTCTTGGAATGTTTGCCTTTTCTTTTAATGGCATCTAAAGTATCGTCCTTTTTCATATCCTCATCCGTATGATCTAAATTTATCGGATAGTTCATAGCGCATTCCTCAATTACCTCATCACTTGGAGCGCAATAAAAAGGAGTTATCACTCTGGATGACATGATGGGGTTGAATTTGCAATAATAATTTGACAGATCGGCAAGTAAACTCTCTTCTATGACGTCTAAAGTTTTGTTTTCGAGGATACTGGATAAGTTAAGGGATATGAATTCCATGCAGCACTGTTTGAGCTGGACGGCATTATAAGTGTGAGCAAATTGGCAGAGTTCAGCGCAGTTCTTCAGTGTAATAAGGTTGGCTAAAGCGACCTCACACATTTCACGGAGGCGGGTTATAAACAATTGATCGGCGACTATAAGCATGCTGCAGATGAAGTCTATACTGTCGGATGTGTCTACTTCTGGACAGGCGTCGGTGTACAAAAAGTTAATGACGGGCAGAAGTATTCCATGGTTTATAGGCAGATTAACTTTTGATAGAAGTTTACTCTGTAAACGGAGAAAAGACGAATTTATATAAAAGAAGAAACACTTAAATGAGTATAAAGATGGTATAATACCTCTGTCCAAGAGTGCAAGAACATCCCCTGGAAGTAGTCAAGTCTCGCAGCTAGCACACATTTATGTGCGGGTATCAGTACTCCGTCTTTAGAACATACGTTTGTATCTACTAGGTCGGGTAAAGAGTCCCGTTGCCAATACTGTGGAGGGTTCTTTGTGTATGTGGCAGAATCTTTCAAGCATATAGTGCCATCGCGATAACTGTTAACAGAGGATAATTACTTAGTAGAAAATGTGTCATTAATAAGTTTTTTATAAAAAAAAATGCAGGGCAAAGTAGTAAATATTGAGTTTATGATTCCTAATCTTGGCTTCCTCTCTCTTTTTCTCTAACGTCTGAGATAAAAAATAAAAAAAAGATGTCAATAAACCAGGTGTCGGAAACCTTATGATACAAAAGAGCCAAACGCTACAATTTACTAAATGCAAGATTAACAGCCAGTTGCACAAACGTCCATTAAATTTGTCATTAGTTTAAAGCGACATTACCGATACAAATTTGACATTCATTAGAGCTTAAAGTCGTCATTAAACCTTAATGGACGTTTATGCAATTGACCGTGAGTGTCGGGATTTAATTGAAAATGATTGGTAATTATTCTTTTAAATTACCACGACAGAGAAGCATTGTCGTTTAAGTAAATTTTTAGGGGTTTTATTGATATAAAAAAGTTTTTTATGAGTCGTTTGTCCGTACCCAAAGTGTAAAATGGGACCCTTGTTACCAAGTTTCCGCCGTCCGTCCGTCCGTCTGTCAACAGGCTCGGTCGGTTGTACAAACGTTCATTAAGTTTTAATGAAGACAGCATTTCATTTACCTAAGCACCGAACACGTCATAGCTTTAAATCAATGAGGTTTTTAATAGACGTTTGTGCAATTAACAGTGTATCGCATAAACCCGTGATCAAGGGGACTCCCCTGGCATTTGGCCGGTTTTAAATGTAGTAGAATACTCACTAGAACTTGTCTAATAGTTTGTGGAGCGTCATGAACTGTAACCGCTTAGCGGCCGCCTGTACAAGTTTCACGGGGTCACAGTGCGAGTGTCGCGGCGGAGTTTCCACACTGCGACGATGTTTGCGTTTGTTCTGATGTTTGTACACTTCGTACGCCGATATATCGGAAGAGTTCTCTGCGAATGTGTATTAGAAATCTATAATATAAAAAGATTTATTAAGAATATAAGTTTTAAATCTGTTAGTTTGTCGGGTATTTTGTGAATGGTTAAACTGCATTTTACATTCGACATATCAAAATACTACGGTGTTCGTGGAAAACCTTTACAATAGTAAGAAATTATAATGTATAGTAAACGCTTTTGTAAAGGTATTTTACTTATAACAATCTTGGCGTTTTCAAAATTTAACTTGCTAAATAAAAAATATATCCATTTCTGTGTATAAAAGTGAAAGATCTTTTCAATTTGAAAAATCATCTTGTGTAACCTTGGATTTTGGATGGACGGGAGTCTTGCAGTGGCCAAATTTCATTCTGCATATGATGAGAGTTGGCCACTGCAAGTCTCCTGTCCATCTGCATGGACTTAAGTGACACTAAATGCGTCTACTGTAATGGAGAAAACGTTGTCATATACAATGTATTAATGAAATGTCCACACAATGATTTACCAATTCATAGACTGGTCTTAGCAAGCGAAATAACCAAAATATTACTTAGTGACAGGGACAGTGAACTTGACAATTACAGTGACATTTTAGTTCTCAGTGATTTAAGATGCTTCAAACCGTTACATACTTACTTAAATAATAAAAAATTATAAATTTAGTGACTATAACTATGTTTTAATTTAGTGACTATAACTGTGAATGTTACTGAAGAAGACAAGAACAAGATGGTAAAAAGAGCAAGAACTCAGTGCCGTTAAAACGTTAAGAAAATTGATGTCAAATGTTTATGATTAATGAAGTGACGGCACGATACGTAGCGTAATGGCGGCTACCGTAGAAACGACAAAATTAAAGGTCATAAACAAAAAAATTGTTTTTAAGATATTTTCCGGTTGTATAAAATTGAAAAAACAAAAACTTATAGATATGACCTCAATATTGATTTAAAATGGCGTAATATTCTATTAAAACAACGATATATATCGTCGCTCAAAAGTGTGCTGAAACTGACGTGTCACTTTAAAATACTCACCCATTAGCTCTAATTCATCATCATCCTCATTTTTCTTATCTTTCTTCACAACTGGTAGATCTTCCTTCCTTATTTTGAGTGGGCACTGTCCCAACTCTGCCACGTCACACGTTCCAGTATAAGCGAACTTTAAGATCCACTGGAACACTTCTGGATGTATATGGTCCAGGACTATAGTAGGTTTATTCCCAGGGACCTCCTTTTGGTCCCGATACAGCTTGTATAGGAACTCACTGCTTGATGCTACTATGAATATGTGCGCTGGAAACAGTTTTGAGCCAACCTATTTGCAAACATATTAGTTGTTATTACTAATAAAAGACAATCAGGGATTGAAACTGGTTTAGACATAACAGATTTTATTTAGGTAACACCGGTATTCATGTAATGATCGGTTTTAGAGAAAAACTAAATCCCGAGCACAATTAGAATTAAAAAATAAATCGGTTAATTTCGTTTCATTAAGAACTTATAGCGCCTTCATCCTTAAAATAAATTGAAATGCGCTAAGTGTCCTTGTAAAAATTCATGGGTTCATTCAGTGTTGATAAAGTCAACTGGTTAAGATAAATAAATGAATAAAATAAACGGTAATTTCAGGTCAATCTGTTCAAATCAAAGGTGTTCAAAGGACCTTTACCATTTAAGTAGTACTTAGGTCCTACCGGTTTAAAAAATTAACCGGTTTCCAAGCCCTGAACCTATCTGATGTAACATTCGCATTTTTTCAAATTTCAAAATAGCTGTGGAAATATTTTACCTTGAATACAACATCGTGAAGTAGATCGGTGTCAGATGCTGACTCCATTAGAGATTCCATTTGTTTAGCTAATCCCGAAGCCGATAGTTCTGGTAATGATCTTAGTCCACACGTGGGCCTTATCTAAACACAAATTTTTGGTTTTAATTGTATGATTTTATTTTACTAACATTATTAGATATATGTACAATGTTTTAAAAAAGCTATTTTTTATTGATATATAATCCATTCATAATGACGGAAACGGGAAACCGTAAATTGACAATTACTCGTACAAATTAACATGAAACGTGAGGGTTTATTCTATTTGTCCTCGCGCAAAAATTCATAGAATCACGAAAGATTCCTAAAATTTTGTTAAAATACGTGAGGATTTGTTTATTTATTCTTTTTTTGTAATATAGTAAAGGGTGGACTTAATGCCGTACGGCATTCTCTATCCGACGACCAGTAACGGTATCACATAAACCATATAGAGATTATAAAACAACTAAGTAGCTTAGAACACTACCAATATTTATAATAATAGATATAAAATTATCTGTGCATCAAAAGTCCCTGCTTTGACTGACAGTTTAGTTCTTACCTCCGTTGCATTATAATATTGTCGTCGTCGTATTAGCATTTCGAAAATAGAAGAAATTTAGTTTGATAGAAATGGAATAGGGGTTCAGGTGTTATGTTAATTCGTTCATAGTACATAACGTATACATATGTATGTTGTCTCATGTCTATTGGAAATTATCCATGAAAAGGGTTCAGATATATACTCACTTGCAAACAAGCGAAGTTCAGACCCTCACTATCTACTATTATTGATACTGCTCTGTGCACATTAGGTATTTTCGTAATCCTAACAGGGGTACAATCGTCTTTCTCCAAAAACTTCACCAGGGCAGACTTGTTGCTGTCTCTCTCTTTCTCCTTTTTAATTGTCTGTGGCTGAGTAGGCGTGGTCTTCCTCGAGATAGTGCCGATGAAAGCTTCGCCATGTTTAGTTGTAAAATAAAGCGCGTCGTGTGTTAACGTTACGTTTGTTATAACCGTTTGATGACTAAGACCGAACACGCACCTAATGGAATATATTAATTATACATTTATTTTTAAGCATTATTTGTTTATCCTAAAATGTATTTGACTAAATTAATATATGGTCCTGTGCCCCAAGAGATGAAAGATTAATTAAAACTTATGATAATCCAACTAGTCGAAATTCCAAGACCATGAATTTGGAGCATTATTAAGGTTTTATTTTTGTTGTTTTTATACTCCTGCGTAATTCTGGTAAAAGAGTTTCAAAGTTTTCGCTTCAAGTAATAATATAATACATATATAAATAGATATTAGACTACATCACATACATTGCTCAAATTCCAAGTAAATAGCTAAAAGCCACGGCTTTATAGAGATAAAAATCAAGACCCGAGTCAATATAGAAAAGCCTGGACCAGGAAACCAGGAACTAAGAGATGTTTACATTTTGTTACCATATTTGAGCCATATAACTACAGAGATAATTGCTGATAAATGTAATATAAATGTTGATTAAGAGGAGTTCTTTGGCGCAGTGGCTAGTGCGTTCGGTCTCCGATACGATGGTTAAGCAACTTTCGTAAGGGCCTGTCATAGAATGGGTGACCAAAAATTTATTATATCGAGGTTCTCCGTGCTTCGAAAGGTACGTTAAGCACTGGACCCGCGTGATGGATCAAGGAATATTCTGCCTATTCGTTTTGGACTTGACTTTGATATTAGGCTGGTGAAGATGTGGAATTATCCTATATAAAAAAAAAATTAAACCTGGTCAGTTGGTTCGTTGTGTCTTGCCATATGAGCAATTGGCCGACAGTTGTCAGTAGTAACACGGTCACTCGCGAATACGCCCCTTGATCGCTCACTTTAGCTTCAACGCAAACTTGACGGAGATTGATTTGCCTACAAATATATGAAATCAATGTAGTATAATCGTTGGGTATTTAGAAAAAATCTAAACTTTTCTTTTTCACAAGCATTATTTCAATTAAACAAGCTTATTTTTATGTACAAAAAGATAATCGACGAAAGAAAAATAATCGATAAGAGGTTTGATGTACATTTTAAAATGAATTTTAATTGATTGAATATTTTCCTAAAGGCAATCAAACTATTTCCTCTGTAATTTTTTGCAGTGAAATAGGTTTAATATTTAAAAACATGGCAAATGGCTACTGCTACTGGTCATTTAAACCTAGTTATTACAAATAGGAAATATTTGATCGTTTGTTTGCTTGCATTGAATAGACTCCGAAAATACGGACCCGTTTTTTAAATTTATTTGCCATGAGAATTCTGAATCATCCCATATGAATATAGAAAAATGTTTAGGTGCCGTATGCTGACATAAATACTAAAACGAAGTCGGGAAGGGACGCTAGTAAAGAAAATTATGACTTACTTAATAGCAATCTTCTTGCACATGTATTTATGTAGAAGATATACATCCCCACGACTAGTGGTGATAACAGTGGCGGCGTCCGCTGCACTTGCAAGACAGAATCCTGCGTCTTCTTTGTTATTAATCGATATGGCTACCTACATAATATGTTATATTAGCATAACCTCGTAGGACTAAAGTGCGGTCGCCAAGAGAATGCGTTTCTGTAAAGTCCACTTGGATTCAACGATGTAACTTTTATTATATGGTGTATAATTTTACGATAAAAATAATTTTGTTTTTTCGCCCTACTTATAAATAATAAGTATAAAAGACATTTTTTTCTATGTTAGCTTCAAGAAGCTAATGTACATAATAGTGAATTAAAACAAAATATACCGTAGTGCCATGATAGGTATATGAAATAGTACCCTTTTATGGATAATAACAATAATAACTTAAGCAAATCGGAACTGAATAAAGATAAAATCATTTTAAAACTCAGACAATTTTTTGTATAAATAATTCTAAATAATGTTAATATTCTTTAAAATTATTCACGAACAGAAACTAGACAAGAGAGTATCTTCATTGGTAGATTTAAAAATAATTACAATGTCCACCTTTTGCCCACGAGTATATGACAGACGCTTCCTCTTGGTGGTCACAGCATAGATATCTAACATGATAAAAAAACAACGTTTCATCTACGATTTTAGTCATATAATAATAGCCTTGTGGCATTCAATGCTCTCTTTCTTTGCCATAGATCTAGTGTGGAGAGATGTAATAGCATAATTTTTAATTTGATAATCTTTAGAGGACTCACTCGTTTGGGCGCAGTTAACACTTTCTCCTCTTGCGGATGTCCAAGTTGTCCAACATTCGTGCCCCAAGTGTAAACAGCTCGCACATTCCATACGACAGCGTGCGAACGACCCGCGGAGATGCCTATAGGTTGAGATAACTTCAGCAGAGGTTTGACTGGAGGCAACTTAATGGATGACGGTGTTTTAGCACAGGACTGACTCATATTGTCTGCGCTGTTCAACGAATACTGAATCACCTGCAAATGGGTTAGAATATTTTGTATAGGGCTGCTTATTTTTCTTTGTAAATTACTACGTTAACGTGTGTAGCTGGTATTAGCATAAATCTAAAACGTTTGAGAGAAATCGAAGAACAGTGTGTTTACGGTGACGATAAAGTTTCATTATTTATTAGATACTACGTCCTCGATCTTCAGTTTCTTCATGTTTCTGTTAAAGTTTATGCAATTTATTATGATCAGGGTTTGAAAATATTAACCGGTTCGATCTAAGTACAAGCGTAACTTTTAATTTGAATAGGGTCACTGAAAATACGGTTTATTTTATTAATTGTTTTAACCGGTTCAAATATTACTGCGGGCAACGATGTTCGAAACTTTTACGTTGTTATGTGCAACATGTAGCCCATTTCTATTTAATCGTTTACATTATAATAACTAGTTTTGTAAGGGTGCGTACGCTACACGTCTCAGCGAGTCATATGTCCGATACATTGACAAAATCAACAGGTTTTTTTTAATTCTGTAGGTAGCATACTTTACCTACAGGGACTGTAATATTGAATAACGAGTTTACCTGAATACAAACAGTTTATTGAAACCTGCTTCAGTTTCGAAATAACATGAAATTAATATAAAAAAAATGGCTATATGTGGTGGATCAGTCATTTTTAAGTAATGAAAATTTGATCAATATTTTGGTTAAAGGCGGTTTTTCGTTCTGGATCGGAAATTTAATCTTTAACTTTGATTTTTATTGATAAATACAGTAAATTTCCCCGAAATATTAATCTAGTGTGCTTATTATGTAGTAAAGAATAACTTAAAACTTTTTTTTAAAATTAGTCAAATACCCTATTATGTTAAGGTTAGTCGAACTAAGGTGTATGCTTCGATCAACAATATAACTAGATGACGCCTTGCATCATCATCATCATCATCAGCCCTTTTACGTCCCCACTGCAGGGGCTCAGGCCTTCCTTATGGATGGTTAAGGAGGATAGGCCATGACCCTCCACGCTGGCCCAATGCGGATTGGAGGGTATAACGCCTTGCATACTAAAACAATATTTAAATACGGCACCATACACTGCGATAATCAAAGAACATAATGCCACAGGGTATATTCTGTAATAATTCTCTAGGCGACAACTGAGCTCCGGAACTGGGTAAATATATGGAGTCGCAGTGTCAATTTTATTTTTTTTAGTAAAATAATTGTGTAATATACGTTGATAAGGGACCGGATAGCATTTAGATAAAAAAAAAATCTGCGTGGTTAAAAGTTCATAAAGTTTAAAGATTATTCATTTTTGCAAAATAATAATTATTTCCAATTTTAAATCAGTCAACAAAAATGTAATTTTCCAATATTTGCAGTTTGTGTCATACCAATCAGAGCGCATGACATCATACGTGGGTAAATTGACAGTAAAATTATCTAGAAAAAGTGCGAGAAACATTCAAAGTGCAAAATGATTTTATGCAAATTACAAGAGTCAGTCTTCTGTATTATATATTTATGAGATTGACTATACGCACTGAATACTATAATGCGGTTTCTTTAAACATTTAAATTTTAAACATTGTTTTGGGTACATAATTTTTTTTGTAGGATTAAGAATACTATTGAGTAATTTGAAATAAACTCCTTCAATATAGTGATCACTCCCTATAATTTTAATGTTTAAAGAAAGAACTAACTGTAACTTTAAGTTTTGCAGTGAGTGATCTAGGTTGAGACTTATTCGGTTAATTAATGGATCCGAAGTTCATCTCTATTAGAAATTATTAACATTTAATATTTAATTAATTCTGTTTTATGGTGTAATTCGTCACTTTCAGGGAACGCGTCTTTTGTTTTTAATAGTTTCGTTATAAATAGATACTAAAAATATATATAAAACACCTAGTCCGATAGAAACGTAGATGTTCATGCACACGGCTTTGTAATCTAGAACAACAAGATGGTTTTCAATTAGTGTTCAAATTATTGGTAAAAAAAATGCAATAGTACACTACTCCATGTAAGTCTTAGAACATCGAATATTTGGTCAAGTATTTGTGAATGTTTGCCATGTTGGCGCGTGGATTGGCTCAGAAATAAAACTCTGTCATTATACTAAAAATACTTGGATTATTTTATAGACATTGTAAAATCACATTTACAACCGGAAAATATTATATTGCAACATATATATTTTTGTTCCGATATTCATATTTGCAGTTTTAATACGCACTGCGACATCGTAACACATCCGAACGTTGGCATCGCCACAAACAAACAAAACAAAATAAGACCGTTCTTTGAAGTGATGCGTTATGGCCATTTTTGAAACTGCCCTGGTCAGTTTCAAAAATCTGAAACTGACCGGGCAGTATCTAGTTGTATTGGTAATCGAAGGGGTTCGAAGGGGTCGATCGGGTTAGTAACTTCACGGCCTAGCTGTCATTTTAGTACTGTTAGCAAATACTTACCGAGCCACTTTCTAATAAGAAGACCGTAGCATTAAGCATGAGGGCGGCCTGCATGCAAGGTTCGGGTAGACGTAGCGGTGTGGGCGCAAGGCAGGTGGCGTGCGGCCCGCCCGCTCGCGAAACTTGCCCGCAACACCAGACTTCACCCTGCGACGCTCCAGCACATACCCACACGCTATGGAACTTTCCTAGGCATGCCTGTGGAAAACCAACAATATTATATTATTTTACAGTTTACAGTCTGTCAAATTAATGTAGCTTTCGTCGTTTCAGTCGCGTTGTAGAAATCTGTTGGATTAACTCGATATTTCGAATATGCATGTTAATGCTTTTGAATTTGCCGCTAGATGGGCTAATGTGGCGACAGTGAAGAGCTCTCGCTACACTAGCGCTTCTAGTGTAAATGTCAAATATCATATTTTGTCGGTGAACTACATGTTCAAATAAACACATTTTGTATTTATTTTGGGGTATCTGAGATTCATTAAAAGAGTGTCATCGATTTTTGATTTAGATTACGTTATAGAATACTCTATTAAAAATTAAGTTAAAATTACTTTTTTGATATGTCATACAGTTTTTAAGATATTCAATTTTTATGTTAGGCGCACGCATTTTTAAGTTACTCATAAAAATGCACACTAGGACAGATATCAGTTGTGCAATCTCACATGCACCCGTGCTCGATGTGAAAATATTACAATATTATCTATTTATTTAAACGAGTATATATAAATATCATTCATTTTGACATAAAAAAAAATATGTATCCCTTCTATAGCAACAGGTGAAAAACTTGATGGTGTAGTGTTTAGCGCGTTTGATCTGCAACTGCGGAGGTTATCGGATGGGAGGTAAATTATATTTTTAGTTGGTGGGGCGATTATGGCCGACCATGCGGGCAAAATATGGATACTGGGTAGATTGTTTCCATCTATTAAGTATACTTGCTTTAGCCCCACCAAACTGCTTTTGGTCTTACACCCGTGCCCATTAAGGAATGCTGGTGTATTGGTATTACTTACGTCCACTAAAAATACCTGAGGTTTAACACCACCAATCCGCTTTGGGGTCTTCCACGCGGACCCAGTTATTCTGGGTAAATTAGTTTCATAAATTAAGAATCCTGTAGTTTAACACTAGCAATCCGCTTTGTACCCAACACGCGTGCCCAGTACGGAACTATGGGTAGAATAGTTTCACACATTAAGAATAACCTTCAATACGCTTTAGGTCCTACACGCGGCCTCAGTACGGAATGTTGGGTGGATGTGTATTGGTTTCGTTCAATAAGAATACTCGTGCTTTAGCTCTACCAAACCAAATGAGGGATCTACACGTGGGTCCATCACGGAATGTTGAGTGGATTGGTACCATTTTCCATTAATACCTGTGATTTAGCATAACAAATTCGCATTGGACCCACCTCGCAGCCCTGTACGGTTTACTATTTGTATTACATATATCAATCAAAAACCAATACAGTTGCCAGTATAAATAATTTGTATAAATAAAAGTTACTAAAGAATATTAACTTTAACTAAATTAAAATATAAGAAAACGAATTAATAAATAGAAAATCCGATGAAGTATTTGGTAGAGTTAATATGAAATTGTTTGTGACCAACATTTATTTGTCAACGGGTGGCCAAATTGCGTTACAACTCGATTCCGCCAACCGTGACAAAATGAGATATTAATAATAATAATAAAATGCTTTATTGCACTCAATATGACACATAGTTTACAAAAAAATAATATATTTTATGTAGGGGAGAGCGGGGCTGGTTTTAACGGGGGTAAGAATTAACAAGGTTATTCCCGCCAAACGGGCAGTTCTATTAATGTGGTACTCGGTTTAGAAGTACAATGTACGTAGCCGAACGCGTCCCGACCGGCCAGTTGCCGGCCGGTCGTCGCTTGTAATAGTTGTGCGTAGCGACCTCGGATTGACAGGTAAGCGAACTTTTTTTGCTTTGCAATAAATTGATTTGTAATTAATTTATTCTTAGAATCGATTTAATGTGTATCCTATATCGAAGTCTATTTTATTGACAATGGCACTACATTTTTTATTTGTAATTATTCGCATTAGTTTTTTTTTGTGACTATTAAAGTATAAAAAGTTATTAAGGGGCTAAAATTAACGAAATGAGTGGGGTAAGTATTAACTTGTTAATACTTGCCCCGTGTGTATGCGGTGATAGGCAAATGTTTTTTTATATTATTTTTACAGAATGCGAAATTACACTAGGAAGACTTCAAGGGGGTCCACGTCTCAAGAAGTATATGATCTTGCAGCTAAAGAAGTTCTTGAAAATAATAGAAAATACAGAGATGTAGCCACTGAATACGATATTTGTCATGTGACGCTGTTTAAATACGTAAAGAAAAAAAAGACGGGCACTTCCTTGGAAGTGGGGTATAAAAAAAACCGTTTAGTTTTTAATGCACAACAAGAAGCCATAATAGCAGATTATTTAATCAAATGTGCCAACATCTATTTTGGATTGTTACCTGATGACGTCAAGAAGTTAGCCTACGAACTTGCCATTCAATACAAGATCGATAATATTCCAGAATCTTGGAATCGAGACGGAAAGGCTGGCAAAGATTGGTTTGTTGGTTTTATGAACCGCAATGCAACATTGTCTATTCGGAGTCCTGAAGCGACCAGCTTAAGCAGGGCAACATCCTTTAACCGCACTAATGTTCATTCATTTTTCCAAAAATACGAAGAAGTGCTTCGAAGATACAAGTTTCCTCCGAGTAGAATCTGGAATGTAGACGAGACTGGAGTGACAACGGTGCAAAAACCCAAGAAAGTGGTAGCTCAACGAGGTTCCAAGCAGGTAGGGACAGTCACATCTGCAGAACGGGGTACTCTAGTCACAATTGCTGCAGCAGCAAATGCTATTGGTAATTTTATACCCTGCATGTTCATTTTTCCACGGATGAGATATAGTGATTTATTCGTCCAAAATGGCCCCCCTGAGTCTATTGGTACAGGTAATAAATCTGGATGGATGTCTGAAAAAGAGTTTTCGTACTTCATTGACCACTTCATAAAACATGTTAAACCATCTGAGCATGATCCAGTTTTATTGCTGTTGGACAATCATCATTCTCATGTGAACGTGGATGTCGTCACCAAGGCTAAAGATAACCACATCATACTTTTGTCTTTCCCTCCGCATTGTTCCCACAATCTTCAACCGCTGGATGTTGGTGTGTATGGACCGTTTAAAAATTACATTAGCCGGCAGCAAACGAACTGGATGATTAATCATCCCGGGAAAACAATGACAATCTATGATCTCCCTGGAATTGTAAAAGAAGCATTCCCTCTGGCATTTACACAAAAAAACATCATCAACTCATTCAAAAAAGCTGGAATTTGGCCCTGTAACGAAGATGTATTCCAAGACAGCGACTTTGCACCATCATTTGTCACTGATCGTCCCGATCCAAATACAGTTCCTACGGAAAACCGGGTATCAAGTCAGCCACGTGATACTTCTAATAATCTAGTAGATGTATCATTGAATTTAGATTCCTCAATACAAAATGAAATTTTGACTAACATGCCTGATATTGACATCAGTATTTCGGATGTTATTGATCAAATATCACACGTACCACATGACCTACGAATACCTCCTAAGTCGACATCATCAAATGAACCAGGACCTTCAAATTTGGCTGGACCATCAAATACAAAAGCTTCAGCAAAGTTTAACATAGAAGCAATAAGACCACCTCCAAAAGCACCGCCACGTGTTGAATCCAAACGAAAGCGTTTTAGGAAATCAACGATTCTTACTGACACACCCGAGAAATCAGCCTTAGAGGAGGAAGCTATATTAAAAGCAACAAAGAAGGTAAAACCTAGTCAAACAAAAAATAAGGGTAAAGGGAAAGGTAAAATAAAAGAAACCCGGAGAGTACTAGTCAAAACTGTTAAGAAACATATTCTACAGTATGATAGTGAAGAAGATAACTGCTTCTGTTTAGTTTGCGCTGAGACTTATAACGAAGATAAATCTGGGCTTGACTGGATACAATGTATTTTATGCAAAAGATGGGCGCATATCACCTGTATTAGAGGTGATACCAAAAAATACATATGCCTCAATTGTTTCTCAGATGATGAGTATTCCGAATAATTGTTGCCTGATATGACAAATCTCATTTTACTTATTATTATATTAAGTACAAGTTATATTAAGGTGAACTAGACTATTATTACATTATTAAGATACTTAAAGACTGACATTAAGTTTAAAGACTGTGCTTTAACATAGGAAGGTTTGAAAATATAGCCACTGTCGATATATCATAATGTTTTGCTGTACCTGATTGAGAATTTTTAAGACTGTTAACACTAAAAAGTTTACGTAACTTCCAAATATTAAGTTTAAAGTATTTTTACTAACTTTTGTAAGCTAAAAAAAACAATGACTGTTGATTAGTGTAGTAATAAAATATTTTTTGTAAGCAAAAAGATAATGATTGTTAATTAGTGTTATAGTAAAAGAATATATATATTTATTTAAGTTCCTGTCATAAGAAGTACTCATTTGTTTAGTTCTAAAGATAATAAAAGCGTTTCTATTAATATGAATGAGATTTTATTTAACTCTCTTATTGAATTTATTCTCTGTTAATAATTGCTCCTTACGTTAATACTTACCCCAGCTCTGTTAATATTTGCCCCAAACACGGGGTATGTATTAACAAATTATTTTTTTTGTTTTTATGATGACAACCCTGAAAGTACTTATCTAATTCAAGATTTTTTTTAACTAATATTAAAGCTAAAAAACCAAAGCAAGCTATGGATAAAAAATAAAACAAAGAAGTTCATTATTGTTAAAAATATACGACATAATACAAAATTTGTTAGTACCAGCCCCGCTCTCCCCTAGAGGACAGACTGACCTCGCCCTAGGTTTTCATTCTTCACTTATTATTGGAATGAGCTCCTTAATTCTGTGGTTTGCTCTAACACCTTTTATGAAAATTAAAATTTATAAAGTCCTTTACAAGAATTTCAAAAGCGCTTTTTAACCGACTTTAAAATATTTAGCATTTTCTTAAATAATTTTAGTAGCATTAAAATAAGTTTTATTTCTCATTTTATTTCTTCTTTGCAGCTCGCTTATATCCAATGGAATAAATAGATAACCAATAGAATAAAAGCTTTACCAAACTTCATATTATTTGTTTCTATGTTTTACTATGTCAACAATACCAATTTATGAACTTTGGTTTAACTGCGCCTAAATTGCAATGTATTTTAAAGTTTGGTCGTCGGTCGGAGCCGAGCTTACTCAGCTTATACTTAACTCTATTAAAATATACATTAAATTAATGTTTCTTTTTAAGTTTCGAACAATTTACTATTTATTTTAGCAAGGAAATCGTAAGTAAAACAGTCTAAATATTTATTAAAATTTATTTGTAATTACAAAGTCGGATGTGTGTATCTGTTACTCTCATACGTATTCGGCGTAAACTTGTAAGTTTGGAATGGATTCACAGCCGATATCACCCTTACGACTTTCTTTGGAGGGTCCTCTGCATACGATACGTTCTCAGTGTATGACCTCACGGGTTCTGTTTCGTTATATGGGCTAGGAGCCTTTGCAGGCATGAAGTCGAACCCTCCAGCTAAAGCTCCCAAAAGAGGTTCCCCTCGGATGATGCAATAAGCAAATAGTATCAGAACGGAATACGCCAAAACTAACAGTATGCTGAAAAATATCAATTTTCCCTTGTTAGACGCTATGGATTTACTTAAGACGTCGAAACAACCAATTTCTATATAAGATTTTATCGATGGATCCACACTCAACGTGCATTCTTTTGAGATGGGCGTAAGAGCAGTTCTGTTCTCTAGTTTGCAACATTCAATGGGATATAGCTTCTTGGTCTTCTTTTGCCAATTCGAATCGGCAAAGTCTTTATAATTGTTAGTGCCACAGCATTCATACTCCATCATAACATAATTCCAGAAGTAAGTTATGAAGTCATTTTCCATGCCGTAGTTGGACTGTATGGTCTTCTCGAAGTACCGACGAGTGCTATCGCTTTTCGTATAAATATTGTACATGCCAGATATGAAGAATATCCAAAAGGCAACAGACGACATGATGGTCACGAGGAATATGTAAGACTTAACAGCGCATTTCACTTGGCACCCGGCTGCTAAAATGCCACAGCATGACGTCATCATGGTTAATACCGCTAGAGTTATTAGTATCGTCGTCATCGGAGTATACCACAGTTTGAGATTGACAAATTCAGCTATATCACCGACCATTGCGCTTTTGGTGACCGTGTAATTAACATCTTCGAAGAACTGTGTGTTGATAGCGCACCACAAGCAGATGACGAAACCGATGAATCCGAACACAAAGAATAAGATATTCGTGAAAGCTAAACAGGTGCGTGGTAAGCCAACAGAATGCATTTTGGTGCTATTGTTTTATTATTATGATAAAACACGCATAGTCTCCTAAAACAAAGGATATGTAAAAAACTACCTTGTACTGAAGTGATTGACGTATGTCTGTCACAACTTTGACTAGCTTTTTTAAGATCTGCCAGATGATAAAGTTATTTAATGAATTTGACAGTACTCTATTACTTATTAAATTAGAAGCCTACTCAAATTACCTTTGATCTATGCTTTGTAACTTTGTAATCATCTATAGATCCCTATGGTAACCATGTTTTTTCTCGAAATGTCGTCTATACATAATAAATTGAAAGTTCATTAATGAATCTCGGCGAGTAAAAAAGTCATATTACATCCTAAATCTTTTAAGAGCAATCTAGGACACTATTCGGCATTAAATAGAAGCCAGAATCAATATAATGTAAATGCGAAAAGAAATAACGTATTAGATATTTTTTCAAAATTTAACTTCTTTACATCTAACATGATTGCTGCTATAACAGATAAGTAATTGTTATCATAATGATAGAATAACTAAGCATAAACTTATTAAACATCTCTCACGTATTTCCTCCTGTATAACTGTACATGCCGTGGCAGCTTGTAATTGAGGCAACACTTGTTTGCATGCTTTTTTATTATTGTAATAATGCTACTATCAGTGTATTGTCTTGTAAGCTGTCCTTAAATAAATAAATAAATAAATAAATAAATAAATAAACATTGTCAAAATATGGTCGAAAAGTTGAAAATACTTGAATAGCTTTAAGTTATTCGCCTACCTTCATAGCTGTGCTACGGCTGTACTAAATCTCGGCTTAATTCTCTTTAATTTCTTAATAGTTTATATATAACCTTTACATCTTCGTAAGGGCAGTAAAAAAACCGAAATAACCGCAAAAAATCGATTAATATTTGATCTTGAAGATAAATTCATGACACAGGCGCATAAAGTAATGTGAGTTCTTATATGTCATATCCGTGGTCCATGGATCTGAGCATACGCAAGTATACCTACCACGGACCTGAATTGATATCAATTTTTATACAGAAGCTATCTATGTTATCTTTACGCTGGCTTCCCCACATAAGAAAGCATAGGCAGAAATACATGCTTCATTATAATAATCTTTTGTCTCAGCCAATTTAACAGGTTTGGTCTTGGTTGGTCTCTTTGAAAGGAAATGAGTCGATCTTTCAGCGCTATTTTCTTAACGCTCTAATGAAATCAATTGATCGAAATGTATATTTGCATGCTATCTATATATGACTAAATAGGTCTTAAGTTCCAACTTATTGTAATAAAATTGTACCCTATATAAAGATAAATCAAAGTCGCTATGCTAACGGATTTTGATGTGGTTTTTTTTCATAGATAGGTTTTTTATGTATAATAAAAGACCACGCGGGCGAAGCCGCTGACGGAAAGCTAGTAAATAATAAATAAATAATCATTTGTAACTTTTTAGGTTTAGGTTTTTGATATATACTTTTTTACTAAGTACTATAGACAAAACAAGCAGCCTTGCATGATTGATGTCACATTATGTCATTCAAAATAAATAAATGAAATGCTGTGAATACATATAATTTTTAATTAAATATAGAAATATAACAGTTTTTAAGTAAAGCCAGGTTCTTAGAGCAACCATTTCAGTTGTTTGCCAGGATTGAATATAAATGCATTTTAATAGCAAATTCCTTGTTAAATTGCTAGCATCACTATTACTATTTTTATAATAAATTACACAACTGATATGTCATAAAAAAATTATAATATAGGTCTAAATAAATTTTAAGATGAGCGCACAGATTTCATAAATGGTTGCAATGAAATATATATATATACAATATATTTTAAATACACTTGATAAAAGGCCTAAAAGTAACTTTATTTTGGGTCTGGATATTTGTTATTTTATCATGCAAAAACTATTATACGCGTGCGAAGTTACAGGTGGAAAGCTGTAATATTCTGATTTATAAAATTGCATACTTGTGAGTGTAGGCAACATTGCCACATTAAAAGTGGTGGTTTTCCGTTTCCGCCTCCCTCCCCTCACCGACCGAGCTTGTGTAATGTACGCATTTAAATTATTCGCAAAATAAATAGTTACTATGCTAACATCGGTGTTTTTTCTATTCAACGAATCAGCTAGAATCTATAAGTCAACTGCTCAACTCCGACAGTGAGGTATTTTTTTTTGGGTTATGTATACGGACAGCAAATCACAACTATAAAAAACTACATTTCTCCAATAAATTTTAAACATAAACTTGTTCATAGTTTATTTCAAAATTGGTTGCAATAATGTTGCCTTTTATAGTGACTTGATGTGCCGCCGATATTAAACATAGTGAAAAATACCTACAATTTTTATATAGTACTAGCTATATACGTCGTCCGCGTGGTAAAGTTAGTTAGTTGCGTCGTCTGCGTCCGCGTGGTAAAGTTACTTTGAGCAGCATTTCTAACGAATATTTATTCATTATATCGTGTAAAATACCTGAAATAAAGTTTCATTCCCTGTTTTATCCCCTAAGGGATGGAATTTGTCAAAATCCTTTCTTAGGGGATGCCTACGTCATAGTAATTTTATGCATGCAAAGTCTCAGCCCGATCGATTTAAAATTGACAAAGTTTAATACAAACTTTCATCCCCTATTTTATCCCCTTGAGGGTAGAATTAATCAAAATCCTTTCTTAGCGGATGCCTATGTCATAACATCTACCTGCATACCAAATTTCAGTCCGATCCGTCGAGTGGTTTGGTCTGAGCGTTGATAGATCACTATGTTAGTCAGTCACCTTTGAGTCATATATATTTAAGATATTTAAGATTTAAGAGTAAATATTCATTCAATAGAAAGTGATTTCAAGGGTGCTCACCTGTTTAACGCAGGTATTATTTCTACTGAAAGATCCGAGTAGTTCTGGAAAGTTCCGTTGTTGCTGAGTGCCAGTGCCCAGAGTATAATTGGAGTTGCTCCCCCACACATATACCTCGCGAGGGTCTGCATCATCTAGCTTATACATGTAGTGACGATCCAGCATCGCGTGCTCCAAGGCTTTATAATCATCTTTGTCGACGATATCTGTCTTAACACCTGTGTAGATGTCAAAAACCATAAACATTTGATCATTTTAAATAAAAAAATATTACACATCACGTACATTGCTCAGAACCCACATGAAAGTAGCTTTTGGCACTTGTATTATGGTAATTATGATTTAGAGTTTAATATGCTTCATTACATTCAAATTAAAATTATCGTAAACTTCACTACTTAATATCGCCCGAGAAAGGAGATACACATAGAAGGTAGTGTTTTATCGTTTGAATAGTAAGTTTATTAGGAGAGGTATAAACTAGTTATTTATTTATTTATAATATGCTTTGACCGCAATCTAGCCAAAGGCCATAAATGACATCTATTGTGGGACGAAATAACAGTTTCCGAATGGTTTATCACGAATTTCACACGCCAATAATATATTTTTGAGCTGTTAAGCTTTACCGACATATGAGATTTTCATCCACGAAAAGAGAGTTGCATTAATTCAGATTGTCATTGGCTGTACATTATGTGTCTTCTTACAATTCATGAGGGCAGCAGCAAGTACATAAATTCCCTCTTTTCATTCAATAGACGTCTATTGATTAGGTAGGTAATAAAATTATAAAAAATATTTATTTACCCAATTTCATCAATGACACTGCTGCATTAATTTGCCCATAAAATATGCTTCGATGCAGCGGTGTGTACCCAGATTCCCGGTCTCGTGCATTAGCAAAAGCGTCAGGGGAGTGACGTATCAGCCATTCCATAAGCTGAAGTCTACCGCGCGATGCTGCCATGTGCAAAGCTGTCCGACCCTAATACAGGCAACATTAACTTTTTATCATATTATACTATCTATGAGAAATACCAAGAAAATTATATTTCAGCTGTCTAATCCCCTGGAAAACAACTATGCCTATTCATACTTACAAGTATGTATCTTTTGATTTTTATTTAACATGCTTAGATACATATATATTGTACATATATGCTAAGGTGATTCCTGAAAAATGTATTCTAGGGTCAGACTGAAAGTCTGAAGCACGAAAGTATACGACTATAGATTTATTAGTTTTGGTTGTTAATAATTACACACTTTTTATACTTGTTTTGGATTTTTTACTTGTGGAAAGGATTTTCAGGATGGATTTGACACCAGGAAAGTTTTCTCAGGAATCATTTGTAAAAGCTATTGGCACCTAAGCGATATGAATGTTGATATAATTCAGAAACCAGGGCGGAAACACATTTTTTAAATTATTCTATTAGGAGCATTGGCAACAAATACAGTTTTTTATTTTTACTTACAATTAAATGGTTTTTAGCATATAGGGTGGGTGCACCAGTCCCACACCAGTAACTAGTAGAACACCATTTCAATCTTCAAACCTAAATATATTTATTTGCATCTTCCGCCATTTTTTTAAGATTAGTAGCTTTACCAACCATATGATCATAACTAAATGCGGTATACATGCCATCTACAACTAGCCCTTTTATATTTGTAACTCTGGCAATGTCTAAGAACAACCAAAATATATTGTCCACAGAGTTCTGTTTCCATAGCAGTAATTCCTAGTCAGTTGCTATATATTTTATATTTTAGATGAAATCACTCATAAAGGTTCAGTTTTATAGTAAGTAATGATCAGGAAATACAAATTAACAGTATTCGATATGCAACATCAAGTGTCAAAATGGAGTTAAGTGGAAATCCCCAATATTGACTTTTCAAAATTGCAAACCATTGATAGAAAATATAAATTAGTGATTTTGACACATTGAAATTGTTCACTTTTTCCGGTGATTACGACTTTTGATTGTCAGTTAAGTTAACGAATAGTCCTGCTTGTCCACCTTAAGTAGATTGCAACATGCCATTTTTTTATAAAAATAAATTTAATAACAGCTTACATTGGATAGAGGCCTTAACTGCCTGCCTGAGTTACAATAATAATAACAATCAAGAATATATGAAATTATATATTTTTTTCATTATATGGTGTTGCAATGATTGATTCACATTATCAAAATTACTTTGAAAATGTTGCATAATCAGTTTGCTATCGGTGCACCTACCCTATACAATATCAGATTTATAATGTGAAGAAAATATTTATTCTTACTTCAAAATCGAAGGCTTTCACAAAGTTTGCACATGTCGCTTTTATAAAGCTAGCTAGAGTTTGGTCTGATACAGATCTTTTAGTAATTGCACTTGTTAAAACTTGACCATGATAACGAGATCTGCATCTTCTAGTGCAATCTATCTCTGCTTTATGTTTACTCATTTTATTGGATATTTTTTTGTAAAATGTGATTATATTAAAATGTAATAGGTATTTTAATTATTAGGTCTTAAGTTATAGTGAGAAAAGAAAAAGATTCTTCAGGTACTGGTATGCTGCTCTTTGCAGCCCCCAAAGGGACTACACTCTGTTTAACAGCACATAATGGCGTTGATGACAATCTGTAAAGCAAATAAAAAGAATAGTAGGTTTATAATAATTACATACAATTTGTCATATTCTATGAGTTATAAAAATATTGTGAAATAATCATGTAATTCATATGAGAGCAATTTTAATTTATGTGTATAATCATTATCGATGACATTGAATAAAAACATTAAACCTAAAGATTTATGTTCAACATCCACAATTTGCAAACTTTTTTCAAGGACAAATGATATTTGATAAGGTGACACTGCACCGGTTGTATAAACTTTTGAAGTTGATAGGTAAAAACTGTGGGTTAAGAGCTAAGATGTATGTATATTTAAGCAACATTATGTTGTAGTAATTTTAAAGTATTGACCTTTACGACAAAACAGCTGTTTCAAGTAGATTATTTTCGACGACGTAAAAGTGCACCATATTTTCACCTATATAATTGAACCTTCGTAAACAGTCTGAGATTTAATTAAAATATTAAGGTATGAAAATTATTTATTTTACATAGAATTCGTAAAAATTTAATACTGGAAAGAAAAACGTAAGCTTCGAACACCGAAATATATTTGACATTTAAATACTGACAAGTTGACAACTGAAAGTGACAATTCTATCTAAGGATGTGGATGGGATATCTCCTCTCAGTCAAGTATCTCATGGATTTCTGTATAGATAAAACCCTTAACCATAAATTATTTTTATTTTATGAAAAAAGTAAACTAATTATTAAACAATATTTTAATAAGATTCATACTAGTTTTTACCTGACAACGGCGAACCGAAAAGGAGTTATGATTTTGGTCGTTATGTATGTAAGAATTTTCATTAGTTTCCTTATCATTTCAAAACTATTCATCGTAACTAGACAACTATGTGACATTACATTAAATTAGCAACAGGGCACTGTCAAGAGAGTAAGAAACTAAAAAAATATTATGCTATCATTCCGTGTAGGAACGTCACATGAAAGGGCTAAATTAGCACATTTCGAATATATATATTGATAGCTTTTGCTTGCGATTTAAATACATTTGAAGATATATTAAATAAAAATATAAGTCCAAAACTAAATCCTGACTACAGCTAAACCACGTTCTAAAAAATGTAGAAATGATGAGCTATAAGATATCACGTTGGTTGCATTAGGAGATCGATCAGATCTCTTGCAGGACTTTTGATTTGTGCGTCGACTAAAATCGTCTTGTTTCGCTTCTTGCGGGAGGCTCTAACGTCTCAAGTTCTTTATGTATGAGTAAGACAAATACACATTCTTGCTTCTTACTTAAAAGCGAACTCAAGTAAATAAAAAAGTACATTAGAGATGGATTAGGTCCCTAACGCACAGTATTAATTTTTTTATCATTCCTTGCGTTAGGAGACGTGTTGATACACATGGAATCGTAGGCCTCGTAGACGCAAGTGAGGGAGGGTGGGCGGCGCGGGCGCTGCGTGTCTTGTTTTAGTGTTGTCTCAGCGTCGATGTGAGAGGTCGCGCGCACGTTTCGAAAATAGCACTCGCGTATATACCTGCCTGTTTGAATTTTGAAGTGTGTTGATTACTGTTGATAAACAATGAGTTCGTTTAAGAGAAGAAAGTGTAAAAAATCGATTGTTTTTGATGCGATTCCTAATAAAGAAAAACCAACGCCAAATTATACTGCTGCATCGTCCAGCAATATAAAAATATTGGAAAATGTTCAAATTTGCCCTCCATTGCAAGATAGTGACAGTGATTCAGATTATGAAATATTTGATGGTCCTAAGAAGAAAAAGATGAACCTTTCTTCGTTGGAGCACACTTCGCTAAGTAATGAAAATATACATATCAGTCCATGTACCGGAAAACAATTTAGTGTGCTTCAGAATGTTCAAAAGACGATATTCAGTACAAACAGTAATAATAATAAAACGAATACTACACCGACTACACCTACTGGTCTTATGACACCTACTCGTAGATTTCAGTGTATTGTATCTCGCAACCATGGATTATCTTCTCCTACCTCGTGCTCAGTAACATCCAAAACTAGTGGTAAACTTTCTCCTGTCTCTTTGAATGCTTTATGTACATCAAGCAGGTGCTCGTCTTTAAATAATATTGTATTTCATGTTCGACCTTATTACCTCTAGAACTTAATGAGAATAGCATGCAAAAATTGATTAAAGCAACTGTAAACGAAAGAATAACCATAAATAACTCAAACAATAGTCCATTTACTTTTAAGTATACTTTTGAAGATGAAAAAACCACTGATGACGAAAAACCAGCAAGAAAATTTAAAAGAGATAAATATTGTAAAGCAACAGGAAAATAATAATATAATAAAGGAAGATATAGACCAGAATAAGCAAAATAGGAGTCAAGAAATACAAGATGAACAAAAAGAACTAAAACAGGACGTAAAAAACAAAGAACTACAAGTAAAAGCTCAAGATCAAGTATTACAGCAGAAAAAACGTGACAGTGACAAAGACAGTATGCGGAAAACCAAGAAATGCGGGAAGGCGATCCAGAGACAAATGCAGCAAATGATACAGAAACTGAACAAATTGGTTCAAATGCAAGTGATGATTTAAATGAAAATCTCTCATCTGATATACATAATATCTGAAGATGAAGATACACTAGAAAATATATCAGAAAGTGAGAGTGGACAATTAGAGGGTGAGAAAGACTGGATTGACATTCCTGACCATGACGTATTGAACTTTGATGAGAGCACACTTGAGAGCGTGACCAATATCCCTATTCGTAATAAATTGCCCGCCGAGATTTATAATTTGTTTGTATCTGACGATATTGTTGATAAGATAGTGGAAGAAACTAATAAATATGCAGAAAAATGTTTATTAGAAACCGAAATGACAGCAAAATCACGCTCTAAAGCTTGGAAACCTACAGACGCAAATGAAATGCGTCAGTTTTTCAGTGTCATACTTACGATGAGCTTAAACAAGGTTCCACATTTTCACGATTATTGGTCAAAAAAATGCATTTACAGAAATGAATACATATGCTCTCTCATGGGATGAGACAGATTTATTTTGCTTTTGAAGTTTTGGCACTTCAGTGATGAAAGAAATGATACTGGGGATAGACTCTATAAAATTCGACAAATACTTAATATGTTGAATAATCGCTTTAGAGAAATTTTAACGCCCGGCAAATGTATTGTGATAGATGAATCGATGATTCCCTGGCATGGGAGACTTATTTTTCGCCAATATATAAAAAATAAATCACATAAATATGGAGTGAAGTTATATAAACTATGTACTCCGGAGGGATACACTTTTAAAACCATAGTATATACAGGTAAAGAAGGAAATAGCAGAGTAGTAAGCCATGAGAGCTCGGTGGCGTAGTGGTTAAGCGCCGCTCATAAAAATGAAAACATTTTATTGTGGCACACTTAGATCAAATCGTAGAGGGCTTCCCAAGCAATTTATGTCTAAAAAATTAAAAAAGGCGAAGTTAAAGGGAAAATGCTACCTACCGGTGTGAAAGTTATAAAATGGCACGATAAGCGCCAAGTTTCAATGATAACTTCCTGTAAAACACATAAAGCCTCTTTAGTAGATACAGGTAAGATAAACAAGAAAACTAATGAAATGATTAAAAAGCCACTGTGTATATTAACTTACAATGATAATAAGAAAGGGATAGACTACTCAGATCAAATGTCTTCTTACTATACGACTTTACGACGAGATCTAAAGTGGTATCGAAAAGTGATGATGGAATTCTTATTTGGTACTGCACTCATAAACGCATGGATAATATACAATTCAAATACAGACAAGAAAATGTCAAAAAAAGAATTCACATAATCAATAATCGAAACATTTGGAGGCCGAAAACTTTCCGAACCAGGTATGATAAACACCTTATTACTACTTTAACACAACTCATGTGGCAACAAACGTGCTTAGAACCTGTACGTTTGTTGTGACATGGTTTCTAATAGAAAATACAGATACACTCCATTCCATCCATGGACATTCAAAATACCAGACACATACTTGTACCTATCTACTGCATCGTCCACAACCTTTTTGAAGTGTATCATGTTGTATTTTGCCACATTCTAGAGGAAACACATCTTAATTTTGTTCTTAATACAATTACTTAGGTCCAAGGAGGGATGACCTTCAATTCGATGGTGAGCGTGGTGATGTTATAAAATTACCATGTTCAACATATCGTCAACGGTTTTTACTCATAAAGGAAGCAAAAATCTCTCTAGAAACATAGGTAACAGTTCCAGACAGCGCGTAAGCTTGGCATCGTCAACTAATTGCAGCACGCTTCGCATGAGACTAAGTGTATTATGCACTCTACTTTAACTATTCGAAATAACAAAAAAATCTTCTGGGATACAATTGAAATTGAAGAGGCCTTTTCCAACTAACATAACTAACGAATTAACTTAACTTCGGTTTTTTTTCTTCGACTGTTTTGGTTTATTTATTTATTTTATTTTTTTTATTTACTCTCTTGGATGACCAACAGCTAACAATACAAATTAAAATTTCATTCCAAAAACAGATAGCCAATTACAGGTCTTCGCTTATAGATTTGGCATAAAAGTAAGAAATATATATATATATACATACATATATATACTTACATACATAAAACATGCATCGCTTACACTTACAGTAATGTTACAATAAGTACGCTGCTTACGGAGTAATATATTAATAATAAATACATATATAAAGTATAATGATAATGACACATATACCTATATCCTAATCAGAAAAATTAGTTATTTAAAAAGAATAAGTTACCAACAACACGCTTAATCGACGCCTCGCTAGTGTTAAAAAGGTCAATATTTACTCGCTTTGTTAGTTCGTTGAATCCATTACACGCTCGCCAAATGAATGAATTCTGCCGAAAGTTTGAAGACGCAGGGGGTAGATATAACAGGGGGTTAAACCTGAGTTGTTTTTGTGGGGCTCTAAGAGTAATCTTTGACAAGAGTTCAGAACAATCCACAGCACCACTAGCAATTTTTGCAAGAAAAACCAAATCTGCAATTTCTCGCCGATTAACTAAAGGGAGAAAGTGATGCATCCTGCAAAGTTCCTCGTAGCGGCCTGAGTCATAGCGATGTTTGGTGCGGAAGCAGAGGTACTTAATGAATCTCATTTGAATTTTCTCGATCCGCAATATATACGTCTGGTATCCAGGGTTCCAGATCTGCGACGCGCACTCCAGGTGACTTCGGACGAATGTGCAATAAAGAATTTTTAGAGTCTTAGTCTGTGTGAAGTCTTTGGAGTTACGCATAACAAATCCAAGAGCTCTGGAGGCCTTTGAGATGATGTTATCGATATGGGCATCGAAAAGCAACTTATGGTCATGAAACACGCCAAGATCTCTCACAACCGTATCTCGTTTCAGCCTTGAATTTCTCACCACATAATCAAACAAAATCAGATTCCGCTTCCGACTATACGTGACAACATTACATTTGGCTGCATTTAAGTCTAAACAATTACTTGAACAGTAGTTGTCAAGTCTCACAAGATCGTTTTGCAGTGAAAGCGCGTCTTCTAACGACGAAATAGGCGCAAATATTTTCATATCATCCGCAAAACATAATAGTTGTGAAAATTGAAAACACCTCGCAATATCATTTACGAACACAGCAAACAGGAGTGGCGCAAGTAAGGAGCCCTGAGGAACTCCACTGGGAACCGTATGCCAACCAGAAATATAATTTTTTACCACGACCGCCTGTGAGCGATTATTAATGTATGATGATAGCCATCGCAACAAATCGCCACCCACACCAATCATTAACAGTTTGTGTAAAAGCATGTCATGCCGAATTCGGTCGAATGCCTTACTGTAATCAGTGTAGATTACGTCGACCTGAAAGCCATTATCCATGGCAATAGTAAGGGACTCATTGAGCAAGACCAAATTAGACACAACAGAGCGGCCTCTAAGGAAACCATGTTGTGTTGGGCTAAACGATTGCTTCAATGCAGAATAAAGCTGCTCGTAAATAACTTTTTCCAGTACCTTGGATACAATACAAAGCTTAGAGATGGGACGGTAGTTAGTAATATCTGATCTAGATCCTTTTTTATGCACTGGTGTAATATATGCTTGCTTCCATACACTTGGAACAATGCCCTCCGTCAAAGACCTATTGAAAAGAATAGCAATTGGAATAGCAATGGTTTTAGCGCAATTTATGAGGAAGATAGCTGGCAACAAGTCTGGACCAGCAGACTTTGCCGGGTCTAGCTTCGAAAGCAGCTTGGTCAGTTCGTCAATGTTAATCATAATTTTATTAATGTTTGTAATAGTAGTAGGAAGAGAAGAGGCCAAACTTAAATTGTTTAGAGAAGTTGGAGACTGCAAAAAGTTAGAGTAGAAAAACTCAGAAAAAGCGTTGCATATCGATTGTCCAGTATTAAGTACAGTATCACCGTAGTTCAAGTTATTGGGTAAGTCATTAATATTAGTCTTGGATTTAATAAACGACCAAAAAGTTTTTGGGTTATCCTTTAGCGAATTTTCAACTGTGTTTATATAATCACTATAGCACAGTTTTTCTAATGTTTTACATCGATCCCTTAGAATTTTATAAGATTGTTCATCGGTACGGTTACCATATATTTTGAATTTCTTCAAGTATTTGTACTTTTCCCTAATTGATCTTTTCAAAGCCGGCGAGTACCATTTGGGGTATTTGTTAGTAGTAATAGTTTGGCGAGGTATATATTGGTCTCTTAATGTAATAAATTTATTGTAGAAATACTCTACTGCTGCTTCGAGGGGTTTAGATATTAATTCATGATGCCAGTCTATTTTTGTAATTTCTGAGTTGATAGCATTATAATCGCCTTTATTAAAAAGATACCTAGTGCGAGGTGCATCATTTAAGGGCACAAAATCCGCAAAATCTAAATCGAAGGACAAAGCTCCATGGTGTATATCGATCGGCACCAGCGGATCGTCACTGCAATCCGTTACCAGGACATTGTCATTAGACAATATAAGGTCTAGAGTCCTCCCATAAGTATTTTTAATACTATTGTATTGTCTTAAACCAAGAGTATTAATCTCATCGACAAGTGAAATCTCATCACTAGTATTAAAGTTTGAAGGATCACAGTGAGAACCATCAACACCATTCCTTACCCAATCTATGTTACTCAAATTAAAGTCTCCTGCTATCAAATATTTATCATATGGGTATCTCATGACTACATCATTTAAGCTATCAAGAAAGTTTGACAATTGTTGGGTAAAGGTAAAGCCTCCATTTTCGTTACACAAATAAAGCGCACAAATATGTAATTTCAAAGGTCGCTGAGTACCACGTAGTTTTAGAGTTAATGTTAACCACAAATCCTCGGCACTAGAGTGAAACCCAGGTTGAGACATAACTATCATATCCCTGTGCACAGCTATAAGTACACCCCCTCCATATAATTGACCAGTTACAGCATAGTTTCGATCCCGTCTAAAGACAACATATCTATTATCAAAAAGCTCCGTATCCTTAATACCTTCCAATAGCCAGGTCTCAGTAATAATAACGATGTCGTAATCACCGCTACATAAATTACGAAGAAATATCGTTGATTTGGTGCGTAAACCCCTAGCGTTCTGGTAGTATCCTTTAAGGTAATTATTTAAATTAGCCATTTATTAAGTATGAAAAAATAAAAACAGGATAAAAATATAGTTAATAAAACGGTAGAATCATATCCCCTTAAATTATAATTAAAACACAATAAAATAATAATTCGAGAATTCATGATCAATAAGTACTTAATTGAATTTAAAATGTATAAGCTGTATTTAAATAGGCGACGCAAATAAATTAGCCATTTGAATAGAAAGAGGAAATAAAAAGGAAATAATAACAACATAAATAAAACAGCCGGATTACAGATTCTAAATACATAATTAATAAACATTAAACCAGTGATTTCAAAATATATAATCGGTGAATAATAGTTCGGCTGCAAAAAATTTAGGTTATATATAAATATACGGCGCACATACACAAAATTCCTTATCAGTAGCCGTACTTGCAAGTTGTGGCGAGTCAATAACATTTCGTAGCCGTAGATAAGAATGCAACAAACCACCGATTTCACTACAAATAAACCATCAAATATAGCAAAAATGATCGCCCACAGTTTCATGTTATTTCCTACACTAGTAAGAAATAAAAAACGACATAAGCACAATAGATAATAAAAAATGAATGCTAACAGCTCCCCGCGAAGTATCAATAAAAAGTGAAAGTTACAGAAATAATAAATCGAGCAATAACATAACAGGCAAACAAGGCGTTCAAGGACACTAGCAGATAGCCAATTCATTGTAATAGCAAGTAGTGAATAGAAAAGGAGCGAGCGCATCAAGTGGACAGACCGGTTTTGGACTGGTCGTCCGGAACAATAGCGAAGCGTCATCACAATAGCTAAGCGAGCGGTTACAAACATTTTGTGCATAATTAGCCAGCTAATGTACGTGATTAAGCAAATAAAAATAAAAAAAAGCAAATTAACATTTTCTAATAGAAATAAAGCGTAACAAATTAACAGCAACTGTAAATATTCTGAATCGAATATAAAATAACTTAAACCATCTTGTTTAAATCAGTCTCACTAGATACGATGAAAATACGTGTAGTGTCACTTTTTCGCACATGAATTTTACAATACTTGACCCACACATAATTGTAGCTTTTTTCTTTGGCAGCCAACTTGGTTTTTGTGAGAAGATTTTTAAACTCGGGAGTAAGATGGTCGTTAATAAAAATACGCTGTGAGTTGCCTGCAAATCCAATATCGGCAGAAGTTATATGTTTCATAGCCCGTGCTGCAGCTATGAACTCTTCCTTAATATAGCGGTTCACAAAATTTATAACTATGTATTTCTCTTTGGAATTTTGTATTGGCACCCTGGCAATGTAATTTATTTGAGACTTAGGGAAACTGTAGCCCACTACTTTAGTCAACGATTCAACTATAGAATATAGATTTTCATTGGTTTTAACTGGTACACCCTTCACCTCAATATTGTTCAGACGTGTCCACTGATCTCTAAGTGCTAAACCTTTTTTAAGGGCATTAATGTCAATTGTGGTCGCCTCAATGGAAGATTCAACTTTTTGCATGTCGGGTATCTTCTGTTCCAAATTCGAAATTCTAACCGCTTGCTTGTCCAATTGGTCGCCGTTGAATTCGCAAGACTCTTTAAGTCCGGAAAGCTCCTGTTTGATACACTTGACTTCATCTACGAGGGTAGACAACTTGGCTAGTTGATTCTTTACATCACGCAGTTCTCTGAGTATGTTTTCAAGGATAGAGGAGTCATTAGATGGAGCTGGAGACAGTCTTGATTGCTTGCATTGTGGACACTTCCAGGCTGCTCTCCGATCAGCTCCCAGCTTTTTATACCCAGCCTCGGATATATTGGCACAGCCGAAGTCCAAGTATTTTTTACATACTCCACACTGAACTCCATCATCAAAAACCGAATCGCAGACCGCGCACTTCATTTCCGTGACACAAGTTATGATTATCTATAACCGGTAAAAATGTTGTCGATATATTGAAGACACAGAAATGGTGATACGCGTGCTAACTAGACGAATGCTCACGACGAACTTTTAACTTTGAAATGCTTTGATGTATTTTTATGACGATGAATGCCTGAAAGATTTTCGCTTATTTTAAAATACATTTAAAAATGTTACTTTGTTCCTGCATTAGAAAATTTGAAAATAGTTACTTTTGTTTATTTATTTTGATTTTTAAGTATATTAAGAACGTGTTCAGTTATTGCTTCCGTACTCACTTCTGTACAAATTTCAAATGGGGATGTTAATTAAATTCCACCATATTATATCTTTTTCAAGCAACAATAGTCTAAGAAGATAAATACACATACGATACTTAAATATTTTGTTCATTCTTCAGTATTAGAAAAAATAATAAAATTAGATTCCAAGGCATTTACTTCACTGATGTGGTTGCATGCTTGCTTATTTATATATTGCATATTATTACAGAATTCCATGAAGGCAGATGTTCAGAGCATGTTTTCCAACGTGGTGACAAGAAAAGACGTTGCGTGGGTTGCTATAAAAAATTACGAAGCACATTAAACAGCACTGTCGCTTCTAAAAAACTAAAAGAATTGTTACCGTTTGCGCGCAATGTAAACAATCTATGTGCTTACCATGTTTTAATGAAAAACATTTTGCATAGTTTATAAATATGCTTCTTAAATAAAACTTTTTCTATCGACGTCTGACATTTTATTTTATTCCCATCACTAGCTGCGACACATATTCTATTATCTTTGGTTGCGGTAGGAGATACAATCGATACCCAATTTTTTTTTTGGATTTGGGCCTTATTCCAATGTCATAACAGCCTGCGTACCTGGCAAAATATTGAGCTATAGGCTATTTTTATGGCACATAAACTCAAATGTGTGTCATTGGTTTTTTTGGAAGATATAAATTATTTTCTAAAAGTATTTTTTAGGAGACCGATTAGGTCTCCAACGCACTGAATTAATGGTTAGTTTAGAGATCTTTTAGGTCACCAAAGCACCAGCTGAAAGTTCTTTGAGAATGATGACGCAGGTAACGTGATATACCAACGGCCAGTGTAGTCGTATGCCACAAGATTTTGTTTTGTTATTATCTGTAGCATGCGACTACGCTGTCTTTTGGTCATCGTTATTGTAATATAACTATTGCTATACAATAAATATCTTTTTTTTTTGGTCATCAGACCGAGTTTCATGCACTTTCGTATAAAATTATTTTATTCTTAAAATATGAATAAAGATTTAAATGCTTCTAGCCCGAAGTCAGGCCAGGCAAGCGTGATACATGTCATGTAGAAGAGTATTATACTACACCACAATCTTCTTTCCATTTTACGCTCATATCCTTATATCCCTCTACTTTCCCTATTTAAATTATTTCTATTTTCATTCCAATATATAGAAAATAAATCTATTATCAATTTGATATGAATTATAGCAGCCAACATCATTTCGAGGAAAATATTATTTTTACTTAAATTTTATCAATCAAAAATTAGTCTTATAAAAACGGAAAAGTACCCATACAATCTACAAATAATACCGGCTTGAGGCCTGAGTACTGATAGAGGTATATGTTTCTTGGTACTGATACACAAATAGTATTTATCTAATACAGCCAAGTTTTTCGGTTGTTTTAATTTAAATGTTTTTGAGGAAAGTAAAACATGCATTCTTTATAGACATGATATATTTTACATCTTGATGGCAAAAATACAATACAATAATTGAATAAATAAAGAATAATTTTCGATAATATTGAATCGAGATCGCAATCCCTATTTTTTGGCCTGTCATTGTCAAAAATTCCCAGCTGTGACTTTTACAATGAATTTCGTATTAGGTTTTTAGAGTTGTATAATCATACTAATTATAAACTTGAGTTGTTAAAATTTTGCACCTGATTATTGAATTGGAATAAAATGTTACAAGCTATAAGTCGTGTGACAACGTTCTCCAAAAATGGCCTCTCCAGGTAGAATATTTTGTCTGAATCTAAATTCTCGATTCTTTAAGAATTAGATAAAATGAAAATGAGAAGTGTTTTTTCTTCAGGTCACTACCAATATTATCATTATCAAACGGTCGCTATGCTTCCTCTGATCCCACGTGCAAGAAAGAGGCACCAATAATTGAAAATGATGCAGTTTTGGCGTTGCCAGAAGAGCGTCGAATGCAAAATGCTTTGGAATCTACCATCGTTGTGCCTGTTAAGGTAATTGATTTTCTTTTATTCAAATACACTAAAGTACTTTTGCAAAGTCCAAATTCTTTTTTACCACCATCTATTTAGTACGTGTTTTGGTTGATAAGAACTGAAGTTAATAATTACTGAAAGTATTAAATATAATATTTTTGATGTATTTTGAATTTATAAAAAAATATTTCAAAATTTAACTATTTAACTTACTTACAGATTGCATTGATAGCAATTCTGGTGTCCAAATTATTAACCTATGAACTTCAAAAGATAATGAAGGTTTTATTTAATTTTACCTCTAATACTGTGACAGTGCTGTGTTTGAGATTGTATTTTACCATTATACTTACTCAATACAATGACTATTGTCTATTGTATTTTTTTCTTTGGCCTCTCTTTGGATATGGGTGCTATCAAAGTTATTATAAGGTTTAAACTAGTTTACAGATAAAAAAAATATATTTTTAAATATTGCAGGTAGATCTTAGTCCCATCACTGGGGTTCCCGAAGAACACGTAAAGACTCGTCGTGTTCGCATCTACCAACCGCCCAAAAATGCAATGCAAAGCGGCACAAACAATATTCACCATTGGGAAATGGAGTTTGACAACCGTCAACGCTGGGAAAACCCCCTGATGGGCTGGACCTCATCAGGTGATCCACTTTCAAATTTAAAAATCCAATTTTCTTCACCTGATGAAGCTATCGAACACTGTGAGAAAAATGGTTGGATCTGGTATATTGATGTTCCTAAAACGGAGAAAGATTTGAGGCCAAAAAGCTATGGACTTAATTTCTCTTGGAATCGACGCACTAGAGTCTCCACCAAATAGAGAGAGAATAGTAGGTACAACAAAAATATTTAATAATAGTTCTTTGTATATGTAGTAAATTGAATTCTCTATATTTAAAAATATAAATTTAAATAATCAAGCTTATTTTTTTCTTAAGAGTTATTTGTTTGCTGATATTAATCCTATACTTCTAAATACAGAAATGTCAATTACCAATAAAATGTTGAGTAAAATTTTTGTTAATCCAAATTTTTCTTTTAGTTAATTCATCAATTCACTGGACTTTCTCATTTGTGGGTGAAAGGGTAATTTACAATGACCTCTACCCACTATGCTAGTATGAATCAAATTAAGTATCAGCCAGCTGTACAAACATCCATTAAAATTATCATTCATATAAATTACTGATTCGAGCTAATAGAAGACATTAAACCTAAACGGAGGTTTGTGCAACAGACCCTATGTGATAAATTGAAACATTTATGCTATTTATCTTATAAAAAATCAATATAGTTTTATGAATGCAAAATTGACTAAATAGGTATAATAATATATTTTTCTTAAATATTATAAAAAATTAAATAAACATCTTTTTCTTAGACAGTCCATCGTGCTTTACAATTTGACGAAGCTTACATTATGGGAAATACATTGCATTTGAGCATGCAGAATTTGGTCATTATGGTAGTATAAAATGTTATTTTATGTAAAATAAATTCAAAGTTTTGACTCAATACAATGATACAAACTCATGTTGTCTATACTTTGTAATTACATGGAGTATGTTTGTTTATTTGTTTGCATCGAATACGCTCCAAAATAATAAAAAAATCCATTCACAAGTAACATCTGGGTGTTTCTGCGGAGGTTGAGTTTCTGGTATGATGCACCTGTCATTATTGTTTTTCTGATTACTAGAATTTGGCAGGTTTTATTTTCGAAGAATGGTAATGATGGATGTATTAAACTGGAAGTTCTGTTTGCGTGGCATAACCGTAGTATAGTAGTAATTATAAATATATCGTCTACGACATTATGTCGTTACTATTGGAGCACAGGGTGTTCCTTATAAATATATAGTATCACGTGGATCCCGTGCCGGTTGATGGACGTTAATTAAACTGCAGGCGCAGCCGCGATTCGTGCCGAAGGACGGAGGAGTTCGAAATAGTACAGTTTCGGTCACCCACCCGAGGTCAGGATTTTGCGACAATTGCTTCAATTCCGCTATTGTATACCGAATAAGTCATCGCTATTGAGCGCAGCACTATTGAGAAATCGATTAGCTTATGGATTAAGGACATTGGGTAATAAAAATCGATATTTCTATATTTTCATTTAATCGTAGTTTTCAACATGGTTAATTTATATTTTGTACCTCGGAAGAAAATCATATTTCGCAGATCTCACTTAAAGAATTTATTTACATATAATACAAGTTATAACATATTATACACAAATTGTATTTGATTCATGCCCAACACATGTTTTTTTTTAATATTGCAATTTCACTAACTATAATAGTTTTATATGTACGTGCAACGTACATTTTTTAAATAATATAATTTCCAAGTATTTTTCTAACAACCTTTAATTACACTATTTATAGATAAAATTATGAAAAATTATTGCATTCTCTTTCTTTAACCTATTTACATATTAATGAAAAATATTTGAGAATCAATATTCATATTCTATTAGAACGAATTTATGATGCATTTTTAATAATCTTATAATTATTAAAGTGTTTATGGGCTGTCGATTGAAACATTTCAAGATCAAAAAGCAAAATTTAAATATTAAGTATAAAGCGTAAGGGTATAACTATGTGGTGGGTTCTTGAAAATCTAGAATTATATTTGAATAGGCTTCGAAAAATTCTAAATACGTAGGTACAAATAATCTCGAAAAGGTTTTGGTCAAGATTTAAATTCAGATCGGGGTACATTATCAAAATAATAGATGAAATTTTTGGTCCTTACTAAATGGGAACGATATCAGAAATGTATTACAATATCAGAAATCTATATTTGTAAATCTCTCTCTACAGTTTAATGAACAGGCAAAGTTGAAATATATTATTGATTTTTTTTTATTATTAAAAAGCTAAATTCTAATAGCTGTCTTTGGTACTAGAAATCAACAATTCTGTGCATAATTATGCATCATTATGACTTGAAAATATTTTTAAAGCACTTTGTGCATTTCCATACTAAACATCACTAAATATTATGGCAGCTATTATTTAATACTACGCAATGTAATAAATAATAAGTGGACGGGCTATATTCTAAAATTATGATTACTAAATTGATTAATAAACTGAAATAGTTGAATAAATTATACAACAGATAATATAAGTTTCGAAGGCCAATAAGCCGTTGCTACTTAACTAATACTAATACTATGATGATAACAGCCTGAAATTTAATCATATTGTCTCCTTATGAGTACTCGCGCTAATCTACTATTGATCAAAATAATGCTATTTTGTGCGAATTAATTCAGCAATTAAGCAACGTTTAGACGGTGTCATTAACTGACTCTAAAATCGCCAGTGCTGATTGCCAGTACTGACTTTGTGTTGTGTAAATTGAATCGAAGAGACGTTATAATGTACACCACGAATATTGGCTAATGATTTGTTCCGTGTTAAAGTTCGTTTATATCTGCTGAAATTACGTTCATAGAAACACGTGTCGGCACAGAATATTTGCTCTATTCGCACTGCCCGGCATATAGTCTCAAACAACATACAGCCATTCGCGTCTGTAGGCGACTGTGAGGTTGAAAGAGATAAATGAATGTTCTTTTGTCTCGCCGGTGCCTGCAGCGTGTAATGTCTATAGAACTTAAAATAGTGCTGACAGTTTTCGACGCCAGCACTGACGTTTGACGTTACTGACCCCGTGTAAACCAGCCTTTAGCAAATATAAGTAAATATTGGCAAATTACAGATTTTTTGTTAGAATTGTTGATGGGTAGGTACTGTTGTGTTATTTATACTTTTGCGCTTTCCATGTGATGTATTTGTACGTAAAAGATATAACCGATAGCGCGTCAAGTTACGCAAGAAAGCCAAATTTCTTTAATCAATTTTAAGCATTAATCCGTACATAGTTAAGTTTAAAATTGATTGTAGAAATTTCTTTTTATTTTAACCTAATGTGGTTATGTGTATAAATAAAGTAATATAAAACTGTAGCGCTATGTAACCTACATTACGAGAGGTACAGAAACAATAATCTCAATATTAACAATCAAATTACACAGGCAACATTAAAGCTAATTTTACAAAACGATTGGCCTATCTAGCGAAAATTGACGTTTCAATAAATTCATTTTCAGCTACTATTAAAATGATCCAACAGAAGCTTGAGTTTCATGGTACTTTATTTTATTAATCTATACCTCGAAATTGTAAACAGATATGTATTACTTGTTTCTTATATTTTCACCCGCCATAAAACTATTTTACTACTTTTTAAACAATTTTATCGCGTTCATTTTTGATAAAATTATTATGACGTCGGATTACAGGGTTCGTGTTCAGTAGGCTAAGTGTTGGTTGTCTTTTAAAAATGTCTACCTTCAGACAATACTTATTGGACACATTCATAATACTTTTTTTTATTACGTGGAAACGTTTTATCGCTCCTGTGCGAGATATTTAAATAGATAGCAAAGCAAAGCTCATGACCATCTACGCCTTTTTCAAATAAGCAGCAATAATGTAATATTAGATACTTTCCCCTTTTAATATTACTCTGTGAATTGGCGTTAGACGATTTTAAAAAACCTGCCAAGTGCGATAAGGACCTTTCACGATGGGTTCCGTATCATTATCTATAAAAAAAACGTAAAAAATCGGAGCCCCTTTACATACTTATTTTATCCTGTTTTTAGTATTTGTTGTTATAGCGGCGATTTAAATAAGTACTTATTATTTGTGAAGCTTTCAACTGTCCAGCTACCATGGTTCATGAGTCTTAGTAATAGGAACCCGTTTTTACCCTTGGGTATGCAACCCTAAAAACTGTTTACCTCATGTGTTAGTGCTGCAATCTATCGACAGAAAGTTGCAGTAAAACATCCTATTTCTGTTATTGTCTGTCTTGTCTATAAAAATAATTAGGTATTATAAATAGATATTTAAGTTATGTGATCATATCTGTTTACATTTTCTTTATATACTTTCCAGGTCCATGATTATCTTGTTTAGTTTGTTACTTTTTCAATGTTAGTAACTTCATTAATTACAAATATATAAGCCTGCTTCTGAATAGCTACGGATGCGATGTATGTCAACGAATCAGTCATTCACTTAAATGAATATTATTTACAATAACAAATTAATAATTTACAACCATCTTTGAGACAGATCTCATTTTAAGCATAGGCAATGAAAATTAAACTTATTCAAAATTACAAATGAAATGGCGATCTTTAAGGCTAAATCATTATCAAATGATACATTAAATAGTCAAGACAGGCTAAGTTAGGGCTGCCATCTGTCCGGGTTTTGTCGAATTTTTGCGTCCGGGCAGCGTCCGGCCGGGATTTATTGCGATTATAATTCTAACGCAATTTTAGGTGATGATACAGTGATCGGCGGGTGCTGGTTTTAAGACCCATTTTTACTATCGATAAGCGTGCGGAGTCTGTCCGACGATGAAATAATAGCATGCTCTTGCGATTATTGTCTGCATACAATAATAAATACTACTATAGTATCCGGTACACAAATCTCCTGCACTCTGCATGCGGTCGCTTCCGCCGTTACGACCAAAATCAGATGTTTTATGGCTCTTTGTCTTTTTGTAATTGGCGGCTTATGGCGATTCGCAACCCTATCACTAGTCCACCGTTAATTGCCTTCCTAATATGATTGATTAATTCATAATAGGGTACCGGACAACTTTCACAAAACTGTTTTAATAATATGGATGTTAATTCCACAAAACATTTTATCTGATTGTTGTCCAGTGCCCTACTGTCTGATTTCTTTGACATCAGCTAAAAAAAGGAAATAGTAAAATAGGTAATTCTACTTTAACTCGAGGTGTCTTACACCCGGTTTTTGAATTGAGAGTTTAAAGTTAAGAACGTCTCAAACAGGTTTTCTTTTCTGATTTTAGTTTTTTTAATGATCAGTTGATAGCAGTTTGATAACACTAGGCATTTTTTGACTTGTGAAAAATAAAAAACTTAAGTTATTGAGAATAATCAGCTGAGATATTGTACTTTTTTCAAAATCGGCCGTTAGGATATTCCTGTTATTACACAACAATTCAATGGTATCTTTGCGTACCTTGTTGCAATAAACTGAAAGTTTCTGATTTAATATTTGTATAAATTCGCTACCTATGCAGAGATAAAATAGATTAAATTTATTGTTTTTTTAGTTATGCAAAATGTCTATAGAAGGGTACCGGGTATATAGGTAAGCTACAATAAGCTAAACCATAATATCGAGTTCAATTTTAGACTTAATCTATTTTCGGTTAGCTTGTTTAATTCGAAACATTTAAAAAGTTCACAAATTGAAAAGTTTGCTTTGTAAGTACGAGTATTTGTTTATGCTATTTGGAAAATATTCTAGTAGAGACATTTAATTTTTCATAAATTTTCTTCAAAAATTGTTGAACATGAAAATCGTTGAAGTTTTTAAACTGTCTGCCTGTTATAGTAATTCTTTTCTGGTAGAATTGGACTTAGCTACTTTAGTTGATGCAAATTATTTTCCGGCGTTTAAAGTTTCTTGCAACAGTCTTTATTTGTTATCAAAACGGTCTAACTTTCTCTGATTCTCTCTCAACGAACTCGCTACAAGGGTCGCTGTGTTTGCGCAGTTCCATAAAATTATAATCTTAAAAATGTCGGTAAATTTCTTTCGAATAGTTGATAAGTTAATCTGGTGGAGTGGACACAGAAAACTAAATAAATCTAATTATCTCTACATTTACATGTTTTGAAATCGTTTCTATTTCTCAAGCTACAATTATTTTTTTAAAGTCACAAAGTTACATTAGACCTTTTCTCTTAAATATTGAGCTGTATTAATTACAAGTCTATTTATGAATATTCATTCACAGTAATTTGAATGCACTTCAAAGAGCAAACTTTGCTTACGTAGCGCCGCCAAAGAATAACCTCTTCTGACTCGCAGACAGAATAAAATTTAGTAAATGTCTGCATCAATAATTACATTCTGAAACTTTTTATCTTATCACTATCAAACATACTATTTAGATTAAATACTTTTAAATTCACCACGTCTTAAGGTGATCATCAGGCAACAACGGCGTTCAGGAAATCTCACTACTTTCCATGCTAATAAATTATTACATTTCGATTCGTATAAAGTCACTCGGATAATTTAAATGTGGGTAGTATCGCATCCGTCTTAAGAACTTACATCGAGAACTACAATTTTGACACTATAATGTCCTTTAATTATTCGTGGGGCGGAGCCTCGTCGGGCTCGGCGGTAGATCAGCTGGGTTGTTCATCGCTCTCTCGGTGCACTAGCACTCGTACGACGGTGGGGGGTGCTGCAGGGGGAGGGGCGGCGTCTGGTGACGCTTCTGTCACAAGAATGCTAACTTCACTGTTGGCGTGTGGAGAAGGCGTCCTAGCACGTGCCGGAGTAGTGGCACGCCGCGCTGAATTCCGTCTTGAGCTTAGACGAAGGGATCCTGCGGTGACAGTCATAATTTATTTATAAAGTTTAAAGGCATGTTCAAACGGGTGGTGTCTGATTATCAGAGTTCATCAAAGACGTTAACCTGTAATCAGCTATTAAATAGCACTCGCTTCCGATAGATTCACATACGCTAGCGTATAAGGTAGTTCCAAATTAGACAATATGTATTGGCAACTTAGTAGCTAATAAAAACTTTTTAAATAGACCAATCGAAATAATCGTTTTATTTTTCATCACATTTAAAGTTGATTCTGTTATATTTGCGCTAGTTTTGGTCTACCTATTTTTTGTAAAATTACTGGGAAATTTTATAGCTTTTCAAATTGTGTTTATATGGTTTCTTACCTACCCTTATACTCATTTGACACATTACCTACCAGAAGGTTTTGCGATAAAATCGTTAGGTATATTTCTATCAAAAGTTTTCATAAAAAACAGCCATCATCAAGAAAAAGACAACTACAGGAAAATGAACGAACACACTGCATTCAACATTCTTTCTACTAGGAATGTACTTACCAAACGAAAACGGCAAGCACATTGTCGGTATTGTGCTGCTTTTATAAAACCAACTTGATACATCTAAGTAGGTATACAAGGTAATATCACAAACATTAAAAGTATGAAAATAAGCGAACATGCAAAGCATTCAAATAATGTTTGTTAAAACATGGAATGTATCAATCAGTACCAATAGTTACATTCATAAAGGGCTTTCATCTCCTTTTAATTATCTATGTATACTTAATCTTAACACTCATAATGATATTTGGATAGGGTACAATGTTTTTCTACGAAGTTCGTAGTAGGCGGTTCTTTGGTTTTTTATAGATTGCATGTACCATTACAAGTTTAATTTGGCGTAGTAATTGCAAAATCAACCGCTTGCTGTGAACTTTGATAGTTCTACGCCGTTACTAATAAAAACCCTTGTATCTAATTTGGAATAAAAATAATTATCAGCTGTTGATTTCATTTTTTTTGCCAATCATGATCAATGACCTAAATAAGTTTCCTCGGGAATAATTTTTCTTGTATTTCGTCAGTAATGCCTATCGAATACATTTCTAATTTAGAATGATGGCCGATCCAATTTTACGAATGAGATTTTCACGATATGTATGTTTCTTGGAGTGGCTTTCAATTTTTATTAGTAGCTGGCTAATCTAACGGAGGAAGACACGGAAAGCATAACGTTACATATGAACCTGCGCGTTTAGGGCCGCCGTCTTCGTCCACTGCGTCCTGGTGTCTCAGGAATAAAGGCAGGCCGTACGCCGAGCGGCGCCGCGGCGGTGCTGACTCCGTACCACTCGCCGCCTGCCCAGACGGATGTATTTCATACTCTAACCTCTTTGCTAGCAGAATCATACCTCGTACCATCGCTCGTAGCCGAAGAGGTCGCAGAGCATTCAACTTTCACATTTAAACCTAACCGCTGTCAGTTTGTGCTCTGCCCTTCTTTATTTTTAGATTTGATGTGTGTCGCGTTTGGCTAGTTTCGATTTGTTTCGCTAAAACCGCTTTAAAGCTACAATCATTTCATAACTCTGCTAAAAGTACTAAATACGCTATTCGCACCTAAGTAAATAGATATATAAAAATAACAAAAGATATAAATTAGCAATATTTTCCGATTTCAAAAAAAGTTCAGCTTGCACCTGATGTACTGTCTAATAATGGCATGAGCAAAATTTATATTAAAAACAGCCTTCAACCGGAAAGTCTAAGTACCTATCTCGAAGAAGTTGGAAGACTACCTATGAAATTTTAAGATATTGATTTGATAAGGTAAGGCTTCGTGATAATACCTGTTCTCCTGGGGTCGCCCCTGGTAGTAGTAGTAATGGTAGATTAAGCCAAGCTCCCCCTAATTCGCTGAGGTCAGAAGCGTCAGAGGCTCTTGAAGACTTGCGGCTTGAGGCATGGGAACTCCTCCGGACGTGAAGCAAGGCACTCAGTCGCCCTCCCCAACCTCCACCCGGTGACCATTTCGTGCTTTCCTCTTCGTTTGAAGGACTACGGTTTTTCCTCCTGAAATTATTATTTTTATATTTTTATATTTAGTTATATTATTTTCGTCCATAATAGAGAAGTATTGTACTGTGACTAAATAAATAAAGACTACGTAAAGTAATAATGTAACTCACTTCACATATTCTCTCCAAGCACGTTGGACTGTTCTTGCTGCCTTATCTTCTCTTTTCCATATTCTAGTCGAGGATACTATTTCTAACTCTTTTCTGGTTGGGAACTGCTTTTTAAATTTTATGTCCATTTGCTCTTGCAGCTGCCTAAACGTATCAGTTTCTTCAACATGTCCTAATACATGTTTCACCAAAGCATGTAGAATATCCAAACAATGGATTTTATTCCCTCTTGCTATGGGAAGATTGAAACTAACCAAAGCAACTGTATTTGGTTTTGATATACCCAACGGTGGATCTAGTGAGGCAATGAAATCTGATAGTTGAGCAAAACTAATAAACTGTGTCGCGTGTGGATCGTACCTGGAATACAAACATTAAGCGATTAACTATTAAGCATTCAAAAAAATTAAGTGTGAACGTTTTCAAAATATGTTAGAAAGAAATATGATATATATGAAACTTAATAAATATCTAACAAAAACTTCGTCATAATAAAATAACAGATGAGGATAAATTGTCCTATGAATAGTTTAATCTTGACGTTCAAGGACTTGACTTTTTAATTGTAAATGAAAATAAAACGATGCAGCATAATAGATGTATACGATTTTAATTACTCACTTCGACCATCTAATGTAAAACATTTCAAGATCATCTTCAACAATTCCGATTTCCTCCTCTTGGTGTGCCTGGTTGAAGTTCTCGAGGATGATAGCGATGTACATGTTGATAACGATCATGTAGCTGATTATGATGAAAGAAGTGAAGTAAGTGATAGCGAGGAGGGGACTGCCACAGTTGCCGTTAATATGGCCGACGTCACCAAGTTCGCATTCTGGGGGTTGGATCATTAATGATGCCAATACATCGTTCCAGCCTGCTGACGTCATAAGACTGAAAATTTAATTATTTTACTTACTACTTTATATAGATCGGATTTATATTAAAATAGACGATGTTTACTAGTGTAATTTCTGTTAAAAAAATATCCAGCAATATACATTCAGATTTAATATATTAAAGAAATGAAAAGTGTTAAGGCTTCATACCGAAAAAGTAATTGCATACTCCTCCCGAAGGTTTGAAAGTTGACCAAGTCATCCAGAGCGCCCTGCTCCTTCACGTGCCCGAAAACCGACATCCCAATGATGGCGTATATGAACGTGATCAGTGCCAGTAGCGCTCCGATATTGAACAGAGCTGGTAGAGATACTACCAAAGCGAAAAGCAGCTTTCTTATGCCTTTTGCGGCCTGTAAATTAAAGTTAAAGAGATGTGTTGAAGTATGAAGTGATACGCTATGATTGCTTAATGTAAAAGTATTTCTGCATCACTTATTTTATTATTACATAGTATAAATGTTGTATAAAATGTACAAAGTATAGAAGTTGTTTTTAACTCTTCTTCGAAACAGTTTTTAATATTGCATATGAGATTTCTCGAGGAAGTTTACTCTACTGGATTGCTGGTTTATCATAATAGGGGAAACGTTAAGATTACAATTGTATTTATTGTATAATAAAAAAGCTCATTAAAAAAATTATCAAAAATTTTAAGCCGACCAAAAGAAAAAAAAACTGTATAACGATAATATTCTAGAAAAATGTTATGGAAGCTTGTATATTAGGTGTATTTTTATAGTTGTTATTGACGCTTATAAATCCAAGTTTCAAGTCAAGCTTTAATATAATGTTAACACACTATCATTCTTTAGTTGCACTGCTGTATAACCATGAATAGATTTTTTATGTATCTTCTTATATTTTATGAGTTCCTTTCCTCCGTGATCACCTTATAGCAATCATTCTGAGATTTTAGTTTGTTTAAAACCTTAGTAAATCTATATTACTCAAACTTCGAAAACAGTAAAAGTACTTTTTTATGTGCTAACACAAAAAAATATTCAGAATAATACATTTTACCAAAGATTGCTTTCTTTGGTCTACACTTTTGTGATTAGGTATAGAAAAGCGTAGATTTTTTAAACCTCAAAAACAACTCTAGATTATCTCCCATAATATTTTTTAAAAGTAATATGTTCTATTGAAGTAAATAGTTTATTTATAGCTGCCACTTTCTGATTTTGTTACAAAAATACATATATAATGGACATGTCTTTTTGAAATCCATAAATCTATATGGACATCGGAAGCATTATCTATAAGAATTAATATACGAGGGTCAAACTGAAAGTTCTTAGAAAATCAAAAACTGATTACATTAGCCAGTTATTAGTTTTATTATATCTTTTCAAAATATTGTCCATTCACGTCAATACACCGCTGCATGCGATGGAACCACTGGGAAAAGCACTTTGCCCACTCGTCCTTAGGGGTCTCTTCAATGGCATCGCGATACGCAGCCACCGCTTCTTCAGCATTCATAAACCGCTTTCCTTTAAGTTTTTCTTTAATTTTTGGAAATAAATAAAAATCACAAGGCGCGAGGTCGGGGCTATACGGCGGGTGACCCAGTAATTCAACGTTTGATGTCGCCAAATAGTCGATCGTTCGCTTGGCGGTGTGCGACGAGGCGTTGTCGTGGTGAAGGAGGATCCTACTGCGAGGTCGTTTCTCTCGAACTTTTTCCAAGACAAGTGGCAAACAATTGGTAGTGTACCATTCTGCAGAAACTGTTTTTTGATCCTCTAACACAATTGTTGCAAAATGACCTATCCTTCCAAAGAACGAGGCCACCATTTTTTTTCCCGCACTTCGATCTCTCTTCACTTTAGTTGGCAACTCCTCGAAAGGAAACACCCACTGAGCAGATTGTCTTTTGGTTTTAGGATCATAACAGTAAATCCAGCTTTCGTCACCTGTTAGTATGTCGAACACAGCATTTGAGTCACCTCCGTTAAATCTTTCAATCATTTTACGACACCAATCCACACGATGGAGTTTTTGAGCCTCAGTCAAATTATGAGGTATCCACCGGGCGCAAAGCTTCCTGACCGCTAAATGTTCGTGGAGGATTTTGTGCACTTGACTCATACCGATGCCTAAGCTTGTCCGAATCTGTTGATAGGTCACTCTTTTGTCAGTCTCTATCATACGCCGCACAACACAGATGTTATCTTCAGTCGTCGCCGTAGAAGGCCGTCCCTCACGTAAATCATCAGTGAGATTAGTGCGACCACGTTTAAACTCATTAAACCAGTTGTAAACAGTCGCACGAGATGGGGCTTCATCGTGAAAGGCCAATCGTAGTCTATCATAACTTTCTTGTTGACTTAAATGACATCGAAAGTCATAAAAAATCATTGCACGAAAATTTTCTCGTGTTAAATTCATGATGACGTGACACAGACAATTTTCAATTTGCCGCCAAATCGTAAAACAAATGACAAATGAATGAAATATATACTCAGTAATATTGGCAAAGAGTTATATTTTCAAATTTTAGAATTATTTTTTTATTATATTGTTTATAAGTGGCCAGTTCTAAGAACTTTCAGTTTGACCCTCGTATATATAAAAAACTTACTTTAATCAGTCTTAAAATTCTCCCTATTCGAAATACTCTGACCACACGGAGCAGCGTGGGCGATATGGGCAAATCTATCATGATATCTTCCATCACAATGCCCAGAATTGAAGCTAGCACCAGAAGAAAATCGAACACATTCCACGGCACCGTGAAGTAATGATATCGCAAACCTATAATTTTTACTATGGCCTCTGTAATATAATAAGTTAAAGATATATACTTTAGACAATATTAAATACAAATAGGGAAGAAAACAATTAAATAGCCTCACCTAAACCAAATACTGTAGTGAAAAAAGCGTTGCTGACTTCCAAAATGAAGAAAATTGAATGGGGCTGGTCATAATGCTCTATACCCATTGTAAGCATATTCAAGAAGATAAGTACGAATATGGCTATCTCGAAGCGTCGTGAATTGGACAAATCATAAAACATTGCAAGGAACTGATTCCTGGGACGCTTTATGACTTTCTGGGGCTTTTTTCTGCCAAGTTTCTTCATCGCTGTGTAGTAATGTTTTTGACTTTCTGTTAAAAACATTTCTAGTACCCCTCCTTCATACTAAAATTACAATATTAATATAGGAATTTTATAAATTGACTACTAAAAAGTGTTATTTATATTTTATTTCGATGTACCTTTTTCTTGAGCATATTGAAATTGTCAATAATGACTCCAATGAACAAATTCAGAGTGAAGAATGAACCGCATACAATAAAAATTACAAAATAAATATAAGCATAGAGATTCGCTTCTCTCGCAGGTTGCAGATCCACTCCTCTTGCATCCACTGCATCAGCCATTACTTCCATCCAACCCTCAAATGTGGCAACTTGGAATAGAGCTAAGTAAGCTATTCCAACGTGATCAAACGAAATTTTTGAATTGATCCAAGTGAAATTATTATAGTAACACTCCCATTTATCATTTACTATCTGCAAAATGGATTATATGTTATGAAGGTATTGGAAAAAGTAGTAAAGATAGAAAGGAAGAGTAATTACCGAAAAAAAAAACTAGAATAAAAAAAGTTTAAAAGAACTATACTGACCAGTGCATATCGTTGTTACACAATTGTTTGGAAAATACTTACGTAACTGGAACACACATTGCGAGAAGCGGTGTTTTTTAGATAAGTTTTAACAAATGACAAAATTTTCTTACCTCTAAAGGAAGTAGTTCACCTTCATCATCGACGCACTTAAAGAATTTTCCACCGAAGAATTGCACTCCCATTATAGAAAAAATTAACCAAAACACAAGACACACTAGTAATACGTTGAAAATGCTTGGTATGGCGTACATTAATGCGTTGACAACTATTCTCATGCCTTGCCATCGCGATATTGCCCGTAATGGTCGTAATGCACGTAAAGTTCTTAGTGATCTCAAAACTTTTAAATTCTCATTTTCTTCTATTAATAGACTAAACACTGATACCTGTAAGAAGTTATTAGAATATTATGCACGAAAATGAAGATCATGCTAAAGCGTTTTCTACTGTTGAAACTGGTTAATTAAACGATAGATTTATACTTATTTAGTATTGTAAGAATGGAAAATAGTGTTGGTAAATGATTTCAAATAATTCATACTTACAAAAACAATAGTAAAGTCTAATAATGTCCAGAAGCTTGTAAAGTATCTGAAGAACCCCAATGCAATCCACTTAAGAAACATCTCGATGACGAAGATCATGCAAAATCCGAGATTCGTCCAATACAAGATTTTCTTCAGTGGCTTATTCTTCTCCAAGTGAATGTCTTCGAAACAAAGGGTGATGCTAGAGGCGAAGATTAGCACCAAAACGAACCATTCAAAGGCGGGTGTGTCCACGTAGCGAAGAATAAATGTCCGAATGAACATCCAGCGCTGGCCTAATTTTGTTTGGATAAACAAGTCCCAACAGGAACATCTGAAGGAACGGAATGGACAGAATAAAAGCATAGCAGCAAACATATGGTATGTGCCTCCTTTCGCGTGTTGAGCGCAATGATACAGTCCTGATGCTACCTAGGTAAAAGTGATCGATGCCTTGGTACTTAAAATAGGTCCTACGCAAAACAGCCTACTCTGAAATACTTAGTTAAAATACAAAAATGGCAAAGGAAGTAAGTGTATTATGGGTGAAATTATATCGTTATTAATTTCGCAGATACTTTGTTGATAATAGCTATCTACGCTGTTAGTGGGCAGGTCATTATAGTTAAGCATTCAATGAGAAGGCACATGCCGATTTCAACATTATTATATAGAGGGTTTATGGAGCCATGCTAAACTGATTTCAGTAGAGGTAAAGTCAACGCTAAAAGTGGTATTTATAATACTTTTGGATGCATTAAATCTGAAAACATACGTATCATAACATTGATGAGGGAAACAATCCTGCGGTACTTTTGGCTCCTTCTGTTTCCCAAATCCCGGAAAATTTCCCATTGCATCCATATATTGACCTTTTGAATTTTTTCTCCCACCTACGGTTAATTCATCTACATATGAGACTAAAGTTTGCCATGGATGTTTCATTTCTTCTTCATCAGGTTTTTTCTCAGTGTCCTTACTTAAAAAGGTTGGAGTTTCATTTCCTGGCCTTCTGTTATTTTCTGGCGTAGTTTTACTCGATATATGTGCCATTTCGTAATGTTCATTCTCATCTGAAAGTAAAAGTAAACATACAGTACATTCGTATGAAAATTGACGGTATGTCTATACTTTTATTCACCTCTTGAATCTGATGGCTGCGTATGATATCCTGAAGACATTTGCGTTAATAACTTCTGCGCAGCAATTTGTTCTAAAGGTGTAGTTGGATCTTCTAAATTTTCTTTTGAATCTTCTCTAATACTAGTAATTTTATGTTCAGTAGCTAAATCACGAACATCTTTCAAAGTTTCTTGGCTACCATGATTGAAGTTATTACTACCTTGATAAATCGGCGGGAATAAATCTGATCCTACTGGCCTGAAAATATAAAAATTTATTTATTTTACAATTCTGGATCAAAATAAATTATTGTAAACAACCTCTGTTTAATACATACCTATTTAACGCTTCTTGGTAACTATGACTGTAAATATTGTCATGTGGAAAAAGAATGGTTTCTTGTATTGAACCCGAGTACCTTTGCTCATTAGGTATAGACACCTTCTTTTCTTTTACAGCACGTTGTTGTGCCATATATTCATTAACTAGCTCTTCTAATTTAGATTTTTTTTCAGTCTCTTTACTTCTCGCTATAAGGAAACCTTTTTTTCTAACTATAGAACGTATTCTATCGAAACTTTTAGCTAATTTCGAATCTTCACCTACTTCCTACAAGCACAGAAATAGTATATCAAACAAACAAAATGGTAATTGAAAACTTAACATAAACAATATAAAGAGTTATTACCTCTTTTTTATTTTTAAGTTCCTCACTGTTGAAACTATTGAGCAGTAAGGCAAGAAAGAGGTTGAGCACCATGAAGTTCCCCATTACTAGAGCGGGCAAGAAAATGAAGAAGCAACTTTCCGCGCCGGTAGCCTGCTCTGCTCTCATGCAGTCCCAGAGAGGCTCGATCCATTCGCCACAAAGTATTCGGAATATCATCATGAACGAATGAAAAAAGTCATTAAAGTTCCATCTGAGATAAAAAAAATAAGTATAAGAACAACAAAAACAATGTTTTTGGTTTTTAACTACAAATCACGAAAAATCATAGTTCTTACCTGGGTACTGGATCCGGCTCGAATTTGTCTGGAGTATAAGATTTAGAGAACAGCTGCATTCCGATAACAGCGAATATGTATATTACTATCACTAACACGAACGTCAAATTACCGAGAGCACCGATTGTTGATATTATAATACTCAACAACACTTTCATTGTAGTCCATGACTGAGCTAATTTTAACACTCGTAACTGCAAAAAAATGGTAGATATTATTTCAAACACCAAGATAATATAAATGCCGTGCTTAAATTACTGTCATCAGGTTAACCAAATAAATATAATCAAGATGTTTTAGTGTCCCAACGAATAACAATGTATGTAACATTGGTGGTGTTAGGAACAAGGAATATTTTTGACTGAAGGAATAGATTTTGTAACGTTTAATCTGTTACTATATACCTAAAATATAGAAATATATTGCTTTCTACTCACCAAACGAAGGCCTCGCAAAACAGATAGGCCGTCCACAAGCTCAAATATAAGATCTAATAGACTGGCTGATACTATAATTAAATCGAATATATTCCAACCACAAGCGAAAAAGTCTTTACTCATCGCCATCACTTTCATTATACATTCTAAAGTAAAAATAGATGTGAACACCTGAAAATATAGTCATGTAGGTAATAATTATGTATCTATTAACATAGTATAGTTTTATATACAAAAACGAATACCTTATTTCCTATATCTAACGCTTGCCTAACGTTCTCACTCATTCCATGATGCTCTAATGCAAGAAAGAGTGTATTGAGAACAATACAAGTTGTTATAAACAACTCGAAGAGCGGATCTTTTACAATCCCATAAAGACTATTTTGAAATTGAAGCCATCCTTCATAGTCTATGCAGCAAGAAACGCAGCATTCACAGTTTCTATCCACGAGTTCATCTGAAAACAAATCAAATATATTAATAAGGTTTTAGAATACAGAAGATATAACATTGAAAACAGAAAAATAAAATTGGAGATATAGATCATCAATTAGAAGAGCAGAAGCATAGTAAAGCCTATCGAGTTTATAAGATGCTAAGCATACTTTTGTATAGTTTTAATAGTAATAAGAACGGTAATCATGCAATAAGCGGAAGATAAGGACCAAGACAGTACGCAGGAAAATGCACGGTTTCTGAAATGCCAATGATTGAATTTTGAAATGATTGTGTATGTGCATTTTAAGTAATATTTGATTCGATCAGATTAGTTTTTAATTTGGTGTTCCCATAGACAGAATCGCATAAAAGTTGGCTTAAGAGTGGTTGATTTAGTAAGTGGTTTGTTCTTAAAATACTTTAATACGATTCTTGAATGCGACAAGACGACAGCGAAAACCAATCGCAAAGTCACCCTGCAGTCTTCCTGTGAGGAACAGGGGTGGACTGGGGGGTAGAAGCGTTGGCGTCTGTGTGTACTAACCTGTGAAGAAAGTGCAATTTTGCTCATAATTGCCCATATGAGATTTGTGCGTAGCTGCCAATAAACTGAGCTCATTAATTTTCGTCGTCTCCGCTTGCGGGAGGTCGGGCGCGCGCTTGTATGGCCAGTCCGCCCCTGACGATATTAATGAAGGTAGAAGCGAGTTTGCAACAGTGTTGTATAAAATGTCCAATGACGAACTCATTGAGAAGTGAAGCTACTAGTGAATTTTACCAGCCATTAGAAGTTACCATTAAACTCTAGATTTCAGGACAGCATAATTGTGAAAAGAAAGACAAAGAATCTAATGGTTACTTCTTCGATAATAGCATTGATAGACTGTATTGCAAAAATTTATTGCAGTATCTACAATTTAGTAGCTTATTAAATACATTTCTGATAAAATATATAATTTAACAATCCAATAAGCTACCAAGATTTGTGAAAACGTTTGGCTTTTTTATGGTCTTGCAAATATGGAAGCTCAAACATTCACAAATAAATTAAGTATCGGGTAAGAAATGATGAAACCTTACATAATGCTTCAGAAATCCAAAGTAAATATCTGTTTGCAAATGCAAGTTGAAACAGAGTGAACAAGTTAGAATTTTAAAATAAAGAATTGAAAGCTATTTTAAATATTAAAGTTACTCGTAGAAGTTTCCTGAAGTGGTTTTACATGAACTTAATTTAGTAAGAAAGAAAATTGCAAAGAATGCAAGCGCGGAAACTTTACAATAGATAGGTATAAAACCCAAATTTAGTATTTGAATGAATTTGGTAGAAGACTTCATGCATAATAGTAGTAACCAATATTGTATAAAATGTATATAAATAATCGAAATTCTAGTCTACGATAATTTTAAACTGAAGATTTTAAATGTGTATTTGTATTTTATCATATCATGTTTCGTTGTGAAAATCTATTATTATTGATTTGAATCAAGGTTTCCGTGTTGGCAAAAGCGATCATTCTTTGGGAGATATTAGCTTTATCTCAGTGATTGATATTTCGTGCTTTAGTGTCTAAGCCGTGCCAATTGAAGGGATCTTATACTTATAAGATATACCACCAAAATAAATAGAGTACATCATATCAAAATTATTTAATAATTATATACACACGTGTTTTTTCACGTCATGTTTTACATTGATGGTATATTCTTATTATTCAGATTTAGAAGCAGTGCAGTATTTGAATAAGACAGAACTTTACCTAGCACAACTATCTGATTGAGATAGTCTGGGTTTAGTGGATATTTCTCTTGTATGCTGCCTTTCTCCAATTTGTTTGATTTCTCTGTTTGCTTCTCTATTTTTCTTGAAGGATATTTTTTATTATGGTCCTTAAATTGTCGTTCCTGCGATTTATGACTTAGATTAATTTGGAAATCAATATTATGTTGTAAATTTAAGAACGACCTAATATGTGAGAGTTGTGAAACAATAGTTTTAAGGTTTTAAACCGAATTCTGAATAGTTTTCACTATTACATTTATTTGTAATACCAGTAATGTAGGAAGTATTATAACACCTGTTGAATAAGGGGCATCGGTGTGGGTGGATGATGTATAGGGGCAGGCATGAGGTGTACTCTTCGGGGATGAGATATAGGCGCCTGGTCATCAGATGTATGCTCGCCGTCATCATGATCGTCTACCACGCCTGAGTCGTCGAGTGATGACTCCCGGTTGTTGCTGTGGTCACTGAGTTGTCGACCTGCTGCACCAAGTGCACCACGACCTGCAGTGTTAGGTAATACTACATTTAGAAGTCTTGTTGGTGATATGGACATATGTATATTTCGTCTATAAAGTACTTGGTTGCACGGCGGACTTTGTACTACTTAAAAACTAATTAATGTAGTGTTAAGTCACTTTTAGTTTGCATTTTACTGCTATAAAAAGTGTATAATTTTACCTAATGCGTTGTCAGGATGCAAAGTGTGTGAAGGTGGAGGCGGGGGTGGGGCTGCGGGTGGCGGGGGTGATGCGCTCGGTGTCACTGACCTCGATCGTGATTTCGCCCGGTCGTTCCTGTAAGAATATAATTCTCTTTTAAATTTTCACTGGCCGTTTCTATGTCTACTTCTAAACCACGTTTCTTCTATACTTTATTGTATTTGATTAAATTTGCATTTGCAATTCGTTATTGATAAATATATTTTCTCCATAATTTTTAAAATGAAATAAATTTAATATTATCTTTATCTTCTTATATTTTGCAATGAAGGCAAGCTTGAGCCGTCGCTATTTTTGTCCCTCGTCGCTGCTTAGCGACGAGGGACAAAAAACATACATTTCAATCTTCTCTTGTTATTTTTCACAATGCTCGATTAAAATATAAAATTTTGATATGCTTATATGCCTGATATTCTTTACTAAATTATTAACAAATACTTGCAGAAGGCTAATAGTATTGTGGAGATGTGAATCAGTGTATATTCTATTTCCCACACTCGCGGCAGGTCGACTTTATATTTCGCCTCTCTAAATGTATCTTTACAAATATGTCTTTAGCGTTGATAACCCGAGGGCTTGATCTTTTTCCAAAAATGACATTTGGAAAAAAATCTAAAACGTTCTTATGATTTTACTAGAATCATTAAAGTCAATATTATTTCTATATCAAAGTAATAAGCATTTATAAAAGACTAAACTCCATGCCGTCGGATCCTAAATCTACGGTAGGAGATCTTGTGCCGAGAAAAACCGGCAAGAATCTCAGCAAGGGCTGCTTTTATCGCCCTATTTTATTTTATACAAAGACGTCACAACATATTAGAAAATAAAAAAATAACAAATCCCTAGTTAATACACATGCCGTGTCAAACAAGCTCACTGATAATAATTAACTTTATTTTAATTAGCAGACGCATGCAGCCATCGCATTGCTCAACCGTATTATAGGAAACCTAATGACCTCACGATCAGAAGCAGTGTCAGGTTCTATCTCCGCTGCATCATAAATTATCGAAAAATTTGTTTCTTTACAGTCATTGAGTGGACGTCAGCTTAGGTATTTAGAACGGATGAGGAGAAATTATGGTAAACAACAAGCGAGATGGCAATGTTTCAAAGTAATTTTTTGCAAGCAATTTTCCAGAACTGTACAGTAGTTTATTTAGTAGTATAATGTATATTATACTCCTAGATAATATACATATGTATATTCTTCTAATGGTGAATATGTTCTAATATACATATGTATATTCTTCTAATGGTAATAATGACATTGCAGAATATCTGTATATAGGTAGTATAATAAATAATAAAAGTGGTCTATAATGAAATGGACGATATTTTAAGAACTTTTTCCGTTTGTTCGTAATTACTTCTCAGTGTAGCTCTTCGTACCGTGACCATTACATACCTAGATGCTGAAACGTCTCAACACGATGCAAATACTATTATTATGCAAATGAAATGTTACAGCCATTTGCTGCAAAACAGGTCAACACTATGTAAGCGCAAGTTCAAAATTCACATGGTTCTATGACAAATTTGATCATATTGTAAGAGCCACCTCCTCATTATTATGTTAATTAGGTACTTTAGTTATACCGAAAACCCTTTTTTATTTTAAAAAATCAGTGCTTATTACGCAGTCGTCTGAATTGGTTGTAATTATTTAACCCATTAGTGAATTTACTTTGTCATTGTATTTCTTAATAGTTTAATCTATACTCTACATTTATGGTCCCTGGAGCCGAATGAAATCTTAAAAACAATAACATAAAAATGTGTATATGGAACTGAACCAAAGCTCGTTGGTTCCATCTGAAGTTTTATTGATATGAAAACTTATTTATTTAACAAATGAAAGAATTTGGTTTTTTTAATATATCAATTTCTTCCTTTCTAATGTACGAGTATATTATTTATACCAGCTGTCTTTTTTATACCTAAGACATAATTAGGTCTGATTAAATTATCCATGATTATCAAATCGGCCATATGAATATGAATGAATACTTCTGATGGTTAAAATGCAAAAAAAAAATCATTTGCCTTCGACAATTTACAAATCGGCTAACGGATTTACATTCTTCCCCCTTGTTCTTGAAATGCTGCTATAATGACGATTCATTCATAGATGTTGCTGGCGATACAACAAAGTTATAATTTTGCGCTAAAATCGCTTTCTGTTGGGACTTTTCAATTTTCCATCGGGTAACCTAAATATCTCTTGTGTTTTAATGATGTATCTCATAAACCCGGGTTTTGTTCATATCAATACTCCTAGCCAATGACACAGATACAAATGGATAATGCCGATACACTAATTGTATTGCAGTAATGGGCAGGCCTAGCGTTCTCCACCATCAGGGCCGGTTAAAGAAAGCCAGGGCAACGTACGGGGCGCCAAAATCATTATGTAATAAATTTATTCGTTAAAATTACAAAGAGAATATGATATATAGGTTTATTCTCAAACTTTAAACCTAACTAAAACTAGTTAAGGTTAAAGTTTAACGTTTGGGATTTGGGTATTCTTTCTTATATGCAATGGTGGATCTAGCCTTCAATCAGGGGGAATCACAAATTCTAGGTTTACTCAGTTTTTTCCCGGACGCACCCTTGCTTATGTGGCTTCAGTGGCATAAAAATGTTACATTCACTAAAATATAATAGACGTGACTTTGGACCAAATTTTGGCTATAAATTATCATTTTAAAGGCGATATTTTCATTTATTCGAACAAAAGCTCCAAACCATTATCAATTCATTACAGTTTTTGAAATTATAAAAAACTATTTTTAAACTTGATAATGCGAATAAGATATTTGTTGTTTAAGCAGATTTATTCACATAAGAAAACTGCTTCGGCATGGGCCCCGGCTATTATTGGACCTAAATGACCCGGCCCTGCCTAACCGGCATCGCTCTGATTCCGAGCAATTTATTTATCGAAACAAATATGATTACCAAATAAGCTTTCAGGAATATTTCGTCATCTTTTATTATTGAACACGAGCTTTGTTACTATTGTAATAACTGTTCATTGTTTTATAAGTGACATGGTTTTGTGACCTCTGCACTAACTGCTCTGAATGTAATTACATTTTCTGGTTTTCAGTTTTTTTTTTATTACAGTAAGTTCAAGAATGTTTGTATGTTGAACGTGAGTTTTTATAATTCAAGCTGATGTTTTATTTTCAATGATTGATTTAATAAAAAAGGCAGGTTTAAATAAAAGAAAGATAGTGCACTATGTTTCTGTTTTAAAATAGCGGTCCATTTAAATCTATTAATCAATATCTCACATCAATAGAAACACTAGTCGTTCTATTTTATGTAGCAAGCCTTCCACCTCACAGTGAGACGCGTATAGACGCATATAGATATGTTTGGAATCTAATTAAAAAGTTTTCCATCAGTAGCGGCGTTCTAACAATGCTCCAAACAGTGTACTTAAGACACTAACTAAGATCACTACTACTTCTGCAAACTTAGATTATAGAAAGAACTCGATATTCAATAAACATCAACAACAGTATTTGTTTCAATTCATCATTATTCGGTCAGTTGCATAAACGTCCATTTATGTGTAATGACGCCTTTAAGTTCTAATGAATTTCAAATTTATATGAGTAATGTCGCTTTAAACTAATAAAAGAATTAATGAACGTTTCTGCAAGTTACTGTATATCATTTGCACGTGTACAACAATTGTATCATGTAGTGTTTCGACTTGGTAGTTTTTCCGATATCTCAAACCAGGGATTCCTAAACTGTTTTGATCAAGAGACCCATTCACTAAAATGAACTATACCTCAGACCTCCGATACACAAATTACACTAAAAATCCTATAAAGAACATAGGGGTTGTTTGACATAATTTTCTCGTGAATAAAATAAATTGACCTAAAATATACATAAAATTATAGAGACATAGACTTCCGCATTATCTTCGAAGTTACCAATAAGAACTTGTGTTATTTAAGTCGATTTTTTATTCCGGCGACCACCAAAATAAGTTTTCATTTATGGCGACGACTAATAGAAAACCGTTTGCACGCTAAATGGTCAATATCGACAACATTGAGAATCCTTTTCATAAACAATCATCGTTCGTACTTCAGCTAGAACTTTCTTTATGATTTGTTCCAAGAATTTAGTATGCTTTTCGATTTTTTTATGTTCAGAGCAACATAATTTGTTTTTTAATATATGTCTATTCTTCAAACTCCTTCACACAAAACAGATTTTTCTTCATATTCCTTCACAATCATGCTGCTAGACTCTGGAACCCATTACCTGCCGATATACGTGACAGTCGCACTATTTCTGTGTTCAAAAAAAGAGTGAAGGATCTCCTATTGTTTCCTATTTCCTATTGTTGATATTGGAGAATGTAGGTATTGTAAATCTTTATATATAATATATTATTATATATATAACGTTTGCACAGTTATGTAAGTTATTTTATTTTTATTTTCTTTTTTGCCGGTATTTGTATTTGTTTATAAATTCCATATTAATTTTATTTAGGAGGTACACACTGACTACCTTATTGTATTTTTTTCCTGTTGTAGGCCTGCCGGTAGAAATTTCAATTTGAAACAAGCAGTGCCTTTGTACTAATGTCTGTTACATTTGTTCAATGAAATTGTATGTGTGCACAAAATAAATAAATAAATAAACTATTTTTAAATTCTCTTTGATTCAGTTGCAATAATGAAAATAAACGATAAATTATTTTAAAAATTATTACAATACATAGCTATAGCTGGAATGATAATAAGTATTAAAGAAAAAGATATAAGTTAAAAACGTCAAACATATAATCCGACGCTAGCAGACCAAGAAAGAGTGTATTTTAATTTTAAATGTAATTATGTATTTTGTGAATTATCGCTCAGTTGCACAAGTGTCCATTAAGGTTAAATTAAGCACTAATTAATGTTTTAAATTTGATTCAATTAATGACAATTTTAATGGACATTTGTGCAACTATGTGTTATTGTTGGCGACAAATCCTTTGGAATCTACTTTTAGATTATATTTGAATTGTATGTCTAACTAGCTTTCCGCCAGCGGCTTCGCCCGGGTCGTCCCTAGGGAATTGTTTATAATTGTAAACAACGGTTACTGTGGTAACGTTTTAATTCGCTATACAAACTTCCGTTCCCATTTTTTGCCCTTTATTTGCTGTTTTTCGGAATAAAATAAGTATAGCTTATGTTAACCACATATGTACATATGATGTAGCTTCAGATAAAGAATTTTCACAAACAAACGAACATGCAAACAAACAAACACTGAAATGTTTCCTCTTTATAATATTAGTATGGTCAAATCAAAAGTAATTTTGTTTTTTAGTAAATATCGGTCAGTTGCACAAAGGTCTAGTAAGGTTTAAAGACGACTTCAACAATAAATAAATGTTTTAAACAACAAATTTTGATATTATACTAATTAAGCTAAATAGTAAAAGTTGTTGATAAATTATGTTTATTGTTTCTGAAATTTTTAAAGTTTGAAGGAGGTAGGTCGTAAAGTTTTAACCATTTAGTTATTAGGAATCAATTTCGCTGTCATCTTAATAATTTGTGATGAAATTTAACTTTCAAGCCCTTTTATTAAAGATCAACAATAACTAAGTTCCCACTTCCAATTTACCCATAAAATTCTTTGAACGATTTTTCCATATTAAGAAGCATTTCTACAAACTGAAGTGATCAGCTGCAAACGATAATCGTTTGAAAGTGCCCGAGCGAGTTCTTCGATTGTACAAACAACTTAATCTTAACCGCCCACCTCTAGAGCTAGCTTTAAATTTTAAATTAGAAAATCAATGTTTACGTGGAAATGTGGTTGGTGTTGAGATATTTGAGAGTAACTTTAGAGTTAGATGTAAGAATAACAGTTAAGAGCTGATTATTTTCTAGTCTTTGTTTTTCTAACGGGCAAAAAATCCTGACAAAAATGTTGGACAATTTCAAAGTGCTTTCATTATTTGAATAAAGAATATTTTATAGATACGATTGAAGAAAATATCCTCTACACATATTTTTGATTATAAAAAGGGTTATATGTTAGATATCTAACAAAAGCCTTGTGAGGTATCTAACATATAAACCCTAAGTAGATTAATAATTTAGAACTGATTTGCCTAGCTAAAATAGAGTAATGACCCATTCTCTCTTTACAATTAAATTCCATATGTAAGAATTGCCTGTCCCATTTATGGGACAATAATAGGATGATGAATTCAGGATGTCTTATTGATATAACGTCTGGATATAATTAGCGTAACAAGTTTTCTGCATTCTTAAAGCTGTTTGGTGACGTCAGCAGTGTCACTTAACGTTAACTGAACCAGTTTATTTATTTAGCGAGCTGTAACAAGATACGGTCGTCGACGTTTCATTAAGAAGGAACCTCTAGTTCTCCGAAAGCTTAACTTGATGCTCATCCGAAACTTGAGACATTGTTAATGTAATTTAAAAGAATGAACTTTTTGCTTATATTATTATCTTGTTGGAAAGAAAAGCTATAAACTTTTGTATTTATAATACTATGTAAGTGTTTCTTTATTTTATAGGTAAATAATGTTTATAAAGTCTATGATAAAAAGGTACGCTATGGGCTTATATAATTGTCTCGAGTCCCATGGTCTACGGATTTATGTTTTTTTCGTGGTTATCAAAAATTAAGTAGAAATCCATTTATTATCTATCTACACTGATTCTTAATACAAACATTTGCTAAGTTCATATTACATAAAAAAAATACTGTAAGAGAGTAAACTTTAACTATGACATCCGTGGCATTTGACAGAACTGCGTCATATTTGACCCATTTGATTATTAACAAAAGTAAATTGAACCTCTAATGCTACAACAGAGCTGTGTTCGAAGTCGCGTTCGACGTTGTATTTTTAAAAGAATAGCAGAGGTATTATCTGTGAATCACACAGAGAGGACAATGGGTGTTAACGATTACAGATGGAGCCATAAACAAATGTTTTTATGTTGAATGCTCAAAGGCTTTTGAAGAAGCTAATAAAATGTACATTCTAATATTTTTTATATAATACCTTATACCTTACATAATAGAGTTCCTATAAAGGATCGGAATGATTTATTCTTTAATGAACAAAAGGGTGGCCCGTTACAGCGGTTACATGGTGTAATCATTTAACACAAACGACCATTGAAAACAAGCCGCTCGTGAGAGATAAACTTGTGTTTCTTAGCTCGCTATATTGATTTTTTATTGTAAAGAATCAAGTTGGCAACGAAAAGCAGTTGATGAGATATTAGAAAAGAATAGATATTTATTGATAGTGTTTTGTTTACAAATATAACAAAATTAAGAAAAATAAAATCTTAAACGAATCCTATTTAAACCTGTTATTTGGTGTAGGTTTTTATTGTTAAGTTGGCTTCAGCAGGACGGTTTATAAACAAAAACTTACAAAGAGGAATATATACGGAAAAAAAAATTAAAAGTGAGCTGTTGAATACACCTAATGTACATATAAAATCTGGATATCGAAACAAATACAACGATTTTAATGAAATTCTGTATGCAGGGAGTTTGCTGTGGCGATAAATCCATCTAAGTAACTACTTATATTTCAAACTTAAACTAGGGTTTAATTTTAAGAGAACGAAAAAACAGGTACTAATTTTAATGTAACCTATATCTAGTCTGCATGGTTTAGATCCCTCTGCCTCAATTTACGACTACAAAATATACTAAAACAACATAGCTTCACTTTTATTGGTGACTAGTGGCCGCCAGCGACTTCGTTCGCGTTTTCCATTATTTCTTCGCTCCTAATAGTTGCAGCATGATGTTATATAGCCTAAAGCCTTCCTCGATAAATGGTCTATTCAACACAAAAATAATTATTCAATTCGAACCAGTAGTTCCTGAGATTAGCGAGTTCAAACAAACAAACTTTTATATAATTTTTAGGAGAACATTTTCGTCATACATGATTTCTGGGTAGCTTTAACCATTAAGGTTGCACACGCGACGGAAGTTTAAAAAATGAAGTAACTTCTCCCGTTTTTCCAACATTTCCCTTCACTGATCTGCTCCTATTAATTGTAGCGTGATGAAAAGTATACTATAACCAGCTCGGGAGTATGAAAAATAATTGTACCAAGTTTCGTTAAAATCCGTCGAGTAGTTTTTGTTTCTATAACGGTTATACAGATAGACAGACAAACAGACAAAAATTTTACTGATTGCATTTTTTGCTTCAGTATCGATCCCTAATCCCTGATAGTTATTTTGGAAATATTTCATATACAGAATTGACCTCTCTACAGATTTATTATAAGTATAGATATCGACACCCAAGAATTCGTTACTCCAATAGCATTGCAAGGGTTTTATAAGCATAATAAAAGTCGAATTATTCAAGTCCGTGTCTTAGTTGAAGGCGATGCGGGCAAATATAATTCCGGTTTTGGGATAATTGAGGAGCTCGTGAGCACAGTGGTCAGCGTTATTGGTCTGCGATGAGGATTAAGCACGAGGGCTGGTCATAGGATGGGTGACCAAAAATGTATAATCTCGAGTTCCTTCATATTAAAGAAGACTTTGGACCCGGCTACATCTGCTGTCGTTAACACCCACCCACCAATCCACAGTGGACCCACGGTGAGCCATGTCTCATTCTCCCTATTCGATTCCATTCATTAGAACGCCTGTGTCCCTATATTAATAGGCTTTTATCTTGCCAATTTTACGCTGGGCCTGTCATTGTGGTATTGTCATAGTATTTTATAAAGTTGCACGACTTTAGTTGTCGAATTCAAACATTGATGTTAGTATCGATTTTATAATTAGCTGTGTCCGGTAAAAAGTCGAGCGAATTGTTTACACATAAAAACTCCGTGGTTATTAAAAAAGTTTATCCGCCAGTTGGAGCAAACCAAATGCGATGAATCGGATGGTTTGTAAGCCCCACTTTTTAACAATATCCAACTCTCCAGGTCATATGCAACTAGCGAGCTATAGATTATTTATATGTTAAAACGTAACGCCACTGTAGTGATGAATACCAGTAAATACCAGAGGAAGGTATAGGGTTTGCTAAGTGATAAAAAGGTGTACAAAGCGGTCTCATAGAACTCGACAGCTAGAGTAACACGTTGAATCCGTTCTGCCATACTTGAGAACAAGGACCGATTTAGTGAAGACGAGTATTAGAAGCTCTATAAGCCCAAGGCCCATCAACCACCGAAGTTTCATGGTATGCCCAAAATACACAAGTCCAATGTGCCACTGCGAATGATCAATTTTCTGCGTAAGTCAATTTTCTTCTACCACTTATGATCTTGCAAAATACATTGCGTCAGTATTGCAGCTACTTGTGGAAAAAAAAAACACCGTCTGTTGTAAAAGATATATATTATACAGCCTCTTCCAAGGTCAATATTGCCTTCAAATTGATGGCGTGGCAATGGGAACTCCAGTGGCCCAAGTACTTGCCAACATTTGGATGGAGCATTTTAAAGAAAAGGCGCTATAATCTGTCTCTAGTATAGTGAAGATTTGGAAGAGGTATGTAGATGACGTATTTAGCGTGGTCAGGGGTGGCCAACAGGAAGAAGATCAACTCCTTAACTATCTTAGCTCCATTCCCCCGAATATTCAGTTTACATACGAAATGGAAGCGGAAAGATCGTTAACACACTGTGTTTACCAACGCACACCGATAAAGTAGACCGACAAAGACAGTTGAGTAAGTCTGCCATTGCGGAACACCTACTGGAAAGGGGCACAAATCAAGCAAGTCCTTTCCATAGATTGGCAGTGACGGTAGTTGGATGAAAAATCTGAGGGTGGAAGAAGATTCATCCTCGGATGCAGAGGCGTAGACTTGCTGCTCCTAAGGCGTAGAACTTAGTGCAACCCGGCCGAAACATCGACGCAGGTCAGTGTAAAATCGCGTATTTGTATCCGTTATTCTTGACATTCGCGAAATTACTTCGCTCATTTGTAATCATAAATATATGGTCTTATTATTTACATTTCCGGTGGTTTTCTACGATTAATAAACGACGAGTAGATACTCCATGTCGCTCCCCAACCCACGGAAACTGCTCAATAGTTAAACCTCGTAAAGAACGCTCTACGTTGTTTTGGAAATTGTTTCTATTTTAGTTCTGATCAAATAAACAAACTGATTCCTTAAAATACTGTTTAATTTCGCTTACAGATTATCCTTCAATTGATTGTTATATCGTCTTATTTGTACATATTGTCAACAACTCTATACATATTCTATCTTGCAACTTTATGTCAATGAAAAGTAATCATTCGTTTTTGAAAACATATAGATCCCAATGAGCCGACGTAAGAAGTTCGGCATTTCGGTCTAAAGTTTGGAACACGATTCCGTTCTGAGCGAGCATTTTCGAAAAAACTGGTTAGCAAATTTTTTGATATTATTCGATCCGCAATCTCTGTCGCTGTCGCATCCTTAATACTGAATTGATCGATAACCCACTCACTACATAGGTGGGCTCTTCACATGACGTCAATGAGAGCATTCGAATATTCAATTAGAGTAGTCAAGAGTGGTAAGGGTCCATACAAATGTTTTATGCAATAAAATATTGAGTAACTAGATCCATTTCCATCGGCTTAAATGAAGTCCTGTATAGATAGATGGTAGGATGAAAGATGGAATATTCAAAAGAGTCTTGTTGATTAATAATGGAATAAATATCATAGTAATAACGCATGGGGTGCTAAGTCGAAAAATTATCATGCCAATGCAATAATATGAATTAGCTTTTTTTCATTTCCTAAAATGCTGTTGCCTATTTTAGTAAACACGACTTTTGATTGATTGATTGATTGATAGGTAGTCAAACCTATACAAATACAAATATCATTCATTATTTTAAAATGATAACGAGAATTTTATAATGAAAGGATTCTTAAACAAATCAATAATATATAGGTATCATGCATATCAAAAGCTGCGATTTATAAGGTAAAGCCATAACATAATAAAGCCACTGCCCACTTGATATATATATCAATATCAACGTATATATCAATTGGTATATATCCATTGATATTTATCAGCAGACCTTGATTCTTGTAGAGGTTTTAGCACTCCTGCGGTCAAAACAGTGGGTGCTTTAAGGGGACAGTACTTACAATCATATACCCGTATCACTTACCTTTCAGCAACAGCTGCGACAGCAGGCGCGTGGTGAATAGCACTCCTGCCCCGTTTGCGTCTTCTTGTCCTCTTCCTGGAGTAGGATGCCAGTAGAAGCCACTTTCTGGTGTCCATGCGCTCCTTTGAATCTTTGGCTAGCGCTCGCACAGCCAGAGAAGACGGATCGAAACTAAATGTTGAGTCATCGCGATGCTCATTTAGATCTTTTTTCCTTTCCTGAGGATTTAACATGTAGAAGAGTTTTTATTGAATTCTTTTTTAAATATACTAAATATAAAGTCTATAATCGAGAAAGTATGATATTTAGCAACTTCCACACCCAGTCAGTATCCGCAAGATCTGCTATATATCGCCCGCATACAAAATTCATATACAAAAGTAGTACGAACGGCAAGAAATCACTCTAAATCACCACTCTACACGTGTTAGCCCCTCCACGGAGCATCTTCAGGAGTCTAACAACTCCTGATTTTGCGATATTTGTTGCATTTTGAATTTGTGTGAGGGCGGTACACAGCAAGTCTGTGCGCGCGGACACTGACTCAGTGTGAAAGTTGCTAGATATCTTAGTTCCATGGTTATAGTAATGGACTTTTGCGAGATAACGTCTGATTCTATTAAATAATAAATTCCAGCTTGTTATGTTACCTACGTTCTAAATAATTCAAGCAGCAGCTAAATTCATGAATTAAACTTCCGATAAAAGCAGAACATCGTATTGATTCTCAGGCTCATTTTCGGAAACCTCTGAAACTGGGCCCAAGTTAGGAAAAGGTGATAGATTACGAGAGCAACGAACAAGATCTGAGATTACTTTTAAATAATTCTTTTGTACTTAAGTAATATATTTTACGTGTATATTACTGATTGCAAAAAAATAAATTTAAACTATCTGATTTAATTTTAAGTAAAATTCTAAGGAAACTATGATTAATTTTATTATTTTCGTCACCGGAAGAACTCATTTTATTAAAGGACACGTACGTACCAACGTATTTTCATTATTTACAAGAGAATGTTATAATAATATTTTTTTAGGAAAAGGTGTTTGTTAAAAATATTTAAACTGAAATATACGAGAATAATGATTCTCGTATATTTCAGTTTAAATATTTTATCAATGGATAGAATCCATTTATTAACAGGCATTTTGGTAAACTGAAAATCTCGTTTCAATATTTAGTATTTCCACAGTAGCCGATATATTTCGATTTGAAATGTAAAAGGAGCCGTGGAAGCTTCCGCACCTTTTCAATCCGGGATTATTTTCACAAACAATATCGTTGTTTTTATGGTGTAGTTATTGTGTGTTTCAATAGAACACTTTCATGAATGTGAATGTGGAATACTGATGCTTTGATTTGATACACGATGTTTGTATAGCTTTTTGATTTATGTACATATTAGATTATTTATGTTATGTACAAAAATGTTAATTTTGTAATTATTATCATTTAATTATACGTATAAGTGTTATTGTTTGTGGCATAATTAATGAAAGTGTTTATGCAATTAGAAATAAATAAATATTAGACAACATCATATACATTGCTCCGATTCTAAGATGACTAGCGAAATCCCTCATATTATGGAAAATTTGTGGCAAAGAAGAACATTCGGACAACACAACATTCGGACCCGAGGCAAACACAATAGTAAACACCAATTTATACATTTACCCGACCAGGAATCGAACCCGGGACCTTAGAGATGGTGACACCTTGAAACCGGCGTATGAACCACTCGGCTACGGAGGTCGTCGGATTTTTGTTATTGGAACACTGTTAGCTAAGTTTTGTTTATAAAATCTCTAGATAAATAACAATAACAAAACAAATACTTCCAATAATTATGCCACAAAACCCCGAAGACCTCCGCAGCCGAGTGGTCATCGTTTTTCAGAAATTAAGATAGTTTATATAAACATATCTCATATATAAGTTGTGCTGATTTCTGAAAAAATAACAGTTCCCAATTTTGGGCATATCAGTTGACAATTCCAATATGCCGATAGACATAAATGCTCGAACCTCTTGTGTGATCTGCGACTCCTCTTCGTAGCTGAGCGCGACGACGGCCAGCATCAGGTTGATGAGATAGAACGAACCAAAAAACACCACCACAGTGAAAAAAGACACCGACATCGGCCCGCACGATGACAGCACCTGGTGATAAATAAACAAATAATTATAATCGCAATATTTTTTTTATTTCAGTATTCAGTAAAAATTACCAAACGTACTCGACTTTAGCTTAAACAGATCTTTTGTATAAAGGTTTTTAAATTTGAATTCTTAAATTTTTTGTTATAAATTCTGAGGTAACGTTTAATTATGAACGTAAGTAAAATTATTACCTAATTATATATCCTTTTATCGAATATTCTAAATTACATAAACGTTAAGTTCAGACTAGCGCACGAAGGATTCCGTACCGAAAACGAGCAAAAAATCACTTTTGTTGTAATGGAACCCCCTTAAATATTTATTATAATATAATCGATCCTTTATTTACCAGCCAAAAATTATAAGAGTTTGTATAGTAAGCGCGTGAGTTATATGAACAAAGACTGCGTTGTATGCCGCATGCATTATACTTCCATAAAGTTTACTACACATTATTTCTCAGTTCTTGACATAAGGTAAGACGCTGTCAAATAATTGCATTGGAACGGGGTAACATACAGAAATTATGTAGGTTCATATAATAAGGCACAATCAAACTATAAAGTTATAGAATTTTTAATCTCTGATCAGACTTTGTAACAGTATTGCCATTATACCTCTATTATAAGCTCATATGGCAGGCTGAAATAAACAGCTACCCTAACTACAAATTCGAAGGTTTTAACAAATCAAGTATATTGTCAAACTGGGACCCGACATTAAATTTGATTGACCGTTCATTTAGCTCGCAGGGCGTAATCAAGGCAGACGGTTTTGTGGACTGTAAGAAATCCGGAGAAGTTTTGTAACTAACAAGATTTCCTATTTGAAGAGACTGATTGGAAGAACTTTAGGTATTACTATACATTTTTAACATGACATTGGTGCTATTTTGCAATTTAAGTTAATTATCATTTTAAAAATGATAAAATATATAGTTTTGTAGAGATCAAACAAGCTGTTTCCTGTGACAAAATTATAGCCTTTAACACCTGCGTATGATGTAATTTCCCCTACTGGACTCTGGTCCCGATTGTTAGAAAGAGCGACTTACGATTCATCTGATTCATCGCATTTCATTTGCTTTCAACCGTTTCAAATTCAATGACAAAGTTGCATATTATAGACCTGTTAATAAATACCATGAGAAAACTCGGGCCTATATAAAATTGGGAAGATAAGACTGTTTTATAGTTTTAATGTCCCCATTATTGGGGCACAGAATTTCCCATGAATGGAATTGAATAGGGCTAATGAGATAATACACACAACACCGGCCCAATGCGGATTGGAGGGTGTTAACAACTGCAGATGTAGCCGGGACTAACGGTTTAAAGTGTTCCGAAGCACGTCGAGTCGATATAATTTTTTTTTGTGACACCCATCCATTGATCGATACCGATTGAAAGTTGCTTCACTTCACAAACACAATCGAGCAAGTGACTTATTGGAGCAGCATGAATTTATAACTCCAAATTATGTTAATTGTATGTGCCATCATATCTTGTAACCGTAGTAATAGCTCTTTAGTTGCCATAATATCTATCTTAAATATATCTATCCATAAGCGTATATTCATAATTTAATGTCGCACCGAGACCTTAATTAAATCTCCTTTGGGCGTACTATGAGTGGTCTTGTTGTGGTAAGGCACGTCCTAACCAAACATTCAGGTAGATTGTTAGATAGCTGTTTATATCCGAGCACGAAGGTTACCCCCAACGAGGAATTAATTCTTGTAAGGAACTATAGAAATACGGCTTTCGAGTGTAATATAGGTTTTGTCTTCATAACTCTTAATGAGATTCAGAATTTTAAAGTCGATCTTTTCGACTTCAAAGATCTTTTTGAAGTCGACTTCATTAAATTTGAATTTGTACATATTCTTAGGAATGTAGCGTGAATTCGAACATTCTTTAAAGGTATATAAATATAATGAAGCGAACACCTTATTGAGAATTATGGGATTATTTAAAAATGGTTTGGGTATAATATCTCAAATAAAGTTTTTAGGGATAAAAAAATTGACTTAATTTGGATATTCACGTATAGCATTAAAAGAAAACTCAAAAGATGCAATGGAAATACAGAAAAATCGTGATGCAGATCTGTGTTCTAATATACCTAGAGAACAGACTGGTAAAATTAAATTGGCAATGACACGGTTACATTATTAGATATTCGGAAGAGTGCTAGAGTAAAAAATAATAACTTTTAAAAAATGTCAATAAAAAAGGTTCGGTAGAATACCTCGGCAGCTAAGATAGTCCAACGACGTTGTCATATAAACCCTAGATGGGTTTAAGACAAGCTGCACATCTCTTTAAAACTTGAGGATACATAATATGTATAATGTTAATTTAAAAAAATCCTGAGAGTTGTTATGATAGTTAAAAGTAAGGTAAACACGGCTGCACGGCAGGTAACCACAATATGTCATAAATGAATTCTGACTTCTACCTTTAATGTATTAATGTGTCAAATCGAGAGGAAAAATATGACTGTTTTGTATAACCTGACGTGCTGTTGACTGTACTTAAGTATATCAGTTAGAAAGTATGTGAACATGGTAGGTTGAGTGGAGTTTAAAAGAAGATTATTTAAATTTGTTGAAGAAAAACCAAGACCCTACTTGTGTAAGTTTTTGTTATCAGATATCGTTTATATTTTTGTTATAAAACACAATGAAATGATCTCTCACCATATTATATACATTCTCCCAATAGTCGAGGGTGATCAGTTGAAAGGTGGTGAGCATGGACCACAGGAAGTTGTCGAAATTGGTGTACCCGTGGTTTGGATTGGGTCCCACGCAGAGGCACGTGAACCCGATGGGGCAGTGCCGCGCGCCCGTCAGATTCCCGCATATTATAGGCACTTCTTCATCGTCCACAATCCAGTTGGAGGGATCGCTGATCCACCTGGATAAAAAACTATCTATTAATGTCTGCATGACGTTTGATTGATTTGTCGTCAAATTTACACCGACCCTCAATACTCAATCAGGTGTAATAATACATTTCATAAAGAAATCTGAGAGTTAGGTTCTTATAGTTTATTTTTAAATTATTTTCGGTGTAAATTCTAAATTACATTAATAGCATTTTGAGGCGCATAGTCAAACGATAAGGTTTCTATTCATTAAAATGCTATCGTTTTCTGTTTATTCAAAATTTATAAACAGTGACTTGTTGTAATTAATTTTCACATTTTTTAATTTTAATAATATTAACATACTTGTTGCCAAACTTTTGTTTAAATGAAGAGAAGTTTGCCATTTGTCTAGAGGAGTAACTTAATTAATTAAGATATTCAGCTCTAATTGATCATACGGTCTGTTTGGGTAATTCCAAGTAAGTTGCTGTCTACAAACTTACTGCGACCAGATTTCATCCGTGAAGTTCTCTCCCAGTGGCACGACTAGGTTCTTCACGCATTTATTTCTCAACTCGCCCATGTAGACTTGCAGGGCGAACAGCGCGAACACCATCAGGCAAAAGATCGTCAACGTCATGACCTCAGCCAGCTGTTTGAACGAATGCAGCAGTGCGTTGATGATAGTCTTCAGACCTTGATAATGTAAATAAATGGAATTCATTATAATTAATCATTTCATTTATGTATAACATCAGATAAGGAGAACGGGACATAAAGCACCACGCGTTCTAAGTGGGGACAGCAGTGCACGGTTAGCTAAAGCTAAAAATCTGAACCTGAGCAAATTCGAATTTGAGTTAGGATTTTTACGGAATCGCAGTGTTGATGACGCAACAGTCTACGATGCATCGAACGTCGGTTTAATGAGAATAGACCTAAAATAAATCATTAAATTCAACGTTCTAAAACTGAAATTTTTCTTACAGGTTTTCCTCTTATTTACAAAGCATTACTATCTTATTAATGTCTTTTTAACGAATACGACATTGCGAGGTAAGCTTAGAAGCAAATTATTTCAGTCTTCAATCTCTCCATAATGTTTTCGAATCATTCACTTGTGAATCATTCAATCACGTTTGGGAATCAGAGGTTGATTGACGTAAGCCCACTTGAGATATATCGCTTATTCGCTTCAGATTTTATCGCGCTAAGAGGTGGGCGTTTGCTGATACGATAAATTTGTCCTAATTGTAAGGTGGAAAAGGTTTCTTTAGTTTTAACTAGCAATATAGGTATTATAATTTGATTTTTTTACAAAAAAATATATAAACAGTTAAGTTATTTAAATTTATAATGGTATCGAATGTTGCATTGCTTAGGGGTGAGAGTCAGCAAATTCTTTATATTTGGGTAGAGATTATCGTCGCAAACTTCGATTAAAGGAGCCATACAAAGTTCATATTTAAGATGGCTTCAATGCGCACAATTCCTTAACAAAACAAAACTTCAATCGTCGAATATTATCTGACGTTTCATGTTTCAATAAACTCGTAGTCTATGACGACGAAAGTAGCTACGGTGATATAGATCTTCATCGCGTAGCTCGTAGCAATCTCCTATCTCATCGTAGACCAGCTACCAAGTTCTATGAGAGTTGTAAGTATTTTTGTAATCCAATATTTTTTTAAAGATAGTAATATAATAAATTACTTTCTTGGGTACCACTGTCTGCAGTCAGATAGTTCTAATTTACTCGAGCCATTGTAGTTTTATACACAAAGAGTTATGATGGAAATGAGATTTGCAATTTTATTATAAAAGTGGGTACCGTTCAGATATGAAAAAAATTGAATAGTATAATTTCATTAAGCACAGTTTGATTTCTGTGGAGATAGTTGGGAGGGGAGGGGAGGGTGACGCGCAAAATAACTAGATACATTAGGTAATATAAATATAAATGAGCAAAGCAGGCGCATGCACATATTGTATACTTTATTGCCTTTATATAATGATTTTATTGTCATATTACATCACAATATATAAAATTTAATCTAAAATTGTATTTTATATCTCATGTATGTACCGGAATAATTCATACATTCATAATGCTCCTGTCTTAATATACAACATCGTGTAAAAAGTTTCTATGAGTGCGTAGGCTTGTTTCCCTCGTTTATTACAAATAATAGTGAATAGCACATCAGGTTATACAAATCTGTCTTTAATGTTGTAACGGTAGAATTTAAAATCAAATGGAGTAATTAGATATATTGTGGTAAACCGCGGTGCAGCCGTGTGTACATTTACTTCTGTATCTAGTTATTATGTGGCTGTATTGTGACATACACTCTCTATTTTACCCGACTGCAAAGGAAGGGTTATATTTGCATGTTATATTCTTTATTAATTTCAGAACCTTTGAACGGATTTAGATAATTCAGGTATCGTTAGATTTTTCTTAGTAGCCCAAGTGTTCTTAGATAGGTAACGTTAAATTAAAACAAATATAGCGGCTGTGCGACGCCATTATATTTAAAGATAAAAAAAAATGTTTCAAATACTACTTACAATATGGGTTTCAAATTAAAGAGTTAAATATAAGGACTCCAAAAGTTATATCATGATTATCATTACCGTAATACTAATAAAAATAATATAATGATAAAGTTAAAAATATAGAATTTGTTCTTTCACTTTACGAACAAACTTGGTAATTTGTCTAATAAAAAGACACAAATAAAATTAAAATAAAATAAAAATCCCGCCTGCGTAAATAACAATTAACAGCGAAACGCCGGACGCTGGAACAAGATAAAAAATTATCCAACATCATACATACATTACATGCAGTCGGAGGCATGAAATTGAATAATGTCTCCGACTGCATATTATGTATCATGTTGCATAATTTTTGTATCTTGTTCCTGCCTTGTCAGTTAATTGTTTTTCACGCAAGCGGGGTTTTTTGTTTTTTGTTGTTCTGTGGTTTAACCATGCCGGTGAAACATTAAGTAATAAGTTGAATATATATTTAGAATTTATCGACTATTTGTTAATTCAAAAAATACATCAAGGCTCTTTATTTTCTTTCGAAAGTATATATTATGACGTCATCGCGTTGGTCAAACGACTGGACCTTAATCGTTCACCTCGATATCGATTCGTAATTGAAAAATTTTAATGGCCCATTTCCCTAACGAGACCTGATGGAAATTAGCATTTTAATGGACCATTAAATGTGTGTTTACAACGGCGCAAGAAACGATAATTTGGTAGCATTAGTGACCACATTTGGACATATTCAATGACGTCTTTATGATAGGCATGCCGTGATCTATTTACTGTACAAAATCAGTACTCCATTTTTAAAATAATTTAAAGAGAATGTTTTTTTTATACATTCTCCACGATATTCGTCAATGATAAACCGATTATATACTAATATTAGAAAGAGAAAAGCTTCGAATTTTCGAACCAATTTTCAAAATTCTTTCACCCACGGGAAGCAAGCGGCGACAAAACACCAATGTACACGATCTTGCCTAATATAAATAAATATTAGGTAACATCATGGACATTGCCCAGATTTAAATTTTAATTAGCTAAAGTCATTGTAATATTGAAGTATATAAAACTACGAAGATATCACCTTTCAGGTGTGATAGAAAATTTCAAATTTCATATTATACATTGAGCCGACCGGAAACGAATTCGTACCTCAGAAATGGCGACACCCTAAAACCAGCATGCGTGTAACACGGCTACAGTTGCCGTTGATAGAATTATATAAAGATGAGTATACAAAGTAAAATGACTGGTCTTAAATTCTGGAAGATATAGCGTACGCCTTAAAGAGTATGTTTTTATCTTGTCAAACGATTTCGTGATTTTTATAGCACATTTAATGGGGACCTCTTCAGAGGGTGATCTAAGCGGGATGTTACGAGTACCTACCCCGTGCCTAAAAACCGTTTACACGGACGTGATGATCTATTTTGAAACGCTCGACTAACAGGCGAGCGCTTATGTCTAAAGCTAAAAGTTTGTTCCAACATTTCAGTAATTTTATATGACTGTATTATATGTTTGTTGCGCCCGTATTGTATTTGAATAGTCAATCTTATCGACCGTCTGGCAGAGGATGCTTAAATCCGCCATTTGCTGTATATGAAGGATGCAAGAAAAAAGAGAATCATTTAATTTCCAAATGACATAATATTCAAAAAGTTAATTTGTTTACTACATGTGCCCTCTACGCTGAGATTTGGCGAGATTAGAGCACAAAATAGAATTGCTGTAAGCTGAGCATCAATTGCAAATCATCTTTTATCGCATTAGATAAATTGTGCCTCTCAGACTGCATGCTATGATGTAATGAATATAAATATGAATTTATTTTCTTGACAACGTTTAATGAAACAGATTCAATTTTGTTGTTTAGTAGCTCGGTGGCGTAGTGATAAGCGCCGCGGCTCGCGATCTTTGTTGTTAAGCAACCTTCGCAAGGGTCGGTCACGGGATGGGTGACCAAAAAATTATTATCTCGAGCTACTCCGTGCTTCGGGAAGCACGTTAAGCCGTTGGTCCCGGCAGCATTTGCAGTCGTTAATACCCTCCAATCCGCATTAGGTCACCGTGGATGGTCATAGCCCATTCTCCTTAACCATCCATAAAAAAGGCCTGAGCCCCTGCAGTGGGGACGTAAAAGGGCTGATGATGATGATGTGTTTATGACATATGAAAAAATATAATTTCTTCTTGCTAGCATCAGGGGTGCGACCGCCTAACTCTCTCGCTATGATTCTAGCCTTAGGATAGGATATCTTAGCGATGTCGATATTTTGCTTTATTTTCGCTCCTAATAATGTCCGGCCGCCATAGGCCAGGGCCTACTATGACCTAGGGGGAAATCCGCCACTAAAATGTTTTAAGCAAACAAATGACTTCCACTAGATAATGACGACGAGTTTATCAAAGTACTTATTAATGAAACATAAAATAAAAAGTCATTTACATAATTTAGCGAGTGATTCAAATATAGAGTCCGTGTTTCGGTATCGTGTCATAGTGACGTAGCGGGCATAACGTAACGTAGATGTTAATGATGCCCCTTTATGACGACGGTCGGACGTTTAGTGTGCCTCGCTGAGTGAGCTTGATGTTCGATCTGTTGCCAACAGACGGACTGTGAAAATGATACGTGCTTTGTAAGAGACCAGTTATACGGGTAAATTCTTTTTATACATACTAAACTTCAATCTTAACGGGTTATGTTTAGATTTACAATTTATCTTAAAGCTTTAAACAAGAAATTCTTATATATTATGTACAATCTTTATATCGAAAACCTGCTCCAACGATATTCATAAAATTTAGAGACGGGTGCGATAAATGCCTAATGTCATTAAGTCCGCCATTTGTACTGTGTGCAAAAAAGTTTAAATAAATAAATAAAATAAAAAAAATGGTTCTAAATAGGTTTTATTTACCAAAAAAAGAAAAGCGGTCACCCAGGTACTTTATGTTTAAGCGCCACCATGGAGGTCAAATGTAGGTGATAAGTTGGCCTTCTGTTACGGCCACGGACGTGATGTTTTAAGGATACCAGTGGCTTAATTTGTAATAATGGATTAATTACGTATGTATTAGTTCAGTTGGGTCGCTGAACTATTGTTAGAACAAAACACAATACTTTATTTCATTTCTCGGCAATAATATAGTAGAATATAGAAATTTAAGCAGAGGCATATATACCCGAGAGCCAAAATAGCCATGGTGCCAATAATGAAAGGAGCGACCTCAATTGTAAGTATATGGAATTTGTTAACTTCTTGATAATTAAAGGTTGTATTGATTGTAAAATTGATTATAATTATAATCTTAGTATTACATTCTCATATCATTTTAATAAGTCATCGCCTAAAAAAATAAAGTAAAAAGAGATTAATATTAATCGTATTTTCAAGGTTATTGTTACGAAAACGATTAAATAAATTATTAAATACAAGTTAATAGAGAACTCGTACGAAATAAAAATAAGTAAGTTACTTAATGAAATGAATTATTTATTTTAACTATGAAATCGTTTTTAATATTTAAAGATACACATGTTTGCAACGAATAGAGTTTAGAATTGCTTGGAGCAAAACTATTTAGAACACAAATTACTACTTACTGGTAAACTATTCTCACATCTGTTATTGTTCACACCGTTAAATAGAAGTATAACTATACTATGTTTATAACGGTTATTTTATAGATGTCATTAAACGTAAGTTAATATATAGAAAAATAAATATATATGATTTAGAAAATATTTTTGTACGGTTTGTAATTATTTACTCCGTTACTTGTTAATATTTTTTGAAATTATTTTTGTTATTGTTATCAAAAACATTATCACTTGATTTCGTAAATAATAAAAACGAAGTTTTTATATAGACATTTATAAAAGCTTTATAAGTGCTTCGATGTAATAAGTGGACTCATATAATATCTAATGTCAACTTGCCTTGAACTTAATAACAAGTTTCAACAAAAAATACACGTCTCCCCTTTAAATACCGAAATAAAAATAGGATGTTGTGTTTTAATATCTATTGCCAAGGTAGTTTTCTACCTTGTTGTTGTTGGCAAGACCTGTTTCACGAGTACCGCATGGAATTAGGGTTCCTTATTAACTATACTTCTAAAATGATGTTCTATCATTGAATAGAAGAATTCGTGAGTAATATAATATACTAGCCTTCCGCCAGCAGCCTCGCCCGCGGTATCTAGTTTTTAGTCAAGATGTGAGAAAATTCCATAAAAACTTTCATGCACTAATTTAGCCCCTTAGAGGTTGAATTTCATAAAATCCCGTCTTAGTTCTAAAAAGAACCCGCTTGAAACTCCTAGCACTTGTAGTTTCTGAGATTTCGCGATGAGTGAGTGACCTTTCGCATTAATAAATATAGATTATGTGTCATCGCTGTTATAGTCCAGTAGCGTTATAACAGCCTCGAGCTCATCGACCAACGCAGCCCTCTCATAGTTATTTGTTCGAGACTTTTTTAACTGACATAAAAAGGAAGATTCTCAGTTTCATCTGATTTCGATGCCGCTTAAAGTTTGAAATATATTTTTTTAAACAAAAAAATAGAACCGACTATCATACATCAAAAAAGTGGGGAAAAATAAATAACTTAAAAGCGACTTAATTATTCAAGTAACTGCTATTGAAGTCGGATGGCGATTTTCTGTATGTTATTAAATGATAACAGCCTGACTTCAATAGCAGTATCTTGAATAATTAACTCGCTTTCAATATAAGTTTCAAGATGGTTCCATTTGGCAGATTTTCCTGTTTAACACGGAGGACGAACTACAACTCGAAGTCGAGTACAGCGTTATCACTGCATAGAGGTTCAATAAAATGAGGCATTGTTACCCTTTGAAGCTAGTTTTATTTGATAGAACAACTATGATCTGGTAGCGCTGTTCTGGACGTCGAATTCCACGTTGATTTTTTTAAAGAACAATACTGATGTTTGCGCTATTCTTTAGCACGTCATCCAAGAACAGAAGAACTCAATATATTAATTTCTGGCCATCTAAAACGTATTGGATCGGCCTTGCCAAAATTTCGCGGAATTACTGATATTTTGCTTATGTATTTACACTGGTCTATGATATGGGTGCGACATGCAGGCGATTTCTGTTCCTCGCTTTCACTGGTCGGGCATTGTTTTATTGACCAATGAGATGAGCGTACAAATGTTGCTAGCACTCCATGTCGTGATCCCATCGACCAGTGTAAATGAGTCATTAAGGCTTTCTTTTATTTTGATAATGTCAATGATAATAAATAATGTAGCTATAACCTAACATTTGTTATACCTATAACACTGAAGCATGTTGATTTGTACTAGCAGAAATATATGGACATTTATTTATTTAAGTTTTATTGCACAAATAAAAATGTACAAATGCCGGCCTCATTACCTACCAGTTTATTTTTTAGTTTAATTAGGCTTTCCCTACCAGTCTACCGAAAAGTTGCAGCAGAGAGCTTTAGAAAGGACGATATATATTGCCACGAGATGTAATACTGCAGGAGCAATGTATACTCTTATATTTACTTAATGGCAACTAACTTAATGGTTATAATTACCTGGCATAATGGAGACAGTCTTGAGTGCCCTTAAAACTCTGAACGTCCTCAGGCCGGCCAAGTTGCCGACCTCCATACCGATGGTGGCGTAGCCCGAAGTGATCACGACGAAGTCCAGCCAGTTCCACGGGTTCCTCAGGTACGTATACTTGTTAAGGATGAAACCCTTCGCGATGCACTTGATTATCATCTCCGCTGTATATATCGCCAGAAATATATACCTGAAGAGACAGAAAAAAGAAGAGTCAGTGTTTTTAAAAAAAGATTCATAGTCTATTTTGTGAATTAGTTGACACGTCATAGCTCAAATATAACGAGGCATGATATGACCGACTGTCAAAGCCACTACAAAAAAGTGAATCATCAACAGTTAAAAGTTAAATATAAAAAAAATAACTCGAAGACAGGAAGGCCTTTTGTAGTATAAAAAATAATCATTAATGACAGTGGTCATAAAATTAAACCTTTAGGAACATCAGACCTTATCAAAATAACGAATAGTTTAGATGTATTGGGCAAGTAATGTAAAAAAGTAATCGTTTTCGATATAATTTTCTAAACCTTTGACAACCAATTATGTTCATATTTCTCTAAATATGCTGTACTGGGTACGTTATCGGCTGTTAAAGAGTAGCTTAAACATTTATGTCGTCATTATAAGTCCGTTACGTAGTATTTATAGTCTAAAGAGTACTAAAAAAAATTATATTCTCTTTAGATTTCCGTAACAATAAAAGTTCTGAGTTGAGCGTGATAAATAAACTCAAACATTGTCAGTTCTGTGAGAGATACGGCATCAAAGTTAAGAAGCGTTAAATTTAGGAAGGAAGCCCAATCTTACGGTTGAAATACTTAAAGCGCCTTAACTTGCAAAAGTGTGACTGATGATATCTTTGGTGCTATAATGAGTTCAACTGAAGCGAACGCAACATTTAACCGAGTTATGTAGTTAATGTCTTATTAATGCGTTTTACGTGGTGATCATAAAGTATTTTGCTAATGTTTTCATTGTTTGGTAGTTATCACCATTTTTTTTTTAATTGGTTGTAGGAGAATATTTTTTTTTTAAATAGGGTTACAGTGATACAATTTTGCGGCTACTACTGAAAGTTAATAATATTAATATTTAGCCACACTAAACGATCATCTAAACGATATAAAATTATTAAAATAAATGATAGCCTTCTTTTATCTATTATTATTAAAACGTAATGTTTTCGGAACTTCAATCTGGACAAATCTGTTCAAACTCCTTTAGTTACTTGATGTATTTTCTTTTGCTTGCGATTAAAAGTGGCTATTTTGTTTTACAAACTTCCTCTTTTCCAAATACAGGCATGGAAGTGGCAATATATTCAAAGATTCGAAAAAATGTATATATGAGACATTTGAGTGCGATATTACAAATGGCTCTAATGTATTTTTTTGTGCGACAACAACTTTATGTGGCTGTGCCTTTACTCCATATTATAAGTCCGTATCTAAGTGTAAACTAAACATAGCAAAATAGGCCATGACTGCAGTTTTAAATTATTAATATTCATTATAGTATAAATACAATACAGTATTTATTTGATTACCAATAAAGAGCCAAATAAAACACTACTTTTCAGAATTTAGTTTCTACTACCGATGTAAACGCTTTGAAGTTTTAGATAACATTGGTAACTATTACAAGTTTCCTGACTAAAGTTTATGTGTTGTATTATGTATTATACGGTTGTTACATTATTGAATGAAAAATTTAATCTATGCTACTCTCTGATGATGTAGTTTTTTATTGGTGCAAGAATTATTAAAACCAAGTATGTTTGATTTATATATTTTTAACACAAATAATTATTAATTTAAAAATACCAAACCTTATACAGAACGCAGTGAAGTGGATGATTTTAATGTCTCAAATGAATAGCTGTTATTCATCGAGTACTTTATTAGGCAATATTCAATTTGATCTCTTGTTTTTAAATGCTGCATCTTAATTTGCATGACGCGCTAATTATGTTAATGTCAGTTCTTTGTTGAAGCTGCGAGAGATGGAAAATTTTATTAATCAACCGACATTAACAGCTGGCTCAGATGAGAAAATAATTAATTATACACAAAATTGTTCAGTATTTTTGTTTCTAATGAAATTTGGCACGGTAAAACGTTCTATTGCTATTTCTGATATAATTTATTACAGGCGAAAGAAAATAAAGGATGATTATTAGTCAGAAATTGTAGATTAAATAAAATATGAAAAGTCGTGTATTATGAAAATGGACAGAGATTAAAAAGGTTAACAATATGGAGAAGTCTTGGGTTAAGAACGCTAGATAATAATGATATGAGAGAATAATAGGAATCAGACTAAAATGATTGTTGTGAATTTAGTTAAGTTACCAAGCCATAGTTTCATAGTTTCGTTATGCAGAATGGGCTGATGTGTTTCAGTCTAATTATCCAAGTCGGAGTCACGCACAAAGGGTTCTGAACTAACCAAAAAACAAGTTGTTGCTTTTGAGCCTCCCTTAAAAATTGATTTTATTCTGTTTTTACTATATTTTTTGTTTTAACGGCAACGGAAATACATCACCTGTATATTTCAACTATCTAGTTTTCACAGATCAAGAGATACAGCCTGGCGATAAATCTAAATCAAAGTATAGAGTTCAAGCCAACGAAGTACATCGATGCGCATCAAAAAGTTTTAGCTTGTCATCGTGAGTTACGTAAAATGCTAAATATTCTTTATAAAGAAAAGCGTCAGAGGTTCGCCGGTCGCTTTGACATGTTCTGTTTTAGTAATTTCGACATCACTCTGCCCGGAGGCTTGAAAAATGTCTGCTTCTGACGCTTTATTAGAAGTCAATTAACAGCCTTCAAAGAGTTGAATGATTTCGGCGTCATAAAAAGCCATTCCTTTTTTAATAAGAAATAACGGAAGATTTCTTGACCAATTTTTATGTAAAATTATTCTTACCTTAACTGAGATTAATTACAACAGTTATTTTGTAATACGATTTAAGAAATTTTAAAAATACAAATAATTCAATATGTTCGTCCGATTAGTACCTACTGATTTTAAGTAAGATAAGGGGTTAATTAAAAAGAAAGTATGTTTTTAAATCTTGACTTTTATGAAACGCAATGCAAGGTTAGGCCAGCAGTGCTACAAAAGTTACAACATGAAATGAATAAAACTTTGAAAACATAGCATATGTATTTGAAAACAACATAATACATAATTGGATTTTTACGAATTCTATATTCTTCCACAATTGAGAATTTCTTTATGATGTTAAATCCAATATCTATTAATATTACAAAAGTTCCAAAGAAATTCACTTGAGTTAGGTTGCACTCAGCCAGCCGGAAAACAGTATCTCAAAATACCTACACGTGACACAGCAAAGTTGAAGGGATCAATTAGCATATAATAATTAAATTTGTGTAGTAGATAACAAAATAAGCGAAGTAATATTATCAGATTTATCTTCCATTTAATTGGATTAGGAGAAGCGAGCTTTCCTTATAAAGAAATCCAATTATACAAGCTTCATTAAGAGGACACAATTTTAGCTGGATACTTAATACTGGTACACTAATATATTTTAATTTGGTGCAATAATGTACAAGTTCTTTGCAAATAAAACTAACTATATATTTATTCTAGATCCTTTTATCACTACGGATACATATTAGAGAGAAAAATTGCTTGATGGATTTTGAGTATATTACATTATAGTGGCGAGCAGTCGAAATATAGAATCACGGAGACTGCAAGTAGTTGATATTTCTAAAGGACATTAATATTTTTAATGAATAATGCTTAAACAATCTATATTGTCCCTGGCACTCTGAGATGCGACTCGAACCTTGAAAGAATTTAGGTCCCATTTTCACCATGAAGACATTAAGTAAGTAAATAATTAATTTATCGACCAATACAATATGACATGGAAGTTAAAATTATAAAGAATAAAGTAACGGTAACATAGACATTTGTAAGCTAACATCTTGGATTATAGAATTATTTCTTTGATTAGCAGATATGTGTTGGGGTCAATCAAGACCCTGTTTCGGCTCGTGCTGATACGGTGAGTTGTACTAAATTAATTGTGGTTAGAATAATTTATGGTCAGTCGATGCATGGATTAAAGGGTAATTTGACATCATTATTAAATTATTCCAGAAGGTATTTGTTTTACGAGAGTTGTTGCCGGCGGTACACAGCAGCTCTTGCGGATACTGACTGGGTGTAGAAGTTAGTAGATATTTATTTATTTTTATCTTAGAACACAATATAATTCACAACCAGATTAATTTATTTACAATATTATACAAACGGTACATACAGATAATTGGGTTATAATTGGATCTGTTATATTTATAAACCTGCAGCAAGAAGATGTTCGGATGGCGAATTCTGAAAGGCGTATTAAATTTGATTAGAGATAGCAATTCCGGATAATTAACACGCGAATACCTCATGTAAGTATACTTATTACATATACTTCCGTCTCACGTGAGGTCTTTGTACACTAAATTTAAACAATCTTTCACTATATGATTACAAAATCCAACCACATCCTGTACGGTAATTTTGAATTTTCTCAATGCGATCAAAATAAATTGAGTAGAAAGGTTCCCAGGTGACAGTTCCATGCTCTAAAATGCTCCTAGCCAAGCGGTAGCATGAAAGTAAGACACTCTTAGATTTTTATAAGGTTGAGATGTTCGACAAATGAAACCAAGCATACGTCCCGCTTTTTTGTATCATATATGTATAAGCTTAGTGATTGCGGAACGTCAATTGATCGTCGAATAACACACCGAGTTCTCTGATATTATTTTTTCGCTTTAGCGTGCAGTCATATTATAGTTTCACGGTTATAGTAATGGATTTCCGCAAAATTACGCTTTTTCTAATAAATACTGAAATACTGACAACAAAGTATTTATTATTACAACGAGCTTGTTTTGCCTGGTTCAAACAGACTATAGTTATTTTGAAGACACACTATTTGTAACCGTCACACTCACTATTGTACTTGGCAATTTTCTTAATATTTTCATAGTCTATACGTTTGTGTATTCACTAACGTGTAGTTTGTTTGGTTCTCCTGGGAAATCTTGTTACAGTGTTGTTATATCAATATTGTACACATATGCTCTACATGATATTGTAGTTTCCACGCAGATGAGTCCAGACGACCGCTTTTAGGTTATTTTTCTATTCTATTTTTCTCTGCTTGTCTGAATATAAAAATTATTAAAAGGTTATCTTTTTTAATGCAAGAATAAAACCGATCCGCGGTGTCCTTAGGACAACGTATGTTTGACAGCGGAATTACAATATTAACATTTAGTTAAATATCGTTGATTTTATTGGAAAAAGCAGTGTTCTCTCATTTTAATGTGTCCAATGCATAGGGATACGTCTTTTTTCGCTCTTTTCACTCCACCCTACTCGTGAAAAGAAACTGTTCAAGGTTATCACCGCATTTTATAGCAACATATTCGAAGAACTTCAATATTCCGCAGTAACACGTTTTAGGAACCGTAAGGTTGAATATGTTGGTTCCTACTTGATGATGGAGACAATTGGCCAGGGAGACTAAAGGATAATTGTCTCCCTCCGAGCTAGGTGTTGTTAGCCCGGGGACCGCGGTCCAACCGAAGTAGGTTGGACGTTCTATTTATGTTAATTGGTAATGAAACTTATTCTGTGCGATGTAGGTTTCTTTGTTCTAAATGTCTTGTAGTTATTAATTTATGTTGCTTGTATTGGTACAGCGCCATCTCGTTACTTGCTGTTGAAACTTATTGCAGTTCGTCTTGCTATCGATGGCTGTGACGATGCTAGTCTTCTCGCTATCGATTGTTGTGGCGATGTTACTGCGATGAATTAGATGTCGCTATGTATCAGTCGCCACAACGTCAACACACATTCCTCAAGTATCGATGCGTGGATGCTACATCTCGAATGCATCGATGGGGATGCGATCAAAGGGTCCAGATAACCGTGCTGTATAGGAATAGAGAACACCAGACTCATCATCAGTTTTCGTTTAACTGTGTGCGTGATGTTTTTATTTGCCCAAATACGGTCTCGCTGTGACATGGCGCTCTTAGCCATTTCAATGCACTTTCTGACGTCTGGCTCGCACGATACATTTTTGGAGATAATACAGCCCAGGTATATGATGTGCTTGATGTAGTTATATAGTTTTTACGAAAAAGTTTCATTTTGAATAATTCAGGACCATTTTTTTAGAACACAAACAGTGATACTTCATTATTTACTTTTCTTAACGGGGCCCTGATTTATACTTTGTGAAAGATATTCTAGGAGCGGACAAGCAAATGAATTTTTAAGCAGATATGATGCGTTATACCTGCGTCAATTACTACAGAGTGTTGAGAGTAATTTACTCAGATTTAGATGCCTGAAATATATCTGCAGCTTAAGAATATTGGGGCCCCGCGTAAAGCCCTAATACGGCCCTGATCTTGTTGGATGATGAGCGGGATTTATCCGACGGTGACGGTCGTGACAAACAGGCGGGTTCACTTGGATTTGTGAAAGTAATTTCGCAAACTGAGCTGCGATTGAGAGACTATCACCCGGTTTCTGAATTGAAAATTTGAAGTTGAGCACGTCTCAAACCGTGCTTAAGCCATATTAAGCGTCATTTAAACAGGTTTTCATTGCTGAATTATGATATTTTAATGATCAGTTGATAGCTATTTGATAGAAGTAAGACTTTATGCCATATGAAACGTAAAAAATTAAGTTATTGAAAATAATCAGTCGAGATTTTGTGTTCTTCTCAATTCGGAAACCGGACGCATATTTACAGTATTCCCCAAAGCAAACTATAAATTTATTGGCGTAATAGCTTATTTGCGAAAATAGTTGACAAATATTATGGAATTTCTAGAGTACCTGAATAAAGATCTGGCTATGAAAAAATATATATTTGAATATGGAAAAATATAGTTTCTTTAATATTTATAATTTTTTAATATATATCTTTTGGTTTTTATGGTTTCTTAAATCAAAAAGTATGAAAAAAGGACATATTAAATGCCATAATGCTTTTTCCTAATCGCTTTTAACTGATAGGTATATTATACAAGGTATGAGAAAATTTCCCCAACAAGAGACACCGTACACGAATATTGTCTTCTAGAGGTCGCCAGATTCATTATGATGGCATATAACCTATATGGAATGCACAATTAAGATGATTGTAACGATACTTTATTTGTCGTATTGTGATAAACAGCTTAGAAGTTTTGTAAACTCTATTGCAAATTTTACATCCATAATAACATCACAAATAAAATTATGTATTATCTTTTGAGTGTGTGACACTTTATCACAAATTTAAAATTGTAAACATAATATTGTAAAATTCTAAATATAAATTCTGTTCGTAAGTTAATATTTGTTGAGTATTATCTCAAAGATCGTAAACCATTTTCTCAGGTCTGTATGTATGTAAATAGAACAATAAATATTAGTTTGCAAACTGGTCCGTGGCTGTACCAAACTTTTGCATAACCCAAGTGGAGTTCTGGACCGCTGGGGAGAGTGCAAACACATTCGTAACAAAATCTGCCCTAATTAGAGTCGAAAATGAGTAGCCGAAGCGGTGAGTGAGGACTACGCTCATATAAATTCCAAAGAGTGAACAATAAGGATTATAACGTTATCTTGTATTTAATGTAATGTAAATCACAGAGTATTTAATTAGTAGGTTTTTGTAGTAACTCGTTGTTCATATGTGAGATTAAAATGTGACTATATGATTTAAGGTTATTTTCTCAAAAATACTGACAGTAACAGTTAGTAACAGTAGTTCAGTGGTTACAGCAGTTGCCCGGATTGCGAAAGGTCATGGGTTCAAGTCCCATGTCAGAGTGCCAGAGAGAAAGTGGATTTTATAAAACTTTTTTCATTAAGAATATTTTTCAGTATGACATTGTGAATGCTTAATTGATCAAATACTCAAACTTTAGAGTTATCCTTTTAATTTGTGTGCTGTAGGTATATTTACAGTTACTTAATAGTTATTGAGCTCGGTGGCGTAGTTGATAAGCGCCGCGGCTCGCGATCGCAGTCGTTAAGCAACTTTCGCAAGGGTCGGTCACGGAATGGGTGACCAAAAAATTATTATCTCGAGCTACTCCGTGCTTCAGAAGGCACGTTAAGCCGTTGGTCCCGGCTGCATTTGCAGTCGTTAATACCCTCCAATCCGCATTGGGCCAGCGTGGAGGGTCATGGCCCATCCTCCTTAACCATCCATAAGGAAGACCTGAGCCCCTGCAGTGGGGACGTAAAAGGGCTGGTGATGTGATGATGGTGAATAGTTATTGTGTAAATACAATTTCGAAGCGCATTCAGAAACATTGCACAAAATTTTCAATTTTGTAATATGAAATGCGACAGGGTAATACGGTTAATTCCGATCACCAGCGATATTACCGGATCATGTGACGTGGTGGCCTCTAATTATGTGCGATTTTGTAGGCCGGCCGGTCTACTCAAAACATGTCAAAGCGACGCGAAAATGGATATAGTATTAATGTATTAATTAAGTTAGCAAACGTTGATCTATTCGGATTCGAGCTCGAGATCTGCGATTTATTCGAACCGGGGCAAAACCTTCTTGGTGGCGTCCTTTGTTTTTCCTTCTATAGAATAAGTAAGATTTTTTTAATGACATATTTTTTTCATTTTGGTTCCACCCTGGAACTGTCTTTCGGCCAGATGCCCCAGTTTACATCTCCTTTTTCATTTATTGAGTAATTCAATCAATTATATACAACGTTATTGTTTAGATGACACTATAAAACCACAAAGTTTTGTCCAAAGTGCCACAATATTCTTTTTTTCAAAGAATACAGGGAAATACATTAATATCCTAGGCATGGCTGCATCGGCCAGATCTCTGTACTCTTATGTAAACAATAAAACAAATTCGAATGATATCATCATAAACTCTAATGTGTGTGTTATTATAATGACTTAATAAATTTTATATACTTTCCCGATAAATAAAGAACATAGTAAATTAAAATATAGCGCTTATCTACGAGTAAATAAGATATTTTAATCTTTCGTTGTTTATCGTAGACGTGTAATAAAGTAGTTTGTATACATCATTGGCGCTGTGAAAATTATCTGTGGTATCTATTGTACGTCGGTGGCGGCGTGAACCATCCGCTCGCATAATATTACTCTGAATCAATAACCTGTTGGACAGTGGCTCTATAGGGTGTCCAAACTCTACTAGATAGCGAGATAAAACGTTTATTGTTGCAACTATATACAACACAACACATTTTAGAAATTACATTGAAAAATAGTCGGAGTTTGACTTGCGTACGCAAGAAATCACATTTTTTGATATATAGCATGTCAGAATTTCTAAGGGTATGTTAAGTGAACCTAAAAAAGCTCTTATATAATAATCCCAATCTGACGATTTGGATGTTACCCAATATTGCGTATCTTTATTAGAAATTGCAAAAAACTAATAATAAGATATATTCAGTAAAAAAAAGTATCGGGAATGGAATATTTGTTTATGGTTCCAAATCAAAATTTTATTTTTATTTTTGTTGTTAGAGTGGTCCCAACTGTTTTCCATTTTGGCGCGGAGTTTAATTTGTATCTGTAATATATATTAAATACAATGCTGTTTTTACTTATATAACATATAGTGTGCATTGTGAATTCATAATGGATAAAAACATCGAACAAAGAGTTTTGTCTTAAATTTTGCATCACCAATGGTATTTCGTGTTCGGAGTCCCTGAAAATGGTACAGAAGGCTTACGGTAAATCGATTTTATCAAAAACTCTTGCTTATAATTGGTACAAAGCGTTCAAAAGCGGTCAAGATGTGATGGTATATCTGCCTGACTCTGGTAGTCCATTAACGTCTTCAACTGAAATTAACATCGCAAAAGTGAAAGAAAAAGTGACAGAAAATCCACATTCAACTATGAGAGAGATAGTCGCCTAACTTTGTCACTAGTCGTTCCGTACTATTTTTACTAACCATTTGGGTACGAAACATGTTGCCGCTCGGGTAGTCCCAAAAGGCCTCATTTTTCTAAAAATTCAATCGCATGAGAGTCGCTTAGGACATGCTAGAACGAATCAATTCCGACCCAACATTCATGAAACGCATTGTTACTGGTAACGAGACGTCGGTTTACGAGTTTGACATGCAAACTACTCAACAAGATTTGGAGTGGCGCCTTCGAACTGAACCGAAACCGAAAAACCACACTTAAGTTATTCAAAAGTCAAAGTTATGTTGACTGTTTTCTTTGACTATTGCGGTGTTGTGCACTCAGATTTTTTCCGGAGGGTCAAATGGTAGATAAGGAATATGACTTGAGGGTTATGCGACGTTTAAGAGAGAAAATTCGACGACAAAGATTAGTGGAAAGAAAATTCTTGGATTTTGCATCACGATAAAGCGCCTTCGCACAAGGCCATCATTGTGAACGAATTTTGAGCAAACACTCAACAAATATCATCGAGCAACCACCATATTCATCAGATATGGCTCCAGTCGACTTCTAATTGTAAATTGATCTAATAACTCTTTTCTGAGGCACAAAAATCATTTGCATGAATGTAACTGAATTATACGAATGGGACAGTATCTGTATCAGTTAACCATATGCTGCAAAGCTATGTCTATTCGACAATTTATTAATATGTGGCTCCAACTTAACTTTATAATCTAGTGTTATCCCTAAAATACTGTGATATCGACAAGGTCCGTATTCTTATATTTTATATTCACATTTATATCTACTTTTTTTAACATTGGGCTATACAAATTTTAGGCATTTTGTTTTTCCTTCATTAAGGAGAAAATTGTTCACATTAAACCAATATTCTACTTTAGCGATAGAATTGTTTACATCGTCCATCTTAACTTTCGATCCAGTAGATCTTTTGCCATTCACATCAACCTTCTGCATTCTGTCAGTCAAATATGAGACTATAAAATCCAATAAGTTTTCTCTAAATCTGTAATAATGAAGTTTCCTTATCAATATTTTATGAAAAACACGATTAAATGCTTCAGATAGGTCACAGAAAACACTTAACGCGTCATGTGAATCCTCCCAGGTATACAAAAATTTCTTGTATTAACTCGACATCGGCTTCGGTTGTTGAGCGACCCCTTGTAAAACCAAATTGTTATCGATTCAAAAGATTATTCTTGTAAAAGTATGTTTGCATTTAGACCTGTATAAGCACGGATATAGGTCTAAAGTTATTGGGGTCAGATGTGCTGCTCGATTTATGTAAAAGAATAATTTTACTATATTTTACACCACCATGAATTGCTTTTTTTCGAATGAACAACCAAATCTACTTCCAACTCTTTACTCAACATTCCTTGTACATTTTGGTGCACCAGGTTGATGACTGAAAAACTCTGAGTTGCATTATCATTTTGTCTATTGAATAGCAGGTAAAGAGGAATCCTCTATTGTGTTATTTCTATTTCTTCTTGCCCATCTCTACCCCTTCCTCATCAGTATGCCCATAACTGTACAAAACCATACTATGAATACATATATGTATAACTCAACATTGATCCAATAAAACTATCATAAGATTATATGTGTGGTGACCCTTATTTCGGCATGATTTACTAAATAATTAATCTAAGAACATAATCACTTTAAAAATATTTTACGGAAGCTCTTTTAGTTTTATCTTTAACGAAACTGATAACTACTTCATATCACGATAAGATCTCGTATAAAAAAGTCCCGAATAGTGGTTTTTCCATAGTATTTTTAAAGTCATAAAAATGTAAGTTGTCTTACTAAACTTCATTTTAATTCTTTTTAAATAGTAAGTTTATTTTTGATTCAGCATTTCTAATATTAAAATTATATTTTTCCTTGCAGAGGCAAAATGAAATTCCTTTTGGCATTCGTAGCAGTAGTGGCTGTGGCCTCGACGGCTGTAGTGCGAGGTCCCAAAAATGCTGAAGTGAAGGCTATTTTAGCCGCCATCAACAGCCCGTGCACTAATCCAGCTACCGCAGCTGCACTTGAGCAATTGCTTGAAGACTTATTTGGCGTTGCTGTTGGCCCTGCTATCGTGCAGCCAGTTCAGCCTATTGTACCTACGCCAGTCATCGTTGATGGGGGATCTCCCATACCGATCGCTCAACCCTCACCTGTGATCGTCGTCGACTCAGCCCCCGAGGTTCCTATTGCGCCAACACCAGTGTTGGTGCCAGAACAGACACCCATAAGCTCCGCTAGCAGCGCTCCTCTCGTTCAGATCATCTTGAACATAAACCAGGTCTCTGACACTCCTATTGTATCCCCTTCCCCAGTTGTTGTCCCCGAAGAAATTGCACCATCTCCCGTTATTGTAGTTGAGCAGCCCGAGGTCCCTGTCCCACAGCCGATCGTCATCGGACCCGTTCCTGAGCCAATTGTTATCGCTCCCGCTCCTGAACCAATCATCATTGCACCCAATCCTGAGGTTGTTGTACCAGAGCCAATTGTTATCGCTCCTGCTCCTGAACCAGTCATCGTTGCGCCCGCTCCTGAGGTCATTGTTCCTGAGCCAGTTGTGATTGCTCCTGCTCCTGAACCAGTCATCGTTGCGCCCGCTCCTGAGGTCATTGTTCCTGAGCCAGTTGTGATTGCTCCTGCTCCTGAACCAGTCATCGTTGCGCCCGCTCCTGAGGTCATTGTTCCTGAGCCAGTTGTGATTGCTCCTGCTCCTGAACCAGTCATCGTTGCGCCCGCTCCTGAGGTCATTGTTCCTGAGCCAGTTGTGATTGCTCCTGCCCCTGAACCAGTCATCGTTGCGCCCGCTCCTGAGGTCATTGTTCCTGAGCCAGTTGTGATTGCTCCTGCTCCTGAACCAGTCATCGTTGCGCCCGCTCCTGAGGTCATTGTCCCTGAGCCTGTCGTCATCGCACCTTCTCCGGCCGTTAATCTACCCGACACGCTCAACTAAATATTAGAATAAGTTTATACCGTAATAAATTGGATACTTGAAGAATCTTTGTTTTTTTGTGTAACTACTATAATATTTGTTTATTATAACAAGTTTACCTACACGTCTTCGTATGGGTAGTTTACCTAATAAAAAAAGAGACAAGCTTTCGTTTAAAACTAAAATTATAATATTGGTAACATTGATGTTGTTTATGATGGATTCATACATTAACGTTTTATTATTAGAGACGTCATACCGGTAACGGCTTAAACTTTATTATGGTAGCGTTTCATTATAACACAACCCATTTCAATCATACAGCATACCTCTGGTTAGAACGATATAAACATACTTGCTTAACTTTCAAACTTACTTCCAATCTCCCCTTGTCGTAGAACACGATGTATGAAAACTGGCCGCGTTCAATGATGTTTTATAATATTTATTAAAATAAAAAAGGAAGGACAGTACTTATGCACGTAATGATATCTTTTTTACTTATGATTGTTAATGTGTAATTTTTGCATTGTATAAACACGCAGGAAGGCATGTTTTCTACATTTTTTCACAGAAAATTAAGAGTGAAAATGACATTAGGAACAATGCTTGCTGAAACGTGACTAAAGTGAAACTCAGGCAATTCCCTTGCTTTTTTGTTGTCAATTTTATGCGCATGTATCCATCTAAAACTTTTTAATATATCATTGGATTCATATTTAATCATATAAATAATCATAATGTTGGTATATAACATTTATTAGATCTTCATTTTGTCTTTGATGGTTATTCATTAAAATGGAACTATCTATTATATTGCGATTTAAAATGACAGAAAAAATATATTTTTATTGTAAATCGTATAAATTTAAACATAACATTTTAATAATGAAGTTTTGTGATTAAAATAAAAATTGTAAATTATATTATATAATAAAAGTATATCCTGAAACTTGGACGATTCCAGTTCTTATTAAGAAACTCAAAAAGGGTTTCTTTTCTTTACCATAAAATAAATCCTTTCTCAAGCTAGTCAGCCTTTTATTATTTGCCCAAGCAACGAACCCGTCACATAGCTTTTCAAATTGCTATTTATGCATAAACTTATTAAATATACAGGTGCAACTTTTTTGTATACCTTGTAAAAAGGTGGAAATGTGGTAAGACAATTTAAAACTAAACTACTTCTTCTTTGGTGTCAATGGCAACCAAAACTAAATATCACTAGCCCAGAACTCCGCCACTTTTACGGCGCTATTTGCAGCCGTCATGAGATCCTGCGCACAGGTGTAGGGGCAAGCGGAGCAACATATCAGGTGTGCGGTGGTCTGAGGAGTAGTACCACACCTGCACGCAAGGTCTGCAGTATTAGTAAAACCCCACATGGACCGATTGTCTTTACTCCGGCCGACCTGAGTGCGGAGTCTATTTAAGATTTCCACACGGGTCTGGGGAGTTCGTGGCCAGGCGGTAATTTCTCTTGGATTGGCACAAACGGGGAAGGTAAACCCAACCACAGCTCACGCCTAGCTAAAGAGGCCTCGGAGTTGAAGAAGAAGACAATAAATAAATAATTTATTATTGTAATACAGTGGTAATGAAAGTATATCAACATAGATATTCGAAATAAACAATTATTTTTATTATTATTTATTTAGTTTGTTCAATATTTTGGAGACATAATACTAATAAACTGAAGAGAAACTCAGTAATTTTTCACTCATACGATTGTTAATTTCTCACAATTTCACTAAATTTTATAGTCAATCTTTTACAATACAAGCAATAAAGTTGTAGAACTCTCTGCCTAAATCTAACAGACGAATGAAATATTTAAACTACTTCAAAGCACAATTAAAATTCCATTTCGTGTCAAAAGTTTAGCCCCTTTTCTAGTTTTCTTTTTACTTTTCTTCTCTCGCGCTCTAGTTGTCATTTGTGTTTTGACCATTTTGTTTGACTTCATGTACTTTATTTTAGTGCTACTTCGCTTTTACAACTGTTGTTCTTCTGTTTTGTTATGTATGATTTAAATTGTTATATATGCACAATCTGCTATTTAATGTTTTGTTTTTTTTTCCACTTAATTCAAGTATGCCTAGAAGAAATTGTTGGTTAACGCTAAGTAATACGTTCTTATGTAAATATTCTTGTGTCTATGTAATTTTTTTTTGTGCAATAAAGAGTATTTATTATTATCATGATTATAATTTAAAGGTACCAAAAGTTACTCGGGGTTAGGCAGCTTGTTGTTCCATAAATTAATGATTAGAAGAAAAAATATACATATATACTTACTTATTTTTTTTAGGATAATATTTACGCTTGCTGTAAATACCTTATTTAGTATTACATATATCTACAATTAATCTAACAATAATAACATTATCATTAACAATCATTATGGCTCTAAATAGAGTAGGAATATTTAGTATGAGATGAGGTAGTTCAATATGTATAGTAAGGTAAATCTAGATTTATGTACGCATTAAATCTCTGTAGGTTTGAGTGGCGTAGGAGTATAGAATATTTATTATGCAAGCAACATGTCATCGAGAGGTGATTGATGATATGAATGGATAGAGAAGCACTTTGTATTGAGATACGTCTCGCATAAAAGGGTCCCATATGGTTAGCCACATAATCCTAAAGGGATGGTTAAATTATCATGTTCTAGCGAACGCGCTACTCTAAATAGAAAACAAAATTTAGGATAAAACAGCCTTTGTAGCTTGGAATATAAAATTTCAGCAGCTGAAAATGTTCTGAGTTGATGGCAGGGCGAAAATGGAACATTAAAAAGAGTTTTGTGTACTTACGTATGCCAACAGAAAAAATGTAAATATATTTCAACGTAATTAAATGATACTGAATGAAAAGCACCATCCATGTACATAGACGGCTGTGTAAGAATTTTATGCTTACGAAAGTATAGTTTTTTTTTCGGCAGGACTAAGGCCTCCACTGTTTGTACGCAAAACAGGCACCAAGTGTCGAGTTGCGGAGAACACCCGTCGTCAAGAGAAGTATGGTGCACATGAGTCATCCTGCATTAGTTCGAAGATGGATCTTAGACATCTCTTTTGGGCTCTGAAGATCCTTTGTTTATCAATGTTATTAGCTCAGAACATTATGCTATATCTTAGATTTGAAGCAACATATCCGCGGTAAACTATTAGTAGTGTTTTAAAATTACCATTTTTACAGCATTTTAATGAAAACTTTTTTAAATTACAGTTTTACTTTAAAAATTTTATTAACGATAAATTGTCATCTGAACTAAACGTAAACCTACATAAAAATGCAGTTGCAAGATATGACAAACATCTACGTTGCAACTAACTGGTTAAATAGTTAAACAATCTCAGTTATATAATAGTTAATTTTTTATATAAATACATTCAAAATTTTTAAATCTTCAAAGAGGTTTGAGGTCGCTTGGATACATGCAACCTCTTTTAGAGTTCGTATCCTCCCTGCAGCAATACAGTGACACATCTCCGAAAGTACACCAGGTTCCTTTATTGGTGCACTCTCAGAAAAAATCAATAGATTTTAATGAAAAGAAAGAAGTCTAGAAGGATAACATCAGAGAGGTTTCACCAATATTAATAGATAAAACATGTTTATGAAACTACTAATTTTTGCAATTACAACAAATACTAACACAAATTACATTAGATTAAGATATTTTTAAAAACGTATAGAGTTCGCTAGATTTTTATTTGAAAGCAGCCATGGCAATATACAAAATTGTAGGTACTCCACACTCCTGATTACTCGAGATTCTGAAATCGGCGCATCTTTCACATTCAGTACTTGCCACTCGTAGATCGTAGCGTCCTTCATTCGTCATTTCGTCAACGATAAATAATCAATAAACTAGAAATAACACACACGGTCTTTGCAGGTCAAGCATTAGTCATTGCAAAAACAACTGGCAACATCGTAAATGTAATAATATTGAAAATGGTGAACAAATATATTATTTATTTTTTAAAATCTTGATTAGAACTCGTTTTCTCGCAGAAATCGTAATATTTCATTTCGTCGTACGTTGTAATTGCATTAATTTTTTTTTTATGGGATAGGGGGCAGACGAGCAGACGGATCACCTGATGGTAAGTAATTACCGTCGCCCATGGACACCTGCAACACTGGAGGGGCTACAAGCGCGCTGCCGGCCTTAGAGGGAAGGGTTGAGGGGTAGAGGGAAGGGAATAGGGGGGGTTGGGCCTCCGGTACCCTCACTCACACGACGAAACACAACGCAAGCGTTGCTTCACGTCGGTTTTCTGTGAGGCCGTGGTATCACTCCGGTCGAGCCGACCCATTCATGCCGAAGCGTGGCTCTCCCACGGTAAATTGCTCACACGATCGTAGCTAATTAGAACGATATATTGTAAAATAAGAGACAATTATTTGAGCTACGGGAAACTAACAGAAGAGCTCTACAAAACAAATATCTCTGCGATTGCGCGAGTACTAATGATAGTTAAACACACTAATTTCACGTGCAATTAAGTGATATAGATATTTGCAGATATTGAAATAAAAAAAAATATCTATAATAAAAATTAAAAAAAGTCAAAAAAATAAGAGCAAAGAACATGAAAACATTAAAGTTTACATATGGTACGTAACATTTATCAGCCCGGAATATATGTATAAAGTCTCTATAAGTTATGAACGTCATAGGATTTGGATGCTACCATGCTGGAAGAGCCACTATAATTCTAATTGCGAGTCAGAATAAAACTTTTAAGTCGTTTTGGCTGCATTCGATAAAATTACTGAATCGAATATACCGTTTAAATGTGTAATGCTCATTAGATAACTTTGTATCAATACTAATATTATATTATAGATATTTGATTGTTTGTTTGTTTGCATTTAATATATTCTAAAACTACTGGACCGATTACTAAATTTTTTTCACTTGCTAAAAGCTACATCATACGTAAACTGACCATTTTTCTTTTAACTCAAAACGGGACGTCTAAACATAATATACCTCATACTACTAATCTATAAATCTAATATACATATACCCCAGTGGGAAGGTAAACAATAAAAATAAATAGAACTTTTTAATCTTCTTTATTTTGTATTCACAAAATTTTTTTAAACATTTTTGAGTATTAGAAGTATGAAAAATAAGAAGCAATCACCAGCTTCATTAAAGTACCATTTATATCACAGTAACATTATTAAATTATGTGCAACATATTGTATTTTTAGTCCTATTTATATTTCTTCTATTTATATATCTCTCGATTTCTAACACGCATCAATATTTCAATTTTTCGCGCGGTTTTAGAAAACGGGACTATTTTAAGTCCCAAGGGGACAACGGGACAGGTGTTCGAATAAAGGGACAGTCCCGTTCAATACGGGACGTCTGGTCACTTTAATCATACGAGACATATGCTAAATAAAGTAATGAACGATGAAGGGATATTACGACACTTGCATGGGAAGTTGTAACATAGTTTTAGTGACTTTACTCACTACAGAAGAGCTTCAACAATATTATTTCTCTGGGGTGTTTTATATCTTTTACGATGTTAATTTATCAGAACAGCGGCGCCTTCTTTATTGTCTTGTGTTTTCTTTTGAAAAAAATAGTTACTAAATCTGAAATGTTATTGAACGGGAATTAAGGAAGCAATTTTCTATAAACAGAAGAACACAATTTTTCGTTGTTAAAGTATATCTTAAATGAGGTACCTTTTATTACTACCTATATTAAGTAAAAATATCGTTAACGTTATGAAAAAAAAATTGTTCGACAATGGTACGGTCTTATATTCTTCTATTTTTATAATAAAAACAAGTTTCTCGATAATTTTAACTATTACGTGGCACGTTTAATTCTGTCACCATTTTCGTACTTCGTAGAGAGCTGCCATCACCTGCTTTACTATTAGAAAATCATTTAAAATTAAAAAATCAGAAGCGTTGCACAACGCTGTTACAGGGTCAATTAAATGAAAACTTTATTTCCTTATGAAGAAGGTTTTATTTAATTAACTCTCTGTACTGAGGTAGTGTTCGGCGTTGAGATAGACTTTGAAATTTTTCCACAACAGCACTTCACTTTTTCCAGTATCTAACATCCGCGCTGGTGATATTAGTAGTTATAAATCCATATCGATAGATAATTAATTTAATATTAAGCCATTATCGTAATTAGCATTAATTATTTTTAGACATAAATTTCAAAAGTTCTATTATGATTTGCTTTAACGTAAAGCCTTGAAAAATATCTGTTCAGCATTGAAAGCATCAATGTTTATAAATAATGAAACAAAGAAGACACCTTCACGAGTATTACAAGGCATCGTTCTATAAAGAAGACTATTGATTTTATCGAATCATTTTGTATGACCAAGCTATATCCGGCGGTCTCCTGCTAGATCCCGGATGCTCCCTCCAAAAAGGGCGTCTTGCAGTGGGTTTTACCAGGTAGGCCTACCAAGCTTCTACCTGTTCTTTTCAGGACATGGTTGTTGAAGATTCCTGATTTAAGGTATAAGGTTCTTTTCCACTGTGTTATAAAAAAAAGTATCACCGAACTGTCAGAGCTAATAGTATGAAGTTCGCGATGTTAACTTGTTATACTTACGAAAGTTAATGTTTACGTAATTTATTATCTTTATCTTTTAGGTATTTGATAGTAAGTTGTTAATGTATTTTACAGTGTTCGGTAATAAACTAGATAATTTAAAGTTACTATATAATGAATGAGATTTATTGAATGGACGAAATGCTATGGATTTTCACTACTTTAAATGATAAGATAATACAATTTTATTGTTTTTTTTTAATTATAAAATTTCCATTACAGTTTTAATCTCTATTTTTAGTAAAACCACCTAGCTAAGAAGAACAAAAATAAATATATTTCCTCTGTATACGATGCTACATGCCGTTGATCCCTCCCTGTGCAATAGCCCCGTGAAACTATCCGGTTTTATGGACAGCGATACATATTATACTAAACTCATAAATTCGAAAGTTTGTAAGGATGCGTAGATGTATGTATATCTGTTACTCTTTCATGCAAAACTACTGGACGTGTTTTGATTGAAATTTGGTATTAATATATTGGCTAGGCTTTTTATCTGAAACGTTTATCTGAAACGGGAGAAGCCGCTGGCGGAAAGTTATTATCAAATAAACAACAGAATCAAATTAATATTCCAATATCACGTTTGTAAAGATAGAAAATGTTAATTTTACTTTTTAATATTTTCTACCACAATGTAAACTATTAGAGGTTAAAGTAAGAAATTGCTGTTCTATTGTAATAGGTTAATTGAATTGACAAAGAAATTTCGAAAGAAACTTTTTCCACATGATTTCTATGATGTTCTTCTTTTAAAAAATGTATATTAACTAATAAGTAATGAGTAAATTACAGCAAACAAAGGAATCGTATATTTTGCAAACTGTCACCAAGATATATAGTAAAAATTTAACAAGTAAACTTCTTCTTCTTCTTTATAAAAAGGATAGTGTTGTGAACCAAACAAGATATATACATATATTCTATTAGTTGTTATAAGTCTCAAAAAATAGCCATTTGAAACAGTGTTATGAGGCTATTCTCTATGAGGGCTCTATTACGCTTTATGGAGAAGGACTATGCTCAGCAGTGAGCGTCTTACGGCTGATGATGACGTTATGAGGCTTTGTTCAAATTCAAGCCAAATTATGGTAACGTATATCACATGAAGTGCTATAAAAATTTTACAGGTTTGCACAAGGAGTTAGAATTGCATTTTGATGGAGCATTGCAGTGGTTAACCTTTTTTTAAGTAAAAAAAATACAGTGATGTGAACCTGAAAATCATGGAACGTTTGATAAATTTGACAGCTTCTCAAATGAAATCAAAACAGTTCTATAAAGAAAGTCTTGTAACTATTTTATTTACGTTTCCTTCGAATTAAGATAATAGTTCATAACCACACAAAAAAAACTAAATCAAAAAACGTTGCTCAGATACTTAAATAGGCAGGTTTTAAATATTCAATGTAGATATTAATTCAATTTTTATTCTAGTAGCAGTATATATTTTCTTTTGGTTTTTACCTGATATTGTATCTGTGACAACTAAGACCGAAATACAGGAGTATATTGTAACGGTAATCGGAACGAAAATTAAATATTAATTTACCTACTAGGAAAAACCGCCTAAGAGCGAGTCGGACTCGGGAGCAAAGGGTTCGGCATCCGCACAAATAAATAGATTCTAAAAACCAAAGACTAAGACTAATAGATACCCTGTAATCTATATTTAGCAATTTAGTTTTTCTTGTTTCTATGATAATTTATTTGTTTCCTATGATCTTTAGGTACCTGAATGTATGAATGAATAATGATCTTAAAATGATTCCGAGTTTTTCACTTCGAGGTGCGGTACCCTTAAAGTAGATAACAGAGAATCCAAAGAAATGACAGTAATTTACGATATCTTAAGCTCGGTAATAATAAATTATCTTCGATATTGTAAATTTTAAATGTTTATCATAAAGCATTTTGTTCCGCTGAATCTTTATTGCTAGTAATAATATATTATTAAAATTATAGTTCAATTTGATAATTTCAAAGGTAATTGAATATGTTTTATTATTCTACGCAAGCAGAAATAATCTATTGTAGAATTGCTTTAAAATGTTAAAGATTATGGATGAATTATTTCATCGAGAAATATTAAATATAGATAACCCAACAAACTTCTATCGACATGTTTCAAAAAGTTTTAAAACAAAGCATGACGCCACGACATGGCTGTTACGCCAATATTTTGTAGCGAGACTCGTTATATGTCTTTCTTCTGCACCAAATGAACGTTTAAATTAATATAATCTAGCAACATGTATGGATAAACTAAAATACTGTATATGAAGTATTCGGCATTTCATTCAGGTAGTAATATTCAATTTAATCGTCACATATTACACATATTGAGTAGCTCGGTGGAGTAGTGGATAAGCGCCGCGGCCCGCGATCGTAGTCGTTAAGCAACTTTCGCAAGGGTCGGTCACGGGATGGGTGACCAAAAAACAATATTATCTCGAGCTATTCCGTGCTTCGGAAGGCACGTTAAGCCGTTGGTCCCGGCTGCATTTGCAGTCGTTAATACCTTCCAATCCGCATTGGGCCAGCGTCATGGCCCACCCTTCTTAACCGTCCATAAGGAAGGCCTGAGCCCCTGCAGTGGGGACGTAAAAGGGTGATGATATTGCACAAGTCTCTCAGCTAGACATCATCAGGATATCTAGTATTATTCCAAATATCTTTAACATTTAGAAAAATCATGAAATACTAGAACGCTATTAGCTACCAGCAGACCAATTCTACTAATGTTAACGTAACTCAATAGAATCTTAATAATTTGCATTTAACTATTGTACTATGTTTCTAAAGTCCAATATTATTAGTGCAATGACTTCCTCACACATCAATGATAGATAATGGACCTCCGTCAGTTAGTACACACACTTGCACGTCAGACTTTACATTGCGGGCTTTGAGACTGTTTCCATATTTATGAATTAATTAGATGGTAAAATACTCGATTATATAAAAACGTAAACTAAAAATAATGCAGTCACTCGATTACTCGTAGGTCCATTGTTAAATATTAGTGTCTCTTTTACGTGTATTATGTAAACGGCATTTCAATATTCTCTTGTAATAATAAAAGTAATATAAAATAAATGTATGTTTTTGGTTTTCTTAAGCTAGTACTAATGCTTTATAGAGTTGAAAATTAAAAGAGTTTGGTTTGCTCTTTGGGGGTATATACTACTTCTGTATAGAAATATAGGATCTATATGAGGAAATATAGGATCAATTATTTCTTCATATCAAGTTTAATTATCTGTTACAGTAACTTAGAAAATAACAGCGACAATATTTCTCAAAACAATGAAACTAAATCTCGGCGTGTTTCATTCATGTGTAAACAGTATTCACAATATTTCATTATAGCTCTCCTAAATTTTATTAAATTTAATTTCCGAGTTGTCTCGAAGTTATCATAAATATTACTGATAACTGCTCCATATCACGATAATGTCTCATATAAAATCCCACTAAGCCGTCGTAGATCCATAGTCTTTCCAAAGGCGTAAAAATGTAAGTTCTCTTATAGTGGTGCTCGATTAATTTCTATTATAATCACTTTAAATAATAACAACATTGTATATTTGATTGTTTTAAAATTTATTAAATATTTATATCTCTTGCAGAGGCAAAATGAAATTCCTATTGGCATTCGTCGCAGTAGTCGCTGTGGCCTCATCGGCCGTAGTGCGAGGTCCAAGAAATGCTGAAGTGGAGGCGATTATTGCCGCCATCAACAGCCCCAGCACTCACCCAGCTACCGCAGCTGCACTTGAGCAAATGCTCGAAGACTTATTCGGCGTTGCTGTCGGCCCTGCTATCGTGCAGCCAGTTCAGCCTATTGTTCCTACGCCTGTCATCGTCGATGGAGGATCTCCAACACCGATCGCACAACCTTCACCTGTGATCGTCGTCGACCCTGCTCCGGTTGCTCCCTCACCTGTGATCATCGTCGATTCAGCTCCCGAGGCCCCAATTGTCCCCACACCAGTGATGGTGCCTGAACAAGCACCCGCCAGCCCGCCTAGCAGTGCTCCTCTTGTTCAGATCATCTTGAACATCAACCAGGTCTCTGACACTCCTGTTGTATCCCCTTCCCCTGTTGTTGTCCCCGAAGAAATCGCACCTTCTCCCGTTATCGTAGTTGAGCAGCCCGAGATCCCTATCCCACAGCCGATCATCATCGGACCCGTTCCGGAGCCAATCGTCATCGGACCCGTTCCGGAGCCAATCGTCATCGGTCCCGTTCCGGAGCCAATCGTCATCGGACCCGTTCCAGAGCCAATCGTCATCGGACCCGTTCCGGAACCAATCGTCATCGCTCCCGTTCCTGAACCAGTCATCGTTGCGCCTGCTCCCGAGGTCGTTGTTCCTGAGCCAGTTGTGATCGCTCCTGCTCCTGAACCAGTCATCGTTGCGCCTGCTCCCGAGGTCATTGTTCCTGAGCCAGTTGTGATCGCACCTGCTCCTGAACCAGTCATCGTTGCGCCTGCTCCCGAGGTCATTGTTCCTGAACCAGTTGTGATTGCTCCAGCTCCTGAACCAGTCATTGTTGCGCCCGCTCCTGAGGTCATTGTCCCTGAGCCAGTTGTGATCGCACCTGCTCCTGAACCAGTCATCGTTGCGCCTGCTCCCGAGGTCATTGTTCCTGAACCAGTTGTGATTGCTCCAGCTCCTGAACCAGTCATTGTTGCGCCCGCTCCTGAGGTCATTGTCCCTGAGCCTGAAGTCATCGCACCTTCTCCGGCCGTTAATCTACCCGACACGCTCAATTAAACATTAAAATAAGTTTATATGGGAATAAATTGGGTTTTTAAATAATCTTTGTTTTCTTTATGTAACTACATATGGGTAGCGTACCTAATAAAAAGAGACAAGCTTTCGTTTAAAACTAAAATTGTAATATTGGTAATATTGAAGTTGTTTATGATGGATTCAGATGATACAGATTGGTAAATAACATTTATTAGATTCTAGTTTTGTATTTGATGGTTATTTGTCAAAATGACCCTATCTATTATATTGCGACTTAAAATGACGGAAAAGAGGATATCTTATTTACGGCTTCCCGAGCAATAAAAAAAATATATACAAATCTCTAGGATTGATAATAACAACACTTAATAATTCAAAAAAAAATTGTATAATTTGGTGCAGTCATTTTGATATGCGTATATAACGTAATAAAAGTGGCGATTCTCCGCGCAGCTACAGTCTTGGACTTTCGTTGCTATGGTTACGCACTGCGTCTCACCCCCGCACCTCGATTGTGATCCTAAAATGTATAACTGCGTAGTCTGCACTTTGGTTCAACTAAGTTATCGTGCATTATGTATTTTGGTGATTTATTTTTATTTTTATGTATAGGATAAGATAAGATAAGGAGATATATTCAAAAGTCGTTAAATTGAATTAGTGATGTGAGTGGAAATAATGAATCAATAATGTATAAACAAAATGTCTTAGCGTTTAAATTATTAACAGGCTCTAAGCACGGATATGGGAAGTATTGGTATATGAATGAATGACAATACTGATCAACAATATTTAAAGATGTAGGAATACGAACAGACCAAGACTCTTCTTTTACAATTAGATTCATCATTGCAATTCAGTAACTTAGAAGAACTGGTTGTATTCACTATGACGTTTTCAAACGTGTCATGTATAGCTTAAAATGAAGCTCTAAAAGTTGATTTGTTAGCCCGACAGAACATTCAATGCGACAGTTTGAAAAATCAAAACTTTAGTGACCTCGTTGCTTTAAATTATGTAAGCACATAAAAGGTTCTGGCGATTCTCGATTCGGTAATCCTGGTCTCATCCATCAAAAGGTATTGGTTCAATTGGGTATGTCTCCAATAACAGTGAGCGACAGGGGCGACGCTCACCAGGAAGCAGCAACTGTGCTTCAAGCAATTCCACGACAAATACCAAGCCTGCAAAAGAATATATAAGAGAAATACTCACTCAGCTTCTTCGATTGTCTCCGACATGGCGAGGAAGACACAGTTGAGCAGAATGGTAGCCATGACGAAGTAGTCGAAGTACTGGTTGGTGGAGAGGTAGACGCACGCGCGGCGTACCGGCGACCACGGTGACCACCAGAACAATGACCTGGTCGCCGTGAACCGGTGTATATAGTTCTTACGGAACCGCTTTGATACCACGCAGAACGTCTGCAACAATTTGTTTTATTTTAGGTATTGCAGAAGACATAAAGTTCTGTCTCTAATTTTAAATAAGTGATATGGTGGTTAGAGACCATTGATATACTCTTGCATTAAACTCTAGGACTCAATAGAAAATATGTTGATAATAAAAAGCGAGGTCGGCGTGTCGAAAGGAGAGCCGAAATGGCATGATACTTTAATAATAAAAGGTATTTTCATCATTACGTTATAATAATCATTATACATTTATTAAAACTTTTTACGAATATAAATAGCGCCTAATATAACCCACACATCCTGGTGAAGCCACATCTGAATAATTATATTAATAAATTCAAAATCATTACAAAAATAATCCTTAAAAGTACAAAGGTGGTTACAAATTCAACAAACTTCATTTGAAATCAGGTGGTTAGAAAGAAACAGCTATCAAATGCTCGATTTTTTGAAAACGGTTTTCGATCAGTACCTATAAGACCTACATAGTATAAAACAAAGCCGCTTCTCGTTGTCTGTACGCTGAGATCTTTTAAACTACGTCGTCGTGGCCACAGGTCCTGGCATTTTAATATACAGAATGATAAAAGAGGAAGTTTTATTAATAAAGAACCACGATATCGAAGCCGTTGGCGAGATGAAAAAATATAAGCCATTTTTAACGATCACAAATCATCTATTTATTTTACTATCTACTTTATTTTAGATTTCACGAATAAAAGTAAAAAATAAACGTGCCAAGAATATTTTTATATGGAATCATTATATTCCAATATTATTTATATTTTTCTTAAAGTCCCATGCACAATTACCTACCTAATTGAAATTTTTTACAATATTCTTAATGAAAAAGGCTTAAGAAATCCACTTTGTCCCTGACATTCTGGGATTGAACACGAACCCATGACCTTTCGCTATCTGAGCGACTGCTCTTACTATTTATTAACCATAAGAAAATTTTTCAGTATAGCATTATCAATGCAAAATTGAACAAATATAATAATCACAACAAAATTTATGCAAAAGCTATAAACAAAGTAAGCACACGGTTTCGCCTTAAGCGCATACAAGAAAAGTAAACTTTACCTTGTCATTGACGTAACATCGTGTTTCATACTTAAATACATGTGTTATACGACTCGGTTAACATTTCAAAACTTTTAAGTGGAACTCTGTGATATTTCGTATTACAATTTCCAAGTAGAAACAGTCTGATTAAGTTTGATAATGGCATCGTACGCGAGCGAACGAGTGTTGTTTGTAGAGATGATTAGTTCTCGACTACATACTTTTATGTTTTATGTTTTATCTATACTAATGTTTTAAGGAGGTAATACTTCTTACTTTGTTTGTTTGTGTGAATTCTCGGAATAAGAGCTAGTTTATATCTTAGTTATAGTTTTGATCAAACCGTTGATCCCGGTTGCATAAAGGTTCAATGAAATAAAACCTCTATTATCATTTGCAGTAGATTTTATCTTATAAGAATTAATGTATTTTTACTAAATGTTACTTATTTATCTTGAATTTATATACTCTTACTTTACACCTCCGTTTTTCATAACCGCTATTCATTCTTCTCTATCCAAAGGTTGTCTGGTAGAAATCGCTGTTAGCGATAAGACCGCCAATTGCTACACTATCGTGATATATTTAATTTGTAAATTTCACGTAAAAAACTTTAACTGTTAAAAATGGTGTGACAATAGAATATTACTATTTTTATTGGACTGAATCTGTATGATGTAACAGCGCTGTGCTCGATGTCGAGATTAAAGCTGATTTTTTTACATAATAGTACCTGATGCTGTTAAGAACGGAGTAAAGTGAATTTTATATATCATTTATTTTCTACATACACTTACGGAAGGTGACATTTTCATCATCGTGAAAAAAATATATCGTATAAACAAATGAAGGCAGCAATAAATTTTAAATTTGTAATTTAACATAGATTATCTCTATATTATTTAACTGTATATAATACTCGTACTAAAGACCTGCCATCTTATTAAAGAACAAAGACTAAAGTTCATAATTCGCTTAAACCAGTGGCCGGCTGAAACAAGTTTGCCTTCCGGAATACAGAGGAACTCGAGATAAATTATTGTTGGTCACCAATTCTGTGACAGACCATTGCCAGAGTGGTGTAACTTCCGCATCGTAAATCGAACTAGATAACGTACCTACTAATCCGCCACCAAATTCTTCGTTAGTCCACATGTGATTTTTTAGGAAAAAAAATGTTTCTTTCTACTATTCTGAATATGCTTCGCGGATTTTGAATATAAATTGCAATCTTTTTCAATTTAATATTTGTTAATCCACGTCTTAAACTCGCTACGTCGATTTTTGTTTGACATTCGATAAGTTTATCTTTGAAGGGTATTAATTTATCGAATTGTTCAAGTTTATACCTAATCCGTTTCATTACATCATAAATTTGAGTATTTGAAATCGAGAAGATTAAGATTGGTTTGTTTCTATAATAAATTATAACAGTTTGTATAACAATTCTATTACACAAACTAGATATTTGTGCTAAATTTTTAAGTTAAATTAAAATATTAGTCTGTTTTTAAATCTCAGAAACTAAATTGAAATGTCAATAATAGAAATAATGACACCAGGTTTTTTGGACAGTGTATACTTAAAACCGATATTTTGTAAAAATCGGTACTCTACAATCGGTTTCAAACGACAAAAAGACACTTTGGATATCCATAATTCTTCACTTAATAGTGAGATGCGATGCTAAAATATTCGTTTAAATTACATAAATCGATAATGGCTTTAAAAACAAATTTCAATCGAAATCAGTTTGTTATTCATCAGTAATTAATATAAATTAATTACTTATATGATTATTATAAACTAGCTAGCTAGCTGATGTATGAAAAGTTGATAACCAGTTAAATTGCCGCTGTTAAGGGTTACAAGTTTTTGTCAGAAACTATTTCTTTTTTAAATTATTTGCACTTACAGCATAATAGCTTTGAAACGAATGGTTCGATTTGATTAGAATTTTTATATTAGTCCTTTTTGGTAAGATCATTTTAAGATATACTCGATATATTTTTTTATTTGTATAAAGCAAAACAAAAGACATCATTTAAAAAATCACTAAAAAGTATACAAATAATCTTTAAATACAAATGTCGGTCCCTCGAGTGCAATGAGAATTTTGTTTTGTTGAGCTTATTTTGATTAGATTTATTATTATTTTTTAGGGAGATTTTTTGGTTCAAGATTCATATTTATATATTCATATAAAATCAAATATTTTGAGACGGGTGGGAAAAATCAGATAAAAAACTTATTAATTTAAATAAGAAAAAGTGGGAGAAGAAAAAGAAAACCAAGAATTTTCACCCCTATAATCCCATACATATTAGCCGGTACGAAGTTTGCCGTGTCACCCAGAATTATATTAACTACATAAGTTTTACGATAGTTGAACGATGTCCCAAATTACCATTATGATGATTAAATCCTGCCGACCCTTGTTATTATCATATATACTACTTATTCATTGCTCTTGGGAGCTTGAAATTCTTTAAAGTAATATCTAACGTTGTAATAACTAAGTAAACATGTTGAGTTAATTTTCAATACCTATTTTGCTGCCCCCGCACTAGACTAACGCCAATTTAATTCAATTGAATTTAGAAAAGTGGACTCAAACTGAGGGCTATAGAGTTTAGAATTTCACGTTAAGGTCAGTCGAGCGTAGGCGGTATTTTGTTCCTTCTAGGGGAATACTTTACGTAGGCGTTCGAGTAGACTATTGTTATCTCAAAAGGGAATATAAATTGTATAAAGCAAAACACTAATGTCAAGTTCATAGTGAACAAAACAATTTCATTTTTTATTCTGTATCGGATCTTTATGTTGAAGGCTATAATAAAATACTAAACGAGCCACAAGAATCCGCTCGAGAAACCATCAAATTACATGAAAATTTACCAGGTTTTATGTTCTTTGTATTTTATGCTTTTTCAACTATTACACTAATAGAATTATTATCTGAATGCTTTTTATCACTGCTGTGTTTGTTCATTACATACTCAATATGGATTCGATAATAAATAAAATTATCTACTACATATATAAATGTCATTTGTTTAAAGGAATGGTTATCAACGGTGGTTTTATAAACCGCTACGGGATACAGCATAATGTATGCAGAATACAATTATATTATTAAAACGATCAAAAGCAGTTTTTCGGAATGGGAGTACTACATTTTTTTCGTCAACCTGCTGTCGGTTAAGATGTACCTATGCGATCTTTTATAATTATTTATTTATTATTATCTTAATTCACCAATAGATATTTTTAGCTTTTTAGCACATCTTGCCTTTAGGTATTCACGCTAGATGCTATAAAATAATAAATTCATTGACCGAGGAAAATTTTATATCCTATTTGAGAAATGTCTTATGAATGAACTTGGAAGAATGCCACCATAATATTTGTGTCGAACAAACGTATCATATCTTTCTTTATAAACAGTTTCGCAACTTAATTTATGTACACAGCGCTTTTATCTCTATCCTTTCGTGCAAGCTTATTAAGTAACAAACGGTTTACAAAATCGAAAAACGGCCTTTCCATAACCCCAATGTTTGTAAAGGTCTATCCAAAGATTCCCACACTGTATGGAAAACGAAAAAGAAATATCATCCCCACTTTATAAGCAGGAGAGGTACCTTAATTTTTTTTTTTCAAATTTTAACTTGTCTTTGTCGGCGTAATGAACGTGTATACTCATGCAAAATTATAACTTTCTTGTACTAATAGTTTTTAAGCTAACATGGACAGCCGGACATGGCGAAACTATTGTTTACTACGTAAATAAGAGTGATGTGTTAAATAAGTAAAAATAGCGATATAATGATTTATGCACCCATGTGGTATTCATACCCAAGTACACAACTTACCCGGGCTAGATGATTTTTTTTTCATGTCAAAACATTTATTGCCTGTGTTAGCTTTGAAGACTAAAGAGGTGTCATCTGCACATCTGCAAATTATTCGTAAACTGAGTAGGACCATTTAAATTAGAAATAAAAAAGGGTCCTAATATTTATTCCTGAGGCACATCCAGAATGATGGATACTCCTACATATTTTACATTATTAATTACAACTTTTAAATTTTTTGGCACAAAGATATGGTTTCATCAGACTAAATAAACGTTTAGACTTAGCATAATATTCTATTTTTCCCAATAGAGTTTCATGAGTATGAGTAACGCAGTCGAATGCTTATGACAGATCGCAAAAAATGTCAGTGCATTCTGTTTACTTTCATGCATCATAAATATGTCTTAAAAGATTATTAATTTTATTTTTTAAATCCAATATTTCTTTTGCATGTCAGCGACATAGGGGATGTCTACTAAATAATACATACAAGTTATTGATAGATACCAAAAATACTTTTTCCTCTTTTAGAAATAAAGTGTGTTTACCCATCAAACTCTAGAATCAAGACAGGAGATGAGGTGTGACTGCAACAAAATGATGGATGTTTTGTTTTGATATAGATTTTCTTTATTGGTTGCGATTTCAGTTAGATATAATATTAACTGTAATGCTATTTTGACTCTTGTGGATGAAAATAGCAAATAGTTGGTCACCGTAAATTGTATGTTATTTGTATATAATTCAAATATACAAATAACATAAAATTTAGAAAAAATATAAATACAATTTACAAGAAACTAAAAAAAAAATATTATTCAATTGAAACAACTTTTAAACGAGGTCACTCGTGTGTATTTAGTTTTATTGATGTTGTCTTTTTAATTACGAATATACCTTCAAAACAATATTATTGGACACATTCACAATACATTTTTTAATATGTTATGGCAACGTTTACATTTATTAAATTAAATTATTTTAAAAATACATTTGAATTATTTATTAACCCCTGGCTACCGTCATCTACCACCAGTTCCAAATTTGGGAGTCTTGTCAGAGAAGAACTGGAGAAACAAACTCCGACAAGAAAAGTGAATGACTATCTTTGATATAATACAATTTACAGAATGAACTAACTGTATCTTTTGGTTTTGTAATGTGTGATCTGGACTGAGATTTTATTTGACTAATTTATTTTCGCACCTATCTGTAGTATGCAAATCTGCAGTGTGAGAACATGAGTTAGGAAGACCCAAGCATTACACAAGATGTGACAATTCAAAAATATTTGCGGCTGAACAAAATTTAATTCCTAGAATTGATACGCGAGCCTATGGAAATAACAAAAGTCTGAATTTTAATAGAGGTTGGCATACACCACCGGCTTAGGATCCAGTAATTACGACTACGCAGTCCTTTGGTCATCGCTTTTATAATATAGCTGCCGCTATAAAATAAATTTCTCGAATAAACTTTTTAGAGCGTGATTTAAGTTTTAGTTTTTGAACTTATTATTATTATTTTATTTATATAAGTGATACATTATTTACAAAATAAACAAATTTATTCCAGTTTTAGCTTATCAGAACGCCGATTTTCATGTGCAACAATAGAAAGCAAGTTTATTAAAAACTTAATAAAATTTCATAAGTTTGGTACTAAACTCGAAAATTACATAAGCTTACTTGTATGTATAAAGCCCGTATTACATTTATGATCGTACGTGACCGTCCAACTTGAGCAAAGTGTAACTTATAGTCTTTGTAATAAAGGACTTCAAGTTTCAGACTCTGCAACCCTCGAGAGAGATCTATTTTCAGTGTGTTTATCGTATAACCACATAGCCCGAAGAACACGTCTAGACCGAGTAATTGTTACGTCGTGCGACCACACTGCAAGGCTGCTCATTTGTAGTAGTATTCGAGAGGTCACACGTCTACACATCGTGGCAGCCTCAGGATGTGGATACACGCCTAAAGAAGTAAGTGCAGTAAAAGAGTGGTAGCGAGCCCAAGTTGCCATACACTTATTTGGGACACGCCCTGTCGAAAGACACATTTTATAAAGCGTAATTTTATTATTGTGGCAGTAATTATTTAAACTGCAAGTGCGATATTTTAATTTCTTTTTTCTTTAGGTATAGGTATCATCATCATCATCATTTCAGCCAGGAGACGTCCATTGCTGGGCATAGGCTTCTTCAAAGATCTCCAATGTGATCGGTCCTGCGCCTGCCGCATCCAGCGGCTTCCCGCGACCTTCACCAGATCGTCGGTCAACCTTGTGGGGGGCCTACCAACGCTGCGTCTCCCGGTACGCAGTTGCCACTCCAGGACCTTACCGCCCAACGGCCGTCAGTCCTGCCCACTGCCACTTGAGGTTTGGAATCCTTTGGGCCTTGACGGTGACTTTCTTTCTTCTGTGAATCATCATTTCTGATTGGATCTCGCAAAGAAACCCCGAGCATAGCCCTTTCCATTGCCCTCTGAGCGACCTTGAGCTTCCTTATGAGGCCCATCTTAAGCGGCCACGTCTCAGTTCCGTATGTCATCACTGGCAACACGAATTGAAGACTTTCGTCTTGAGACACTGCGGTAAATGTTCCGAGAATACACGTAGCTTCCCGAACGCTGCCCAGCCGAGTTGGATCCGTCGATTTACCTGTCTATGGAAGTTGGACTTACGTAATCGGACTATTTGTCCCAGGTAAACGTACTCATCTACAGCTTCCAGTGTAGAGCCTCCAACCATTTACTGGAGTGGGTACGACATGGGAATTTGACATTATTTTCGTCTTCTCCATCTTCATTTTAAGCCCCACTTGTTGGGAAACTCTGCAGAGGTCTTCGGGCATTGTGCCTAGATTTTCCATGGTTTCAGCCATGACTACGATATCATCAGCGAAAGGAAGGTGCTTCATGTACTCGCCGTTTATATTGATGCCAAGTCCTCTCTACTCCAACAGCTTAAACACGTCCTCGAGTGCGGCAGTAAACAGTTTCGGTGATATAAAATCGCTCTGTCTTACTCCACGCTGAAGTCGTATTGTTTTCGAATTTAAGTCCTGAAGCCGAACTGACATTGTGGCGTTTTCATACACTTGGATGTACGGATAGTCTATTTGGCACTTCTGGAGTGACCTTCTTCTGGAGTGAAGCACGGCCCTGGTCTCGATGGAGTCAAAGGCTTTCTCATAGTCCACAAACGCCAAGCACAGTGGCAGATTATACTCCTCGGTCTTCTGTATAACCTGTCGCAGCGTATTAATATAGTCTATGGTACTATAACCTTTTCGGAAACCGGCTTGTTCGGGAGGCTGGAAGTCGTCAAATCTACGTACGAGACGATTCGTGATGACTCTCGAAAACAGCTTGTACATATGACTCAGAAGCGTGATGGGTCTGTAAATCTTCAATTGGGCACTGTCGCACTTTTTAAAGAACAGCAACACCACGCCCCTGTGCCATGCTTCTCGAGTATGACGGAGCTAAATAGCTTCTGAAGCTCTTTCCGGACTGGTATATGTATAGTACTACTATACTATTTACTTATTTTTAAACGTTTAATTTCAGCAACATTCTTGATACCGTGAGAAGCATACAACGTGACAACGTGATAGCGTAACAACGTGAGAAGCATAGAATTACTGTTAAGAAAAAGGGTGTTATATTTGTCAAGTTTCCAGCTCTACGTAGGTCTAGGTTGGGCATGGATAAGATTAATAACCAAGTCCGAATCTTTATTAAAACACGAAAGTTCTGAGTTAACATAAAGTCAATTTTATTTTAAAGTCAAACCCGACCGGGAATCGAACGGAGGACTCAGATATACTGACACTTTGAAAACGTCGTGTATGAAGTGCGAACACTTCATCCACAATAAATTTAGATGTATTCATAAAGTTCTATGAAAATATACCCTCTGCCGACTCTTTGACCCGGGACGTTCATATTTCAATTTTCTCGGTATTTTTTCCCATTTTCCCCGTCATTTTATCTAAATCATTTGTCCCAAGACCACACATTTCTACATTTGGCATTATATGACGGTAACGTTAATGATTGATATTGTAGTTTGTCGAAAGAATTTGTGAAATAGTTTTTGCTTTTCTTTCATCATTGAGGTTATTTATCTTTTCATTTTAAATGGAACGATACGGTTACGTTAGTCGGTCAAGAGATGGCGCTGTTTGATTAATTCTTATTTGGTGCTTATTTTACTTGCAACATTTAATGTTGCGACTGAATTTTATAGCAGTTATCATTAACACAACAGATTAAAGCTGCAATTTCGCATATAGGTTTAATTTAGACGACTATGCATCAAATGCTTCAAATTTCCTTGAACTTGTATTATAGAACTATGTTAAGTACTTGCCCTTTACTTAATTGGAAGTACCATATCAATTTTGATTCCCTCGAGTGTCGAATTTACGGTATTTTCGACATAAACGGTCGTATTTTTATACGACTGCCCTAAAGAAGAGTGTATTGTGTTTAAGTAATATATGCGTGTGAATTTCGTTATTACACCGTAACTTTAGAAAGTCTTAATAACGGATATGAATATACGTATGTTAAAAAATTTCACATCATTCCGAGTGATATGGGCTATATAACTGCTCACTAAAAGGAATAGAAATAAATAATTAATAAGCCAAGATTGCAAATATCGAAATAAATGTAAATTAAATAAGTTGTATTACGACTTGTTCGGGAGGCTGGCTACACAAAATTTTCATTGCTGTTTACAAATGAGGTTACAAATGTTCGATAGAACAGTCTTCCGATATGTTAGTTTAGTTTATTATTATTTGTAGTTTGATTTTGACAGTTGTATTATATTTTTTTAAAATGTTAATTTGGTAGTTGTATTTTTCACTTTAGCTTCAGATTTAGTGGTGCTATTCTGTAAAAAAAAATGTGACGACTTCGATGTCAAGCAAAGCAGCTGTCACAGCATAGAGGTTCAATTAATTAAACAAATGAAATGAAATACTTGCTTCGAAAGGTAATTAAAGGTTGTTACAGAATGGCAAAGCAGAACTTGCCTGAGATATATGGTTTTAATTTTAATTTGATATCTCTATGCGTTCCCGAAATTAAGAGTCTCGACATAGAGACAGACAACAAAATAATCATATAAGGATACCATTTCCTTCATTTCTCTTAGTTAACAAATGGCAAACTCAGAATTGATTTCTAATAAAGTACTTTTATGGGGGCTACGAGGTAACCCTCTGATTGTGTAAAGGATATTGTTTCTTACTTCCGCTATTAATTCCCGTGGATTAATATCCTCCCCAAGAGAACAGATTGCAACAATGGCATATTTTATGAACGCAATAGCTGATTTTATGTGAAAATTTATTGCGGATTTCACTGCGTTACGTTTAATGTAATTAAGGTAGAATTATTATTGACACTTTTAATTATATCCTTGTAAGTGTTTTTAAATAGTTAGTGTTGTTACTACTGTATTTACTGCTTATACTGAGCTGTGGCGTCATGGCATAGTACATTATTATAACACATTTGCTCATTTTAGTTTTTTTTTCTTCTCTTTGTTATATTTGTAATCTGTTAATGTGATGTGTGTGTAGTCAACAAAAGTGTATTCTTTTTTCTTTTCCTGTGTTCTTTTAACAAATATACAGGTGTGAAATTTATTTTTTACTAACAAAAAAGTATTCACTGAAAAAAGAATCTGGCCATGCTGGAAAAAAGTCATAATGTTTTTCCTGAGAAATTATTCCATTAGTATAAATAAAACAGTTTTATAATATGTGATTACGTTATTATAAAGCTGAGCTAATTATACTATTAAAATAAAATAGTACTGTAATAAAACCTGGTTTCAATCCTTTTTCCCCACAGAATTGACGGGGATAAAAGGCTTGGTCAATTTGTTTATTTATATATTTTTTATCACATTGCTCTCTCATATTGTGTATTTTTAAACAGTATTTTTTATAATGTCATATTAATCACTTGTTCCATATATTTTAGATTAACCGAAATAAATTTTGTAACTTCGAAATTATTTTTGGCTTCAAACACTGGAAATAATGTGACAAGTCATGTGTTAAATTCGATGTTCCAACGATGTTCGCCTGTGTATTTTTGGCGTTGACAGCAAAAAATAAGTAAACGATATAAGAATAAATACTGTATTTTATTATGATTTTCCTTGGTATGATGATGTTTGTATTACTAACCATACTCATATAATTCATATATTAGTGGAATACATGTCATAAAATAATAAAATAAAGCTCTCTTAAATCATTTACTATTTAGATCCCTACGAAATAGATTTGTTGAATGATAAAATCTTTTTTACTTTTCGTAATCCAATAGTTTAATATCAATTTTCAAGACTTTAACTTATAAATGAACAGACTTCCACACAAACTTTTTAACTTAGTTTCAATTCTCTCAGGGTTGAATTTCCTTTTTTACATATATGTGGTGCATATTGCGGGATCCATCAGCTTGCGCCTTCTGTCATCAGTCAGTAAATTGTATATATACAGTTGTTATTGAGTTTGCAAAGTATTAAATGTAAGAGTCGCAAGAGTTTGATAGTACAGTAGTTAGTAATATAATACGGAAATTAAGCAACTTAAGCAAGGATTGTTCATATTATGGGTGGCAACAACTTTACTATCTTGAGCTCTTCTATACTTATGAAGACACGTTAAGCCGTTGATCTCGGCTTCATTTGCATTTGTTAACAATCACAAATACTCATTGGGCTTGTGTGAAAGATAAGTTATTGTCTGTTTTCTCTATATGATTCGAATCGACTCATAGGGAAGGCTTCTTTCCTAGTTGTGGGGTTATTAATAAGCTGATGATGACATTATTATTTAACAGATAATAGATTATACCTATACCTATATATAGAGTATACCTATACTCTATTATTTGTTAAATAACAATGTCGACAAATTGGTACCTACCAATTAACAGCCAATATAGATTATAACACTCTAAAAGTCGGGCAAAAGTCCCGCTTTTGGGCATAGCCCGGTTTTGGGCAAGGCGTTTTCAATAACGCATAGGCAAATATATTACTAAAGCGTTAACGATTTTTAAAATGTTACAGTGTGGTTGGGATATGTTAAAGTTCTTCGTTACTCTTAAAATGGGCTGTACTAGGTCATAATCTTAAATTGGCTAAACCGAGTCATTTATCCTAGGTAGTTGTCAAATAAACTTTGATAAGTTTGTAAGGTGGAGAAAAACTTGGGCGTCCTCTTTGATATCTCCCTTTCCTGGGCTCCACATATAACCGGTTAGTCTCAGGTTATTAGCTGCCTCAGTTTTAGTTTTAGAAAATTTATTATCTTTGGGGATTAAGGTCAAACTAGCACAATCGCTACTCCTCTATATTTTGGATTGTGCTGACGTTTGCTTTATAGACCTCGGCGAGGTTTTTGAGCAGAGCAGCTTTGTTGAGCAGCACAAACTTCAACGACTACAAAGTTTTTTTTATCAGATTTATTTATGGCTTGCGTAAGTTCGACCATTTAAATGGCTTTCTATTCGACTACGCCGAGAGAAGCATAGTTAAAATTACAAAATCAAAATCGCAGTTTACGTTCGGAGTCTGATGGTGTGCTGGAAATACCTCTCACTAGGTCAGGTTTCTACCACGAGTCATTCACTTTTAATTCTGCCAGACTGTGGAATAAGTTGCCGTCTAATATCCGACAAGCAAAATCTGTTGCTGTTTTTAGGAAAAATATTCGTGAATACCTACTGGATAAATTTTAGCTTGAACAAGAATATATAGATATATTATGTTTATAGTTAATGCATATTAGTATTATATATTATAGTAATATATTTGTAAAAGTATAAAATTTTATTATTCTTTTATTAACGTTGGCACCCTACTACATCCTTCAGTCGGGTGTCCTTTACCACATGGGTTGTCAGGAAGAGATCGCTATCAGCGATAAGACCGCCTTCACCCACTAGATTTAAGACACTGTAAAGTTTTCATTTGTCTGTGAGCAATAAATAATTCATTTATCTGTCTAAAGAGTTCATTTATGTTTGGAAAAAAAAATCTGTGAAACCTTTAAATGGGTAATGTTTTAAAAATAAAGAAGACGTCCTTTACTTACTGTTATGCCATTAAGCTTTGGACAGTCACGTCTTAAGACAGGGGATTTATTCCAGAAAACCGCAAGATGTACGCGCGAAATTATTTCACTGAAATTAATGCAAATTGGTGTGAGACGACGAATGTCAGAGGATTTGTGTACAAAGTTATATTTCGGCAATTTTCTTCGTTCGTATCACACAATTTATGGACGTAACGAGTGTAAATAGCAAATACAATTTGGCAATCAGAACATCTGAAAACAAGGTACGCAAGAAAAACTCATTCGTAATATTTTGAGTAGTTTGTATTCGCTCTTCTGATATTTATTTGAAATAGGATTTCAGCATAGCTCTCTAAAGAGAAAAGTCTTCCCTTTCTGCGGTCGGATTTTATTGGGTTTGTAGTGGTCTTGTCTAGCTACGTATGATTCCACCTTTTCCTTATGCAATATTCAAAATTTATATTTTATTTATATACTTGTTAAACTAAAATATTAAAATACAAGCTTAATTATTGCCAGATGTTCAGGAAACCGTATCTCGATTCAAAATATATTATTTAAAAAAACCAAGCAAGCGCAAGTCAGACTGGTTTGAAAATCACGTTTGTTGTTATCAAAGAAGTTGTTCGAAATTTTCGAGTAAAATACATTTGGTCGACTATTACTCATAAACTAGTAAAGCCCACTTAAGTGTGCTAATTTTCCTTGTAATATATAGATACTAATACCGTGACGTTGGCATTTCTAACAACAACCGTTTAGTTGGTAGAGGGGGGTGACATTGGTCTCTAAAAGAAAATTAGAAGCACTTTGAAGCTTAATAAGTCACGAATTGTCAAATAAATCAAAAAAGGTCTTCCCAAAGACCTATCCAACGATACATTTTTTTTTCATCCCTACGCTTAAAGAGGAGGTACAATAAAGAAAATATTTTTTAAGATTTGATTTTACCGCTTTGCTTTGCCCGCGTGATTAACGTGTAGTATACTCTTTTTGTATACTCATGCTTAATTATACCTTACCAAATCGTTTTTGAGCTAAACCGCGGACGGACGGATAGACAGACTTCCGTAGTCATGTGACTACGGAATCCTAAAATCTGCAAAATTGAAAACAAAAGCTTGATAAAAATAGGAAAAAATAAAGACTGCAAACATAATAATTAAAAGCAAAATCTCGTTTTAAAAGCACTGTAGCGTCATCTTGTGATCAGTAGCGTCAGCTAAATGCAACATGCTATTTTTATTAATATAATTCCCCATTCAATTATGTTTTTGGAAAAACTGCGAAATTGAAAACAAAAGCTCCTTTGTTTGATTAATATCGGAAAAAAATAAAGATTACAAACATAATTAAATCGAAATCCTGTTTTAAAGGTACAGTAACGTCATCTAGTGATTAGTGCGTCAGCTAAATGTAACATTTTCGTGCACTTAACAATTGCATATGAATTATTCAAAACATTATTTATTCAATAATAAATAAATAATTACAATGACAAATTGAATTGTAAACAATGGTTACTATGGTTGCGTTTTAATGTCATGAATGAAATTCCACTATAATTTTCACCCCTTTATGCATTGTATTGTTGGTCGAAGCCTTATGCGCTATATTTCGGGATATAATATCTATAAGATAACCATATGCTGTCGTAGACAAGTACAGAGTAACATCTCATAAAAATACATTTTAAAGTATAATATCTTTTACATTAAATTTCAATTCTCAACAAGTCACATTAATGTTGTGACTTCATGAAAATTAAAAAATATATACTTTTTAACTTTCGTCATAAACCCTCAATCTTTGCAAAACCAGCTGATAGAAAGGCGTAAAAATAAGCATTAACGTGAACTGTCGCATTACCTTGTGGTCCGTCAAAAAAGCATTGAAGATGAACATCTACACGATAGGAAAGGGGAGTTGTGGGGTAAGTATGTCAAAGGCGGTCCCTTTAGGGCAGGCACAGACGACGAACATTTACTACTTTAGTCGTTTAATACATAATTACATAGAGCCCATGTTTCGCACTGAGGTATATCGCTGACAGTGTTAGCATGTTTATAGATTAATATTACTGGCCTCTTAAAGTAGACTTTTTATAGATTTTTTTTTTATTGAATACATTGGTTTTTGACCTTCGTCTCTGTTATTGTTATCTTGTTGTGTTGTGATAATTAAATTTTCCGATTTTCAAAATTCTTTTTATTAAACAGCTAATGTATATTTCGAGTCAAAGTCAAAGTCAAAGTCAAAATAATCTTTATTCAAATAGACTTCTTAAAAGTACTTTTGAATCGTCCAATATTTTTTCCCTACCACTCGTTCAGGACGTCTTTTGGCTGATAAGAAGAACGAGCAAGAAACTCACCAGCTCTAATATGAGTAATGACATTTACAAAAACCATGTCATTACCAGATCAATACATTATAAACAGAGATAAAAAAAGATATGGTCTTATAATAATAACATAATCATTTAATAATAATGGAAACAAGATAATGAGTTTAGAAGTAATCACCTATCCAGTTGCTGGATCATCTCAAGTCCAAGCGTTCTTATCTGTTACATAATCGGATACCTTATAATAAGCTTTTTTAATAAGTATTTTTTTAATAGTAGATTTAAACTGCATGATATCTAATTGTTGTATTTTGCTTGGGACCTTATTGTAGAAGCGCACACAAAGACCCTTGAAAGAGTTATTAACTTTTTGCAGTCTAGTGACAGGCACCGTTAATTTATTTTTATTTCTTGTATTAAAATTGTGTACATCACTTTTAATAGAAAACAAACTAATATTTTTACGAACGTACATTAAGTTCGAATTGTTAGTTTTGATTTAAAAACAAAAAATATGGTTTTCATCAAATATTTAGACGATATGTTTATATTAGCGAAAAATCAACCCATAGCGTTTGTATTCATCCAAAATCCAAAATCCAGTCCAAAATGGGTAAATATACCAAAAAGTAGGTATATTTACCGATTTCCTCGTGAATTGTAAGCCAATTTTTAATTGGAAAGATTATGGAGGAAAAATTATGTCAAGCGAATAAACAAAAGCTCCTTTCTTATGACTTTCACTTTGTTGACATAAGTATTATTAGAGAAACTGCTATCGTAGTCAGGTGGCTATCATTTAATAACCTACAGAAAACCTCCTCCCGATTTTAATAACAATTTCTTGAACAAATAATTCGCTTATTTCTCACTTTTTTAAAGTTTGAAGTCAGTTCTATTTTTTTTAAAAAAGAAAAGGTTGTTTTCAGGAATCGGAAAAGATAATTTTGATATATCACAGCTGTCAATGAGGTTAGTTTTGCATTAATTACAACAATTTGAAGTTTCAAAAGGCCAAAAAGGGACCAGTGACTAACTAAAACCGGGTCACCTGCCATACTATGGACAACTTTGTTACGTCGTCTTATGATTATCGTCTGTACACTACCTTAGTAGCGATTTACAAATTAGATACCTACCCTTCGACGCATGAACTGAAAGACTTGACCTAGTTGACGTTGCGTCGTACCTGTTACTGTGTGCCGTGACATATAATGATATGGAATCTGATATTAGTACTTACCCGTTTACTTGTAAAGAGTAAATATCGTACTTTTGAAATTCTAAGTGTATTCACTTATTGAAATTGCCATCAAAATACTGTTTAAATATACAAAATATAATATGATGTAAAGTAAGCGAAGTTATCTAACTCGGGCCTGTATCAAAATCTATTGCTATTCCAAAAGTGGCAAGTCGAACTGTAGATTTAAGAGAAATTGAAACCTTAACCATTGTATTAAAACCATCATCCGACCAAAATACGTTAGCAAGTGTGATTCTAAAGTTTTCTCTTCTATCGTTATTTGCTTTAGACAGCCAATGGTTTAAATCAAGTAATAATATTAGTTCCAATTTTATAATAAGATGGCAAGTGTTTGGATTTAATAGTCACTAGCGGTCTACTTTCAAAATCGAACTGTAACTGTTGCCACGAAACGTTAACACCAATTCAAGGTTAAGCGACATCCGCTTAACCATGAATTGGTGTTAACGTTTCGTGGCATAAGTGAAGTGAGTTTCGAAATTACATATGGATAGAATAGCTGAGACACGTATGAATCAATAATTCTTGTTAGTATTTTCATACAAAATATGAAATCAATAGAATTTCTAAACTAATATAGTTAAGTTCACTTTGATCTGCTGATTTTATTATTTGTGTTTATGAATCACGGACCGAACGTTCCAAAGAGTATAACCCACTGCACCATGAAGCTTTCCGTAAGTGCTATACTTATAAGAGAAAATATGGTAATAACTAAGTCAGTCTTGACTATTCTACGTTACCAATGATCAGTATTAATCTCTGATCGTAAATTGTGCATTGATCGTTGTCACTTGACACCTCAAATAGTAACAAACGAATATTTTGCCAGCCACAGAAAGTACGATACTAACTTATTCCCTCGATTTATTTTTACAGCTTGGTCGGGATAGCTAGCAATTGACACAATCTATTTGGATTTTGCTTTCATAACCATGTAGAATATATCAGTATATGATATTGCCTTTAGATTCAGTATATTGTAATCCAGCTAGATCCAGAGCTTTTTTTTACATAGTGGATCCAATAAACCATTCTGGATCCAGCACAGCGGATCCGCAAACGTATCAAATTCGAAGTTACTTTATGTCTTCATTAGCCGTTTTTTTTTTCAGAACCGTCGTAACGTACCAGTAAAGATATCGAATCGTCAAAAAATAAAATAATTGTCGCGAGTGAATCCATTAAAGTGGTCTAATTTTAATTTATTGCATTTTGTTTAAAACTGATTGTTTCTGATGTTTAGAATACAGACTGGTTTGTAGTTGTAGCATTAGTTCTAGAAATTTTAAGTTAAAGAGAGGTAAGACTGGTTGCAACTGATTATAAGTCCTTATTTTATTATAGTATACCTAGGATAATTCTTATTTAGAGACCATTCAAAGACATTCAGTCTACTACGGTGTATAAAATTTTCTTTATTTCGTAAAATATGATAAATATGTGATTGAACTTGTATTGTAATTAAAAATAATAAAATTAAAAAAAATTGAATTTATTTTCCTCACAAATACAGGAACATGGTTACATGTTTATTGACTAACCACAATTACAAAAAAGAAGATTGCCTGTCGACTTTGTGAGGAACTGGTGTCTGTAAGGGGCGATAGTCTGAAATACAGATCACCAGGACCCACCCCACGGGAATTATGACTATTTTCGCATTAAATGACTAAGTAACTATTGTGCTAATTTTACTACAAGGAAAATATTAAAGAAAAAGTAAAAAAGTGAAACAATCAAGTAGTAAATTTGTGTTTGATTATGTATGTTGAATATTTATGTAAGTGAACAAGTGTGATAGTAAGAAAGTTTCAGTGTGAATGTGTTATGGTGATGTGTGTTTTTATATACTAATAGTTATTAGTTTATACATGTGTTGTTAATAAATTCTCTGTTTCGTTATAATTAAGTTTCTGTAGCCAGTTCCTAATCTTTTTCTTTATCTATGTTTGTATAATTTAGAGTAAATATTTGCATAATTTAGAATTAATTATATTGATCTCAGATAACTAAGACTAAAGAAACCAAACCTAAATTGATATGGTTGATTGATGAGTTGCCTCTCATGCAAAAAATCAACTGGAATGTAAATACTACTGAATTGCAATCCGTAATTGTCTTGGCTGTTTTATAATAAAAATATGATAATTACTATGATTACTTTATTTTTCTCTATCAAGCACCTGTTTCACGCTTTACGTCTTATCGGAAAACCAATCATACATTCAGGTATGTTTGTTTACCAAATTCCGGGGTCAACGGCTCTTGAACCGAGCAGGCTCTTGTCACGAGTGGTACCTACCCAGCTCGTCGTTTGTTGGCTAAGCGCCATACTTTTTTCATCATTGTATTTTTCTTACAAACTTTAAATAATCATATATTAGATTTCCGTGCAAACTATGCAGTTAGGTATCACGGGAAACATCTAGTTATTAAAAAAGAAGGTTAGCGCGGAGTACTTTTGCACTTAGTCAAAATACTATACAAATACAGTGATCAAACGCCCAACTTTATTTATTAATAACAGTGCAGTATTTTTGCTGTGATATTTAAAACTTCATATATACCTACTCTAGTTCCCTCCTTATGTTATTCTCTGTATTTTTTTTTACCTATAATAAAAATGACAAACGTTCAACATAAGCAATGTCTCTATTCAACGGTGCTTTTACCTTTGTATGATGTGAAGGAATCCAGACGACTAACGTTTTTCATTTCATATTTATGCATAAATAAAGTGCACAGAATCAACCACTAATATACTGAAGAAAATTATTTTTGTGTATCTATATTCAAGTTTATTATGTTATTGTCTAATGGAAAATATACAAACAAATTTGGCTTATGTGTTATAGTAGTATTTATCTACGGACTACAGATTTCTACGACCATTTCCAGTGCTACGACTATGTAGCTTGAAACTATTTTCACCATTACATTATTGATATGCAAAAAATTACAAAATTTACTTAGATTAACTATAGATGACTCGGTGATCTTCGTACTGTCTCAGAATTTAATAGATAATGTGCCAATGTGCAATTAAATTAATTTCTGTACGTGTTGTTTGTTAGGTACGAGCAGTTTGTCTGGAAAAATAAAATTGTTGCCTTTACTTTATAACTTGCGATTTCATTATATTTTTCACACATTATAAACTTTCTTTGGATTTATATAAATATGTCGAATCCGAAAACAAAATAAGTGAAATTGTTTCATCAATTCTCTAGTTAATAAAAAATGTTTTCAGTGTTACTTGGTATCGTTATTAGAATATATTTAGAAGAAAAAAAATAATTTTATTAATTAAAAAAATGTTATGAAATTTATAATTTAATTATTATATTTTATCAATTCTACATTCACAATGCTATACTGTTATATATTATGAAAGAAAACTATTGATGATTTTATTATTATTTAAATAATCATTTACATTTTTACTTGTGAACAAATTATACGACGAAAAAAAAACTATTTTATAATTTGTCATATTGTAATGGACACTGCCTTCATACTATAATAAAGTAACTTTCTCCAATTGATTTCTTTGTATGAAATTAAACAGAGAGAAAGAAGCAGTTGAGTTTCTTGCCGGTTCTTCTCAGTCCGCCACAGTCCATACACATCCAGGACCTCACAGGACTAACGAATCTTTCAAGCAATTGTTACTTTTCGCTACAACAGAGCGTATTCTCATCAATGTTCAGGCATCAAAAGTAACAAGTGCTTGAAAGAATCAGTCCTGGGTAGCTCAGTGGTTAGAGCAGTCGCCCGGATGGCGAAAGGTCGTGGGTTCGATTCCCATCTCAGGGTGCAAAGGACCAAGTGGATTTTTTAAGCATTTTGTATGAAGGATTTTTGTCAAAATATTGCGTCTTTTACAGTACAAATGTAACTAATAATGTTTTTCAGTTAAGTTAGTAGTAGTATATTTTCTTTCTCTCGCGCACTTAACGAAAATATGAGTTACTTGTTGTTTGCAAGTCCAACGTAAAAAATGTCAAACAATTACTTTCCCCTTGTATCGTGACCGCTTGGCATTCTTCCACTGGCTGGCCAGGGCGCTCCTACTGGCATCTGGATTAAATTATTTCAACCGACTGCCCTCCGCCCGCAATCCCGTATAATAAGGGTCATATCTCATTTTTCTCCGGGAAAATAAACCTAGTTCTTGCCGCTTTATTATTCCAAGGCACGTTCTTATTGAAAATCTGAGGCGCTGCAACGTTATAACCGCTTGGCGGATGCCATTTTGGATTATATTAAAAAATAAACAGAAAAAAAAATGAATAAATAATAAATACATGATGTTTAATCTAATAAGTGAGCTAATTATTTCAGACATCTTTATATCTCGCTTTTGTTTTAATTAAAACAGGGGAAATTTGGTGATTTTATTTTTATTTCATTTAGTTTTTGATACCAATTCCAATAAGTATTTATAAAGCGCTTAAAAATCAAATACAATTCCTAATTATAATATTATTATTAGAGTGAACCAAATTATTATTAAATACGAACACTAATTTTCAAGTGCGTCAATTTTTAATTCAACTGGCTCAGTACTTTTGCGGCAAATCGACTGTGACGGATGAACAGACACACACGTGTGATCCTATAAAAGTTCTGTTTAGTGATATATAGACATTAACTGTATCTAATAGATATTTCGTCTATCGTTTGAAACATCGGCATAATCTAGAAATCCATTATGTTATGCGGTTATCTATAAACTAAAGTTATCTGTTGTATCAATCTACTTTTATTTGATAAGTACCTATTGACATAAATTCCAAAATAAAAAGCCGTGGGCTACGATTTTTTTTTTCTTTATCATGACATAATAAAACAAAAGAAAATAATAAAAGTATACAAAAACTATAAAAAGGTTTTATTGTCCTCGTCGTCGCAAACACCTATATATAAGTACTTAAATATTATCAATATTGGGTTGGCACAAAAGTAATGAGACCCACTAGAAAAATCTATAACATTTCCTTTTTAAAATCAATTTTTTCGATAATATTCTAGAATGTTGTAGAACATTCTAGGTACTTCTGGTGTAGGGTATATAAAGCCGCGCTCGCGATTTGTTTAGTCAGTTTGAAGAAAAATGGACGAGCGACAAGTTCGAACACTATACTTATACGAGTACTTGTTAGGCCACAGTGCGCGGGCTGCGGCTGACAATATCAACAATGCATTAGGCGCTGGAAGTACAAGCCATGCGACGTTTGACCGTTTTAAATCAGGAGACAGGAGCCTTGAAAGTCAGCCACGCTCAGGGCGACCACCCGCAGTGAATGATGACGATTTGCGTCGCGAACTGCAGTTGAATCCGGATGCTACCACTCGTGAATTAGCGGAAGCACTTAAATGCAGTCACCACGCCGTGGAACACCATCTGCATGAGCTTGGTTATCGAAAAGTTTTGGCTCGGTGGGTACCGCACATCCTTACAGACGCCAGTCGTGCAGTCCGTGTCTGTCAGTCACTTTTGCTGCGACCCCGACGTAAAGAGTTTTTGTCAGATCTGGTTACTGGAGATGAATCATGGATTTATTACGAGAACGATACACGTCGCGCTTTTTGGCTGCCTCGAGAAGAAACGCCACCAACTCAACCGAAGCCGAGTCAAAAGAACCTCCGAAAAATTCTGCTTTGCTGTTTCTGGGATGCGCAAGGCATACTGTTTTATGAGCTATTACACAATGAAACTATAAACGCTGACAAATATTGCACCCAGCTTACCAAATTATCTGCCGCTATCAAGAAAAAACGACGAAGACGAGTCAATGTAGTTTTACTGCACGATAACGCTCAACCTCACGTCGCATCTGTGGTTCGCCGGCAGTTGGAGAACTTGGGCTGGGAGACGATACCCCACCCACCTTATTCCCCAGACCTCGCCCCATCAGACTATCATTTGTTTAGAGCCCTGAAACAGCATTTGCGGGGTAAACAATTTAATGATTTCTCTGACGTAGAGGCGGAGTTGAACAACTTTTTCGAGGCACAGCCATCAGAGTTCTGGGCAAAAGGCATCCAAACTTTGCCGGATCGTTGGCAAGAAGTCTTAGATACTAATGGTAATTACATCATTGACTAAACTTTTTTTATTGTAATAATAATAAAAAAGTAAAAACTTAAACCAAGTGTCTCATTACTTTTGTGCCAACCCGATACATAGTATAACGTTAATATACAAAAGTATAGATCATCAATACACAGAGTGATTCAAGAAAAAGGTTTATAGAATCATGCGGGTGAAATCGCTGACGGAAAGATATATTATAGACTGGTATACCTATTTATACTAGTTAATTCTCTCCGCTAGGGTGCGTTGGCGAATGATTGCTAAGATAAAATAATTTATTAGCACCTTTTCAGGTGTTATAGGTGCTCAGATTTTTTCGTTCAGCTTTTTGGTTTATACTATTTGATTTAAATACACCTTCGAGCGTGCACGGCCAATTTCAGATGCTGAATTAGTTAATCATTTTTGGCACATAATAAAAGGGAGAAAAAAATAAAAATAAATGGGATATAATATTATATAATAAAATATTTTTAATATAAAATGCACTCAAACTAACTAAATATTAAATAAAATAGAAGACATTAAAATGTTATATCTATATTAATGCTTATTTTATTAATTCTGTTAGCCACAAATAATACAGTTCTTTTACATTAATGACTACATAGCAATAAATTGTTAATTAAATAAAATACTAGTTGATTTCGCCCGCGTAAATAGCAGCCTTGTCACCTGCGTATGATGTAGCTTTAAGAATTTTCAAAATTAGTTTAGTGATTTTAGAGCCTATTCAATGCAAAAAAAACAAAGCAATCAAATCTTTCCTCTATATAGTATTATAGTATAGACTATTTAGTGTGCTAAGCTTTAGTTCGATCCGTCCAGTCGATCCACGAGTACAGCGTACAGCCTAGAGGTTCTATCAAATAAAATCTACTTGAACAAAGGTTTTCGTTCATTGAGGCTATGGAAATGCCGAGTTCTTGTGTAAAACCACTCCAGCGTGTTGTTACTTTTAGATAGATAGATGAATTATTCAACCGAAGCTCAGCGAATCTTACTTAACATAAAATATACATATGTCGGAATACCAGTTCGGTTTGTGGACCATCAATAAACGCATAAGAAGCGACTTCTGTCGAAGCGGAGTATTTGGGAATAAAATTATCCTATTACACGAGTGAGGGTTAACTGTACTATGGAATGAGTATTTTTTTATAAACTTAAAATATAATAATATACATATAATAAAGCTTCGGTTTATTAATGGGTTTTCATGTAGATTTTAAGCTAGAAGATAAGATTCTTAGTAGATATATGTACACAGTGATTTTTCATTTAACTAAAAAAAGTATGGGTTATATATTATGCTATATAAGGTAATAAAACGAGTCAACAATCTCTTTTACTAAAAAAATAACAATATAAACTACCTTACGTAGTAGGTACCTACATACTTATTTGTTTCCTTGATAATAAGAAGCACGTATTATTCATAAGGATCGCAAAAGCGCGTATTGGTGCCACCACTAATACGACCTTTTAATTAATATATGTTTCACAATAAACATATATTTTTTTTTACCAAATATATAATTAACAGAAATACTGAACACAGAACCTGTAAAGGGTCTTTAACGTCATGAAAGCAAATGTAAACCCACTGAAACCGTCTAAGTTGAAATTATAAGAAATCAGTATTATAGATACTTGATTATAATTTAGCTTATCCTAAATTCTAATAACAGTATAACAGTAGCGATAACAGTAGATTCAGTAATAATATAATGTAAAACATAATGGAAACATCGTTTAAAATATTCTTAAATTCTTTAAAGAAAAGAATTCAAAAGAGATGAAATTATAATCCTCTGTACAATATTCTCCCCTAGAGTACATTCTAAAATTAGGTAAATGTTGTCTGGCGTACTATGTTCCATTTTAAAATTAACAACGCGGCGTTTTTTTTTGCCTGCATTTGTAATTACTGTAGAGTCTAGAATAAAAGCTATTTAAATTTTATATTAAACATGACACTAAATAGACTTAACTTTTACTTACGCACTATGACAATCAGTTGACAAGTTCTATGTTTTTAAGGTCACAATAAAAGGAAAATCAGCAAAAGTAATATTTAAAAGCACATAGTTTTGATACATGTTTTCATGATACAATGAGATAATGAAAAAAAATGTAAACAAGTAGTGTAAGTACTTTATTCGTGCAACGAAGTCTCTAACATATGTTGCTCCATAAACCAGAGGATTCAATTACACGTTATGTGGAAACGAAAAAGTTAATTGCCGTTACTTTGAACCAGTTTGCTCCGTTTGCGGGTAGCATCGTTTGCAGCGGCACGGACTGTGTGCCTTTATAGGGCTGCCACCATATTTTAATTTACATTTTCCACTTTATAAATGATAAAACCAATTTCAAAAATAAAGAAATAGTCCGTTATATCCATAACCAAGTGTTTCGCAAGCCATTTTCCTGATATTTCTGAGGTCCAGGGTTGATTACCGGTCGGGTTTATGTAGAAAATTAACTTTTCTATGTTGTGGCATCTACGTTGTATATCTCAATATCTCATTTTAGTGCTTTATTTACATTAGCTTTTCATCTTGGATTCTGAGCTATCTATGTTATGTCTTTTTATATTTATTTACTACTGCATGTAGAAATATTTTCTTGAGTACTTACGGATAAAAAGTGTTGAAGTTTGTTCTGTGTTATAGAACTATTTTATACTTTTAAAGAGTGCAATACGTCATCACGTTAAGTTTTATAATAAGTTTTATATATCAACATATCTATCCATCTTTCCCTCAATAATCTATTTAATAATTAACATATATTACAAAAAAATACCACGAAATAGTAACTAAAACTACACATTTCATAAACGTAAATGACTTTATTTGTGGTTGGTCAAGAATTTTAATTTACGATTATTCGTTTTCAGTATTTTCAAAATCCGTCATCATTTCTATTAGTGTTTTGTTTTTCGGCAATATGAAGATTAAACCTTTTTGTTATAATAGGAAACGCCAACGTCATATGTACAAAACGCAACAAAGGCTAACACACATTTGATTTTAAATAATACCGACAGCCCTAAGAATCCCTCTTCACCCCTTCCAGAGGCCTACCTGTGGGCGGTGACGTCACGCCATGTCGCAATGCGCGTCGTCACATGTGTACGTTTAAAACATACAAATGCTTGTTTAAATTGCAAAATGACTCTTATCACAAGGTAATATACACTGTAATGAATTGTAATTTAGATACACGTTAATTGAATTCATTACTGGAATATATATGCTTTGAAGAATGGATGATGCAAGATGTTTTTTTTTTTAACATGCAACAAAGAAGAATGCGTTTTACTATTAACGTTAGTGTTAATTCTTTGCTTGTAATAGTTATTTTACTTAAAATGAAAACGTTCGTTTATTTTCAGGCTTTTCATTAAAATTCATGTAAGTTTCTAGTTAGTACTTAAAATAAATAAACGGCTATTACATTTCAAACAAGGTTGTAATAAAAAATCGCCCAAGTGCAAGTCTAACTTACGCACGAAGGGTTTCGTATAATTATTAAAAAAACGCAATAGATCACGTTTGTTGTATTTATTTTATTCTGCTTTTTTTATAGTGGCAACAGAAATACCGAATTTGGGATTGAAGCCACGGAAATTATCAGTCTCTGTTTAATAATATGAGTATTTTGATTAAAACCACCGATGTTATATTATTATACAAGTGGTTACTAAGCGCAATGTTAGCATAAATTTACTCCGACAGTAAACCTTGTTTATTAATAACACTGATATAGTTTAGTGTCTATAAAGAATAGAAGCTTTGCACCTTTAACGACATGATATAAAATCGGACTATTGAATATACGACTGGCACTCGGAACCAAATATCCGAGAAACGCAACAGGCAAGAGAAATATTTCAATTCGGACCAAAGAGTTTAGCAAAAAGTTCGGATACGGTCCTCATTTTTCTGCGTACAGAAAAAAAAATCACAGATACTTTTTATACAGTATGCGTTGAATGAAAAGGAAAACTTTTTTTATAGAGAAAACTTTGTAAATATGTATTACACTACAATATAATAGATTTCTTTTGATGTTTTCTGTTTTTACTAGCTGTTTGCCAACGATTTCGCACGCGTGCTTTTATCTCTAGGGAACGCTTTAGAGAGATGTGAACCCTAATATTAATCTAGACCGATAATTATTCGTATACCAAATTTTATCAGAATCCGTTCAATAGGTTTTGCGTGAAAGAGAAACGAGTTAATTAAGTTAGAAATAAGTTTATTTTAAAGGAATATGCTATCCAGCTCAGAAAAATCTACCACAACATCCGCCATTTTATTTCAGCAGACATTTATTTCACTGTCATCAATAAAACCCCTCTAAAGGGGAAAAATTCGGCTCCTAGTCCAATATTGAGTTTTACAACCATAGAAAGAGACCCATAATAAAATTTGTACTTATCGTAAATTTTATGTTTGCAGTAGATATCCGCCAGTAATACGAAGTATGAAAATATGTGAGACAGAAAAAAATGTCTCACTCTAGTCCGTCAGCAGTCAATAAATTTAATCCATCGCATAAAACCGTTAGTTATAAATGTTATTGGGTCGCTTCTATTTGTTTTATGGTTTTTTCACCAAAGTGAAATAACAGGATTTTCTCGCGTTTTTAGAAATAATAAAGAACTTTCAATAAGTCGCATTCAACCAGAATTTATTTATACAGATTTTTTTATATATAAAAGAAAGTCGTGTTAATGACACCATTTATAACTCGAGAACAGCTAAACCGTCTTCGTCGGGATTAGTCGGGAATAGGATAATAAGTATTAAAATATTATATTTTATCAACAATAATAATAATTATAAAAGACTCAAAAAATTTGTGATAACTGATAGTTATTTGTCATAATAAAATGTAAATGAGTAGCTCGGTGGCGTAGCGGATAAGCGCCGCGGCCCGCGATCGTTGTCGTTAAGCAACTTTTGCAAGGGTCAGTCACGGGATGAGTGACCAAAAAAATATTATCTCGAGCTACTCCGTGCTTCGGAAGGCACGTTAAGCCGTTGGTCCCGGCTGCATTTGCAGTCGTTAATACCCTCCAATCCGCATTGAGCCAGTGTGGAGAGTCATGGCCCATCCTCCTTAACCATTCAAACGGACACCCTGAGCTCCTGCAGTGGGGACGTAAAAGGGCTGATGATGATCATGATGATAATAAAATGTAAATGACAGTTTACGTAAAGACAACATTACCTGAACTGTCAGTTGCGTTTTATGTCTATGGTTTAACGCTAAATTGTAAATTTACTATTGCATCGCTTGTTAGGAGGAACCAAGAAGTTTATATATTTTTACATTTAAATTTCTTTGGCTGAACAAAGTTCACCGGGCCCAATTGTAGTAAATCTATACTAATATTAGAAAGTCGAAAGATTTAATTGCTTGTTTGCAACGAATCGGCTCCGAAACTTCTGCACCGATTTAAAAAATTCTTTCACTTACTGGAAGCTACATCATATGCGGTGAACATAGGCGTTATTTTATCCCTAAAAAGAGTAAATAAAGTGATGAAAATGGGAGTGAAAATTTGTGTGGGGAATTAAAATGTAGCCATAGTAACGACTGTTTACTATTCAATTTGTCATTGTAATTATATTCGTGTCATGATATGAATCGATATCCAAATAAACAGTTCCCTGGGGAACACGCGGGCGAAGCCACCGGCGGAAAACTAGTATAGAATAAAAGATATACTTTTTGTTATAAATATTGTACTTCTTTTATGCAGACAAACAACTAATAGTAGAAATATTTCACACCACTATCACGATGCTCTTTTAAATAATAAGTCTATTTGTGAGATAAATTACTTACATATGTGTTGATGTTACATTTTATGGAAACCGGGAATGTTAGAAATAAAGAAATCTCTATGGCACTATCATGAAAATAGGAAAGATTGTATGTAATATCAAAATAATGCTTAATTTATACTGATACGTTTAATACATCTGCTTTATATGAAAAGGTAACTTAAATTTCAGAGAATCTCTGAATGAACATTTCCTATTTTATTTTTTCTGAAAGGCGGCAAGTGAGCCAATCGTGCAAGCTCCTCTCCAATGTAATATTTCCAGTATTAGCTGATTCAGCATAATATCAAATATTATGATTTGAAAGAGGAAACCTGCTGCGTAACGCTCGGAAATAAAATTTCATTTGACTTTGTAACCATAATATTAGGTTGAGATATATGTACCTAATTAACAAGTTGTTTGTCTTTTATGGTCATATAACTATCCCTAACAAAGAATAATATTGATATAGAAAGTAGATGCCCTCATCTATTGCCCTCAATACTTCCATATAACACATATGTCTTTTCGGTCTTTGCAGTTTTGCACGTTCATGCGTAACATATGTGGTACGTAATAATTATGCAGTTTTGTAAAATAATATCCTATACAAGTAGTCTCCTGAGACCACCACTACCACTACCAGCCCTTTTATGTCCCCACTGCAGGGGCTCAGGCCTTCCTTATGGATGGTTAAGGAGGATGGACCATGATCCTCCACGCTGGCCCAATGCGGATTGGAGGTCTCCTGAGACACATGTAACTAATGAACGTAGTTATAAAATCCAAAGGCACATTTCCTGAGCCATCTATGGTTCATAGAGCAAATAACGCATTAATCATATGCGTTCTAATATTTTAGTGTCTCAATGATTTATTGTAAAGGCGTTTTTTCAATAATACCTACTTCTTATTTTATTGTCATTTGTTTCTGTTTTTTTAATAACATTCGTGGAGTGACACAATGCGAACGCCATTTTTTTATTTTCAAACGTGAAACACTTACATTTTAAGACATCCTTTGCCTCAACGTGGTATGTATTTGTGTTATAGGAAGATATTCCGCTTCTATTTACAATTTGTCTGTCCAAAAGCTCGTTAACTCAACGCCACACAAATCTTGACATATACTGAAGCATTTTCATACATGCATCTGGAACACTTGACTGGTGAATTCTCTACAAGATGAGATAAGAATGGGTGTCAATGAAAATGTCCAGATAAAAATCTAAATATTTTCATTCAAACAATGAAAAATCAGCCAAGTACGAGACGGACTCGAGCACGAAGAGTTTCGTAGCATTATCCATTAAAAAAGTAAAACTCGTACTCGTAGTTTTTTACCCTCTGGGTACGGAAACTCTGAAAATTAACACATTGTACTACTGGCGCCACATCTTGACAGCCTAAATTAATGAAAACGGGACGTGCCACCTTCATTGTCTCGCCAGTAAGACCGTTCGGTGCGAATTACTTTAATACCCCTCCTTAATCATTCCGTCTGTTTGACTTCAAATTGAAAATACTCTGTTCACTTCAGCCAGGGGCTTGGTACAGTCATGATATTAAACCGAAAGATATTATGAGCATATTACGGAACCGGCTGCGATCTAAATTTAGACGAAATTAGAACGGGCAGTATCTGGGATACCCTGATCTTCCATTATTCTCTTCATCAAATTGTTACGTCCTTTATCAAAACTATTTATATTTTTAAGTCTAAGTTGACGTTGACATATAATTCGGGAAAGCTGAAACCATATTATATAATAAAGTAGCACCTGAAAAGGGTGAAAGCGACTGTATGAAACTTCTTTGTTTTTGTTTTTGGAATTAAAACCAGCACTTGGGAAAATGGGAATGCAATATTTATGAGAAATGAAAATGTTACCATACCTACAATTGTTTACTATTTGATATATCATTGCATTAAATCTTAGTTTCTTAAATAGTGATGAAGATTGGTATTTAAGTACACAATTTATAATAGAACCAATATTTATATAAAAAAATTGAAAATATTCAAATACAAATCATTTATTAAACAAAAGAAAACAAATTTTATATTTTTTGAGCTTTACTAGATGGCGTTAAGTATATTTCTCCATAACACTGTTTTGGTCAAGGTTGAGTTTTAAAACAATACTACATAGTAAGAACTTTTAGTAGATGGCGTTTATTAGTAACTAAACTGCGCTATCGTTGTGTTTAAAGAATTTTGCGTAGATCACAGTCTTCAATTAAGTTTTGTGTAAACTTTAGATTTGTAATTTTTTCCATTTGTTTTACAAAAGGATATTAATAGCTTTAAAGTTTTCAGAGACAAATTTCAGAGAAAGGTTATTTTTCGATTAATTATATGCATAGCTCTTGATGTATTATCATTAATCAATATAGCTTTCTGAAAAGTCTTTGATGTTGTTTTCTATATCGCGGATGTTTTGCTATTAATAAAACTAATAATTGTAGTTATAGTCATATTATTTATTGCTGTATGTTGGTACATATGTTCTTACATATAAATTATACTGAACATATGTCCTGCAAGGACATTGCAACATACATTGCTTCACAAAATTACAATATAATATTTCATATCGTAACACAACCTTGTCAGTCAACCAGTTGATTATGACAATCACACGGGCTCAGGTCCTACCTGTTAGCACTTGGCTCTATATGGCAACATTTGACATGAAAATGCTTTCGGTGAGATGATTTTTGAACGTAAATTCATTTCATTTATTAATAGTTGGTTGCCATTCAGTATCTTCTTGTGTATTTATTTGCAACTCGATGAAAGTTAAAGTTAAAAAGCTACTGAATAAACAGAAGCTGCGCTTGTGCGTGTAGGTAATGCAATAGATATTGCGTGATAATATGATTCCGCATATTGTCCGTGGTTAAAATGCATTGATAATTGATTAGTGATTTAAGATATATCATCATTTTTTACAGGTTTCTGGGGCTGCTAAGCGTCCGCTTAGCATCGTTCTTTATGCGAATATTTTTTTGTTACTTACTTGGTTGTAAAAATAACAGAACTCTGCACACCCCACAACATTTAAAAATGGCTGACAGAAAATAAATCATAGCGGCCTGACATCAAAAGAAATACCAAATGATAATAATTCTAGTTAACCTCCTCTTTCTGCGCTCCTGACAAAAGAATCCAAATCAAATCGTTTCACGGCTGCTTTATTATTTATTCCAATTCACTCTGGAACTTTCCGCCTTTAGTCTGGTAACACTTTTTAGCTGGCTACGTTTTACGAAAGGAAAAATACTAAGGGTATTGGAACACGAACGACTTAATTTCATATTAGATATCAATGTATTGTATTAACATTTTGTATCGTAGTGAAACATTGTAATGTAACAACGGACAAATTTTAATTTTGTAATAATAGCTTTATTGATTTTTTACATGTATATTTGTAACTGAAATAAAATTGATAATTAGTTCAGGTTCAAGAGCAGGTTCAGTTGAAGTTGCGTATGTCCCTAAAAATTATTTCAAGTATATTTTTCTAATAGATTTTACAACATTTTTACTAGATTATTTGTATCTTTATATAAGTATAGGCTGTCTGTCATCCGCATATGATAAAGCTTCCAATAGGCGAAAGAGTTTTTGAAATTGCCAGTAGTTTCGGAGTGTATTGATGCATATTTATATTTTTATTATCTACATAAATAAAAATGTATCCCTAATTCCCGTGGTCACGCCATCATATGTGAACGGCTATACCGATTTTCTTGTGTTTATTATTATCAGGAAAAGGTTGTTATGAATGAAAAAAATATGAACACTCTGTGGAAATTATGAGAATTTAAATTTAAGAATGGTTAATTACCACCATATAAAATTATTTCTTATTTAACCTTAGTGCTTTAGATAATATAAACCCTTATGACTTCGACACATTGACAGTATGCATGCTACAAATATCGTCAAATAGGATGTAAAAATCTAATCGAATTCAATATCTAAATATATATAACTCAAAGGTGACTGACTGATTGACATAGTGATCTATCAACGCACAGCCTAAACCACTAGACGGATCGGGCTGAAATTTAGCATGCAGGTAGATGTTATGACGTAGGCATCCACAAAGAAAGGATTTTGATAAATTCCACCCCTTAGGGGATAAAATAGGGGATGAAAGTTTGTATGAAACTGTCAATTTTAAACCGATCGGCCTGAGACTTTGCGTGTATAAAGCTACTATGACGTAGGCACCCCCTAAGAAATAATTTTGATAAATTCCACACCTAAGGGGTTAGGGGATGAAAGTTTGTATAAATCTTTTTATATTTTCGACTGATTGAACTGAAATTACTCGGAGCTACTATGATGAAGACGTCCACTTAAATAGGATTTTGATAAATTATGGAGGATGTAAATTTATTAGATATAATGAATAAATATTCGTTAGATGCTGCTCGAAGTAACTTTACCACGCGGATGAAGTAGCGGGCAAAAGCTAGTTAATAATAAAGACAGGACAACTTCTGTCGGGTCAGCTAGTTAATATATAGTTAGCAGAATCCATCTACGCATTACGCTATGATGACGACATAAAAGGTTGCGATCGAGCATCGTCGCAGACTTACCAACTTAGGGCTTTTAACCCCAAATTTAGGGCGAAAATAAGCTAAAGGGGCTTTTTTTGAGGTTCAAGAAAATTTAGGGCTAATTTTAGTGCCAAATAAATTAGTAATAAAAAGAAGCAGGTAATATATAAATTACCCATTAAATCTTTTTATTTGGTTTTAATAGATAAATCAACATCGTTGCAACATACAAAAGACCTTTGTTTTCTCTACGAATTCGAGCATTTACAAAATGTTAAATTATTTGACAAAACAGGTACCAATTGTGCATTATATAGAAGCAAATGTTTAGCTGGACGTGTGTATATATCTGTGGGCTATCTATGCATATTTCTTTGGCTTCAATATGACATTTTCTAATCTATTTGCATTTTCTGTAGTTTTAATTTCGTGTCATGGTTTTCGAAACTATCAGCACGATTATAGAACAATTGGATGAGCAAAAATTACTGTTTTCACTTACTAAGACGCAGGACAAATGTTATATGTCAGAGCAGCTTCATGTTATTATAAAACGTCTACCGTTTAAAAAGTTGTTGTTATTTTTAAGAAATGCATTGAAAATTGTTATTCAACTGAATGTTATTTTCCAAAGTGACGAAGTAGAACCTATAAAATTATTTGAAGACTTATTTTTAAGTAATACAAGCAGGACAGGGTTTTTTTGCGGTTTTGGTTACACCATTCGGGGTTATTTAGGGTTATTTGAGTTTGGTTTTAGGGTTTTTTTTATTGGGAGTTGGTAACACTGCATCGTCGGGTCTCTTTTGCTGCGACCACCAGCTTGGACGGACGTTCACGTCATAGGTAATATTTATTAGTAATTGGACATTATTGTCATTATTTTAGTTCTTGTAATATTTTTTCTATTTCTAATTAAATTTATATCAAATAAACCAATAAAGTTAATCATAGACAATTTGAGAGGTTTTTAAAATATGAGTACAAACAAGTACAAACGTGACAATAAAAATGATTCACATTTTCATCGTCGAGAATAGCAACCATTATGTAACCGTTTCTTCATTATGAATCCTTGGAAATATTTTAGGCGTCTCCTTCATGGAGATGAAATGCTATAATTTCCCAAATAGTGTAAATGTCGTTTGTCGTAGTAATCAAGAATAACCTATTTTGGTTACTAGCAGTTGCTCTTTAGTTACTTTCTTTTTGTGCTGTTTTTATCTTTTATATAAATAAATTAATTTCACTAGATGGTTTTTAAAATTTTGTTGTATTGTATTGTTGGAAAAACAATATTCAGAAACATGTATTGTTAGTACATTACTTGCTTTCTTTTTCACGCGCACTACTCATTGATAAACTTCTTTTAAATGAGTTTTTCAAATATTATTTAATTCTTAAGATGTCTCGAATACTAAACAGGTTTCGTGTTCGCTTAGACTAAGATGATCGACACGACCAATTTTGTAACAGTATGAAAAACCAATACAAATGAAATTATGCTTAACTTATCATTGTCTGGTTAATTGAAATAGTAGCGTTTGAGATCATAGTTTAATGAGGAAGTATTTAAAAAAAAACGAAAGCACTAAAAAAGCACGTCCAATAGATGCCGACTCTAGCAAAAGTAGATTTTTGCAGGAAACGAATGGACCAAAAACAGTCATTTCCGTTCCTTTTCACTAACATATTAAAAAACTGGAATTTGAAAAGTTCGAAACTTAGATATCAATACAAATACGAAAAGGTACAAATAGAATATGAGTTGTTTATTGAGTTTTGAAAAATAATTTACTTTTAAACTTGAAAGAAATCCGGAAAGGTTGTCATGGAGAAATCAAGAACGTACCGTAGCGACATCTTGTTTGACTTCGGAAACTAAATACTTTCTCATTAGTTATTATTAGTTAGTACTGTAAACTTCTTAAGAAGAAAGGAAAATGAGACATTTTGTTGTGTATGTTGGTAGTGTGTCAGCGCCCTAAATGACTTCTTATTTATTTTATAGCCACTGGAACAAATTACATAAGTTAGCGATATTAATGTTGTTGCTAGTTGCTGAAGATGTTACTTTAATTTTAAAACTTTCGATTTATTAGAAATAAAAATATACACATATAATTATAATTTCATGAATACTGAACATCAATATATTTTATCTTAATTTTTTTTACAAATTACAAATTTTGAATCGTCTTTTATGTCCTCCGTGTTTTTCTTAAAATATAAGTAAGTATATTTAATGAACCAAATCTATCTAGTTTTATCTATATTATGAATATCTCTTCATATTTGATATAAAGATTTGATTATTTGTAAATTGAATAGGCTCGTAAACTACGTAGAACTTTTAATGTGTAATTCAAGTATGTCGTTTCAAGTAAAATAGGTACCTATTTGCTCACCGTATCCCTTGCGGGGCAGAGAAGATCGCACGCTACAAAGCATGGTCCCCACATACACCTTTCGCCTCATCCAATTTCTTACTTTTTTCATACATAGTAGCCGGTTTTTATGACCTCTGACTTCACCTTTATTAGCGTGCCTTTTTATTTCATTCATTTGGCATTCGTACATATGGATGTTCGAACCAGCGAAACATGTTTCTGTTGATTTTTACACTAACGCTGACTTTCTCTTTATACTATATGTAAACTATTTTGTACTGTTACCCAATTCCTTTATATTTAACACTATGTAAAGACCCTTTAGAATTCTACTATCTTATGGTTTACAGACCGTAAGGGAGTGAAAGGCTCCATCCATTTCACGTTTATTTAAGGATGCTTTAACGTGTATTTATTTATGTAAGGGTTTGAAATAGGTGACTAGTAAATTTGACTACTATACTTGTCGACATTCAATAGATGATACGGGATTCACATTTTCTTATTGTGCTAAACTCATATTGGAATCGGTGACGAAGTGCTTAACTTCTAACCTAGTATTATATAAAAATATTTATAAAAATCAAGGAAGTGAAATATATGTTTAAGAATTTTCTTTGCGATGCTTAAATTTCATCCCACTCCATAAAAGATCTGGCGTGAAAATAAAGACAGATGTACTAAATGTTTTTTAAATATCTTTAAAAAACAATCGTTGTAAAACGAATAAAGAAATAACTTCATTCCTTTTTTTGCAGTTATGATTAAAGTAACATTAATATCGACACTAATATACCTACACAAAAATATTAGTCTATACTTAATATAAAAGAGGAAAAGTTTGATTGTAGTTTGTTTGTATCAAATAGGTTATGAAACAAAAATTTTAAAAATTCACCTACAGGAAGGTACGTCATATGCGGTGAACATAGACATATTTTATCCCGAAAAATTGCAAAAATGGGATGAAATTGAGGTCGCCATTTTGTATGGGGAATCAAAACGTTGACATAGTAACCATAGTTTACTATTCAATTTGTCATTAGTATTATATCCGTGATATGAATCGATATCCAAATAAACAGTTCCTTGGGGAACACGCGGGCGAAGGCGCCGGCGGAAAACTAGTATAGAATAAAAGATATACTTTCTGTTATAAATATCGTACTTCTTTTATGTAGAAAAACAACTAATAGTAGAAATATTTCACACCACTATCACGATGGTCTTTTAAATAATACGTCTATTTGTGAGAGAAATTACTTACATATGAGTTGATGTTACATTTTATGGATACCGGGAATGTTAGAAATAAAGAAATCTCTAATAAAGCAATATATTCAAAAGCGCGTGTAATGTTTATGTTTATGAAATCAAACTTATTTAAATATATAATATTAAACTGTATAAGTAACTTAATAATAGAGTGATACGAATTGAGAAATATAGATGACAGAATAAGACAATTTCGTTTTAAAAAAAGCATTGTTCGTTAAATTTCACATGAAAAAATAGACCAAGTATTCTAAACAAGATATATTAAAACATAGATAAATACTATAAATACTACAAGCCTCAGCTATGTTGCAATAAAAACAGCCTCGAATTCTACGTCGATTGCAGCGCTGTTACAGCAGGAATTGAATAAAACAAATCCTACTTCAAAATGTAATAAAAGGTCTTCTTCATTGAACCTTCTATTTGCGTTTTGACAGCGCTGTAATAACTGTGAGGCTAAGGCTCTATGGCTGTTTTTATAAGCACTGCAGTACATCCAAAACGTAATGCTTAAAATCTCTTTGAGTACAACACAAACAGAGGAATGTGCACTCATGTGCGAGAAAAAGATAACCAAAATGTACTTAAACACACAAAGCAATGTTTACTAGAGGATGAAACTTTTTGGGCTTTGTTTGAGAGCGTATAGAACTATCAGGTACCGTATTGTTTGAGACACGAATGAGAGCACACACTTTAACTTCAACTTTAACCCTTCACATTTGTGGCTTATTTTAAGATGTCTTTATAATTTAAGGAGGATTCTTGAGGAAGTATATTCTTGGGTCATACCGTAGCATTTTTCTCAGTGAAAAAATTAAATTTAAAATAAACTAATGCAAAAGAAGATATAGATTATGATAGGTCGTTAATTAGATATTTGTTTAGATTCTATACCTACTTGTGGTAAGATAAAGGGTGCTACTAATCTGATGCCAGTGCCTCAATTCTGCAATTTCTTTCGTAATAATAGAGTCTCAACTACTTGTCTTTGTCATTGTACTATCTTCCTGAAGTCCAATATTATTAGTGCAATGCTTTCCTTACAAATCAATGGTGACAGATTTATTATTATTTCTGATCTAGTAACAATAACTGTGTCATAAGGGTTGTAGTTTGAAACGCTATTGACTTTCCATAATTACGCTAACATTATCATTTTATGGAGGCAGCAGATTTGCCCTATAGTAAACTTTTGTCTGCAAATGCTCTAACACTCGTATCTATAGTTGAGAAAAGTAATTACTTGAGAGTATGTCATAAATTATGCGGGTATTTTTACCAAATAACCACGAATGAAGTGATAATTATTAGTATTTACGACGAAGACGACGAGGTAGTGTAACTCTACAGGGGAAAATAAAACTATAAGATATATTCACAATGCTTTTATTTCCCAAAAAACTACTTCTCATCATAGAACTTATCGTTAATAATTTACACACATCAAGATCACAATAAAAATAAATATACTTGAAAAATATAAAAACAAAACTATTAAAACATAGATAAGTATTAAAAGAGGTCTGCCCAGATGCCGATCCTTTACAATAAACTATTACCAATTTTTACTTTATTCAAATTCTTGTCTACTGGTTAAAAAACATTTACTTGAGGTATGAAATTTTCTCAAATAATCATTTCTCTCGACAATAGATACACGAAATATTTAAGTATTTTAGTCGCCCGAAGCAGCAGCAGAATGCACATGACGTCACAGCATATTGCATCGCGTCTCACAATAAATTGCACAAACACCTTCAAGAACAATACAGCCGCGTCAATAAGAAGGATATAAAAGTAATTAAAAAGGTTTTATATTGGAAACAGCATATTACAAAACTATTTTAAAGTTATAAAAGTGTTTTTTACATTTCTACCCGTAAGTATCAAAAGGAAGATATTTCATATTCATTTATGTATTCATAAACATGGGTACAATACATTGGGGTAAAAAGATGAGTAAATCACAGACATGATTAAATTTAGTTTGTATATAAAAATTGAAAAATAAAATGAATTTAATTAAGATAAAACAAACTGATATATCAGATTAGAATAAATTATCTGATATCAATAAAATTTTAAATTACAACAACTTTTTAGTTTTGTCATTTTTTATTAAATTTACCATTAAAAAACATTTTAATATTATATTGAGCTTTTTCAGTAAGAAAATGCATTTTTAAATTGCTTATTATATCGATCTAATAGACAGTGGAATTTATTATAAATTTTTAGTGCCATACAGTATAAGCAAATTCTTCTCCGAAGTTTTTTACGTCAATAAGTGACCTTGAGAGTGCCTTCTCGACGAGTTTTCCACTCTTCCAATAGAATTTATATGAAAATAGTGTGGGTTACTTCTAACGAAACTTGCAATTTCATAAATATACATAGACGGCTGTGTAAGAATTTTATGCTTACTAAAGTATGATTCAGACGAGTCACCCTGCATTAGTCCGAACATGGATCATAGACACTGTGCTCTGAAGATGCTTTGTTTATCAATAGTGCTAGTCCAGAACATTACGTCAAACGAGATAATATAGGAAAGTTCGTTTTCTACAGTAACGGGCCTGAGGATCGAACCCGAGACTGCGACACCTTTAAAGCGTATGAAGAAAAAAAACAATATTGAAATCTGTAAAATAAACAATAAAAAATCTACCAAGTATAAAAATAGATAGATTTTTTAAATATTGATAATATATTAATGATAATTGTAACTTTACATTTCTGCTTATTTCCAACAATTATCATCTAATAAATTGTTGACATTCATTGGCGCCCAACGTGGTGTTTAATAAATAATTCAATAAATCACAACTCATGAATTATTCCGGTACTTTTATTTGAATTCCAAATTATTTAAGGTGTATTTTTACCTCAAACTCCCTAACGAAGAGCGATTATCGTTAACAAGTATGCCAAGTTTAAAGTCGAAATAATTCTTAATTTCATGTATGTGTAGGTCATCTCACGACCTAATTCTGCCCCCCTTTCCCTATTTGTATGTTTTGCTATACATTGAGTATTTCACTAATTATGTAGCTTCCCATAGATGAAATAATTTTCAAAATCGGATCAGTATTTACGAAGATTACCCACAAACAAAGTAACCGGTGGCGTAGAGGATAAGCGCCGCGGCCTACGATCGTTGTTGTTAAGCAACTTTCGCAAGAGTCGGTCACGGGATGGGTGACCAAAAAATTATTATCTCGAGCTACTTCGTGCTTCGGAAGGCACGTGAAGCCGTTGGTCTCGGCTGCATTTGCAGTCGTTAATACCCAATCCGCATTGGGCCAGCGTGGAGGGTCATGGCCCATCCTCCTTAACCATCCATAAGGAAGGCCTGAGCCCCTGCAGTGGGAACGTAAAAGGGCTGATAATGATGATGATGATGAAACAGACAAAGTAAGAATTTTACCTCTTTATAATGTCATTATAGATCATTGACAATTCCTTTCAAGACTAAGCACGAATTGTAATTTTATTTGTAAGCAGCGTCAAAAATAAATCTTATCGCAACCTATTAGCAATGACGACACATATAACAATAAGCGGAATACAGCAACGTTAATGAGAAGTACGACATCGTTTGACCGCTTTTACAACTCAGAAGCGCGCGCCAGTGAAAACGAATGAGCCCATTTCGTCCTACTATTACACTCTTTTGCAACCATTATGTAAGCAGTATCAGAGTTGTCTCTTTGTGACTTGTTTTAAAATATGATTGGCATTTACGCAACATTGGAAATTAAAGCACTAATTCTTGTTATTGATCAATTTTATGTTACATTGTTTTAATTTGTAACAATACGATGCGTTTTATTATCATTTAAAGTAGTATACTAAGTATCAATTTTCGGACGTGATTTATAATTGTGAATTTGATTAGTCTTCTAATATATTTATTAACGAAAAATTCATTAGGAAGTTGTTAATATTGTATATAAATTTGTAAATATTAGATAGCATCACATTTATTGCTTAGACACCAAATTAAGTAGCTAGAACAGTTTATTTTCCACATTAAGCTGACGGGAATTACTGACTCTTTGACAGACAATTATCAACGTGACAAATAATTTAGGGGTTTCATTTTGATACATCAATCATTCTTCAATAATGCGATAAAGATTTAGACACACGAGAGATGGCGACGCCTTAAAACCGGCCACAGAGGTCATATAATACATTTAATCATCAATATTATAAATTATTCCATTATTGTCAAAATGAAAATCAAATTAAATAGCATTATTAGTTCAATCTGTTCCCTTTCGAAAAGGGTGAAGGGTCATTCAAGGGTTTGAAAAATGCGATGAATTTAATAGTGTCGATAACGTCTCGGCCTACCAACGCCGGCGTCTGTTCAGGCCGTACTTATCTGATATCAACCCTTTCCTGCTGTCCGCTTGTGAGACAAGTAAAACGATGTGGACCGCATAATACTTTGCAAAAACGTAATACTTTCAGTTTTTCAATAGGGAAAAACTAAGAAACAAATAGCTTGTGGAAAAATTTTGTTTTGCTTAAGGCAAAATTAGGCTTGAATTGACACATCACATCAATATATTGCTTTGAATTTCCCTGATCAGTACCATAACACTTATATATTATTTGTACAATTTACCATTCACATGAATATACTCGGAAACTATGTCTTTTAGTACCGTCCCTAATAATATACGAATAGGTTTTTTTTTATTTGAATGTACTTAACTTAGATAGTTCTTTGACTATTAGACAGTCTGCTAAGTTAGCTTTTTGTCTGCTAAGTTTGACAGTAGGCTAAATGCGAAATTGGTTGTTCGCTAAATGCAGATTAATAGATGGGTATAAATGACAACAAATATAGCCGACATCACAGATGTAAATAAATTGATACCGAGATGACTTAACGTGCCTTCTGAAGCATGAAGAAGCTCAAGATAATAAAATTCTGGGCATCCATCATAGGATGAGCCCTTACGATAATTGTTTAACTTCCTCATTAACACTACTCTATCGAGCTTTCCAGGACATATTAATACGCTAAAATTCAATTTAGGATAAAAAAGACTTAAAAATACCAAAAAATAGCCTATTTAACTTCATTAATAAGTAAAACATCTGAGAAAACCTTCAGGTGCTACACATAATTACAACCTGAATCAAGACCAACAAAAACAAAAAGGAGACAATGAAATATTATTGCAATAACCCTCGTCATATAGAAATGACATTTGTCACTGTCTGTATTACATAATGGAGTAAATATATTGGGGACGCTCCATCATAGGTATATACATTAAGGCACGTCAGGTGAGAGATTTTATACAGTTGATTATAAATTTAAATATGATTACAGTTACATTGAAAATCTGCCGTGAATAAAATAATTTATCTTAAAAAAAACGAACTATATAGTTAAAGGCGCGTTAAGGTGCTCATCCACTGTCTCAGCACGCACGCACCGGCAGCCGTACGACACTTAACGCATTGCACGGATTTTGATTTCGTTGTGTGTCGTGCGGCCGGTGCGTGCGTGCTGACATATAGACGTTCAATTTTAGGGTATCGAAAACTACTTTTTACAATAGATTTAAATTTAACCCACCTCTTGAATAACACTGGATATTGATGAAAATCGCATTAAAATTTATACACAATTTATTATTCATGCCGTTTTTAGAATCCAATGAATAACACATGATTCGATAGCTTGTGCAGGTTGATATTAATAACCTACATAAAACCACCGATATTGAAATAGAATTCTACTTTTTAGTCGTAGTTTATTCGGAATAGAAGTCGTTTTTATATAATTTAATCATATTCTATTTACAGGCTTTTACTTATAATAGACTAATATGAATTAGTATTTATCAAATAACTAACAACTTGTAATACAGCATTATATTACTCACTATTGAAATCATTAGATGGTGTAACTAACTTTTAGATTAAATCCTGTTTTACACGAATTTGTATTTATTTAATATTTTCAGCACTTAAATTGTTGAATAAAATATCTTTTGATTATATACTTGTTAAAATATCATGTTTAAAAATTATAAATGAGCGAAACAATATTTTTTATCAAGTGTTGCGAAAAAAGACAAAACACGAATGCTGTTTCTTTTTCATATCATTGCTGTAAAGGCGATGAAACTGCTTGCCGAGAGGTTGCAAACGTACTCAAATGCAACCTCTTTTTAGGTTAGTAGCACCCGAAAGCACACCACATTTTCCTATAGTGTGGTATTGTATATCTACTATTAGGCTGGTTTTAGTGTTACGCGGATCGTCTGCGCTGACGCATACGCGCGTAGCTATCAACACAAGCTGTTAGCGCATACTCGTTTCAGTGCGTACTGATTGCTACAAATTACAGACATGGCCGATTCTGTGAGTGTTAAAATCGCTGCAGTATATTATTTATGCAAAAATAAAGAAGCTATAACGAAAAAGAAGAAAAAACCAAGTTGATTCACTTTTGCTTAAAAATTGCTAGTGGACGCATTTGTGACATTATTTAACCAGTTGACACTGTTTGAAACGAAGTTGAAAGGGATGACATTACCAAGTTCTTTAACCTATTTTTGGATGTCGATAAAAAATTTTCACGCATTATTTAATGACTTGTTTCTGGCATTTTTAATTTAGTAGACTAGATAGGATACATTTACACACTTCACTGTTCATTGCCGTTCCACATTATGGTACACGCTAACGGCGTCCGCTTGGCTTGACACTGGAACGTCTGCTGAAGATAGAGACGCGCGTGCAATAGTCAGTGCCGTTACTCGTCAGCGCTGAGCGGTCGGGGTAAATATAGAACGCTTCTATAGTAGGGGTTGGGAACCGGTTTATTTTTTGAACAGGGTCGATATAAGTGGATACGAAACTTAATAGAAAACGTAACGCTCCTTTGAACCGGTTTTAAACCTGTTCACTAGAAATACGGTTTTCTTAATTATAACCGGTTTGTATATGACTCCAGGTAATGATCTCACAAATTTCGGCGCGGTTTTTAAGTTCGTATACTCATATACATAACATCCGAACAAAGGTTTAATAAATGTTGTCGCTTAAAAATTATGTATCGTATTAAAAGAGTAAGAACATTGCTCTTAATGAACCGCGAAAATTAACCGGTTTTTATTCGATCTGATTTTCACTCTGCATTCTGATCCGGAACGGAACATTACAAGAGAACAAATTTTACCTAAATTAAAACGGCTTATTTTGAACTGATTTCATAGAGGCCATACACAATTACACATTGACGTGTCAGCACCGACGGTCAGCGTGATACTAAAACCAGCTTTAGGAAAATCAAAAGAAAAAGAAAATTAATAAAAACAGATATAGTTAAAGCGACCTCACCAGGTTGTTAAACTATCACTTACTCCTGACGGGTACAATATTTATTACTCTTTTATCACATACAAATAAAGGTTCTTTTTTATTGTTTTTGGCTATCCAAACGTGAAATTCATACATACGTTAAACCGTTTTCATACGAACATGTATCAGGGATTCCGGCTTCGGAAATATGGAGCCATTTAACATTTGCATGAGATTCGCGCGAGCCAAATGTCTGCCTTATGTGAACAATTTGTAACCGATTTTTGATTCGATTTTGAATACGTTCGATTTTTATTCGTATATTTTATGTTCTTCACTGATCTTAGATTGATATAAACAAAATGTGAATGTTTCTAGCATAATGTATGGTCTTGTATAAAATCAACTAATGACTCTTGTGAAAAACAACGACGACTCTAAAACTAACATAGGTCATATTTTTTCACAATCTTTTATTTGTTTATGATACGACATGTGTCATTTCAACTGATGCCCAAAAAAATGTTTAATACAAAAAAGGAATGATCCCTATCTATATTAGGCTCATCATGGCCAGCATATTAATGTCCCCATTGCAGGGATCAGGCCTTCCTTAAGGATGGAATCGAATAGGGAGAATGGGCCATGATCCACTACGCGGGTCCAAAGCTATTTGGTGGGTTATTAACGACTGCAGCCGGGACCAATGGCTAAACGTACCTTCCACGAAGGAGTTTTGGTCATCCATCTAAGCACTGCGCCATCGGGCTCCTAGATTATTTACTATTATTAGTATTGCAAAGGGGTAAAGCTTTTAACTTTATTTTGTTTTAGGAGGATAATCATCGGAAATACTGATCTGAGTGACAGGGCTTATCCGTAGGAAAACAGTTAGTTAGGTTAATAAAATAAAAGTTTGTTCTTGTTTACATATTAACGACACAAACATAAGAATGCACTACGGTAGTAGCCTTAGTAAACAATTAGCATTATAATCGACGTTTGCTCGATGCTGCTGAGACGTTACGGATACTCTCGAAAGAAAATATTGTTATGACCAAAGCAGTCATCATTTTATATTTAAATTAAAATTTCTTAGATGTATAAATCTAGGATTTAAGTGCTTAACATTACATTAATATACATATGTACTGGTTGAGAAGTAATGTCTTACTGTTTTTGCCACACATACGAGTATATTATGATTCTCAAATAACAAAGAAGTAAATTGTACAAGTTCTTTTTTGAGCAAATAAAATTGTTAAACTTAAATTTACAAAACATTGAAGCTCCTACCTACTGTTAATAATTCACATTTGACACCGTAGAGTGGGTGCCATTGGCTGACGTAAATAGAATTGGAGATAGTGTAAAATGGATATACATACAACGGCTCTGGGCGACTTTGGTACGCTTTTGTAGATAATAAAATGGAGGATATTATTGTCGTAACAAGCGAAACTGGCTCCATTATTCCAGGTACATTTTAGACTGAAAAATGTGAATTTAATTCTGAAATAAGAATTGCTTCGGATTTTATTTTGTTTTATTTTTTACTCGTTATAGGCTTGCTCTTGATCTCAATCCAGCCCAAGAACATGAATTTGATTTTTTTTTCAAAGTGCGTTTACAAGTTTGTTAAGAATTAAAATAAAAAATGGAAGTTCATCATGTAACACAGAAGTTCTGTTTCTTTGTTCACGTGTTATTATGGATAACATTAAAACAACCCCATGCATATATTTTTATATTTTGTTTAGATTCACCGATAACACCCGTGAGGATCGGTAAATGAATCATCATCAACTTATTAAAGTCCCCATTGAGGGGGCACATGCTTTCTCTATACATGGAACCGAATCTAATAGGAAAAATGGGCCATGACCCACCGCGCGAACCCAGTGCGTGTTGGTGGATTTTAACTACTGCAGATGCAGCTGAAACCAATGGCTTTACGTACGATCGAAAGCATGAATGAGCTCGTGATAATAAATATTTGGTCTCTCATTCTATGACCGGCCCTTACGAAGGTTGCTTAACTTTCAATTCGCAGACCAAACAGGCAAAGGATATATAGAATACATCAAAACTTTATTTTTTTAAATCAATATTTAGATATGTAATTGAATATTTGCCGCTAACTCAAAGAAGTATATATATATATTTTTATAATAAATCAAGCAAAGTAAATTCATATATTGAAGTAAAATTTAGTTACAAAATTTAATAGTTTGTCTAAAAACAGTTTTCAGATCTACAACATTCGTCTTTGAGCTTTTAAGTCAAGAAAGAAGCGTTTGCAACCAAGCTGATTGAATATTAAATGCCTATTCGCCAGCCGCAGCTCAAACAAGTCGATGTCTTCAGCATAGTAAATATAGGAGATGGGATGCTTTTAAAGTCATGTAGGTTAACGGTAAAAGACAATTATTGAGTGTATAAAAGAAAAAAGACTGTCCGTATGTCTGAACACTGAGCTTAAAAATTAGAGAACAGAATTTTACCCGGTTTTCATTACACATTATGTTGAGGACCGGTATCTGGACTGAAAACCCTTTTTCTATAGTTTAAATATTTTTGGGTTCTGTACCCAAAGGGTCCTATTAACAAGACACCGCTGCCTGTCCGTCTGACACCTGGCCGTATTTCGTTGAAATTTTCACAGATAATCCAATTCTGTTGCCGCTTTCACAACAAATACTTTTTTTATGAATGTCATTCCAGTGTCTAATAAGGTTATTTTATTTTTATAATGGGTTAAAATTGTAACTTACTTCGGCAAGAAAGCAAGAGATATTCTCAAATCATAATTTGATTTACAAATTTTACATTTTAGGTATAGTCTTGTAAATAAGTTGATTATAAACAAAACCTGCGTATTATTATATCAAAAACTCGACTTAATTCCACCAAATCAAAACAACCTAGCTATCTTGTATTTCTTTTCGTTATAATTTATATTCATTGCCATTTCCATAAGTTAAATCTTCCTCCTTTTAGCAAATATTATTAATAAACTTAAACAATCCCCGATTGTGACGTTTAGAGAGGACCGTTATTGTCATTTAACTTTGCGGTGTTTCAAAATTCGCAATCATTTATTGTGTAGATTTAATAAAAGTCAGTTATAACGAGATCAACTTGACAAATTTTATTTAAAAATGATTAGAATATTTGAATGTATAATGTGTTCTGCATTTCACATTATTTCACTGTTCCACTGGTAAACACATTTACTGGTGCTTATTTACTGGTATTAGCTTGTAATGAATCCCTTAATAAACGCTCGAGTCGAGTTTCGAATCAATTACCTATCTTTTATATAACACCCATTTTCACTAATCTAGAACAAGGCTAGCTTAACTGGGAAACGCCTAATATTACGAATCGCCTCAGCAGATTAGTTTAATACCGAATAAATATTTGACATATTTATGACCTGTCATATACGCAAATGCCTAGCGCTAGGCGCCGCAAAACGAATATAAGAACTTTAGACGTTGCTTAATTCCGTTAGGGGGTTTCTAGTCTATTATCCTTAATATAGTTAAGAGAAGTAATTTCTTAAGAATATGTCCTAATTTTAAGTAGATATTTTTACGAAATGAACATGAATTTGAATGAAGTAAGTTGATATTAGTTAAAATACTAACAATATTATTATAAGCTATTAACAGTTATTGCTTCACTCAAATTCTCGTCCATTTGCTTTAATGATGACATTTCCTCAAGTAATTACGTCTCTCAACTGTAGAACAAGTGTTAGTAAGACTGTCCAGTTTTTTAAGCACGTGTTACTTATAAAATAACCAGAAAATAAATACCAATAAACGCATTGTGAATGCAAACTTTATTCATAACCAGTGGCCGCCAGCGACTTCGTCCGCATTTTCTATTATTTATTCGCTCCTAATAGTTGCAGCGTGATGTTATATAGCCTTAAGCCTTCCTCGATAAATGGTCTATTCAACACAAATAATTTTCAATTCAAACCAGTAGTTCCTGAGATTAGCGCGTCCAAACAAACAAACAAACTCTTCAGCTTTATAATATTAGTATAGATAATAATTTAGAGGTTAAACTGTTGCATGCCACAATTGTTTGTTGGAAACTGGCTGAGTAATACGATAATGTTACAGCTACATCCAAGTACAGTGACCACAAATGCTTTTCCACGTTTAATTAAAAACGACACCCTGAATTGCGCTTAAATTCCTTGTGTTGATTTAAGTTAGAGTCAAAATGTTAATTGAGCTGAATATTATAATGCTATATAAACCTGTCAGCCTTTTAGCCAATCCATGTTCGCGGATGGATTAAATGATATGAGGTGCTTAAGCCTATGTACAGTATGGTTTTTAATTTTTAGCACTCTAAGTTCTTATATGCATCATACACACTAAATCATACGTCATGTTACGAAAAATAAAAAATGAAAGTAGGTTATTTTATAATTCGACATAATGATAAAGGCATTTCACATTACTTAAGTACTTATTATTTTACATGGTTTTAACCATATAAATAAAGCTGAGCGCTTAGTGTAAGTTTATTTGACGCTTACGTTCACTGTCGATCGTGAGCGCGTTAAGATTTTATTATGGAATCCGGTACAGCGCCCCTAGCGGTAACTACCGTGAACTACAAATTTCCATACAAATTCTTAACGCGCTCACTAGTGAAAGCGTTAGCGTAAAACTTACACTCACCACTCTGTTGTTTTATGAGGTAATGTTTAGCTACAAATGTTTTTATTTATTCTGTTATACTATATCATAAATATTGTTAAACATTTGTTGAATTAATTCAAAAAAGTCTCTTTACGGATGGACATAATTGTTATTCAAATGTGCATTGATAGATACGCTTTATTTTATATATATCGAAAATGGTATCCATTTAGTTTAGGTTAGGTTAAAAATGTTTATTGTAAACCAAATGTAGATAGGCGTTCAAAGCCTTTATAAAACGACTTGATATAAAAAATGATAGCAGAAAAACTACTATTAATAATATCCTTTACTTCATTCTTTTTTCTCATACTGAACCGGAGTATTGATCTTCTTTATAGGCTGCATTTGTTACAACGTTTGCAAGTCCCAATACTGATCTCAATAGATTTGTAACGACTCAGTTTGTCGTAAAACTTGTTATAGCGCGATTGTAACTGCAGTTTAAGTGTCTTAAAATATCGGTTATAATATATACAATGCATATATTATAAAATTAATACAACCACAGATAATACTACTATAACACAAGCTCATTTTCTCTTCAAAATAATGTTATAAAACAAAAAGGTTTTATGTTGCCGTTGAATGAATCAAAACAACAACTCACCCATCCGAGGCGTGTTCAAACCGACGTTTATTCAAATTAAATTTCCTGGACTACAAAACTTTTAACTCCGGTTGAGGGGATGAAAGCTTGTGACATCTTTATTTATGACCAGTGAGCATGTGAGCTTGAATTACAGGCTGTTGCGAGATGTTTAAATATAATATTATTTACACTATATATTATAGATTGCTCAAATTCAAGTTAAAGAGCTAAAATACTTGTAGGTATTTTTATTATCTTTGTATCTTTACTGTCTATTTTATAGATAGCAACTGGCTCTTTAGTGAAGTACATTGAAAAGGCAGAGCAGAACACGTAGAGGTGTAATTCAGGTAGAGAGACAGCCTTTCAATATGTGAGGTTCGAGTACCTACACCTGTCAGCGTCGAATTGGAGACAGGCATAGAAACACAACCTGAAAGAGGGAGAGGATGGTATACAAATAAAGATATGAGGAAGTAAAAAGGCTTGTAGAGAGGAACAGGGAAAGGCAAACAAAACGAAGAAAGGCAGAGGAGGCACGTGGATATACTGTGCCCAATCGCACATCGTTCATAGTACTTCAGTACAGCATGCGCAATATACATATAATTTATACGGAGATTTGTAGTTCCTGATAGTTACTATAACTAAGTTATTAGGAACTAATCGTAATGTTCTCACGATCGAAAATAAAAGTACAAATTAAAAAAAATAACACTAAACGATCTGAACCCAGAAGAAAACATCATTGCATTAATTTACAGATACCCAACTCATTATTTTACAATAGTAACTACCTATCAAAATCACGTTGTATAGAAGTTCTATAATATCTTTATAATGTAGATGTAATAATGCGGCAACATAATAGCACACACACATTCATGTAAAAGGAGTATTTCATCATTTAGATGAAAAGAATGTATCTGTTATTTTCCGATATACTTTTTTTTTGCGGAACAATAGAGCATTGTTCCATATAACCACCGCCTCTGTTGTCATTATGTTCCGTCCAGTGTTTCCTCAGGCTGAAATATTTTGATTTTCTTTTTCTATTTAGGTACTCTTTTTAGAAGAATAAAATATTTGTACGAAAGTGTGATTACCTACTGTACAAAAAGAAAATTCCATTTTGACTGAGTAATAGTCGACACTATTATTGTATAGTCAACAGCAAGTCGGGCTATTCAGAACTGTCAACTCTCTCCAGTAGTAATTAAAGATATTTGTGTAAACCTCTCTTTGACGCTAGGAAATGCGTTACTGTCCCCCTAGCGCGGCGTCGGCAGGTTATGGGTGACCAAAAAATTATTATCTCGAGCTACTCCGTCTTCGGAAGGCACTATAAGCCGTTGGTCCTAGCTGCATTTGCAGTCGTTAATATCATCCAATCCGAAATGGACCACATGCGCATCCGCTTTAACCATCCATAAGGAAGGCCTGAGCCCCAGCAGTGGCGAAGTAAACGGGTTAATAATGAGATGGCGGTGTTTTAATTAAAAGGGAATCTTTTTATTATTATAATAATAGTTATACAGTCTACTGTTCATCAAGTTACAACAAAAGACAATTTTTCTCTAATATATTTTATCTTAACTATAGAATTTAAATTCAAATTTTATCGCAGAAATGTTTTGAAACATCTCTCTATATATAAATGAAACTTTAAAAGGTTTTATTCCGTTCCGTTTAAAAGTTGTTTCATTTATGAACAGAGCGCGTGAAAATATAAAAAATTAAAATCTATCTATCTTTTCTATAATATATAATTGTATTGCCCCATATTAAAACCTTAAAGCGACCTGATGTGCTGCTGTGTTAACTGAACTATAGATTAGTTTTATGTTAGCTTTCTCAATATCTTTCTTGTCTTAGTAAAAAGTGTTGTTTTTTAATTCAGAAAATAAGCATACCTTTTTTAAGTACCTATATGTTTACACTTACTTTTGAATTTCGAATATTTATTTCTTCTGAACAGATTTGAGTTAATATACTTCATGACATCATCTACTAGCACCTGGTAACAAAACTAATCTGTGCAGAAATCTCTTCGTATCTATTGGTGCAGAAACAGCTTATAATAGTGTAAACGAATCTTTATCGGATCCGCTCGACCAAACTCGAGGAGAGACCGTCTTAATCCTTATACCACTGATGTGTAGATCCTCAGGGACTATTTCAACAGTTGCGCCTTTACCCTTTTTTAACTGATTTCACTTGACGACTCGACAAATTGAGGAATTTCTCTCTAGGGATGATGCCTTGGCAAAAAAGAAATGTTATTTAGTCCGTCAGTTCTAATAATGTGTATTGCACTTGCGATATAAATGTACTTTTTTGAATCCATTTATAATTTATATAAAATTTGGATTTTACAAAATCTCTTTATACAAATTTATTAAAACATAACAACAATTTCTGTTAAGATGCCTATCCACAGAAATAAAATTTGTCATTAAATGCGAACAATTCTTTAAAGTTTAAACTAACATATCATATAAAATTATCAAATTAGAACAGCGCCGTCTTTTGAGAGTATAAAAACGTAACATGGCCACATATGTGATCAAACGTGCTACGAATAAAATGGATATTTTTCCCGCGGTGTTTACATTATTTCACTTCAGCACTGCGGAACGATATTTTGCCAACGAAAATTGACTCGGTCTGTCGGCATTATAGCGCGTTTGTTTTTTTTTCGAATAAGCTGTTGGCAAAGCGATTATCAGTTAAAAATAAAGTGCCCTCCAATTCGCATTGGGTCAACGCAGAGGATCATGGCCAACTCTCTTTAATCAAGGAAAGTTACCAAAAGGAATCTATTTTAAGAGAAAAATTCGTCAGTCCTGTAAGGTCCTGGGTGGCTCAGTGGTTAGAGCAGTCATCCAGATTGCGAAAGGTTCATGGGTTCGTGTCCCATCTCAGAGTGCCAGGGACATAATGGGTTGTTTGAGCATTTTTTACTAAGAATATTTTTCAGTAAAATTTATCAGATATAATAAAAGAAATCTATTTCGTAGAAAGTAACTATTTTTTAACACTACAATAAAAGAAATAAAAAAATTTGCTATTCTACGGCTATTTTTATTCAGCAAATTTTCTGTAAAGACCACTCGACTAATGTAAGCTATTTCTGGATCTTGCCTAATGGAACCACTTTTTCATAAAGTAACGTTTTTAACACAATTCAAACTATTAAGGTTCAGTTGCTTGACAATAAAAAAAAATTACGTAACTTTCGCTACCACTACTGGCACCCGTATATTGTCAAGTAAAAGTAATTTACTTAAACAAATATTTTAACAAATTAACAAGAATTTGAATTAATTAAAAACTGTTAACAGTAAGAATACTATTATTATTAACTATTAACAGTTCTTATTTGATTCGTCTTTTGGTTAAAATGTCTGCTAAAGTTATGCCATTATTTCAAGTAATTACTTATCATGACTATAGACCCGAGTGTTAGCACATAGTCATCAAATATTCGTATATTCTAAATCAGCACATAATCCGCAAGTGTTTTACGCTCTTTTTTATGCATTGGGTTAATGCTTTAAGCACGGTCCCAATACAGCGAGTGACATGGAGAGTGGAGGCCTCAATTCCGTCACCGAAGGCCTACCCACCAAAACCCCTACGGTGTACCTTCTGTTGGGGAATTAGATCTAGTAAGCTGTGATCAAGTCGCTAGGAAAGTTTTACAACCTAAGAATATAATTACAATAACATAAATAGAAAAAAAAACTATGGGTTAATAGTCTAATTTTCTCAATTGTAACTGTATTAAATTTGTTTATTTTATGTAATTTTTATTTATTTAGTTTATCAAGAAATGTTATTTCTTTAACAAACTCCCTTTTATGCGTCAATGTCTTTTAATTAATTTTTCAACTACAAACTAGAACAAAGTACATATACATTTAAGTAGATGACTTTAATAATTAATTATACGTACATTAATCTACAGTTAAACTCAGCTTTCTCTTTAACTCCACCTGCCATTAAAGTTTCACCACAGGCTTAAGCCGGAATGAATGCTGAGCAGCGGCTAGGTATCTCCGGTTGATAAGTTTGGACCGCTTCCAAGTTACCACTCCATTTGACTACAAGAAAGTTAATCTTCAAACGATAGTAGCAATGTTCCGTGAATTGTTGCAAAGAAAAAAATACAGATTGTGTATTTATAGCTACCATATATTTTCGGTACGCAAAATGAAAAACGCCACTTATAGGCCGAGGTTAAACATAATGATTCGTTTCATTAAGCTTGGGATACAACTAATTTGTGAAATAACTACTCACTAAGGGGAGTGCAAATTTTTGTTCAAAACTAAATTACATACCGGTATAAATTTTCAAATTTATTATATTAATTAGAGTTTAACGCCGCCATTAAACCTTAATTCATACCTTAATGCCTTAATGTTTGTGCAACTGGGTGGTGTTTGCGTTAATATTTATGGAAATACTCTAAGTACCAATGAAAGAAGCAAACACTTGAGAAGCCCGATAGTCTCATAAGTCTTTGCTATCTCAGTTGGAACTCGTCCGGTTAGTCCAATCTCCATAGACTATATAGTTCTTCACGGAATCACAGAGTTTCGAAACATCAACACAAAGGGACCTCATATTAATTCGGATTCACTAACCTCAATATTTTGCTGAGCACTCAGACTAACCAATCAATAACAAGCTCAATTCTAAAAGCGCCTAAGTTAAAGTTGCATTGTTTCACAAATCGGTTTCATTAGCATTCAACTTCCTATTCTAACGAGCCCACTCGTTTCCGCACAATTAGCCTACCCTCCCCATTTCCACCCACTTTGACTTTACTGTTTCCACCAATTTATCATTAATCGTTCTTTATTTACTTATCGTGACTTACAGTGTTTGAGGGAGAGATGTATGGCACGTGGTTTGCGAGTTCGGTCTGCAATGCGGAAGATAAGCAACTAATAAGATGGGTGACCTGATATTTGTTTAATTTTGCATTCAAACTAAAAAATATCCTCAAATGAAAAATGCTTATGATATCCATATCTTCCTGGCTCTCTCCATTTTCTCCCTGGTACTCTGGGATGGAACAAAGTAGATTTTTAAGCATTTCAAAGGTGTATTGTTAGCGTGCTGGTGAGTTTGTTTTGATAGTACTTGTTATCACCTTAAAGAGGTCCTGAATTAGTGATCGGCAAAAAAAATAGATCCATTTTTTATTCACAATCCAGTATGATATGCCTTATGGAAGATGAAGTCTTAATTTAATCCACACTATATCTACTAATATAGGTTCTATTCTCAATAATAGAGCAACGTCTCCAACTTTTCAGAATATTATTATATAAAAGTACTCGAGACGTTTCAATGCAGACAAAGTAACAAAGTAACATCAAAGACTTGTTAAGAGTACCGGAAGAAGGCTTCTGTAAGCTAATGTAGAGTAACTCAGTATCATACTCGTATTAACAAACTGTATTAAATAAAGTAGGGAAGTTAATAATATCATAGGACTTTATATACATGAAGTAGATGACCTGTGTCCAAATTGTCTAATTTCAAAATCAATCGCAATTACTTTCAAAGGTATAATGATTACGTTAGCGATTTTTAGAATTATGTAACTTAAAATAAATCTTAAAATGAATGACCAAGAAACATAATAAAAGCTTCATTCAACTCTTTCATATAACATTTCTCAATAGCTTTTCAAGACGTTTGCGTCTAAAATTAGCAACAAATGTTTGGTATCATTCATTAAATATTTTAAAAAAACATACCAATCGCTAAACACTTAGCGTAGAGTTCGTGATCATCTTTCAAATGTCAAATCGAAAGTGGTTGCAATAGATTTTAAAATTAAACAATTAAGACCCCGGTTTTCGCTACTTGTCCCTTTTGACTCTGGGACTTAAAAGCGTAATAAATAACGAACTTTACCGTGCACGGTCTTTAAAATGTTAAATTATAGCAAAACTAATACTGTTGGTACCTGTGATATGTCAAGTTAATTCCTCGTAACGCTTGGCCAATGGCCAAAACTAAGTCCTCAACTTAAATTGGCAAATTCAGGTCATCTGCCCATATTTCGATCGCAAAGAACTAAAACTTATATCACAGATATAAACTATCTTGTTATAAGTATATAAATAAGACATAAAGTGCCTTAATCACCTACATCCAAAAGGTAATATAGCTAAGATTACTAGCAGATTAAAAAAGAGAGAAAAACGTGAATATGATCCACCATAAGGTTAAATTTTGTCTCAATACAAAATTTCGTAAGCGTACACACGATTCTATTCCATGGAACAAAAGGATATTAATGATGTCATGTACTGACATAGCAGTTTCAAAGTAAATTAACATCTAAATAATCAAAATGCGCTTGACATTTTAAAGCTTAACATAACGTTAACGGTGAAAATATCAAGAATAATTAATTATACTTACATTAATCATAAAGAATTTAAGGTGCATCATTAACTTGAGACATTTTGTACTGAAATTATTAATCTACTGTCGACCGTCCCTTTTCTATTCAATGTTCCGGTTATGAGCGAAATTTCATCACGTAACGTGGAATGTAACATGGATCCACATTAACCCTCAAATGCGGTGGCGGCGAGACAAAATTCAAACTTTCCACAAGTGCCTACGTGATTATGCTAATAGAATAGCCTGTTAACGACCCATCTTAACACGTCTGCATAGTATAAACAGGCAGTGAGTATTAAACTCATGAAAATAGTGTTTTTCAGAACTAAGTTTTTTAACGTTTTGTTTGATAGTTGATGAGATAAGATCAAAGTTTTATTGCCAATCTAATGATGCATGTATTCTTAAGGGCAAATCATTTAGGAAATTATTCAATTATTTAGGAATTACTTTTTACAATTATTCGGCAAATGAGTTGTGTTCTTTTTTAGTTTTTGAATATAAAATATAGAGATATTTAAATATTATGAAGTTATTGTAAATGTATTTGTTATTTTAACTACGAATTTACTTGAATAAAGAAAGTTTTTTGATGCTCAAAATAGTAGTGTATCGACAGAGTATAATATGAATAACAAAGGAAAACAATTCGAAAATAATTACTTATTAAAAAAAATACATAGATTGTAATTGTTAATTTATTGCAATTAATTGTTATCTTTGATTATAATCTATTATGAGTTGCAAACAGATAAAGACTTTATCACACTGAATATTAAAAGTCGTGTTACTGTAGCCATGTTCAAAATACCATGGATATAATGGAAAAGCTTCTATCGTCATGATAAAGAAATTAACTCGGATAGTACCCGCGAACCGCGCAACAAGTGAGAGAGAAAAGGATTTAACAGATCATCGAGCGACAACAGTTAATTTCAACGAGTATATAAAGAGTATAAATTATAAAATACCAGTGCAGATACTAACTAGTATATTTTCAATAATTCATAAAAAGAGTATAAATTATAAAATACGAGTGCAGATACTAACTAGTATATTTTCAATAATTCATAAAAAGAGTATAAATTATAAAATACCAGTGCAGATACTAACTAGTATATTTTCAATAATTTATAAAAATAAACTGTAGAAGACGCGTGATGATGATAAGCGTGCGATAGCAGTTACTTCTGTTCATATGTAATTTTCAAATGTTGCCTATGCTTTCTTTAGTATGATTAGTTCCTAATAAATTGACGCTACTTGCTGCGAAAGCTTTCTTAAATTCACCATGTACAGTGACCAGGAATAGAAGCCCAGAGAAATCAAATGTACATAGGGGAAAGGAGGCAAGATAGAAGGGCTAACTTTATGTATTAAATAGAAATATACTTGGCTAAGTCTCTTGTGTAATTAAATAATTAAAACTGATTTCTTATTAACAATAACTATATTCGAGTTAGAAACGAGTAACAACTCTTAAAGTAAAATCCTGAGAAATTCTATTTTTCCCTCTAGATGAGGGCAATTTGGAATACCTATATAACATTAATTTAAGTTTTGAAATTAATATGTAAAATGCAACCATTTTCTAGCTTACTTACTTATTTACAATACGACAGACATCGCAAGCAGTCTTCTATATCGGATTTTTCGTATTTTTCTACGGGAATCCGAAAAATAATTATTTATTTACCTATCTCTATTTTCTGTTCTCCTCTCCCTGAATTATGTCTCTTTGTTTTTACAGTAGTATTTTTGTTCATTGTTATAACTTACATATTTCTAACTCCTTCCAGTTTGCCCTCAACTTCAAATTTCCAACTTACCCAAACGCTGGTATTATAATTACATAAACATATCCTTAACTTCACAAGTACAAGTATTTTGCTTTGCTTAATTTCCCAATCTGTACACTTGTAGTAAATATTTACTATCAAAGAAAAATAGTCTTATCTCTTACTTATCTTAAGCAATCAAAGCAGAGAATTCTGACGTTTTCGTAACATTTCATATCAAATAAATACATAGCATGTTTATTTTACTGGCTGGTGCGAATCGACCTAAATAGCGTTCGTAAATCACATTCAGCTACGTGTCTCTCTGTGTGTAGTAGCACCCGCGATTGATATTTTGTTTATTATAAGAAGTTTCCATTTTGCCTAGTTCTTTCATCTTGCAATCCCTTCCCCTATTAGGGGATGATTTTACGTATAAATAAAAATAATAAAAAAATATTTTATAAAACAATCTTTTATTTTTGCGAACTAAAATGAATATAAATAAATTCCAAACATTTAAAATACTTATAATGATTTTTTTTTAACAGTAATTGACTTGAAAACCTTGTAGCGCTAATGAAAATGGAAGCGAGGAAATATATATATTTTTACGCGCTTCAAGCTTTCCAAGTCAAATACTATTAAAGAAAATTTTGATTATAAGTACATTAAATGTTTAAAGTTTTCATTTTCATGAAAAAAACATTGCCAATGAGATATTTATCGCCAAAAGACTGAACCGCTAAAACATATTTCAGAATACACCGAACAGTGATGAAACCAAGCGAAAAGCTGCGGTTAATAAGTTTGGAATAGTTCAACCCCCTTTGTCATACTCTAAAACGAATGCATATTGACTAGTTTACGTACAGTCAACAGCACAGCAGATTATACAAAATTGTCAAATTTCTCCGCTTATTTAAAACCTTAACGTTTTCAAGGTAAAGCTTAATATCAACTGGAGAAATCTGACATATTATGATCACTTGACGTACAGCCGTACGAGATGATATTGAATTATAAAAAAATAATGATATCGAGAATATTTAATAGAAGGAAAAGAAAACAGAAAAAAAGGTATTTTTTTTTTCATAAAACTCAAATGCTTCGTATTGTTGGTTAATTCTATTTAAAAATTATTAATGAATACCACACTCAAGTACAGCATAGTATTATGATAATTATCAAATAAATTAAATACATATAAAAGACCTAATAAAATCTGTATGCTTAAATGGCAAAACAAATACATATATGATCAGTAGTGGAACACGTGTAAAACTAGATATTATGATTTTATCACATTTAAAAATTTGCTAGATTTTAGGAAAATTTTGATAACTTAGGTGCAAAAAACACGAATATCTTAATTTGTAATTTTCTGACCATGTGATTGACATGAGCCCTTTCCTGTAGGACAGAGCTTTTTCAACATACTGTATAAAAGAAAAAAGAGATACACTTTCAGAAGAAATGTAAATGACAGTTTTATGTTAATAACGATATGTTACTGGACAAGATTTTTATTGGATTAGTGTTACGAATATAATTGGGGATTCTGTCGACCATAAATAAGGGTATGATCAGCAAAATGCCAATCAGCAACAAATTAAAGCTTTAACATACACAATAGCTCACCGCCAGCGACTTTGCCCGCGTGGTCCTGTATTGTACTTTTAAACCTTCCTCTTAAATTACTCTGTATATTGACGAAAACAGCATTCAAATCTGTAGCGTAGATTAAAAGATCTCACCATACAGAGCGGGAAAGCTTCGTTATATACTTTGTACAGATTTACTGTTAGATACCGCAAATTTTCTTTAAAAGTGTGTATTTGCAGTGGGAACACTTGTAATTAGAATTTAAACAGCTACCGTTGTGGACCCTGCGATGGGTAATAAAGCCAACGTAGCCACCAGCTTTCCATTTATATGCCAGTCGTTATATTTTACAACATCGTTTCGTATACCACTTGTTACTGACCATCAAATGGTCACCTCCACCAGATTAATTTGGCCTTTCTATGGACATATTGTTACTATAAGAAGCAGGCCCAGTTTTTGTGGTAACTCGCTGCTACTTCTTTGAATTACCCACATCCATAGTGAAATAAAATAATACGGAAGATGCAGTGGACAGCCAGAAAATCACGGCGCGAAACTGATGTCGTCTAAATAATTTTCAACAACCAAACTACACCATCATAAAGCATAACCCAAGATATTTAATTCAAGTAAACATGGTTACAATGTAGTAACTTAATTTTGTAATAAGTTCCTAATTATAACGAAGTTATTGATGTATTGATTATGCTTTGATTGCTACAGGTACAGGATTTCTGCGACTTTAATAAAATGCCATTTACAAATACAATGTACTGACCTCATCATAGATAAAGTTGTCGATCTCCTCGAGCGGGCGTCCGTAGAGTTTAGGGGGGAACGGTTCGTACTTCCTCGGCAGCCGCGCACCGTCCTCCACGCTAAGACGCCGCCGCGGCATGAAGCCGAACTCGCGGACGAGTTGGGCACCCCGCGACCCGGCACGCCTGGCCGACTCGCGGGTGAACGGCGTGACAGCGGCACGCGGCTCATCCCTACCGCCGGCGGTCTCACTAGCGAACGTAACACCCTCGAGTGGTATCCGGAGCTCTTCCCGACGCGGCCTCTCACTGGCGACGACGTCGAGCGTTTCGCGCGACTGAGAAGCGACGAGGGGTGCGGCCGCCTCCGGATTGGTCTCCTCTAGCTTCCGCACGATCTCGCCCAGCAGCCGGGAGCCGTCTATCTCTTCGCCGGGTGAGTTGAGCGGCGCCGGCGGCGGGAACGACAGCCGCCGCTCGTCTTCTTCCATGCTCTGCTACGAGCGCGCGCAGCCCGACGCCATCGCACACACGCACACTATTTAAGCACCGTTGACGACATCTTCGATTTTAACTGACACCTGTGGACAAAGAAATCTTCGTCAAAGTCATTGCTTGTAATTTTCATTATTTAATTTTTCTTAAGTTTTTATCATATAAATAATTCCCTCGTTGAAATGCCATAACGACATAATATTATATAGATTTCATGAGTAGGTCACCAGTAAGTAAAACCTTATTAAGTTTAATATCAAAGCTCGTATATCTTAACAATATTGATGCGATCGTAAATTCTTTATTGTGCGGAATTTAGTGCACTTCTCGCTAGTAAAAGAATTCAGCCTTGTACATTGTGAGTCTAGCTGGTAATCCCCAATAGTCTAGAAATAATGTACACAAAATAATATACCACAGGAAGTAATGATATCTATACTAATATTATAAAGAGAAAATAATTGCTTGTTTGTTTGTTTGCAGCGATAGACTCCGAAACTACCGGACCGATTTTAAATAATCTAAGCTACATGATATGTTTTCTTCTGAAAAACAGCAAATAAAGGGATGAAAATAAGAGTGAAAGTTTGTATAGGGAATTAAAACGTTACCATAGTAACCAATGTTTACTATTCAATTTGTCATTGTAAATTATATCCGTGTCATGATATAAACGTGGGCAAAGCTGCTGGCGGACAGCTAGTTGTGTATAAGTATATATTATTTTGTGTATGTTATGTGAATGATGAAATAAATATCTACTCTATTTTATATACAAGAAATTAATTGCAAAATTCTAAAATCGATTCTTCACCGCATCCGCTTTATCTTAAACCTGCAGTGCTATTCTATCATAAAAATAACCTTGAACTCCTCAACAGTTTTTAATAACGAAGAGAGAATACACCTAAATACGCTTTAAACTAGGGCTTTCTAACTCTGCCATGAAAAGGACAGGGTAAAGCGTGGTTGGCCTACCTGATAAAACCCACTGCGGAATACCCTTGGTGGGGGAAAAAGATCTGGGATTCACTAACGAGCCAGACAGATCCATTCCCACTTCCCCTCTCCTCTTGCGGGCTGAGAAAAAGCCAGTGTATCTGACCACCTTTTCTCTTAACCTACTTCTAAACACAATAGTTTCATTGATGTACTATGACGTGAACGCGTTGCGGTCGACGACGATTTTGAGACTACATTTATCGAAAAGAAGGAGGTTATTTTTTTGTGTACATTCCCGATTTTTCCGTAAATTGTTGACCGATTTACAAAATTCTTTTTTTTTTTATTTTACAGCTTGATAGACCAAGGTGGTCTCATTTATATCGAAATAAAATAAGTGGTTTTCTTTTTATAACAAAACAAAATATACTTTTTTTTAGTACACAAGGCAAAACCTTAACAGCTCACTAGAGTATTTGTATAATTTATAATAAAATGTATCTTTAAACTATTTATTCGTCTAACATTTATTCGTTATAGCACGACATTTATTCGTCTAAATATTTGTATACTTATAAAAATAAAAAGGTTTCGAGCTGATAGTCTTTACAGACACGTTCGTTGGATTGTATAGTTGAAGATGAATTTGCATCGACATCGCTCGGTGGTTCCTATTGTAGCATTGTCTAGAGCCGCATCGCAACGTACTCTGTTCTACTATAACACTGGTTAAGGATGTCCATCGTACAACTTAATATTTAGAATGTAAAAATTTATTCGTTTTTTATCACAGAACACATTATTCTTAGAAAATTCATAGTTTAACTTTAATTAATGATGCAAAGATTTTTGATAAATAAACAATAATCTTGATGGGAAAAGTAGGCTTTATGCCAAATGATACTAAAAAGATTTATAATATATATCTCTAAGGAAATAGTCTCGTATATATTTAAATATGTTATAGTATCTGAAATTGTATTTTAATTTGATGCCTTAATATGCCTTAACATGTTCTAACTGCACCACCAGTGATGCTACAGTTAGATCATAGTAAAGCTGCCTATTCGATTTGAGATAGAAAAATTAAGGCAACATTATATAGCATACGAGCGACGTGCCAAAAACCAATTGACTGGCAAGTGATTATTTACTAGAAGAAATTAATAGAGTATAAACATTTATATTAAACAATAAGAATCTTAATTATTTAAAGTATTAATCTACAACAAAAATCTGAGTAATTTTAAGCAATCTCCCAATGTTTCATTTTTTGACAACCCTAACTGTAGTATTTTGCAAAGGAAAAATGATTCATTCTGAATGCGGCTCGTGCCTGTTGAAAACTCCCGTCACCATGCGGATTTTACGCCAACACCGTAATATCTCATAATGTATGAGTGAAAAATACTGACGAAACCAATAAAATGTATACGAGTAAGAATGGTAAAAAGAAAGTATTTTTTGGCAGTCAAGGAAAAAATACAATTTCCGTGACTAATTCTATGTGAAGCAACAGAACACTAGTCGACAAAAAGTATATACTATCATATTTTCTTGGAATCGACTAGGAAATTGAATTCAACTGGGAAAGTAACACCCGATTTCACTAGAACAAGGCATAGCTTAACAAGGAAACGTCTAATCTTACGAATCGCCTAAGTAGATTAGGTTCAGTCCAAATAAATATTTTTTCTTTTATCCCTTGTAACATTTGTGACTTTATGACCATCACGCAAATGCTAGGCGCTGCATAACGCATGTCACAAATTTAGACTTTGCTCAATGTCTTTAGGTGGTTCCTGGTCATCGGTGAAATGCATTTTCGCTTTAGACGATTACTAATATTTAGCGGAAGATTTAAGCGACTCTTAAGTTTAGTGAAAACGGGCATTAATTTAATGAATAAATAAATATTCTTCAGATTCCAAGATGCCTAAACTAAAGCCCCCGTAATGTGGAGTATCTCGGACAACGAAGGTACTACAACACCCAGACCCGATACGATATAGAAAAGTTAATTTTCTACATTGACCTTGAATCCAACCCGGGTCCTCAGAGATGGCAACACCTTGAAACCGGCGTGCGAATCACTCGGCAACGGTGGTCGTCAAATTATATAATTATAACATAATAAAAAATATTATTTATGAAATAAAATTATATACAAAAGTAACAGTTGCAACATAGCTCTAATTAAGAGCTGTTAAATGTCCTGTTTTCCAAGTCATGCGCTGTTTTATAGTGTCTTGGATAGATTTTTAGCAGCGTCCTCGGGTTTCAAGACGCCTTAATAATGTCATTAATTTAAAATGTACGCTGCGCTTTTGCAATTCTTACGTTACGACTCACGAGTTACGAGAGCAGGATCACAAAATGAATAAAATTAAGGAGCATCTTGTTTTTAAACTTGATTTTTGTGGATATTCCAACTTCCCAACGTCCCGAGTTCACTATAGAAGATGTACATAACTGTCCATAACATAAATTTGTATATAAATTTTAAAAATTATTTTGTTACACATTTAGTTCAAAATCGATAAAATTGATATTTTATAATAACCCGATGTACAGTATTTACAATAACAATGTTACTATCACGAATTTTCAATTCATACTTACCGGAAACGCACTCAAGTTATTGGACGCCACTTTTTCAAAATTTGACTGACGAGTAGATCGATATAGAATACCAACATTCGATTTATATTATATCAACAAAAATAAACACGAATAAAAGTTGGTCGGTTTGAATTTATATAGTGAAGGGCGATTGATAATCTTTATACGACTATAACTATATGCAGTATAGTTACGAGTGCTTAAATATATTCTGTTTGAAGATCGTTTTATTATTAGTAATGACACTTCAAATGTTTTTCCTTTTATATTTCTCTCATCCCTCTGTAGTACGGTCGTTATTTGAATCCCTTCTTTTTGTTTGAATAACCTTAATTTGGGATCAAAGAAAATTATGGGACGCCATTGAATACGGTTTTTTGATTCGTTGGTTTCAATTTATTATACTAATAATTAATAAATGTTCAGTATTTCCAGTAGACGATTTTCTTCTTCGAGATTTCACAGTTCTCCTTTTCTTTTAAATCATGAACAGAAATTTTTACTGACTTTCTGGTGATACCGTAATATAAAGGCAATATTCATAAAAATATATAATAGTGTAAGTAAATGAATTCTCCATACAGACTTCAACCACTTTTTTATCGCTTTCTATAATTTCCAGGATAAAACTTTTATATATTTATTTCAGTATCTGTTATTAATACCAAACATCGTTGGTTCAGTGACTTAAATGTGACAGTGAAACAGCAGATGGGTAGAGTTATTTAACTAAAGTGTGTGCAGCTGCTAAATGTCTGTAGCGAGAAATTTCCAATATTTCAGAACAGAACAGAAGCCATTGTGACACAACACGCGACACCCCAATGTCTTTAATTTAAAACCAAACACGATTGACATTACTTTAATTCCTTTTACTATTACTGTGCTTTACACCAGAGAAATAAACAAAATTTGCTCGCTTCTGCTACATATGATTCTATTTCTACGTCTATATTATTAAATGAAGATATTCAGAGTTGATTATCGTATCTGCTCAACTGAGAGACCTACAGAAGACTCAAAACGGGTAAATTCAATTTGTTCAAATCATTATATATTAGATGGCAATCCTTCACAAAATAATTCTTTATGATAAACTCTTTTCTTGAGTCTATAAGGTCTATTCTGTTTCGCCGACAACTTGACATTTTTAAAATATAGGCCGGTTTCTGAATCGAAAAAAGTGCGTAATTTCTACTGATTATTTACAATAACTTATGTTTTTTACTTTTCACAAGGCAAAAAGTCGTAGTTTTTTATCAAACTGCTATACAGTGCTCATTAAAAAACTATAAAATCAGTAACTGAAACTTATTTAAGTGACGTTTAAGCACAATTTGAGACGTATTTAATTTTAAATACTCAATTCAGAAACCTTAATACCCAATTATTAGATAAAATATATATTATTTATTTCCTTTTTTATAGAACGCAATTTTTTATCGAGAGTTTTGTCCGTATTATTGTTGTCTAAAGGCCTGGACATTGTAAACACGGACTAGTTTATGGACCATTTCACAAATAAATCAGACAATAAAGATCGGCAATAAAACCTATTGGTTCTTCGAAAAGTAACATTGGACGGACGGCCCATCTGGCATAACAAAACGATTTTTATTACTTACATGATAGAAATCAAATTCGCACAAACTGTTTTTGTAGCAACAACAATTGTACTTCATGTTTGTGGCACTCGAAATACAAAATACTCAAAATAATAAGAGGTGTAGAGCCATCCGACTGCTCATGTCAGATAAACAGGGAGAAAATGGGATAGCGAATCGCGAAATGAAAAAGGTTTTATCTACACTCAAATCGAAAAATTTTAATTACGAATTCAAAGACGATTCTATACATACGCATTTTATAAACGCATATCCATAAAATTAAAAATAAAACTAATTATAGTACCGCCAACTGTATCATAAAACTCATTACAGTACCGCTATCTTGTTTTATTCATTAAACTAGTCTATGGATTTAGGCTGAATATGAAAAAAAAAGCGCACGCATGCGCAGATCGAACTGTGAAAAAAATGACGCACGCATAAATTACTACTCTGTAACCTAACTACTTTGTTTAATTTCAATTTTTCCTATGAGTGAACATAAAGTAGTGTATGAAACTGCATATAACTTAGGTATTAAAACACTCGAGTCAATCTATTATCGATAAACAGACTCTCGTGTTTTAATACTCCTTTTTATATAACAGTTGCGTTAACTACTGTTTTAATTCAATGATCGCAAACTATAACGATTATTAAAAAGTTCTGATTTAATACCTCGATAATAAAATACTTCACATATTTGGCATTTTTCCCTTTATAATTTTATTTACAACTAGAAATGGAGAAAATGGGAATCTTCAATTTACGTTTTAACCATTGTTTTATTTTCCATTGGAGCTTATTTTCACATTATTTTGTTGAACACACGGATGTGCCTTTTACCTTTATTATACCAGCTACGTAATTGTAGACTCTATCTTAAATATGTAAACATTTAAAATTGAGTAAATTAATCTGAAAGATTTTTAAAATAGGGCGCGCTGTTCACTTTTGACATCAGTTGAAAGGTTTTTTTTTACCATTAAAAATAAATAAACTTTTTATATTATAATATCATAAGAAGAATAAGAATCATTACTTAATCGAGATTTATATTTTGATCTTTCAATATTTGAAGTATTTTAATATTTTAGAGTAAATTATTAATTAGTGACAATATTATGATAATTGACAAAATAATTATGTATAAATTTAATTATGTACATAATAAAATAAAATAATCTTAAATTATGTGAATAATAACCATGCCACATTTTACTCTGATTAAAAAAACACAAACAAAACTACAGATATTATTATTTGCAACGTCACCAACAACGCCATCTATAAAATTAAATGATTATTATCATAAATGCGAAAATAGGTTTAATTAAACTATGAAGCTCATACATAATGTTTTTGCACTCAGCCAAAAGAGTTTTGTTGGATTATTATTATAGTAGCATTAATGTATTAGATTAAATCTAATGGAGAGTAATCCAACTGTCCCAAGTATCATTTAATGAGTTTGCAACCCTAAGGGTGTGTGTCCCGGGCACGCCACAGGATCAACCGGGATAAGCCCAATGAGTGTCTTGTCCGGCAATAAAGTTGATAGATATTAGCAAATTGAGACGGTTGCTATGTTCTTGAGCTCAATGGCGCAGTGCCTAGCGCGTTCAGTCTGAGATACACGAAGTTAAGCAACCTTCGCAAAGGCCGGATACAAGATGGGCGACCAAAAAATAATTTAGGTCCTCCGTGGTTCGGTAGCTATATTGAATGATTAGTCCTGGATGCAATTACATCTGCAGTCTGCATGGATATAGTTTTAAAAGCAACTATTGTAATCGTGTATTTATAAATATTATTACCGCTGTGAATGAAGGTAAACTAAACGTTTTTTATTGGAAAAAGACAGGTGTGAGTGATGGAATCTATTAAAGTAACACAAACAATCAAAACTATTCTCTTTATACTTTTTATTATAAGAAAAAGTCCTTTTCATCATATTCAAGAAAGGAGGAAATTCTCAATCAGCTGATTGTATTATTGTATGTGTACCTCGAATACTTCGTGGGTGATAAAATTCTATTTTAGATTCGCGTTGGTACGTTATAATAACGGACCTTTGAGCGAGAGAATAGAAGAACTAATTGTGAACGGGATCCTTCTTAAGTTTATTCTTTGTGTTCTTAGATTGCTGTTAAATATTTAAGTGGACATTATTCAAAAGTTTCTCAAACTTTAATTTATGCTAAATTTCAAGAAATAGATACTATTATATAACCCGTCTATCGTTCTCGATTTTTCATTTAATACATTACGACTTCTGCCAGATTATCACGTTCACTGTAACATAAACACCTGAAAATAATTCAAAGTCACGATGAGATCACATCATTATGATTTATAGCAGCAAAAGTAGAACACGATACTTTCACTAATGAAAACATAATTATGACCATTTCTGCCACACGAAAGAGATTTTTTATAAAAAAACAACACGTAGTTTTACTTTGTACATATATACTTTTTCGGGTTTAAATTATTGTACTATTATCATAATAGGCTAATTAATCTTGAAGAGTTTGAGCATATCTTTTTATATTTATTAAATTGTGAAGAATGTAAACGGATCGAGGACGTTACTCATCTCCTGATTGAATGTGAACGGAAAAATCAGAAAGAGAGTTGTTTTTAAATAAATTTAAAGTGAATAAGCTGGACATAGGAATTATACAGGGTATACTGAGTAAACCTAGTTCGTGCTTACCCAGTGCTTATGTAGTTTGGTGAAGTAATGCCTCCACAGATCTACGCAGATAGAATCAGAAGACTAATTAGTAAGTAAGTCCTATTTATTTATATCGATGGAGCTGTCGTGTTTTAAAGACAAAAGCCTCAATAAAATATATTAATTATTATTATTGACTACGAGCTTTCTGGTCTTAAGACTAATTTATAAATTACCAATCCATCGTAACGATTCCTTAATCAAATAAATAGTTTTTTGCATTGCTGCGAATTACAGCGAATTTAAGGCAAATTTAATCAGGTATTCCAGGATGTGTTTATTTTATTAGTTTATTCCACCATAACTCTTGAAAGATATATATTAAAAATTATAAAACCACCCCGAGTGGCACCGGCTATATATTTTTAATAGATATTATAAATATGGCAGACGTATAATGACCCCTTAGATAACAAACGTTTCACAGCACGTTACGAGTGTAATGGGAATTTTGCTTAGCCAAGGCATAATACAACTTGATACTTTTATTTTTTTATTCGATATTGGGAGCCATATTTTTTAATTTTTATATTATTAAACTTTCAAAGTAAGACAACTTTATTCTATAGTACCTTAATCGTGCCTTTCAATCTCGTCCTAGTCTCTTAAGGTCCCTTAGTAAACCGCCGACTTTCAACACACAAAGCTAATATCATCTCCTATACAGATACCCATAAATGGCAAGCCGGTTGTGCTCAATGTTTCAGAAAATTAATCCAAGTGCCTCACCGTTCACTCAGGTTCAACTTGGCGGCTTATATTAAATTTTTGAGGCATTATGTAGTTAAAGTTAAGAAATAAATTGATTTATAAATTCATAGTATTGATTTTTATTAGAATATATTAAGCATTAAATTAATGCAAAAATTTAATAAGATTTTTAAGAAGTATGAGAGAAAAGTTACACTGTGAATGCTAAATTTAACAAATATATTTAGAAAAATATTAATGTAGTCAATCAATAGTAGTTTCAACGCAAAATTGTCATTGATCGGTCATAGTATATTGACTTGCAGGATGTAAATGACCCATTTATGTATAATCATCAGTCTATTAATGTACCCACTTCTGGAGCATAACTTTATGAATGATATAGAATCGCATAGGGAGAATGAGCCACGACCCACTTGGCGGGTCCAGTCCGGATTTGTGGGTGTTAACGACTGCAGATGCAGCCGAAACCATTGGTTAAATATGCTTTCAGAAACAAGGAGGAACTCGATATAATAAAATTTTGGTGAAAATTGCTTCGTCACCACCAAACGCGCTTATACTGCACAATCAAGGCCCTCTTTAGTTTAGATATGTTTGTAGCAATCCCCTTAAACATTAGTTAACTTGCCTTTTGTCATACACATTTTATTTTTAAATTAGCTCCGAGTTCGATAGTTCAAGAATAGTGTGGCTAACTATATCTGTCTACACGTTAACCCAGATATACCTTCGATTCTACATTTAGCTCAAAATAAAAGTTTTCACTAATTTTACTTACGTTCTGCGACATAGGTGGGATAAACACTTTTTGTATAAAGTGTTTTATTAATACATCCTATCAATTAATAACACTGGTCAGCAAAATTTTTTTTTTGCCGTTGCTCAGAAGTGCTATTTTTTCATACTTTGGCATGCATTTACTTTAAATATGTTCGTAAAAAAAAAATTAAGCACCCATTTTTTTCATAAAATACATTTATTAAAAAGTAACCAAAAATTACTGACGTTCGTAAATATTTTTAAAAAAAAATTTATTCTGAGGATGTTTTTGTTCTTTTTGCTTGCCTCTTGTAACTATAAGACGGATGATCTCGTTTTAGTGTCCAACAAAAATCTGCAAGCATTCTCGGTGACCACTTTCCTTGGTATCTTCTTTCCATCGCCATGATGTCTTAATGGAATCTTTCCCCGTGCTCATCGCTTACTGCACCCAAGTTTTCGGGGAAAAAATCTAGATGGGAATGAAGGAAATGTATCTTCAAAGACATATTACATCCTAAATCTTTATAGTCTTGTAGAAGCTTAGAAACTATCTCCTTATAGTTCGCAGACTTTGTGTTTCCCAAAAAATTCTTTGTCACTTCAACAAAAGAAAGCCACGCATTTTTTTCCTTTTTGTTTAATTTTGAAATAAAATTAGTATCTTTCATGACCTTCCTTATATCTGGCCCTACAAAAATTCCTTTTTTCAATTTAGCTTTACTCAGTCTAGGGAACAAAGTTTTTCATGAGGCCTAATTTAATGTGAAGAGGCGGTAAAATAATATTATTTGGCTGTACTAATAGGTTTTCGGAAATATTCTTTTGTCCAGGAACGAAATTAGTCCTCATTGGCCAATCTTTTTTTATGTAGTGTTGACTTCTAGCTCTGCTATCCCACTCACATAAAAAACAATAATATTTCGTGTACCCTCCTTGTAACCCAAGTAATATTCCAACAACTTTAAGGTCTGCACATATTTTCCAAGAATGCAAGTTGTACTGAATTTTCTCGAGTAGATTTATATTAATATATGTTTCTTTTATGTGTATGCCATGTGCTAAAGGTACAGATGGTAATTTACAGTAGATCTAAGACCGAATTCAATAGCATTTTCTCGAATGAGTCAATTTTTAGATAAAGTATTATTTATTACTCTTTTTTAAGTGTGAAGTCGGTTCTATTTTTATTTAAGTTATTTTGCTATACTTATACTATGACTTTTTTTAATCTCTGTAGAATCACCTAAACAGAAAGGAAAATTCGAACACAGCGCATAGTTCCTAACAGATAATTATAGAATAGAATCCTAAATCGCTAATAATCTTATTTATTTATCTCGGAGATAAGATTTGACAATTCTCCCAACGATCCAATCCGTATAGATTTCGACATAAAAAACAAATTCAGACCATTAGATGAAATTAATTGGATGTTTCCTCGATTCTATGTCAATATTCATATACTATTCAGCTAGTTGCAAAATATCCATTAAATTTTTCATTAGTGTAAAGCGACATTACCCATACAAATTTGACATTCGTTATAGCTTAAAGGAGTATTAAACCTTGAAAGACGTTTGTGCAACTGATCGATATCCAATTAGACATACTTTTGTATAGGAGGAAGTTAAGTATGTGTTTTTTTAAGTTATATTCACATATTGTTGAAAGCTACTTAATGATTCTTCTGCACGAAATAAAACCACTGAAACAACTCCCTAAATATTGTATCTGTCCTAGAACCAGTATTTATACCTGTGATAATAATGTGTAATTAAAGTGCGAGTCAGTATCAATCAAGTTAGTAAAAGTACCGAGTAAGTGTAAAATGTACACATACATATATCTGTAAAATAAAATAATGATGTGGAAGTTGATATCAGAGATATCAAAGTTCCACAAATAAATAAAACACAAAAATAAATAAAACTGACGAGCAAAAGTTTTGAGTCGTTTAGAAAACCTCCTAATACTCTCAGACTCTTTTTATTTTTATGAAAAATAAAAAGCATGAAAATTAGAATTCAGTTTATTACCATACAATTATTTTTTACTAACAACCTATATCAATTGGCTATGTTATGTTTTATAAACTTTTTGTGGAAAATCTCAAGATTTACTTTTTAACAAGCAACTACTTTTAACCAATACATAAAGTAAAAAACTGTTAATAGCAAATAATAAATCTTACTTCATTCAAATTCTTATTTGGTAAAAATATCTCCCTAAATTATGACATATTCTCATGTAATTATTTCTCGTGGCTATAGATAAGATGTTAGTGACTCGGAATTTGTGCTCATTAGTTTATTTTCACTTTCTGAAAGTCTAAATAGGTGGCAAAAGGGAACTAAAATAAGTTTGAATTCCTTTTATTCTTGGTAAGTCGATAGACATGTAGTTATTAAATATTTTAGTTGGTTTTTAGCACTTAGGCTTTTAAAACCATTGTACTTTCTTAGGAGGTGTTATCTTAGATCGTATCGGCTGTTTGTTGTCTGGCACAAGTCATCAAAATCGAAGGTTGAGGTAGAACATATTTGACATCAAACATTTATATGAAAATTCGTAATTAGAATTAGTTTAATTATTAATATCTTTTTATGTATTTTTTTTTTCTTGTAAACTCTCAAACCAACACTATTGTTATCATTCTTCTTCTTCTTCTTAGGCGCTACACTCTTGACAGAGTGGTCGTCAAGTCGACATTAGTGGCCTGCTTCACAATGTGACGCCACTCCTTCCGAACTGTCGTACTTCTCGTGCATTTATGCAGCGGTTTGCCAAAGATTTTCTATATCTGATCGATCCACCTCATGGGTGATCTGTCACGCGGTCTGGTGGCCTCAACCTTTCCTTGTACTACTAGGCCCTCTATGGAATCCCCCCGCGTCGTGGTAAGTATCCAAAGAAAGTGAGAACACGAGCCCGCACTGTGCTCGACAATCTTTCTTGATCACAAAGAATGGAATCATTGGTTCGGAATTCCGTCCATAGTATACCGAACATTCTTCTCCAGCACCACATCTCCAGAGCGTGGATCCGATTTTTCTCACTTTCCCAGACACTCCATGTTTCAGCGGCATAGAGAGATATGGGGAATATGAGAGCCTTAACAAGTTGTGTTTTTGTGGCTTTGGAAATATTTCGATCCCTCCATATTTTCCTCAGCTTATCCATAGCTAAGCTAGAAATTGCCATTCGCAGCTTGATCTCGTCTATGCAGCTGCCATTGTTTGATATCAGTGCCCCTATGTATATATATGACTGAACTATCTATCTTATCATACGTGATAAGAAATGAAGAACAGCTATGATTATTTTTCAAAATTATTATTAGCCTAGATATCTGGTAGGTAATTATTAGCTAGAAAACTTCACTTCAACATACTTCGAGTAGTAGCACCAACCATGGATAGCGCAATTCGATCTGAGGGCCTAATCATATTCATGAAGATTATGTAGCATCATCACGAATTATCGAAAAGTGTTCAGAAGTCAGTCGTTCAGAAGTCGTTTCAAAAGTATACGAAATTGCGTTTTCGAAGAAACAGAATAAGCCTTCTGTTTCTAACAACAAACGACTGTTTGTTCTCCTACAAAGAGGTCGACTTCTCCCATTCATCATATCGGATCCACTGATACTGTTTACTGTGGCATCATTTCGGCGGCCTCTTGATTAATGAACCACGTAGATTTGTTGGGAACGAGATAATCGCTAATAAATTGCAAACAAAATTTCCTCGCAATAACAGCGTTTATATTGAAAACGTGTATTCTGATATCGCGAGCTTTGTTAACTGGTATTCATTATCAAATTTATTTAGCATAATAATTTATACAGGAAAAAAGATAATTAGTATAAAAATGTAATATTATATTTGTTACTGAATATATAATAAAGAAATGTAATAAAGAATATATAATAAATATATATAAAGAAAGAAAAATAATGTAACATATCATTCGTTTTCTTTCTTTTTTAAAATTAAAAGATGTAAAATATTAACTACTACTTATAACATACCTACTGTACACAGATGTCATGTACAGTGCGTTCATTTCTATTAAATTTACCATGAAAATACATATTTCAAATCAATTTTTAATAATTAATTTAGAAAAAAATATGTTCATTTAAAAATTCTTACTTAAATGTCTATTCAATAGTGAATATACTACGTGAGTAAATTAAAAGACAGCGACAATTCGTATAAAAATAACCATTTGTCCCTTCCGGTAACTCTCATCCTCTTTTCATGTCCCCGGATGTAGATATAACTAAGTTTGTTTATATATATATACTACCCCGAGGCCTGTAATACAAAAACAAAATTATAACAAAATATATATAGAGTAAATTTAAATTTACTGTACAACTTTATTCGGACTAACACTAAAAAAAAAGCCACCATATCCGAATTTGAGTACTTATATGTACTTGAAAAGCGTTTCAAGTAAACGCTTACCAACAGAAAGTATCGTTTATTGTTAATTTATATTTGATTTTACCTAAAATACAAATAAATACAAACAAAACTTTCTTTGTAAAAAAGAACAGAAAAGATCAAACCGAACTCATATAAGGATAAAGCTAGTTACACATCGGTTCCATTTCAGTGAATACGGTCGGTTACGAGGTGTCCGCCCGAAGCGCCACTGTTGACACTCCACAAGAGGGCGCTAGAGGCGTCGTGTCAAGAGTGTACTTGCGAGGGATCCGCGCAGTCATCCTCTGACCTCGATACCGAACCTCCTTTACACGACCACCCCAAACCTACCCCGAGGCCTGCAATTTTAATGCTACAAACCTTTTTATTTCATGCTGCGAAACACGTTTGGATTGGAACAGCTTAAAAGAAATTTACTCGCTCGATGTACGAATTGTATTGCAATAAAAGCTGATACTATCCTACAACTAATTTAGGCAGAAATATATCCATGGAAAATATGAGAGTTAGTACAGTCAACTACACGTCAGGTTATACAAATCTGTCAAACATCTTTTACTGATTTAAGCCTTAATTCGAAAACGAAATCTTGAGAAATCTATTTTTTTAGACTTTTGCTCTTAACTGATCAGATAAATAAAATAAGGTTAATTTTTATAACTCTCTAATTTACGCTCTACGCAACCGAAATTCACCAAGAGCCATATTAGTTGGTTTATTATAATTCTTCTGAAAAAAGTCCTAAGACAACGAGGTTTTATTGGCAGTTCTCTATAGTCTGTAAAAGTCGTTCTTCCAACACAGTCCTGCTTACATTTTTTGGATTACCGAGAGTCAACTGAATTTTATATTTGTTCGTTCAAAAGCAATCCTGCATTGTAAATAACATATTATATTTCGTCATATGTACATCAGATAAATATACTCGTATAAATAAAATGTTTATTTTTCTAAATCAGATCATATCATATATAAACTAACGTACAATCGCAATATCTGACTATCGCTTTTGACGATACATATGACGATAATTTATCAACATCGAACAAATAATATTGCGCAAATAGCAAATGCTCTCGCTACACGAATGATCGTGAATCCATCAAAGAATGCAGACTATATAGTGAGAAATATATTTCCTAATGTATAGCGTATGAGTGATGCGCCTTTCAAATATCCGGTTCCATCGACTTGAACTACGTTTAGGTTGTTTGATTAAATTTGGTGTTTTCCTACGACTTCGCCCGCCCAAATTATAGCCTATGTCACCCGCGTATGATGTAGTTTCCCGTAGGTGAATGAATTTCCATGATGTTTGTATTTATCTTCTTCAAATGCAAATATCATGAAGAAAGCCGCGGGAAAACAACTAGCACTATAACGAGAAATAATTACAAACATAATTTAGCAATTTTAATCAAGAATAGTGTAGTTTACCGTAGCAATATAAAAATTCAGGCTCTTTTTTGTAATAAGGTCATATTTAATTAAGCAAAATTTCAAATTTTGAGACAGGGTCATTAATTTTCCTCCATAGAAATTAAATAAGTCACTCGGTTCCAATAATATTTACTACATCTTAATAAGCTTGGATCAAAAGTCTTTATACCCAACGTCTTTAAAAATACTACCTTACCTAAATACGCTTTTAATGAGTTTTCTCAATTTGATTTATTTTTATTAAATTACTAGTTTCTGAAGCCAGGAAATTGACACTAGAATTAATTAAACTTTGGGCTGGTGAAACTGTGACGTAAGAAACTTATTTTGACTCGCCACTAGAATAATAGCAGCTGTCAGATCCTAGTAACCTTTAAAAAGTCTAAAATGTTCCTGACTTTAAAAGCTTCTACGTTCACTTCGTCTATATCACTCCATTTGCACAGGAAATGTTTTAATGTTTACACGTTCTTGTTTCAAATCTGCTACTGTTAGTATCACTTAATTTCATGTGAAATTTCTTGAAACATATCCAGAAAGTTAGACAGGTATTCGTTTTATTAGACTTTAAAATATCTGCAATTCGTTTTTGAGTCAGACATCCATAACACTTATACCTTTTACCATAGATTCATATAAACATAAGCTAAGTGATTTTCCAATTCTTTTATCTCATGAGCATGACCAGCTAAGTAGAGGAATGAACTATACCTGTCAATTTAATAAAACACAATATGTAATACTGATACATGAACTTAAGTAGAGACTTTAAAGATTTTAGATTTTAAGAGGTTTTAAAGTGTAAACCCTGACTGAATAAATACGCTATTTTTTTCAGTCAAGCCTATACCGTCACCGTAAACCACATCTTAGACTTCGATGCAGATTATGAGTTTTCCGTATGTACCAAATTTCATCCAAATTAATAGATTTTCCTGAAGTCATATAAAGTAACTTTAAATACAAACTCGCCTTTTATTTATGCTGATTTATTTATTTTATGAATAGGATAACCAACAAGACGCAAATTAGTTATAGGTTTTTATAGTGGTATAAAAAAGATCCATGCAAAATTTTGCCGTAATCAGTACTTATAATAGCAACTGCCATGGCAGGAAAATATGGATATTAAGAGCAACACTTGATGCAAAAGTTCAAATGTCTCCAATTAACTTACAACCTTAAACTACTTATGGATAAGTTTAAAATAAATTGCAAAACTTAGACAGTTTCTAAGAATCTGAGGTAAAAGTCTTTTCGCATATGTATGCATAAACTTGTAATAAAATCTTTCTGGTTATACCATTTGTATCTGGCTGGTTTCGGTATAAATAATAAGTTAAATTTTAAAAAAGATAACTCCTATTTCAAATTAGGAAAATGTGTAACTTTCATTTGTTTTGTTTACTGTTTAAATAAGTAAATCTAATGAAGAAATTCGATACGTTTAAAAATGTTATTACAAAAAAGTAAAAAATATAACGCAGGCCGCGAAAAAAATTGTGACGTTTATGGACCTAGTGTCGTTTCTGGAAGAGTAGCACAGGATTAACACGTTGATTGCATTAGGAGATCGATCAGATCTCTTGCAGGACTCTTGATTTGTGCGTGACTAAAATCGTCTTGTTTCGCTTCTTGCGGTAGGCTCTAACGTCTAAAGTTCTTTGTGTATGAGTAAGACAAATACACATTCTTGCTTCCTACTTAAAAGCGAACTCAAGTAAATAAAAATAAAATTAGAGATGGATTAGGTCCCTAACGCACAGTAATTAATTTTTTTATCATTCCTTGCGTTAGGAGACGTGTTGATACTCATGGAATCGTAGGCCTCGTAGACGCAAGTAGGAGGGTGGGCGGGCGCGGCGCTGCGTGTCTTGTTTTAGTGTTGTCTCAGCGTCGATGTGACAGGTCGCGCGCACGTTTCGAAAATAGCACTCGCGTATATACCTGCCTGTTTGAATTTTGAAGTGTGTTGATTACTGTTGATAAACAATGAGTTCGTTTAAGAGAAAGTCTAAAAAATTGATTGGTTTTGATGCGTTCCTAATAAAGAAAAACCAACGCCAAATTATACTGCTGCATCGTCCAGCAATACAAAAATATTGGAAAATGTTCAAATTTGCCCTCCATGCAGATAGTGACAGTGACTCAGATTATGAAATATTTGATGGTCCTAAGAAGAAAAAGACTGACTTTCTACGTTGGAGCACACTTACTTAGGTCCAAGGAGGATGACCTTCATTCGATGGTGAGCGTGGTGATGTATAAAATTACCATGTTCAACATATCGTCAACGGTCTTTACTCATAAGGAAGCAAAAATCTCTCTAGAAACATAGATAACAGTTCCAGACAGCGCGTAAGCTTGGCATCGTCAACTATTGCAGCACGCTTCGCATGAAACTAAGTGTATTATGCACTCTACTTTAACTATTCGAAATAACAAAAAAATCTTCTGGGATACAATTGAAATTGAAGAGGCTTTTTCCAACTAACATAACTAACGAATTAACTTAACTTCGGGTTTTTTCTTCGACTGTTTTGGTTATTTTGTCTTTGAAATGCTTTGATGTATTTTTGTGACGATGAATGCCTGAAAGATTTTCGCTTATTTAAAATACATTTAAAAATGTTACTTTGTTCCTGCATTAGAAAATTTGAAAATAGTTACTTTTGTTTATTTATTTTGATTTTTAAGTATATTAAGAACGTGTTCAGTTATTGCTTCCGTACTGTCTTCTGTACAAATTTCAAATGGGGATGTTAATTAAATTCCACCATATTATATCTTTTCAAGCAACAATAGTCTAAGAAGATAAATACACATACGATACTTAAATATTTTGTTCATTCTTCAGTATTAGACAAAATAATAAAATTAGATTCCACTGCATTTACTTCACTGATGTGGTTGCATGCTTGCTTATTTATATATTGCATATTATTACAGAATTCCCTGAAGGCAGATGTTCAGAGCATGTTTTCCAACGTGGTGACAAGAAAAGACGTTGCGTGGGTTGCTATGAAAAATTACGACGTACATTAAACAGCACTGTCGCTTCTAAAAAAACAAAAAGAATGTTACGTTTGGCGCCAATGCAAACAATCTATGTGCTTACCATGTTTTAACGAAAACATTTTGCATAGTTTATAAATATGCTTCTTAAATAAAACTTTTTCTATCGACGTCTGACATTTTATTTATTCCCATCACTAGCTGCGACACATATTCTACTATCTTGGTTGCGGTAGGAGATACAATCGATACCCAATTATTTTTTGGATTTGGGGACTTATTCCAATGTCATAACAGCCTGCGAACCTGGCAAAATATAGAGCTATAGGCTATTTTTATGGCACATAAACTCAATGTGTGTCATGGTTTTATTTTGGCAGATATAAATATTTTCTAAAAGTATTTTTAGGAGACCGATTAGGTCTCCAACGCACTGAATTAATGGTTAGTTTAGAGATCTTTAGGTCTCCAAAGCACCAGCTGAAAGTTCTTTGAGAATGATGACGCAGGTAACGTGTTAAGAAGCGTTTTTAGTTCGGAAATTTCGATATCAAAGATGCAGGCAGCTCTGGTCACCCTGTTATGGATAAAATGGATCATTTAAAAGTGGAGCAAGATCGCCGTTGACGTTGCTGTTTGATATTTGGATACCCCACAAGTTCACTGAAAGAAACCTAATGAACCGTGTACTCATTTGTGATTTTGATTTTGTCTTTATTACGGCGCAAAGAAACCGAACCATTTTTTAAGAAATTGATAACTGATAATGAAAAGTGGATCACGTACGACAAGAACATGTGAAAAAAGCGTGGCCAAAGGTCGGTCAGGCGTCGCAGACTGTAACGAAACACGGGTTAACTCGCAACAAGGTGATGCTGTGTGTATGGTGAGATTGGAAGGGCATTAATTATGAGCTGTTACCGCCAGGCAAGGCCATCGATTTTGAACTCTACTGCAAACAACTGATGAAATTAAAGAAAAAAGCGGCCAGAATAATAGAATCAGAAGCCCCGAAATTTCTATAGCAATGGGACCATGTTCCTTACCTACAAGATGGTAAAAAGTTATCTAACAAAATGGTACCTAAATACTTCAGGAAAATGTAAATAAACTTTATTAGAAATGTTTAGAGTTTTCTTATAAAATGCGACTTAACTTTTCCCCTACCTATTACATATTATAAAGTAGTGGTAGAAAGTCGTAATCGAATACAATTCGATTAGACAATTGACTAAAAATTTGGATATCAAGCTGCTCAAAGTAACTGGAGTAACTAGCCTTTAACTTGAAAACCTTTACCAAACCTTCGGGCTTTGTAATTTACTATACCGTCTTTGTTACACCAAACATTCAATCCTACAGAAACTGATGCATAAATAATCACATTATCTACAAAAAATTGCATCTTTAAAGTCGAAAATGCACGACGTTAGTGCACAAATCAGTGGAAGAATTTACAGCATAATTATCATTTGCAATAACAAGTTTTTACCATAGGAAATTCATAAAAATATTTTTTAACGAATCCATTCTTCTAAAATATATATGTGTTTATATATATGTATGTCTGTTCGCGATCACACTGCGAATATAATAAAATATTCCCTATCAAAATTTAACTATGCATCTTCGGTATACATCACTAGTTGATAAATATATAAGACATTAGTGTGCTAGATATCGAAAAACGATTTTGTGAGACTGAAATGTAACTAATCCGAGATGCGATCTCACGTGAGTGTAAGGCAAATAAAGCTTTGAGATTAAAACGTCTGGGGTTCCTACTATCTAGAACGAACGATTGGTTTAAAATTCAACTCATTTTAAAGATCGTTATATATCCGATCGTTTTTTATTGTAGGGGGTATATAGTTTTCGGAAATACTGATCTGAACATAAAAATTCGTTCATCTACGGGAAGCTTCATCATAATTTTGTGTATTTTGTGGAAGAAGTAAAATAAAAAAAATAAAAAAATACACGAGTGACATAGCGTGAAAACAACTAACACCAACATTTCACATTGTATTTTTTGTAGAATATTTTTTATTCCCAATGTCAATATTTGAGTAGTTTTCTTAATTCTTTAAAGGCCTAGTTCAGTGAACGCAATGAAATAAATAATATGAAATAAATAACTCACTGAACGCAATGCATATTATTATTAAAAGGAAAAAAAAAATACAAATCTTCTGGCAAATCAATAAAAAACTACGTAAACCCATAATAATGATCTTTTGATTAGTTTGGCCATTTCTAATTCCAGGGTTACACAGCGCAAACATGACACCATTTTACTCGCGGACCGTTGTAATATGAGCCTCATAACAGGGGATTACAGACCACATCGGCTCACGATTGGCGGCAATAAAATCACTTATTGAAGAATGGACTGAGTCACGAATGACGATAAATCAGATAAATGCCTCGGAATGATTAGTATTGGTGGGCTTTCCAGGGGTTTTGAGAGTAAATAGCGGTAATATAAAAAGTTTGTAAAGTTTTATCTTGTTTAAAATGGTATAAGTTATAAGTATAAGTTTTTAATGAAAATGCTTACAAATTCAACTTTGTCCCTAGTACTCTGAGATGGGATTCGAACCCACGACCTTTCGCAATCAGGGCGATCGCTCTAACCACTGAGCTACTTAAGACCTAACAGGACCGACGAATTTTTCAAGCTCTCGTTACTTTTTCGCTACAGAGCGTATTTTCATCAATGTTCAGGCAATCACCCAAACCACCGAAAGAAATATAATATATTATTAAGAATATTTTCCATTTTTAATGCAAAATTGATAAAATATTATAATGGTATAAGTTTTTGAAAATTAAATTGAATGTTTAAAGATTATATTATAAAATATTACATTACATGACCTTTCACGATGGCCTAATGTGCATTGATGGGGATTAGTAACTGAAAATGCAGCCGGAACCAACGGCTTACGGCACTTCGGAAGGCACGAAGCACGGAGTAGCTCGAGATAATATTTTTTAAGTCACCCATCCCGTGACCGACCATTGCTTAACAACAACTATCGCGGGACGCGGCGCTAACCCACTACACCACCGATCTACTCAGAACATTGCCTCTTATACAAACATAATCTGCACTATGATTTTATCAAAATTAATATAAATAATAAAAATATAAGATTATAAAGATCATTTCAATTTTATTTGTAATTTCATAATGTAGGCCATCAGTTGTTTTGCTACTTTCGTTTTTTGAGATTTCTATTGGTAATTAAAGAACCAATGCTTCATTTGATTTTTTTTTTTTTGAAATTTGAATTTTTTCACCTTCTTTACTTTGGATATTTTTTTACCCCGTAGGGGAAATTAACCTTGTGCATGAATCCAGGACTCTCCAACCATAACTACCAGCCCTAAGAACAAGATCAAAACATGGCTGACCTATTAATTAAAATGCTAACTTTGATATAATATACCCTCACTACACACACACCACAATGGGGCCCCGGTTTCCATACCCATAAGAAAACGAGTATCCAAGAATCCATTCTTATATCCACTCTCTAATCAGCCAGAGAATACCCCCCTCTTGGGAAACAGACTGAAGTATTCAATAACTGGGTAATGTGTGTGATTATTTTAATTAATTTCTTTTACTTAATATAATCCACTAAGTCGCAATAAGCTTTAAATAAGAAGTTCAAATAAAACAATTGCATAATAAAAAGAAACATATTTTCATTTCCCAAAATAATTGGTTAGTATAAGCAATGATTACATCAAAGTAATTACAAAACAAACCCCAGGGTGTTCGCACAAAGCTTACGCGTATAATTTATTAAAATTGCAATTAGGAGCTCGGCGAATTTCTACTTTGGTTCCAGCAAAGGGCAATATTTATCTTGTAAGATTTAGTCAGATTGGTACTTAAATGATCGCTGTGATTTGGTTTATCGAAAATGCTTCTTACATGTGTATGCGTTAATTAAAGAATTAAAGTTCGAATAAACAGTTATAAATATAAATCACGCACTTGCTGGTTTTTTATACGCTTGTTGAAGATTTGCAACATTTTATTGTTTACAAAGCCAAACATATTTTTATAGTTCTTATGTACAGTTAGAACTATTTGTTATAGTTTGGGTCTGTTCAAAATTTTAAGCTTAGGTACTTTTGAAGATTGGATTAAGTATAGTCTAGTCTATTTTGTTATAAACGTTCGCATTTTAAAAGGTTTAATTTAACTTGCACGTTAGAATGTTCGGATGGAATCTTCGAACTTTTCAACCGATTGAGTTTAAGTACCTATCAATATTAAATTTAAATTAAGCAGATTTTTCATAATTGAATTGGTACTTGTTTATTTACACAAGTAAATCGAACAGCAAGCTTTTATAATCATATAAATTGTGAATAGTGAAATTATAAAGTCGGTAGTTAAAATTTAAGAGGAAAATTTTGTCTTCCTTTAAGAGCGTTTAAATGAAAGCTTTATTGCTTTTATTTTTTTATTGTTATTCAGGGTGATTTTTAATTTGTGAGACTTACCTAGTATAGATATAGTATCGTCCAACAAGAGAAAATCTGAGGGATTTATACTGTTTGTTTTTAGTTCATAATTCTTTTTTGAATTAATATTACTTAAAACCCACAATCTTTTGTAATCCGAACGACTTAATATTATAATTTTGGTATCAGTATAGCATTTTAAATGTATTTCTTTTTTAATAAATTTGTAATGATAATTTAAAATTTGTTTAAAAAAGTCTTGTTGAGTCAACAGTTTTAAATATATGATGTACAATGTTTTATAAACGCAAAACCAGAACGGTTAACCATTTATTATGAGTAATTGAAAGTTTCTTATATTATCAACTTAAACATTTGTAAAATACACATAACAACAAACTTGAAATACAGTTCAAATATATGTAATCATCAATCAATACAATATATAGTATAATATATATATATATATATATATATTGAGATTGATGATGAAGATATATATGTAATCTATCACAATATTTTGCTACAATAATATACAGTGTATATTTTGTAAGTAATTGTAAAATTGCATTGCGATTTTAATGAAATAGGTACCTTGTTTAGTTGTTTCTTAAAACCACTTATTTCATTGATCAATATCAAAGTTCGATCAAACGTATATTATGATATCACTCTTATTTATACGCAATTTATAATCCTTGGAAGGTACACAAGAAAGAAAGACGTTAATAAAAGTTGTGGAAGAAGAGAAAATGCGCTAAGAAACTGAGACACGATACAGGAAATTATATGAATAAATTCAGTAGGCGGCTGCGGTACGGGTGGCGTGCAAAAACAATTCCTCTTTCAGAAGGAATTCATTATATTTTTTTCTGTGTATTTTAAAATCTTCCAGATCGACCAAAGACAAACAACTGTTAATGCGAAAATCTTTTTAAGAACACAGTCTCATGTCTTTCACAGAAAAAGTATCAAATTGCATCAGAGTAGATGTGAATCTAAATATTCATTTTTCATTCTCTAAGAGTGAGCACAATCTTACATGACATTATACGATAAAAAGTACACAAAAAATACAGGTCTATACCCCGCCACTTACAAGAGAACACTGCATGCACAAAATTGACAGTAACATAAAACAACATTATTTATTATTATAATATTAACTATAAATTACCATTTAATATTGTTTTATGGCGAGACGAGGAGTGACATAACCAATAAACACCGTACACTCACACTCATTTAGTCACACTCATTTATTATCAAGAAGCACGGTCGCAGCCACGCTTGATTCTTAGTTGACCCTCAACCTTATCAATAATTAATAAAAACATAAGCGACAAATATATATGTATAATAAAATAACAATTATCAATTTACTTGTATCATCCCACAAGGGATCCAGCGTGAGATATTGATAGATAGATTAATAATTACAAACAAGATTTTTTTTGGCTCGAACAGAAGCAAGTACTAAGTCCAATTCATCCTGGTACATCTTGTAAGCCGTGTACATACATCTAATACTAATGATCTTTATTATATTTTCACAAATCGACTGAATGTTTAGTAATTATATTAAAATAATAATATCGCCCCGGGATTCCATTAAACTTTTGAATAGCATTAATTATTACCTACCTCAATTACTTCAAATAACTCATTATACAGGGTGTTCGGTGGCGGATTTATGTTTTTGAAAACAAATTAAAGACAATATTGTATTCTCATAACTTTATTACCAGCTAGCTTTGCCCGCGACTTTGTTTGCGTGGGAAAGTACATTAGGAGAATTCTTTCTTTCCTAAGGATGAAATCGAATCGAATAGGATTATTAATTGTCCATATGGCGCAATGTGAATTGGTGGGTTGTAACGACTGCTGACATAGCTTTGACCAACGGCTTAACTTGCATTGCAGAACACGGAGGAGCTCAAGATAATAATAATGTCTTCATCCGATGCTAGGTTGCTTGGAATAAATCGCTGTTTAGCGATAAGTTTATCTTTTGTACATAGTTATGTAAAATATTTATGTATGATCATGTCATTTTCTTGTTGTGCAAGTGTCAGATATCCACCGACCCTCAATATTGCATACGCCTCATGATGCGTGGATTAACCTGGGACTCCAGTGAATACTGATAATATGAACTTTTTGTATAACATGGCAGGCATGACTTGTGTATTTTGCCAATGTCAAATAAAAAAATTGGGAAACGAATAGTAATTAAATCGGATAAGCAAAGATGGGATCAGGAATTGTTTAGAATTTAATATTATTGAGAATGAGATATCATATTTAATAAGCGTTCCAATTTATCAACAACATATTCATAATGGCGGGTCCCTGAATGTTTCATATCTAAAACAACGCATAAAAATTACGCGTGATCTTTAACGAGAATAGCTGCGTTATCATATGTAGGGAGATAGGAGAGAATTTATTTTTACGCGTATATTCTACGACAGCACTTTTAGAAGCACAGTTGCAACTCATTAGAATCCATCCAATATTTTAAATTAAATAAAGCAGATGTTAAAAGAAGTGAATTCTCAACGGAATGGCTAATGTTATACAATACAGGTCATCGGCTTATTCAGAATACTTTTCTGATATATTTATTAGAGCCAATATTGTCTTCAAATCGTACTTATAAACATTATACAGGATAAGACCAAGAACAGACCCTTGCGGAAGGTCTTTTGTAACTTTGTGGAACGGCTTTGTGAATATCTATAAAAATATTACTTACAGCTTCAGCTCTTTCAGACTCGGAGATCGGAGCAAATATAATTTTGACTGGACTGAACTTGTGAATTTTTCCCAGTCATATCTTTATTTGGATGCCTGTGTTTGAGATGGGAGATGGAAGGTTTAGAGAAAGGAAAACTCATAATAATAGGATAAAGGTCACTACCATAGGATGAAGAAAGCATATGCCAAGAAAGAGAAGATGCAAGACTAGGAGAACATAATGACAGATCAGCAGCAGCGATTAAATAAATCATACACTAAATGTTAACGGAAGATTACCACAATACAATAGTGAAAACTGAATTTAAATTGATTCAGCTGTTTCTGAGATTCATCATCACCAGCCCTTTTACGTCCCCACTACAGGGACTCAGGCCTTCCTTATGGATGGTTAAGGAGGATGGGCCATGACCCTCCACGCTGGTCCAATGCAGATTGGAGGGTATTAACGACTGCAAATGCAGCCGGGACCAACGGCTTAACGTGCCTTCCGAAGTACGGAGTAGCTCGAGATAATAATTTTTTGGTCACCCATCCTGTGACCGACCCTTGCGAAAGTTGCTTAACGACTACGATCGCAGGCCGCGGCGCTTATCCACTACGCCACCGAGCTTAGCGTTTCTGAGATTAGCGTGCACAAAATACAGACAAATAGACAAAAAAAATTGAAATCGTTGTTTTGTATTCTATTCATATATCTTCAATGTATAGACTTCCATTAGTTACCATGTTTATTAAAGTATAAATTACAATCATTAAAGAGATACTACGGATGTTACTTTTTAAAAATGATTTAATCCAAATGCTGTCCATTTAGACGCTCACACTATTGGAAATGATCTACCATATCACATGCCACGCGTTGCAACAGATAACACGTAAGCTTCTTTCAACCGCAAGAATCCCGGAGGTCCTTGATGTTCAGCTACTTTGGGGTTGACCCCATATTTAAGGCAGCAGCTGTTTGGCGAAATCTCTGTACACACGATCTAATCAAATTAACACTTGGTCAGTCACTCAAGCGCAGTATGGTAATGGGAACAAAATTGTTGGTGCGCAGTCATATAAGAATCACCACTCTTAAAAAACGCCTCAATATGTGTTACCCCGACCACTGCAGCAATGTGATTAACAAATCAGCAATCTTGGAGCATCCAGTCGCATTACCCTCCCTCCGCACCATCAATATCTTTTTTAGATATATCCTTTCATAAACATAAATCTGGCACCTGACACCCTGTACTTGTAAAAAATAAAAACCACTAACTTAACATAACAGTCAGAGAGACGACGTCAGTTTGAACGGTTACAAAAATACAAAAACGCTTGTAAATCACGTCGAATCCAAGAGAATAGGGAAGAGATGAGTGGGTTGATTGTTTAATTTCAAAATCTATCGTAGTCCCTTTCAAATGTCAGTTTGAAAGATATTCATGAACTTCAACTATTTGACATGTTACAAATCAATTAGCTCCCAGACTGTGCTCTGCAATTTTAGGTATTTATAGCGGATAGTCACTTTGAAGGATTGCATCATCCGATAAAATATTGTTAATCCTTCTTTAATGAACTGAAAATTTTTCATAATTCTATATATATAACGTTTAATGTCATAGAGCTATCACAAAATTTCAATAATTAAGCAACAATATTTAGTTTCTGTACTTCTTAATTAGAAAGCTTTTAAATAACATGTTTGCCTGTGCTTGTAAGGTTTTCGTCTAGAAATGTATGCTAATAGTACTAATTAGTATTCTATAGCCTTCGCAGTAGACATTTGAAGGGATTGTTGTCTAAGATAGTAAGATTATTTTCATCAATGTTTGATGCGTTCAACGTGAGATGGCTGTAAAGGCCTCTTTAGAAGCTACCGGTTACGTTCACTCCAAAGATTAAAGTATATATATAGGTTCACTCTAAGAAGGTCTTAAGATAGAGATCTAATCTCTTCTGAATCGTTAGGAAATGTTTTACGAAATAAACATCAAACGTTCCCCTAGCTCCAAAAAAAAAACGCCACAACGCATAGCTTATAAAAAAATTGGAAAGCAAAGGGATTTATCCATAAAGTCACGTCACAAATATAATTTATTTTCCATTTTCAATGTAACTAATTGGCTCTTAAGAAAAGAGGTTATAGATAAAATCCTATTCGAATGTCGTTGAGGTATTAGTTGCGATAAACATAACACTTAATATAAACGAAAAAATGTTCTAATTTATGTCTACAGATGATATGATAATAATAAGGTATAAGTTTCATAACCATGCACATTTGCGATTTCAACACACACAGATCATGAAACGAAGGTGTTAAGGTGTTTCTCTGAATTTATATTTGGAATGATTTTGTATATATTCTAATATTGAGATGTCAGGTGACACAAACAGATCTTATTTCCTTCGTTTGCCTGAGCATATTGGATTCGAAACAAGATAAACAGGGAAAATAATACATTCGCTTAGAATCATCTTACATTTGTAAGATTACAAATATTCATTTGATTTGCGATAACACGTTTTATTTTATGAGCCGTGTAGATATTCGATAGCGCAATACAGATAAATGCTTCGCTATGATGGACGAAAATGAATTATTGTTTTTGACGATCGAATTTTTCTTAATCGTAGAATTTCTAGATTAAGAAGAGTCAATGAAATGTTTACACAATAAACAACTTTTTATATTTGACTTGTAATTTGAAACAAATATCCTTAAATAAAATAATTTGTGTTTTAATATGAATGTAATAACAACTATTACATAAGTTATTTAAATACGCGTCAATTTTAAAGCCGAGATGTACTCACCACAGTAAATGATGTGTAAATCGGGCTTTAGATATGAAAACGACTATAACCGACTATGACTTAGTATAATTAGAAAATATTGTCTTCTTTGTTGTTTTACTGTGTAATATTTACAAAAATAATTAAGATGGGTATAACGTAAAAAGTTACGATGCGACCTCTACAGCTAACGATATTAAATAATGTCCTAAATTTAATCCTCTAACAGATGTTACTACAAACTTTATGGAACGCTTTTCTACAATATAAAAGACTAATATTTTACGAGTTCAAATGCTATTAAAAAATTCATCATAGTAAATATTTAATGTACTCGTTTCATACTAACAGATGACGTATCAGCATGTCCATGTTTGTGGCAATACTGTGATAAACAAAAATTATAAACTATCACCTTTGAACTATTGGTCAGAGCTAGAGCGAGATAGCGTGTTGTCTATCGCCTCGAAGATTCCGCGGGGGCGTTATCGCACGCCCGCTATTTTTCTCACTCTATCTAATAGTGGTTCTAAGCGACAGAAATGGATAATATGATGGTACAAGATGATACTATGCTGCCAGGTTTAGCTCAACCCTAACATTGACACGAATGGGAATTGTTAGAGTTAGCTCATAAGACTCCGTTTCCGTACTTACATTGGTTGGTCATTGTTTTATGGACCAATGAGATGAGCCCGCAAAGGTCATCTTGCGGCCACATTCGATCATTTTTCGATCAATAATCAACAAACAATCCCCCGAAAGTTTAAGAGGGCGTGTAAACTTTTTGCTGATTAGGACGCGTTTTAGATAAAACTAACTCAAATTATAAGAGTCAAAAATAGATATATACATATTCACTTCACGCTTACACCGAAATCAAACGAGCTATTGCAAATATGCATACACTAATAACACATTTATTCGGCATAAACAAAATCTAAAGAAAGGTTTCTCAAAACTTCTGTTTATATTGCTGTATCAATCTAAGCCTGTCTAAATGTCTATTTGGCACGTAAACTGAACTCGGTACATTTGTCTACATTACAGTATGCTTCTCTAGACTAGGATCACCATCTGTAAAATATAAGAACTGGGACATGATACCAATAGAACAAGAATATCAAAGACCTTAGATTTTTCTACATCAAATCGAGACTTATCGAAGATCAAATAGATCTTATACATCAAATCGAGACAACCATCAATTATTTATAATATTTTTCATTCAATTTGAGAAATAAATACCTAATTTGTATTAGAAACTATTGACGTTAAGCAAGTGTTAGAAAACACATTACCACTATTACATTCTTTTTGTATTATCAATTTTCCGGGGTATATAACTAATCATGAAATTTAAAAAAAATACTTTTTTATATTGTATCGTGTCATAGTCTTGTGTTACTGTCTTTGTTTCATATTATCCAACTGTTAATATTATAACTTTTAATTTACCATTAATCAGTACATTGACAAAACCATATTTTCCACAAAATCATAATCAAAATTATTTATACAATATATATAGGGTGCCTATAGTTCCCGCCCAGTTACTCAGCAGACCCGGGCGCCCGTGCCGAATCCCGGATCCTTAATTCCCCGCGAGGGTAATAGTTATATACCACGTAGAACAACCATGCTTTAATGTTGCAGGTGCGAGTAGCCAGAGAGCTTATTTAAAGTTCATCAGGCATTTAAAATATACTCAGCGGAGGCACTCATAAATAGGACGAATCCATGCAAATACCGTCGGATGGTAACCCTACTTGAGACAGAATTAGTTTCCACCTTCTTTAGGAATGCATGAATACCTCTCGTAATCGTGTTTTAATTTTCACCAACCATTGTTTATGATTTAATTTCATTTTATATTCAGGCCGGGCGAGCTATGGTGGATAAATTTTTATTTTGTACGTAAATCTTGCTTACAAAATTTTACCTTCTCATATGCTCGATCTACAAAACTATCAATCTTTCATCTAATTTAATCTCTTATCCGTGACAATTCAAAAATTTCTGTCATTGATTGTTTGTTTGTCATATACATAAACTATATATTTTTTAACTATAGGTAATATTTTTTTATGATTACCTTAATATTTTTTCATACTTATTATATCTTTCTTTAACATCAATACACTTAAATATAAGTTTTTTTTTTGTATTTTAACATATCGCAATATTCAGTAACATTTGTTGTAACTTACTGTGATAAATTATACGAAAATGAACAAAATGGGTGTTTATTTGAGTCTTTTAATCAACGCAAACCCTTTCGTATACAAAATACCCATGTCATAAACGTTGCTTGGGATACGACTAGGAAATAATGTAATATTGTACCTATTTGATTTAGAATAATATGGAGTTGTTTATCTTACTTGGCATATCGAATCCATTAATTTGATACCCATATCATAAAGGTTACTATGGAAAACAGATCGCATTTTCTGACGTCCAATTTAGTGTATTTAAAATGGCGGCATCCTTCCTGTTTATGTTAACAGCGCACATTTTTTTCTAAGACTTAATATTGTTAGGAGAAATTTACGAAGTAGAAGAAATAGGAAATTTCGGATTTAACTACTTCAATATTAATAATTTTCACTTCGCCCGCGTGACTTACACGATGACTTGACATTACATTGATCCAAAGGGAACCTTTTAATGAGGGTTAAGTAGCCTGTATGTTAATTCAGGCTTACATTATTCGTATAGCAGTTGCATGAAGGAGTAACAAACATATTGACGGGTCCAGATTGAATACCATAATTATAGAAAACGATATGTTAATGAACATATTTTGTATTTTTTAGCAGGTTAATGTAGTAATTAGGTTCACGGCCGTTACTCACGGGGAGGGCCCGAGCATAGGTGGCGCTCTACGGGAAGTTCTGGGCCGGTCACATTTAGTTTTGGTTGCCATTGACACGAAAGAAGAAGAAGAAGCAGATTAAGACAAACGTACTGACTTGCAGTAACACGTAATAGCATTAATATCTAATTCGTCTTTAAATAAGATAATAAGACAATAGAGGATTCGTCTTGCTTGCTATTAAATAAACCAAGTAACAATGGAACCAGGAGTTTATCAGTCATCAACGTGGTGCACCGAAATGTTCAAGGAATGTTGAGTAAGGTGTTAGAAGTAGAATTATTCATGAACCGTAGTAATATTAATATTTTCTGTATTACACTACATTGGTTAACAAGTTATAATTGCAATCACCTGGCCCTACAGAAAACCGACGTGAATCAACGCTTGCATTGTGTTTCGTCGTGTGAGTGAGGGTACCGGAGGCCCATCCCCTCCCTATTCCCTTCCCTCCATCCCTCAACCCTTCTCTCCCTATGATCATATTCGTCTCTCAAAGGCCGGCAGCGCGCTTGTAGCCCCTCTGGTGTTGCAGGTGTCCATGGGCGACGGTAATCACTTACCATCAGGTGATCCGTCTGCTCGTCTGCCTCCTATCCCATAAAAAGAAAGAAAGAAAAAAAAATAGTTTAAATTTAAAGAACGAAGAGATAATAATGAGCCTGTCGTTTGAGGAAATAATAAGGATTGCCTGCATAGACCTCCTTCAAATTTAGTTTCTCGTTATGATCTTTTTGAAATAGTTATGGATGAAGCTTTAAAAAAGGTATATAGCAAAGGCAAACGATTAGTGATTGGTCGGTGATTTTAACGTTGATTTATTAGGAAACTCCAATTCATGTACAAGACTTGTAAATCTATTTATGTCCAATAATCTTGCACATATGTTTAAGGAGCCCACGAGAGTAACTCCTACTTCGTCCACATATATTGACAACATTTTTACTGATCTGATATCACTTCCAAAACAGATAATTAAACAACTTCCGTCAAATCATTTTGGACAATTAGTTAGCTTTCCGCATAAATGCACGTTTGTGGCTAGGAAGAGTCATCTCTGTTGTGTCAAAAAGTATGAGTCGCTTGGTACGTTATAAAAATCAATTAGATAATAAATTGTGTCATTTGTAACATTAAAGTAATCCCGATGATTTGTACAAAGGTTTCTTGCATGTACAGAATTCAATAATATTTTTGTCCTAAAAAAAATAGTATTAGTAATCCTATAACTTTTGATGTGTGGGAATCTACAAAAGCAGAAAAGGGCTCTTGGAATTATATGTTGAATATAATTATAACACATGTGAGGACTTAAAAGAATATGTACAAAATTACTTTAAATTATTTAAAAAAGTGTGTCGTTTGCCAAATGTTATTATTTTAATGCAAAAATTTAAAACAGTAAAAATAAAGTTAAAATGACGTGGAATATCATTCATAGTGAAACTGGAAGAGAAAAAATCCTGGAGTACAAATTTTAATTTAAATATTGATAGTAAAAACGTAACATCAGACCTTGCAGTTGCTACAGTATTTGAAAATTTATTTACTGAGACAATCTTTGAATTCCTCTTCCACTGTTGCTGAATCTATTTTAAACACAAATTAATAATTGAAATAGCCAATTTAAGTTTCAATATATTGATTTTAAAGATATAATATATTCTTTTAATCATCTTTCCAAATATAACGTTTCCAAATCTGTAATTGACACAATAACTCCAATACAAGCTTGTAATATTTAATGAATGCATTTTTCTGAACTTTAGTAAGATTTTTGAAAAAATCATGCTTGATCAAATATTAACGTACTTTTACAAAAATAAGCTTATGAATCGACAACAATTTGGTTTTACAAGGGGTCGCTCAAAAACCGAAGCCGATATCTAGTTAATACAAGTCATTTTTAATCTCTAAAGGATTCACATGATGCTTTAAGTGTTTTTTGTGATGTGCGTTAAACATTGATTAGAAAATTTCATTATTATGGATTCAGATACTCATTGGTTTTATTGTCTCATACTTGACTGACAGAGTGCAGAGGGTTGATATCTATAGCAAAAGATCCACTGGGTCGAAAGTTAAGATGAGTGTTCCGCAAGGCCCAGTACTTGGTCCTTTTTTGTTTTTAATTTACATAAATGACTTGCCTTATTTCGTAGGGGATACGAAATAGTTTTGTTTGCGGATTACACTTCACATTTGTTTAAAATTAAAAGAGGGCTACCTCAAATGACGATGTGAACAATTCTATCGCTAAAGTAATACATTGGTTTAGTGTAAATAATCTTCTCCAAAATGAAGACAAAAAAAAAATGCCTTAAATTTGTACTACCTTATGTAAGTAGATATAAATGTGAATATAAAAGGTAAGAACATAAGTCTTGTGGATACCACAGTATTTTTAGGAATAACATTAGATCCTAAACTACCATGGGGCCCACATATTGATAAATTGTCGAATAGACTAAGCTCTGCAGCATATGCCGTAATGAAGATACGTAGGTTAACTGACTTAGATACTGCCAGATTAGTATGCTTCAGTTACTTTCATAGTGTAATGTCGTACGGAATCCTATTGTGGGAAACTGCTGCCAACATACAAACGATTATGTGCTTTAGAAAAGAACAATTAAATCAATTTATAATCTTAGGATTAGGCACTCTTTAAAGGAGAAATTGAAGGAAATAGACATAATGACTGTTATTATATTTTGATTAATTTTTCATTCACAATGCCGTACTGAAAATTATTAAGTGGATTTTTTAAGCATTTTGTATTAAAAATAATGACTGTTGCTTCTCAATACATTACGAGAAGTTAATGTACGTTGGTTACATATGTAACATATTAGTTTGTTTTCTAAAAAAAAATAGTATACAATTTTATACCAGAAATAAAAATAAATTAACGATGCCTGTCACTAGACTGCAAAAAGTTAATAACTTATTCAGGGATCTTTGTGTGCGCTTCTACAATAAGGTCCCAAGCAAAATACAACAATTAGATATCATGTAGTTTAAATCTACTATTCAAAGAATACTTATTAAAAAGTTACAAGGTATCCGATCATATAACAGATAAGAATGCTTGGACTTAAGATGGTCCAGCAACTGGACATGTGATTACTTCTTAACTCATTATATCTCACAAATTATCTTCTTGCCATTATTATGAAGTTACTGTGTTGTCATTATAAAACCATATTTTTTTTCTCTCTTTTTTTTAAATGTTTTGATCTGGTAATGACATGGTTTTTGTGAATGTCATTACTCCTATTACAGCCGGTGAGTTTCTCGCTCATTCTTCTTATCAGCCAAAAGACGTCCTGAACAAGTGGTAGGAAAAAAATGTTGGACCATTCAAAAGTACTTTTAAGAAGTCTATTTGAATAAACATTATTTTGACTTTGACTTTAGAAAACTATTAAACACGTATTTTTAAATTACGACGATGCACTAAGTTGAAATGTCCCATGACATTACATGTTGTACATGTACATTTTTTACATTGTTGTGACGTAGCGAACCTCCACTCCTCAAGTTTAATATCTAAGTAATTTCTTGTTAAATTGAAACAAAAATACGTATCTAATATTATTGTTCTATTATCTGACTGACGGACTAAATATTTTTTCTTTTTCTACTCAGTCTTTATATTGTTTTGCATTTTACGTATATAAAATGATTGCAAGTCATGGAGTTATAAATATACAAAATACGCAAAGATTTGATAACATTCTTTTACACAGGCATTATAAAGTATATTAGACTGACTGTTTTCCCGCGACACTTTCTGCGTATATTATAGCCCTTGTCATCCTCGTACGATGTAAGGCAGATGACCTGGTTTTGGCCACTGCTCCCTTTTTGGCCATTTAGCACTTCAAAGCGTCTTAGCTAACGCATAGGTAATTTATCATGTTTGGTTTTTAAAATTTTGCATCATAGCAAAACTAATATCGTTGATTAAGTCAGTATTAATCAATTTTATTAACCATCACATTATGCATACAAACACGAGAGTTAAAGATAAAAGGAGAAGTAATGTAGAACAAAGCAACGGTAACATAGACAACATACATATGCGATGGGGTTAATCAGAACCCTGCCTCAGCTTGTGCTGCTATGGTGAGAACCAATTGATTGAAATCTCCCACAACAGCGCTGATATTCTATCAGAATCTATAGGAGATGATATTTGACATAATTTAAGTAATATATATGCAATGAAAAAGTTGACAGCTGTGATATGTCAAAACTTACTGCCTCGTATTTCTTAAAATGGCCAAAACCGGGTCATCTTCCCTACCTTACCGTAGGTGACAGAATTTCCTTGATCGGTTCAGTATTTCCGAAGATTACCCTTTACAAACAAAGTTAGAACCTTTTATAATATTAGTATACATTAATCGTGTTAATGTTATTATATCCCGCGAGATGGCAACAAAACTCATACGAAAAATTTTGTTATGATACAAAACCGACCAGATGTTAGAATTTGTTACCTCAACGCACGGCTCGTTTTTGAAATAAACCGCTGCGTCAGGATCCTTTCATTACGACGCCCTTTCATTGTAACACTGTTCTCATCTGTTTCATAGAATTACGCTGAATGGGTATGTTTTGTCATAAAGTTAGATTATTTAGCCCACGTAATAGAGAATGTTGGAACAATTGTAATTTATTAATTACTTCGTAACTGATTTTGAAGAATTCGATTGATAAAACACAAGTTAAAATTCGTCCAAATTACAGTTCTTGGTTTCTATTGGTCAGGTGATCACAACACTACAACGAAAAAGTATTTTCGCTCGGATTTCAAAAAACTAATGGCCATTTTAGCACTTCAGTACAATCCTACTAAAATCATATATGCAAAAGTTTGCGAGGATATATCAAAATCAAGGTAAAACAAAATATGTTTATTCGAATGAAACTTATTTAAAGTTTACTTTTAAATTGTCCGACATTTTTTCCATACCACTCATTCAGGACTTTTGGCTGATAAGAAGAACGAGTAAAAAACTTACCAGCTCTAATGAAAGTAATGACATTCAAAAAAAACCATGTCATTACATTATATAAAAGGAGATGTCCTGATATACTGACTGACAGACAACTCACAGCCTAAACTGCTGGTCATAGAAACTTGGAATTTGGAGGGTACATTCGGTTTATTGCGTAGAGGTGTACTAACAACTGATTTCCGGAAATTGTTTCCCGAAGGGGGTTAAAAAATTTGAGAGCATTTGTATGAAAAAAAATGTTATTTGAGTAGTGGGAAGGTAAACAGGAAACATTTTACCCCAAAAACTAGCACTTAAAGGAATGAAAATGGGAATAGAAGTTTTTATGGGAAATGAAAATGTTACCATAGCAACCATCGTTTACTATTTGATTTGACATTGTAATAAATCTGTCTAATATTATTTATAAAAATTTCCTGAAATATGTAGTAATGAAAATTGATATTGCATAATTATAACACAAATTGACGAAAGAAAATACTTTTTATATTTTTTGAGCCATACTAGATAGCGTTAAGTATATTTCTATATCGCACTATTTTGGTCAAGGTTGAGTTTTAAAATAATACTACAAAGTAAAAACTTTTTAAAAACAAAGTATACTAGAGGGCGTTTATTAGTAACTAAACTGCATTATTATTAACTTAACTGAATTCTATTCGCGTAGAAGTTTCCTATTAAGTTTGTGTAAATTTTAGATTTGTAATTTTTATTTTCATCTGTATTTCAAATTGGATAAAGTTATTAGGCTGTTAACTACATGTATACTTAGCTGTTGCTGTATCATAAATAATAGGTTGGGGAAAAAGTTTCTTAGCATTTTGTATGAAAATTCAAAACGTTTTTAATAAACTTTATTTACATATAACTAATGTATGTAGGTACTATTTTGTTCGATAACATTTTGCCATCCTGTAGACTGTAGGGACATGATCCCATTGCTTTAGAAATTTAGGGCCTTCTGATAAAAAACCACGACAAGTGATTTGATAGTCCTCGCTTGGTGTTAGCCTGCCTGAAAAATTCTGAAGAGACCAAAACAGATGGAAATCTAAAGGTCAGAACTATACGGCGGATGAATAAACACCTCCAAGCCAAACTCTCTTAATTTTTGCTGAGTGGCAAAATATTCTATTGATTAATTCTGGCCGATTCCTCTCAACTTTTTGCTTTAATCTCATCAGTTGTTCGCAGTACAGTTCAGAATCGATTGCCCTATGGCGGTAATAGCTCATAATGAATAATGCCCTTCCAATCCCAACATACACACAGCATCACCTTATTGCGAGTTAACCCGATTTTCGCAAGTCTGTGAAGCCTAACCGACCTTTTTGAATGTTCTTGTCGTACGTGTTCCACATTTCATCACCAGTTTTCAGCTTCTTCAAAAATAGTTCGGTTTCATTACACCGTATCGTATAGTATCTTAACAACCGTATGGCAGACCAAGCGGGCTCACCACTGCGCTGTCGAGCTCCTTACTATGTATTGTTTATATGTATATTAACCTCAATGATTTTTCATTACTTCACTCACACATCTCTTTCCTTCTCCGTCCTCCATCCTCCAGCCTCTACTTAAACTCGAAAAAAAAACAACTATGTGTTTAAAACTCTACTTAACAATTGCAATTTATATTGTTCTTAGTATTTTTATTTCGGTAAATATCTGGTAATGTAATGTTAATGTCGTTTAATTATTCCATATTGTACATGCGAAAGTAGGTCTCCGTATATGTCTGTTACACTCTCATGCCTAACCTACTAAACTGGATTGACTTGAGAACATAAGATATTGGTTGTTTTTATTGTGATAAATGGGTTGACATATGGAATTTAAGTTTGTATGGAAGTTCATCGTTGCCAAATATAAAATCATGAAACTTTATATTCAGTTATTTTATTAGATTGTATAAGTCGGGTATTAACGCGATAGATTTCGATAGATTTTTCATCTACCTATATATCCCGACGTATCGACCAGGTTACACCGATATAATGAGTAAATATTTGTTTTAACGTTTTTAGAAATGCTGCTTGAAGTAACTATACCTACCACGTGGACGTAGTAGCGGGCAAAAGCTACTAAATATATAAAGTTGCTTTACATTACAATATTGTTAAACTTTATATTATAATAAATTATGTTTGTTAGTAAATAAAGCTAGTAAATATATAAAGTTACTTAACATTACAATATTGTTAATCTTTATATTATAGTAAATTATGTTTGTTACTGTTTCAAGCAAAAACTACTAAACGGATTTTGCTTAAATTATTATACGGATAATTCTAAACTTGAATGATCATATATGCTACTTTATATCCCACTAAACGGTGTGCTCGGGAAAAATGTACTGTCGAGTCATCGTGTAGAGACCTAGAAGAGTTGTGACAATTTTTATATAAGGGGCTCTATCTCGCTTAAGAAACATTCCACATTTATGACTCATGTGAATTAGTTTAGCGCCATTCCTTCTATTTTCAAAACCATCACTAAAATTAATTGAAGTATAATAGTTTCTGAAAAAAATAACAAAATTCAAGTCCACTCCCCTTGTCACAACTCTCCTACCACCGAGGTAAGTTGTGACAGGTACCGAGGTAAGTTGTGACATCATTGTATTTAAGCTATAAGATATAAAAATACCATTACATACGACATAAATAAATCAAGCACTGTTTTTTTATCAAATCAGTACTTTAATCAGTACTATAATAATAAATTTGACTTGGAAAACACACACTGAACATGTTTGCAAAAAGTTGTCCCAGTATTCTTGTGCACTGTACAAACTTAGTAGGATCGCGAATCAGTGCACGGTCCTTACAGCTTATCACGCGTACGTAGTTTCAACTGTTCGATACGGCATTATATTTTGGGGATATTCGACTGATTCTGTAACTGCCTTTAGAGCCCAGAAAAAAATGTGTAAGGAGCATATGTCATTTACAGAGTACGGATACCTGTAGGCCATATTTCATTAAACTAATTATTATGACCCTGCCATCAATCTATATATTCGAAGTTGGTATTTTTGTCAAACAGAATCAACAACTATTTGAAAATAAGACGAGATTGCGTCATCGAGACAAATTGTGTACGATACCCTCTAAGACAACTGTGTTGAACAAAAGTATCTTTTGTATGGCTCCAAAAATTTTTGATAAAATTCCGAAAACAATACGTAATCTGGATAATTGTAATGTTTTTAAAAGAAAACTTTGTAAATTATTAGTAGCTAAAGCATATTATAGTGTAAACGACTATCTAGCTGACAGTACTTTGTAAATGTATAAATACTTAATGAATTAATTGAATTTTTGACATAACATGTTATTGATTAGATTAGTTGACAATTACTAACCTACTAATATTGTATGCCTTTTAGGCAGATCACGGTGTAACTATTCAGTCCTTGCATCCAATATCTTTATATAACCTGCGATCAACAATAAAGATTGATTTGATTTGACTTGATTAATCATCTTTTAATACCTACCAACTAAAACAACATAGTATTAATATTCTCATAACAAGTAATTATAATATTTTCATTAACTAAATATGGTATCGCTTTGAGATCAATCATATTATTGTTATAATTAGTATAAAATCTTAATCTTATCAGATTCACAATTATGCCAAACGTAATGCAGCTCGTCCCCAGTACAATCTACGTGTGCCTAGCCTTTGCATTCAAGGCTTTGGACCCACTAAACATTCGATTTGCTGTCTGCATAGGCTTTAAGGCAAACCAAATAAAAGCAATTATTTTCTGCATCTTCTTCATCACTTGTTCTATTCTTCTTATTAGTCTTCTTTGGTTTTTTAGGTTTCTTTTTTTTTCTTCGTTTAAGACACGCTTCTTAACATTCTTAGATTTTCAGTCTCTGTATAGTTATTTGGCATTCTCAAATAAAATAAGTATGCGGTATGCCATTATACACCTTAAGTAGCTACTAACACAACAACAAACATCTAAAGTTAATAAAAAAAATTGTAAAAATAGCCCAGCAGAAATATGGAGTAAGATAGAAGAGTTGTGACAGGCTGTCACAACTCGCCTAGGTGTTCAAAATGACGTCTTGGTCCGAATAATAATTCATATTTTCTAAACACGATGCGCATACAAAAAATCAGTGCCACGTATTGAGACTTAAATAACTACATAACTTAAGAAAAAATAAAACATCAATGCACATATACTAAGATATGATATATATTCAAATAATATTTTGAAGAAAAACTTACTTTTCGCAATTTTTTGTACACTGACGATATATTTACGCAACTGTGCCATATGCACCGTCGACAGGTACTGAGTCGTGTAGCGCGTGTCGAGAACGACAAACAAGCGTTAATGCCATCTCGCTTACTATAATAGGTAGAGAGAAATCCTCCTTGTCACAACTCACCTCTGTCACAACTCACCTAGGTCTCCCCTACAACACGCGGGTGATACCAATAGCGTAAAACTATTTCTGTTATAAAAACAGTATTCACAGCTTAGCGGTCAAATAATAACAATTAAAAATATTTAGAATATGTTTCAGTATAGCATTGAGAATGCGAAATTAATAAAATAAAATCAACTTCAAAAGATTATTTTATCGGGTTGGCACAAAAGTAATGAGACACTTGGTTTAAGTTTTTACTTTTTTATAATTATTACAATAAAAAAAGTTTAGTCAATGATGTAATTACCATTAGTATCTAAGACTTCTTGCCAACGATTCGGCAAAGTTTGGATGCCTTTTGCCCAGAACTCTGATGGCTGTGCCTCGAAAAAGTTGTTCAACTCCGCCTCTACGTCAGAGAAATCATTAAATTGTTTACCCCGCAAATGCTGTTTCAGGGCTCTAAACAAATGATAGTCTGATGGGGCGAGGTCTGGGGAATAAGGTGGGTGGGGTATCGTCTCCCAGCCCAAGTTCTCCAACTGCCGGCGAACCACAGATGCGACGTGAGGTCGAGCGTTATCGTGCAGTAAAACTACAATGACTCGTCTTCGTCGTTTTTTCTTGATAGCGGCAGATAATTTGGTAAGCTGGGTTGAATATTTGTCAGCGTTTATAGTTTCATTGTGTAATAGCTCATAAAACAGTATGCCGTGCGCGTCCCAGAAACAGCAAAGCAGAATTTTTCGGCGGTTCTTTTGACTCGGCTTCGGTTGAGTTGGTGGCGTTTCTTCTCGAGGCAGCCAAAAAACACGACGTGTATCGTTCTCGTAATAAATCCATGATTTATCTCCAGTAACCAGATCTGACAAAAACTCTTTACATCGGGGGTCGCAGCAAAAGTGACTGACAGATAGCGACACGGACTGCACGACTGGCGTCTGTAAGGATGTGCGGTACCCACCGAGCCAAAACTTTTCGATAACCAAGCTCATGCAGATGGTGTTCCACGGCGTGGTGACTGCATTTAAGTGCTTCCGCTAATTCACGAGTGGTAGCATCCGGATTCAACTGCAGTTCGCGGCGCAAATCGTCATCATTCACTGCGGGTGGTCGCCCTGAGCGTAGCTGACTTTCAAGGCTCCTGTCTCCTGATTTAAAACGGTCAAACCATCGGGACACCGTCGCATGGCTTGTACTTCCAGCGCCTAATGCATTGTTGATATTGTCAGCCGCAGCCCGCGCACTGTGGCCTAACAAGTACTCGTATAAGTATAGTGTTCGAACTTGTCGCTCGTCCATTTTTCTTCAAACTGACTAAACAAATCGCGAGCGCGGCTTTATATACCCTACACCAGAAGTACCTAGAATGTTCTACAACATTCTAGAATATTATCGAAAAAATTGATTTTAAAAAGGGAATGTTATAGATTTTTCTAGTGTGTCTCATTACTTTTGTGCCAACCCAATATTTTATGGAAGTTCTAGGTTGTGACAGCGCTGGGCTCAACGTAAAATTCGAGGCAGTTTTTAATGGAATAGCATAGCCGATATATTTAATTCACTATAAAAGTGTGTACAATGTTAAGGCGCACAAAACATTTCCAATGTTTCATAGAAGCGGAAAGCTGCGGTCGTTGTACTTTTCCTATAAAAGTTTTGTTTGTCCTCTGACGTCTGTCCTCGTATTGTTAAAGTTTTTCCATCGAACAACCACCTTGGTCATAGCGAACTCTTCACTCTTAATACCTTGTGATATTAATTTAATATTTAACTGAGTAGTGAAGATATATGCATAGAATTATCACAATTTTGAGTAGATTTTAGGGAATGTTATGTCAACTTATGGAATATTTAGTTAAATAAAAATATCGAAACTAGATATTTATAAATAAAAACTACAGAATATTTGTGTGACTTTCAACTAAACTGGTTGATTTTAAACTCTATCTTCAAATCATTAAGGTTTAAAATTTACACATTTTTAATATCTACATATTATATGTAGAAGATAAGCAATGGGAAGAAAGTAGGTATATTAATTTAGACATAACAAGAAAAAAAATGTTTGTATGTTTTGATACATCGTAGAGGGTTAGATTGAAACTTCTCGCTTTCGTGCGATGAATACGCTTGACTAGGTTATGACGTCATAACGGTATATAGCAGTCTTTGTCTCAGCTTTTATATGTTAATTCGTTTATTTCAAGAGAAAAAGAAGAAACTTTTTGACAGGTCTGGTGATTGGAAGGCGGTTTGTACCACGCGCAAAGAATTAGTCTTTGAAGTGCCAAAAAGGAAACTGGGCACCTTACCTGTTAGCAAAGATTTGAGGGATATTTTTTATCTAGTATAGTTTTAGATATAGCTTAGATAAGCAGTTTTAATATTTTGTAAGGATATAATTGTTTTAATATGTTAAAATATATTCACAAACAAAGTGAGTTTAATTTCTAGTAAATTGCCTTCGCGAATTTTGTTTACATATTCGGTGCGATAAAAAAAGAACGAACTTCTATTGGTAAAGTGAAGCTACGATGAAAAAAAGGTATTTTTATATAACTGGCTACGTCGCAGCGCCTGTTGCCGTGCCTATGGCATGGTATCGATTACCTTACTGCCGTGAATGGGTAGCTTTTACACCATTCACAATGAGTGTCCTCTATCTTTAAGACTTTGGTACGACAAGATGAAAAATGGATAGGGATTCACGTGCTACTTCATAAAATAGCTTTCGAACTGTCTACCACGTGTTGCCTTACAATTTATATGTGTAACTTTTGTTATAGTAAATTATTATAAACCTAGTTAGTTTAGATGTATTTAAACTAAAAAAAAAAGAGGTTAGGATAGGATAGATGACCAAAACTTATTATCTTAAGCTCCTCCGTGCTTTATAAGACATGTTAAACCGTTGATCCCGGCTACATCTGCAGTAATTTATACCCACTGCAGTAATATAATTGGGCCCGCGTGGTGGGTCATGGCCCATTCTCCCTTTTCAATTTCATCCATAGGAAAGGCCTGAGCCCCAGCAGTAGGGACTAATAGTCTGATAATTTTTAAGGAACTGGATATGAGCTGATTTTGCTCATACCCGCCCATTTAGTAGTACACTAATTTATATATAGTGATTCATGCACATCCATATATGTATAGAAGTTTTTGAAGCAGTAGATCATGACATAAAATCAAGTTTTATTTAATTCGTATACACAGCATACACTTTCCCAAATCTGTCAACGACTTTGCAAAGATGAAGTGACGTACGGTAAGAGGGCACTACTCTGATATATAAGATCTGTGACTTTACATTACCTTCTCTATAATCAACTGTTATTTTATCAGCTCTAAATTACCTTATTCCCTTAACCGTACATAACCAAGATAATACATAAAAATCGTTATCTATATTCTCTGAGCCGGAAACCGAACCAGAGGCCTTTAAGATAGCACTGACTTATATCTAACCGTACTTTAAGAGAAAAACGTATACTTACTGGCTGAGTAATCACGAAATCTCAGAGAGAGGAGATGGGTATCCGGTAAGGAATGATCGCTTAAAATCCGCACAGGAAATGAAAATTTATGCAAACAAAATTGCTGACTACTGTGCTATAGATAGATATTGTAACCACAGATTGTAACGTTTGCATACGTCACTTTAGATATAATCTCTGGTTTATGTATCTATAGCTTCTAAATGACCGTTTCAATTTTCGTTTGTGTCCGAAACGTTCCAATTTTTCGTATAAAAAAACAAAATGAGTGCGCATTTCAAAATGATTAGCTCTACCTCAAGCCCATAAGCTTAGGAATAAAAATATACTTCGGTAAAAAAATAAACAAGTCAAACAGAACCTCCTAATTAAAAATGCTTAAAAAATCAACTTTGTCACTGGTACTCTGAGATGGGACTCAAACCTATAACCTTGCGCAATCGGCGATTGCTCTAACTACTGAGCTACCCAGAATTTCACAAGACTGACGAATTTTCCAAGCACTTGCTACTCTTTCGCTACTTAGAGCGTATTTTAATAAATGTTCAGGCAAACTACATAAAAACAGCTGAAAAAAATACTTTTACAAATATTTTAAACTTAGATGAAAATTTGTTCTAATCATATGCAATTATAAAACTTTTTTATCAAACACACGTCTGGTGTACATATGCCATATATTGATTAAAAGGTGTTATCTTAGTAATATTATTAAAGGTAAAATTTATGAACATCCAAAATTTTTGTTTCTACTTCAAAAACTACTGACCGGATTTTGATGAAATTAGGTATATATGTAATAATAGGCTCCTTTTCCCTACTAAATGGTTTATTACATCATTAGAGATAAAAGTACCTACCACCAGGTCATCATGCAAACACGCTGATGAAGATCAAGTAATAAATAAAGAAATCTCAACTTCAACCACAGAAATGATATTAAAATAATTATTTCTGTTGTCTCATTATCATCAGCCGTACGTCGCCCACTGCTGAGCATAGGCCTCCCCCAGAGATCTCTAAGGCGACCGGTCCTACGCTGCCTGCAACCTCTAGCAGAGCGTTGCATCGGTCCACCTCGTGGGGAGCCTTCCCACTTACCGTCGTCCGGTACGTGGTCGCCATTCTAAAATCTTTCCGACCCATCGGCCATTCGGTCTTTCTGGCCTTTTTTTGTTGTCTCAACTCTTTCCTTTCATAATCATCGAACCTTTTTAATCTATTATCAATTAAAACAAGCCAATTTAAAAGAAAAAGAAACAATTGATATGATAGGCAGAGATGGGCAGCATTAATTCTGAAGATTAACGTTGGTATTTCATTTATCTATCTATTTATAAACGATTAAGATTGTTATTCTAATATTTCATCCTTAATACGATATGAAGTTAATACTTTGTGTCCCCCTCTGAAGGTAACTAAGATTTTGAGACCTGCGCAATGCGTAAAATCCGATCGAGGTAGTACTTATATTCGCCTATACGTGTTTTCACAAACTTTTAACTTTTCTGTGTTAGTTAGTTTGTTGTAAGCTAAATATGACCAATTTACCGTTTTTCGATTGAACTGAAATTTCGAACTTAGAAGACAATGATATAAAATATGGAATGAAGCTGATCTAGTGATGAATGGAAGGTGATGATGCCATGTGATCTCTTTAATTAAACGAAGCAAACCCATCGAATTTGGACACATTTCATTTGTCTTGACAAGAACTTTGGTCCGAGACAATTTCTGGGTTTAATGATGGAATTAGAAGTCGTATATAATAACGTAACCCTTTTGTGTTCTGGCTCATGGGATTTGTCTATACAAGATCTCGATCAACAAAAACTTGTTTTTGAAAATATTTTTAAAATTTCTACTTACCTTTACTACACTTCACCATCTTCATAGATCAGCTTATTAACAATCTAAACTCTATGCCTATCTTTATATGTCATATTGTATCGTTTGTTGCTACGATATTTGGAAATCCTATCCTGTAATTACTAGTAAATTCATTGTATATTTATAGAATAACAAGTTTAATACCAACCATGCTTTAGAGCATCGATCGCATGACAACTTTTGTAGTAATAAGGGTTAAAGTATGAATTTCTAGATAAATAGATACTCTGAATTGATATAAAACCACCATGGTCTGAGCTGAGCTGAGCGAGTGAAACTTTAATGAACATACCGTGATGTTTTGGTTTAAACGCTTAAAGAACAAACCACGTGGAAGATCGTCTACACACACAGGTTAAAAACGCTGAATTGAAGGAGATGGTGGAAGCCGATCAAAATCAAACTACCCAAAGAGATAAAAAAAAAACATGAAAAATGGGTGCCTCATGATTCGACTAATCTGAAGCAAGAACATGCGCTGGAACTGCGTATAAGAACCAACATATTATACGCAAGCGGTATAAAAATGAAAGAATATTAGATCAAATAGTGACATGTGATAAAAAGAGGTTTCTTTACTATAATCGAAAGCGGAAAATTTAATGGTTCACCTTAGGTCAAACGCCGCAACAGAGCCCTAAAACAAAGCTTACCAATAAAAGTTAATGTTAACTGTTTGTTGGGTTACTGAAAGTGTTATTTACTATAGCATTCACATGTCTAGTCAAGCAATAACAATTGATCTTTATTGTCGTCATTATCTAACATCATCGAAACTAGCAGTAGAACAGTCACATGTCGTGAATCATGTTCACTGTTATTGTTCCATGATAGCGCAAGACCTAACACTGTACAAGAAACCGTTGTAACTCTACAGGAGCTACAGGTAGAAACCATACAACATTCTTTGTACTCGCCAGACGTTCCTCCAAAAAACTCCCATGCTATCGCGAATTGGACAATTTTCTATATAGTAAAAAATGTCAGGAAGCAGTTCAAAATGCGTTTACAGAGTTTGTCGTATCTATTTGCTTAGAATTTAATAACAAAAACATAAACGAAATTCCTTTTAGATGGCAACCATATGGCAAAAATATATAGATAATGAGAATAAATAATTTATTTAAATAAATTTGCTATCCCTTAGAATAAAGATAGTTATTTCGGCAATTATATACTAACTCCTAATATTTTATATGTTTATATGTCCATAAGGAAAAGAAAAACTATATTTCAACAATAACTGTAATATTTTAAATAAGTTGGAATGCGGTGGCAGTGGGTGCGTGCTGTCGACGGACGCGGCATCGATCGCTCGTGACCTTTGACGCTGTGAATGAGTTGTTTACTCCCTTCCAGTGACGTGCTTTGTTCTTACCTTTAAAAACCAATTTTTGAGATCTGTTCTGCTCTATAGCTTTAAAAAATCCTAAATTAGACAAGACGAAAGGAGAGAAAAATGAGGAGAAGTAAAAAAACAGGTATGTTAATTTTGAAAGTATGGTTCAATCCAGGTATGGTTTAAGTGTTAGCAAAAGGCTCCTGGGATTGGTGATTATTTTATTTCTGTAAGATATCAATATGACAATGTGGATGCAGATCCGATGAATTATAATATAGTATTTTAATTTAGAGCCGTGTATTAATCGGGTCGAGCAAAAACAAAAGCTTTTCAAGATCATAAAACAACGTGCAAAGTTTTGTATCTCGGATATGTTCAAGAATAACAGATAAAAGATTCTCCAGCTAATAATGATGGACAGACCGACCATAGGAGTTCTGATTGCGACGCCCAGATCTTTCTAGCCCCAGATACAACAGAATCGTCAAAAATCACGAAACATCACGAGGGGGGAGATTTTGTCCTGATTGTAAGGCGCGTTTACTAAACTGAAAAGCGGCGTCAAAAAAAATCGTACGTGCTTAAAATACACGTGATTCTGGGTAATCTTAATTATCACCATGAAAAAACATCATGTGTTTAGGGGATGGCCCAAAAGATGATGATTTACACTAGTTTTAGAGGGAACTCAAAAAGAAGAACTGAAGAAGAACATTAACGTTCATAAACAAACGTAGGAAAAAGAAAAAACAGTCAAATGCGGGTCGGACTAGCACACAAGCAGTTCTCCGACTTCCGTAGAATAAAATTAAGTGATTTTTAGAGTTTCTTCCCTTTTTATTAATAAGACTAATATTAGATGAAGAAGCACTTTTATAATCAGTATAAATCAAAATATGAATCAATAAACACAAAAGCCGACAACAACAAAGCAAGATTATTTTGAAATCCGAAAAGGTTTTTACAGAAATAAAATTAAAAACGCTTTTCATTACCCATACAAACCTAGAAATAAGATTATACAAATACAAACTCTTTCTGGCTCCAAAAAATAATAATAAAACGCAGGGTGTTCAATTCGCCGTGTCGTTTTAAATTTTAATTTTCAACTCCCCAATTATTAGATTTGATTGTGTAAACATCTACCACGTATTCACTTATTTCCAATTCTTATTAGAATTTTGTTATTTAAAGGGTTACTTACGAGTTACGAGTTGATCCATCAACGTTGTCTACAACAATATGTTTCTAAGGACATTTTTATAAGTCGTCAACTTGTCCTAGTTTCCCAAGTTTATTTTAATAAATCAATATAATAAGGCATTGGACGATCCTCGACTAAACACTAACGTACTTTAAAACAATATTAACAGGTTGTATTACCATTTATCGACGCAAGGTTTATCGACACGCCTAATTTCATGTTTTAATTTATCTTTGTACCGAAGCAACTATACATACGGTTTTGCACAAACGGGTAATGTCGCTTTAAACTAATGAAAATTTATTATTGATTAATGAAAATTTTAATGGACGTTTGTTCAACTGGCTAGCTTAATATTGATTATAATAATTAAAAGAAGGAAAAGACCGTCTATAATTAAATTGGTGTTTGTTTGAATAAATGCAATAGAATCGCGTCCATACGACCATCTCTGAATTATATTTTGTTATGAAATATGTTTCATTATAATTTAGAGAGTGAAAATTTTTAATACAATCGAAATGTGTATGTAGGAATATAGAGAAGTTCGTGGAACAGAGGCAACCCATTCGCATTCCTGTCCTAAATATTATGGAATAACGCAACACTTTTACCTTCTGCGTTACATTAGTTCTACTTCACTCAACTACTTATGATTCACTCGCAAAACAAAATGTTTTATTTTACGAAACTACACCATCTACATAAAGACTATATACAATCTATGCAAAGGTGGACGCCCAGCTTTGCATAGATTCACGCAAAATTCTCCAAAAAAACGACCTTTTAAAACCTAGGATCTGGCCCATAGAGCCCTGTCTATGGTATTTTTATAAAAATATTAGAAGGTGTTAGATTTTTTAAACCAATCAAGATATATAATTTATTTTTCCATATAATACCTTTCGCTTCCCTGATTACTTCTTTTCATATAACAAATATTATAAATTATATTTAAAAAACAATCGTCATTGATTTATAAGATAAAAGAAACAAAGACACAAATCCATTAAGCCACAAATGTTAATTCTTGAAAACACGCAAATGCATTTGATTAAACTTTCAACTATTAACAGGTCCATCCAAAAATTCGTGTTAGGCTTGACTTGCTCCAATACAACTTTTTTATCCGAACTGTTCTTTTGTTTCAATAAAACATAGATGTTTTCGACTTAAGTAAACTCGATTTCAATTGGTGTTCTAAATTTAGCAAATAAATTTAATTTACTGAGCGTTTCTTACAAAATCGTTTTGAAAAACAACATTTTTGACATATGAATTTCTTTTTCTTTATCACACGGACGATTTTACTTATTTCTTATATATAGAACTAATGAAATTAGTAAAATCGGAAATAACAAATACATAATCTCAATAGATTTGGTATTATCGCGCACGCCATTTAACTTTTTTCTTTTTATTTGTATTAATTATCAACTATTTATTTTACAAATTTAAATGCACACACCAATGACGGATTTTTTTATTTAATTTGATTCCAGAAATGGGATTTATATTGTGTGTTAAGACAACTTTATAATCGATTGCAGATCAAGAATTGTATACAATCTGACCTATTTCATTAAGAAACTCATCACATTGACGTAAATCCGGAGATCCGTATAATTCGGATGTGATAGTAGTTGGTTCTCCCACGGGATCTGAATTACGTTTCCGATACAACGCGTGCTAATTCCCCCGGGATAGGTACAATAAACAATAATTATTGTTATACTACATATGATAAGTAATACAAGATAAGATATATTTACTTAGTGCCACCAGATTAAACATTTACCGTCTTTTAACTCAATTTGTAATTCTGTGATATGTGTAGTATATACAGATAGATTAATTAAAAATTAATTACTTAGTCAGTTAATTGGACCTAAATTGAGAACTAGACCTAGTTTATAAGTCCGTAGACCACATAATTGATAAAAACAATGTGAGGATTCTAATTTCACTCTAGCGTAGTGACTACACTAGAGTCAAAATCGATTGGAAAATTGAGTTGTAATGTGACTTCAACACTAACTTAATTTTAATTTGTAATTTGTTTATATAATTGTCCATTGTTCAAAACCAAAAGCAAAAAGTTTCGTTTTGTTTGATTACTTAGTTTTCAAGAGAAATACTATTAAAATTGAACTGACTACAAAAGGAGAAAATAAAAACACAGACTAAAAGTAAATAATGATTTACGAAACTTCTATAGTCGGGTGAAAGTTTAGTGTAGATTTGTTAAAAAAAATCTTAAAACAACATATGAAATAGTAATTCAAACTCCATTCAAAATGACTGTAGACATTTTATTTTAGATTTTAGTAGTTTATTTGTCCATAATTCACTCCAAAATAGATTCGAACTTCTTTAAACTGCTTTAATATTAAGTATGTCAAATGAGATCCTTACCAATGAGGATGATAACGGTTATTCGTCGCAGTACTAACTTCACCAATAGAGAGCAATAATGCGTTCTACTTTCGGCCAGCCTCCCTCGCCAAAGAAACTTTCTGAATAGAACTTTCATTCACTGTGTGCGCATTTATCTATTGTTGGCATTTTATCATTTTTCCCCATGAGGCCTTTTAATCTCCTTCGGTGAGGTAAAGCGGATTTAATTGATTACTCGAGTCGCGCTGTTTGATCACTTACGGTTTGTATTTATGTTACAATCAATAGAATTAACTAATGATAATAGATATTTGACAAAATCACGAACACTGCTCATATCCCAAATTGAGTATAATAATATTCATCACAACATTAAAATTACTTATGAAACAATTACATACTCCGTTTCTCAGTTTTCTGTAATATGTAAATTTTTTATTCACTAATCGTATTTCTAAGATATATATCATATCCAAACACATTTTTAATATTTTTAATTACAATCTTTTAAAATCCTAACATGTTATGAAGGTATATTTAGTTACTTTAATAGGCGGTACAGACTCACACCGAGAAGTCTCTCCAAGCCTTCTTGGCGAAAAGGAATATAAAGGAATGAGAAGACGTGAAACATCACGTTCACGAATCTCGGGTGTTCTCGGGGTTTGTCGGCATGAGTTTGTCCAACCTTTTAGAAAAAAATTCATGAACTACATTCAAATAATTTACAGATCAAAAAAAAAATTTTGAATGTGGGACCTAGGACAAAATAAACGCTGTAGTACGACGCATCATTACAGCTGTTGTAGATTTTTGGACTCCAAGAATGTTCATAGCTGCCTTAGTATTTCGATTTAAGTTTTAATCTATACTAATATTAAAAAGCTGTAAGGTTTTGTTTGTAAAATTCCTATTACCAAAAAAAAATTTAAATAAAACCCTTTTTTGTTCGTTTTCAATGGTAAATCGTTTCTTTAAAGCTTCTAAAGCAAACGGAATTCCGTTTGGTAAATATTTGCAAAAGACGGTTTCGATCATTTAAATCGGGATGGTGTCTGACACATCGCCTTGAGGAAATCCGAGAAACGGATCAAATTGCGAGTTATATTTAAATTCAAACTTTACGACTTTTGGAATAAAATTAATTGTGTTGAAACTTTTCTGTTATAACAACGGTAATAAATGTTATATTTAAAAATATATTATGTTTATTCACAGTAACTAACACCGAGTTGCACTAACGTCCATTAAAAATTACATTAGATAACATTCATTAGATTTATCATCGTTGAACTATGATGGAATTCTATACAACACTGGGTGTTGGTCTCTTAAAAAAGTACATAGAATTACCTTCCCAGTTATTTCAAATCCCTTCACATTACAAAAAAAGGTTGCTTTTGTCCACCTTTGTTCTATTTTCAGATTCAAAACACATTCGACAGTAATTAATTGATAAATATAAATCATACACCGGCATACTCGTTCACCATTAATCTTTTAAAATCATCAATTTTTCCCTCAGTTGGGAGCTGGTTAAAGTGTCAATTTAGACACAATTATGACGTCATGTTCAACCAAGCCTCACGGACCGTGGGATTTATCGATCGGTTGGCTACTAAATGCGCTCGTGCGGTAAAATTGTGTTCCGGCGAACGGTGACAATACGTTCGAATTTTAACAAGATACATTAAAATTTCAATTAAGCTTTCAGACCTCAACCTTATTCAATTTATTAAGAAGCTAGAATGTGAGATAATATAATTTGCTTGGGCAATACAGATAATATTCATCAAAATAATCTTTATAAAATTTGAGAAATCAAGATCAATTTAATAATGCTTTAAGTTTATAATTACGAAAATAAATGAAGATACTTATTTAATATGTCTTGATTTTCCGTTATAAATTGCTTATGCAAAAAGACAGAAATATCATACACAACTAGGTGTAAAATGAGTAAAAATAATTTTCAAAATAAACGTGAACAAAACCGTTGAAAAATGTGTGGGCTTATTTAATGGGTACTGCTAGTGAAAATATAAGTATGCAAAATAAGTGCAACAGCTTACATAAGACTAGTATTTAAAGTATAGCGTTATGAAATGCTAATGGTAAAACTACGTGTACCGTCTGCTCACCGCAAGCAAAGTGCATGTGTGCTTAAACGTATTCAGCTAATATATTTGTGGAGTTGGCTCTAACCATAATTTAAAACCGACACTTTAGATTTTAGAAGCGGTAGTTAGAACGCTGGGTATGTGATGTGAAAGTTAAGTAATTTCCGCAAATGCCGGTAGTAGGGATGGGTGACCAATAATTTACTATCTTGAGCTCCTCCGTGCTTCGGAAGACACGTAAGGCCGATGAGCGTAAGTGTCTGCATCAACATCAATCCGCACTGGGTCCGCATGGACATTTCGATGTCATCAATAGAGGAAGAACTGTGTCCTAGCAGTAGGGATATTAATGTACAATAACTAGTGGCCGCCCGCGACTTCATCCGCGAGGAAGTCGGTTTCCCGCGGGAAAACTTTAAGGGAGTACGGGAACGAAAATTGTGACACGAGAATTTTATATCACACCATCATCACCATCAGCCACTGCAGGGGCTCAGGCCTTCCTTATGGATGGTTAAGGAGGATGGGTCATGACCCTCTAATTTTATATATATAGAGATAATAATGGGGACAATAATAATAGGCTGATGATGATAATGATGAATGAAACATAAATAGCATTGTAAATGAAATGACTAGCGTCTAATAACATTACAAAAGAAGGTCCAAACGAGATACTTTTATTAATTCAATATTTTTTACCTTCTGTATTTATTTTTAATAACGCTCCAGGATGGAAAACAAGCACAATCATATTTTCACATTTTATTACTGTAGTTTAAGGGTAATGTAAAAATGTTTATAGCTTATTTTTTCTATTGCCAAATTATACAGCGTACACAGTAACTAGTGATGCTCCGGATATCAGTATCCATATACCATGTATCTGTTATTTTTCACGCGGACATTTACAGTTTTTTACCTTATTAATTCAGGATTATTTTTATTTCTGAGAATTTAATATTTGGCCCCTTTATATTGCAATACTATCGCAATGTAAGTCGAAACATATCCTACCTGTTGTTGCCGGGTTAGCGTCAACTATCGTTTCAAGATATCGCGCGCCGTCACCGATTGAGTCACAAAATCCGTGTTAGCTGTCTTGAGACAAAATATCCGTATTCGGATCCATATCCGCAGATATACATTTTTAACGATCCGGCACATCACTAGTAATAACCAAAGATACCTTCACTACCAGTGAATCGATAAAAAATAAACATACACTTAAGTAGATATAGAAAAAAATATTGAATGCATAAAAATAAAGTTATTAAATAATTCAAAAGACTTAACTGGTCGTATTAATAAAAAAACGTTAAGAAGTTAAAAAAATATAAATGGAACTGCCCTGCGATTCTTTAAAAATCCAGACCCGAATTCGAATTCACTCATGTGTTCACGTCGTTTAGTGTAGAAATTCTATTGATTCCAATTTTTATGTAAAAATACAAAACATAATTAATTGGATATACTTATCTCAGATATTCTATTCCTACTTCATTTCGAAACTCATTATGCCAACTATATACGACAATACAATTTTATTGGGAAAAAAAAGAAAACAAAACTATATATTATAGATATACCAATCTCAAAAAAATATTTGTCGTAGTATAACTGAGCACTCGGAAATAAAGACATAAATATTACAATATTTTTTATAGTAAATCAGTTACGTTTCTATTTTATCTGAACATAATACATAACATTCGGTTAAAATTATAATCAAAATATTTTTCATGGTCCCTGTTATGTACACTCCTACTATATTATAACCGTTTCCCGCCACTTCACCCTCGTATATTATAGCCTATGTCACCCGTGTATGACATAGGCTATAATATGACATAGGCTATGATTTGATTGACGAAAATACTGTTTTACTCTAATATTGTGTAATATTGTAATGGAAAGTAACTTCAAATTTTAATGAAGTCATTTTTCAATCTTGACGCTCTGTATGAAATAAAACAGGGAGAAAAAAGCAGCCCTTGCCGAGTTTCTTGCCGGTTCTTCTCGGTACAAGGTCTCCCGCCGTAGATTTACAAACCGATGGCGTAGCTCTCGACTTTCACAAGTGCTTGTAACAGCCTACATAGACTGAATAAATGATTTTGATTTTGATTTTGATGATGTAGCTTCCCGTAGGTGAAAACATTTTCATGATCGGGTCAGTATTTACTTTCACAAACGTAACAAACCAAGTTAAAAACTTTACCACTTTTTAATATTAGTATAAATATCAGATTTTTAACAATATTAAAGCTCATAATGAGGCAAGGTATAGAAATATTTGAAAGCCGTATTATGAACAAATCACTCATTTCTGTACGTATATCGACGTATAGAAATGAGTGTCAAGTGAAAATCAATAAAAATCATTATCCGCGGTCACTGGTCAATAACCGTTCTTCATTATTCTATTTTTCTTTTAGGTGATCAAAACGGAATATTAATTAAACTTGCAGATGTACAGCTGTATTATTTTGTAATTATTAGATTATATCTGTATGTAAAACAGAGCTGTGCTCAACGACAAAGTCGTGGCAGATTTTATTACAGAATAGCATAGTTTTACTCCAAGAATAGGAGCTTTATCTAATAGGCTGACCTTATTTGTATTAATCTTACTTTTTTGTAAACTATTTCATCTAAAATAAGGTATGTTTGAAATATCAATAGTTATTTTTTCATCAGCTGAGCTTTGCTCGATTAGCGATTAGATTTGCTCTGCTGGAGAGGGTAAGATATTGATTACTCATCGACTGTATATTTGACGTTTGGCATGAAGCGGAGCACCTAACCACACAAGTGGACTCCTCAAATTCCTTTTTCGAAAAATTATTCAAAAAGCAAATATAGGGAAAAAAAAGTCATAATTCGAACTCAAAAAAAACATGTGAGACCGCCACGGGCTCATAAGCTTTAAAAAAACAACAATTCGCAGAAAAACCGGTGAACGTTTATAAAAAAACGTACCGCGAACATATAACCTCATCCTTTTCGATTTTGAGGTCGTTTAAAAAGCGCACGATCTTTTTTTCTTTTTTTTTCAGTACTAACTGCACCAACGCCTATTCTTTTCCAGCGCTGTCAGTAACAAATTGTTCGTGAGCATGTAATATAAATGTTACAATTCATCTCGAGTGACCTAATCTATCACTAGTCCACCAGCTTTGGTATTCCGTAAAAATACCGGGTATAAATAACATAGCGCTGACGTAGTATTAGAAGTTCAATAAAATAAAACCTTTAGAAGTAAGTTTTATTTGATGCACCGATTACGACATTGTATTTTACATTTCGGAATTGAGAAATGATTGTATACTAATAATAATAATGTAATCTTCATTGCACACATACAGGCAGGAAAACAGAACGAAATTACACGGTGAAACAATACAGAGTATGCAAAAGGCGGCCTTATTGTTAAACAGTAATCTCTTCCAGGCAACCTTTGGAGGAGAATAATAAAAGGAAAGGGGAAAATGGGGTATTGGGTGCAATGTCCAAAAGGATATGATAAGATATATCTTTACATATTAAATAAGAAAGTATTAATAAATAGAATTAGCATAGAGAAAGATTAGCGCACTCGGTCTGCAATACAGTTGTTAAGCAACTTTCGCAAGGGCCGGACATAGGATGGGTGGACAAAAATTTATTATCTCGAGCTCCTCCGTGCTTCGGAAGGCACGTTAAGCCGTTGGGCCCGGCTGGAACTGCAGGCCTTAATAGCCACTAATTCGTACTGAGCTCGCGTGGTGTGCAATAGCCCATTCTCCCTAATTTGATTCAGTTCCATCTATACAGAAGGCCTTAGCCTCAGGGTAGAGACGTTAAAAGGCTGACGATGATGATGATATTTTTTTGGATGCCCAAACAATATTTGGTTTTAGAGTATCTCTAGTTAGTCATAGTTCATGTGTGATTGGAATAAATTCTTATATTTTCACAGCATTTTTTAATTTATATTAACTCGTAGCTTAGATCTTACGAAATAGAAGATTTATATAAGTATAATGAGAAAGATTGCATCTTTATTAATATCGTACATTATTGATTACCTTACTTATTTTTTTCTTAACACGAGTAATATCCATTTAAAATAATTAATTTATTTCGGTCTAGCCTATCATATTTCCGTCTCTCAGATCCTGGCCTAATCTTTAATTCAATTAATTAAACCGCTCAATATCTCTCAGAGCTAAATATGAAAGATTGACACAATATATCTTTGAACTCAGATATGAATCTCAATGGGTCCTTGTAAGATGTTTTTGATTGCGATACTCAAATCTAATACAGCAGGAGATTTGTTTCAAGGCTGATTATTTTGAAACGACTGGCTTTAAAAGAAAAAATATACACTATTTTTAAGAAAAAAACTCTGACATAAGTTTAACTATTGTTGGATAGTGACCGAGCTTATACAATCTTAAGCATAGAGTGACCAATATTTTCAGTTTTCCATGCATTTTTCCTAATTTCTAATTTTTTTATATCACATACAGATCAATTCAAATACATTATAGACATACATTTATGTTTGATCAATTTTGCATTCGCAATGGTATATTGATATGTATTTAAAAAAATCATTAGCCATTTGGCGTCCCCACTCCAAGAAAACTTACACCGATTTGACAGAAAAAAAATCTATCAATTCGGTGTTATAAAATTTAAAAATAATGTTTTATTCTTATTGTTAAAATTTATATATTAACCAATAAAAAACACTCTTTATTGTTAAAATATTTACTATTTAAATTTAGAGGTATGCATAGTATTCAATACGTATCCCCTCTATATTTAGTTATTCATAAAGTGTTCAAACTAGTGAACCCTTATCAGACCCTCGGAGCACCCACTTTAATTCACTATCTATACTCAGAGGTTATTCTATACATTTTGATCTGACATTTGACACCATAAACAAAACTGAAACTCTAGAACTTTCTCTTTGGGGCAGTAAGTAATTTCTGTTTATAAAGAAATTGTAGCATCCAGTCTGTATAAATCGCTACTCAGAAAAAAAATTTGTATGATACCATGCATTGTAACCGAAACTACCTTTGCGCAACCGAAAAGACTTCATATTCTTCCACATTCTTACAATAAGCTTGCCAACGCCCTTCAAATTAGAAATAAATCGGTTAGGGAATTTAAAGTTATGTTACTCAAGAAGCTTCTGGAATTTGACTATGAGGATACTGAAAATCTGTTGAGGATCCAAAAGCAGCACTACCGATCTCACTCACTTATCAACACAGAAGCCAATGTTAAAATAATATAAAAATGTTTGGATTAAGGTAGGTATACTCTTAATTAAAAAGACAATCAACAGCTTAGTCTTATGTAAACACGGAACCTGTAAAGGCTCCGAAGCGTCAATAAAACTAAATACAAACGCGATGAAACCGTTGAAAAGTTGTTTCATCTATGGATAGTGCGCGTGAAATCAATATAAAAAGGTTTTTATAGGTTAACGATTAAGTATATAACTTGGGTTATATTAAAATGTAATTGTTTTTGTGCCGTATAAAATGTAATAACAAAAATTGTAACTGGTATAAAGCCCTCCAGCCCTCCACAGGTCACGCTTAGCCTAGTGTGGGGGCCAGAAAAGCTTATACATGCTTACACATTTGAAATCATTTTTAAGAAATAAGTTTATTTATTTATTTTATTGACGTAATTAAGCTGTACATTAAGGTGAACTGTTAAATCGTCTATCTTACTCTAATTATTACGTATATTGACTTTCAAAAAATTTTACTGTCGACAGATGGCGCTTGTATTGAATTTTTTTCAACATTGAAAATTGCGTTTTCGCGTTACATATAAATTACCTTGAAATAAAAATAAAAAAATTCTTAAACATAAAAAGATATCAGGGACCATAAACTCGAATTAAAACGTTATTTCTAAAAACACATAATGTTATTTTTAAAAATATAAAAAAAAAACTCTCCGTGTTCAATCTAAAACGCCTAACACTTTAAAATGTCTTATTATTGTAAAGTGTACCGCTACACAACAAAAGCACTCGTCGTTTTCAAGTGACAATTCCACTTCGACCAAAAGTAGTCAGTCGAAGACACTCGACTCTCAAATTTGGAGGGCATTCGAGTAACGCCTGGCGTCACAAAGAGGCTTTTAAAATATAACTGCTGCTGTTGTATGCTGAGTAAAATACCTTGAATATTTTATGAGGGAATGAAAATTTCGCTGCGTACCTACACAACGAAAAATGCTTTGTGGAATATTTTTGGTGTATTATATCCAAACACGTTTATGATGTTAAGCCCTGAAAAACTAGGTTTTGCGACTTAGTATATATGTATACAGCCTTAGATCAAAACGAAATAGATTATAATAGAGTTAGCTACAGTACAACAACTTTCAGTGTTTAAATAAAAGCTTTTGTTTTTGTCTCCCTATTGGACTTAGTTTCGATTCCATCCATAGAAAAATCCTGACCCTAGCATTTATTGGGGTCATTAATAGGCTGGTGATGACGATGACACATAAATATCAACGAAACGCTTGGAAAATGTATATAGTAATACGGTAATATTTACACTGTGGTATGGTGCCGTTAGGCTTTAGGTACATATATGGTTGAATAATATCTTGTAAACCAGCCCTCCGCCAGCGGCTGTACCCTCGTGTTCTAGTTTTTATACTTCTAAATCCAAAAATGAAAAATTCTATATAACCCTTATGGGTTGAATTTCCAAAAATCCTTTATTAGGGCACACATAATGAAAGGAACCCTTGTAACAAATTTCGTGTTACTGAGTTAGCAGTTTCGGCTGCCCTATGATATATAAGTCAGTCAAATATGCCTTTAATAGGTAAAGATAGAACCACAATAATAAAATAAAATCTACTAGAAATTTTTTTGGTAATTTCAAATTTTGAAAACACACACGGTAACGCAAACAATAGAGTGCAATAATTGTCACAGGCAAGCAATGTCGTTCATCACGAGTGCTGCAACAGACCTCTGTGGTGTAATTTCCTCAGCCCGCCTCCTTTCTGCGCCAGGGAAAGCGATTTAATTGAAAATTATTAACGCTATAGTTTAACCGTATCGTACTGTCTACGATAATATTACTGTACAAAATGAATTAGATGTAGATGATAACTAAGAAATGTATATATCATGAAATTGTTGATCCACTGACGATTATTCCTGCTACATTTTTATTTATCTAACTGTAAATAAATTAAAATAGATACGAATGAAAAACTTATTTCCTCAAAATTATCATGAAATATCAATTAACAAGTCATCTATCTATATCTTTAATAATATTATTTAAAATAAAGATTTGATTATTTGTTAACATCGAATAGACACCGGAACAACTGTACTGATTTTGAAAATTCTATAATTTTTGCGTCCGAAGTTGCGGGAAAACAGCTGGTATATAAAAAAGGCAGCCGAAACTAATGAACCTAGAAATTTTAAATTTGGTACAGGGATTTCTATATGATGTAAGTGAACTCTAAGAATATATTTTTAGAAATTCAAACCTTTTAGGAGGGGAAAATAGCGGGGTAAAGTTTATACGGACCATCCTTATGAAGCCGCTGGCGGCTGGCAATTTAGTATATTTATATGTACGATGAAGTATAAAATATGGTTTCACGTGTTTTATCTTACACATTATAAAACAGAGGTCTTCTTTTCGACATGGTTTTGTATAAATTAGAAGAAGTTTGATAATTATTGTTAAAAATGGTGGGGAAAGACGTCGTTGAAAAAAACATGGCGAATGGAAGCTTGCTGAACAAGTAATTTGTACGCATGTGAAGTGTTAGCGTAAAGCTTATACCAAATAAATCAGTATCAAAATAGACGTGAGCCCATCAATACTTGATTATGTTACAAACAGTGTTTGAGTACAGAAATAAAAAAAGACAGCTTACGAATTACTTTAAGACCAAGTTTTGTGAGAATATTGGACAAATCTGTATTCAATACAGCGCTCGGCGGGCTCACTTCATTAATCTTGGCTGTGAACTGGGACCGAGTGAGGCTTTCAGCCGTCCATCTTGTGCCGCTACGCTAATCATGAGGAACTCTCTTATTTTCGTGTACTTAAAACCGTAATCGTATTAAAAACATATATATTCAGGGATTGAAAATAACAACAGTGTAGGCGCAGTATTGTTGTAAGATAAAAATCTTTTTTGTTGTGCATAAAAAAGTTTCTTGTTTATTTAATAACGAAATAAATTATATTGTTCACTTACAAAAAGAGGTTAAATCTTGGTATCACATCACAAAAATATAAAATTATACCATATTGGGACTATTAAAAAGTTCTCCAGTTCTTCTTTAGAGTCAAGATTGAATTAGAATTCTTGAATTAATCAAGAGGTAATATAAGCCGGAAGTCCAGAGGGGCCGACTAGAAGTTAGCTATTTTGAAAAATACGCCATATAGAAAAACACTTAATTTTCTTAGACGTTAGACCCGCCCCTTTAATCGCCTTGAAAATCAGGATATCTATATAAGTTATACATTTTATACATATTTTAGTTTGTAAGTATTTATTAGAATTATTGTATTATCTGGTTATAGGCTGTAGTGCTATTTTCAATTTCTTTGTAAATTCTTCAATTTTTTATGTTTACAGTGCGACCACTAGTAATTAGGGTAAAAACTGAAAATCAGTGCTTTGCTCTTTGAGTAAATACTCACTGAGTTTTCGCCCATTTGCATCGCTGCGGTGCACATACTGTTTGATTGTCTTTTTTTAGTTACATCTTGTTCTCTACTATTAATTATTATTTCTCTTTCTCAATTCTTGCATGATGCAAATAAAGAATTTACCTATCTATCTATCTATATCCCTTTTTAGCTAATAAACATTACCAAAAAATAAGAAATGAAATCCTAATTTTCAATGTTCATTATTAAGTAATAAGAACCTAATAAAAGGATTCCGTATATTTATCCTAACAAAATTTCCCTTAACAAACCGGAAAATAATCCCGTATACGCCAGACGACGACAAATCCACCGTCAACCGCCCGACTTAGTGTAAGTCCTACGAAAGTCGGTTCTTATTTCTAAGGAAATAGAGTCGAAACTGCTAGTTAAGCAAGTATTGTCGGTATTCTTAAAATAATGAGGGCTATCTAAAACCTTAAAATGAAAAAGGCAAAAGTAAAAAGCTTTATAATAAAATCACGCTATTTTTTCTTTATATATATTTTTTCTTTTGATAACCTTTTAATTTTTTTAAATAATTCCTGATTACACATTTTGGTAATTATAAATTTTATTTTTGTTACTGAATTAATTTTCTATTACGGACTATATTCTTATCGACAGCTTAAGCGTGGACTGTAAATAAAATTAATAATTAAATAGACAGAACAGATATAATTAAAAAACACTGATTCATAAAATACACTACAGAAAAACTCGCCCGCATGAAAGACTTACTAACTGAAAAGGCTGGAACAAGAAAAAAAAATATGCAACGTGATACATAATATGCAGTCAGAGGCATGCACAAAGAGAGCATATGGCTTATTATTCGTTTTCATGCCTCCGATTGCATATTATGTATGTTGCATTTTTTTCTTGATCTAGCCTTCAGTCATTTGTTTTCACGCAGGCGGATTTTTTGTTTAATTTTAATTACAATTTTATTAGCAAGTAGCTCGGTGGCGTAATGGATAAGCGCCGCGGCCCGCGATCGTTGTCGTTAAGCAACTTTCGCAAGGGTCAGTCACGGGATGGGTGACCAAAAAATTATTATCTCGAGCTACTCCGTGCTAGAAGGCACGTTAAGCCGTTGGTCCCGGCTGCAATTGCACTCGTTAATACCCTCCAATCCGCATTGGGCCAGCGTGGAGGATCATGGCCCATCCTCCTTAACCATTCACAAGGGAGGCCTGAGCCCCTGCAGTGGGGACGCAAAAGGGCTGATGATGATGACAATTTTATTTATGTCTTTTAGTTAGACAAATTACTCGTACCAGGTTGCTTCAGAGTGAAAAAACAAAGTCCATATTTTTAAACTTTATCATTGCATTATTTTATTAGAATTACAGTTATGATAATCATGATATAACTCTTTGGAATCCTTGTATTGAACCCTTCATTGTATTTGGTACAACAAAAAATATAATTGAATATAATAGCGTCGCCCAGGCGCCGTATTTTTTTTTAACGTTACCTATCTAAGAACACTTGGGCTACTAACTAGACGTGCGAAAAACAGTACTCTGAAAAGTAATGCCATGACTTTTGGTACCGCGTAATATGACATCAAATCATTACTCAGTACTCTAAATATTACCTAAGATGACGCGCTATGCAGCAGGATACCTGTCACGTACCTGTAATTGCACTGAATAGTTTTATTCTCATTTCATAGCCAATCAACTATATACAATGACAGTTTTTTACATACAACGAGTTGTTTTTTTTATATTCAATGATTAATTTGTATAGTTTTTTATTCCTTTGTTATATATTTTTTGTTTTATGCTTAATTATATATTTTTTTAATTACTGCTAATAAGCGCTAATTGGACTTTTTTTATTTAAGTCAGAAATGACAGTACGCCTTGCCGCGCCGGGGGCCCCCAGCTGGTACTATGGTATGGTATTACACTCCAATATGTCCATGTCATGTTCGTTACTTCGCTACCATGCCATGTTTAGTGTCATGTGCCATGCTGAATTTTATCGGGTAATATGTACTGTTACAGTACGCGGTCTTATCATATTACGCGTTGTGCATTACTCACTCACACATCTCTACTACTAGAGACAAATCTAACGATACTTTAAATATCTAACTCTGTACAGCGGTTCTTAAGGTATGAAGTATTAAAGAATATTACATACATACAAAATGCGCGCGATAAATATAACCCTTCTTTTGTAGTTAGGTAAAAGTATAAAGAAAACACTTTCCTAAAGATTCTGGCACAGCCATCGTCAACACTGCAATAGGTAGGTACTTTGGTAAATATGATTTTTTTTTAGTATAATACTTTATTGTACACACTCAATTCCTTTTCCTCGATTACCTGGCGCGTAAACAAAGATGATGGTTTTCCCTCTTTGATTTTTGATTGACAGCAAATGTTTGACAGCCTTATTTGGCTAAAAAATAAAACTGTATTTGGCTACGCATGCCTTGTTTTCATTTTGACAGCTAGGAAATACTTGTATAAGAAAAAATAAAATCATGTTTTCCTCTTCATGAACTACAACAAATTGAATTTTTATATCCTTTCTTAGTGCCCACTTACATCATGAAAGGAACCCCTGTACCAAATAAGTTTCTAGGTGCAGTAGTTCTTGCTGTTACCCATTGCGTACCTATACAATGAGTTACAAATTATATTCCCATTTTTCTACAAATTCGCAGTTTAGACTCGAGTAAAGTTATTTTAAGCGGTTGGATCCGTCGCACTTTACAGTTTATCGATGGCTACACATATCATTAGTCATTTATGATAAAAAGCAAACAAAATTGATTAATTATACGTGTTTCAGAAATTCTATTCTTATGGCATATCGAAATTCAAACCCGAATTCGAATTCACTCGAGTGTCCAAATTCTCTTCAAATAGCGGCATCTGCCCAATCTTGAATTGGTAATAACGTTTCGAGGCACAGGTGTAGTGAATTTCTAAATGACATAGAATTAAATGACACAAACGGATTTGAATGTGTGGGATACATGGCTACTTTACTAGAGTAGGAAAGACATTTGGCTGACTGTAAGTGGAAATATAACACGGTTAAAAGAGAAGGAAGATTGCGGTAACCCGAGATGGTTCAGTTTCTCTTTACTCATAGTAAAAGACAGTAGGTTTGTTTTTTCTATTTATAGAATCAAGTTGATTCCAATAAAGAAACTTATTCATGAGTAATAAAATATTATCATCGGCCAGATGGCACACAAATATATCTTCACCTCCGATATTGCATTTTTCTTAATTCGCATGTATGTTCACGTACTTATGTTCAAATTAACAAATTACTCATTGTCATGCAGCTCACCAAGTAATATTTTAGTACAGTAGTGGCGGGTTCGATGCTTAGACGAATTAATGAAAGGCTGACTAAGCTTGGAAATTTATTTATTTTATGGTAAATAAGTAAAGGGTAAAGAAAAAAGTGTAAGAAACAAAAAAGGAATCACTAAACCAATATAAAATTAGAATTGCTAAATTGAGCAAATACGTACCCCTTTTTGGGTTTCTTGTAATATGTAAACTTGGACGATATTTCAAGAAATAATGTTATTTTAAATACTAAATAATTTCTATTTTAATCATAATAACTTCATTATTATAATATTTTATACAATTTACAATAACATGACATTCATAAAGAGCATAAATGATTAGTCAAAATTTCAAATTACGAAAGGTGACTAATAAAAAAAAATGATTTTGAATATCAAAGACAAAAAGTTTGCATGTAACCTACGAAATAAATGGTGGTACGGCACACCATTAGACAGTTAATATTTGATATGATAGACAGAATATGTCTCTTTGTATATTAATAAATATATTATGTATTACTTTAGTTAAAACAAACTTGTATCAAATATAACTGTATATATTCTATAAAATTAGAATGTGTATGTAATTTATAATAAGTATTATCTTATATACGCTAAAAACATAAAAATGTACCTGATACTCGTTTATTAAATATCAGACAGCATCACTTAAGCTTTGATCTTAATTAAGTAGCTAAGGTATGCGTTTTATGGAATTATTACCTCATAGAAGATACCACAACACACAGGCCCGGGACAAATATTTGTAGATTGAAACTACAATCTTAGACAATGACATCACCTTGAAACCAGCGTGCCAGCCAACATGTAGTTAAAATTTGGTTAACTAATTATGAGCTTAATTAGAATTAAATCTTAATTCCTCCATATTTGTGTGTTTACACGTATTTAATCACTTCAAAATTAAGTTGAAAATCACTTATCTACTTACTACTTATCTACTTAATTACGTGTAAACCAGCCATCATAGATATAAATCATAAGGCTTTGTTTAAAAAAAACATACCATAAACATACCGTACCCCAAAAGTAAATTAATAAATTTTTCGTTCGGCTAAATAATCGCTGAGTAAAAACAAGAGCAAGCACAATAATGATCTATCAAGTTCTATGTCCCGGAGCAATTTGCAAAGTTCCAGAAGTAAGACAGCTGAAAGGCGACGCTCGTTCGACGAAGCCTCTGCATTCCAACAAAAAACACCCCAATTGGAAACAAATGGAAGTTGTATAAAACCGCAAATCTAGGTTGAACCTTGACTAGCTTGATTTTGAAGAATTTAGAAAATTACTTGGATATATGTATATGACGAGCATTTCAATAAAATTCACTCTTTTGTTTTTTGTTATAATGTAATAATCATCATTAATTAATATTTAAAATCGTATATAAACCAATAATATTATTATATTTATACAATATTTGCTTTGGTGTTCTTGTCATAGCTACCCACAGTGACTATAATACGCGGAAGAAATTGCGGACAGATAATATTTAAAAATAATGAATTGATTGTTTGGTCTAAAAGACCGTTTAGTGAGTTAAAAGTAGTCTATATGTTAATTCAAGCTTCCAATTATCCGTACACCAAATAGGGATGATGACTAATTTTTGTTTGTTTGTCCGTCAGGTAGAGTGTTAAAAAATATGAAACACGTATTTTTTTAATTTTTTTCGTAATCATACAATTACGGCGTTACATTGAGTTGAAATTTCGCATGACGTCACGTTAGAGTACGTGTTCTACTCAACTGTGACGTAGCGAGCCCCCACTCCTCAACTTTAATGCCTGTTATCTAAGCTATTTCTTGTTAAATTGAAGTAAAAATAAATATGTATCTAATATTTTTCTATTACCTGACTGACGGACTAAATAGAATTGCATTTTTTTTACCCAGTCATCATCCCTATTTCATTAAATCTTTTAAGTAGTTTTTCCGTGAAAAAGAAAACATAAGTACCTACATCCATAATCACAAATTATTCGCATTTATAATATAGTAATATATTTTTATTTTATTTGATATCTTCTTCGAAATGCTATACTAACATTTAAACAGACAGAATCAAACATAGAACATAAAAAAAACACAAGGTACTATGCGTTGTATCATATTTACCTATCTACTATTGAAATGATATTATATTTTTAATAAAAATAAGAAAATAGCGCTGTAAATGCAAATGTTTTTTATTTTTAGTTATTTTATGGTAATATACTGATCGAACCCTATCATTTAATTTAATAATATGAGAACATACATACCCATAACTACTTTAAAATTCGATTATAAGGTTTGTCGAAAATTGAATGTAATAAATTTTTACTCACATACATCTCAGAAGTCGGATTTCAAACCTGTGACAATTCGAGAACTGGACTCTACACTGGACTCTACTCTACAAATTGAGTTCCCAACACAGGTTCCCAAAGACCGTTACAAGATATTCTGTTCAAGTCGAATTTCTCAAGTACGTATCACTATCGCAGCTAATATATATAATTCCATTATTCCATTATCTAAGGTTTAGAAATTCGACGGAATCTTCAAATCAAATATGTATTATTCCTACGAATTATATATTGATGGCCTTTTCTATTTTTTTTATCTTAATTCACATAATTTTGGTATTAATTAGCGATCTGATAGTATTTTGTCATTTTTTTTTAACAGGACCGTCCACCGTTTGCTTTGAGATGCAACTCGGATGGAGAGAAACTGTCTTTTGTCTCCGAACCAACTCCGAAAAATATTTTTTTAGAACCATATCCCCGAATATTATGTATGAATAAGAGGCAGTGTCAGGTCCTACCTCCGCTGCATCATAAATTATCTAAAAATACCTTTCCTTGGAGTCGTATTAGTATTTAGAAAATAGACGAAATTTCGTTTTCAGTGAAATATAATAGGGCTTCAGGTGCCATGTTAAATCGTACGAATAGTATATTTAGTTTAGTCGAGACTGTGTCATGTAACAATTTGCAAAGTAAACGGAAAGCTCTAACATAGGAATGAGTTGAAAGGCCCGCCGACAAAGCGTCGTGTTTCGACAAAAACTTAATTACAAATGGAAGGCTTCGTTTACGGCAGTCGGACTTAGGGGATTTGGTTGGGGCCATTGTAGTCAAAGACAAAAAGTTTCGATAATTTAAGATGTAATGGAGGTAGGTCCTTTTTTATGTGGAACTCTCACCTGTGCCCCCCCCCCCTTAGGCATAACCCATGTCACGGATCTCTCCAGTGGGCCTATGCGCCCTCCGATATCCAGCCCGCGTCCGCCGCTCTATACCTAACATTGCATCCAATGCGCAGAGTAATCGTCACGGAAATTATAAAAAAAAAAAAAATTTTTAATTTTTCGTAATTTTGTTCGTGGTCAAACAGAGCAGCATATCGGCCCTCTAATCCAACTCCGGAAACTTAGGAGGACAATCAAAAGAAATTGTTCACAGAGCTCTGTGGGTAAGTGGTCATCGCGATATTTTGGTATTCTGCAATTCATATTTAAAAAATCGATAATACCTAGCCTGTTGAAATATATATATATATTTTTAATTTAAACGTAATCACTCATTGAAGCACTTTTTGGTCACCAATGCTTACGGAATACGAAATAACAGTTTATCGATACATCAAGTGTCAAAAAGAAAGTTCAGTGGAGATCGCCGATATTGACATTTCAAAATACGAATTACTGATTTTGACACATTGGAATTGCTCACATTTTTCGGTTATTACGACTTTGGATTGTCAGTACAGTTAGTGATTACATCTGTTGGGCGAATACTCAGAAAACAAAATCACTATCACGAAACGATATTTTTCGATGTTTTTTCGTATCATTATTAACCCTGGAACAATGTCTAAAATTAAATAATTTTGGCAGCGAATACTGTCCGATGTCATCCGATTATCGAGATTCTGTTTACATAATAGACCTTGTTTTTCACTAAAATCATTAAGTTAGAAAAATCATTTACCTAAGAAATTCACAAAATAATAAAAATTTAAAGTAGAAAAACGTTTATATTTTCCTCGTATTGAATCACTTTTATCGCAAGGCATTAATGAATTTTGAAGTCTTTACACATTTGTGAAAATTCCAGCAAAAATAAATACTAAATGTATTTATTTTACTAAACGTACCAATAAGTTACTTAAGTAATTTGTAAATTATTGGTTTAAAAAACGACAACTATACGTTATATCATTACTTTTAAAATATATTTTACATCATCGGAACTTATTGCGGCTCTGTTAATGTCTGTAGGCGGGGCCAGCTTTCGTAGTTTCCGGTTTTTGTCGGCCATATTAAACGTTAAGCCGACACACAAATATTATTGCAGAAAGGCTCCATCGCCAGTGCTTTGTATTGAATAAACTATAATGTATAATAGTTTATTTCAGTGAGCTGCAGGGGTTTATTTAACACCCTGGAAAGATAATTAATATTACCGTGTTAATTACAACTTATTAATTACATTGTTCATAACATGGACAGATAAATAATACTGATGATCGAAATAGACAGTGCGATGTTAAAACGGTTCCAATTCTATTCTACTTCTGTCTAAGTAGAGTTTAAATTCTAAACTTTAAAATACAAAATTTTAATTCAAGTATATTTTATCGCAATTCTATTGTTACTATTGTTACTATTGTAATTTAAGAATTCTATTGTTCTATTCTATTGTAATTTAAGAACTGACAGTATACTTCATTGAACTGTAATATTCAAGTTTACTCTCATCATATTAGTTGTTTAGAAAATTAAATAGGCAATTTAAAAAGAATTTAGTGTAGTTTGAGTCAACAGAATTGCTTCCAATATCTAGTAACTGTACTGCGATTCTGTAAAAATCCTAACCCGAATTCGAATTCACTCAGATGTCCGAATCACTCCAAAAAGTGGCATCCGCTCAATCTTTAAATGGTAATAACGTATCTTGGCATAAGTGAAGTGACATAAGAATAAAATATCTGAGACACGTATGAATCAATCAATCTTGGTTTGTACGATATTCTTTATACTAAAAATTGAATTAATAGAATTTCTTCACTAAGTTACGTGAATTAGTATTGTCTATATGTCTGGATTTTTACAGAAACGCTCTGCAGTCCTGTATTAGATATTCTCTTCTGTTTTTTTTTTATTTAAAAGAATCTCAGCGTACAGACAGCGGGAAGCGACTTTGTTTTATACATACTATAGATAGATAGATAGAAGTTTAGGGATAATAACAGTATTCGATTCCGAGCTTAAACAATAACCAAAAAATATACAATATTCCTTCGGCCAATGAATGATTACATATTATTGATTATTGTTTATTTTTGTAGCTCGTAAGAAATCAATGTTTCGTTCTTTTTGGTAAACGAATTATGTCTGACGTCACTAGAAGGCCAGTACATAATAGTTGGTCCTAGATAGCTAAACTATGAAGATAAATAAATGTACATTACGATTTTTATAACCGATGTGCTTGTATTGCTTGTCAGGCTCCTGCTCATTTATTGAAAGAAGAAAAAAAATAGAAATATTGTCTCTCTTTTTATTTTGTTTCACTTTAATCGAGTTTTTTTTCTTTTTGATGCTATATAACTGCTTTCTATTTTTACATTGAATTGTCCTGGCTTTTACAACTTCTCTTCCAAATTATTAACCCCACTGCTAGGGCTAAGTCATTTCTCATGGATAGAATCGAAAACTAAAATAGGAAGAACGGGCCATAACTGTCATAATTGGCCATAATTGGTTCTCTGTTTTTATTATTGTTTATATTTAATATAAGGCAACTGTTGATTCACATTTGAAAAATAAAATAAAATAATCAATCACGCGAGGCCGATGCGAGGAGTGCGACTAGTGGATATGAACGACTTCAGATACAACCGCTCCCAAAAGGCTTAACGTGCCTTCCCAAGCACTGAGGAGCTCGAGATAATAAATTTTTGGTCACCCATCCATCACGGACCAAACGCGCTAATTACTGCGCCATCGAGCTCCTTTTCATCTTCTAGCTTCCAAGTTCTAAATGCATCTGCTAATTTTATTTTAAATTTGGCAACCCTAAAGTAATGTATGCGGTGTTATTAATAGGTATTAACATATTTAGTCGACAAAGATATATTTCACAGAATGTTCTATCGATTCGAAATCTTAATCTGTAGCCTAATCTTTGTGTAAGAACAACGAGAAGTTGGCACATTTTAAATACCGTTGAGTGAAGATAACAGGGGATGAAAGGTGGTAATCCCCGGATTTACAAATAAATAATCATCTCCCTGCAGCCGTTCGGAAGCCGATGTACGGAATGTGTTTTTCTTTTTCAGATTTGTTTACTGTTCTAAAATCAGATACTTAATGGTTTATGTTATATATTTACATATTATTTTTTTAAAATAATATAGTTTTTATATTGAATCAATTTTCATTCACAATGCTGTTCTGGAAAATATTCTTGAATAATGAAAAATGTTGCAAAAATTCATCAGACCCATGTCCCATCTCAGAGTACTTAGGGCCGGTGGATTTTTTAAACATTTTTTGATCAAAACAATATAGGCCAGGGAAACCCAAACTATTTTAAGCAATAAAACTCTTTATCTAAATTAACTTATTGACAAATTAATTTACGAATCTTATATCCAACTATTCTTCTTGGTACAAAATAGATAACGATTTAAAATATTTGCGATTAGTAAGCTTGTCATCATTATTTTAGTAAAATTAAACAAAACAAATAGACATAGTAGATTTCTTCAGTATCTTGAAAGTTTCATGCAAGTATTTGTGTTTATTAATAGCAATCGACATTTAGAACCTCTTTGACCACCAAAATTTATTTTCTTTTCAATCGACCCCCGGCAAACCGATTTCAATTGGAATGTCGACCACTTTGCAAAATCGTGTTCTATTCTCAATTGACCAAGAAAGAAACCCGGGAGTTCAGATATAGCAACTCACGAATAGAGGTCGTCTTTTAAGCAAAAAATTGAAACAGCTTGCATAAAAAAGAATAAGAGAACTAATACTGTCCGCCGCAACTAAGCTACTCAACTTTACTCGTAAGAATGACGTTAGTTAGACTTGTTAGAATTCACAATGCCAATTTTCTGAAAATCACGGTCCAGTCTAGAGGGAGCAAAAAAAGTTTCTCCTTTAAAAACCTTACTTAAGCCCGTATTGGATGGCTTTTCACAGTAACGCGTAGGTATTGTCCGATGGACGTGACCGCTTTTTCCATCGACACAACAACCGCCAAGTTTTAAATTGTCGTTCTTTCGTGATGGCACGTTAGAGCTGCAATAAAATAGCTCGTCTAAACGAGAAACTTAAAAGGTACATTTAGAAATGAAAATTGTATTCCATTACCACATTTTGCATTTTCATCTCTTGATCTGAATTATTGATATTAATTCAGAATATTTCATAACACATATTTCATTAAGGACTATCTATATATCTGTCTAGACCCGTTAATTAATATATCTAGTAGAAAAATGTAAAATAACGTAAAAAAATTGGAAGTGTTAATAAGATTCATTCAAGATACACAGCCTTATTTTTGGAAAAATGTTGCAGTTGTATTGTTAATAACTAAATAAAAAAATCAAAATTAATATTTTGAAAAGAACATGTTTACATACATTTATAGATACGCCAAAGCAAATATATTGTACTGGAGCTACGTATTATAAATTTTTAATACATTTTTTATGCGTCTTTGTTGTATTTTCCATATTACTTTTCAATAATATATAAACATTATATCAAACAACAGATATAATATTCAATAAAATTTATAAAACTAAAATATCATACAATTCAATACAATATAAATAAATACAAAAAAAAATAGAAAATATTTTGGATTGACTGAAATCTCTCTGAAGCGCCATCTACATAAAATTGAAAATGTCTGTAATACAAAACCCAAAATAACTACATATGTGCTCAAGACGACAAAGTTAACATTCTTTTATAGAAAGTTATTGCAGTTGAATAAAAAAATCGCGAATAGGAGTCCAGGGACCGATAGTGAAAAAGAATTAGTTGTAACTCCCATTACAAAGTTTAGATAGATGTTTACGATCCACACTAACCAGGATGTAAGGATAGGGGACGGAAGTAAGCGAAAAAGTAGGCCAAATGTGACTCAGACCCACGCACGAAGGGTTCCGTATCAAAAACGAGCAAAAAAAAACACGTTAATCGTATGGGGCTACCATTAAATCTCTTAAATATTTATTTTATTTTGTATTTAGTATTAATTGTTATATAGGCAACAGAAATGCATTATCTGTCAAGATTTCACCTAACTCTCACGGTTCATGACATACAACAGTCTGGCGACGGCAATAAAACTTACGTTTGTTGTATGGGAGCCTCCTCAATATTTATTTTAATCTGGTTTTTAATTTTGAAATTTATTATTCAACAGCAATGACAGAAACACATTATCTGTCAAAATTTCAACTGTTTTACTTTCACGGTTCACGGCTCATAGCCTGGTGACAGACAAGACAGCGTGTGATAATTTTATAAAAGGTAGTTTTATTTTTCTTAAATGGCAACACGACTCGATCCCGTCACTCTTTTGTGACAACTTCCGGTGAAAGGATTGAGAGTGGTGGGGTTGAAACAGCGTTTGATTGTTTAGTCAGGAGCTCGGCAGTCGTTGAATAACTATCGAGGTATTAAGTCGTTAAGTTGCCTAGTTGGCCGATAAAGGTGTTAAAAGTAGTATAAAAGTATTTACTGAGCAGTGAATTGGAGTTATTATGATAAGCGAAGTATTAGTTTTACTCTTTTGGGTACGGAACCCTAAAAAATTGCGAAATTAGCGACCTCTACTCGCCTACTCTCTATTTTCGTAGAAAAGTTTTCTGATGATTTCCAAAGGTTCTTATAACTTTGTTATAAATTTTTGTGGATTTTCAGCGTTCTGAGGATGGTGTACTGTCATCCACTATGAAGTTTGTTTGGAATAAGTTAGAATATTTGTAACACGGATGTAACTTTAGCACTTTCATATTCTTTATTTTTCTAAAAATAAGCGTGTGATCATAGTTTTTATTACAAAATAACTACAGCACTTTCATATTCTTTATTTTTCTAAAAATAAGCGTGTGATTATAATTTTTATTACAAAATAATTATTATTTGGAATATTCATTTTAAGCATCACGTTGCTGAGATATTAATGTTGTCACAGCTGTGTAAAAGTGGTAATAACAAGTTTTGATGACTCGACAAATCGTTATGACATAGGATTTATCTATTAGGTGATACCTGAGAAGTGTACTTGGCGTTACCTATATTCGTGGCACTTATAAACATAAAAATTATATGGATAAAAGTATTACGGCCTCCGTGGCCGAATGGCTTCCACGCCAGTTTTAAGTTCCATCTTGAGCGTTCGATTCCCGATTGGGACAATGAAGAGAATTAACTTTTCTATATTATCTCGTATCTAGGTGTTGTGGCACCTTTTTTGGTTAAAATTTCCGTACCACAAGAGTCTTTTTTCTATTGACAGAAAAAATACTTTTTTGATTCAAAAAAGCGATTGGGTGCTCTACATATATCGATTTTACAAAGTTTTTTATATAAATATATCTACTAAATCAAAGTATTAAATAGGTATGTCAGTTTGTAGAAAAAAAGAACGAAATATTCGTAAATAGCGTTACCTTTTCTGGTTTACCTGCTCCGCCGCGGTGCGCGTATCATATCATAATGCCTAACGGATTGCAACGCTCTATACGACGCCGGGTCGTTTCGTGTTATCATAGAGAAACGGCTACTTTATCCCGAACATCTCCGTCCTAACAAATAGACCTCTTGTTTATAATATCGCACCGACCTTTACCCTTCGCTCTCCACCCACATGAACTCCTATTGCATTGAATAGGTAATGTTTAGAACTTTCTTAAACATAGCGGGTTTCTATAGAATGGTTAGTTTATTTACAAGTTTATATGTTAATAATAAAGAAAACTGCAATAACTTTATAAATTATTTATAATAATTGTAATGGACAAATAAGCCGTGTTAATCCGTAAAGCAATCGATGATTCCCAGGATTTAATGTCACTTGTTAAAATTTTCTTATCAAGAATAATTTCAGAAAGAACAGGGAATATGCGTCTGATTAAAACAATAGGTTGAATATATTTTATAACGAACTTAAGAATAATGGAAAATAATTATTAAAAAGTGAAAAAAGCGGTAAATTCAAAATAACCCATGCTATTTGTCAAAGCGAAAATATACACATATAGGATAGTCGCAACACCAATGTATAATACATTAGATATACAACAGTTATATAAACAAACATATACAGATGCAAAATATACAACAGTTTTCTGTTTTAATATAATTTTATTTTGCACTTATATCAATATCAATTATAAATTATCAATAGGAGGTAACCCTATTGATAATATATAATTTTACCAATTAGATAATTTTATTTAACTTTATGTACTGTTGATGATTGTCAAATAATAATTAGTTAAACCCGTTTAACACACACAATACCATATAATTTATGTTTTAATTTCACGCTTTTTATCGTTGATGCCATAGACGTAAGTCGACTTGTGTATGGACAAAAAGCCTGAAAGACTTTATTAGTGATGCAAGATCAATTGCCCAAACAGACAAGACTCATGACTCGCCCAGCGTAAACGAGAGATTCGACCCTTCTTGGCCCAAGAATGAATGACACAATATTTGCATATTTAATAGCGAACAAATACGGACCAGAGGTCTTGTAGTGAGATTTGAAGTAAATAATATAAGCTTACAATGCGGATGCCTGAACAGGTACATTGTAGTATTAACACAAAGGATTTGAAGATAGGCAGCATAACCAAAACAAGAAGTATTTAATGTAGATAAAAGCTAGCATTAATCATGTAGAAACAAAGGAAACATAGTCAGAAACGTTCGAAATTCAACATGTTGATTCGTAGAACGTAATGTAATTTGTAATATTCGTTACGGATTACAATAAATTAAAACAGATATGACTTTAAATAAAATCCTAACTTTTTTGTTTCTTAGTATCAGTAATATACATTAAACTTTTAAAAAATATATAAATAATACTTATCTCAAAAAGTTTGAAGACGGTCTATTTTTTAAGTTTTTTACTATCCGTACCTTCGGCAATGTTATTAAAAATCATCATAGTGTTTTCGCGTAAATAAAAAAATCATAATTTATTTGTCTTTTCTATACCCAACTTATTACCTTTTCCAAAAATTCATGCAAAACATCTTTTCCCAAATTAAACTTTAAAGGCTAATTCTATTTAAAGTCAAGTGCCCCCCCCCCCCCCCCTTACTAAACCGTCGTTGATAAAAATTCAAACTTTACGGCAATAATACCTATATCTAACGAAGGTAAAAGGAAACACTTAAGTTGGCTTTGCAAGTTTACGAATAATAGTCGGCCAATTGTATTTAACTCGACAATTTCGAACAACTTTTTTAAAAACAAGCTTCTATTCATACATAAGTAAAATATAAACATCTAAAGTATTTGTAATCAAAATTTTCTCTAACAGCAATCGACTTGGAAAGCTTGTAGCGCTAATGCAACCAACCGGAGACGGTTGCATTAGCAACCAACCGAGACGAGGAAATACACATTTTTTACGCGCTTTAATTTTGATATCCCTAGGCTACTAAAGCCAAATATAAAATCTCAAATCTTACATCGCTTATATAGTCATTTTTAAAATGACACAATGCAATAAGTTTTAATAGCACCATCTCGTATTGTCAACTAGTGTTTATATTAATTACTCACAAAACATTATGATCGTATTAGAATTTCTGAATCTCACATCTCTATTACATATTATGTAATCTCACAGTTATAATTTTCCACTATTAAAAATTATAAAATACTTTTATAGTTTTTATTAATTTTCTATCATATTTTGATCCAAAAATACACCGTATCATTATTGTTATTAATTGAATATTAACAAATATTATACAACATCACATAGGTACATTGTCCATAAACCAAATAAAGTACCTTATAATACTTTGTACCTTTGAGTATTATTGAAATCTGAAACGACGAATCTTTAAGAAATCTTCAAAAATATTTCGAAGTGCCGATATAAGATTCAGTATTACAAAATATAAGTCACAACTATTGCTCGTATAACATTAAACAAGTCAACCACAAACACCTTTGTAACAAACCAGATGGTGTAAATTGACAAATGGAGCTTGCGAGTTTAATAATAAAGGCTGTGTGCTAATTAATGGATGTACTCAGGCAGATAGTAACTGTAGAATCAGCTGGCTAATTCTATCTTTATTATTTAAATAAATTTAAAAGCAGTTAGATTAGGTTAGAGTATAGTTCACAATATGACAGCGAAATATTATTTACTCGTAATTAAAAATACTTAGAATATCCAAAAACCCCTCCAATCCGCATTGGGCCAGCGTGGAGGGTCATGGTCCATCCTCCTTAACCATCCATAAGGAAGGCCTGAGCCCCTGCAGTGGGGTCGTATAAGGGCTGGTGATGACGATGATTAATTTATTAATTAATACCGAGTATACGGAACAGTATTCCAATTTATGTTTCTATTAAAAAGATTTGATTATTTGTCTGCATTGAATAGACTCCGAAACTACATAATCGACTTTAAAATTACTCCAACTATTGGTGAAAATAACATTAAAAATCTTATTAGTAGCTTCTGGATCCATCGCAATCAAACAGACAAAGCAGTAGATTAAATTATGAGTTTTAGTTTTCCATTACAAATAAAAATTAAAGATAAAAATATAAGAATAAGATTTCTAATACACATTAACCACCAACGGAAAACTTTAACCTATAAACCGATATAATCAAGGTGAAATTTTAATATAGAATGGAAAACAAATATATTTCGCCATGTATATCAATCTCTTACGTAGTACCAAAGAACATAAAACTTCCTAGACTTTGATATTAGCCAAAAGTCTGGGGAAACATTCATAAAATTACACGTAAATAATTTGCTCCGAGCCATTTAAATTTGTTACGACTGACGAAACACGAATCTGATGTTAAACAATTACCTATTACTAATTTCACGTTAAAATTGTTTTAAAAATATTATATTAATTTGTTTTAATATCAGCATTTATATTTATTTACTAGCTGACCCGACATACTTCATACCGCCATATTTTATTTCTCTAGTCGCAACTGAGAATCTTTTTATATAAATTCTCTTGTATATAAGATAATTTAGAAACCTTGTCCTGGTGGTCATATTGGAATATATTTTTTTAGTTTATTATCAAGTAAACAAAGATTTAAATAAGTTGAAGATAAAATCTAAAAATTGTATTATCAGAGTTTATAACTTGTTTTTATTTTTGTTATTATTAAGTTTATAATTAGTAAAAGAATGATCCATTTGGTCGTTCGGAACATACATTTTGGCGATTTATGTATATAGATTATATTTTCTGTAATTATATCATAATATCTGATATCTTTTAAAATCCCAGTATTTTATTTTCATATTGTTATACTATGCATATAAATTTCAATAAAATACTTTGAAATCTCAACTTCCAATGACTTTATTTTATGAAGAGGAATTCTAATCGATTCTAAAACTTCTTGTGTCAGTAATTAATAGATAACACCAAATTACTCGTGTCAATCTAGTAGAAGTATCAAACATTATATTAGGTATCATGGCCTAATAGACATTCGATGTGAGTTGGAAAATGTTATAATGTGTTTACTGCTCGGTAAATGGGAGAGTCAGTTGAACTAATCTGTTATGGCAACGGTCAAAAGAAAATAAACATTCGCATAATTAGGATATTATAAGACCGATGTTTGGCGGTCTGGCATTTAATGCCTAATTCAAATCGTTTGAGAATTTCAATTTGCTTTTTACAAAAAGTTTTAAGTGTAAACTCTAATACACTATATGATTGAAATTTTATTTGCTTTTAAATACTCAGATTTAGGTCCAGAATTGGTGTTCTATAATATAAAAAGCAGTATTTATCCATTCCATTGATCAGAATTATAAACTATAAAAATACAATACTAATAAGTTGTATCTTATATTAATATTTAACTAAATGCTTTGTAGTATTAGAAATTACATATTAAGATTCTGAAAATGTTCAAGAAACTATTATTGTTGTACTTATCGACTACAAATACAATTTATATTTAACTATATCCTGAGGTAAATCGTGTATGGTCAGACAACGAGGTCATCGAGTACGTATCTCTAATTCACCACCTTTGTCGTACCTACTGATCGACTACAACTATAATTCAAATTTTATTTTTAATTTATTTTAGTAATTTATAAGTTATTTCCTGTACTGAACATCATTCACCCATATATCAGATATTGATTCAGATATAAAACTTTACTGGAAATCAGTACGCTTCCTTATTTAGGAAAAAAACATCGATGCTCTGAACATCTGCATGTAATCTCTGATCATCTTCAGGAGTGATATAAAGCATAATTAAGAATCAAAACATTACTTATACGAATGTCTTAACCTGATTAGACTCCCATCCTTACCAATTATATATAAACCTATAAAAAAATCCTTTTACTCTGAACTTCACAAGGTAAATTCATTTGAATCTTAAGTGAAATTAGCGATATAATTTCGAAGAAAATCTATTCGTATTTTCGTGTTAACCTTACTCTAACTAAAATATATAAACATTAAGTCATTAATTAAATTTTAGTATAATGTATCCATTATTTTAAACATAAAGTATATTTTTTTTTTAAATAGAAACAAACAGTAATCTAATATATATATAACTCAAAGGTGACTGACATAGTGATCTATCAACGCACAGCCCAAAACACTGGACGGATCGGGCTAAAATTTGGCTGGTAGATGTTATGACATAGGCATCCGCTAAGAAAGATTTTGATCCATTCTACCCCCAAGGCGATAAAATAGGGGATGAAAGTTTGTATGAAACTTTGACAATTTTAAACCGATCGGGCTGAGACTTTGCATGAATAGAGCTACTATGACGAAGGCATCCCCTACGAAAGGATTTTCATAAATTCCACCCCTAAGGAAATAAAAAAGAGGATGAAACTTTATTTCAGGTATTTAACACGATATAATGAATAAATATTCGTTAGAAATGCTGCTCAAAGTAACTTTAGCACGCGGACGAAGTCACGGGCAAAAGCTAGTCTATTATATTTGATCAATTTGACATTCACAATGCTATGCTGGAAAATATTGTTTAAGAAAAATGCTTTAAAAAATCCACTTTCTCTCTGGCACTCTGAGATGGGACTCGAACCCATGAACTTTCGCAATCCGGGCGACTGATCTAACCACTGGACTTAACAGGACTGACGAATTTTTCAAGCACTTGTTACTTTTCGATACAATAGAGCGTTATTCATCAATGTTCAGGCAATCCACCCAAACAGCCGTAAGAAGAATTTTTACAAATATTTGAACTTTCGATAAAGAAAAAAACTTGTTCTAATTGATATATTCGACGAATTTTCCATTGACAACGCTATATTATACTATAGAGTGCCAGGAACAAAGCGGATTTTAAAGCAAATTAATTTATTGGAAAACATGTTAAGCTTCGAATCCTGTCTTTGCCACTTGATAAGGTATGATATTCTAAAGATTTATTTTAAAGAATATATCAATATAACATTGTGAATTGAAATAGCAAATTAATTTATTGGAAAACAGCTTCGAATCCTGTCTTTGCCACTTACCAAGGTATGATATTCTAAAGATTTATTTTAAAGAATATATCAATATGACATTGTGAATTGAAATAAAATATAGATATAATTAAGCTTATTATATTTCATCAATTTTGTTCATTGATCATTGTAAATAATGCTGGAAAATATTCTTAATGAAAAATGTTAAAAAATAGATTTTTTATCATAAGTTAACTTATTATTATTATTTACTTTAACAACATCTACTATTTATAATCTTGTGCTGAAAAAATAATTACAAACACAATGCCAATGAATATTTTTAAAAATGGACCACTGGTCAATTTTTTACCACTTTTTAGGACTACTGGTCCATTTTTTAGTATTTTGATTCAAAAAATAGGTCGCACTAAGTCCACTAAAAATACTTTCAGACGCTATATTGATTATCGATCATTTTTCCGTGTATCAAATGTTTTAGTTTATAATTGTAGTAAAATAAATCCTAATTATGTTTTATCGCTGTGTATATGTGCTAAACTAGATGAAAAAGAAAAACTAATTTTAATTTAGCTTTGTTTTAACGTTATTCAGTCTATCAACGTAAATTAAATTAAACTCTATCATTGCTATTAATAAACAAGGTTTAGCGTATAGGTTTGGAGTATATTTACGTCAAAATTACAATTTTAGTATTAGTCAAAATTCATATTATACAGAGAATAGCTAAACCTAAAACCTCTTACTGCGTAAAACTTTGCTAATTCTCTGTTTAATAATATGAATTTTAATTAATACTAAGTGCAATATCAGCGTAAATATACTGCAACGCTTAAAACTTTTTTATTAATAACACTGTATCTGTGTAGCTGTCTGTTTTCAGTTAAGATTTTTATTTTATATTTTTAAATAATGATCATCCATATGCATAAATAAATATATTACAATTATACTCTTGTATAATATAATACGATAATTTTTTTACCATCTAAGTTATTTACAGAATTTCAAATACGATTTGATGGATTCAAATAAGTTTGTACATCAGAATTGCTACAACTGTCTAGTTTGTTGTCCTAATACCGTCTATTCTAAATATTTAATATTATCTCGAATACCGTATGTTTGCCTCCATTACACGAGGAATTCGTTTCGAAAACAACACTGTTCTATTTAACTTGGACGCAGGAAAAAATAAGACAAATTGAAAAATACACTCATGAAAAATACAATAATCGTTTTACCAATATAAGTTTCTATTACAGTTTATAAAGTACAATATTCCTTGAAAGAAACCTATTAGGTTGCAGTGCCGGTTAATAGATACATAAGTAATAGAATCTTGAGCCTTGTACTATTGTTATATGTAGGTATATTCAACTTTGCGCTACTTCAGACACCACCTTTATGTAGGTTCGAGTTCGTTAAATTTAGACGTATTATAGCTGTATGAAGCATAAGGGCTCGTGGCTTAAACCAGTCATAGTACCCAACAGCGCAGACATAATTAAGGCTTACTGCTTTTAAGCCGAAACAAAATGAATAAGGAGACCCTTAAGTTGCTAAAACGGTAAAAGTATACAGCAATCAATACCCAAAACGTTGAAAGCCGGTAGAAAAAACTTTCAAATTTTAAGTTGTTTTGACTTAAAAACCAACTTCACTAAGCCTTATACGTAATTCAGTTAATACAACGAGACGCGACACCTAAGAAGTGTATTCATTCACACCACGACACCGGTCAAGATCGATGTATCTATTTAAATTAGGTCAGGACAATCAAGTTCACAAATGCAGCCTTAAAACCGTACACAACATTAAAATATGTATTAGCCACGTATTTTCATAATATCGTTCGTAAGAAATGAACAACACTCACCGATATATCGATCACGGCGAAAAAGTACTCGTTCCGATTCAAAGTTTTCACAGCTCACCTGAGATCGCGCTTGTACATTCCGGCAAGTCCGAGTTAGGCGGGCGGCGGATCGCACTCGGCATACGGCGGGCGCATGGTCGCGAGCGAGGCGATGCGATGCGGTGCGACGCGGCGCGATGCGGTGCGACGCGTTGCGGCGCGGTCGGGGCACATGCGGCCGGCGCGCTGCGCGACGCTGACTGGCCCGGGCGGGGTTGGCGCCGCCGCGTTTCGTTGCCCTCAATTCGCATTACAGGCACAATAATTGTGGAGCTGCAGCCGCGGCGGCACAACCTATCGATTCACTCAACCGCTCGTACGTATCGTGAAACTAAAAAGTTCCATCGAATTTTGTATGTGGTACGTGTCGGGTTGCCGGTCACGATTTTTTATTGATACTATTTTCGATATTTCAACTTTATATTATGAAGGTTCAACATGTTTTAGAACAGAACATTTCTATTAGTAATTTAAATATCTCCGCCCATAACAATAAGGTTTATCTTTAATTCGAGCATTTGTTATTAAATAGTAATTTTTATAACGAAATTCCGTTACAAAATGTTAAAATTTCAACCAGATTTTATTAGTACATAAACTATTTTAAGAGCTAAGCATTAAGTGACGGCACTCTCTGAAAGCTCGTAAAGTAACGGCTACGCCACGAACCATACGAATGCTACGAAGTGTCTACAGTCGTCCTGCTACGTGCTACGGCGACGCCTACGTCACTTGCGGTGACGTGCTACGGGGACCTTTAACATTCAAATACTGTCAACCTACTTTGCCCGGTTGCTCGATAGATTTCAATGCGCGCTTCCTTTTCATCGTTAGTGAAGGTTTACTATTGCTTCAGATTTTACGGCAACTAGTTTCCGCAGTAAAATAACGATTTGTATAGAAAACAGTATTGATTTGCGTTATGCGGAAGTTTTTTTACTTAGAACTTTGTTTAATAGCATTGTCTTATTCGAAAACGTATTTAGCATGCCATGAAAAATGTCCTGTTCGAGAAATACGTAAATCTTGTAAAGGTTTGGTAAAATCAATCACCCAGTTAACTAAAAGTCTACAATAACTGAGAAAGATTTTTAAAAGAATTCTTTCTTAACATTTACTCGAACGTCACATTGTGAATTCAAAATTAAAAAACATTACCCTTCCTTTGCAGGCGGGTAATAATTGAAAATATTCTTATTTTGTCAAGGTAGGGTCGGATTTTTTCTTATTTAATTAATCTTAAAATAGACGTTATTAAAATTTTAACCGGTAGAGATTAATGCTAGAGATAAATAACTTTAAAGTAATACCGGGAAAAATTAAATCAATAGGCTTTTTATTAAAATATGAGATTGATATTGAAATATTGTAGATTTTTGTATCACGTACTATTAAATAATCTTTAAATATTGTAGGATGGTTACCTTTTTAAATATTATTATATTTAATTATATAACGACTATAGTTGAGTCCGATTTCAAGGTGTCGCTATCTCTGAAGTCCCGGGTTCAGTTTTAGGTCAAGTTAAAGTCATTTATCTTTACGAAACGAAAAGCAATAGAAAAATTTAATACATAGTTCTCAATAACAAACTCTTTTTTAATTCGGTTGGATATTTGTTGGTCATTCATCTTCCTAACATTATCAAATGATGTTTCTTGAATTTGTTAACATACTTAGTAGTTATTTTTATACGACTGCCCAATAAAGGAGTGTATTGTGTTTAAAGTTAATGTATGTGAGTTTCTATATTCCACTTTAGAATAATCATTAGAAACTTTGCATCGTCCTGAGTGACACTGGCTATATATTTTTTCAAGATATTCAATGTTAAGTTATCAAAAATATATAATCTGAATCCATTTACTGGTCTCTAAAAATAGTTTAAATTAAAAAAAAAAACACGGTTTCTAAAATCTAACTAAAAATTAAAGAAACAAGTTGTATTATGGGTTCACTAGACAACTAGACAAAACCGTTTGGCAGTCGCGTTTCTAAATATTCGGTTTATATATTCAAAAAAATAATGTTAGTCGGTATTAATTCCAATAACTGAATTTTGCCGACAAACGAGGTATATGAACTTATTACTCTACTAGCATACCGCCAGCGGCTATCTTACGGATCCCTATTTTTTCCAAAAAAAAATATAGCCTATGTTACTCGTGAATAATGTAGCTTTCGAATGGTGAAATTAATTTTTATGAAATAGGTCCAGTAGTTTTTGAGCCTATTAATTACAATTTAACAAACAAACAAACAAAGTTTTCCTCTTTATAATATTAGTATAGATTTACGGGTGGGCCGATTTAGCTTTTTATTGGTTTTAAAATGTTTGTTGTAGTTGTAGTAAGGTTTAAACGGCGAGAGGTGAAACGAATTTTTAGTACCTATTTCAATATAAACTATAGAATAAAATAGAAAAGAAGCACCTATTTCAGTATAAACTACAATTTCAATCGTCATTAAATCTTTAATCGTTTCGTACTTTTATATATAGTCTCGGGTTATAGTTCTCGTGGTACCGTTGTCTTTACAGAACAGAAAAAAAGAAGTTGTCTCAGATGCTCCATTACAAGAGGTCTTTAGCTACTCATCTTGGAATCTGAGCAATATATATGATGTTGTAAGTTATTTATATCTACTTATTTATCTAAATAAAAGCACGTAAAAATGAAAAATGAATTATTATCATGGCGTAATTTGCGTTAGCTCATTGCAAGTAGGCTCACAGCTCAACAGAAGTGTTGCCACCTTGGTGGCTTTCCGAGATGTTTCGAGGTATATTTCATCACTTCGCGTTTTTTTGTTTTTTTTTTGTAGTTTCTCCATATAATATAAATATATCTGTAATACTAATGAAAAGGTAAAAAATATGGTTTTAGTTATTTTACTGTTAACTTTGGCAATAATAATTCACAAAATGTTGTGGTAGTAATAAAATTTTCTAATTTTAAAATCTATTAGAATCCCTTTCAGTGTGACACTTGAATGGCATTCATGTTCTTTACGCTTCAATTTTTTAATATATGATATAACGACTGCGATCGTGACACATTTGATGAACTATATTGTAAATTTGACGTTTTATGGAATTTTCTAAATCAAATCAAAATCATTTATTCTGTCTAAGCTGTAACAAGCACTTGTGAAAGTCGAGAGCTACGCCATCGGTTCGTAAATCTACGACGGGAGACCTTATACCGAGAAGAACCGGCAAGAAACTCTGCGAGGCCTGCTTTTTTCTCCCTATTTTATATCATACAGAGCACCAAGATTGAAAAATGACTTTATTTAAATATGAAGTCACTTTCCATAACCATTTTATAAAATATAAAAGTAAAACAGTATCTTATGTCTAGTCAAACAAGCTCACCGATTAATAATTTAATATACATAAAAATAAGTCATATTTAACACCAAGCGGTTTTATCGTTTAAATATTCATTAACAGTATAATATCCTCTAATGAGTACACAATTCTTAATTTGGGTCTTAAATTAAGGCAATGATGTATTTCAAATTTCCATAGGAATTCTGTTTTAGTAGTGTATGTTGATAGAAACTTCTTTAGCCTGCATGACGGCAAAACAAGTTTATCTTTGTTTCTAGTATTAAATATAATGTAATTGTTAATATTGTTTCTAACATAAAGTATGCAATTGTATATCAATTGGGAGACAACTGTTAATATCCCAATTTCTTTGAATTTATCTCTAAGTGATAAATAGCTGTTACTGCTCTTTTTTTGTAAAATAAATACAGACTCCATATCTGCAGTCATACTCCACTAATAAAATGTTAGGATCCAATAATGAAATGTTAGGATATCAATACAATTAAGAATCCAGCGTTACACCCAAGAAGATTGTTAAATCAACCAATTCGAGCTTTTCATCATTAAATTTAATTTCTATTAGTTCAGCTTTTACATTAGGTAACGTAAACTCTATACATTTCGTTTTTTTTTTTGCATTTAACTGGAGTTTGTTTACAGTAAACCGGGTCATAATCTGTAAGAGAGCATTGTTTACTTACATCGTCAAAGTTGTTTTTACATCTATCAATATTAAATATTAAAGAAGTGTCATCTGCAAACAATACTACATAGCAAATAGTTTCGACAAAGAATGGCAAATCATTTATGTATCTTTGTAACAGAAAGGGACCCAGAATAGATCCCTAGGAATCCCTATTTTTAATTGTGAATATCATACCTTTTATATCGATAGTTTGAGTTCAGGAACCGAGGTACGACAATATTAGTTGTAGGGCTGAGTCTTTCATCGTTAGATGCAAAAATTACTTTAAATTACTAAAATTTTATTATGATTATTGATCATTCAAATAATAATTCGTTCCGAAAGCGATAGCGAATATAAATGATAATTTCTTAAATCCCTACCGCAATCGCTATACCTTCGAAAATGATTGTGATATATTGTATATTGAAATTAGACAATTCTCCTACAGATTTTTGGAGATTTGGCACTCTACCTTATTGAAAGGTGGCAACACTGCTCAACAGCAGTGCGGTCAAGCGGCGTGGCGCGGCGCGTAGCGTGCGAGGTTCGCGTGACACCTGTGCGTGCCGCAACCTGCTTTGTTTGTGATTGTTAAAAAAAACGTATTAAACTGACCACTAGCCCGGTCATACAGTGTTGGTCGTACAATCGATTGGGCTCGTTTAAAAACGCCACCAAAGAGTTTGTTTTTGGCCCCGATTGAACAGAAACATTTTGTAAAGTAAAAACAATTGCAGAAAATTATTTATGTACCGTCATTATCAGCGTAGGTGTATGAAATGGTTAGCGCATCGTCTGCGATGGGGAAATTAGGCTACTTTCGCAAGGGCCTTTCATAGGATGGGTGTTCAAAAATTCACTGTGTCTAGCTCCTTTTAAACCGTTGATTCCGGCTGCATCTGCAAACTTTATTGGGCCGCGTGGTAGGTCACGGCTCATTTTTCTAATTCTATCGAGTCCATCCTTAGGGAAGGCGCGTGTCCCAACTGTGGGAGCATTGATAGGCTGACGATTATATTGAAATTGAAACGTTTATTGAACACGCACACAAATACATATTTAACAACAAAAAAAAGAAAGACATTACACACTAATTATAATTTAACTCAGAGTGCACCCGGTGTGGTGTCCAAAAGGCGTCAGCTCGACATGTGTAACAGATAACTGTAACGTCGATTTTCAGCTGACGCCTCCCAAGTGGTGAGTGGTGGTGTGCTGCCCAATAATAATAAGATACGAGTGTTGGTGATCATCATTGAAAAGAAAACGGTTAAATCTAAAAGGTTAAAAAAAATATCAATAATAATCAAATATACCTACGTAGTTATATGGCGTAATCATCAGCAGCCCTTTTACGTCCCCACTGCAGGGGCTCAGGCCTTCCTTATGGATGGTTAAGGAGGATGGGCCATGACCCTCCACGCTGGCCCAATGCGGATTGGAGGGTATTAACGACTGCAAATGCAGCCGGGACCAACGGCTTAACGTGCCTTCCGAAGCACGGAGTAGCTGGAGATAATAATTTTTTGGTCACCCATCCTGTGACCGACCCTTGCGAAAGTTGCTTAACGACTACGATCGCGGGCCGCGGCGCTTATCGACTATGCCACCGAGCTACTCGTAAGTACTCGTAGCTATGGCGTAATAATCATAATAAAACATAAGAAACTGAAGTGATCATGGAGTATTAACTAAGAAAAAGGAATCACACAAAAAGGACGCATAACATGGATCATATTAACTATATGGAAAAAACCACAAATCAAGATAGGTTATTCCCCTTGTAATAGTAAGATTTTTTATAATAGTAATTAATTAAAAAATTATATAGTAGGTTTATAAGTGATCAAATGAATTATTTTTTCCAAATTAATATTTTGATGATTTACAGTATACATACATTTATGATAATCTAATATCGTACTGTTTTTCAGAAAAGTATATTAAGAAACATCAGATTTTGCAATAAATCACAATACGTTAAAACTGTTTCTTTACTGTATTATTGGCATCATAAAACGGAATACACGATGAGTAAAAATAAACATTAGACAACATCACATACAATGCTTAGATTTAAAGATGAGTAGTTAAAAGTACCACAACACCCAGACCCGAGACAATATAAAATTCTATTATTGACCCGACCGGGAATCGAACCCGAAACTCCGGAGATGGCGACACATTGAAACCGAAGGCCGTATGAATAAATAAAATTTAAATCTAAATAGGCATCAATATTCATAATTACGGCAAAAATCATCTTCATTAGGTAGTCTTTCTCTGAATTAAATTGAATAGTACCTATGGATTCTTAAGCGCAGTTCAATGAACAAGCGTAATAAGGATCTGTAGATGTTTTCCACTTGAAAAGTTTAATAGCTCCTCCAACTTTAGTAGACTATAAAACACAGCTTTCTGTGGATAATGACTGCCGATAACAAAGTTAAGTTTTATATTGTACGAATATTGTTAAAGAGAACAGTTTTTGAGTTTAGTTTTGAACCAGAGTTGAACACCACGAATAGCAAAGGATTTGAATAGGAAATTGTTACAGTATAGATATCACAGATATATTTGATATTGGGGTTAAAGCAATGCAAATGTGCATATATATAATATATATATACTCTGGAACAGACTTCCCTTAACTTTCAAGATACGCCACCCATCATGTGCTACAAAACTAAACTCAAAAACTGTTTTCTAGAACAATGTTCGTATTCATGACACTGCTTTCATCGTTTCTCATAATATGTATATGTGTAGTGTATATTTTATCTGTGTGTAGTATTTTTTATATGTTATAATTATTTTTAACCGTAATATCATTTAACTGCACTAGTATCACTCGCTTACATCTTACTCTCCCATGACGCCTTGGTTCGATGGAAGAGATTTTTTCTAGACCCCTTTGTTACAAATTCACTTAATTATTTTTATGTAATAAAATTGAGTGCAATAAAGAGTATAATAATATAAATAAATAAAATATACTCTACTTATTTCTATTAACCTTTATACTTGTTCTTACGTACTTAATGGTCTGTCTTGTTGTACATCGACATGGGGATACACAGGTAATCGTAATAACCTTGTACATCGACATTGGTAATAAGCGAATTTGGCGTAATTCATTCAGTTAATACTTTACATCTGATATTATGGGTATTGAGACAACTGCATCATAATTTTAATGACTTGCTTAACAATGAACTTTGCAACAGCTCGTTCTAAGCAAAGTTGATGCTAACGAGCTAAGTAACTCAACTTGGCCGTTTGGCCTAACTTAGCGGGGAGCGTGCCAAGTGCGATCTAACGTGAAAAATTCAGTAAATCGTCGCGTCACAATTGCTCAGTCGTTATCAAGCGCAGACTACTTTATTTGGCATTTTTATAGAAAATTGTGTTCAGTGAATAAAATCAAGGGTAATAAGATATGAAAAAGTTTCTTAAATCCAAATCAGATGAGATCAGATTTCGAACAAGGGAATAAAGTCCAAATAAGTTGACTTTGAAATGAGAAAATTAAATGATGTCATATGAACTTAATATTGAAGGCGTTTTCATATCGGAATCAATATTAGCTAGCCTGAGTTATTTCGTTCTATTTATCTTTATATAAGTAGTTATTGTCATTATTGATTTCACATTTTATAGCCATCAAAAGAATTTCAATAGATAGATAACTCCTAAATAGTTAAGCAGTAAATAAATCAAGCGGCATTATAGATAATACTAAAGCGACTTAACTACTTATGACGTCATAAGAACCCAATAAATGGATATACTTTTCCATAGATTGTTACATTTTTTCATGTTCCACGGTAGAAGCAAAATTAATAATAATTCAGATGTCTATCATCTCGCATAAGTCGTAAAAGTGGACAAATAATAGGTTTTATGTTACCTACCATTCACATTTGACTACCGGTTCTTTTACAGCCAACACATCATATCAAGAATACTCATACAATAATATACTTAATCTTAAATTTTTTAATGACAAATGCTTAAAAAATCTTAGGTTAATCTTGACATTTCTTAAACATTTTTCATTAAGAATATCGAGAATATTTGTAAAAAATCGTTAAGATTATTTACCGATTTTTGGTTAAATACCAGCTCATTATTTTTTTTTCCTTCATATTATCCAAACGTTTTAAATACACAACAATGTGTTATCGAAATTTTCTTCAAAAGGCGAAACTAGTAATAAAAGTGTTTGGTAAGTGCCGTTAAATTCTCTAAAAGTCAACTCTAACTAGACATTTAATACAGTTTCTCGTAATTAATAACCACAACATAAAATTTATACTAAATAATACACGTATTTTACTGATATTAAATAAACCCCAAAAGAAGTGTTTGAATAAATATTATTATTAATATTTGTTTAATTGAAGATTTTTATTGACGCTACCTGATTGCTATCTTCTCATACACACTCATAGTAAAATACAACTAAATCACTCGACTTTTCTTTTTGTAAATAACTACCAGGTATTTAATCAAACATTTATTTCCACTAGCTTATGCATAACTTGTGGCCACCAGCGACTTCGATTTTTCGCGTTTTCCATTATTTCTTCGCTCCTAATAGTTGCAGCGTGATGTTATATAGCCTAAAGTTTTCCTCGATAAATGGTCTATTCAACACAAAATTTTTCAATTCGAACCAGTAGTGCCTGAGATTAGCGCGTTCACACAAACAAACTCTTCAGCTTTATAATATTGGTATAGATATAAAAAAAAAACAAAAGTAAAAAAAATATCTATATATTTAAATGCTCACCCAAACTTGGAGTGTTATTAAAAGGTTTTTTAGGGAGTCTCTTTTGATATATCATGTTATATTATATTACACAATCTGTTGAGTCGTCTGGATACCGTTGCTGATGTAATTGACTACCATGCTGAACCAAGACTGGATGGTGGAAAACACACCAGCGTTTTCAATACCGTTCACTTGAACTTGTACTATACCGTTATTGAATACTTCTCCGTCCGGAATTTGAGGCGCAGGTTCTGGTAGAGGCTCGGGCTCAGGTAAGACAACAGGGGAGGGATCAATCTCCTCAACAACCATCGGAGGCGAAGGAGGAAGCAATTCAACTGGAGATGGGACAACTTCAGGCTCACCCGGAGACGGCAACACAATCGGTGCTACTACTTCAGGGCTCAACTCCGAATTTTCAGGAATCGGTATTACTGCAATTACTTCGGAATCTACATCTGGATTGTGATCGACAATTTGAACAGGGGAAGGTATCATTTCTTGCTGGGCAGCTTCGGCAGCGGCGGCAGCTTCAGCAGCAGCGGCAGCTTCAGCGATGCCTTCAGCGGTAAGAGGATGAAGAAGATCGACACTCGACGCTAAAACGCCATTATTGTGTTCTTTAAGCTTAATATCCACGATATTTCCGATGTCTAAAGGTTGACCTTCAGCAACTCCATTGACAATTAGCTCAACTGGCTCGCTGATCGCCGCAGGAGTGGGCGCCGCTACAGCAGCCGTAACAAATAATGCCAGCACAATATATTTCATTGTTGTTCACCTAAAATCATTAAATATAATATCTTTTTTAAAAAGCACGTGTCTTTCACAAATACAATAAATATACATAACAAAATATATTAAGTCGTATAAAGCGCTCTCACTCTTCATGTCAGAATGACATAAAAACACTTATTATAATGACAAATTCTCACCTGCGCTCTGATCGAAGGTTCTATACCATATGGAGAGCGAATTTTAAATGTTCTTGTAAGTGTCATCGCAGATAATGTTCGGTTAATCCAGCAATAAATTAATTCACAATAATTCACATTGATAAATAAACTTCCTCTGTTTGATAAAAGCGTAAATGTTATTGTGATAATAAATTTCATTGTACTTAGTTTAATCCGAGTAATTGAATTCAATAATCTTTAGACTGATTGTATACAATTTATAAGGCTTATAAACAAACTATTTTGGGTTTATGCATAATAAAAAACTAAAGTCTTTTAATGTAAACTAGTAATTATATTTATTTGTATCTACGTAATGACTTCTGAAAATGTACAAGGTAGTTTAACACAAGAATCTAGATATAGAAAAACTCCGGACCCATTATACCAATTGCGCTGATTGACGGATAAGAATTTTTGGCACTATCAATAATACAAATATTTCTCCATTTTAATGCTAACGCTTATATTTTATTAGAGGTAGGGTGGTGCGTAAAAAATTTGGTCGCCCATTCAATTCACAGATCAAACGTGCTAACTATTTCAACATCGAGCCAATCAGGCTCGCGTGTATGTCGCAATGAGGATTGGCGGTGCTAAAACATAGATATACTTAATGGATATGCTTTTCAGCTAGGAGTGCTCTGTCCTGTTCTAAACTAAGGTTAGCATATAATAGCTAAGGTATCCATGGTTAACATATAAAATAAAGTTTCATAAACAACTAAAGAGGTTTTAAACATTATATGTTTATAAAACTCTTACGATCTTATGATAGATATACATACTCGGGATATTCAACAACTTCCTTACTACTTAGGATATATGTATATGCAGTAATTCCCATTTAACGCTTTTGTTTACTAGGCGACAAATAATGATAAAAACGAAAGAAAGAAAGAAAGACGAAATGTGGTTTTCATCATATATATAATATATATATATAATACAGGACCAAGCCGGCGAAGCCGCTGGTGGAAAGTTGATGATAAAACCTAAAGAATGGATTATATTTCATGTATACATACATAATATAACTGTAACAGTAATTATAATAAAAAAGATAAAATAGTTTTTAAGTGTAACTCTTTAAATTAACCAAAGCAAAGAGAAAATATAACATAATATTACCGGTTCTTTTAAGTACTAGATTTCCCGCCTTGGTTTGACAAACCGATAGCATTCAACTAAGACTGTATAATATAATATTGAATTGACTGTTTAATAAGAATTTAAATTTGTTCATATAACTTTGTTTCTAACATTTAACAAACATTAAACTTACACCAATTAATGCCGGGCTAATTATAACTTGACTGGAGTACGTAGCCATCTCATAAAATTAAAATATACGGAAAATTTTAATGGTCATTAAAAGTTTTCAAATTTTTAGGATACTTGGCTACGTAACTAGAATACCAATTTACACAACGAAAACTTCATGAGAAGAGACAAAATATCAATTTATTTTCTCAGGAATAATTCACGAGAAAAATGTTATAGATCTACCATATCTACCATACTGGGACTAGGATTAAAAATTTGTTAATGTTTTAATTAAATTTCAGGCTAAATTAGCGACGACGACATCGCATGCCGGTTTTTAAGTGTAACCGTCTCTGATGTCACGGGCTCGATTCCCTATCGGGTCAAGTTTTCCATATGATGTCTTGTGTTTGAGTGTTGTGTAACCTTCATTATTTCAGATTTTATGTAATTTGGGGTCTAAGCAATGTATAATATTTAATTTTATACTATTTATAATATTAGCTAATATTTAATGTTTATTCTATTCACTACAAAACGAGACGAGAAAAAATATTCTCGTATAAATTAGGCTAAGAGTCAGGGTCATAACATTAAGGTAAGTACAGACTAGTTCCTTACAATAGGCTTTAAGGGATCGCAAGTAACCGAGGGCATGCTCTTGCAGTGGCTTCACACGATAAACAAATACAATTTTTTAATAATTAAAACTTTAATTTGTTTTACAATGTAATTAAAAAAGAAATAAGTTTGATGATATCAACTGTGGAGAAACTTAATGGCACAGTATATAACGCGTCTCTGAGATGCGATTAAACAACTTTCGAAGGGGTCTATGATAGGATGTGTACTCAAAAGTTTTTTGCTAGAGCTTAGCAAGCATTCGATTCCCCCTTTGATTCAGACCATAGAAAATGCCTATGTCCCAGCAATGGGGACATTGATAGGCTGACGATAATAACCTGTGTATAAATTATCACAAAAGCCTTACAGAAGCATACTTTACATAAAGGCCTAGTCAAATTCTGCCGAATCAGGCCGAATGTAGCATCACAAAAGCTGCAACAATTCTCACGATAGATATAATACAAAGAATTCCTAAAATGCAGGATTATTTCCATGTAATTTGACATTTCAGCAAATACTCGACGCTGTTCCAGGTAAAGTTCACGGCAAGTGAGCCTTTACCTTTAATATTGCACACCCCACGCACTTTACTCCCCGTCGTCGCCCGCGTTCGTGCCTTTGCTCGATCCTTTGTTCCCAACGAATCACATACAAACGTGTATTCTATATATATGTTACACCGCACTCTTTGTATTCTTTGGGATAAAAATGTGAAAACAATGCCTAATGAGTCAACTATCTTTACAGGGTGTTAATTGAAAGAACAATGATTTTCTAAACCTGAACACTCTGAAAGATTTTCTATAAAGAATGTGTTTAATAATGAAACTACTATGACAATATTAGTAAATCTATACTAATATTGTAAAGAGGTATAGTTTCTAGCAGTGTTTGTTTGTTTGTAGGCTGTAATTTTTGGTAACACTGATCCGAGCATGAAAAATCTTTCAGCAACTGGTATAATATACATGGGCAAGCAAAGTCGCGGGAAAAACTAGCGATACGTGTCTCTATTTGTCATTAATTTATTTTAGAAAGAATACCACGTAGAGAGATCTGTACGCGGTATTCTTTTTGAGAAGTACCTACTTGAAAAATTAAGATATAGTCATCATTTTTAATAATCTACAATTCACAATCATATTTATAATCATACTAAAAGTGTGGTACCCACTCGAAGGTCGGTTCATTCAATGTAATACGGCTATGGTAAGCAAGGATAAAAATGCTTTATTTTGTGTATCACCCTAATTTTTATTTAATTATCTGCAAGTATTAATGATATTAAAAAAATCAAGCAAATACCCTGTATTTCTTTTCACAAATACGAATGATAATCTAATTAACTTTAATCAGAAGCTTTTTATAATCTCCAAACTTTGAATGTTGATGTATTAATAAAAAATGAATCTATTTATCTCATTTGAAGCGTACAATACCGGTAACGCCACCTAGAGACGCTGAAATAAATATGTCTGTTGTTCTTTCAGCTGATAATATTAGAAGCATTATTATAATATCAACGTCTGCCTGAATATTACGAGTAAGTGTTTCTAGTCTTTTCCGCTAGCTGACGCTGACCGCTGTTCTAAGCGCAGAAAATCGCTAACTGCTGTGAGATTGTTTTGAACATTGTATTTTAAGAATGTGTAACAATACTAGGTATATATATATATATTAATTTATTTATTAATATTTTCTTTTGATTTAACACATTCGACTAACATCCGATTTAAAGTAGTAAAATACGATTAAAAACTAAATGTAGGGATATCGCGTCTGCCTAACCGCCTAACTCATGGACGTAACCTTAATCGTAGCTATTACCTACGCTTTATAGGTGTTTAACATGAATCTGCTGATATTGTTTTGAAATTAATCGTTTTTTATTATTTACATATTTAATCAATGCTTTTCTTTGTTTTTGTTTACTGAATTATCAAAGTAAACAATGCTATTTCGAAAAGAAAAACAAACCAAAATGTTTGATAAAATGTATAAATAAAAAAGACAGTTAATTTTAAAAGAATATAAACAGATTCATGAGATACTTAATGAATACACTTGCTGAAGTCAAGTAATGTGGGTACAACCCTTTGACTGTCGGATAGATTGACAGACAGCGGAGAATAATAATACCCTTTGGCACACTTTAACCCTAAAACAATAGCTTTGTAACGCAAATTAAGGTACCAAAACCATAAAGTCTATGCTGTGGCTACTCCCAGAACCAAAGTAAGTAGTAATTGCAATCTTTTAAAAATGATATTCATATGTGTCAAAATTATTTTTTCAAGTTATTTTTGAACTATTCATGTTAATTTGGATGTCTTGAATATAATTATGAGTTATCTTTATTTTTTGAGATTTTTTAAATTGGTTTTACTTTTAAAGAGGTTATCAATTTGACCAGTATTTATATAATTCCGTTGGAAAAGCTCAATATATGTATATACACGCAAAGCTAGTCTATGTAGGCTTCTAAATACGTTTTCTAAATTCATAAATGTATATGTATGCTTCCGCGTATTTTTTACAAATAAGACATCGTATCGCAATCATATTTTTTCATGTCTTCACTTAACTGTCAGCCTAGGAAAAGGATAAGTTTCAACATATTCTATAGTAGATATATTTTAGATATAAGCTATTGAAATTTAACGAAACTTCCATCAAAGTCGAATGCTTTATAACCTTATAGACCTCGGCCCGATTTCAATAGAACTTTCGTGAATGAATTTTCGCTTTTTCGATAACAATTATTTAACTGTCGTTGTTAATTTTAAATCATAATAGTATGAAAATAACTATAATTTTCCACCTGGCAATTCTCTAAATGTCTCTTTGTTAATTAAAATATTCTATAAACACGACCTTAAAATCATTTTTTAAATGATTTTTATCTAAAAATAATAGGCGTGGGTTTTCAATAATGAATGAAATATATTATCTTGTCTTTTCTGTCTTTTATTGATTAATTAGATAGAAGTAGCTTTAATATTTTAGCTTAAAATTTGGCGTTATTTTGCGGATGTCCATTACTGTAACTGTGAAATTATGATATCTAGCAACTTCCACGCGCAGTCAGCATTTGCAATCCGGGGCGCGACCTCCTAACTCATGGACATAGCCGTAGTCGTATCTATGACCTATGCTTTGTAGTTGTTTCACATGAATCTGTTGATATTGTTTTAAAATTAATCGTTTTTTATTATTTACATATGAAATCAATGCTTTGGGTTGTTTTTGTTTACTGAATTATTAAAGTAAACAATGCTACTTCGAAAAGAAAAACAAATCGAAATGTTTGTAAAATAAATAAATTAAAAAATCAGTTATACAAAATTCACATGTACAAACAGCAACAAATCTCGCAAAATAAAATGTAGGTAGATAAGTAATTCGATTCGCCACATCATAAAACAATGTACAAATACCTAGACATCGAACAAAGCTTTTATTTCTACAAAAATATTACATTACTTATTTAAAGCCATGTCATCATTGTAATATAGAAATTAATAATTTTCTAAATAGGAGAGATGACCCGATTTTGGCCATTTTAAGATTATGACCTAGTTTTTGACCAGTTTAAGACTTAAGATGTCTGCTGTCAACAGCATTAGTTTAGTCATTATACAGGATGTTTGTTACCAAACACGCTGTATATGCGTTACAATGCCTTGAAGTTCCAAATCGCCAAAAATTTGGAAGTAGCCAAAACCAGGTCTTCTCCCACAATGATAGCTAATCTAAAATTTATTTTGAGTGACTACAACTAAAACTGGTTTAAGTTTAGGATCCCAACCATAGTTAACGGACTGTGGTGTGAGATTACCACTTTTATATACTTCAGATATCTTCGAGAAAATATCTCGAAATTTCTTTTCCACTCCTAAATCTGCAGCAGCGTTATCCACGTCTTGAATGGTAGTGTCCATTGGTAAAACGGTCTTGCCTGTCGTGAATGGAGTCTCATTCCCATAATATAAGTCCATATGATCATTAAGTATACCTTCTAGAACCTTCTTTGGTGTCGCATTGATTGTTGGATCCATTATTGCATTTGATAGCTCGTCTATTGTTACCGTCGGCACTGCCATTTTGAATTTTCTGTAAAATTACAAATGGAATTGGAAAATTTTAATATTAGACAATATCACATTACTTTGCTCAAATTCTAATAAGAATACGTTAACCCCTACATTAAACCGGCGGGGAATCTAACCCGAGACTTCGAGATAGCGACGCCTTGAAACTGGCGTGCGAGTCATTTGGCTAAGTCAACGTCGATTAAGTAATAAATCGTACATACCTATCCTGTATAATATTAAGAATATTATTAAAAAAAGGTTGACTAAAAAAATCAAGGTTTCTCCATAGATTTTATTTGATTACAATTCTATTTTTTTGACATTCTTAACAGCAATATAGTAGGATTTTTTTATTTTATTCCTGTGAATTCAATAAATAACTAAGATATTTTTTTTATTTGATTGAGAAACAAACGGTTTATTTTATTGAAGAAAAAACATAACAACATATAAACTTACAGTTCCCTACAAATACATTTATAAATTTAACATAAAGAAATGGTAAACAACGAGAAATGAAAGAATACAACATTTTATAATCTTATTATTTAATAAATTGGTATGTTATGTAATAGAAAAAAAACAATTATACTTCTGTAAGTATATTAATATTTTTTCTATTGTCTATGACTATGGAATAACGTTAAGAGACACATTTTTTGTTAAGTAATGTTAAAGACAGTTGATTAGTTAATTTAGTTACTGCTGACTATGAACATCTAATCTACTTAAGTTTCTTTATATATTTATAAACATTGTCGACAGTAATTTCAGTTATCAACGTATTATTATTTTGCCGCTTATACCCTTTATCTATAAAACACAAGCAAAGGTTCAACTATAATTACATCGGATCTAAATATATTTTTTTTTTACCATACTTACTGGTCAAATAAAATATTCACAACTTCGTCACTGTCGTACTGAAACTAAAATCAATCAGTTCTGTATATAAACCGCACCAAAACCAATATTACTGACGCGATATGCCAGCCACGTCATCTGATAAATCGGTTACATTATCGTTTATCCGATATTTAATTTCACTCGCACAAAATACGCTAATATGATGCATGCTTTCTTAGGATTATTAATCTACAGATAACAGAATATCTTTAAAAATTACCAATAAGTTATATCGAAAAGTATGAATGTATTTTGCGTTCGTTCTTAAAATAAGTATTTTTAGGGTCTGCCTGTTCGTATATCTAGCCGTCTGGCTGTTTATCTGTCTTCTGTCTGTGACCAGGAAGTTCATGAATCATGATAGCTATACAGTTAGAATTTTCAGAGATGTAGGGGTATTTCTGTTGCAGCTTGAACAGCAAATGTTTTAAACAGATTTTAATAATATTGCAAGGGTCCTTAAATTTTTAAGTATAATAATCTGTTCAAATAACAAACCCATACAACAAACGTTTAGTCCACAGAAAACGAATTATAAGATTTACTTCTAATTAAATTATAATATTTATTTTATTACAAAGCTTTTTGATCGCTACCAAAGTTCCCATCATCATTTGTCGTACGCCAGAACCTTATTATTATTGAATGTCATTATCGGATGTAGTGCGAAAGCTGTTCCCAAGCTTTAAATAAAATGTTTTGTCACGGAACACACGGCTTTATACTGAAAGCGATATCTGATAAGTAAGAACGGAATATCCGGGAATTCTTTTCACATACTTCAATAATAAGCAAGATATTCTGAACTTTTTGCATCACACGCTGGAAACACTTCTTCTTCTTCTTCTTTGCAAAATCAACATTCATTTCTATGTAAATAATATCAATTCATTCCAAAATAATTGTGAAAACAAATGAATGAATTTCTCATGGAAGAAACCTGTCCTAATGCCATCTTGTCGCTACCGCACTTCCTGGCTTTATTAGGCAACCGACAGTATGCAGTTGACTAATTTTCTCGCACTTTCTCGAAAAATTTTAGCGTCCCGGAGTTATCCTAACACTCCGTAGCCGAGTGGTTCGCACGCCGGTTTCAGGGTGTCGCCATCTCTGAGGTCCCGGGTTCGATACTAAGTCGGGTTAATCTAGAAAATGAACTTTTCTATATTGTGTCGGGTCTGGGTATTGTGTTACTTTCGTTGTCTCAGATACTCCATAATACGGGGGCTCTGACTACTCATTTTGGAATCTGAACACTGTATGTGATATTGTGTAATATTTATTTATTATTTATATATATACAAAACAATTGCTGTTCGTTGGTGTCGCTGAAACTCGATAACGGCTGGACTGATTTAGCTGATTTTGGTTCTGAAAGGTTCGTTTAAACGATGAGACGTGATAGGAATTACACCGGGTCATCTTGTAGTTTACTTATATTTTCTTTTTTGACAAAAAATTAAAGAGAAACACATAAATTACAAAACTTTTTTTTATTTTCACCAAGAGTTCATATGAGTTTTTTGTCTATAATTTATCTATTAAACCATAGGGCCTATGGCGACAGCTGGGCTTGGTTCAAGAGCCTCCACCGGTAGAGCAGCGATCAAATCAATTGGATTCCATATTGGCTCAGGAGTGGGACGTTCGATGATCGGAGAGGGATGCACCGTATCCACTACCTTTAAAACACAAAATAAAATTTATCGCTTTCTTGATAAGTACGCATTCGCCAAAAAAATAAGTACGCTTATTTCTCGCAAATTTGACATCGTATCGAATTGATTCTTTGCTGTGTAATTATTTATGTTACAATTACTATTATACCTGTTTTCACTAATATAGAACAAAGCATAGCTTAACTAGAAATTACTTAATATTAAAAATAGTTAAAGCAGATTTGTCGTTTCATAAACCTGTAACGATAGGTAATGCCTTACTAAGCACTTGCTTTGTACAGGTAACGTTTGTCTATGATTTTGCATGCTTCAGTTTTCCTGCTTTTTTTATGTATGGCCTATTTGCGTCTACGAAATTCCGCCAATATCACATAGTGGCATTTACACGTAGAGAGACAATAACAAAAATATATTTTGAAGTAATAAAACAAGAAAAATTATACGTGGTCTTGTTTAATAAATACGAGCACCCAGGCAATATATAAAAAGTCTGTAAATTAAAAAAATCTCGTTGTTTATAACTTAATTATGATATACAAGGAGTAACAGAAATAATGCAAAGCTCATTTTTCTTTGTTTTTTTCGTATGTTGTATTTTATTAAAAGCTAAGAATATATTGCATTTTAAAAAGCCTTACTACATTTATTTAAGTTTACTTTTTGTTTGTAATGGCTACAGGTGACCATAATTTACTTGATTCCAATTTAGCAAAAAGAATATAGGTATACTACAACTTCTAGTTATTGAAACCGAATCAGTATCTGATTTTAAACAAACTACTTTCGGGGTGTGCGTTATTTATTTTAAACGTTGTCTAAACTCCTTCATTTCAACTTACTAAATTGATTTTATCCCTTGACACAACCTTTATGGCCAAAGAGTAAATGTATGTGTCACATTAAGCAAATGCCCAGCGCTAGGCGCCGCACAATGCATGTCCTAAATTTAAGCGTTGCTTAACATCGTTAGGTAGCTCTTTTTCATTAGTGACACGCATTTTTACTTTTGACAGTGCTTAAATATTTAGCTGTCAGATTTAGGTGACTCCTAAGTATTATGAAAACGGGCATTAAACTATTGAATTTTCAACTGTTTGGAAATAATTAATAATAGAAAATAAAACCGACTGAAAAATAATATCAATAACCTACACGGGGCTTACAGCCAGTTGCACAAACGTTCATTAAGGTTTAATGACGCCTTTAAAGCTCTAATGAATGTCAAATTTGTATGGGTAATGTCACTTTAAACTAATGAAAAATTTAATGTACGTTTATGCAACTGGCTATTAATGTTCTCATTATTAATGATCTTTAATTATTTTTCTCTATTATCAAGCTAGACTTTCACTGCAACTAATCTTTTTTTTAATTGGTTTTATTTACATAGGTATACTTACTTCGTTGTTCTGTACATTTAAGATGATTTGCACTAGAGGGCTAGGGGTTGGGATTTCGGAGGCAGGAGATGGATTGGACGCCGCTACGGGGCTTGGAGTAATGGGGGCGGCGAAAAGCTCAGCGGGGGCTACCACAACGATGTTGTTCTGTAACAAACACGAGAAAATATTATCTTAATTATAAATCTTATAATTATTTTCCCGCGACTACATTATCCTAGATCACACGCTTTTGATTTAGATACGCATAGGTGAAAGAATATTCATGATCGCATCAGTATTTCCGAAGATTATGCAACCTAGTTTGTAGGGGACAAAACCAAGTTAGAAACTTTACCCTTTTATAATGTCAGTAGATATATATCATCAAAAACATTTTACTATTCAATTAATATATTTAAAACCACAATGTCGATTCCAAGCGTTTTACAAGGAATGACAATTCTTCTTCTTCTTCTTCTTAACTTTAATGGAACCCGGCAGTCTATTGGCGTGAAACTGATCAAGCATCAAAGCCTTCTTCTTCTTAACTTTAATGGCACTTTGCGTCACCACATTACTGCTAACTTCACGTAGGAGACCATTACACGATTTAAATTCATTCATTCAAAGCATCAAAGCCAAAGAGATAGTAACAGTTAACTGACAGATAAGGATGCCCGTAGTAAAATCGACAATGGCCAACTGACAGCACTACCAATAGTAGTCGATTTCTTTTCCTCTGATACGTTTGGTTCAATTATAAAAAAAAAAGATATATTATGAAGAGACTCAAATTGCTTGATATTAAGTAATAATTATAAAACTACGTGTTTCGGAACGCATGTTGAGCTTTTAGTCGCGGTTGCATATACTGTGGGTAACAAATGGTGCTTTGGCCCATTCCCTGTTCGATTCCTATCAATCCATCGTCTCAGAGATACTGTTGATTTTACACAATTACAAAAGTAGTTTCGCGTGCGCTAAAATTAGTTTCGTCTAACTTGTCTCATCGTGCATAACACTATCGTAATGTAATTTCGGCTTAATAAAAATATACACACAATCGACTGTCCTAAGAAAAGAGCAGACATGAAGTCATTGAGAGCGTCAGTGAGGTATGGCAGCAGTTTAGGGTTGGTATCAGAGCTAGATAAGGCGTCATCCAATTCCTTCAGCGTCCAAGCGGAGATAGACAAGGCTGGGACGTTGACGGTGACCGCTTCCTGCGATGTAAAAGATTCTTAATATATTTTTATGTCAAATTACGTTTTTGTAATAAAATCGTTGATTAAGCAAACATCACATACATTGCTCAGATTCCAAGATGAGTAGCTAAAGCCCCAGTATTATGGAGTACTTGAGACAACTATAACAACCCAGACCAGAGTCAATATAGAAAAGTTCATTTTCTAAATTGACCCGACCGGGAATCGAACCCAGGGCTTCCGAGATGGCGACACCTTGAACCGGCGTGTGAATCACTCGGCTACGGAGGTCGTATATATATAATAAATAAATATTTTTGTTAACTTACTAACGTAAAATGACAAAATTCTATAACCAATTTAGTTGAATTTTTGCGGAAGAGGATAATCTGATATTCTGTTGACCGTAAATGTAGAATATTACTAACTAAAAGGATGCTTTTCTAGATTTGAATCCGTTTAAGCTTCAGTTTTAAATCTGTTTCGTTATACTGTAAGCTTTAGTAGGTTTATATTAGATTAGTTTACAATAATTCTAGTAATATTACAACTATAATAATCTTTACTTTAATCTTACAATACATACAAGTTTACAGAGACATATATAACTTACAACTGGCTCTCCGGCGAAGAGGGCTACCATCATTTCGTTGAGAGCATCTTCAAGATAAGGCTTGAAGATAGCATCAACTTCATTACTCTCGATGGCATCGCTCAGCTCAGCAAGGTTATAAGTTCCAATAGGACCTGCTTGTGTTTTGATCGCCATAGGTACCTGACAAATAATAAAGCTACAATAGATTATAAATTTTTAGCATTTTTATAAGTATAAAAGGTGCCGTTACTTTTGGAAATAACAATTCTATGCCTATTACATATTCTATATTGTAAAGCGTCTTAAATGTTATTCTGTCTTGAAAAATCTACATAGTCATTATTTTTAATCTAAATAGAATTTAAGCATTTAATAAGTTCAAAATTGACAAACACATTACTTCCCTTCCCTTCCATTTACGATCAGGCGGAATACGCAGGCTCGGTTCTTATGAGGTAAATATGAAATTCGAACCTGTGCTATTTTTTCTTTTAATTTCATAAATAACATCCGTCTCAGCGTCACAACAACATTGCTGAGATCTCAATTCATTAGAAAGAAACTGCCAAAAAAATGCAATGCAATCTGGCAATATGAGTGATGACCACAGCAAGCCTGGTATCAAAATGGCAAGTCACAGAAATGGTTTGAACTTTTGAAATATTGAACTAATTTATTTGTTCAAATATACTCAAATCGCAATATGATAGTATGATGGGGTTGTTACATGTCAACGTGCTATAAAAAAAAACAACCAATCGATAACTTAATTGCCATGAAAATGCAATGTAATGAAAACAGTGGACGCCATGTTGCACTGTAGATATGACGCCAGTTGGTGTTTTTAACCGACTTCAGAAAAAAGGAGGAGGTTCTCAATTCGACTGTATTTTTAAAGAACGAGCTGAAGACAAACAAGTCCGAACTATTTGACTTATTTTGCTACTTAAAACCTAAAGATAAAAAAAAATGGATTTTAAAATTAATATTGATAATTTGAATATATAAATAACATTCACGATGGTATTTATTAATTTAATTATTAAATTTATTCTCATGATTAAAATAAAACCTATTGTTCATCATCCAATTGTTGAAATAGTATTTTTTCTAATTCTAAGAGTCGTATCTGTAGTCGAGTAGAAGTAATTACTTAAGCGATTTGTAATGAAATTAAAACTGTCAGAAACAGTGGCGTAACTATACCGTTTGAGACCCGTGGCAAATTCATTGTATATTCTTTTTTTTTTACTAATTGCGTAATAAAAAATATCAGGAGTAAGGAGACTTCCTCTGACCGGGGGGCCCTTCCAGCTGGGGGCCCGTGGCATTTTGCCAACTTGCCTCAATGTAGTTACGCCACTGGTCAGTAATAGAATTCTCACTTTTAAGATTAAATATATTATGAGGTAGATACTCCATAGAAATTATTGTAAGTTTGTTAAAATTATTTGCTTAGGTCATTACTTTTACTCGATTATTGTACTACAGTTACTTCTACTCGGCTAAAGATACGAGTGATTTACCTAGATCGTACCTGCGCTTGTCCATTGAAGACATTGGTCATGAACACATTTAGGGCATTCATCAACACAGGTTTGAATGTAGGGCTGGTGGTGGGGTTCTGAATAGCGTCGTCCAGCTCGTTCAGAGTCCACGTTGTGGGAGAAGCGCAAGCAACGGCCGCAACAGCGGCGAATACCACCAAGAATTTCATTTTTTTTTCGGATTTAAACTGTAAATTGTAGTTAAAATGGAATTCATTAAGTTTAAACCATCTTAAAATTTCTTGATCTTTTTCAGTTCAATTGATCATATAGCCAGTGTTTTATAAAATATATTTATAGTTATAAAAATAACGATTTTACACAACGCTACAGTTATTAATAAATCGTCAATAGAATTAACAGATATAAAGTTTAAAAAAAGGCTATAATATATTAAATATCTGATCGATAAAATAAAACAAGGACTCACCTCCCACCCAACAAAATTTTAGTAAAGTTAAACGACTACCAGTATTTATACTGGACACTAAAACGTAATCTTAAAGATCGTAAATTATTTATATATTTTATCTAAGCGTTGTAAAAGAATAACGAATTATCAAACGAGCATCGTAGTGTGATTATAAATATATTTCATCTCCCATTTAAAGTCGGCGAGTTATGGCTTAATCGATCTTTATTGCTTATACAAAACAAGTATTTTGTAATTATTATATTTGATCAATTTCGCATTCTTAATAAAGAATGATTAAAAAATCCACTTGGTCGCCGGTACCCTGAGATGGGATTCGAATCTATGACCTTTCGCGATCCGGGCGACTGTTCTAACCACTGAGCTACCCAGGATATAACAGGACTGACGAATCTTTCAAGCAATTGTTACTTTTTCGCTTCTACAGAGTGAATTCTCATCAATGTTCAGGCAATCACTTTTCAGGGTATTTTCTAAACAAAACAAAATTTGAAGCGCAGAAAAAAACATTCATATTTAAATGTCACTTATTTCGTGGTTTACTTTGTGACAACAAAACATTTATATTTTTACTAGTGAAAAGATATTTTTAAAAATTCATCCGTCCGCATCCCAGCACGCATACAATGCCGAACTCGAGAGACTCTAAACATATTCGAGAATCTCGAGAAACGAGAAAGGGAGAGATAAGGGAGCCCTTACAATATCTCAGGCTCGGTCTCACAGTCGCCTTGGCTAAAAAAATATTCGATGGGGTTGCATAATTTCACTACGAAGTTCCCATGACTATCTTTAATTTCCACCCCTTCAATCTCCACCATCGCACACTGGGTATTATCTCAGAGTATATTTCAAATTAACGTCCATTAGAATTTTATAACAGAAAAACACACTTAAATAAAACAACGACTTTGGCCCCAATATAATTCAATATAATTTAGTTTCTTATCTCTTAGATACACATTCATTTGACATTTACAATATATTACACTTATATTAATAGTTCTTCATATCTCTGAATTTGCGCCTGTAACAAACAAAATATGGCAATCAGTAATCTTTATATATTAATTGTATCTCCTAAATATCATATCCATCAAAAGTAATAAATTCCAGAAGCCGCTCTAAGTGCGAATGACATGTCTTCATTTACCAGAAATTTGGTATAATTCTAAATTTGAATAAAATTTATTTATTATACTAGCTGTGCCCGCAACTTCGTCTGCGTGGGAAGTATTTTGGTAGATTTTTTTTATTCCTATGGATGGAGTCGAATCAAATAAGATCAATGGGCCATAACTTAATGCGGATCGGTGGGTGTTAATGTTGCTGATGCAGCCAGGACTAACGGCTTAACGTACATTGTGTCAGTGTTGTACACAGTGCTCAGGATAATAATGTTTTGGTCACCCATCCTGTCCTTACGAATGTAATTTTCTATCTTTTTTCTCGTTTCTCGCGCTCTGGTTGTCGCTTGTGTTTGAGAATTTTATTCGTAACTGGAAACTGTCCTTCTTTTATTTTTGATATTTTTATTATTTATCTAGTTGTATGCACAATCGGCTATTTATTGTTCTTTTTTTCATGTAATGCTAGGTTGCCTGGAAGAAATCGCTTGCTAGCGATGAGTTTGTCGTTTGTACTTAGTTACGTAAAATAAGTTTTCATGTATATACTTGTTGTGCAGTATTTTACACATTTATTTCACTGCAATTTAAATCGAATGCGCTAACCCACTACGCCATCGGACCTCTTATACCTAAGATATATCAATAATAACAAACTACCAAATCTTTCCTCTTTATAAAAAGAGGAAGGATTTGGTTGTTTGGCTTCCGTAAGATTTGAACGGCCCTCATCATCATCATCATAAGCTCTGTTACGTCAGCAACAGCAGGAGTCTTATGGATTAAGGAGGATGGGCCACGACTCTCCATGTTGGCCCAATGCGAATTGGAGGATATTAACGACTGCAAATTCAACCGGGACCAATCACTTTACGTGCCGTCCAAAGCTTGGAGTTGCTTGAGATAATATTTTTTGGACACCCATTCTGTGAATGACCTTTGCGAAAGTTGCTTAACAACTACAATCGCGAGCCTTGGCGTTTATTCACTACGCCACCAAGCTACTCTGAACCGATCCTCAGACTCGCGTAATATTATATGTGTTGTGACCAATGAATAAACTATTGTTTCCAGCGAAGACTGAAAATACCAACTTTGAAGTACGTATCTTCAGCAATTTGTATGTAAAAAAAAAAAGTATTAAAATAAAAAATAGTAATAAGAGAAAAAAAATATATAACTCGAGTTGTCTTTACGTTCTTAACTTCAGTTGACGTGAATCTAAGTTTTTTAACATCGTGGAAAAACCTCTGACATTGTCTCTGTTACCTGGCAAGCAACAGGGATGAGTAGGATTCTCCTCCGTGAACCCGACAGTGAGCTGCCCAGTGGGTCCCCGGAGGCCTACCCACCAAAAACCGTACTCTACACCTTCTCATGGGAAATGAAAACCGGCAAGCTATGGCCGAGTCACCAGGACACTCAAGTATTGGATCATTGCTCCCCTTGCAGATGGAAAATTGGAGAGACTCGGCTAAATCGAGTGCCTCTCCCAGACAGACGAAATCGTGCAATGCGGGAGCGGCTGCCAACCACCTCCGCTGGCCCCGACGACGACGTGAACCTAATCTGATAAAAATATGCGTTCACTGTAAACTACTCGAGGCTTAATTGCATCATAGGAAGGCTCTTTCCGCTTGTTCTCCTACTCGCGTGATCGTATACCACATGTCCATTATAAGCTGAACCCTATTTAATATGATTGGCCATATATAAATGAGGTCAACTTACTTCGGAGCTCTCAAAATTTTGGAATCTTATTTTTTTATTTGTCATCATACAAATTATCATTTCATAGACAATATTAATTCACAGCTCGGTGGCGCTACGGATATGCGCCGCTGCGCACGATCGCTATTGCTAAGCAATTATCGCAAGAGTTGTTCACGGGATGGGTGACCAACAATTATTAAACAAAGGCCTGAGGCCCTGTAGTTTGGCTGTGAAAGAGTTAATGATGATGATCAACATGTCAAAGATGAAAATTTTATAAAACAGTAAATATTTCATAGCAATTTTGGCGACCACGTCACTTCAAATTGACATAACTTTTTTATTTGTGAACCGATTGTAATAAATCTTACCCTAAATGTTAACGGAAGAATGCCGCAACACAATAGTGAAAACTGCATTTAAATAGGTTCAGCCATTTCTGAGATTATCGTGCACAAACGCACAGACAAACAGACAAACCGACAAACAGACAAAAAATTTAAAAATCATTGTTTTGTATTCTATTACGCTTATAAATGTCCCCTATAACAGTTTTTTTCATATATCTTCAATGTACAGACATCGATCGGTTACGTTTTTATTATAGTACTAGCTGACCCGACAGACTTCGTCCTGTCAAAAAGATTTGTAATGTGGCAGTTTTTTTGCCTACGTATTTAAAAAAATTCTCCTGAACAGAACCGTCACCCTGGTGATAGGGCGTTGTGAATAAAAAATAATTAAATAAAACATATATAAGGATTTAAAAGTAAGTAATCGCTTTATTGTTAATCATGTGAATCATAATTATTATTGCAATGTATTAATAGTAATAGTATTAAATATAGAAAAAAGAGATTTTTATGATCATAAAAACACATTACACACAACAGCATTATAAAAGTAAACTATTCGAATTAAAAAAATATATAAACATTCTCAAGGAAAAATGCTGGAAGAATCCATCTACCTGTACCCCGGAATGGGACTCGAACCCATTCGCGATCCAGGGACTGCTCTAACCAATGAGCTATCTAGGACCCAACAGCTTTGCTACTACAGAGCGTATTTTCATCAATGTTCCGGCAATACATGTAATGACGTGGAAACTGATGCATTTTATCTCGCGTGCCGAAACTAATACAAAAGAAACGCGAGTTTCGGAACGCGACATTAAACTCCTCCAACTATGTATTCTGTGCTCCAACGCACACACGCACATTGTTTTGATAGATATGATCTTTGACGTTAGGAACACACCTACATTGCTTAGACAACAGTGAGTGCTTGTAATTTAATATGAACTTTATACCATAGCAATAAAGCTCAAATTGACTACGTTTTAGTTACAAATCATTTGTATGGGAAAAATAAAAGGGCTATTTTTAGGGTTTTTCCAGCAATAATTCTAATTTTTCTCGCCGTAAAAACCATCCTTGAACTTCAACGAACATTTTAAAAAAAGATTTGGCCAAATTGGTCGAGGCGTTGTTGAGTTATGCGCTTACCAACACATTTTGCGATTCATTTTTATATATATAGATAGATGTATTTGAACAATTTTAAAAATGGAGACTACACTTAGTGAAAAATGCTTAAAAAACCTACCAATCCAAAAGTATGTCCAGGTATTTTTAAGCATACTTCATTAAGAATAAGTACTTAAATATACATTAGTCCTAGACGCTTGACAAAAATAAAATTGATGAAATAAGTTATCAAATCAAATAGTATCTCGGTGGCGTAGTGGATAAGCGTTTAAGCAACTTTCGCAAGGGTCGGTCACGGGATGGGACCCAAAAATTTACGGAGTAGCTCGAGATAATAAGTTTTATTATCTCGAGCTACTCCGTGCTTCGAAAGGCACGTTAAGCCCGGCTACATTTGCAGTCGTTAATACCCTCCAATCCGCATGAGCCAGCATGGAGGGTCATGGCCCATCCTTAACCATCCATAAAGAAGGTCTGAGTCCCTGCAGTGGGGACGAAAAAGGGCTGATGATGATGAAATAAGCTACAAAATGGATTTTAGAACTTTTATTTTATATATAAATCACTCATTGAGCCAAAAAATTGTTTACAACGCGTTGTGGTCACAGTAAAATAACCGCATAGCGAAATCCGTACCGTGGTTATCATGCTATTCGATCACAACGCGGTGTGGCAATGAAGAACCGTGAAGCGTATTATACCATATTTGATTAGGTTAGGTTAGGTTAGAGCCCCAAGGCAGAACAACGAGCGACACTGCGACATTGTCGCAGACAGCCGAGTAGGTCTGCAGACAGTTCGGCAGTCTTACATTAATAAAAAAATTACACTAGCAGAAACAGAATTTTATTTTCAGGTTTTTATAATCTGTCGCAGACAGATGAACCTTCTGCTATGGGGGGTTAGAGTATGACAAACAACGCACGATCCGAACGAGCAACGCGAGATTGCAGCTGCTCTAATAAAATGACACATACAGTTAAACCAATTAATGCTTAGAATGCGTCGACTTTTGTTCACTACCACAATTTATTCTGCGATTGATATATTTTTTTGCTTAATGAGCGATTTCGATCTCTGAGTGTAACATATATATTAAAAGTTCCTATTTGTCATTACACTGTGTGCCTATACAGAAACACTTTCGACCTTATTGCTACTGATACGAATTAAAATCACGAGCTCCTTATCAACATTAATATACTTGTGTTAAACGAGATTTCAAATATTAATTTCACGGTATAATATTTGAAATTATTTATTATTTTATTTCAATTCAACAGCATACATAAGCGTGACAAAAAATCAATTTACTGCTTACATTGAAGAAGAATGTATAAAATAATTAATATCTAGCCTATTAATAGTACACTACAGAGGGAATTTATTTATTTATTTACGTACTATGACCCGGCATTGCATGTCTCTTTCACCCGTGTGCAAACGTATAGCTATTGCGCCCGCACAGATGCATATAACCAATAGGGATGACGACTAATTTTTGTTTGTTTGTCCATCAGAGTGTTAAAAATATTAAACACGTATTTTTTTATTTTTTTTCGTAATCATAAAATAACGGCGATTCATGGAATTGAAATTTCTCATGACGTCACGTTATGCTACGTTTTCTACTCAACTGTGACGTAGCGAGCCCCCACTCCTCAACTTTAATGCCTTTTATCTAAGCTATTTCTTGTTAAATTGAAGTAAAAAAAATACGTATTTAGTATTTTTCTATTATCTGACTGACGGACTAAATAGAATTGCATTTTTTTTTACCAAGTCATCATCCCTATTTGATCATAGTGAAGTGAACCTAATATTGTAATGATATCTTTCTATTCGACGACTGTCCTATAATAACATTATGATCGACATAAAAGCAATGTGTAATTTTTTATGTATAATAAACAGCAGATCAGGTTATATAAAAAATGTGAAAATTTAACACACCATGGTATGATGGTACCAAAAAAATATATAAACAGCTTAGATATTAGCCATAACTAAATGGAATAAGGTTAAGGTTAATTGTTAGAATAGAATAGATTTTATTTGGCAACACACATCACATACACAATTTACATACAGTTTATAAATATGACAGAAAAATGACTAAAAATAACAACATAAAAAAAGGAGAAAACAAAAAGAATACACAATGAGGACACTGAAAAAGTAAATGTGTCATGTGCAGTGGTCGGAATTAGGTAGAGTTATTCATGTACTTACACTGATTTCATACAGCGAAAGAATAAAGTGGATATGCCTCAAATCCCGAAATTAATTTTAAAGAGCAGAAAAAAGAACGTGATTTTTTAAATAAAAAGTTATTTACCTTTACACAATTTAAACTGCTGCACGCACGACGTTGCCAAACTTACATCAATGAAAGAAAGAAGTAAAGAAAAAAGAAATAAAGAAATCCGGGGAAGGTCCATATTAATATCAACATTTCGATGCAAGTACATAAATAACTCTACCTAATTCCGACCTCTGGTCAGGTGTGTGTGTCGCCAAGCTGGCCTCAGCTCAGTATGAGCAGTAAACGGGGCTTACTGCACTGATATTCTGCCAAAGCCAGCAGTGAGGCCACGGACCATATTACGATATTGTTATTAAAATAATGTTTGTGATTACCTTATTATAATAGATATAGCTCTATAGGCCTATGTTTCAGCAGCAGATACAGCAAGAAGCTTTTTATATGAACCGGCGAGCGATTTCGCCGCTAATAATAATAGGTCACGACGAGAAACGCCTGTCGCCGCTTCCTGCCATTCGGAATGATGGACCTGTAGAAAGAAAATATTATAAATATATAAATAAGCACGAGGTCAGTCAGCCAGTTTAAATTATATTCAATTAATTATATTATAATTAATTGTATTATATCCAATTATTAATTGTACATTATATTCACATATACAACGTACAATTATTATATAATTTAAGACGAAGAAAACCCGTTAACTGTGTCTGCTTGGTAAAAAAAACATCGTGTGATACGGCGACTGAGGATGCTCTATGCCAGTACCACATCGATGTTTTATTTACACTGAAAACCACAACGTATAATATTTATAATTATACGTAAAATTTTTCATCATCATCAGCCCTTTTACGTCCCCAATGGGGCTCAGGTCTTCCTTATGGATGGTTAAAAAGGATTCCACACTGGCCCAATGCGGATTTGAGAGCCTTAATGACTGCAAATGCAGCCGGGACCGACAGCTTAACGTGCCTTCCGAAGCACTGAGTAGCTCTCCAGATAATAATATTTTGGTCACCCATCCTCTGACTGACCCTTACGAACGTTGCTTAATAGCAACGAACGCGGGCAGCGGTTCTTATCCACTATGCCACTGAGTTACTAGATAAAATTATTTATATAGTATAATAATTCATTTATATTTTATTCGTATAGTAATTTTGCCTGTTGAGTGTGGTGGTACTGCGACAGAGTACCGCACTACAATAAAGATGATGACTGGATTCACAGTCATAACGACCCACTGATCCATATTGGGCCCGCATAGTGTGTTAACGGAGAATATATGTACCCCAGAAGTGAGTGCATTTCAGTCCCTGATTTACCACAAGCTTGCATGAAAACGCTAAAAAAATAAAAACATAAATAAAAGTAATTTAAACATAAATAATTAAATTAAAATTAAACAAATATTAAATGGTGTACTTTTACTTGCATGCAAGCGCATGCAAGCGCTATAAAAGTACACCATTTAACATGGTAAATAAGGGACTAATCAATGTACTCTCTTCTGGAGTACATATATTATCCGTTAACTCACTATGCGGGGAAGAAGCTAATTATGATAAGGCTCTGTTTACTCATATGCTGGACACTAACCTGTAGACTAGCGGCCATAATAGATCCAATGGTGACACTGTAACCGGTCTGGGAGTGCTCGTATTGTTCTGTGGTGGCCGCACTCGCCGCCGCCACAGCCGCGCCCGGAACTGGTGTACTCTGAGATTGGAGCTGCAGCTCGATACCCAGGGACGGCTGCGATAATACTAACAACGATATGTCGAACCACCTGGAAGCACGATATATAATCATACATCTTTAACAGGGGTGTGGACAACTTTTTTTTTGTATATTTTTATTTTATAGATCTATATTAAATATACCTAAAATCATTAATATAATAAGTTAAAATCTATAAATTTTAAATGTATTTTTAAAAATTTCGCGCGTTAAAGCGTCGAAACAATCGTCTTAGTTCTGAGTACGAATAAGGTTTTATTCTGATATGAATAAGAGAGGCGTGAAGTCACGCGGTATTTGCGGTCACGTGACAACGAGTATAATTTTTTTTTTTTCACAATTACTTTAAGTAGTATAATAAACATAAAAATGTGATTATCTATAATAGTATATAAAACACTATCAGAAAAAAAAATATTTTCGTTCACCGTCTACACCCGTATTTAGACCTGTAGTCTGTCGAATCGCCAATCGACGGCGTCCCAAAAACAAGTACATAAGTTGTTATGGCGTCGTTACAACCCTTTTAGTTCTTATAAGGTTTAATTCTGATGAGTAAGAGAGGCGTGATGTCACGCTGTATTTGCGGTCATGTGACAACGAGAATAAAATATTGGTTTTTCACAATTATTTTAAGTAATATAAAAGTGTGATTATCTATGATAGTATATTAAACACTATCAGAAAAAAAAATATTTTCGTTATCGAATCGCCAACCGACGGCGTCCCAAAAACAAGTGCGCAAGTCAGCAAAATTTGAAAGCAACCGTCGTCAAATGCGAGTTGATACGCCAAAATGGCGGCCGACAGTATAAAGTTAAGATCGATTTACATAATCGGTTGCGTTAATCCAGTGATCCTCAACCTTTTGGTCAAAAGGGACCATTTTCTATCTCGTGGCTAGTTTACATTTAATTAAGTAGGTAGTTAAGCAGTAAGTAGATGCGTAAGAGTAAATTATTGTTGTAGTTGAATAAATTAATTAAAATTTAAAATATGTATAAGAAAATATTATTATACAAAATAAAACTGTATAAGCAAGAAAATATAAAAATCATTAAAAAGAGAGATGAAAAAAAATAACATCTGAGAAAAAGAACAAACAAAATAAGTACAAACGAAATATCTTCCGATGGTTTATAAGTTTACTTTTCTTTACAATTTTAATGTATAAGAATAAAAATATCAAATATGTGGTTACGTGCACCGTTGTAAGCGTAATGCGTTCGCTGCGCCCAGTGGTTTTATAACTGGTTTTGGGGTACCACCGCTTGACAAATTGTAACGCCTGTAGTTCTTAACACTTTTTATATAAAGATAAAATCAATTGTATGGGGCTCCGCGGTCCACTTGGGACGCTTCCAGAGACCACTGGCTAGGAACCATTCATCTAGGCCATGAGTTCCCGAACTTATGTCGTCTACTACCCACTTTGAGAATAAAAAATTTTTAAGCGCCCCCAATTTTTCATCTACTTCAAAACTAAATTACATTAATTTTTTGGGAGCTACATAAGTGGACATTAAAAAATCATTCTAAACAAGACTTTTAAACAGACGACCGATTGACATAAAATTTATTTTGTTTATTATTCAATAAAACAAGATAGATATGCATCTATTTAAATTACACAGACAGAAATATGGAACCGAGTTATTATTTTCTCTCAATTAATATTATTAATCTCTTAATTAATATTATTAGTTGATGTTCACAACTTGTAGTCGATAGTCGAAAGCTCAGTCAGTGTCGAAATTGAAGTGAAAGAGGGAAATTAGAAATCACCCCCTTAAGCCTTTACACAACGCCCCCATTTTTCTTTTGGGTATCTTGCCACCCCCTTTAGCCACAAAAAGGCGTCAAGAAAGTAGAAATACTCGAATCAAATATATTCGGCACAAAAACCGAATAATTTGGCCGAATACAAATATTGGAATTATACCGAATACCACACGAATATTCGGTGCATCTCTACTAGTGGTAATACCTATCGCTGACAGTCTCCTGCAGGAACCCTTCAACGGCGATAACAGGTATGTTGTTGTTCAATTCAGAACGAGTGGAGCGGAGATGTGCTATCCGCTGTTTGGCGGCGGCGTACGCGGCCGCGTAACCAACGGGTTGTTCCGCCGTTACGTCACTCTGTGCGGGGAAACCGCTGCGAATTACAAATACATTTATCAATATATATAAAAATGAATCCCTATTTCCCTTTGAGTTTGTTATTGTTAGGAGAAGGTTCTTATAATAGAAAAATATAAGAAAATTGAGTGGAAAATTTAAGTATATTTAACCACTATATAAAATTAATTCTAATCTAACCTTGGTGCTTTAGATAATATAAACTTTTTAATGTAACCTTATGACGTTTGTCATAGAATTGACAGTCAAATAGGATGTGAAAAAAAAAACTGTTCGAATTCAATATTCATAATAGCCTGATACAAATACCAACTTTTAGTATGGAAATCAAACATTAAAATATAACAGCTGTTTTTTTTATTATGAGGGTATCATATACTTCCTGTAAACTACTACTACTTCCTGTAAATTTTTTAGTTGAATTTCAGTAATTTTCATTGTCGCTATGATAAATAAAACCAAAATTTGTGAAAAAAGTCGTGTTAGTAATTTTGCGTGAAGGAAATGAAGTTTTTTTGACTTGATATTTTTTATTTATTAGTTGCACAAACGACCATTAAAAATTTCATTTGTTTAAAGCGACATTACCCATACAAATTTGACATTCATTAGAGCGTTACGGCATCATTAAACCCTATGCATGGACGTTTGTGCAACTGACCGATAGTCTCTTGTAATTGGTTAACAAACTTTATTAAAAATATTCCAGGCTTATATCGAATTATTTCCGTTTTTCTCGTATTTGTATCAGGCTATAATTGAGACAGGACGTGTAAAAAAAGAACGCGAAATGCTTAATTTATTACACATATCGCTTCTAATTACATTTTACCAATCTATACTAATATTATAAAGAGGAGAGATTAGATTGTAGGTTTGTTTGCATCGATTAAGACGATCGTTTTGAAAAAAAATACTAAGATTGTCTATAGCTTAAGCAAATAATGTAACTATGAAAAAAATAACTCGTGTCTGAATTGAGAAAAGTACAAAATCTAATCTGATTATTCTGAATAACTTAAGATTTTTAGATTTCAGAAGGCAAAAATCCTAGATTTATCAAAATGCTATCAACAGAAAAAACTAAAATCACAAACGAAAACCTGTATAAGTGACTTTTTAGTACAGTTTGACAGGTGCCAAAAATCGGGTTCAATTCCCAAAAATCGGGTGTTTATGTCTTTTTTGTGTAAGAATGGATTTTTATCACTAAATTCGATAGTTTTAACATCTACAACAGGGGCACTCTACTGTTCTATTAAAGCTAACTGTAATTAAAATAAATAACTATTTAATAATATATTATTATTATTACTCACACTACAGTAGCTTTCCCGAAAACTCCTTGAAAAGCTTCTCGAATTGGAGATATTTTGGTTTCTTTGTCGGAAGCTACAACGATATAAATATCACCGCCATTTTCTGAAAAGAAAGTTTAAATCAATGCATCTTTTGCGTTGATAGTACCAAAGTATATTACTTATTAATAAAGGAAGAAATACATTTATCGGCCACACGGCTTACATTAATCATACTTAAAAACATTAATTTACCAAACTACTACTTAGAGCTTGTCTCACGAAAGAAGTCCCGCGGCAATTTGTGGAACTAAAATGACAGATCAGCCATGTTGCCGTTATCAGGAGCTGTGATTGGTCAATTTGTATTTTGGATTGCTAGCTGTGTGTTATTTACCATTGAATTCGGTATTCTATTTAGTTTTACATCTAGTATTTATGTTGAACGATTGTGTAGTTCTTTATTTTGAAAAGTTACGATTATATAAATACATATTAAATATGTATTATTATAATTGTATACGTATAACAATGAGTGTAACTCCCGAAGATTGGTTTAGACAATATAAACATGTGTTTTGAAGATGAATATTTTAAAATCGACGGGCTGGTACATAATCAAATGGACCGGCTTATAACACTACAGCTAGTGATAGCGAAACTGAGTCTGATCACGATAGCGATAGTTATGTTCATAATTCAAATACAAAGTGACTGTAGTATGTCTAGAATAATTCCTATCGGCTACCATATACGAACTATATATTTTTTATTTGATACTCATACCATTCTAAATAGCTTGCGCAAATCTGTTGAGTAGACTGCATATTAATACCATGTCACTATTTCAATTCGTATTTTAATGTATTCGATTTTGGAAATCCAATATTTACTCCAAAACTTATGGGCCCGAAGTTGCGCCACTGGATATTAGAATAGTAATTTTGTTTTTATAACAAAATAACAGGTGGCGTTCTGCCAAATAACGAAAATACGTTGATGACATATTTACACCATTAAAGTAATCTAAAGATTGCTTTTATTGCACTTTGCCAACGAATGTCAAACGTATCTTTAATAACAAACCTTATTTTTATACCTATAAGGACCAATCGAAACAAATTCGTTATTATACCCTTCGATTCTTTAAGTATTAAAATAAGGTGTGTTATTAAATGTACATTTGGTATTTGTCAACAGTTCGTTCACTTTATTTGTACGCCTTGTACCAATGTACAAGGTATTAAGTTCACATAAAATTTGTATATATCAGTAAACCTAATAAATTAAAAACTTTCGAATAAAATAAAGCCAACTGCAAAATCGTGAAAATAAAATGGTCTTATTATTATATTTTTTTATATATTAATGATTGATACAACTTTCTATATCCATTTAAATAATTATAGATAAGGCATAGTGTTTGTTTATACTATAGATTACCATATACTAAATTTTTATCACACTACTTCGTTCTCTCTTGTGATTATGATTAATAGTTGATATAAAAAAAAAGAATAAATTCATATGAATAGCTATTCTATTCAAAAATCGAAGATTGTAACGATAGTTGTTCTGATCATTCGCCTATCATAGCTACTGTTAGTACCACAATTATAGAAAGAGAATGCAAGCAATATCTTTATAATAAATACACAGATTGGGAAGCATTCCGAGATTTTTTAAACGAGGAACTCAAACTGAAAGTGTCTCTTAAGACGAATTCTGATATAGACGATGCTGCAGAGACAATCACTAAAGCTATTCAAACAGCTTGTTACCTTAATACTCCCGAAATATCAAACCGACCAAACGATTACAGAAACGTACCGGTAGCAATAAAGGAAAAGGTGTTAGAGAAAAGACGACTAAGAAGAGTATGGCAATTGTCTAGGCGTAATGAAGACAAAACACTTTTCAATAAAGCAGCCTTAGAACTTAAAGAATTTCTCAGGGATATAGAAAACCAAACAATACAAAATAGGCTGGAAAATATGTCGGAAACGGGAATGAAGGAACATAATCTATGGAATGCTCTTAAATCCACCAGAAAACCTAAAACAGCGGAGTACCCATTAAGGATTGAAAATAATCAATGGGCCAAAACTGATGAGGAAAAAGCTGAGACATATGGGCAATATTTGTATGGCGTTTTCAAACCCAATGATAATGGCTGCAGAATTGAACCAAATATAAATGAATATCTGCTTAGTGATTACCAATTAAGTCTGCCCATAAAAAGCACATCACCTCGAGAGGTGTGGAAAACAATTAATAATTTGAATCTCAAAAAAGCACCAGGCTTTGACCAGATTACTGCTGAAGTACTTAGAAAACTACCTAAGAAAGCCATTGTTTTCCTGACATACCTTTTTAATGGAATACTGAGAACATCATATTATCCTTTGATATGGAAAGTCTCTTACATTAAAATGATGCTAAAACCAGGCAAGGACCATTTCTTGGTTTCATCGTATCGCCCTGTAAGCTTGCTGCCGGTACTTTCGAAGGTATTTGAAAAGATATTGCTGGTTCGTATGTCGTCCATAGTTAAAGAACATTCACTTTTGCCTGATCACCAATTTGGATTTAGAGAAAAACACTCCACAATAGAACAGGTGCATAGAGTGGTCAATAATATACGGCAAACAATAGAACGTAAGCATTATTGTTCTGCAGCATTTTTAGAAGTTCAACAGGCCTTTGATAAGGTATGGCACAAGGGGTTGCTGTTTAAGATAAAGAAGAGTTTACCGCACACATATTTCACATTGCTGGATTCGTACCTAAAGGAAAGAATCTTTCAAGTCGTTGTGAACGAAAGCCGATCTAAATTTTACAATATCAGAGCTGGGGTACCACAAGGATCTGTTCTGGGACCGGTGCTGTACACATTATTTACAGCAGACTTGCCAGTCAACCCTCGCATTTTATGTGCTACATTTGCGGATGATACAGCGGTCTTGAGTAGTGATTCAGATCCGGATAAAGCGTCCATCCAGCTACAGAAATAACTGAATGAAATATACAACTGGATGCAGAAATGGAGAATAAAGGCTAGTGCTTCAAAATCAGTCCATGTTACTTTCACATTGAAGACTGGAAACTGCACGCCTGTCAGACTTGGCTGTGAATTACTGCCACACAACGACGACGTAAGATATTTGGGCATGCATCTGGACAGACGGCAGACATGGCAGAAACATATAAAAAAGAAACGTGATGAACTAAACATACGATTCAGGTCTCTGCTCTGGTTGCTCGGTCGTCAATCCCGCCTCTCACTTAATAACAAAGTACTGATCTATAACAGTGTTCTCAAGCCAGTTTGGACTTACGGCATAGAACTGTGGGGTACAGCCAGTAACTCTAATCTTGAAATACTACAGCGCTTTCAAAATAACGTGTTTCGTACGATCCTTAACGCTCCCTGGCTCATAAAAGTCCAGGAAATGCATGAGTACTTGCAAATACCCACTGTTAAAGAGGAAATAAAACTATGTTCAAAACGTTACAGAAATAGACTGGTGCACCACACTAACACACTTGCAACTGCACTCACTGATACGACGCATAATCTAAAGAGACTAAAACGATATGCCATTGAGGATCTGGAACAGAGAGATTAATCTCTAATAAATCTTTGGAAGTGTGCTCCAATGGGAGTGCCGCCTTAATAAATAAATAAAAATAAAAAATAAAATAAAAATAAAAAAGCCTTTATTATTCCATTTGGCATGTGTACAGTACATGTTAGTAGGTTATCGTTAAGTATCCTCTAGTCTAATGCCACCTGGACCCCTCTACGGGTGAAGGCCTCCTCCAGAGATTGCCACTTAACACGGTTTTTTGTCAGAATTGGCCAATTTCTTGTACCGAATGATTCTATTTCGTCCTTCCATCTCGCTTTTGGTCGGCCTCTGCTTCTATATCCATGGGGACCACTCCACATAGTCACAGTCTTTGTCCACCTCTTATCAGTGTAGCGTGCCACATGGCCCGCCCACCTCCATTTCAGGCCACGAGCGAAGGACAAGACATCTACGAGGGTCAAACTGAAAGTTCTTAGAAAATCAAAAACTGATTACATTAGCCAGTTATTAGTTTTATTATATCTTTTCAAAATATTGTCCATTCACGTTAATACACCGCTGCATGCGATGGAACCACTGGGAAAAGCACTTTGCCCACTCGTCCTTAGGGGTCTCTTCAATGGCATCGCGATACGCAGCCACCGCTTCTTCAGCATTCATAAACCGCTTTCCTTTAAGTTTTTCTTTAATTTTTGGAAATAAATAAAAATCACAAGGCGCGAGGTCGGGGCTATACGGCGGGTGACCCAGTAATTCAACGTTTGATGTCGCCAAATAGTCGATCGTTCGCTTGGCGGTGTGCAACGAGGCGTTGTCGTGGTGAAGGAGGATCCTACTGCGAGGTCGTTTCTCTCGAACTTTTTCCAAGACAAGTGGCAAACAATTGGTAGTGTACCATTCTGCAGAAACTGTTTTTTGATCCTCTAACACAATTGTTGCAAAATGACCTATCCTTCCAAAGAACGAGGCCACCATTTTTTTCCCGCACTTCGATCTCTCTTCACTTTAGTTGGCAACTCCTCGAAAGGAAACACCCACTGAGCAGATTGTCTTTTGGTTTTAGGATCATAACAGTAAATCCAGCTTTCGTCACCTGTTAGTATGTCGAACACAGCATTTGAGTCACCTCCGTTAAATCTTTCAATCATTTTACGACACCAATCCACACGATGGAGTTTTTGAGCCTCAGTCAAATTATGAGGTATCCACCGGGCGCAAAGCTTCCTGACCGCTAAATGTTCGTGGAGGATTTGGTGCACTTGACTCATACCGATGCCTAAGCTTGTCCGAATCTGTTGATAGGTCACTCTTTTGTCAGTCTCTATCATACGCCGCACAACACAGATGTTATCTTCAGTCGTCGCCGTAGAAGGCCGTCCCTCGCGTAAATCATCAGTGAGATTAGTGCGACCACGTTTAAACTCATTAAACCAGTTGTAAACAGTCGCACGAGATGGGGCTTCATCGTGAAAGGCCAATCGTAGTCTATCATAACTTTCTTGTTGACTTAAATGACATCGAAAGTCATAAAAAATCATTGCACGAAAATTTTCTCGTGTTAAATTCATGATGACGTGACACAGACAATTTTCAATTTGCCGCCAAATCGTAAAACAAATGACAAATGAATGAAATATATACTCAGTAATATTGGCAAAGAGTTATATTTTCAAATTTTAGAATTATTTTTTTATTATATTGTTTATAAGTGGCCAGTTCTAAGAACTTTCAGTTTGACCCTCGTATCACACCAGTCTGCTTTCTTATTTTCCCATGGCGAACCCTGTCCTTTAGCTTGATGTTTAGTGAACTACGTTCTAAGCCTCTTTGACATGATGTGAGTTTTCTTCTGGTTATGTTATCAAATATCCACGTTTGACATCCATAAGCGAGACAGGGCAAGAGACATGAGTCCATTACTTTCTTTTTTAATTTTAAGTCCATGTTAGACTTCATAACTTCTTTGTAGCTCCAGAACTTTCTCCACGTGATTGCTATTCGCCTGTCTATTTCTCCTCTGTTGTTATTTTTGCGAAAGGAAACTTGTTTGCCTAGATAAATATATTCGTCTACATACTCAACCACATTATTGTTTATAAGAACAGGAGTTCTGTGATGATTAGACATGATTTTTGTTTTTGAGGTATTAATTTCTAGGCCCACGCTCGTGCTTGTGTTGTTAAGTTCTGACATCATGGATTGGAGCTCTGTGGGGCTTTCTGAGAAAAGCACAATGTCGTCTGCGAAACACAGATGGTGAAGACGTTCCCTGTCGATTTTTAAGCCTTTGTTTTCCCAAGATAGATTTTTCATTGTGTTTTGGAGGACTGATATGAATAATTTAGGTGACAGTGGATCGCCTTGTCTAACTCCTCTGTTAATTTCTATTCTTTGTCCTGAATTTTCTAACTTGACTTTGCTAGTACTGTTTTCGTAGATGTGTTTGATGATTCTGATGTATTTAGTGTTTATATTTTGATCATAAAGGGCATTCCAAATGCTTCGATGAGATATAGAGTCAAATGCCTTCTTATAGTCAATGAAAGCTAGATATAATGGTCTGCGAAATTCATAATATTTTTCAATTATTTGCTCTAATACTTGTATGTGGTCTATTGTGCTGAACGATTTTCTAAACCCTGCTTGTTCTTTTGGTTGGTAGTTTTCATTGACTATAAGAAGGCATTTGACTCTATATCTCGAGTCAAATGCCTTCTTATAGTCAATGAAAGCTAGATATAATGGTCTGCGAAATTCATAATATTTTTCAATTATTTGCTCTAATACTTGTATGTGGTCTATTGTGCTGAACGATTTTCTAAACCCTGCTTGTTCTTTTGGTTGGTAGTTTTCTATGTCATTGTTGAGTCTTTCCAGTAGGCAACTAGCGAAAAGTTTATATAAACATGGCATTATACTTATGGGCCTGTAATTTTCCACGTCTGTGGGGTCGCCCTTTTTATACATCAGTATTATTTCTGACTCAGTCCATGTCTTCGGAACAGTTTCTTCATCAAGAATTTTGTTAAATAATCTCGTTAAGGGGTTAAGAATCACTGGTTTTGCTAGTTTTATAGCTTCGTTTGATATCCCGTCGGTGCCTTGGCTTTTGTGCTCTTTTAATTTCTCCAATTTACTTAATATGTCGATCTCTTTAAAGTACGGCGTTTCTTCTTTTTGATTTAGTCTAGGTGTAATTAAAGTTTCTATATCTTCGTGGTATAAGTCTTTAGAGGCGCTATATAACCGTCTGTAGAATTCTGTGGCGGTGTTGATCACATCTGTCCTAGTTTGTTGTTTTGGAGAGTTCGCATTTAGTGTTGGAATTCATTCCTTTCCTGTATTTAGTTCTTTAATTGCCTTTTTTAGACTACCGGAAGATTTTAGATGTCTCGTAAATATTGATTCCCTATGATCTATGTAATTTCTTTTTATCTCTTTGTTGGTTGTTTTGAATAGATAGGTAAGTCTAGCTTTTTCATCCTGACTTAGGTGTTGCTTGTGTAGTAGTTGACTTCTCTCTTTCATTAGGTTTAACGTGTATTCTGAAAGTATATTTGGTTTTCGACGTTGACTGTAGCCTTTTTGTTTATTTAGGCAAGTTTTAATTATGGTTTCAATTTTTTTGTAATATGTGTTGACATCTAGACTTTCATTTCCTTTTTCGAAAAGGTCAGGTGCAGCGTTTTTTAAGTTAGCAATATATTCTGATCTGTCTTCTAATGTCTTTAGTTGATTTTTCGGATTAGTGAAATTTTTCCTACTTAATTTCGAGTGCCGCCTTACAAACCAAATATTCTTTAACAAAACTGTTTATAGTTTTTTTGTACTGATTACAGTTAGAAGTGGAAAAATAACAAAAATATATATATATATATATATATGAATAGCAGTAACTGAAACCAAACCATTCAGCTATCACAACAACTGTATAAGACACTTAACTACAGGTCATTATTATTTCACTAAAACCAATTTTTCTGCAATTTCCTATCACATCTTTAAGGTAGAAAAAAAAAATTTAATTGTCTTTTTTTGTAATCATTTAGAATTTAGATAAATAACAAAAAAGTTTTAAACATACTGAGATATTCTTTCATCTGAGGATCCAGTGTAGTGATCATTGAATCTACAGAACTCTTTGCTTTCTCTGCAACGCGCTGAAGAATACCACCTGATGTAACAGCACCTTTCATCCATGTAAATAAACCACTTCCTGGCATTATATCACCTGTAAAAAAATATAATATTTTTTAAATCATACCAGTAAGTCAACCATGTATTGATTTGAAAGTCTTGATGACTTTCAAAAAATCAAAATACGGATGGATAATACTGCTGACATAGAAATGATAGAGTACACTGGGATCAATAAAAATTAAGTGTTATGAAAACTTTTTGGAACACTTTAAATAACCAGAAATAGAGTAAACAAAATACACAATATGTTATGACAACATTATATAAATCACATTAGTAAATCAATTATAATAAGAAAAAATCTTTCATTTATTTTTCATTATTCATCATTCATTCAACTAAAAAGTGTTAAAAGAATATCTTAAATATATTTACCAAGCTTATCAACTTCTGGTGTAGAGGCAGGCAATGATTCTGGTGACTGAGTCGCCTGAGAATCTTCTGGTGATCTTATGGAGAGAGTTGGCTCTCCTTTGATAGGTGGTATAGCAGGGCTACAGAAAACATATTTAACAAATTGAATTGTTATGTACAATATACCTTTAGAAACCCACAATCAACTTGACATATTTACTAACTTGTCTAAAAAATTATATAAAAATACCTAAATTTCTCAGGCGAATTAGGAGCATCATCCTTTTGCTGCACCATAACTGGCTGCACAGGTATTGGGGCAGGTTGTGTGACATTTACAGGTGGAGCATTATTTTGAGGCTGTAATATTTATGTTTATTATCATGAATAAAATAATAGTGTATATTTTCTTTTTTTTTCATTATGGCTTCTTTGTGTTTGTTTACTGCCATTTTTAAATAGGGTACTAGGTGATATCATAGCCACAAATTGCTAATGCCTGGTAGCCATTTTGATGACAATTATGTCATTGCATTGCATTCAAAAATCAGTACCGTTTACAAATAAACACTATTCTTAATAAATAATCCACATTCCAAGTGGATTTTTAAGCATTTTTCAATATTTTTCAGTATAACATTGTAAATGCAAAATTGATCAAATATAATAAATAAACACTAATTGACCATTTTTGTTATGTTTTAGTTGGTTTCAATTGTTATGATTTGTTGTTACTAAAATAGCAACAGCTATTATGATTTTCACAATAAGTAAACATAGTAATAAACAATATAATGTCTTAATAATTTTAGTTAGGTTTCAAAAAATGACCTTTCCATTTTTGTTATCATGTCACTACAAAGTAAATGTTGATTTTACATTTTTTTATTTTCCATATACGTCAATATTTACAAACTTAAAGTTTTTATATGATTATAACAATATTGTTCATAAATGTTTCAATAATTAATAGGTATATAATTTATATCTTGCCTTTTATACTATCTATATTTTCTATTTTCATATAAATAAATATAAATAATGACAAAGTTGTATCATTCATGTTCATATTAGTAAATATAAACAGTGTACATCGCCTGACCTCAGAAGATGGTGCAACTGGCAGAGACGTAACAAAATTTGGAAGCTGCGACGGGGGAGCTATACTTGAAAGTAGATTTCCAGCACTGCCTACTTTTGGTACCTCTGGTATTTTAGCTTTTTTGTCATTGCCGTTCATTGTATACTGAAAAAATTAGATACTCCGTTTTCAAATTGGTCTACATCATTGTTTATTGCATTGAATGATAATCAAAATATATGTCCAACTTCAAATGTTGATTTAGACGGAAATGCCTTACAATGGCAATCATAAAGGTTTACCTTTATGATTGCCATAGAAGATAAATATATACCTCTTTATTTACTGTTATCCAACAATATATTTAAGATAGGTACGTAAACGCATATCTTTTAAAAACAATATTTTGACAGACAGCTGACATACATATTCTAAACAGTTCTAAACCAAAGAGTAATTTCTAAACGTCGTGAAACGTCAAGAAGTGAAACTTTGACTACAGTACTCTGTGAACATTTTATACCATTTTAAGATATTACCTTAAATTTACACTCTCACTCACATGAATGATGAGAAAATTATGGTTTCATACTATTTACCCTAAGATTACAATATTATATTACCTTTCTCTATGGTTTCTATGGTTTCTTACACGATTGTGTGAGTTGCTTGAAAGTTAAGCGCTGAAAACGAAAAGTTTCATGCTATAGTTTTCTTTTATTTACAGATACGTTTTCTGCAAAAAAAAAAGGAAGCGCTACAATAACATAGTGTGAATCACGAGGTGAGCTAAGGACGGAGCTGCTTTTCAGTTCATAGTCGTATTCACAGAACACTTTGGTCGCGTTTCCCGGTACACCATATAATCTGCCCGACTTCCAGGGATAAACCAATACTACTTTTACTTGATATTGTATAGGACATCGGGTATCGAAATCCTCTCGGTATCTGATATGAAGTATCGATATAAACACGGTATCAAATGAAAAGTATCGATACTTAATCGTATCGAACAGTTTTATAATTCCTCACCATATTAGTCATTTTTATAATTTTTAGAGCAGATTTGAAACTAGTGATAGTCAATATCAAGACTGTTTACAGAAAAAAAAGAGAAGCAGGTCCAGGCATAAAAGGCGATGCATATAATTAAGTATCACTTTACAATTTTATTAGCAGAGCTTTCTCCGGATAGATCTTTAACTACATAAAATTAGTAGATGTTAGCAATGCTTATTGTCATACGACAGGGACGCCGCACCAGTGGGAATTTTTAATGAGAGAGACTTAAAATTCCTTACCACAGAGTAAACAGTAGAACACGCGAGTTTTTTTTACTCTTCCCGGTGAATGGCTGACCGAGTAAATATACAAAAAGGTACTATCCTCCTGATACTCCTCATTACTCGCTTCTAAAGTATCGATACCAAAATACTTGGATCGGAAGAAAAGCATCGAGTTAGTACTTGTATTTACTCGTATAGTTTCGACCCTATTTATCCGAGCGAGAAACTCAAGAAAAACTGATCGGCATCATAGGTACGTCACAAAAATCTGTCTAAAAGACGTCAATGTCAAATAAAATACTTTAAAGCATCTGTCAAGTCGACGTCGGTCATCTATCGTGTTGTAAAAGTTATCTTGTTTTTAGGAACAATTCAATAAATAGTACAGTTTGCAGCAGTTCTTGACGGCCGTATTAAATTGTGTTCTTAGAACCATGTCGGAGGAATCAGATACGCCACCATTTAGCAATGTGGACATCAACAATGATATCAGGGAGGAAGACCCATTCGCGTCTGCGGTCCAGGTATCTTATTGGAATCCTGTTTTAATAACTTGTTGTGATCGCGTCCGCCCCCGGTATCGAACCGGGTAACATAGTCGACGCCCCTTTATTCTTTTCATCTTTTCACAGAATTACATTATAAAGGATGCTTTAGCACATTTTTAAATTAGATATTCTGTTACTTTTTTTTTTGTTGCTTACGTCCTGTATAAAAAAAATTCATTACATGAGACTGCAGAAACAGTTTTTACAATTAAGTATTCAGGATTTAAGAACCTTGAACTTACATTCCAAGATATTCACTAAGCAGGAAAATTTACATATGAGGAACCATATGTGACAATATTCTTCTATCATCTGCTACATACGGAAAACATTTCCAAATAGAATATTAAGTAGTATTTAAACTTAGATTTATAGAAGTACCTTTAAATATGATAAAAAATTGCTTGATATAATCTAACAAATAGTAATTTGAGGTCATGAGTTCAAAACCAGTCTCATAAAATGACAAGAGCATTTATTGATTGTATTAAAGGAGTTATCTTGACTCAACAGTTATATAGATTTTTATTACAGAATTTCCATAAGCAGAGACAATATGGATTGAATTTTTTTTTATACACAATAGTGTTTAGGTATTTCATTGTTACAAGACTGCTTACACCAGTTTCTTCCTAATAACACCAAATTTTAATAATAATTTATTCCTATTTAATGCAAACAAACAAACAATCTAATCTTCCTATAATTTTAGTATAGATAAAGAGACAGTATGTAGAGACACACAACAGTACATCAGGTGTACATAAAATGTAATATTTCTTAAATCAAATTTAAACCTAATTTATAACTACTAAGTTTAAAATACCAGAGATATTTTATAGTTTTGTATGACATCTGATGTTGAGTGTACTAAAATTGTTGTAATGGATTATTGTTAAATTTAATTAAATTAGCCAAATTAACCTTGACTGCTATAAATTAGTAGTATTAACCTTGCCTGGGGTTTCACCCTTGAATATAGAAGCTGTAATTACAAAACAGCAGTGAAACAAAATGTATGGTTTCATACCTACATTTATTTTCTCTTAAGCTAATGAGTCATGCCTGCCAGATCATTTGATTTAGTATGTATATATGTCAATTGGAAAATTTGCACATCAAATAAATACAAAGTGTCCAATTTCTGCGTTTGATTTTGAACTCTAGTTTTTAAGTATTTTCAAATGGAAAAAATTATCAATCTTAAATAATCTGAATCTCATCACTGTATAGTAAGAATTAATTCAAGTGCCACTACATGTATACATACATAATAAACAGTGGCAAGGCTCATCTTTCTATACTGATTACTTGCATTAATTTAGTCCTTAGATTACCTAATGAAACTTACCTTAACAAATAATTTGCTAACTGCCTCAAATATTAATTAAATTGGTAAATTAGGGGATAAAAGTTTGTATGAAACTTCATTACTAAAAGTGCTAGGAGTTTCAAATTTTGAATGCAGGTTCTTTGTAGGACCTAAGTGCTCACTCAGACGGGACTTCACGAAATCTGATCCCAAAGGGGGTAAATTAGGGGATGAAAGTTTTTATGGAATTTTCAAATTTCTGGACTTAAAACTAGTTCTACTAAAAATTAATACTCTACAATACATTTTCCAGGAAGTCAGTCTGGATCCAGAGGTGAATGATGCCAATGAGGGCCTCGAGAAAGCAACAATAGGTGCTCCACCTCCCACAATCACAACTACATTGAGCAGTCCCGTATTAGAAGAGGTACAGAACTTATATTCATTTATTTTACATATTTATGGGCTTTCATTGGAATTACATTTTTTAATATTATTTATTTAAAAAGTATTTATAAAAATTATTTTTTAATTAATTACCTAATGTCATAAGAGATTAACTAATGGTGATCATTATATTCCAATATGAGCAATAATTTTATATGAAATAATATGTTTATAGAAAATATTTTATTTTTGTTTATTTCCGTTTATCTGTGTAATTATAAACATTATTGGTATTATTAATAATTTGAAGATTAAAGTGTGTATCAAAATACCAACAAAGATAAGATATCTCATGCTTTACCGTTTCTAATGTGGAATCGGATGAATCAAATTAATGGAATTGATTATATAAAAGAACTACTTTGCTATTATATCCTTATGACAAGTTCATCACTAAAGTTAAGGAAACTGTAGGTGCAAAGTTAAAATTAATTATTACACATCTTCTAAACTTACATGAAATTTAAAAAAACTCATTCTCAGCCTATTAATTTCCATATTACAGTGGCCCAGGTCCTCCCTATTGATGGAAGAGAAAAAACTCAAAGAGTCAATTCAATATCATGACTTGACTTCAAAAGTCGTAATAAATCAGTGTCCGAAAATTTTCTCGTATAAAATTCTTGCTGACGTAACACAATTTTGTAATAGGGATTATTAATATATATTTTTTTATTTCTCGCTCAGGTAGATTGATGAAAAATATTAAATAAGTTCTTAATGAAAAATGCTTAAAAGTCCACTTTGTCCCTGGCACTCTGAGATGGGATTCGAACCCATGACCTTTCGCTATCTGGGCGACTGCTCTAACCACTGAGCTACCCAGGATCTAATGACTGACGAATTTTTCAAGCACTTGTTACTTTTTCGCTACGAGATAGCGTATTTTCATCAAGGTTCAGGCAATCCACCAAAACAGCTGAAATAAATATATCTGCAACTATTTAAACTCTCGAAAAAGATGAAAATTTGTTCTCATTATTATATTTGATCAATTTTGCATTCACAATACTATACTGAAAATTATTCTTAATTAAAAATTAAAAAAAAAAACTACGTTGTGATGGGACTCAAATCCACGACTTTTCGCTATTCGGGCTACGTAGCGAGCCCCCACTCATCGATTTTAACGAGCCTCTACTCCTTAATTTATTATCAAAGGTATTTCAAGTTAAATAATATATGACGGACATACTAAATATAATAAATAACAATATTAAAAAAATATATATGCAATTTATTATAAGTGGCCAGTTCTAAATATTTTTAGTGTCGCCCTCGTAAATAACAGTGATTGTAAGCAAAATCGCGTATCAACTAGTGCCTAAAACGCCTGGACTAGCACTAGCTTCAATTCAAACATGTCACACTGGCTCGTCTGTATCGCTACACACACGAAACCTTTCTTGTTATAATTTTGTTTTCATTAAATACAGTTTATTTCTTATATTTCATTTTGTAGAAAGTTATTACAACAGCTACATGCACTATGTTTCTGTAAGTAAAAATATGTAAAAACAATTTGGCAATTTGGACAACACTTACACTTATGTAAAATCTCAATATGTTTCGGTCGTTCAATTAATGTAAGAAAACATTGTTTATCAAAGACGAAAACGTATTTAATTCTGAGTAAGATCTATCAATAATCAGCAAGCTTACTCTTGAACGTAATCTCAATGTCAATTTCAATTCAATCCAATGACCTCAGTTTTCATCAAATCTTAGCTCATACTCTTGAAGCATATATTCAATACTTATTCAAACATCCAGTTGCACAAACGTCCATTAAAACTATCGTTAGTTTAAAGCGACATTACCCACACAAATTTGACATTCATTAGAGTTTAAAACCGTCATTAAACCTTAATGGACGTTTGTGCAACTCACCGAAAGTCAATTAGTTAATTAAATAACCACACAATATTGAACCAATTGGCGCTAGTGTAACCAAATCAAGAGTACGTATCGTTACAATTGCATGTCGATCGATCGCGATTGCGTTCAAAAGTAAACATGCAGGTCAATTATTCGGTTATTGTAAATATAAGCGCGACAAGCTTACCCTTTTTATTGTGTTGTCCACAGATAGCCACAGAGAGGGCCAACAATATCTTAATCACGGTAACGGAGCCACAGAAAATCGGTGAGGGCATGAGCTCATACGTTGCATACCGCGTCATTACAACTACTAACATGCCTATATTTAGAGAGCATGAGTTTGCGGTGCTCAGGCGATTCAGCGATTTCCTCGGCCTGCACGAGAAACTTACTGAGAAATATCTGCGATCTGGAAGGATTATTCCGCCTGCGCCAGAGAAAAGTATAGTAGGTGTGTGCAGTTTATATTTATTATTTCATTTATATTATCATGGTATTGTATGACATTACACAGATTGGGTGAAACAAATGTTTGATCGTATTTTATGAGACCTTCCTAGAAATACCAGTAATCTAGTATGTATCATAAATAATAACCCAAAATAAAAATGACAAACTTCACTGAAAACTACCTTTAGAGTTGGAATGTTACTTAAAAGTTTAGTTTTATAATTGCATGGGAAGTGGGACCAGGATTTGAACCTTAAATAAATTGTCTTCACAGTATTTTACTATGTTTCAACAGATATCTCTTTATTATTATGTTTCTACAGGAACAACGAAATTAAAAATGACTTCAACGCCATCTACCGAGAGTGCCAACGGTAGCAATACACCTGGCAGCGTCCAGTCGCAGTTTGTGGAGCGGAGGCGCGCGGCTCTCGAGCGATTTTTAAACCGCGTCGCTCAACACCCGGTCCTCTGCATCGATCCAGACTTCAGGGAGTTCCTAGAGTCTGGTTGGTCTATTTTTATATCAGGATTGTATTATACCATGTCAATTTGAATTATGTCACGATTATCCCTATGCTATCGCTATCTTTAATGTTTCAGCTCCAATAGGGAATATTAGGTAAAGTTTGACGAAAAGGGTTTAGCCGGATACGTATGACGAGTCGGCCCCCAAATGGGAATCGATATTGAAACTTATGTTTTAATATAGACTTGATGTTCAAACACGATTTATGTACATTTCGCGACCGACTGCCGCTTTGACCTTGAGATAGAGAGCAAAATATCTGTATGTTTGACTATTACTGAATGTGATATATCTCTGAAGCTAATTAAGATAAAGAAGTGAAACTAACGCGAGGTGTTAGGTTACATTACAGAGTATATCACATATATTTTTTTATAATTTTTAGAATAAAAAATTACATTAAAAAATAAAAATAAAAAAAAACATGTTTTTTTTTCTGAGTTCTCTGTGACTTACAATCACGAAATTAATATATGTTATGCTCCTTTGTGTGCTCTATCACCCATAAAAATTGCGTGAAAAAAAAGTTGGTGCAACACAACGAAAAAAAATTATATGTGATTCGCGCCTTGTAGTGTAAGTGTATAAACAAACAAGTTCGAACTTGTTATCGAGCTGTTTACTGCATCGTTTGTTTAGCTAAAGTAGCAGTCATTTGTATTACACAAGAAGGCAGTTTGGGAATTCAATTCTATCATAGGTATTTTGTATCAGCATTTTTAAATTATTAACTATCGAACCAAATCATTATTAAGTAATAATGTCGAGAAAGTGTAAAAATTGTAACAAGTACCTGTGTAAGGTTCCTGGTTATAAAAAAATTAAGAAGAATGAAGAAGAAGCTAAAGTGTTTAGTGACTGTTTGAATAAAATCGTAATAGTTAATGATATTTTTTGTAAGAAGTGTTGACTTATCCCATATATTAACAAAAAAGCTTCTACTTCTAAATGTGCAGCATTTAACTTGGCCGAAATAATGGACGATCAAAATAATCTCTCAGTACAATATGTGAAATCAGCACCTAATATCATCAAAGCAGAAGTAAAATCAAGACATATAAATAGAAAAGTCTATCGAATTTATATTCACTATATTTCCGAAGGTAATGACTACAATAGTATTCTTCGTTATTGCTGTGATTGCCCCAATGGCAAACGTACAGTGGGATGCTGTTCTCATGTAGCAGCTATTATTTATTATCTATCATATGGATGATATTTGTCCAAAATCGTACGTCCTGCTGAGGTCCTAACTAAGTTATTTGCAACTCAAAGTGTTCCGATTGTAATTAATTACAACAGTGACGATGATTAATATTTTGTTTCTTGTATTTTGATAGACACGAAAAAGTAATAATAATAAGTATTGAACACTGGCTGTTTTTTTTTTTTCATTTCTTTTTTAACTATATCCCATCTCTTAAGACTAGTTACTTATGTTTTAAAACAAGCTGATGTGAAATTTCGAAAAAAAAACAATGATGTAATGTGAAAACCTTATAATACAGGGGTATACCATAAGACAGAAATCACATATAATTTTTTTCGTTGTGTTGCACCAACTTTTTTTTCACGCAATTTTTATGGGTGATAGAGCACACAAAGGAGCATAACATATATTAATTTCGTGATTGTAAGTCACAGAGAACTCAGAAAAAAAAACATGATTTTCTTATTTTTTATTTTTTTAATGTAATTTTTTATTCTAAAAATTATAAAAAAATATATGTGATATACTCTGTAATGTAACCTAACACCTCGGGTTAGTTTCACTTCTTTATCTTAATTATCTTTAGAGATATATCACATTCAGTAATAGTCAAGCATACGGATATTTTGCTCTCTATCTCAAGGTCAAAGCGGAAGTCGGTCGCGAAAAGTACATAAGTCGTGTTTGAACATCAAGTCGATATTAAAACATAAGTTTCGATATCGATTCCCATTTGGGGGCCGACTCGTCATACGTATCCGGCTAAACCCTTTATTATAAACTTTTCAAACATTTTATCTTTTAGAAATGGACGACTACCTTCCTTCTTACAATGCAATATGCTGCGATGATGTGTTATTGGATTGAATAAAGTTACGCTCTTTCTAATTTTGAATAAAAAAAATATTATATTCCTACTATACTCGCTTACTATTCCTGCTATACCTTACTATTTTCTTATTACTGAATGAGGTTTATAACAATTATAAGAAACTGTTTACTACGTGTACTAGTGCTGCAATTTAGCGACAGAAAGTTTTAGTAATACATCTTATTCTTCGTTATTTCTATTTAGGAAATTGTCTATTTAAATTGTGAATTAAGCAAAGAAAACCGAGCGATTTCATTGCCGACATTGCTAGCTTCTGTTTATTTCTACTTTCTATTGATACTGTAAATTTTTTGTATTTATATCATTCATTTTTATTCCTTAGATACGGAGTTGCCAAAAGCGACGAGTACATCTGCCCTCAGCGGTGCAGGAGTGTTGAGACTGTTCAACAAAGTCGGGGAGACGGTCAACAAAATCACTTACAGGATGGACGAGTCTGATCCGGTGATTATTAACTATTTATTATGAAATGAAATGAAATAAAATGAAAGTATCTTTATTCAAGTAGGCTATTACAAGCACTTTTGAATCGTCCAAAAAACTTTTTTCCCCTACCACTTGTTCAGGACGTCTTTTAGCTGACAAGAAGAACAAGCGAAAGAAACTTACCAGCTTTTTATCATAAGTTATGAAATGACATTTACATAAATCATGTCATTACCAAAATAATATGTATTATCACAATAGTAAATACAACTTTCAAAGTCTGTAGGACATAGGTTGAACATATAATTAGAACAAAGCGAAGGCTATTAATTCCATGCATTGCGATCCTTAAAATAATCATCAACTTTATAATAGCCTTTACTCATAAGTATATTCTTTACATGAATTTGAAATTTATTTATGGGTAGGTCAATTACATTTTGTGGAACTTTATTGAACATAGCAATACATTTACCTAGAAATGATCCTCTGGTTTTTTGAAGTCTGAAGCTTGGAACGGCAAGTTTATCTTTATTTCTTGTGTTAAGATTATGAATTATATTCTAGACTTTACGTTAAGATCGTCAACTCCAGAGCAACCTTTCAGCTTTCAGATTTCAGTCATTGATTTGCAAGCAATGCATGCTCTACATCTATAAAAGAACTTTCTAATAAAGATATTTGAACCTTCGTTGTCTCAGATGCTTCATAATAAGGGCTTTAGTTACTCATCTTAGAATCAGAGCAAGTATGTGATGTTGTTTAATATTATCTCTTATTACATCCATACGGAAAGCCTGCACCCCTGCAGTGGGGACGCAAAAGGGCTGATGATGATGAAGTGTGCAATAAAGTTTGATGATGAAAACGATTATTGAACAGTGGTTCGAGGAGCGTTCGTCTCGCGTGGAAGCGTTGGAGACGTGCCTGCGTCGCTTGGCGGGCGCGTGTGAGGCGCTCGCGCACGAGCGGCGCGAGTTGGCGGCGCGCACGCACGACGCCGCGCGGGCGTGCGCCGCGCTCTCCGGCGCCGACCCGCACGCGCCACTGTCGCGCGCCCTCTCGCACGCCGCCGACCTGCACGAGAAGGTATACTGTACACCGACCCGCACGCGCCACTGTCGCGCGCCCTCTCGCACGCGGCCGACCTGCACGAGAAGGTATACTGTACACCGACCCGCACGCGCCACTGTCGCGCGCCCTCTCGCACGCGGCCGACCTGCACGAGAAAGTATACTGTACACCGACCCGCACGCGCCACTGTCGCGCGCCCTCTCGCACGCGGCCGACCTGCACGAGAAGGTATACTGTACACCGACCCGCACGCGCCACTGTCGCGCGCCCTCTCGCACGCGGCCGACCTGCACGAGAAGGTATACTGTACACCGACCCGCACGCGCCACTGTCGCGCGCCCTCTCGCACGCCGCCGACCTGGCCTGACCTGACAAAGTATTTGGTCCTAGTGCCCCGGCTTATTCTGTGAACGTATAAAAGAGCGGACTTGTTTGTTAATCCCATTGGAGTATTGTCCGGTACAGCATATTTTTTTAATATAAATTCAGTTTAATTCTGTTTATACTAAACGTGCTCACAGTCGGCGGTGGAGTTTATTTCTTTTTATTGAGTTTTAAATATTCTTATAGTTATTCAGTTACTTGAAACAAAAGAATCATCATTTAGTCATGATTATCGATCAAGCTATTCTTGTGATATAAATACTTTAACAGACGTAGTTGCATTTTTTTTAAATACAAGTTACTTTGTATTAACAGGTAGAACAATTACGGTTGGAGCAGTCCAACACAGACTTCTTCGTTCTCACTGAACACATCAAGGACTATCTAGGACTTATTGGCGCCATCAAGGACGTCTTTCATGAAAGAGTAAAGGTAAAGTATAACTGCATAAATTCTGATCAACTGACGTTTGTCGTTATATCTAATAGATTATTGCCTTCACAAATTCTAAGTGAGTGTTTTCAACGCTTCGGATAAAATGTTTCACAAAAGTTTTTTACAAGCACTGATATTTTTGTCTCTTTAGCCAAACTTTTATTATCATTTATTCAATACATTATGTGATTACTTTTTAACTTGGCCGTTGCCAATTAAAGTATAATTTTTTCATGTTTTTTTTATTCATGTAACACCAGATTATTTCTGAAAATGACATACCATGTCAGGTTTGACGCGCTGTTTGTACATAGCTGAGATTCACACTCACTACTCTGAAGGATTTCTAAATCGACAAGCTAATAACATCTTCATTGTAATATGAACTCAATCTACAATTTAAATGGTCGAAATGACTTAAGAATGTGCATTTTAGGTGTTCCAAAACTGGCAACATGCCCAAATGCAGCTCACTAAGCGGAGAGAGAACAAAGCGAAGGCGGAACTCGCCAATCGGCCAGAAAAAATTGAACAAGCTGCTAACGAAATCATTGAGGTATATCATTACGTACACACAGAAGCATGTCAGCTTACCACAATATATCAAATAATAGCAACTGATATTCAATTCTCCTTGAATTTAAACCTTAATTAACGCTTCACCTAAGGTTTAAATTCAAATGAAGATATTTGACAGACTGTACTGTCTGACTGTCCTAACTGTACCTTAAAATTATGTATGAAGATCAAAACAGATATGATAGGAGTAAATAACGCGCAGATTTTCAGTCGTACTTTTGTGATTTTTGGGGCCGATGCTGATGCTCGAATCCAGAGGTCGGCAACCTGGGGCTCTTTCGATGTAAAGAGTCGACTCCATTTTAAAATAATTGTTATTTTACTGCTGAAACCCTATACTATAATACGATTAAGATTATACTCTATGGTCATAGATAACTATGACTAAGAGACAGATATTCAAAGTCGTGCATTGAAAAAAAAACTTAATTTTATTATAAATACTATTGAAAAGAAACTTTAGTAGCTCTTTAAAAATAATATTTTTTTATGAACTAGCTTTCGGCTCTTCTGTCTCATAAGGCTGCCGGGCCCTGGTCTATTGAAAATGCTTAATTTGCGTATGGACTAACCCGGTACTGATCGTCAGTCTATTAATGTCCTGAAATGTTCTAATTCCAACGTTTAAATACTCGCATATGGAGTTGTACAAGTTTTGGTGATTTGTCGAGCTTGCTGCAAAAACTTATATGGCTCATAGAAAAATTGCACTCCGCAGGCACAGGTGTGTAGTAGGTTTCTGTGAGAAATTGCAGAAGTTACTTGCCATTAAACTCCGTATATAAAACCGGCTTCTGCAAAGAAGATTTTCAACTCACCAACCATCATCGAGCTCAACGACTTCTCGTCTAGCTCTTAACAAAGTTATTTTAATTATATAGTGGGAAGCGAAAGTAGAACGCGGTCAACAGGAGTTCGATACGATATCACGCGTCATCAAGAAGGAATTGGAGCGATGGGAGGAGGTGAGACTGACTGAACTGCGGGCCACCATACTGCGGTACCTGGAGGAACACATGAAACACCAGGCACAGGTAAATATTGTGATGATTTTTTTTTATAATGAAATCTAGAAGCGCTAGTGTAGCGTCAAATTTATGATACATTGCCGGTCTGCGAACGTTTCTCTTCAAATAAACGAATTTTGTACTTATTTCGGGGTAACTGAGATTCATTAAAGCAATTATGTATTTTTTTTTTTCATTTATTAGAGTAAACAAACAGTGACAATTTCAAATATAGTTAAAAGTAGAAATATATAATAAATTTTAAAATCGCCACCAACACCGTTTACTACATTAACAATATTTTAATGACTCTGGTTTTTTACAACTCTTGTAAGAATACAGTTTTAATGAATGTATTAGGAACAGAGCTAAGAAAATGGTGTAAAATTCAATGGGATGAAAGAGCAGTTAAATCAAATGTTACAGGTTTATTGAGCGTGTTCGATAGTTTAAATAAAATTATTTGATGTTTGTATATGTATGACTTAAATTCAATCTCGTAGTAAACAAACTTTGACAGAAACAATCGCGACTGTTGCGACATCTGGTGCGCGATAAACGGTGGCCCTCATTTTGGTAGGACTGAGTCACTGGCAATACATCTGATTGCAAGTGTTATTCCATTCTAATAATACTAATAGCTGTCAGAAGTCGAAACTGCAACCGGCAGTCACCACTATCTTGCTATTATGCTTAAAAATCTCTTCACACCTCTTCATATATTCCAGAGGTTATATGAAGTTGGAAACACATGGGGCAGGTCACTATCTACCATTTTAGTTGTACGGCAAATATAATATTGTTGAACCATAAGTAGACTTATCTCCATAAGCAATCTACTAGAGTTGCCATGGTGAGGATATATAGCCAGAAATGTTGAGCTTTTTAGTTGAGCGTAAACGCTTTTGCTTATATAAACTCGAAGTTATGAATAAAGTCTTAATTGGGCATATTTTCTATCTTTTTCTAATAGACATTTTAAATATTAATTTCTCAGCAAATTACTGAATATATTTGTTCTTGCACATAATAATGTAATCATTTCGGCGGAAAAAAACACGCTTTTTATCCCTATCTCTACATTTTTCAATGAATCCACTTCAGTACAATTAAATTAAACATAATGTAGATCAAGTCTAATTGTGTCAACCTCAATAGATTACAGTGTAACATAATGAAACATCCACTTTAAATAAAGAAACAATATTTGTAATCATAAAACATAGATATGATAAAAATAATAAAGAATTATATAGATTAGGCGTGAGTGTATATTGTGATAATAACATGACAATAATTAATACTGAGTAATACAGACAGTATGGGGATTTTCGAATCAGTTTGTGGTGCATTTGTCATTGTTGGTTTTCAAAAATAAAATTTTTAAAAATATCTATATAGAATCTGATATCGTAGCAGACTGATATCGCCGATTTAAAAAAAATATCAATTGGATTTTATTATAAATGACGGATGTATCAGAGCGGAAATTCAAATTTCCGAGAATCATACAATTAGATTACGTTCACAAGAAATAGGACGACTATGATAAAAATTCGATATGAAAGACAATAAATAGAAAATGGGATTATTTTTATCATCTATTTTTAAGTAATGTAGTGAATGGTGAGGTTGAAGTGGGAATTTTGTCTTTGTTCCATATAACGCATACAGTACACTAACTTATGACGGCCTCTACGAATTTCCACGATTTTAAAACATTATTACAGCATAAAATTATCGAAATTAATTCTTGTCATGTTTCATTGAACTGAAAAGCAGTTATCGAGTTCTAAAAGCTATAGTCTGTTTCACATAACATGGGTATGGTAACGATTGTAAACAAATCCATTTCACGCCATTTGTATTTCCAAATAATTATAATGTTTAAAATATTAAATAAATATTTAATTAAAATATTTTGACTATGTATATATGAGGTTCTAACAACTTGAAATCTAACATCAATACTTGTGAGGCAAATTAAAACTTTTTTAATAGGGATTGAATTAATGAAATCGATTCAATCGCAATATGTATTCGGAAATCATTTGACCATTTTTTTTAAATTATTATTTTCGTAACAATCAAACTTAACTATGATAAAATTTTGTATTTTCCCGACTGGGTTTCATCTTAATGAATAAATATTTTTCTTATATCTTTTTTATACATTTACCACAAAATAGATTATCGCTATTAGAAATGAACATCATAATATCGAGTTTTTGTATATATATTATATTAGCACATTACTAAAAAGACTATAGTTAACACCCTTAGATTATTCTTATGTAATAGTAAAAGAAATTTGATTATTAGGAATTTTATAATTGTTTCGTCATTCGCAGTCGATCCGTTTCTGGGATGTCTTCCTGCCAGAGGCACGAGCTATCAAATGAGTGGAGGATTAACGGCCCATCGCGCCATTTTGCATACTCAAAACACGACCTTAGCGACAACATTGTAAACATAGAATCCATTGTACATTCACTGACGAAATTCGCTGAACTTTTTAGAACTTCTTTTAGACAAAGAAGTTGTTTATGAGATATAATTATTGTAAAAATGTAAATTAGCGACCAATTTGTTCAGTTGGTTCCGTCACACATAACGCGTTTCGAAAACTCGTGTTGATAAATAGATAATAATTTAAATAAGAATAAATACAGTTGAATTGTTTGTTTTAATCAGCGCTCGTTTTAAATAAATTCAACCAAACTTCTCCAATGTATAGAAATAATTGTAAATTTAAAATGAGTTACGGTTCCGTTTCGATACAATAATAAATAAAAAAGCTAGTTAAAAAACTAATATTGGTGTAAAAACAATCTTAATACCTTAATTCGATGTATTAAAATCGAATAATAGTGATACAATATGAGGTCTACGTTTAATATTATTTATTACCTATATACCGCCAACGCAACCAATTGTTACTGATTTTTACGTTAGTGACTTATAATCTTAAAAATTGAAAAATGTGCAAACTTTATATTTTGTGTAGAATCAAGAAAGTTGTCAACGCATATATATTTTTTTTAATTACACAATGTTTATAACAACCATTATATGTAGTCATAAAAAAATTTTCATCATAAGATCTTATCTATGTATTTCCCCCGATTTATGTAGGTATTGTATAAAAATAACACTTAAGGTTTTTTTTTTAATTTTGATTATTAAAGATAATAAAATCAGTTTTCGATTAGATTCATGTAAAATATCTTAATTAAGTTGTTATCACAATAACTTTTTGCATAAAAAATGTATATAAGTAAATTTATTGTTGAGGAAAATTAAGGTCGAATGTCTAGGTGTCTCTAACTGTCAAGAGATGTCACTTGTGTCTGATGTACTATATATTTTTTATCATTGAAATAGTCTGTATAGATTTAAAGTAATACAATTCAAAATAGTCAACAGCATTTCAGGCTATGCCAAACTGTCAAATTTCTCCAGTTGATTTTTAACTTTTATGCATCGTGATTAGAGTTCAAAATCAATTGAGGAAATTGAGAACATATTGTGTTAACTTTGACTTTAATATTGGTCATAGTAGTATAGAAAACGCTAAAACAAACTGTATAGAATTATACTACACTATGAGAACAAAATGATATAAACAAATATAGACTTTTTGATTGCTAAATAATAAAAAGTGGTCATCCACTGATATTCAAAACGAATAATCTATGTCAAACCATATGAAATGTTGGGCTAATTTTCGGAAACAGTTACCATCAACACGATTGGAGAAATTTAGATGGTACAGATATAAGTACCACATACATTTAAGGGTTAAAAAAATAATGTTGAAGATTATTAATAATAAAGCGTTTTAAGTATCTTGATTGAGTCAGATTAAACATGAATTAATATGATATTGGAAAAATCAATGTACCTACAACAGTAATAATACCCGATTTAAAAAAAAAATTGAATTTCTTTTGTCAGTTAGATAATGGAAAGATATTAGATACGTATTATTTGCCTTAAGGTTAATAACAAGAAATGACAATTAATGGGAATTAAAGTTGAGGCTCTCCTCAACTTTGATCTCTCTTATTACGTCAAAGCTATATAGAAAATGTACACATATGTGACAACTAAAAATGTGGCCGTAATTTAATTATCAAGCAAAATAATAAAATAATACGTGTTTAATATTTTTCAGTAATAAAAAAAATTCATAATATATAAATATTTGGACAGCATATGGTAAACGCACATTGATCATCATCGACCGCGCCGAAGGAGGCGGAAGAAACGAATTTTTGAATTGTTCGTGTGTTCGATTATGGTTATAATCGTCATATTTCTAATGTCTCTAGTAATTAATTTGGTATAAAGAAAATTCGTTACGTTCCTCTCCTTTGGTTCGGTTAATCTGCTACCAGCCAGATTATCTTAGCAAAAAAAAGTGTTTATTAAATATATGTAATGTACAGACAATTACCACGAAAATTTTCGAGGGTGAATCGAATTCGTATCGAGTGTATGAAGACAAATTTCGTGGTCGAGAACCTCACACCATTCCAGGCGTGGCCAACTCTGAGTAAAGTCAGGACTCGGTTAAGGCAAAGTAGCAAATGATTTTTTCTATATTGTCTCGGGTCTGGGTTTTGTGGTACCTTCGATGTTTCACATTTCCATTATAGAAGTGCTTTAGCAACTTAATTTGGGATCTCAACAATTGACAAATATTCATATGTATTTTTTTTATAACGGCAAGTTTCTGAATTGAGAAAAGTACAAAATCTTAACTGAGTATTATCAATAACTTGAAGTTTATGCTTTTCACAAAACAAAAAGCCCTAGTTTTTATCAAACTGCTATCAACTGCTCACTAAAAAAACTAAAATCAGAAACGAAAATCTGTTTAAGCGACGTTTACGTTCGGTTTGAGACGCGCTTTACATTAAATACTCAATTCAGAGACCGGTTGTAAGATTTGCAATCCAATAACTTGACATTTGTGTTCAACAGAGCACCGATTCGATTTGCACTCAATGAATTTTCGTGCTCCAAACAATTTGAATTTTAAGATTGATTTATTCAGATTTTATTGTAAACAGATAAAACAAATATATTTTAATCACATTGTAATGCTATAAAAATATTAATAATAGCCTTGTTGCGTATGGAATATCCACTTTGTGTAAGTACTATAATTTTGATGTCATTCACTTATATTTTAATAGGCACGTGTGCCTTTAAGGTTCATATTCGCTCAAGTAACGATACAAATTATGTACCGATTATTTTTTGTTTCTCTCGCAACCTATTACAAAGAGAAATAAAAGAAAGGAATATCACAGACAAAGGTTTCATAGGCTATGTAAATAATGTAACTGAATAATATTATATTAGGCCAAATATGTTATAATTAATGCCAGAAACCTCTTTGTATATAACTTATTGGTCAATAAACAATGACCGAATCAAGTAAATGAGCCGTAACAATTAAATTTTTGCGACACAAACCTCTTACAGATTTGATTTTTGCCATTAATCTAATGGCCGGCTGACCGAGAATATTTTACATTTTGCAAATAGAAAAAAAAATATCAAATTAAAATACCTTTTTTTTTTATTTTGCATTTTGTTTGATCATTTTAAATACAATTATTTTGAATAAGTTACATCTCTGAATTTTATAGTAATTGATCGAAGTAGATGATCTAAAGAGCAAATAAAAATATATGATTGTGACTTATATATGTGTTCTTTTTTAATTAAAAATATTAAATTTAAATAACGATAATCACATACAACCAACCTTTATGGTTCTACGGTGTAACTGAAGCCCTGATTGATCTCAAAATTAAGTAATCTGATTGATCTGACAGTTTGACAGATCAATCAGACCTAGTATATCACGGTTGCCGAAACTCGTACAGACGCATCTAGCCAATTTTATCACAAAAGTGTAGCTAAAATGTTTATCTACGAAAAATGTCTGTTCGGCGAACTTGCTATAGCCACGTAACACGCGATATATGATAAAATATGTAATGCTGTCTCACTTATGCCGCTGAAAGATGAGCAGAATAGTAACTCATTATGATGTCAAGTCAAGTCAAATTCAAAAGTCAAGATGCTCATGTTTAGCCGCCGACATGACTTCAGTTACGCGGCAGAGCTTACGGTCTTTCTTAGGTTAATGGACCATTAGCCAATGATCGGGAAAATCCAGTAAGTCAGTCCAGTGAAATTAGAAATATTTAGTTCTATTTCATTGGTCTGTCTTGATTACTGGCTTAAGGATTGTATCCGTTTACAATTAGCTAATACTGGCCTGTCTCAGCTACGGCTTCATGCTATTGGTCTATTACGCTATGCAAAAATTCACTGGCTTTTATAAAAAAACACGTTACGCCAAATGTTAAAAAACTATTTTTTTTTTTCAAAGTAAGTTATCAATTATCATCATTGTATAACGTTAATAAGGACAGAGTTAAATATAACTAAAATATAAGAAGCATATGTGAGGATTCTTGTTATTATACTCCGCAACGGATACGGCGTGAGTATGTAGATAGAGGATTCATCTAAAAGAATTTACTTATTAATTTCATGGCACCTCTTATTGTTAAGATGAAGATTATCCAGATTTTGTTATCACTATGTATATTTTTATAGTCATTCGTTTTATTATATGTAACTATAAGAGATATAAGTATCGTATAATAGAAGTGTATTCAAAAATGATATGTTTGTGTTTCTTACAGATATTATGTTAAATTGGACAATATCAACATTCCATGTTGACAGTTAATTTGAAAATTATGTTTTATGATAAATATATTATAATTGCTTTCACATTTGTAATGGTTTTGGAGTTTTATGATTGTTTTATAAATGTAAGTTTTGTCCAATTTCATAGTATTGTCTGTAACATAAAATTTACCTTAGATATGTATTAGATAGTACGATTGAAAAATCTCGATTCTAATGTATTCCTTATTTTTTATATGGCCAAATATATTTAGGAGTAATTTGGTGTAATGGAAAAGATGATTATTATATAAAATTATAATGTTTGTTTCAAATTCAAATGGTATTTTAATTATACGCCCTTAAATTACACTTGTGTGAACATACCCCGTATTAAAAAACAAACACTTAAGGGTAGGTTTTACAACGGCATACACTACCATGGTTACATTACATTAAAACATTTTCAAACTGATTAAAAAAAACTAAATAATAAAGGACTTCACATCACACAGAACCATAGTCCAGCCACTTGACTGAAATACAATTCATAACAAATGTGTATACAATAGTTAGAGATATTACGATACGTGGACAAATCAAGACCCGATGATTACGTTTATCATTGAGCCCACAAACCTATCGGATAATTATCACTGATCCACTATATAAACAAGGTGGGGAATATAACAAATCTAGCTTTGATTTCGAAGTCATTAAAGCATCAGGTGAGTTTTTTTGTTTACACACAAGTAAATATAAGTTTATAAATTATCTTTCTTCATTTCAAAATCTATTAATACCATTTCTAAAATTTAAGCAGCATTATTTAATGTTTTTAATATATCAATAATGTGAAACTGTTGTGTTTATTGCAATGTTATTGCAATGTATATTCGAAGTTTCTAATTGTGTTTTCATAAACAATACCATCATATTTTAGAAAATGAAAGGCGTAATTACCGTGTGATCGTCATTACTCAGACGGTATTAAGATTAGATAATACAATACTTAAATGTAATTAATTAACAAAACTTTCAAATAAAAAAAAACCCTCAATTATTTTGCAGGAAAAATGAAGGTTCTTCTTACACTAGCTTTTGTGGCAATAGCCACTGCGATCCCAATGCCAGAGCCGATACGGCTGCAGGATGCCCAACAGCCGATAGGCATCAGCACCCTGCCTTTGTTTATACCCGCTGAGTTAGCCGAAGCATTCAATAAGGATCTTGAACTGAATCCACCTATCAACAGCATGATCGAACCTATTGTTTTGATCGAAGCTCCTCAACCCGAAGTTTATGATGATGTCGTCGTCGTCTTAGAAGAAACTAACCCCGCTGAAGAAACCGTCCCTACTGCTGTCAAATTCGTAGATTCCCCAGTTGCAGAGGAAGTTGCCCCTTCCGCTGAGGATTCTCCAGTTGCAGAGGAGGTTGCTCCTACTGCTGTCAGATTCGTAGATTCTCCAGTTGAAGAAGTTGCCCCTACCGCTGTCCGTTTTGTAGATTCCCCAGTTGAAGAAGAAGTAGCCCCTATTCGATTCGTAGATTCCCCAGTCGAAGAGGAAATCTCACCTTCCGGTTTCGAATACGCCAAAGTCTCATATGAAGATATTGAGCCGACGGCTGTCCGATTTGTCGATAATCCAGTTGAAGAAAGCGACGCTGCAGTCGAGCTAGCTGAAAGTGCAATTGGAGAAATAGCCCCCACCCCAGTCCGGTTCGTCGATGCTCCTATTGAGGAAAAAGCCGTTCCCAGCCCTATCAAAATAGCTAACATTGCAGATATCGTGAAAGATTCAGTAGTAGTTCTATCCGAAGATGATGCATTAGAATCCTATGATGGACCTCAGTACCCACATTTCAAATACGATAATGATTTATTACGTTAAAGAAAAGAAGCACTTTTCTAAATTATATGTATATATAGCTTAAGTAATATACAAATAAAATCTTCAAAACTATAAATTTCAAGTCTTCTTTACAGAATTACTGTACCAAATTTCAATTGTGAAATAAATATTTTCACACTGATTTACTTTTTTTAATGTTACAAAAATATAATATAATTAATAGAGTGAAGTAGATACTATGTTGCAATTAATCATCCAATCGCAAATTTTCTAGAAGTTGCTGCGTTATATTACCTAGGTCCTAGTTAAAGTGAAAATATTCCATATTCGAATAAGCTTATTGAAAGCACTTTTAAAATTCTACAAACTGTTCGTAACTATATTAAATATAGTATAGAATAAATTTTATTCTAGAGCCTTTGACTAGCACAAGAACGGGTACAAACTCACGTATAATTATACATACAATGTGTTGTTGTTATGAAATGCAATAACTTTCTATATCATTTAATAATTATGTCGGTGAGTTTATTTTATCATATCTTTTGAGGTTTTTATGTAGGTAAATATGAAAACTTTGTAAAACAAAGTTGAAAACCGTCTTTAAAAAGTCCAGTAGTCGATTAATATATATCCAAAATCCACTAGATCCCTGGTATCATGAGATGGGGTGGCCACCACCAAGTGGATTTTTTAAGCATTTTTCATTAAGAATATTTTCCAGTATAGCATTGTGAATTCGTAATTGATCAAATATAATAATATATAAATAATCAATAATTTGTAAGTGTGACAAATCACACAACCTCCTTTTTAGATTTTTTAGGTCGGTTTTAGTCCTTTCATCAAATTTACGTTAAATAATGCAGAAATCAAAGAATGTAATACTTTATGTATATTTTTATAATCACTAAGTCTTATCTATTTACACATTACACACAAGAACATTATTTCAATACATAATCCTCTGGGTAATCCATTACTTTGGGGAAATTCTGAACTTCTTCTTCAGGGATGTGGTCAAGTCTAGTTGGCACAGGACGGAGTTGTCTTATCTGGTTGCTAACATTCTGAAGAACGTCATCAGGTACCTTCTCACCAGGATAAATGAACAGTCGTTCCATTGTGTGACGTCGTTGAAGATTTCCTTGCATTGCTTTGTACACTGCCTTTTTAATTATCTGAAATAATTAAAAAATAGGTATGATGAATGGATAAAAAAATTTGTTAATCAGTCAGATAATGGGAAGAATATACATAGTAATCTGAAACAACAAAGATACCACTACAGACCTGACGCATTATAGAAAAGTTCATATTCTATATTGACACGATCAGGAATCAACATACAAAGATGGTGGTTCGACATATTAAAATTGTAATTTAACCTAAAATTGTGCAACAGAAATACTAAAAATTTATTTTTAAAAAGTTTCTAATTATAAACTCCTACAATACACAATTAGATAAAGATAACACATGTCATACTATTCAAATCAATCAAAATTAATTTTATCAACGATTATAATAACTATAAAATTATTATGAATTCATTATCCAATCTACAATTAACTTTGTAAGTGTATTATCAAATTAAGAAATTCAGTGTTTTAAAATTTATGTACATAAAAAAAACTTTAATTTTAGAGATAGAAAAATAACAAACACTTCATTGTAAACACCAAATACAAAACATATAAAACAAAGAAATATTAAGCTAGCTATTTGTCACAATCGGCGGTCTTATCGCTATACAGCGATGTCTTCCTTTGGATAGAGAGATGAACTATCTTAAGTATAGGGGATTTATTTAATTAGTGAATAAGATAAATTTTTAGGGTGTGATCTAAACTAGCATAGGCATTACTCAAAAAAATGCAGTGTTTTTGTCTATAAACGGTGGCATCCTTCAGTGAAAGCACATGTCTTGTGGCCAGATGATAGCATACGCAATCTAGATGTCAAATGATTGGCATAAATATTAAAGCAATAATTATATTTACTTCTTTGATTTCTATGTAGAGATTAAGATTTTTGTATAGTTAATTGTACAAAAAATGAGTTACAATAATAAGAATTATAATATGTTGCTTGGTCACCCTACTTTCTTTAATTTGTTGTATAACCTAACAATGAAAATGCATCATGTATAAAAAAAAAATCACCTCCCATATAAAATAAGTTTACATAAACCACATATTGGAGTTGTCGCTCGGCTAGTTTGAATCACACAAAATTTTCAGAAGCTCCAAATATAACTAACTAGATTTGGCCCGCGACTTCGTCCGTGTGGTAAAGTTACATTGAGCAGCATTTCTAACGAATATTTATTCATTATATCGTGTAAAATACCTGAAAAAAAAAAACTTATCCCTTAGCTTATGCCCTTAGGGGTGGAATTTATCAAAACTTAAGGGATACTTACGTCATAGTAGCTTTATGCATGCAAAGTCTCAGCCCTTAAAATTGATAAAGTTTCATCACCTATTTTATCCCCTTGGAGGTGGAATCAATCAAAATCCGTTTTTAGAGAATACCTACGTCATAGTAGCCTTATTTATACAAAATCTCAGCCCAATCGGTGTAAAATTGTCAGTTTCATACAAAATTTCATCCCCTATTTTATCCCCTTGGGGAAAGATTGGATCAAAATCCTTTCTTGACGGATGCCTACGTCATAACATCTACCTGTATGCCAAATTTCAGCCTGATCCATCCAGTGGTTTGGGCTGTGCATTGATACATTACTATGTCAGTCATTCACCTTTGAGTTATATATATTTAGATTATTTTCCTGTGGGAATGCGTCATTTTCCCGCAGTAAAAAGTAGCCTATGTCCTTTCTTGGGTATTAAAATATCTCCATACCAAATTTCATGCAAATTGGTTCAGTGGTTTAGGTGTGATTAAGTAACAGACAGACAGAGTTACTTTCGCGTTCATAATATTAAAATATGAATGAATGAATGAATGAATGAACACTTTATTGTACTTGAAAATAAAATCAACATAACAATTAATAACAATAAACAGTACAATCGGCGGCCTTATCGCTAAAAAGCAATATCTTCCAGGCAACCAAAAGTTAGACTGGACAGTTACATAAAAAAGATGGGTAGTAAATGGTGTCCTACACAGTTGAAATAAAAATTTTCCATACTAATATATACACACATATAAATATATACATATATAATAATAAATAAACAATAGCCTAATTTAATGTTCAGAAAGTGACAGATAAGTAATGCTCTTTTACCTTATTTTTAAAGACATTCAATGATGGAGCGCGCTTTATATCATCTGGTAATTTATTCCAAAGGTGGACAGCCTGAACTGCAAAAGACTTGTCGAGAAACTTTGTTGAATGGATTGGCGTCTGCAGTTTTAGGTTCTCTGATGATCGCAAGACACGGGAGTGCGTATCGTGGAGGTAATTAAAACGTTCCCTGAGATACATTGGAGAGAAAGGATTAAACAGTATACTGTAGAGCAAGGAAACAATATGGGCATTCCGACGAAGACGAATTGGCAACCACTTGAGCTTAGTGCGAAAATCAGATACATGATCATATTTGCGTAATCCAAATATGAATCTTATACTAAAATTTTGAAGCCGCTCAAGTTTATTTAGTTGCTCCTCAGTTAGATCTAGATAGCTGACATCGGCATAGTCCAGGATTGGTAAAAGAAGAGATTGTGCAAGCGCAGTCTTAGTTGCTATTGGTAAAAAGTTACGCAACCGCCTCAAAGAACCAGCAGCAGCAAAGGTTTTACGACTAACTTTCTCAATTTGTGACCGCCATGTTAAGTTTTTATCGATAGCTATGCCCAAATTTTTAACACAGTCACTGGGGGTCAAAGTAATTCCACCAAATGAAATCGCAGGTAAACATGACCAGTCAATTTTATTAGTCATAACGGGGCTACCAGCTACCATGACTTGAGTTTTTGAAGGATTAACTTTTATTCCGTAACACTTGCTCCAATCAACGACAAACTCAAGGTCACGGTTTACAGTATTGATGGCAAAAGTTAGTTGATCAGGAGTAGCTTGGGAATAAATTTGTAGATCATCTGCATAAAGGTGATAGGATGAAACTAGTTGTCGTGAAATTGAGCTAATAAATATAGCGAAAAGTAATGGAGAGAGAACGCCACCCTGCGGCACCCCGGCAGAAATATTGAACCAAGTGGAAAAGGAATCCTCAATGCGCTGACGGCGTCCAGACAGGTAACTATGAAACTATTCAACCACTGCTGGAGATATGTTAATAGAGCGTAATATGCCAAGCAGTATATCAAAGTCAACGGTATTAAACGCGTTACTAAAATCTAGTAGACAGAGAACCGTTACTTTTCCATGTTCCATTCCTGACCTGATATCATCTGTAACATTTACTAGTGCAGTGGTGGTACTATGACCAGCACGGAAACCTGATTGATAAGGATTTAGGAGATGATTTTTGAAGAGGAAAGTGGATAGTTGGTTGTGAATGAGGCGTTCCAGAACTTTAGAGAGGAATGGTAGTATGGAAATCGGTCTATAGTCTAAAAATATATATAGTAAAGATTAGTATAGATTTTCATTTTCAAAATAACAAAATCTTCATGCATAATTTCAGTACCTGCTAACACACATTTTTTGATAAATTTACTTATTCCATGTTTAAATTTAATCTCAATTGTGAAAAAAATTAAATTGCCTTGAAAATTGTCAGTTATGAAGTATTGACATATTGCTGTTGATATGTGTAAAACACTCTTAGTCTAAGATCCGAACCTAAATCGACCTTCACCGGGTTGATAAAGGAATAAAACTTATTGTATAATTAATTTAGTATATTAGAAAATATATTAAAAATGGGTTAGCTAAAAAAATCCTGGACAGAAATTGAAATTAACTGGCATCAATATACCTGTTTATACCTGACAACCCAGTAGTTCGTCCAGGTAAATAATAGACAACCCAACGTCTGCACATTCTATATGTTTTATACTTTAAGTCATAATTAAATTTTTCTTATTATCTTGATGTTGCAACATTTAATAAAAAAAATATTTTTTTTTAAATAATTATAAATATTCTGTCCAGAAATTTATTAGCGAACCCATTTTTAATATATTTTCTAATATATTAAATTAATTATACAATAAGTTTTATTCCATTATCAACACAGTGAAGGTCGATTTAGGTTCGGATCTCCTACTATCTGAAATAGTTGTATGCTATTCTACTAGTATATCTACTAGTTTAGCCATGTATGCAGTCCACAAACAAAAACAGATTTTTACTTAAATTCAAAGTAGGTATATTAAAGTATCTCTATTATTGTATTAACATTACAATTATAAATATAATACAAATACTTGCAACTTACTTACATATTGGTAGGTTTGTTTTGAGAGTTATTCTTAGTACTAACCATAGTTGGATCCTTATTGTGCAACTCCCAAGCCAAAGTCCAGCTCGCCCCTCCCGGGTACCCGGTGTGGTGAAAGTAAGCTCGTCTCCGCCATTCTTCGCCTCGTAAAGCTATTTCTCTGCTGTTAATACAAACAACTACATCACCACAGTCGTTCATTGGATGGTATATTGGTTTATGTAAACCCATCAAATATTTTTTAATAACAGTTGCCGACTCATACGGATCTTGCCATTTACAATCGAATATATGCCAAGTTCGTGCAAATGTAGCCCATTGCTAAAATATAAACAAACAAAAATAATAGAATAATAATTCTTGTTTAATACAACTGGTTATGTGAACTGAAGTTTCGATGTAATACCTGCACTCTTTTAAAAGCAGACATTTTGTATTATCTTATAATAAAAAAATGAGATATGTAAGTTTTATGTTACAGCATAATTTTGTAAAATAAACGATGCGTCAAAAGAATCCCTATATTTTGCTCTTCTTTCGGTTTTAGCTTTTGAGGTTATATTTCCAGTGTTGCAAGTACACTATTTAAAAAAAACTTTTTTTCTTTAATAAAATATAAACGCGACAAAATGAAAACAAATGGCGTAATTTATAAGTATATGTATGGTATAATAGTGTTATTAATTGTGTTCTGTGGGCGTCATTCGATTTTTTTAAGCATTTACCACTTTTTGAGGAGGAAAGAAAGACCTTTAAAAAGTTACGTAGAACGCAACTAATGAGGTAATTTGGCAACACTTGTTATTTCAGACAGTGTTTTTCTTAACTATTATATATAGCAAGGAAATTTTGCCCATACAGTTTAATTGAAAGGGAGTAAAAAATCACGAAATTCGTGTAACGTAATCTATGGATGGCCCATGACCAAGGGTGGGGCAAAAAGGGCAGCAATAAAACAATATTTTTTACATATGACTACCTCTTTTATTACTCTTTATCTAGCTCAAGTACATATTAATAAGTGTAGCTTTCTGATATGACTTATTTATTTATCAAGATGAAGATCTTTCCGTATCATATATGCGGACACATGCATCATGTAAGGCTCGTTCTTGAGAAAATTTTCAATAGCACAATCGCGGACTTCCTTCCACGCGTATAGGTCCCGATAGATCGGTCGCACAATCTTCATCCGGCCCTGATGATTTACGAAATCGAACACTTCATTTAGTACATCCTTGTCCCTTGCTTTGATGCACAGACGATACCATCTGTAAAAATAGTTTTTTGCAGAATCCTTAAAAAAGGCGAGTATTTCATGGAGCTCGACGCGCAGTGGTAAGCGATATTCTATCTGCGATGCGGAAGTTAAGCAACTTTCGAAAGAGCCAATCACAGGATGGGTGACCAAAAATTTATTCTCTCGAGCTACATGCTTCGGGAGGCAAGTTAGTTAAGCAGTGCAGTCGTTAACACCCACCAATACACACTGGGCCCGCGTGGTAGGATTAATAATAATAATAATACACTCCATTGCACTCAATATAACACAGGTTACAGGAAATTTACAGTAAGAAGAAACAGAACACAAATGGCGGCCTTATTGCTGTGCAGCAATTTCTTCAAGGCAACTAAAGGAGTGAGAAAAGCAATTTTAATGAATAGTGTGGGGGTGGTAGGTGCAATATAAGAAAGGAAAAATAAATAATTAATATAACTCTAGACAAACATATACTAAGATGATTAAAAGACAGATTTAAATTAATGTTCTACAACAGTTTAAAATATATATAATAAGTAAAAATGTTTTAGGATATAGATAGGAAATGACTCTTAACTTGATCGCAAAACGTATTGAGTGAACGAGCTTTCCTAATACATTCTGGGAGTGAGTTCCAAAGCCGCACAGCATGCACAGAAAAGGAGTAGGAAACGAAGTCTGTAGAGTGGCGAGGAATATCAAGAGTGAGATTGGTAGAACATCGCAATCAAGCAAATATCGCTGCAGTATAACTGTGCAATACGTGCACATGTGCATTGTGCACATACTATTTACTTCACCGATCGTTCTAGAAACCTACCATTTCATAAAGAAACAGATTGTATGCATTTATAAATCAGTCTCCTTTTAATAACCATAAGGTTTGAAATCACACTAGGCTTCGCACTGTAGGACTACCAATTCGAATCATTATGATTATGGATGCGAAGGATTTGCGAAGTTTCGTTTAACCTTCTGCGCAAGTTAATTACTATATTATATTTTTCACTATACTGACGGATATTCATGAAACATAATTAATAATTAATTAACATAATTAATAAGTTATTTTTCGTCCTCTGTGTATCTTATATATTATGTGTTCCTTTAATGTACGTTTTTGTTTTCTTGTTATTAGTTCTTATTTTGAGATTAATAAATGTTTCTTATTCTTAAAAAACACACCTGTAAAGGATCTCTGTATTATTACTTCGCCGAAAACTATATTCGTCGCCCAGATTACGCAATCTGTTCAGTGGCAAAGCCGGTCGTTCTACTAATTCCTGTAACAAATGTATCTGCTGATGCATAGTTAAGTTCTGTATATCTACAGATGATAAACTTGCATTGCCTTCCAAAATCATCTTAAGAAGCGAATTAACTGCCTCCGTCATTTTCATGTCATATCTGTGAACACAAAAAAACTTGAAGCAACATAATACTAATTCAAATATCGTACATTATTCCAATGTAGATGGTCATCAATATAGATTGCCATCCGGGCGGCCATTAGCAGATTTTTCCTGATTAGAGTCCGAGAAATATTTGGGAGTTTTATAGAGGATAGTTTTTTGAAATGGGACAGTGGCAGGTATCATAAACATTATAGTTACATAAAACACCCCTAGCAGATACTCTCATAGTGCATCGCAAAAATATACCCTGTAGGTATATGTATTGTCTGGATAAAAAAAAATGCTGCCGTCACATGATGTTTATAGACAGCGCAGGAGCAGACAATGCAATGATGCGTCAGACATTTTATCTTAGAATTAGGATTTTCGAACGTCTGTTCTATGTTTAAAGTCTGTAACTTCATACAAATTGCAAATTTTAATGAAAATTAGTCAAATATTTCTTAAGGTCAGTTTAAAGCTTAAGTAAAATTAAAATTGATTGTAGAAGTTTGACAGTTTTAAATACTGTAATAATGTAAACTACTATTCAAGTTGTTCTGAACTAAAATTGTGAAACGAGTAAACGAAAGTAAGGAGTAAACGAGATGGCAATACTGTAAACGAGATAGCAATACAGTAAATGATATTATGATGTTAAATACGATTATTTGGAGACAACAACTTAGCGAGTAATTTACCGAATCAGACTTTTACTCACTGTGGTATTGTTGGAGGCATGCCGCTAGAATGCAGCCATGTATCCCAATCAACATTTTTCAGTCTTTCATCGCCATCAAAGAAGTTAAGTAGGTACTCTTTGAACTGGCTCGTATTTATAGATTTGTTTCTAAAATTGTTTATGTATGATCGCACAAAGCTATCGAACACCTCTGGAAAAAACATTTATTGTGCTTATAACATCTGTTCACTACCCAAATTGCCAAGCAAAAGCTATTTACTTTGAATTGATAAGGAAAGACATTCAATGTTTCACCTGGTCCACCAACCAAATCCTCAAGATACCTAAGAAACAAGGACCCTTTCTCATAGGGGACGGAAGTGATACCATCATCAGGGTGCGTTTGAGTCAAATCAAATACTAGACGAGTGAGTGGGTTAGATGCACCCAATACGTTATTCACCTAAAATGTATTAGTAATTGTAAATTTATAGCTGGTCTTAGTACAAGTTCAAAGGTTCAAATTTCTATCATACAAGAATTTAGCTGTTTGGTTTTGAATCTGGGCAATGTAGTAAATGTTTTCTAAATTTTCTAAAATATCTGAAACCGTTTATATCGGATTACTTAATCAAATGTAACATAATATAATAAACACACGTGTAATATAACATACATAACAAATTTCACTTACAGTTTCGTTTAATGCTTGCAAACCAAGAATGCTATGAAAATCTCTACTACGCTTTGCTTCTTCATGATCAGATATTAATGAAGACTGTACTTTCCTTTCGAGAAATACCGTGAAACCTTCCTTCAACCAGAAATGCTCGAAAGAGGCGATGGAAACAAGGTTTCCAGTCCAGCTGTGCACAATCTCATGAACTATCACATCAGCTTGACTTCTATCTCCAGACTTAAAACAGAATCATATATAGAATAAAAAATAAATTGAATATCAAAAAGTACTTCTTTATGTACTAAACAACATTATGAACTTTTTAGCAGACTACTTTATGTACTAAATTCTATCTATTTAAACTGATACGAGTTTGTTAAAACTGATGCTCTAATAAGTAGGGGAAGTTCGGGAGAGTTGAACCTCTTTTTACTTGAATTATCATATCTTCTTATAGATTTGTTGTAGAGACTAGATTATAAATTTAATTCATATGTAATTTATATAGGCTTGTTTTTACATCATTATTTTTTCAATATTTAAGCACTGTAAATTGCTAAGCCGATTTGATGTAAAAATGGGAAATGGATCAACTCTCCCCACTATGAGGGACATATGATCAAAAGTCTGAGGAAACTCATTTTCAGGGGTTTTAGTAGTTTCTGTTTATTTTTCAGTATCGTCTTTCTATTAGAGTATTTTGCGTAGTTTTGCTTTCATTTATTTATTATATGGAATTGATACTTATCGTTATTCTCAAAAATTATAAAAACTATTCTAAATGTTATTTGCCTTCTGTTCACTTATTTTATTATTATTTATAATATTGAATTGAGTGCAAGCTAGTATTATGACAGAAGAATCATCACCACAGACGTTATAATTAACCACTGATGTCTTCAACAAGAACAGTGGTTCAACTCTCCCGCATACGTCACTTCGACATAAAATTTTTTAATCCACAATACTTACGTCCATAAACACGGCCGTAATCTCAAAACTACTAAGTATTTAAAATTTGTTTTGTAGTGACCAAAACACTTTTCGCAACTTAAAAGCTAAACAAACCAGGCATTTTGTACAATAGTGACGCATATATTATTGGTCTTCCGTACATAATCTACGTCTGTATTAATGTTTTATTGGCGTGCAATTTACGTTGAATTTTGAGAAGTGGTTCAACTCTCCCATCTGGGCAAATCTCCGGACTCCCCCTACACATATGGGATAACAGTGGTTACAACGTGATTACAGTGTTGCAATGGATGCCTATACCTTTCAATATAGACATCCATTATAAATATTATATATCTCACCAACAAAGATGGTGTCACAAATGTGATACAAGGATTTTCCATTCCACCATAAGGAAACGGTGGTGGAAGAACCAGTAGGTCGTATTGTGTCCAATCATATGGTCCACAGAATCGCTCTGCGGCCTGCAGGTACTTTTCTGTATCGGCAAATTCCCAAGCGCTCTGTTCAATATTTTCCTTTTCTGACCAAACTTTCGACCTGTTAGTGCAAATAAAATCTTAACTCTTTAATTGCAAGCACGTATACGGTACGTGATCTTTGTATGAAACATGTACCTACGTGACTTAACGTATAACCTTAACGTATTCAAACAAAATATTTGACAAATAATGGATAGAATCGCAGCTCTGCCTCTGTCGTTTCCATGGGAAACTACGACTTTATAAATTGCAACGTCAAAAGTTAAGTTTTTTCCATACTTGGTTACTTGTTCATAACAATCATAACTTTACATAGACACGAATCACGATACATGCAACGACCTCCGTAGGCGAGTAGCTCCTACTTCGGTATCAAGGTCTCAGATTCGATTCCCGCTCAGGCGAATAAATGAAATGGCATTTTCTATATTGCTTTGGGGATACAATTCAAGTGCTTTGACTATTTGATTTGGGTTCTGGGTAACGTATGTGATGTTGTCTATTATTTATTTATTTTATACATAAAAAAATGTTTATTCATTGCTTTTACATCAACAATCATAGTACCTAGGTCCTATAGTTCTAAACTCCATCGCGCCTACAGCAATAGCCAGCAAATACGAAGGCATGGGTATGGGTTGTGTGAAAGAAGTTTTATTGCCGATTGCCCCATCTCGCAAAGCACTCATCAACACCGTTAATTCTGTAGGTGCCGTAACTTCTGCATCATATGTAAACTTTACTGCCGGCGTATCTTGACATGGAATGACTGAACGAGCATGAATTGGCTGGAAATGAATAAATTTGTAAGCATGACATTTTCTATTGTTCAAAGATTCTATTCAAAGATGATAAGGAAATAATATACATTAATGCAAAGTTACATTATGATATTTGACATTTATCAGTACACTTTCTTAATGCATTTAAAGTTCAAAATTAACTGTAGAAATTTAACATATTATGGTAACTTAATGAGCTGATATGTTTATCTAAACTTATAATATATTTAAGATATAATAATTAAAACTAACTTACCCCACACTGGCTGAACATATATGGAATTATTTTGCCCAATGTTTGATTAGAGTTTAGCCAATGCAGAGCCGAGGCTTTCGGGGATGTTCTATATTTTATTTTTATTTTAAACCTGCCGAAAAAAAAATTATATTTCCCTCACCACAATTTAGTAATATTTTAATAGTTTGTAAAATTATTCTTTTTGATTGTATTGCATTTGCTTATAATGAGACGACTACTTTAGACTGCATAAAAGAAAAACTTTGAGTAATAATCTAAAAAATATCTCAAAGTCCTCCGTCATTTGCAACAATTGCATCTGCAGCCTGACTTTATGGTCTATGATGATGATACATCATGTGCCTTTAATATTTTGGTAAGAAATTTTTAATCTTCTTAATTAAAAAATGCTTAAAAATCCACTTTGCCCCATCTCAGAGCACCAGAGACAAATTGGATTTTTTAAACATTTTTCGTTAAGAATATTTTCCCATATAGCATCAATATTGCATTCACAAATGAAATTTTGATCAAATATAATAAATTTTACCCAAAGGATTGAAAAATCTGTGATTGATTGAATGCTAACGTATAGATGCAGGTATGTCCATTAAAAATAATCTAGACGTCTACCATTTGTCGTTAAACAGTAATAAAAAACTTACGTATCATTAGGCTCAACCTTTTTGTGTAAAATAATAGTAAACTTGGATCCATAATTTGGTATATGATTACCGACGTCGAATTTCAATTTGGTGCCATCTTCAAATTTCACTGATTCGATCTCAAGCTCACTATTGTCAAGAACCTTTAAGGAAAATTCATATTCATAATCAATAGTTTCTAGATATCTAGATTACATAGGTAATGTAAACTCAATAGTAGGGTAGACGACCCTAACTTATAAAAATAAAAGAAATCTAATAGTGAGTTCATACAGAGTACCTTTAAAATCGCGTCTGACTCAAATGTATTTAAGTACCTAGCTTCAATTGGTCATCTACAGTTCGCGATAAGCCATATTATATGAAAGGTGAGTGACCTGTATTTCATACTTGAGATTTTTCTTGACTTATCGATTTCTCAATGCACTCTCAATACAAGCGTTTCTAACGATTGTCACTGGATAGCTGATAATGAAACAAATCTTTTCAGATCATTCAGATCTACACGTCAACAAAATATAAAAAACCGACCAAGTGCGAGACAAACTCGTCCTACGTGCACCGTAGCGGAAACGAGAAAATATATATATAGGAATCTCCTTAAATATTTATTTTATTCTGGTTTATTGTAGGTATTTGATGTTGAACCGGCAACTTTTCCCGGACGCCAACGTGAGACCTATCCCAGAAAACTTAGACGCACGGTAATTCTATCTGTAACTAAATGAAATGTCACCCACAAATAGGCAAGCTTAATAAAATAATATTAGTAATAATAATAATAAAATTACCACTTCTTCGGTTTCTTGTAGTACACCGATATTGAGAATTGCCTCAGCCCTTAAAACTTTGCTATCAAAATCCACATCGAAATAAAGTGACATATGCTTTATTACACATATTTCTGAAATAACACAAGCACATCGGTAAGTACTATTACACAGAAATGGCATTTCCACGAGCTATTTTGATTTTAAAACTTATTTAAATGTTTTATAACCAAATTAAATAAAAAAAATCACCAGTTTATTGTACCCTCCTATGCTGTTGAGTGTAATAAGTCATATCTTAAGTACTTATAGGTATAAGTACTTAAGATATGACTTATTTGTCACTATTGAACATAATGTTTTGAATACTCTTGTAGCCCTTACATAATCTGTTTTCAAAACAACCTCTCTTGCTCTTTCAAGTAAACCTACCTACTATTTCAAAAATCATATTATTTCATGTGTAAAAGCTACTATTGGCGGGACCTACTTAAATAGCGCAAACATAATAAAATGAGTAGGAACTACCTAACTGGTCGCGACTGGGCCGGTTTTATACGAAGCTGTAATAAATGTTCGTTTATTACGGATTTGCAGACTACTTGAAAAATTGGGGGTGAATGTATTTTTAAACCTAAACGCTATATAAGATCATTATACGAAAATATGATTCGGTTTAAAGCAGGGCAAAAGCAAAGCAAAAAAATGTAAAAAACCGTAAAAATGTTGTTTGATGTGTATTTTTTAAGTAATCTTAATTAAAACCATAAATAAATTAATTCCACAAGTTTATCTTCAAAGTGTGACGACCTCTCAACCAAATCACAACATTCGAATTTTATACGTTATAGTACGGACCAATGTAACGTCTGCGTATTATTAATTTCAAAATTTGAAAATACTGTTAGTTTATATACCTATTAATTACTATAAACAAGGTAGTAAGTACCTGGCCGAGAAAACGACGAAGGATCTTGCGGACTTAAAGCTTCAGATGCACTTTTCGAAAATATCATCAATATTATCACACAAATTATCGGTATCATAGTATTTTTTTTTATCTCATAGAAATTAATCAGACTGTTTAAAATACACAACATTAACTTTGAAGTTCCAGTAAACAAATAATCAAAACGTTTGTAACAACATATCGCTACGCTATCAGAGGCACATTCCAATGAATATGTAGGTAGGTACATATATAAGTAAAAAATGTGCACTCACACAATCACATCACATCACAACCCACACAACCCAGAACTACTTATCGTGTCTGTGTCTGGAGCCACAGAACATTTGATCATTAGATCGAAGCACAGAACACAGAAAAGTGGTGCCTGGACCATAGATAGAGAATTGACTAATGAAATGTAAATATCATGTAGATATCAGTTGTGTGGAGGGACCACATAGAGGTTAGCGAATTGCGTGGCAAAATTGGTTTTTAATTAGTTAGTTACCAGCAAATTTTTTTACCAGTTTCACCTAATACACCAGAAATGATAGTGAAATTTAGGGGTAACCTTGTGATTTTTTTCTATGAACTAATTTAAAAAAAAAACCGTTTTGGCAGACAGAACAATTTGAAATATGATATAGTTTATTTTTTAATTTGAATTAAAACTTACCTATTTAGAGATTATTTCTTTTTAGCGAACCAATCAAGTCATAAATTTAAGGTCTCTTAACTTCAACAATAACATTTTTACGAGAAAGTATGTGACTTAGTTTGATCATAGTTTCTCACGATTTTGTTTGATAATATGAACCATATCGCAATCAAGCACAAATGTATAGTATAGTATCTTGTTTTGTTACCTATTGTACTTGAACAAAATATAAACAAGAAAATTTCCTGTGATAATGCATTTAAAAAAATATGAAAAGATTGTGTACTGTGTGTGTATATGGATACAAATAAAACAAAAACTCTTTCTTAGTGTTTTTTAATTAATTATTGACATATAGTAGATACATTTAAAAATCATGTCAAACATACTTCGCAGGTATGATTATATACATTTATAGTTATTATTGATTTATTGTTATCTGTACTCCCGTACCATTCACTTTAACTCATAGCTCATAGGCTATTACTAAATGCAAATATTTATAAAATTACCCCTATTTAAAAAAAAAGAAATGAGACATATTATACAGCCATGTCTGTAATATGTCATCTTGATAAAATACTTTTTGTATAGAGCTCTTTAGATTAAAACCGTACGAGAGTACATATCATTAACAAACATAGATTGGACGGAATTAATCATCAAGATGCAAGTCTTTCCTCAGTGTATACGCAGACACGTGCATCATGTATTGTTCGTTTTTGAGGAAATTGTCTATGGCACGGTCGCGGACCTCCTCCCACGCGTAGAGGTCACGGTATATAGGTCGCACGTACTTCATACGACCCTGATGGTTAACGAAATCGAATGCGTTGCTCAACTTTTCGTGGTCTCTGCTTCTGATGCATAACCTCAGCCACCTGCGATACCATTTGTACTTTATATAAATGTAAAATAATCATGAATAATCATGAAATAAGACATCTCTTTGCACTTACGAAGAGAAAAATGGGAAACAATTTCAGAATATGAAATAACGAATGTTACTTGCTTAGTTCGTAAATAATACATTTGTACATAAAAGTTAGAAGGGCATATAATTTTATTTTATTTACATTTTAGATTTTGGCGCGATACCGGATATATGGTACAAAAAAAAAAGTCGACACAGCACACCGGTTAACATAAAATATCAACATTCTAAAACAAACTTTGAACTTTAATGATAATATGTGAATCGAAATCGACTAGCAAAAATACACAATTTTAATTCTGCAGATGAAAGAATTTTTATAAACAGTCCAGTAGTTTTGGAACCTATTCAATGCAAATAAACAAATAAATTTTACTCTTTATATTATTAGTATAAAAGTATAAGTAGATTAAATAAACAGTCTCTCTGATTGTGGAAGGTTGTGTGTTCAATCTTCTCAAATTCAATCTCAGAGTGGCTGGGACTGGTGAATGAAGTGTTAGGATTGGTGAATGATTTTTTTTTCATTTTTCTTCAGATATTTATCAATATAGCAAAATTGGCGCTCTAAACAGATGTAAAGACTAATGCAGGTACACCAATTCAAGTAAAGACTAATGTTGGTACACCAGTTCGAGTGTTATTTTTGACAATGACATAAGAAACTCCTTATGTTCGGTCGTCGAACAGACCTTTTTGGTTTTGGCATATTATAGGTTTACTTTCACTATGACCAAATTAGCTAGATGCGTCTCTATGAGCGCAATAGCAATATGTTTGCGCACAAGTGAAATAGATATGCAATGCCGGGACATTCTTCTATAGGTACTGCCTGTCTAAGAATTTTATAATTATAAATACCACGGATATAGAGTCATATCCAAAGAATAAAAAAGTATTTTTTAAAGTACCTACTGCAAGTTCAAATAATTGAAGCGAAACAGATTATGCCATTCCACCTCGCAAATAAGAGCGCATTTACCTAGTTTGTCTATATGTACCAAAGTAAAGTTGATCAAATATAATAAATGACACTTACACACATTTTCACTAACCTTGAATAAGGCATAACTTAAATAGGAAACGCCTAATATTATGAATCACCTAAGCAGATTAGTGTAATTCCAAATCGATATATCTTTTCTTTTATCCCTTGACATATTAATGACCTGTCATTTACGCAAATGCCTAGCGCAAGGCACCGCATAACGAATATCATAAATTTACACATTGCTTAATTTAGTTAGGTGTCCCTAGTCAATGGTAAAATATAATTTTTACCTTAGGCGTTTCTAAAATTTTAGACAATAGATGTAGGCAACGCCTAAGTTAAGTGAAAACGGGCATTAGTTTTTTTTTTATTATTGACATAACAAACTGACCTGTACACTATTTCAGAGTTAGTGTTAGTTTCCAATCCGTACTCTCTGCCTAATAAGCGTAGAGTGTCCAGTGGCAACGGTTGACGTTCCAGTAACTCTTGCAGGAAATGTATCAGCTGATGTGGCGTGAACGCGCGTACATCAGCCGATGATATGTTAACGTTGCTCTGCGATATTTTTTCGAGGAGTGACGTCACAGATTTAGTCATAGAGGTGTCGTACCTGTTGAAAACAGACATTTTGTAGACAGACGCTTATACAAGCACTTCGTTTTACACCATCAAAGAAATCAAGGCAAAATTTTGCCGGGATAAGCAATAATGCTGAATTATTATTTAGCCACAATTTGCTAAGATTTGATAAAGTTTTTATGCTTTTTTGCGTGAGCAAAGAGTTTATTATGTATCTTTTGCCATCACCCAACTTTTGACTCGGAAACTAAGCGTTCATTCATTTAGAATTTATTGCACAACATTGTATTGCGTTACAATATAATCTATATATAATATAAATGTGTATGAGTATTTCGATGGCAGTATTTAAAGCATTCGATCTTCTGATTGTTAAGGTTAAAGCTTTTGCATGTCAGTTTACACACAACTCAAAATCTACTCGATTTTAAACCTTAATACATTGTGTTAGACGAAATATTTCAACTGTCTAAGGCATCACCATTTATTGATCAAATTACGAGAATCACTATCTGTCTATGAACTGCCAAAGTCAATTTGACTTTGACGTTAGATGATATTAGCGCCAATGTAGCGCCAGGAATGTAAAATTTAACATAGATGTTGTGTATACATACGTCTCTTCCAAGTAACACTATCAAAATTCAAAATTTAATTTGGGTTTTCACTACCCAATATACAAAAAACAAAGTCTATAAATTATGAAATAATCTAAGATTAACACTAAGATTTTTGCGAAATAAACAATAATTAAAAAGAAGAAGAAGAATGTAAAATTGATGGCACCTGTATATTGTAATATAAAAAAATGTGGATTGTGGTTTAAAATTTTATGAGTAACCGTACTTCTGTGTAGATGCTCCTAAAAGAAATATTCATAAAACATCTTACTGTGGTATAACTGGGGGCATGCCACTGGTATAAAGCCATGCGTTCCAATCAACGCTCTTGAGTTGTTCATTGTCTTTGAAATAATTAAGGAGGTACGCCTTAAACTGGTCTGTGTCGAGAGATTTCTGCTTGAACTGATTTAGATACGATCGCATGAAATCGTCAAACACCCCTGGGAAATAAATATATAAATAATTAGTTTAAAGTTATGAAAATGTAAAAAAAAAACTATCGAAAGGTATTTTTATTTTATTACAGTGTTTATATGATTTGTTATTTGTACGGTGTTTTTGTATTGATTTTAAATTCATACTGTCCCCACTTGTTCCCAAAATTATTAAAAGTGTTGGTTATCAATATCTACTATTGGAAAAAAGCTTGTTTATTAAGTATAAAACTGTAGGTAACCAACCCTCATTGATTAAACTAAAATTACTTTAGAGTAATATAGTCCATTATCTAATGCTTTTCAATCTGTGGGTCGCGACCCCCAAGGGTGTCACTCAGGGGGTCGCAAGCAAAAGTCAAGACTACAGCAAAACAAAATTCTTGTTGGATGGGCCTGTTTAGTTTTCAATAAAATATCAAATCATCGTGCTATTTTTAAATTGTTAATGAATGAATTATAGGTGCCTAAATAACAGGGTTGCCAGAAACCTCAAGAGTAATCAGACTAAATTTCAATATATGTCATAGGAAAATTAAAAATTTTACTATTATTATGCGGATTTCATTGCGTGGGGATACATAAAGCGGTGATGGTGCAATCGTCGAGCGTTATCAAAAACAACACTTGCAAATAATGAAGGTTAAAATTAAGTATTAAAAAAAAAAAAAACTTTTTTTTTCTTTGACCTAATAGGTCACCACAATTTTTCAGCCTGGAAAGGGGTTGTATATTAAAAAAGTTAAAAAAGACACTGATCTACACTAACTACGCAATTATTACTTTTTTAGAAAATACTGTCAAACCAAACATTCTCACCGGGTCCACCCAGTAAATCCTCCAAGTACCTCAGAAATAGCGAGCCCTTCTCATATGGCACAGTGGAAAAAGCATCATCGGGATGTACACAGTTCTTCAAGTCGACTACTAGTCGTGTCAGCTGGTTTTCGACACCTAACTCTTGGTGTACCTAAAAGATTATTCATAGATATTTCTCTCACCAGGTCCGCCGACCAAATCTTCTAAATAACGCAGGAACAAAGATCCCTTCTCGTACGGTACTCGGGAGAACGCATCATCAGGATGTACACCGTTTAAATCGGGAACCAAACGTGTGAGCGGGTTTGATGCATTGAATTGCTCATTCACCTACAATGATGCAGGATTTTATTATTCGTACCATCACTTCGATGACTACCGCGTCGTTCATAGTCCCCGTAGCGAAATGGAGAGCATCGTACAATAGGGATATTACGCAAAGCTTGTAGATGGCAGCCCTAGCACATGTAGTAAACAAACAAACTTTTTCGAACATTTTGTTTATTGGAAATTAATGATTCCTTTCCTTCTTACATCCAAATATGCAGAGATGATGTATTGTTGGATAAAATTACACTCTTTCTGGTGATAATTTAAAAAATATATTGAATACCTACTATGCTCTTACTTACTATTACTTTACTCTTTGCTCATTATTCTGTGAAAATCTTTTGATGTTTATTAGAAACTGTTTACTACATACGCTAGTGCTGCAATCTTGCGACAGAAAGTTGGAGTAATACGTTTAAGTATATTTTCAGATTTATTAATACAAATAGATTCAACACACATTTTTAAATAGCTTAGCTAGAAAATAATAAAATAAGAAAGCAAACAGCCAATTGCACAAACGTCCATTAAAATGTTCATTACTTTAAAATGACTTTACCCATACGAATTTGACATTCATTAGAGCTTAAAGGCGTCATTAAACCATAATGGACGGTTGTGCAACTGGCCGAAAGAATATTAATATAGTTTTACAATAACGACTAGAAGTCATATAAAAGATTTTGTTAGCTTGAAATAAGACTGAAAATTACGGGAAGATTATTTGTGTTAAAAGCAACTCACTGCTTCACTCAGCTCCTGTAGACCGAGCAGACTGTGGAAGTCTCTGCTCTTCTTCGCTTCCGCTGGATCGCTGATGAGGGACGCCGCTACTTTCCTCTCTAGAAACACGGTGAAGCCTTCGTTCAACCAGAAATGCTCGAAGTTCTTGTTGGTGACGAGGTTGCCAGTCCAGCTGTGCATAATCTCGTGAACTATTACGTCGGCTTGACTCCTATCGCCTGCCTGGACACAAAAGAAAATACAAAATCATAATTAGGTATTTCTTAGTAGCTGTTTTTTTTATAGGCTCTGGAACTACTAGAACGATTTTAGAAATTATATAACCTACGAAAAGCTACATATTCGGGTGACATAGGTTATTATTTACGCGAGCAAAGTATTAACAACTGCAAATGCAGCCAGGACTAACGGATTAGCTGAAAATAAAATTTCTTTGGTCACCCATCCCGTGACCGACGAAAGTATCTTAACAACGATCGCGGGCCGCGGCGCTTATCCACTCCGCCACCGAGCTTAATAGGTACATCGTCATTATTTCTTTAATAAAATGTCATATAACCGATTTTCATGAAACTTTATTAAACAACTCGGGGAGGATAGAGAAAACTTTTATTCCATAACTAGAGGGTACACTCGAATATTTATGTCAGTGCCCATGTCTACGTAGAGGTGTGATAATAACTTACCAGTAATGTTGGCGTGACGAAAGTGAGACACGGGTTCTCCATACCGCCGTACGGGAAAGAAGGCGGCAGCACTAGTAAATCGTACTGTGTCCACACGTACGGTCCGCACAGATTCTCGGCTGCTTGCAAATACTTTTCAGTTTCAGCGAATTCCCAAGCGCTCCGTTCTATTTCTTCCTTTTCTGACCACACTAATGATCTATAATCAGAGGACATAACTTCCATCGAACTGCAGGGTTAGGAAGGTCATAAAGACAAAAAACAATATATCTACAAGACATAGACAAAGAACATAGAGCATATGTTGTTTATTACGAAGTTTTTCGTAAAGTTTCGACATATTTACGCGTAATAAATTATTGGAAAAAGAAATAACGATACCAACATTAACGTTTCCTTCTTTCTTTAACGTTTACAACTAAAAGCTATCAAAAAATAGATCACAAAATAGTTTTACATAAGCATAAAACAAAAATCCACAATAAAAACGATGACTCACCTAGGCCCCAAAGACCTTTGCTCCAAAACTCCAACAGCTATAGCGAGTAAGTAGGATGGAATAGGTATTGGCTGACGGAAGGACGTCTTGTTACTCCTGACATCACCTCTCAGAGCGCTCATAAGCACAGTGAATTCCTCGGGTGCTGTCACCTCCGCGTCGTAAGTGAATTTAACCGCCGGTGAATCTTGGCATGGTATTATTGAACGAGCATGGATTGGCTACAAATAGTAACTTGAATGTGAAAAATCGGGGTCAACTTTAATATAAAACAATTATATAAGCAGATGCGTGTTTGAATGTTATTTTTTTTTTCCAAAACAATTATTGTTATGCATAAATACTAATTCAACTATTGAATTATTCATAGAACAGCCGGAATTCAAAATTTTAGAAGATGATTTTTTGAAATATTTTGAGTAAATGAGTTGACTATACATATGCCGTGCAACAATATGATATATTGACTAACCATATACAACTTATAACAGTTGTAGAAGTGTCATAAGTACTATCATAGTGAACTACTATTATTCAATTTCTTAATAACAAGTGATTGTGTTATAAGTGGATGCCTAGACCGGGGGTTGGCAAACTGCGGCTCTTTCCATATGAAGTTGCGGCTCTCAAGTTCCATTACAAAAATACCCCTTAGAATCAATTCGTAGTTGCTAACGTTTGATATTTGACTATGACTTGGAGACTAACAGCCAGTTACGTCCATTACAATTGTCATTAGTTTAAAGCGACAATACCCATACAAATTTGACATTCATTAAAGCTTAAAGACCTCATTAAACTCTAATGGACCGTGTGACAGAAAGAAGTTGATTTTACAAAAAATATAAAGTAAATATAAAATAAATAAATCTTAAATATGAATACAACTGAAACGAAATATTTCTGTGGCTTATTACTGGGTAATTGTCAACTGTGTAATTTTGTAAATTGTAATATAATTATTTAAAAAATGATCTCACTTGACACTGGCTGAAAAGATATGGGTGTTTTTTTCCTGATGTCTGATTAGGATCTAACCATTGTAATGCAGAAGCTGTTGGTGATGTGGCATATTTGATCCTTACTTTTAATCTGCAAACAAATTAATAAATTGGGGTAAATCCAAAATAAAATAATATCTTAAAGTTATTTATAAACGAGTCAGCTCGAATAAACGAAATTGTCGGACGGACTTGTGTCGATTTTTTTTATTGAACCATTTCAATTAGCTTGTTAATTTATATGTTGTTGGTAGGTCATGTAATTTTATTTTAGAATAACACAGAATAGTTTATCTCTTTCTTTCGACTTCGTATCGCTTCAAAGCAGTGGTTCCTTTTATACTTATGCTTGTATGACCCCCTATGCCTTATTATGAAAACCGATTTATACCTATATTATAATGTAATGACTTATGTGTTGAAATAAAAGGAAAAAAGAGAAACTAATAACTAAAACTATTAACTAATCAATTGATAAAATCAAGCATATACTTAGATACTACTTCAAAAGGTGAACTGAAAATATCTAATATGAAAGTAAAACCTAACTCAGTTAGACAGCAAGTAAATTAATTATGAGACAAAAAAATCTCTGTTTCCATAATGTACAATGTAAGGCGCTGCACACACGTAGAGATATTTTGTTACCTACACGGTCTACCATCACAGAAGTCATGTGGCTTGTGTTTTCAACAGACAACTTTTCCGATATCATATTTGATCTAATAAATGGTGGTTTTAAGCGACAGAAAAGAATAGGGCGACGGATAAAACAAAAACCGTACTGTAACTAAGTATCTAGCTAAACCCTTAGTTTTCAGATAGATACTTTTTCATTAGCATCTACATCATACCTATGATGTATAGGTTGTTTGTATACACGAAGACCCCAACCAACGTGTCTACGTTTGCGCAGCACCTAACGCATAGTTTATCATTCAGAGATGATTTTTATTAAAGGCTTGCTCATACATCGTAGTTTTAGAACTAATATTAATAAACATAATAAATGTATAAAACATTCAGTTCACCCACATACTCACTACCCTACAAAATATTATATTGCTAACCGAAGGCCTTTATATTCCGTCTCAATCGGTGGAACATATTGACAAAGTTTACATGGCGGTTCGGTATAACGTTCAATAGTCTTCGACTCTTCGACATGTTTCACGACGGGTTGGTAATCGAGCCCATTGTAAACCAAAGCCAATTCGAGGTTAGAGGACATACTCTTCATAACGACACTACATACTTGATCAACGTCGTCACTATGTGAAGCGACTTTGTCACCTTTTCTTTAAAAACAAATACATTATCATGTTGACAATTGGATACTTGACAGTTATAACAAAAACAAAATGAAATATGTTGGAAATGGTAACTTATATGCAAAGAAAAACTGTGTAGTATTTTGTTGTTTTAAATTTAATGGTAGGTATATTTTATTTATGCAAAATTAACATGCGATTTATAATCTGTACATTACAATAAAAGTTGAAAATCTGAAACAAAGTAAAACAATACGCAGACCTGACAAATGGCGACTCTTTGAAATTGGCGTGGAAAGCTGCGAAAGTCGCCAATCGAGTTAAAACTTTAATTGAAGATAGTTTGGTAAAAAATTCATAATAGAAATTCTATTTTAATTGTAGTAACCAAATGTGCTACTGTGTGCACTAATCAGACATGCAATATGAATGACGTCTGGGTTAAAAAAAAAAGAATTTTATTAAGTCCTGCAATCGATAATAGAAAAATATTTGATACGTATTTTTTTTGCATCAATTTAAATAAGAAATGTGTTTCTATATAATTTATAACATACATAGACATTTAGAATTATGTAAACATTGAAATGCTTGATTCTATCAATAAAAATAAGTTATAATGAATTTGTCACATAATAACTTTGGATATACATACAATGTATAATATTCGTTAAATAATTTATTTTTTATAAAGATAATTTTAGTACAAAAAGTTATTAAATATTTCCAACTTACTTTTCTCCAACTAGGGCTTGCTTAGGCAAAGTGATAGTCAACTTAGATCCAAAATTAGGCACTGTGTCGCCAACATCAAAATTCAATTTGGTGCCATTTTCTAATTCAACAGACTCTATACTTAGATTACTTATATCTAGTGCCTGGTAACAAAACAATAGATTATAAAATGTCACATTCATTTCTAGCAAGGACATTCAACAACATACAATAGAGGCTTGCACAAGAGAAATCAATTGATATAACAATTATTCTTTTGATAAATTTTATATTGTTAAAATGGGTATTGAACTCATAAACTTTTGCAAGTGGTGCAACTACTCTTATAAAAGGTTATGGGTATATGGGACTAAAGTCGCATATCCATCACTTGAGACAATTTATCTCAGAAATATATAAGTTTGACATAGAATGCAAAAAATATCAAATATGTTTAATAGTTTTTTGGATCACTAGTACCAGCAAATTTATGACTAATATATCTGTTCTCATGAGCTATGAATAATAATGTGCATTCTTATTTAGGTAAATAGCAATATTGTTCATAGTTTAGTAAAGGAGCAATTCCAAAATAAAATGCGGAATATGTCATTTTATTAACATTAAAACACCTACCAATTTATAATTTGGGATGACTTGAGTGCAACTGCACAATTAATATAGTATAGAATTTTCAATTGGGTTAGAAGGGTTAGAAGAACAGTTAGAAGTGTCACACTTAACCTTTTATGATAATGGAGACTAAGTTACAAATGGTTTGATGGTGAAACTGCACTTCTATCATTTAAATAATTAAATTTGCTCTAAAGGTTAATAATGAAAGGTGTTCATGAGGTTATCATATTTTGATGTACACATGTAGAAATATATTTAAGTACAACACTGTTACATTATTGCATCAACAATAAATTTATCAGAAACATACTGATAAAAAATATTGAGTTGACTAGTTTCAAAGATATATTCGAGATAGAAGATCAAAGTGAAATAACAGATAAAAACATCTGTCTTTCAACAGGATTATTGAATAAAATGTCATATGATCATATTAAGTAATCCTCCTAATGTTATAAATGTGAAAGTTTGTGTTGTTATATCACCATACTAAAACATCGCATATTTAATCATAATTAGCCTTTTATTACACAATATAGATAATATATTGATCAATTTAATCTCACTTAAAGCTTAACTGTGAGTAATGACTATGTCCAAATCTAACAGCCAGTTGCACAAACATCCATTAACATTGTCATTCATTTAAATTGACATTAGCCATATAAATTTGATATTCATTAGACCTTAAAGGCATCATTAAACCTTAATGGACTGTTTGAATGAAATGTTTGTAAAACTGGCCGTAAATCACTGGTATTTAATGTCCGGATTTATTATACCTGTTTGTTCATTCATAAAAAAAGAAACTTACCAATTCTCCTACATCTTCTAATACATCAAAATTTAATACAGCAACTCCATTTAAAACTTTACTTTCAAAATCAACATTCAACAATAGTGACACATGCCTGATTATAGCTAATTCTGTAAAATATAAACATAATTGGATAAGTAATTGTATATTTAATATTAATACAATATATTTAATTGTATTTGTAATATTATTAGCATTGACATTGATACTTCTGTTATAAGACGAGTTTATTGCACCCATTCTTCTTATTAGCCGAAAGGTAGTAGGTAAAAATTTTCTGAATAATTCAGACAATGTTTGGACTTTAAAATAAGCATACCTGGACGCGAAAATGATGATGGATCCAATGGACTCAGAGCACCCATGACTTGTGTACTACTAAAATAATAAAGTATCAAGTTAATATTACATATAAAAGATACTAATAACTTGCATAGGCTAGTTGGAGTTATATGACCCATTCTAATCTCAAAAGCACAAGAGACACAAATGAAGTGAGATCAGATAATGACATGTTGTTCTACATAACAAGATATTTATACTACAGGTAGAAAGGTCACTGATAAACAACAAACAAGGTTTGTTGAAAAAAATACAAAAAGTTACTTTTGCATATAAAACAAGCTTAGTAAAAAATACATTAGGAGTTTGATTTATTTATTCCATTTTTAAATTGTACTTTTACAAATATTATCATTATTAAAGGTAGGTTATATTTATTTAAAGTGATTGTAAGCCTGAGGAACAAAGAAGATAGGTCATTATGGTCATTATATAGTACTGAACACTATGTATGAGCATAGTGTAGCTTAAGGTGATACTGTCTGTTTACAAAGCATAATAGAACGCTTATTCAAAATTCTAACCTGTTTCTAAAGTTCAGATGATAAGTTAAATTTTTTGGAAGTATTCGAACTTTCTGATTTATTGGAGGAGTAAGCTTGTAGTAAACAGAACTACGCAAAGTACTAGAATTACTTCTATTAATCTGGTTTTTAGAAAACAACTTAAATCGTGAATTGTTAATAATAACTCTACATCGGCAAAATGAGTAACCGTACAGTGACATTTTTTGTTTCACTTGAATCAATCAAAGTGATGTGTAAAATCGAAGTCGAATGAGTTGGTATTTGAATCGAGAATTATCTTTAGAGGTTTCCCTATTGCGATAGCGTAGACATCAATTGGTACTCAAAATAGATAGCGTCTTAAAAGATTACGTTATTACGCGTGAACTGATCATTTATGCTATCAAGACACTGTCTTGTTTTACACGCGAGTATATTTGAATAACTTAATAAACATCACGTTTATTAAACAAATATGTCAACTAAGCTTTCAGAATAAGACATTTGGGAGTTAAATTTGATATCGATAACGGGAACTTAACAATTTGTGGCAAATAATGTTGCTGTGTGTATTTGGAGCAATCGAGTAGATTCGAACATCGTTAATCACTTTACTTAATTAATCATTTATGCTCTACAGTGGCTCTACGGAGACGTCGAACGAAACGAATCACCCGTAGAAATTCGGTAGCGTTCGGTGCATTTGACTCGGCGCGGCAAGCCTAGTTAACGTTAAGCTTAAGACTAGATGAATCGAATCGAATCACAATATTTCGCTTCCTATACATTTATGCAAGTACATTAATTTACTATGAAATCGCGTTCACTAACAAAGCGCTGAAACGCCAAATCGACTTCGAAGCCCGGGTCAAATAAGTGAAGAGCATCGACGGACAGATAAAATAAGATGTTATGGTCTTATAGCTTATTTAAGCTCTCGTACTTTATTTGCATTGAGGGGACATTCAAAACCCTATAAAATATTTTTATTTAAAACGTAATCGAACTTTGATAAGATGCAATAACATTTACTATGAAATATGTATTTCCTTTTTAAATAGCAAATTCAAATCGAGTAAATTATGCTCGATATTTAACAAAAATTTATAAGAGAATGCGACTCGTGCTCTTCTCTTCTTTCGCACTGACTGAGAGTAAACCATAGAGTAAGGTAGAGTGGAAATACTTTCTATGGTTATATAAATATCATGCAATCTGAAGTTGACATCAAAAATATCATGTTGTCTTTTTTTAACTAATAAGAAGTTTCTTTAGTAAACAAAGATAACACTAGTGTGACAGTTCAAAATTTTTTACCTGACGTCATGAGATATAGCTATCGTACAACCTGTCGGCCATTTGCAAATTTGCTTTGCGTATTCTCGGAAGTAGTTCAGCTGTCAGTGTTATAAGTTTTGTGGTTATTTTCATTTATAACTTTAATTTATATAACTTTCATGGCAGAAAATTGTAAATTATTTATGCAAAACAATGCCTAGGTGCTGTATAATTGGTTGTGCGTCATCAATATCCCGCAAACCGAGCAATATTACGTTTCACCGGTAAGTTAAACACTTTCTTGGAATAACAGTATTTAAAACGTAAGTAAGTTATTCTGAAAATGATTGCGTGTATAAATCGATACATATCGTATTTTGGCGTGTTCTATTTATGCTATATTGCTCTTTTCGTTTATATTTTTATAATATTTCGGTCCGTAAATAATATTGTTTACATGGCTAGTGTCGTTACTTTAACATATGGTTTATATCGATAATTTTAATATTTAAAAATATTTTAATTATTTTAGATTACCAAAAGATGAAACAAAAGAGGAAAATGGCCGAGTTACATAGAAGCAGAAAATATTAAATGTAATGAAAAAGTTACTTTTATCTGCTCACTTCATTTTAGGGAAAGTTGTTTGAATCGAACTTTAAATATAATAAAATTACGAGATGATGCATTGCCAATCAAATACTCTGGTAAGAATTTTTGACAATTGCTTTTAACTTATTTAAAAAAAAAGTCTATTACACTTAGTTAATTTTCATTTGATTTTACTGATTTATTTATTTAGTTTTTTATATAGTCATTTTGTTATTCTATTAATGTACCTTATTTTTAGTCTTGCGGTCATATGACGACTATTTTAATTGAAAAAAATCAGAATGCAATATATAATAATATTAAAATATAAAATTCTGATCATAATATACTCCCAGTAAAATATACAATAAAATGAGTTAAATAATTTTAATAAAAATTTAAATATGCACACTTATCAAATTAAAGGCATAGTTAAAGGTTTTCTTTGCTGTTCAATAGTATAATCTTAATACCCAAATAATTATTTTGCGGCGTGGATGTTTATTTTGCTGATGCATCATAAAATACGCTACCTTTTTGAATTTAAATTGCTGACCGTTATCATGATTGTTCACAGAACATGAACTGCAGACTGTTTTAGTGCTGAGAAAATATTTGTATGCTTGATTAATGGGCTGTTTTCTTCTTGCTAACCAAATTTTTAAATAAAATGCCAATTGTTACTTCTTTAATAATGTTACTGTTATGCCAATTGTTACTTATTCATCACCAACTTTGTTTTCTTTATTTTCTCTTGTTTATTCATCAAAGTTTACAGTATTTTTATGTTCTTTTACCAATAATATAATACAAAGATTATGTAGGTGTTTCAAGTTTTCTATGTTTACTACTAAACAAGATGTTCTGAACTAAAATTGTGACAAAGTACGCACGGTATCTCACTTAATGAGGAGGAAGCGAAATTTATGCAGTCAAAACAATTTATTGAATAAATTTATAGACAAGTTGGCTTACTAGTTCAAGCATATAAGAAAGTCGAAACTCTGTGCTTATAGTTCAGCAATCTATTACGGGAAACCTTGTACCGAGAAAAGAAGAAACTGTAAGAAAGGAACCGGTAAGAAACTGCAAGGGCTGCTTTTGCACCCTGTTTAATTTCGTACTGAAAAATAAAAAATGACTTCATTAGACCAAAATGTCACTTTCCACCAAAACAATAAAAAATATATAACAGACAAAAAAAAAGCATAATAATTCATTCGTCAATCGACTCATTAAAAGCTTATTATAGTTACCGTGGTAGTTATCTTGGACAGTATTCACACTTGCATGCAAAATTAAACTTATGTTAAAAAAACTATTTAATTATAATTGCAAAATGTCAACTTGACAATATATATGGAAATAATTATAAAACACGATTGATATTATTGTAAAACTTTTAAGATATATATTTTGGTACTATAGTTCTTAAAACTATGTAAAATTGGCTATATTAGAGGAAAAAGAAACATATTTATCGAGGTCTAATCATATTATAAAATTATATTATTAAATAATATAAATGTGAAAGTTTGTGAGGATGGATGTTGGTAATCTCATGTAAAAATTACTGAACGGATTTTGATGAAATTTGGAATACGAATAATCTTTTACCCGTGGGAAGCGCCACTATAGTGACGCAACGGAGTCGCAAGAACAAGGAACGCAAAAAATTTTAGATGTCCAACAAAATACGAGCAAAAGATTGCTTAATGATTTATAAATAATTGATAAATTCACACCCCTTTTAAAAAAATATTATTTTCTTGATACTGGCGTGAATTTTTCAATTTAATTAATAATAATCTTAAATAGGATTGGTACGTAAGTGTGAAATGAATAGAAGTGTAATAGGTAATAGTTTAGCCATGCCCCTAACAATGAAAATTATATTATATTATTTAATAAGTAGTAGTATTGTAGCAGTTTCACGAAATACTAACTTTTATTTAATATGACTTCAATGTCGACACAAATATCGATATCTTGGGTCACGCCCTATGACAAGCCGCCATCGAAGAATTTGCATTTGAAGTTTAGGCATATACGCTTTTTTCGTAGGTATGGCCGGTCCTCTTCTTTTATGTCTATGGAGTAAACAAGCGTTGTTATCGTAAAATTCTGCGTTGCCATATATCACATTCTGATTTGCCGAATTTTAAAGGAAAAAATATTAAAATGCGTATATAATTTGAAAATGTTTATTTCCTGTTTGTTTATTCTCCATCAACGTGTCTTATCGTTTATATAACTTGATATTCATGTTTATCTAACCTGTACTTATCCTTGCTTCTCATTTTGTTATACATACTTATCACGCCACACCTTAAACTTCGTACAGTTCCAGTAACATAGTGACATACGATACAATTCCAGCTAAAATATAGCTGAAATATTTAATTTTCTGACTATGGGGGTGTGAGATTGAATTACGCCCGCATAGGATCTTTTCACCGTGGGAAATTTTTGGGATGCTTCCTGGTATGAAATAAGTTTTTTAAAGATCTTTAAGATCTTTGTGGAGACTGCTCTGGGCAACTTTTGTTTGTAGCATAATGATGGCCTAAACAGAAAAGGCAAGTTGATTGTGACTCAATTATACTACAAGATTCATCAGATTGTGCACAGCGGATGCAACGTGGTTTAGATCGGCATTATTCAATGTCCATTGGAACGTCCAACCTACATCGGTTGGACCGCGGTCCCCGGACTAACAGCACCTAGCTCGCAGGGAGACAATTATCCTTTAGTCTCCCTTGCCAGTTGTCTCCATCATCAAGTAGAACCTCACCTTCACAATTACGGTTCCTACAATAGTAAGTTTCTACTGGCATGGACGCATGGTAAACAAAAACTTTATTAGGGAGAATAGTCTTTCTATTAAGTCGTCTTGCTTTCAAAGTATGACTGCAGCTTACAGAAATTACTAACGATTCTACCAACTTTTATATTGATAAATCAGACGGTACACCTTTAACAATTCCCATGCGATTAACATTGTACTTAGGTATTTGGGCAGGATATTTATAGACTGAAAGGAAGGAGTTGTTTTTAATACTATCATTTATTATATTTTTAACCTTGTAGTTGGCCTAACTTATGGGATGAATTGATATGTCTGATGAAGGATCTGTTTCAGTTTTAGAAATATATACTATAAAAGGCCTTTATCACTATCAATATTCTTTGTTAGTTGTTTATAGATAGATGGGTGCATTGACTGGGAGAATTCACTGTGGCTTTTGTCTGACTAACTTCTGTGATTATTCCTTTAGGTGTATTAATCAATTCGAGTTCAATTAAATTTCGACGTTTAACTACTATCTGTGTGAATAACGTAGAAGAAAGTTCCGTCATTGGTAGTGGAGTAGAAGGATCCGTAGGTTCAGGACGAGTCTTTTCCATTGATATTACAACACATTGTATATTGTTAAAAATGAAATGAAATATCTCATAAACTTAATGAACAACAAAGACAGTTCAGTAGAAATATTAATGACCAAATGAAAAAGATCTCTAGGGATTGGTGGTCAGCGTATTTGGTAGGCAATTGCGGAGATTAAACGTGTTTCGCAGGGGTCCATCGGACTCAAAATGTATCATTTTGATTCACTCTGTACTTCAGTGAGCATATCACGGCTAAAGTCTAAAGACGGAGGAAAAGAGACGAAACCAACGCGCGCGTCAATAAAATGAATAGAGGCAAAGGATGATGTCATTTATTTTTCTAATTTAATAAAATAGTAATTAATTATTTACTATAAAAATAAGTTTAGTACATAGAATAATGCCATCGAATTGTTTGATTATGATTGTGAAGTATAATTGTATTATGTTCTAACGTCTGTGGTTTAAAGTTTTCTACACATATTTTTTTCCGCTCCTACGTCCTGTCTGGTAGACTGGTAGAGAATGCCCTTGGCATTAAGTCCGCCTTTTGCTGTTATTGCAATAAAGTATTAAATAAATAAAATAAATTATTTTGAATAAATGATAACTTTATAATCAGCGGAAAGGACAAGGAAAAAGAAACTACTTACAAATACCAGCTGTTAGTACTAAATACAAACACTATATTTCGGTGAAACAGAAATCTATAACTACGTATCAATACCAGCTATTAGTATTAAATTACTCTATATTACGTAATTCCACGTAGAAAATGGGCTAATATTCACTAAATAAATAAAGAAATCATCATAACATAACTAACCATAATTTTTTTTTAAATTTTGTTTTAAACCTTAATGCATTCAGAGTAGAGTTGAAAATCGATTGCAATAATTTTATATTCCTCCAAATTTTTGTGTATTTATATTTTAATCTGGCGATTATAATATAAAATACATAAAAAATGTAGGAAATCGGCAGGGGTTAATAACTTAGAATTTCTAAGTTAGAAACTTTGTTAAACAACTGACATTTTCTAAGTTTCGGCAGATTAAGCACACACAACATATAGCTTGATGTTGAACCATCATTTACAATTAATTAATTATAAATATTAGAATATGTATTTTGTTTTGCTTATCTTTCATTTTATTTCTGATCTATTTTTTTCATAGTGTCTCTCTTTCTCTATATACTGTATGAAAAATGCAATCTGGGCGACTGCGAAAGATCGTGGGTTCGAGTCCCATCTTAGAGTACTTGAGGCTGGTTGATTTTTTAAAAAATTTCATTATGAATATTTAACAGTAAAGTAAAAACCGAATGTTCTGCCAAATAGCGAAAAAGATGCCAAATACGCCGAATACCGAATATCAAACGAATATTCGGGTCATCTCTATTTATAATACAGAATAAGGTGCCTATACTAAAACCTTAGACTAAAACTCATTTAATGTAGTCTCCGCCCCGGCGACTTTTAAGCGGTGTTCTGAGATAATACTTACAGTGGATGCTTTTTATGGATCGGGCCTCATAGGCCCAGTACCCTCAAAAAATATTTTATTGTATAATTTATTTTTTGTTCTACGAAATCTGTTAAAGCGTGTAATCCATCCGCAGTTGAGTACTTACGCATACTATAAGTATAAGAGTCAGATAGTATCCTACTATACTACAATACTAATTATTACTGAGCTTTTGGCTATTTCCACTGGTCCCCTGCACTCATGAAAAGGTCAGAAAACCCTATCACTTGCCCCATGACGGTACAAAAAATGTTGGATGATGGATTCCGTGGTTAGTTCATAGATGTTACTTAATTAATTATTCTCTAACAATTTATGAATCAATTTGTGACTTCAGCCCAAACGAATCAAAAATATAACAATTAGTACTTTGAGGTACTTATACCGAAAGCAAGGAAATTCCGAAAATGACGAATTACCACCAAATCAGGCAATGTTTTATATCTATTAAAAACCATTAATGGATGAAAATATTTTAAATTAAATAGAACAATGTCATTTCCGGGATTTCCCCGCGTTCTTGATTACCCTAAAACACTTCATTTAATTCGCATTTTTAGGTCAATGGCATTTTGTAAAGACCAATTAAAATTATATAGGCACATAGAATATTTACATCATGAACAATAACATTGATGAAAGTTTATGTTTGAGCTTAAGTAAATATATAGGATATTTTACGTACTGCTGAATGTCATAAAAACAGGACCAACAATATTTAATATATAAAATTACCATACATACGAACGACACCCAGTTAACATGAACTTCAATCGCTATGCACGCTTTCACATTCTATTATGAAAATCGAAAATATAATTTATGGCGAGTTCGCAGTTCACCACACAATTTAATTTGATGGTCAATTTCAATTTGAGTTTTATTGTTTGAAATTGTAACTTATTTAAATGGTTCTGAAACTAAATTAATGTTTCCTTTTGATGATGAGATTTCGGTATTGTGAGTTTCTATAAAAAAATGTTTAAGTTAGCAATGCAGTTTATTAGATAGGTATTAAATAACAAAAAATGCATTTTCAACGGCGAAATAAATAAATAAAATTGCAGTTAAATAATAACTGCAATTTAATTTATTAATTTTACTTATTATACTAGCTTGTTACAGGTGTCTGCCGCATTAAATGCAGCTAGCGGATTGAAACGTACGTATATCTCGAGCTGTGTGTGCCAGATTGTGTGCCAGACCAGGCCTGAGACTTTATAGTCTCCCCTCCTCCCTTCCGCGAGGCCAGATTTTAAGTATGACTTATTTCTTGGTATATTTAGTCCAATAACCCATGGTACTGTTATAATATAATTTCTATTAGTTCTTATTAAAATGAAAAACGCAACATAGACGTTTCCTATGGCATTGTCGTCATGCAATAGGAAACAGAGTCTTGAACGCAATAATAATATTTAATAAAATCAGTTTTGGATTGGACTCCCGTCGGACAACATATTGACCTAAAATAGTGTAATAAATCGTTTTGTTCATACAAATAAATGAAGTGTTAAATAAAATATATTTTTTTAAAAGTCATTCCTGACCGCCCCATAACAGTACCCTAACATGTATAAAAGCTAGTCATTTTATAAGGAACTTTATGGTTTTTAAACGGATTATATTCTGACCCCTGGCAGTGGCACTCGGCGCAAGTGCAACTACTTACCTTCGGCCCTAATCACGTAGTAATTTTTGGTCTATTCAAAATATATTAATGTTCTGGGATGACATTTTAATTGTACAAACAAAGCATTTAGTGATAAATGAAATCTATGAGTGATAATACAAAATTGATTATTATTCCTAGATTCATGCTATAAAAAATACTGTATCACAAAATTAACAATCCTATATTCTGGAATGAGGAAGTATTTATAAAACCATTAGTTCCCGAAATCGAACTAGATGACGCTACGGTACGTTCTTGATTTCTCCATGACAACCCTGCCGCTTTTAATTTATGTTTAAAAGTAAATTAATTTTCAAACTCAATAAACAACTCATATTCTATTTGTAATTTTTCGTATTTGTATTGATATCTAATATCGAACTGAAATGACTATCTGTCTGTGTTAGTTAAAAGGAACGGAAATTATTAGTTTCCTTTTGCTGGAGTCGCCATCAAGTGTAGCCTGTAGGTGCTTTTTTAGTGCTTTCGTTTTTTTTCAAATACTTCCTCATTGCTTTCCCCCAACATTTTCCGTCTAGTTAAAAGAGTGATATTTACTAGGACATACTACCTACTGCCTCATTAAAAAAAACAAAGTCGATGTCATTCAAGTTCTACTTTAAGTTTGACAATATACGTCAAAAGAAAGATCAATCAATCTCAGTTGCGACGAGTTAATGAATAAAATGTTTTGTAATTAAATTACGAAATAAAACTGTTAAGTTTTTCAAATAAGCATCGAAAATAATATTCGTGTAGTGCAGCTAATGTGGTGTAAAAATGCTTTCTAGATTCCATCATTATCATGGTTCTAATATAATTTTATTTGAAGATAATACTGTAGCGTACAGAAAAGCAAGTTTTGCTGATGGATTGACTTTCAGCGAAAAACCGCTTCTCCCAGGTGAAATATTTCTCGTAGAAATAGAGAAAACCGAACGAGGTTGGAGTGGTCATATGCGACTCGGATTGACGCTTCTTGATCCACAGACTGCTGCGCTCGGTGACCAAGGCCTCCCACAATATGCGCTGCCGGATCTCGCAAATACCGGTATGTCATGGATATTTCCCATTTCCAAGTCTCAAAATAACGTTTTGATAGAACTTGTTAATCAAGGAGCGAATGGTAGACGTGAAAATGAGGCCCGTATCTCGGTCTTGGGTGATGGCCATAGTGTGAGAACTCCTCGAGGTTATATATCTAGATCAGTTCTTAAACCGCAAACACTAACTCAGAATGGAACACCGCAAGGTATACTGCCTATGGATGCTGGTAGTCGCATAGGAGTTATGTTTGTTCCATGTGCAAAATCAAGTAGAGAGGATGGTGAGTTAGCTGAAATGCATTTTATAATAAATGGCGAAGATCAAGGACCTTGCACAAAAGCAATACCATATAAAAATGGTCCCTTACATGCTGTCGTAGATGTATATGGAACCACAAAACAAGTAAAAATTGTTCAACTATATGGAGGTAAGTTTTTTCATCTTCAGTTTATATTTTAAGTATTTCCTATCTGTCTTTCTTAGAGCAAATTAAGTGATAGAACTATCACACAACAACATTATTTATAAGCATAAATTAATCAAGACAATTTTATATTCCATTTTATTTTAATTAATTGTATTTAGTTGTTGTATTAATGTTTAGTTCATTGATGTTATAATTTTGTGACTCAGAATTTATACTGTACTTTGATAGTTTAGTTGTACAAATATCCATTAAGGCTTAATGATGACCTTTGGTTCAAATAAATGTTCTAAATTAGAAAATTTGTAAATGTTATCACCTAGATTCACAAGCGTCTATTAAAATTGTCATTAGTTTAAAGCTAATTGAGAACATTCATTTTAAGCTTTAAGTAATCATTTAACCTAAATGGACATTTGAACTATTGTGTGTTAATGTAAAAACTATGGAATACATTCAGAATGTTTTATGTTTATACAGCTTCAATTTTAAACAGTGTCTAACACACTTCACACTTTGTTTCAGTCAAAACACTTCAGAATGTGTGTAGAGATGCAATACTTCAATATGTCAATGATGGATCAGTGAAAACATTACCATTGCCAAAGTGCTTAAAAGACTTTTTACTTTCATAGACTTTTGCTAAAAGCAAATTTTACTTGGTGGTGAAGACAATAAAAAATGAATGTGGATGAATTACTATGTAAACTTTTAAAAATTCACACAATAGGTGTTATTTATACAATGAAATTAACATATAAAAAGTTGTTTTTATGTAGTGTTTGTTTATATGATTTTGAAAATTGATGCTATAAGAACAATGTCTAAATTCCAAATTTTGAAATAAATAAAAAAACAGCCAAGTACAAGTTGGACTTGCGCAGTAGAGGTTCCATACTATTATTATCTAATAAAATCACATTTGTTTTTAGTATTTGTTGCTATAGCAGCAAGAGAAATACATCATCTGTGAAAATTTAAACCATCTGGCAATCACAGTTTAAAGAGATACAACCCAGTAACTGGCAGACAGACAGCAAAGTCTTAGTAATGTAATTTTCTTAGTAATCTAAGGTTTCTGTTTTTACCCTTTGGGTATGGAACCCTAAAAAATCATAAAAATAACATGATGAATAACTCTTGCAGCTAAAATATAGTTTCACTTGTTTGTGCAATATCACAGCCATCATTCCGCATTAAACTCTCGAATGACTTTCACACATTCAGAATGCACTGAACTGTTAGAGCTTAAGATGTCTGCTCAACGACAGAGAGAGTGGCTGCATTTTAAAGAAGTTTTGTTTTTGCGACACTCGCGAACATATACAGACACTGGAGCCAAGCTTAACTGCCTGCTTATAGTAGGTTTAAAGGAAAATACATTTATTTAATTCAATCCAGCTGGTTTGGAAAAGAATTGCTTTAATTACGACATCTTTAACTTTCTGTTTTGTCCTCCTTGTGCATCGGCACCAAAATCTTGTTTGCGAAAAGCTCTGTTTCTTTTTACCCTCTTTGATATTTGACCTCCAAGTAGGCCATAATATCTAACCGAAGCTAAGGTATAGTCCGATCGCCCAACGACTCTATGAGAGCAACATCAATGTTTGCGCATGGGCAAAAGAGATATTAATGCCATTGTATAAAACTCTCTCTGTTCTGCGACCGCACTTTAGTAGGAAGTAGTTGATCTTAGTTTCTCCAGCAGTCCAATTCTGCTAATGATTACAATTATATATATCTGTAATCATTGATGTGTGAGGAAAACATTGCACTAATATTATTGAACTTTAGGTAGATAATACAATGGTAATATGTTGAAATTCTAGTGAGATGCTATTATTATATAAACTTTTGCAGAATTGGACTGCTGGCTGCTTTTAAGACAGGATCTGTTGAATCTCCATTTAATGGTAAATACTTGATAGAATAAGCATTGTTCTTTTGAGCATTGAATTTTACTAATGAAATATTTCTTTTCAAATTTCGTTCCTTTTGAATAAGGGGAAGGTTACAATATCTGTGATGGAGCAACGCCGGTAAAATAATGACTCCTATTGCTGAATTTTTATTTTGAAAGCTAGTTATCGCTTAAGTATGTAATCGCTCTATATTTAATTGAATGAATGTATCAGTATGACTGCAATACAGAGACTGATTGATTTATATTACCTATCCGTGTGTATAATGTACATATTTATGCATTGGTTCTGTACTATATTGATTGTTTATGTAAATATTTACACTTAATTTCCTAAGGGAATAATAAAATGTTTGATGAATAGCTGTTGTGTTTTGCAAAAATTCAGTTGGTTAATATTTTTCAATCACAATTTACAACATGTTTAACTTAATTCTTAATATAATTTTATCAAGTTTAACCCAATTTCTAGCAGTTTTCAGTTTAAATGATGTATGAATGAACAAACAAATATGAATATTTTTTTATTCCATTGAAATTTATATTAGTAGAGATATTTTATGTTAATTGCGTAGTAGAGATAGGTTAATTTCGTTGTTCGTTCGTTCCCCCTACTTGATATGTTGTTTATTAAATAATAATAAAATGTTAAATACTATAAGGCCAAGATAAGAGCCTTGAGGGACATTAAAGTATCAACACAGTAACTAATAAATTGAATCTTTCTACATTAATTCGCAAAGTTATGAGTCCTACATTATTTTAGTTTCAATTCATCGGAAGGCTTTAATTTCTGATGATGACAAAAATTGGGATTGATTTACTAGTGTTAATTTTTGTTAGAATACTTGAATTTCATTCCAAAATGTTTATTTAATTATATTTTTTGAGATGATCCAATACTTTAAGAATTGTTCGAAACTAATTTGGTTCTCATGTAACGATCTTAGAATTGTCTGGTCAAATTCTGAAATTTATAATTTGGTAGATAGCAATGTGCTACTGTAATAGAGAGTCAACAAAATAGTACCTACACTTCGATAAAGAACAACACGACCGAACGTGACCAAAATAAAAAATGGTGTTAAATTTATTTATATTTATTGAAATAAAAATTATTTTGCTTACATTATTTTATTATTAACCAAATTGTAGCCAGTATTTGGAGGTTCAGAACCCCTATACCGCCTCAAGAACAAAAAAAAATCAAGCTCCTGATTTTATTAGTATTTAACAGTTTAAATTTCGAAATCTCTGGGCAAAGGAAGTGTATACGGCACCATTTTAGATTTTTGCAAATCAAAATCTCTATAATCAAGAGTCTGATATGGTTCAACGTGTTCTACCCAATAGTTTTCCAGTCTAGGACTGAGTATACCTTTCCAGTGCTGTAAAAAAAAAACATTTTATTGATTAGATACACCCGGTTTCTGAATTGTGAATTTGTATTTTATCACGTCTCAAACCGTGCTTTAGCCATTCTAAACGTCGATCAAACAGGTTTTCATCACTGATTTATATTTTTTAATGATCAGTTGATAGCAATTTGATAAAACTAGGACTTTTTGCCGTTTGAAACGTAAAAAACTTGACTTATTGAAAATAATCAGTTGAGATTTTGTGCTTTTGTCAATTCAGAAACCGGCCGATAAAGTAACGATTCCATCATACCTACTCCTTACCATCGAGTGAATACGCAACGACTTTTGTGATGATAATGTAGAAAATTATTATATCTGTATTCTCTCGTGGGTAGTTTCATTGTGTCAAATTACCACAGAACAAGCACATCAGCTATTTAGTGAAAGTATCTTTACTCAAGCAAACTGATTTAAATTAGGTACTTGTCGATCGTCCAACATTTTTTACTCGCCACTCGTTCAGTCAGACTCAAAAGTCTTTTTACTGATAAGACTTTAAGTACTTTAAGTACGGCTACTACAATATTGGTTTTTAAACCACGGTGGTCATGCGGTCTGCTACGTTTGCACTTTGTTGTGACATAGCATAATGTTGGAATTCTGTCTGATGTAAAATTTATCAACATTTTTGTTTATTTTTTTTGTTTTTTAGTCTTTTGTCTATTAATGTTTTCCCATAATGGTAGTTGTAAACTAATTCATTTTTTAAATTTTAGGTGGGAAATGTTAGAGAACACAGCTTCGTGGATGGGACTACATTTTTCTTTCCTGGCAATATCTGTGACCTCTACCGCGTTACATTAATAATGTCAATCTTTGTTTCGTTTCATCTAGCTCGTAATAAGCCAGCTAGAATCACCACTAATAATATGGAATGAATCACGTAATTAATCATGCAGCGGCAATCGTGTACCGTTATACCTAATTTGTTTAATGCTACACTGTACAATAGCGAGAAAGTGTCCATCACCCACAATCACTAAAATTAAATCCTCCCACACTAACAATTGAATACATACTAACGTTTCGGGTATGGTCGGCCCATATAAGCAAAGTATTTAATGAAAACTGCTTGCAAAACTCGACGCATTTGTTAAGATAATGGTGTCCACGGTATTTCTTTCCCCTCATATAAAGGAAATAGGAGTACAGCAGATAATACCTGCAGATTAAATTATTTCAAGTAAACCATTTTCTACGGTAATGCGTTTGGCCAACCTGCACGACTGAAGCTATAATTTATCGACATGATAATTACCTACTCATGACCCAATAAACCGAAACCTATTCATATGTTTAGATTATATAATACTAATATTACATAGAGGAAAGATTTGATTGTAAGTTAGTTTCATCATCCCCACTGCAGGGCTCAGACCTTCCTTATGGATGGCCATGAACCTCCACGCAGGCCCAATGCTAATCGGAGGGTATTACCGATTGCAAATGCAGCCGGAACTTAACGTACTTTCCGAACTCTCCTTCGAATATTTTTTTGGTCATCCATCCTGTGACCTTTTCTTGCGAAAATTTTCTAACAATAAAGATCACGGCCGCACTAATCCACTACGCCACTGAGCTACTCCATGTTTGTTTGTTTGCATCGAATAGTACCTACCCGAAACTTCTGGACCGCTTTTAAAAATTCTTTACCTACGGATAGCTGCATCACACGGGGTTGACATGACATAAACCTATAGTTACTAATTTACTAGCGTAAAGTTGAGGGAAACTAGTGTTATATAAGTGTTTGTAACTAGGGTATGTAAAAAATTACCTTGGTTTAAACATTACCATATTACATCCAGTAATAATATGTAATTCCTGGAATATTCCTTTCAAGATTTTCTCCAAAGTAGTAATTGCCTTAATATTTCTGTTGTCGATCTAGAAATATGATATTAGAAAGATTGTAGGTGAATTGATAATGAAATTGTAAGTTGGCGCGTACACTAAAAAACCACCCACACAATATGAGGAAGACTAAAACATTATTATCAAAATCACTTCACATGTAGATACTCTAAAAAAATTTGTTTTTCAAGATATTATTTTACCAGTTTCTTGGCATGATTAACGCATTTACATATGCCAAAATAACAACCTTCTAGTACCAATAGCTTTTTTAGCAAAACAGTGGACGAACGGACAGACAGACATGTCGAAACTATAAGGGACTACAAAACCTTAAAAAGTTGCCCAGCTTGCGTCACATGCAATCCGACCTTGTTGATTTTTAATAAATTAGTAGATTTCAAGATACCTCCTTGACTAACGTGATCAGCAATCCTTCTGCCAATCTCATCATTATCATTATATTAAATTCATTTTTCTCAAATGTCATTGTAACAATCTGTTGTATTTTTTCTTCCCATAGTATTGATCTCTCCCATGCTCCGATACGTATGGTGCTGTAATAAAACTTAATATATTACATTACTTCAATGCCTACCAACTAACGTACAAACGGTCAGTTGCACAAACGTCCATTATGGTTTAATGCCGCCTTTAACTCTAATTAAGGTCAAAATTTGTATGGGTAATGTCTCTTTAAACTAATGAAAATGTTAATGGACGTTTGTGCAACTGGCTGTAAGTTCCATATTATATTCCCTTTAGGGATGATGAGCCAGTATCCCTTGGGATAATATACGTAATATTCTAATGATACCCCATTCAGCCAAATCTGTTAGTCACTCAAAGTTATGGTGGAATAAACTCACAAATTTTAGGGCAGTCGTGTAGACTACTATAAGACACACTACAATACGTTCGACACTTTTTTTTTACTGAAAATCAAACAATTTATTAAGAAGACCTTAATGATTTTCTAAAGAAGAATGGCGAAATCGGACCCCATAATTTACAAAACCGTACATGGATGGCAATATGACAAATAAATAATATATGATTAATAGATTTTATTTCTACAAAATGGTGAATTTTAATGTCGGGGAACCAAACTAAAATGTTAAATGCTGCTAATAATTATCAAGATAACAAAACGTCTGATGATAGTGCAAAAACAAAACGCGAAAATCTTTTTAAGAAACGTTCTGGTTTACGCAGAAGTACTTTAATAATAAAACTATATCTTGGAAGTGTTTCATGACTTTTGCCCTTGAAAAGGGTCATCTATTTTAATGGATATTATCGTTTCCTGTACATTGCAATTAATTCTATTACCTTTAAAGTACCATCAATACGCTTAATAATCGAATATAAAGTCAAAATAAGATTGTATAGAATTCATTCCGTTCTCTTTAATTGAAAACCACACAATATATCAAAGGGTTGTACTTTGGATGGTTTTTGAAAAATCGATCACATACATCAACGATGTCAGAAGCGATTCTCAATTAATCGCGAGTTTTTCAAACATGTTCTATAGAATATTATCTGTCGCCATTTACTGCTAATAATAAGTGAGATATATGATGTAATGACGTGTACCGACTGAGCGAATGAACGTCAAATATATATTCAATATAAAATCTATATATAATATATTATATGAAATACGGTCTTTGAATACTTTCATAAATATTTATTTAATTCGTTCAAATTACGTATTGAATACTTGAGAAATAAAAAAATTGAAAGCTAAGATACCACAACCGATTTAAGAAGATTATTGCCAGTTCTGTAGTTGAACCGATGAAAGGTTAACGTATCGATTATTTTGTTCTAAATAATCGATTGGTTGATTTTATTTTGACATGTTTGTTTTCATCTATGAATGTTCTAAGATGATGATGGTGGAATGATAGCGTATGCTTGGTTTGGTTTGTTTTTTGTGTGTTCGTTCGTGGAGTTTGATATTTATATTAATATTCAACTTGACAATTAAGCATGTTTCTTCGACTAACGTTGATATTTGCATTACTTTTGGATTCCGAATGGCAATTGATTCGGTTATAACAATGACAGTTCAATGTGTACATTGCCCTTGTTTGTCACTTTCAGTTGTAATGATTTAATTAAAGGCAAAGGGATCTACTCCACACAGTTTAGTCATATGTTATAAATGTTTCTTCTATTATAAATGACTGGATATTGTTAGATATGTAATTATTTTAATCTAGTTTATTAAACGGAGTAACCTGGTTACCATTTTTATTCATTTTAACGTCCATTCAACGAAAAAGCAAAGATGCAATATATAACCTCACAAAGTATTTTATGCCATATCTCTTTAATTCCAACTTTTAAAGGAAAAAGACGATTAGGATTTTGTTAGTTTAGCTTATACCTTCAAGTACACGTTTATTTCATTGATGAACGCGACTTTAAAAATTCAGGTCCAAAGCTATATGGGAGTTCGCCATTGTTCTTTACAGTCGAATTTCTACTGCACGCAAATCATTCTTATTAATGTTGATATCTATTTATTATTACTTCTTGCGTAATGTACCTACCTATGATGGCGGACTAATGCCGTAGGCGTATTTTTCCAATCAACCTTAGGTTGATAGACAGATAGATGATATTGCGAGGCCTTCACATAAATTTCAATGTTTTTATTTAAATTTCATATAAAGTACCTAAATTAAATACTTAGATCACAATGTTTCTTGTACATGATTCATAAGTGGAATGGAAATCCCCTAGATTTGACTACAAAAATCGGCTGATTGGTGGAGATACTTTCTTGTTATTTATTTATTTTCAACATGGGTTGCCTTAAATGGATTGCTAATGGCAATACGGCCAGATACTTTCTTGTATACTTTCTTTATATTGCACAAGTTTTGTGTAGTATACAATACAGCGTATATAATAATAATTATAAAAACATATAAAATAATGTAGAAATTTCAGTACACTAGCCACATGCAGACGAAAAAACTCCATGCTGCTTCTGGTGTTCTGGCTCGAAGGATCGCATCTCCTTTTTTTATATAGAAACGTTCACATGTGCCGTAGGATTCTACGTAGTAACCTGTGTCTAGCAACACCACTATAGCGTAAAAGTAGTACCAAGTTTCAGCTGCGAATGGAACAATGTTTAATTTAATATATAATAAAAGAAATTACTTTCATAGATGCCGCTAGACGATCGATATATTACTGTTAAATCTTAACCGGAAATCAAAACATTAAAATGAACCAAAAACAGTAATTTTCGTTCCCTTACGTAGTTCGTGATGATGTTTTCGTTGCCGGCAAAAAATGGAAAGGAATTCAAAAACAATTTATTTTTTTGATACATATTGGGTTGGCACAAAAGTAATGAGACACACTAGAAAAATCTATAACATTTCCTTTTTAAAATCAATATTTTCGATAATATTCTAGAACATTCTAGGTACTTCTGGTGTAGGGTATATAAAGCCGCGCTCGCGATTTGTTTAGTCAGTTTGAAGAAAAATGGACGAGCGACAAGTTCGGACACTATACTTATACGAGTAGGACTTGTTAGGCCACAGTGCGCGGGCTGCGGCTGACAATATCAACAATGCATTAGGCACTGGAACTACAAGCCATGCGACGGTGTCCCGATGGTTTGACCGTTTTAAATCAGGAGACAGGAGCCTTGAAAGTCAGCCACGCACAGGGCGACCACCCGCAGTGAATGATGACGATTTGCGCCGCGAACTGCAGTTGAATCCGGATGCTACCACTCGTGAATTAACGGAAGCACTTAAATGCAGTCACCACGCCGTGGAACACCATCTGCATGAGCTTGGTTATCGAAAAGTTTTGGCTCGGTGGGTACCGCACATCCTTACAGACGCCAGTCGTGCAGTCCGTGTCGCTATCTGTCAGTCACTTTTGCTGCGACCCCGACGTAAAGAGTTTTTGTCAGATCTGGTTACTGGAATGAATCATGGATTTATTACGAGAACGATACACGTCGTGCTTTTTGGCTGCCTCGAGAAGAAACGCCACCAACTCAACCGAAGCGGAGTCAAAAGAACCGCCGAAAAATTCTGCTTTACTGTTTCTGGGATGCGCAAGGCATGCTGTTTTATGAGCTATTACACAATGAAACTATAAACGCTGACAACTATTCAACCCAGCTTACCAAATTATCTGCCGCTATCAAGAAAAAACGACGAAGACGAGTCAATGTAGTTTTACTGCACGATAACGCTCGACCTCACGTCGCATCTGTGGTTCGCCGGCAGTTGGAGAACTTGGGCTGGGAGACGATACCCCACCCACCTTATTCCCCAGATCTCGCCCCATCAGACTATCATTTGTTTAGAGCCCTGAAACAGCATTTGCGGGGTAAACAATTTAATGATTTCTCTGACGTAGAGGCGGAGTTGAACAACTTCTTCGAGGCACAGCAATCAGAGTTCTGGGCAAAAGGCATCCAAACTTTGCCGGATCGTTGGCAAGAAGTCTTAGATACTAATGGTAATTACAACATTGACTAAACTTTTTTTATTATAATAATAATAAAAAAGTAAAAACTTAAACCAAGTGTCTCATTACTTTTGTGCCAACCCGATATATGAGGGATAAACTTAAAGTTCTTAGACTAGATTAATAATCTTTTAGTGTCGTTCTCGTTAAAAAACATGAATAGCTAAATTTAGACGATGATTTTGAAATAGTAATAGTATCTCAAAGAAAATAATAATAAAAGATATTTATTCAGATAATACAGGTTATAAAAATGTACTTCAGATTTTCCCTCAGTCATAGATATTACAACATAGAGAGATGTTGGCTAGAAACGTGTAATGATAGCTTGTGGCATTTTATTAATTTATCTTACTCGACCCATTATTCTGGTTTGTTTTTGTGTTCTCCATTGCACACTAATTTTATTACAATTCTCAGTGTGCGGTAGCCTACCGCAATACCTACCGGCGGTATGTAGTACTATGTCTCGCGAGACATACGCCGCACATCGAGGGCGCACGATGGTACAGTCCCAGACGTCTGTTATATACAGTTTCAGTGGTTATGGGGGGGGCAAGCTTAATAGATTGTTACTGTTTGAAAAAACAGTTTGGTGTAATTATCAGCGCAAGAGTTGGTCCAAAGCAATTATTATATATGATGAACAAATAGTTTGTTATACCGTGCATCTCTTCATAATTTTGGTACACATTGACTTTATTATTATTTACTAAGTGACTTACAACTTAAATCGCGGTGTTCTGGCATATAGAAGAACTGCCGCATAATATTGACCATATCATGAATGCGTAGGTCAGAAAGCAGAAACTTTAAAATCCACAGGATCAATATTTGATATGTACTAGGTTCCGTCAAACCAGACAACATACGCATCACTGAAAGCCCAAATTCTAGGCTTTCTGCCTTCTTCCCGTATTCTACACTGCAATCAATGCAAATTAAATACAAATTATATACTGTGATGAGGATAAAACGAGTAAATAGTAACAAACTAAAGGAATTAGTAGGTATTCCTGTCTTATATTTAATTCACTCTAAAATAGGTGTAAAGTAAAAACATTTACAAAGACCTTGCCTTTGGTGGATTGTCTGTTAGTACCCTGCAAGAAATACTACGAAAAGATAGATATAGAGTATTAAGGTATGGATATTAATTTAGCTAGACGTACTAGTATAGAAAGATGCTGGTGTAAAGGTAGCACACGGCGGGAACTTCGGTGACGTCAATCTGACCGCGTTTGCGGCGGCACAATTCTACCGCTTGTCTTTCCAATGTCTGACATATCCTTAACTAAAAAAAAAACAATCTAATTAAAATATGCAGTATTAGATGCTCCTTTATATTGAATCAAATTTAATTTACGGAAATTGACCCATTTTTAATTATTATTTTTTCGAATTAACGAATTTTTTAAGGTCTTCAAAAACTCATGAAATTTATGTATGAGTGATTTGTCGTTTGTCTCGGAAATCACAGTACTTATTTGTAAAATGTTCTATTTTAGTTGGAAAAAATTAAGCAACGTTTATTTTCTTCCCTTACTTCGTTATTACATCGGTACACTGTCAACATATTTCCATAACTCGTGCATAAAATACGAAAATTCGCATTTGTCTTCAGAGCGTAATTCAAAGACTTTTTGGCGGCTAAGTTTGCATTTCTGATTTCTTTTGTTTCCTAATAAAAAAGTAGCATATTTAATAAGGAATACTACACTGGTCAACACTGAAAAATTGCCTGCTTTCACTTCAGTCCAGAAATTTTTTTTCGCGAGGTTGGCTATCTTTATTAATGGCTTTGACAAACTGCTTCATAATATCAAGCTTATTGATGATGTGGATGATACTGGCACTAGTGATTGGTCAGAATGTGTAAGAGGCCTCTGAGTAGCAGACAAAAGACCATTTATCCCGGTTTGCAGAGTGTATACCTGTAATGATAACTACACAAAAATAACAATCATCATGATGATGTCTTGAACTTAAGTGCAGGTTTTTTTCTATTTAATTATTTTTTTAATTAAAGAGATAACACAATATTGGCATACAGAAATTGGCACCCACGGTTTCTATAGATTGTGAATATTAACTCCAAAGTTGATTAAATGCGCAGATTTAACGAAGTCTGTGAAAAATTTACCATACTTTGCAAACAACACATAACATAAAAACTGTCTGGATCGTTTAAAAAATCTATCCTCTTAGTAGCCATCGTTTATTATTGTGAAAAAAATTATAATATATATTAGTTGAAACTCACTGAATATGCAGTCACCTAAAATGCGGTTAGTTTAAAAATCCTATAAACTAGAGCTGCCCTGCAATTCTGTAAAAATCCCATGTTGTTTATGAGAACATGACGATGCCGACATACCTCTTGGCGAAATTTAGAAACGATTTTTCTACGTTCAATTATTACCTACTTTTCCCCTGTTGAGAGTGATAATAATTTTTACGGCGCACTCGTGAGAAAGTGACAGTTGGATGTGGACAAAACATTTCTGGATTGCTTCTAAGTATCGCAACAACATGGGATACGAAAAAGCTACATTATTTCTCGAAACATATATATATATATATTATATATAGATATTGCAAATAAAATGTTATTAAGCTCACGCACTTACAGTAAACAATGTATACAATGTGTTAAGTGTCCTAGAAATGTCATCGTAAAATCGCCCTACGATTCCAGTATCTACTCCTCTCGTAATGAAACTACGAGGGGTGAAATAAAGCGCCATGCGTTGTCTGACCGAAGTACACAGATAACGAAATCGGATAGAGTACCTACAAAAAAAAAACACATATGTAATAAACAACACAATAACTGAGTATACAGACCAGCGAACAATGAGCAAGCACTGTCTGCAAAAACAAGGGATTTTTAGTTTTTATTAAAATTACTTGTCTCACCCCGACGCCATTCAGGTATAGCTAGAGTAAGAAGCGTTCACTTTTTGCATGTGTGCCTGTCGCGGGCTTTACTCAAATATTTGCTACACTTCTAATCTACTATGTGTATAAATACAAATGGATATGTCTTTCATAATAAGGTCTACAATAAGCTGTCTGATACTGTACAGCAAAGGCTAGAACGTGATATGTATATAACTTTGAGAGCTGAACATGAAATGCGTACTTGGAAACTGGAAAAGGATCATTATAAAGTTCCATAGCGTTGAGTAGGTACTTCCTCGCCTCGCAGATATCACCGGATTTCAACATGCACGTCCCACGGAGCGAGTATATGCTCGCTAGACGGAACTCCTGCATCCAATCCCATTTCACATTTTTTTTAGACAGCTTCTCACTCTAGTAAGTATAATAACCAAAATCAGATTTTATCGCTCATAGAAAGGAAAGATGCTTTTCTATTCGAGGCTAGCGACCCGCTCCAGATTTGAAGATGATCCCATAAACCAATTTTCAAAAACCAAATGATTTATACAACTGTAACTTCCTCATTACATGCTTTTTTTGTTGAATGTTGCATAAAAATTTGTAAGCAGTTTATACTTATGGCGGTCAGACAGATAGATGTTGCGAGGGAAACTTTGTTTATAATATTGTAGCGACGGAAAATGGCATAGAAACTCTTTGCGTGATTTGAGAGGATTTCAAAGTCAGACCAAGACCATATTTAAATGTATATCACTGTATCGACTAATTTATTTACTTTACCTTTACGAAAGACTCCACTTCAAATAGAAGCCGAATTGCTTGCGGTATATTTTGATTAATGATGTTGAGATCGGCATACTCTAAATAAGCCTCGTAAAGTTTTTCATACTCATCTAAAATTATTTATGCAATGAATAGTCAGAAATAATAGCGGCTCTTTGTAAAAAAAAAGCCATAGCCTTACCAGCACCACGACAATGTTCAATGATCTGACAATAAGCAGCGAGCAAAATTGATAGACATTCACAACTGTTAATGTCAAACGAGGAGAACGACCGTACGTGCTTAGGCTTCCTGCTGATCGGTAGGGACGTCCTTAACTGCCTTCTTCCTGTAAGAAATTAAACTGTGTCAAAGAAATAATAATGACCCGCCACTAAAACCATCTCAAATCTGTTCTCACGGGGAACACCGCGGTACTACAACGGTTGCTTAAAGACTGATACAGTGCAAGCCTGTAAGTGTAAAGAACTCTTCAGTTGCTCAAAGGACACAGGGTGTTGACGCCCAAAGAACGCCTGACGTACGAAAGACGTTACGCTTAGTATCAGACAAAAAGAAGAAAGTTGCCAGTCCATATCCGGCTCGAAGGACCAAACTTCTCTATGGAAACTTCATTGCTTTAAAGTAAGGAACTTAACGCAAAGATGACGAATATAGTAATTATAATTTACTATTGTAAAATTTACTACTGAAAAGATGCACGCTGGTTCCGAGCGCAGTTCACGCATTCCGGTGAGCATAAAACTGGCTATGAATTTGAGGTGTCAGGCCGAATTTGATTTGTTTGGTTATTCTTAGTCATTGAGAATGCGTATCTTTTTTAATTACCATCAACATCAAAACTGGAAGTGTGCGTAGAATGTTTTACATCATGTATCTGAAATGCAAAAATATTATTAATGTAACTTCTTAAATTCACTGAAACACTATTTATGTATGGATAATACTATAATATAGATTATAACTACATTTAATACGAAAGCTACCTGTGACAAATATCAGTGCACTATTTTATGAATTTAGTAAAATTATAACTGCTTAGCGCTTAGTGTAAGTTTTCTGACGTTTGCGTTAACTGTCGATCGTGAGCGCGTTAAGATTTTAGTATGGAATCCGGTACAGCGCCCTTAGCGGTAACTACCAAGAACTACAAATCTCCATACAAATTCTTAACGCGCTCACTAGTGAACGCGTTAGCGTAAAACTTACACTTATTACTTAAACGATAATAATCAAGTTATTAGAAATCAAATTATTAAAATTCATAAAATATGTCTTGTCTATATTTATTGTCAGATTATGGAATTTAAGCCAGTTTGTTATGGTCATTATTGTATTATTTGTCGTTTTCGTGGTCAGAAATTTTGATATTATTATTAGTCGTCACTACCACTGATATATCATCAGCAAATAAAATACTTTTATGTGTAGTTACATTTGGTAGGTCGTTAATATACACCAAAAATAAAAGAGGTCCAAGAACACTGCCTTGTGGAACTCCAATATTTTTTACTTTCTGATACTTTCGATTTATGCCCTTTGAATCTAATTTAGTAATTTCAACAGTTTGCATTCTATTTTGTAAATATGTTTTAATCAAATTTAAAGCTGTACTTGTAATACCATTGTTATATAATTTTTTTAGTAGTTGTTCATGAGAAACGAAATCGAATGCCTTTGACATATCAAAGAAAAGAGCTGTTGTATATTTGCTTTTGTTAATTCTTTGTAATATTTCGTTAATTAAGTCAAAGGCGGCAAGTGTAGTCTATTCGATTGTGGTATTGGATTCTATTCGATTGTGGTAATGCTAGTTTTTTTAAAACGTATTAAGTATTATTTTATGACTTAGGTAAACTATCGGCTTGATGCTAAACAAATTAATTACGATTTTGTTTTCATTTGATCAGACACACTTACACGGAAATCTTTAACAAGGAAACTTACATTGTTATTTGAGATATCTGTTGCAACAAATTGTGACGCGGTTTCTTCTTCACTGTCAACTTTCACCTCAGCATTGAGTGCGCAAATCTGTTGTTTTATGCGCTTTAACGCCTCACTCTCAACAACTAAACCCTTCGAAAATATCATAACAGATGGCAATATTACTTTAGCAAAAATCTATTTATGTCAGAAGTCATAAAACTTATATGAAAAGATTTAAAAAGTTAAAAGGTAAAGCGTTGGAAGCCCGTGGCAAATTCATCGAATATTCTGTATTTTTTTAATAATTGTATAATAGTAAATGTCAGGTGTAAGGATCCTCTCGTAGGAGAAGGCTCTCCGGTCATAACCGGGTGCCCCTTCCAGGAGGAGGCCCGTGGCATTTTGCCTACTTGCCACCCTGTAATTACGCCACTAAGCGTGTCTTGTGGCACTTGCTAGGTTCTTTTTGTTAACCGCGGTAAGGATCTGCCATGCCAAGAAGTCTTTAGACTTCTATGTATACTACTAAAGAAGTTTCTTATTGGGTATTGGTAAATACCTCATTAATTTGTTGTGTCTTACATCTTTCTATTAAACTAGGTGCCGATGCGCAATTTTAATTCAGAATAGTTTTTCTAGAAGTATACATAGAAGCCTTTTATCATGTAGATATAGATTATAATTTGAAGCCTAAACTAATAGGGTGCTCACTGGTATGCAATATCATAGTATGGAACTATCATAGGGAGAACGAAGATCGTAGAACTTGGTCTCTTTCTGAAAACATGTAATACCTACATTAACTAAGAAATAATCTTACGTCATCAGATCGTTCTCCAAGCAGCCTAGCGAAACATCCCAACCCACAAGAAACACATCGACGCGTATAACGCTCCAAATAAAGTAAAGCGCGTGAGTGCATTATGTGCTAAAATTTAAAAAGAAAATAATTGTTTTTAAATGAAAGTCATCAAGTTAAACAATGAACAGATTGTCTAAATATGCATTATAATTACTAAACATATATTAGCCTTACTGTGTTTTTACTAAGCCTGGTGTGCTTTCATAATCAAATATATTTTTAAACCAGTTGATACTTCTTAATACATAAAGGAAAGGAACTTATTGTGAATGTAAAATATAATAATTAGGAAAGTTTTAAATATTTATAAAAATATCTCATTTGGCTGTTTGGTGGGTAGACTGAACTTTGATGCAAATACGCTCTGTAGTAGCGTATTGAAAAATTGAAAAATTCGTCAATCCTGCTAGGTCCTGGGTAGCTGCTAAGTTGTTAGAGCAGCCCGAATACCGAAAGGTCGTGGTTACGAATCCCATCTAAGAGTACCAGGGACAAAGTGGATTTTTTAAGCAAGGAACTTGATGATATTGTGTACCTTTTGACTTTCGGTGAGCAGCTCATAAGTAGTCTTCCTAAAGATAGCATGTCTGAACTTCATATATCCACAGAACGCATAAGACGGCAAATCGCGGCAAGTGGCTGTATAAAAATTAAGTGTAAATAATATGTACCACCAAAATGAAGCCTATAATCACTTTGTCACTAGGGCTTAAGTTTAGTGAGAAACTTTCAAAAATTAAAGATCAGCTAGTGAGTGCAAGTCAGTTAAGACAGTTGAAGCAAAAGTCGCAGGCACGAACGAATGCGAGCGGGTTTATTTTGATGGTCATTAATCACAGAATATTAGGTTTTTAAACAAAAAATTCAATCAAAATAAGATTCCATTTCAACCTTTTTCGCGTCCATTTCAATGACATATTCTTCCGAGATTATTTTGTAAATACTATATAAGTTCTGAACAAATCTAGACATGCGTAATCACTCTGCAGAGCGATTCTGTAAAAAGTCCGAGCCCGAATTCACGTCATTTAATGAACAAATTCTGTTGATTCTGTAGGAACCGTAAAACTGTGGTCTTACTGGATGATAGAGATAACTGGAAAGGGAGACTAAATGATAATTGTCCCCCTCCGATGTGGGTGTTGTTAGCCCGGGGACCGCGGTCCAACCAATGTAGGTTGGACGTTCTATTTATGCTAATTGATAATGAAACTTATTGTGGACGATGTAGGTTTCTTTGTTCTAAATGTCTTGTACTGGGTGTTGAAACTTCTTGCATTTCGTCTTGATATCGATTGCTGTGACGATGCTAGTTTTTTAGGTGTCGATTGTTGTGGCGATGTTAGTGCGATGAGTTAGATGTCGCTACGTGTTAGTCGTCCTTTTTTTTGTATAAAACACGAAATAAGATTGATTAATTCATACGTGAATAATATATGATTTTTCTATTCCTATGTCATTTTGAAAATCACTTCACTTATGCCACGAAACGTTATTACTTATTGAAGTTTGAGCGAATGCCGCTTCTGAACTTAATTTGGACACCTGAGTGCATTCGAATTCATGCTTGGAATTTTACAGAATCGCAGGGCAGCTGTCAGTACTAACGTGGAGGTCGAATCCCTAAACATGCACAGTAAGGAGGTTTAGAGGATGGTAGGGCAGGTGCCGGTCGCACCAACACCATTGAGACATCCCGTGTAAAATCGCCACCTTCGCATTCTAATACGCGAATAAGCAGTAACTTCGCCACAGCTAGAAGGACATATTCCAGGTAAGCTTACTTTTGGTTACAATACCATACGACACACGAAATATTCTTTTCACTGATAAGGTATCACAGAAAAAGTGATTATTAGTAAAAGAATATTGAATTCGCACACTGCAAAATTTACGTTAGAAATACCTTGAGCCTCCTTCTTGAGAGAGTCACTTTGCATTAAATGATGAAGCATCCTCCTGGAGAAAACGTCACCTAATACTGAAGCACACTTGAGCAACATCTTTTCAAATGGGGTTAGTGAGTCGTAAGTTTTCAATATTATTGCTGAAAATTGTAGTAACTTTAAACGAAAATATTGGTTTTAGTGGTTAACTTAAGATTAAATCTCCAGTCCCTTTTATAGAAGACGACATATTTGTTACTCGCGTACTTTATGTACATATATTGATTTCTCAAATGCGTTTGATAAAATTATTTGTCTCCTTATTTTCTTACTGATATAGTGATATTGCTATCAGTCCTTTGGGTATCCCTCAAGGTTGTTATTTGGGACCATAAAGTTTCATGATATATTAAAGAACTTTTTGTAAGATAATAAATAGTAAATTTCGGTATATTTTCCGTTTTAATTATATTTTTTGCCAAGTAAATAACTTCTTTTATTAAAATGAATATAAGGCATACTTATGTTATTTTTTCTATTTAGGTAGCCTGTTTATACCTATAATACGAGAAAAAGTGACAATAATTTTAAGACCCGTGATCTACTTAATTACTTATTTAAATTACCATCCATAGATATATCAACGGTCATATCATCGAAAGTATATCCTTCAGCGAGTACAGCCATTTGCACCATGTCTGTATCGTGATAATAGCATTGGTTGTCTTGCTGGGTCATCGTGCTAATGCCGCTATATATACTCTGCAATTTGGAACCGTTTCAAAGTTATAGATTACGAAACATTATAGACAGAGTTGTTGGGCCTTGCATGGAAAATATAAGATAATACAGGTAAGTAGACGCTTCCGAAAATCCTATAATTATTAGTATAATCATATATAAATATTCTGTTACTCCATGATCATGACTCTTACAACGGCGCCGAAACATTGGGAACTCAATAAATATAAATTACGTGGTAGCAACCCCGTAAATTACTATAGATAAGTTATATGTGTATATATTAGATATTAATACATATTTTCCATATAACCATCATTGTATCCGATTCTCTATAATACATGTTGTCTAATATTTATTTTATTTTTATTTAATAAATGTGACTAGAGGATGATGAGGATGAGGATGATGTATAAAAAGTATCTAATTTTATTAGGCTGGCCTGCTCTCTACTCCCCCTTTTTCTTATTTATTTAACACAATAATTGACAAAGTAATGCTTTCGAATTTATTAAAAAATCAGATATAGCCCATTGAGGAGTCTAATATAAATTAAAATATGCAATGTATTATCTTTTAATACTTGCTCACATGGTAACTCAGTCCTCTCGGACTATAATTCTCGAATTCAGTGGTTTGCAATAATGCCGTTGAAGGCATCACTGCACCAGATTCCTTCGCCTCGCTTCTCAATACAGTCACCACAGTCAAAATACCGCGCTGTATCAGTGATATCACGAAGTTCTGAATCCAACCGGGCAAACCGCCACTAGCACTCTGTATAACCCTGAGATGTAATAAGGATTACGTAATTAATTTTATAATAATGTTGAATTCTCAAAACATAGGCGATTGTAGTGAGACCTACTCGAAAGTCTGTTACTTGTAAACTAAAGCATCATTCGCCTGTACATTTGCAGATTTTATTTGTAATTGGTCCAATTTTCCATTTCCATACAACACTATTAGCGTTTTACAAAGGTTACAACTTTTTCAATGATACGGGGCTCGGGCTCCAGGCCCCTAACGTGTGTAAGCAAAAATTTTTACCCTCCATTTGCCCCCAAACACAAATTTTCTCTTTTCTCTTTCTTTCTGCTTTTCCTTTCCTTTATTCTTGACATCAGCTGGTGCAAAATGGTAAAAGTTACCTAGGATCTAATATTTTCGTGTTTTAATCAAAAGATGGATAATAAATTTACTTCTCCAAGTCAGCAGGGATGGCTTGCACATCCAGTAGTTGACAGGCTAATGCACCGTGGTACCATCGGTTGATGCCTTTCAATTGTAATTTTACTATCATGTTGTTCTCGAGAGTTTTACACGCAGTCTCTGACGATTAAAAAATGGTAGAATTTACTTAGGTATTTGAATTATATGAATTTAATTTTGTTTTAATGTGCTCAATAGCCACATCTACACCAACAGATCCATCTTTGATCGGCGATCCAACAATCCAAAATAAAACAAAACACTATCTAACTTGTCTATACTAATATTAGATTTGTATCGAATAGGTCGAAACTACTGGGCCGATTTAAAAAATTCTGTCACCGGCGGGTAGCTGCATTATACATAAGCTATAATATATTTTTTGATTATAGGTATTTTACGAGCTTTATCGAACATGACTTTCCTTTCTACCAAGAAAGATCACTGTGATGCATAGGGTTTCAGGTGAATTATAATATATAAATATATTAAGTTAGTATTACCTGAAAGTGGATATTGTTCGTCAATAGTCATAATTAAAAATATAGTTTTCGTTTCCAGCATTATAATAAGCAGTCTCAATGAATGATCGTCTATATAATGTGCACATTTTATGGCCGCAACCCATAGATTGGGAAATATCTGTTTTTTTAACAAATAATAAGTTATATCATTATTTTTCTTAATTTGTTTGCTAAAATACTGAAGTGTTGAAAAATTTTGGAGAGAATATTTTTTTATAAAAATATTTCTTAATTTGTTATGAATATAAATGTTTCAGATCTTTCTAAGCTCTAATACTTGTTTGATTATATTTGCTTAGACTGGTGTTTCTGGTTGAGAAACTTTTACCAATAACTTACTTACTACCTATTCTGTCAACAGAACATTGTAGAAAAGAAAAACAACGTTGAAAATATACGTCACTAGTTTAGATAATTTGGTTCATTTCCTATTGCAAATATAACAAATCTAAGAGGTTATAAATAAAACTTACACTTTTTATAATATCTTGGATCATAAGTTTGACGCTCAAATCATAGAGACAATCCCCATGACATTCAAATTTCTCTGGCAGAGGAAAACGACAGTCAAAAATTGTATTCAAAGCGAATAGCTTCACCGCTGATAATTCTGTCACATTAACACTGGAATAACAAATTAATTAGATACTATCCATTAAGTTATACCTACAAAACAAGAGTTACCGTATACTAGTACTTACCTAAATCTTATTACATCCTCAAAACTTATTATAGCGCCTCGTTTATCCGAATTCGATAGTGCTTTAGAAATCAACATTCGAAACATTTTAAATGGTCTCTGAAAACGCAAGTGCACAGTCGAGGATACATCGGGTTATCTTAAACTTTACATGACTTACAATCAATTTGATTTTAGCCTTAATATATTCAGAGTTCAGTTTAAAAGTTGGCATTAGTTAGATAACGTCATAACTTTAACTATTTACTACGAGTAAAAGTGCCCAAGCTTCGCTGGTTAAAGCTCTCCGCTTGCGTTCAAATACAAATGCACATCAAGAGTAAAAACGTGGTCGCCTAATTTCATATATTTTTAATCACAGAAAAAAAACAAAATTATTTTGTTTATTTAAGATTATATCAAAAACCTATTTATGTAGTTTTTATATAGTTATGATGAAATGTAGTAACCATATAATCAATCTTAAAAAGACCTATTTAGAGCCTGCGATTTCTTTCTGTCTAATGAAATTTATGTTTTTGTTTTCACAAACAATCGATCATATGTTTAATTATCATAAAATTATTTTTATTTGGCAAATATTAGCATAGTCTTAGAATAAGATTGGTTTAAAAAGTGGCCATTACGTACAACTTTATCTTAAAATTACTGTTTTACTATGCCAAGAAAGAGTCTGGTGCAACGCATGCCGCAGTCAATATTAAAGTCAGTGTGACAATAGGGAATATGCACATTTTTGGAAAATGGTTTTATATGATAACACTGGTAAATAGTATTTTTGTTAAACAAAATCGAGTCGGTTTTTTAAACACTACTACCTACCCGCATATAAACCTCATACTTAGTTTTGTTCAATCACCCTCAGTTTTCGTGAAACATAAACTAAATTGATTACGCGAATTTTGCTCACCGACGTATGTTTCCGATAAATTAATATTGAATTATTGAAATTAAAACGGTTTTTTTTGTGATTGTCTTTTCTGTACGTCATAATAAGATGCCCAGAGTGTGTGTAAACCATCCTGATAACTTTTGTTACATTTGCGGTCAACTTACTATTAAAAGTCAACGTCGTAATTTGACACAATTAGTTAAAAACTGTTATTTTAATTATTTTGGCTTTCCGGTGCGAAATTTGGACAAAACCCTAGTGTTTGTTGTGCACAATGTGTTAGTTTATTAACATCATGGGCTAAAGGATCTCGTCATATGCCGTTTGCAGTTCCAATGATATGGTCTAAACAGAAAGACCATGTATCAGATTGTTATTTCTGCCAAACTTCTATCAAAAGTATTCATCACAAATCTAGACACACCGTGAACTATCCGAAGTTACAATCTGCTCAAAGACCTATCCCACACAGTGATGATCTGCCTGTTTATAATTTTCTTGGAAACCATAAGGCCGAAAACTATGAAGAGTTGGTCAACAACCTCTTATCAGCTTACAAGAATATGGGATGCAGTATGTCGCTCAAGATACACTTCTTACACTCTCATTTGGATTTTTTTCCTCAAAATTTGGGAGCCGTTAGTGATGAACACGGCGAGCGATTCCATCGGGATATATCCAACATGGAAAAACGGTACCAAGGCAAGTGGAGTCCGAACATGTTGGCTGATTACTGTTGGACACTCAAAAGAGATGTACCTGACGCTAAATATTCCCGAAAATCCTGAATAAATCAGAGTTTTTTATTTAGTGTTTAGTGTCTTCAATTTGTTTTTTTTTTTGACGTGGATACGTCTATGTTTTCGTTCTACAGGGGGGTCATTCTGTGAGCAGGAGTATATGCACTAACGCCATCTATTGGCGTAAAAGTGAACTATGCTTGCTCTGCAGGGGGAGGGGCATTCTGTCAGCAGGAGTATATGTACTAACGCGATCTGTTGGCGCTAGTGAATACTTTTTTCATTCAACAAATGAACGCAACGAATATTTATTTATTTAGTGTTTAGTGTCTTCAATTTGTTTATTTTGACGTGGATACGTCTATGTTTTCGTTCTACAGGGGGGTCATTCTGTGAGCAGGAGCTTATGCACTAACGCCATCTATTGGCGTATAAGTGAACTATGCTTGCTCTGCAGGGGAGGGGCATTCTGTCAGCAGGAGTATATGCACTAACGCCATCTGTTGGCGCTAGTGAATACTTTTTTCATTCAACAAATGAACGCAACGAATATTTATTTATTTAGTGTTTAGTGTCTTCAATTTGTTTATTTATTTTTTTATCAATTACTCATATATCCATTCATACATAGACGTATCCACGCATAAAATATGGCTGTATCATTGATACAGCCATATTTTATGGGATTTTTTTTTTAATTATTCATTTATAAATGCAATTATGCCACAACGTTGCATAATTCCGGGTTGTTTTTTATCAATTACTCATATATCCATTCATACATAGACGTATCCACGCATAAAATATGGCTGTATCAATGATACAGCCAACCAGGGTTTTTGTCAATCAGTGTAATTAACATCGATATATAACTGTACAAAAATATCCGGCACCGAAAAACCAATATTTTGTAACATTAATCATTGATGAAAATAAGTGATCGCTACGAGCAGTTTAAACACCGGGATTTTTGGCGCGCTCGTCGTGACGACAAAGTACACAACTAGAGATATGACACTTTAAATCAATATGGATTTTGAGTGATTGATTATTATTCAGTTACCCAAATCGATTTTTTAAAATATAATAGACTTTTTTAATAAATCATATAATTTACCAAATTGGTGAAATAAAAATAAAAACAATATTTAAATTGTTATGTTGTTTGTTTTGTTAACGAACGAAAACGAACAAATTTTGAAAAATATTTAGTGAGACTTTATTCTAAAGCAATAACGATTGTAATAAAATATATTTTTTCCTTTTTTGAATCAGACGCATATTTATAATTTTGTATAATATAATACTGTAATTAGTGATTCTTTAAAGTATTTTTTTAATCATTATAATATTGTGAATTCGAAATAATCAAATATAAAAAAGTGCCTTTAAAATACTTACCTTATCATCTTCCCTCAAAACAAACATCTCGACCCGACAATCCTGTGGAGTTACATTAATGCATTCTTCTATAAATCGTGCCTTGCCGACCAATTCAGGGCCCTTCAATGTTGAAAAAGTTACCATAGATAAATATTAAGGCATAATAAAATAAGGCTCGCTGATTGCGCCGTTGCCTTAATGGATGCAATCGCCAACATTACTCATGACGCATTGCTAACTCTCAAGTGTAGAATACTCCGAATTTCAGCTAACTACCCCAAAGACTAATCAAGGAGCCCCGATGAGCATCTAAGTGCGTAGTGTATAGAAGCTACTAGACATGTTGAGCTCAATCACGACTGTGTAAAAAGAATATTAAATAAGGTAGCCAGTAAACTAGTAATAGTCCGGTCAATTTAGACATTCGAAGTTACATAAAGTCCCAACAAGCTGAATTTCAGCCTACAATTTCTGCCTGACTTTTATGATAAAACTTACCGTTTTGCTGAAAATCGCGAAAAACTCATTTTTTGACCTTTGACCCTGAATAAAATGTTTTCCATACACGGGAATGATGGGGAACTTCTACACATTGTTTATAATTATGTTTTGAACAATTTCACTGAAATTCAGCTTGTTGGGACTTTATGTAACTTCACTCTCATTTTTTGGTCTAAATTGACCGGACTATAATACCACTCACTATAATAGCGAAACCGAATTTGAGATCCGCGTAACGGGTAAATTTCCTCCTGTGTTCTCTAATTGCGCTATTGATCAATTCTTTGTAAGTCCGAAGCTCGTCGTTGCGGCCCAGAATGGGATGTCTACTTGTCCCTTTACGCTCAGACCATCTAGGAGAAGCACAAAACAGCTATTTTACAATATCGTATAAAGTCCTATAGGCACTATACGTAAATTTACATTAGATGATATGTGAGGGTATTTTAGAAAAATACCTATAATCAGAGAAAGTTCTAAGCTAATTGCTGGTTTATAGAAAGTAATAGAAGTATGAAAATATTATACTTTTTTCGGTATATTATAGCCTATGTCAACCGCGTATGATGTAGCTACCTGTAGGTGAAAGAATTTTAAAAATAAGTCCAATAGCTTCAGAGCCTATTCGATGCAAATAAACATCACCATCATCTATTTGTAGATAAATAGGTTAAAACTTTCAAATAATAAGATGTATATGTAACCTATATTTATTGAACTCATATATGGGCCCCGGCTTTGATATTCCTTTCAGCAATTTTTCTTCTACGATTCTGAAGTGCTCTTGGTCAAGTTTACTCCTCAAAAACGTTTCTTTGTCGCAGGTCACCCTCATAGGATATGCCATCATCAAGCGAGCAGCCTATAGATATCCAATAAAAAGAATTACCTACTACTACAAAGACGTATATTATTTCAATGCAAGCCTTGCAAGGAGGTTATGATGTTACGAGGGATCGTAAAATACCTAAAACGGTAAACAGTAGCACAACAAGTAGTGACCAGATGAGCAAAATCTGTCAACAAAACCCTTGGTGAGAGAAAGCCGTGAGTATAGTAGAATCTCGACATTTGGTTAAATGTGCCATGTGAATCAAATAAATATTACTTAAATTGACAGCCCTGTTACGTACATACTTAATCACATATTAGAACTGAATAGTAATTTTTGGTCACCCATCCGGTCACCGTCCTCTGCGAAAGTGGCTTAACAAAAAATTCGTAGTTCGCGAAGCTTATCTATTACCCTACCTAGCTACTCCAAAAGTAAAGTCACTGGACATATAATAAACAAAAAATCTCACCATATTTACTATTGGACCTATAACCGTATATTCTCTTCGAAGAGCGTGACCAACGACACCACAGTATGTAGTGCCTGTAGAATATAATAGTAAGGATTCAGGTTAATTGATTGCACTAAGAACTTCTTCATAGTAACATCCCAGTACCACGAACTAACCAGAAGTGACACCAATAGATACACTGATGATATTCATATCTAGTGAAATCAAGTTCTCCATCAGCTCGTATGCGCATTGCAACGCTTTCCTTGCCTCGTCTTCTTGCTTCAGTCCCCGTAACCCAAACACAACCAGAAACATCATGTCCTTGTCAAACATGGATACCTTATTCACCAGACCACCGAGTGCTGAAGATAATCTAATTTACAAATAGCATTAATTATTTTACCATTTTAACTGCATGTATTTTTTAAATTACGAAATCTTAACTATTTGCTTGGGTTGAACATCTATGTGTTGACTCTTCCTATGTATTTGAACCTGTATTGTACGCTCGGCGACACGTCAGATTACCACAATATGTCAAATTTCCTCAGTTGATTTAGAACTCTAAAATGCATCAAGGTTTAAAATCGAGTGGAGTTCGACAGTTGTTGTGTTACCTGACATACTGTTGACTGTACATCGAAGAATGCTCCTTTGTTCAGTAAAATAGTTCTACCATATTATTAGCTACTTGCTCACTTTACGGATAATTAAGAAAATCTCTGAAAGAGTTGACCTGCAGACACATTTATAAGCTTTATTAACGACACCAATCAATGTGTTCTCGGTGTCCGTTTTCGTGACGATATTCAGGAAGACCACCACTACTCGTCTCACTTCAGTGAGGAAGTCCATCGGCTCGTCATTGTCCAGCGCGTTAAGCACCGGCGTCACCATGAACCGTCGCAGGGCATGCCAACATGATTTCTTCAATACAGACACCACCGATGGGCGCACTGTTGATAAATTCACTATCAGCCAGCTCAGAAATGTCCATCAGTTTTTGAGCCATTACAGAAAGACACTTGGAATTCTCACGCAACATAAAATTATGTTATGAAGGGTGCTCACGACGAAATTATGAATTTAGTAAGTAACTGTCTTACCATCATTAAAAATAGGATAATTTTGCTAAAAAATCGAATAACACTGGTCGCGAATAAAAGTAGGCACAAGAAGCTTTTTTTTTATTTTTCATTCGCACTGAGATGCACGTTAGAGTTGCTTACGTGTATTATTGCTGATCAACGGCTATGAGCTAAAATAATAGAGGTACCGTTACCTACTCTTTATCTTTGCACGACCGAGTTACTGATTATAGTATATAAAAAAAATATGATGGTGACTTAATGTCTTTTCCGTATTTTATTATATATTGTAGTAGGTTTATAATGACTGCTTGTGTCATATATACTATACATACGTGAAAATTCTCGGTAATATAATTCTTTGCGAACATTCGTCAAATTTTCGTGTTTTTGCGCAGCAAATCCTGATGCGGAATCTGCAAGTATAAGTATTTATGTAAAGAAAATTAAAAGAGGTTTCTTTCTTCCTTCAATGCATAAAGCTTTAAAATGGATTGAAAATAAATATATTTTCATAATTTATTTATTTAATTGCATTCCTTTTTATAGGTAAAATTATACAAATCCAAATCACATTCGTGACAAAATTTTATGAAAAACTTTGTGGAGATAAAGCCGCCTGATATACTGCTAAAACTTTTATAGATAAATACTGTTTAATTTTGGGTGTATGTAATAAAATAATGTCTTTTATCTTTAAAACAATTTTTTAAATCAAATGTTATACCATTTAAAAGACATCAACCCACAAACGTCACCACAAATATCTAAGATTTCGATGTATAATCAAACTTCGAGTTTACTTATAACTGTGAAAAGATAGCATTACTATATGGCGAGTTTTTAATTTTATTTTACATAAAAAATAAAAAATATATATAGGTACGAAAGACCTATACATAATAAGTCGGAGACCTAAAGACGAATATTAAGTTTAAAAAATAAAATATGGAGACCGCTTTTGGGAGTGTTAGGATTACAGAGATAGACCAATCGGTGGCGCCATTTCGTAAACAAATCGAAATTAGTGCCGTGTTAGCGGAGAATTATTATGCTAAATGAACTTTACGAGATCAGTTGACTGTATTATATATAGGCATAATTTTATACGCGTGGTGTAGTTTCTTTGAGCAGAAATATTATTCCCTTAGAATACTTCTTTTTTTTAAATTTATTAATGACACAAACATAAATTTAAAATTTTATTAAATGCGAAAAAGACATTGAGTGTCACTTAATTACTTTTGTTAATCTTCTGTTTATTCTTTATTTACTTCTGTTGTCAAATATTTATCTATACTTATCAATTGTCTAAAAAAAATTTGATAATGACAAATTTCCAGGCAAACTTTCATCGCCTATTTTTCGCGGTAAAATGTAGCCTATGTCCTTTCTTAAAGTTAAGTCTATTTACTATATTAATTTCCATTTAGATGGGTTCAGTTGTTTAGGCGTCTAAGCGTAACAACACTTATTTATTGTTACGTATAGAAGTTTGGGAGGAAGGGATAACGTTATGATGCATTACAGGGATGAGAGGGGACATTCTAACTAACACATATTTGTATATGTTCCAAATAGCAAAAAACCAGCAATGCCAAAACCAGATCTTTTGCCCTATCCATGGTACAAATACATGAACGAAAGAATACCTTTGTGGGAGGTACCCAATATATTGAGTAGATTTTCAACTCTTTTCCAAGTAGCGCCAATACCCAGCACCTATAAATATTAAAGATTTTGTGAGCAAACAGGCTTAGTGGGCCTTCCAAGGCACGAAAGACCTCGAGATAATAAATTTTTAGCCACTCAAATCCTAAGACCGGCTCTTGCTAAAATCACTTAACCTCCGTATTGTAGTCAGAGCGCGTCAACTGCTGCACCGTTGAACTCTTTCAATTCGTAATATATTTTATTTATAATTGCCTAGTACTGGATATCCCATCAGTAATATATTGAAATGAGAAATGAGAGTCAACTTCAATATTATGAAATGGGTGCTAAGTTCAATGTACAAATCTGATTTTTTTGCTGTAAAATGTTTGTTCGACTTGCCTTAGTATGCCTTCCATCTCTACAAGGCTGAGTACAATACTCCGCTTCATTCACATACATCCAGGCACTGGCTGAGGTGAGCACGTCCCCTCCAACACTCATGTATTCAGCCACCTTCACGTCCCAAACCGGCTGTCCCACAATAACGTAATCAGACTGCGAGTTTTTGTCTTCCCCGCCGATTATTGAAAAGTAGGACACGCCAGCGGATATCGCTATTTTTACTACGAAATAGAGGAGGTATCTATTACAATTGCTTTTTTATACTACCTACTGTAATGTAAAAAACATGATTATATTTATAGGTGAAAACTTAATTAGTATTTCGGGTGCAGTTAAAATGGATAAGCCGTTAGTTCTTTAAATCTTGTCAGAATAATTAAAATTGCTTGATTATTTAAATTAAACTAAACTTTTTAAATTAAACCTTCCTTCTCCTTAGCTCGTGATTAGACACGACGCATTTTTAATATAGTAGGTATATGTACCAATTTAATTGTGAATTTCCGAACACTAGTACGGGGCATCTATGGCAAGATATAGGTAAGTACTAACTACTTACCCTTTAAGGTAAGGTAAGTACTAACCCTTTAAAACAACACCAAAATCTGTGGCAAAATTTTCATAGTTCTTTTGTATCAGAAGACCGCAATCGATCGCAGTGTGTACTATATCTTGCATCGTCATGGTAGGGGTTTTCTTCCACATGGTAAGAAAAGCATCACCAGAGAAATTGAGTATATCTCCGTTGTGCATTAGGATTTCTTGTATCATGGCGCCAATGTAAGAGTTCAGAACTTGTGTTAGCCGTGAGGGACCACCACGACCTGGCTTTGTATAAGACTCGCACAGATCCGTGAAACCTAACATAAATAATTTCGCAATATGTATGGAAAATACCAATACAATACAGCCTAAGTACTTACTATTTATTGTTTCAGAAATAGTCTGTTCGGTAAAAAGAAAAACTAAAATGTATGTATTCTTAATGAAAAAACCATGACTTTTCGCAAGCCGACTTTCGCTATCCTCGGAGGTCGACTGCTCCGAGGATTACGAAAGGTCATGGGTTCGAGTCCCACCCATCTCAGAGTGCTAAGGACAAAGTGGATTTTTCATTAGGAATATTTTTCAGTATAGTATGCAATTTTGCATTCACATTCAGACAGTTTCAACGGATAGTTTGATTTAATTCCAACTCGCAACCTGTCGTAAAAATAGTGGCTGCTATCATTGTCTTCATCAAACCGTTACTGTCCTTATTGCTTGAGCACAGATCTTCCCTATGAATGGAACCAAATAGGGAGAGCCATAACTTACCACGTTAGCCCGGATTACTGGGTATTAACGACTGCAGATACGGCCGCGGCCTAAGGCTTAAAGTGCCTAAATTAAGCGTCCTTGGCCTTTGCAGACCAACGTTTCGTTATCGAACAAACGAAAAAACGAAAAAATGCGTTATTTGGAGGTGTATTAGCATTTAAAAAGTAGACGAAATTTAGTTTTCTGATAAATAGCATAGGTCTTCAGTTGTCATGTAAATTCGTACGAGTAGTGGTTCCAGTACCTACAAACTCCTAAATTAAAGTTGTTAAGTTTATTGTAGGTACCAGACACATCGATGAACATCAGTGCCGTTTCATAGCTCCTGACGGCATGATTGTAGTGATCGTATATGATCTCATCTGGGACCATGGAAGCGACGGTGCCGATCCGCATTGCTAGCTGGAGACTCGCCGTTCGACGTTCTGATCTATCCATTCTGCATTACACTTATTTATTGTATAGCTAGTAAGTCCAATAAACAATGCAGTCTTATTTAAAACGAGGCCTAAGATTAGTACTTATTTACAATTGGAAGTCTAAAGCAATTTGACAAACAAATTGTGACGTGTGACTAATTTTGGTCGGGTAATGGTTTGAACTTGGTACTAAAGTTAGTCCTCATTCGAATACCTAGTCATTGAAAGTAGTATCTATTTAGATTACACAAGCACATTACCACAAAATGGCAAATTACCGTGGCGTACACTACCGAAATAGATTTTGAACTCAACAAATTCAATTTCACAATTTCAATCAATGCTTTTAAATAAAATGGAAAAAACAGTTTTGCACTAGAACCTGACGTGCTGATCACAAATCAGAATCAATGCGAGCTTCGAATAATACTAGTGAATTATTTTATTGTATAACTAGCCGTTTTCCTGCATTTGTAATCCAGATATGATGTAGGTTCACAGAGTTGATAGAATTTTTAAAATCGGTAGTATAGATGAATCTTCATCTATACTAAAAAGAGAATAGATTTGAGACGGGAATAGATGAGCAACGGGCCTTAACACATCGCACTGGCCTGGGGGCCAATTCTACTACCTTACTACTTACTACCTTCTCCTTCTCTCCTAATACCGAACGAAACTACAGTTTTTAATGGTTTTCCTATTCTACAAAGTGACATACGATACAATTCCAGTTCTATTTTTGCTGGAATTGTATCGTTAGTCACTTAGTAGAATAGAAAAACCATTAAAAACTGTAGTTTCGGAACTAACCGCTTAACGTGCCGTCCGAAGCACAGAGGATTAAAAATTATAAATTTTGGCCACCCATAAAGGGCTCTACTATAAATTTTGGCCACCCATAAACGGGTCTTTGAGTTATCTATTGCGCCATCAAATCGTTCACCTCGATTATAAGTTTAGCATATTCGAGTACGACCTCCATAGCGTTGAGGCTTACCTCATACGTCTGCTAACTTCAAGGTGTCGCCATGTCTGAGGTCCCGAGTTCGATTACAGGTCAGATCAATATAGAAAACAAACTTTTCTACACTGTCTTGGGACTTAGCTCTGGATGCTTTGATACATTCAATACTACAGACCTGTTATAATATCTTCAATACTACAGACCCGAATTTGGAAACCAACGAATCATTGCGGTCTCGTTTCTTGTCTTCGAGGAATGTGTGGACAGATACATAAATTAACAAATGTCTTTACAAACCCAAATATACTAAGTACCCAAATATATTATGCCGTTATAAATAAAAAATATACATGTTAAATTGATAACCTCCTTTGTTTGAAGTCAGTATTAACTTTGTAAAATTAAAACGTGAACTTACATTCCCAATATCGGTGGGGTATGACTTCTATATCGTTCTCTTGCCGACTTTATCTCTCCCGTATTGGAAGTATTTCTGGAACTTTGATTCTGGGCTCTCCTCATAGCGAAAAGATACTCTTCAGTCTCTTCATCGTTTTCAGAATCACGGCCTAACGAATAATGAACTTAGTAGTAGATGTATTTTACGAAGAAAATAGAGTTGGCATTATCTACCTATATCCAAAGACTTCTATGTATTTGCCTATATGTAAGCAGATGGGCAACAACCCGGGTTTTCTCCTACCGCCCATAATGTACGATATAATATATCTACAAAAATCGGGCAAATCGACAAGGAAGTTGCTCTCGTCGATCTGCCAAACTTTTGACCAAGCCAATCGTGATTTTCCTAGTAAATCAAGAAATGGCGTGATATGCCCGGCAGATCTCGTTCGGCCCAATTCAACGATTTGCCCACGACATAAGTATATGTTCGTTTAAAAGTATTAGATGTAAGTCACTTTACTGAAAAACATAAATATTAAATAATTACCTTTGAGCCATATGATCGATTTCCTAACATTTTCAATTATTTTCTTGGGTTTCATTGTTTATCAATTTTAATATGTTAATATCAATACTAGTTGTGATACTATTAAAATACTATAGCTATTTTAAAACTAGGTAAATCTTAATCTACAAATTTTTCTTTGAATATAATAGCAAAGAAATTTTAACAGACATTTTGATTTCATATCTATAAATCCTTTAATTTCTCTATGATTTGCTACTCTTCGCTCATCTTTTCTGAAACAAAGCCGTACAAGCTGTATTGTTGATCGAAGCCAATAACGAAGAAATTAAATTTAACTAAAGCATGAAACGGTATAAAGGTTATCGTTTATTTTATACTTGATATGTAACTATTGCCTATGTCAGCCATATTGATCACAGAATGTGTTATCATGTAGTTTTCCCATAGGCAAAAAAAAAGAATTTTCATGATTTGCAGTCACCGCCTTACTCTAGCCATGATTTTATCTATCGGATATACTTAAGCGATATTTCGTTTCATTTTACTACTTCGACATGTAGTAGGTACCTACTTTAGTAACGACGAACGAACGATGAAGAATGTCGATTAGGGATTCGATAGCAATGTTTTCAACTTAGTAATTTATCCCGACATGTCGAATAGTAAAATAAACGAAACGAAAATAGCGGCGTAACATCGACAAGATTTCGAATCCTTGGGCTAGAATCATAACTAGTTAGGCGATCGCACCCCTGATCAATATATCCGAAAGAATTTTGTTTTGTACAATGTTAGAAATGTTACCTCTATAATTATTTATAATTAGTTATTTTCCCGCAACTTACCCGCGTAAATTATGCGTATGTTATAGCTTCCCGGAAAACCTTTTTTTTTAAATCGGTCTAGTAGTTTCAGTCTATTCAAATGCAAACAAACCTATGCTCTTAATATTAGTATAGATCATTTATTATGTATATATAGTATGAAAAATAGCGGAAATTTTAATTGTTACTTGCACATCGAGATGAGACTAGATGTGAGGTTCATTTTGTATACAGATAAGGTCCTATTTTATTGGATGGGATGCTATCAATGTTCTTAGTTATTGCCTTGAAGAAAATAATAGGCGTTAAAAATTTAGTTTTCACATAATTTTTAGTTGTAAAATAAATAAAAGAAAGATTCATGTCATTTCGTTTATTAGACTGGACTATTTATTATAATGTATAAACTAGATGAAAAACCGTTCGATTCTGTAGCAAGAAGTACCCTGTAAATAACAATTCAGACTTAATTCGATATAAATTAGTCCTTTATTTAGCCCAATCAAATTAGCGTATTACCAAGGCCAGATTAGCCAGGTAGCAAAAGTAGCAAGTGCTACGGGCCCCGCGCAGTTGGAGCCTCGCTATGGTATAACTAATTTATTATTTTTTCAAATCAGTCTTTAAAAATGCATGAAAATAAATAAGCCACACAACCAACTGCATATTTTTAAGTGTAAACTTAAAACTGACAAATAAAACTAGAGTCAGATTACTTGTATTCTTATTCGGAAAGCAAAGGACGACTTCTGTTTTTGTATTTATTTATAAACAGCCCCTGTTTCAAAAATGCTACAGGTCCCGTTCTGGCTTAACGAGGAAATATTAAAAAAAAAGAAAACAAAAAAGCAACTCCACTAGATGGCGACTCTAGCAAAACTTGATTTTTGCAGAAAAAAATGGACCAAAGATAGTTATTTCCGTTCCTTTTACCTAACGTATTGAATAACTGAAATTTGCAAAGTTCAAAACTTAGATATCAATACAAATACGAAAAAGTACAAATAGAATAAGAGTTGTTTATAGAGTTTTGAAAACTAATTTTGAGACTCACCTACCCCTTTTTGCGCTATTTTGACTGGGCTAAGTTATTAAAAATAATCTAAAAAGTTGGATTCGTTCGATACTATGTCCATAGAATTCCATCGCTTGATGACCTCCAGTTATACTCCATTTATTATATTGAAATTATAAAAAAAAGGGGGACCACAGAACCTTTTTTATACCATTTATATTTGTCGAATGCTCATAAATCTTGTTGATAGATCGCTTAAACGATAGCAATTAAGTATGACTGCTGGTAAATAAATTTATTTAAAGTAAATTAGGCATCAATCATAACAGTAACATGATTATTGATATTTTGTCACAAAGTATATCCTAGAAAGAACCTTATTTAACTTCTGTCTAATGCTATAATAAATGGAGTATAGGTTTAATGAAGCTACAGGACAATGTTGAGATTTTTAAATTGATATTTAGTTTTTATAATTACAGCAGACTCACGTCTCATTAATTCGCCTTGGACATTATATAATCCAAGCCTAGCATTAGGTAGTATATGACTTACCAACTTGATGTAGGTATTTCTTGTTTTTAGCAACATTTTCATTGTTAGGAAAAAACAACAAATTAGAACACTAGATGGCGTTAGTTAAAACCAACGAAAAAGATTTGTCAGTTAAAATGAAAATGTGATGTTCCACCATAACAGTAGATGCACACTTAACTCTTGATTATACTTATCTTTAGTCTCGTCGACGGAAGTGTTATCGTTGTCACGTAGCAGATTAATAAGACTTAGTGAAAAATTACTTTTAAATTAAAATTAAAATTACTTTACCCTGGACCGACGTTAATAGCATACATAACAATTCAAAAACTGTTTAATACGACGCCATGACGAACATTAACTAAAACGTAAGCACAAAATCTCCAATGTCGATGAGGAAACGGCACTAATAATGATTAGGCTTCATGGAGAAACAAGTCAGGAATGAGATATTGAGTAGATTTTGGGAACAGGTACTGGAAAATAGCCTAATTAAAGCTACATGTTAGAATACTTTTTCTTACTTCTTTGATGATATGTTACTGATTTGATTGTCTGAATCATATTGTATAAATTCCATATAAAATTTTTAAAAAATAAACATGAAGTAAAATGAAATAAGCTTGAAGTTTGGAGACAAAGTAAAAGTAGTGCACGACTATATATACTACGACTCACAAACATGATATAAATAAATAAAAATAAAATAAAATCAAGAACAAAATACTAGATGAAGAGAAAGAACAAAATAGGGGAAAGAATTGAGTCATACTTCGTACAAAAACAAAACAAGGGAATTATCAAATAATGCAAGGGCGGCGTGTGAAGAATGTGGCGCAGAAGAATAAGATGACGTAAACCTAAGCTCGAACACAACAAACTAGAAGGCACTGCTTGATTTACTAGACTTGGCTTGACTTATGACGAGGACTAGATGCTGTTTATAAAATAATGTGCTATAACAATACCGAATTTGATAGAAATAACAGGGATGTAGTTGTAATCCATTTCAGAATCAATAGGCTGTGCTATAAACCTTATGTTAAAAAGAATATTAACCAGTGGAATAGTTATTTTTAAAGTGCATATTAATTACCAATTGACAGAAATGCCTCATTCCTATTTTAATCAAAATTTCAAAGATAATTTTTCAGCCTACCTAGATATTAGGTACTCTAACCATAATACACATAGATTGAAGTAACCTGTGCAATGGCTGCTAAATTATGAAAACTTACCATTGGTCAAAGGCAATTTACAAACCTATAGAATATTTTGTTGTCACCAACACTCACTAACTACACCCACTATGTCATTATGCATAGAGTCATCATTTCATTAAGAGTCATCATAAGTTTAACTACATGCTTTCCAAAAGCAACTTCAGTATTAGGCATTTACTTCCACTTTAGAGGCCACAGAACACTAACACTAAACTTATTGGAAAGCCTGGCACATTATATTTCACTATTAAAGCTTTGTTTATAGTCAAGCAAGATCACAATGACCTAATTTTCATCAAAAAATGTTATAAAGAGCACTATACTTTTATTTCACAAACAAGTCACTATCATTATCGACCACAAATTCACTAGGTGTAAAAAAACTACAACTTATGTTGAAATAATCTATTTGCATGTACACACACATACACTACACATCACCTAACATACACTGAATAAGTTATACACTAGAACTGAAAGTTTCATTAAAATATTCACTTATAACAATGATCAGTTAAGGGTTGCTGATACCTCTAGCAAAATACTATCTGTTTATTTGCAATAACAAATTATTGCTGGTCACTACAAATGTGAACTGTCATAACACTTGTCACAAAATTACATGTTGTGTACTGTCACATAACTATGATTACAACCATCACATCACTTCACATCACATGTATAATAATGATAAATGATATATAATTATTATGTTAAACATTTTTCGGAACTTTAAAAAGAACTTAATCTAGATATGTAAACACAAATAAGAATATAAAAATATTCATAAAAACAATTCCCTTTTAAGCAGAACCACCTCGGACAACAACAATGACAAGATGGTCTTCCTTCAGGCTCTCCTCTGTAAGATTGTGACATGTTCTCTTCAATAACTCGGTTGAGAACTGACATGGAGGGAAAGAATATAACACACCTGTTGCTTCAGTTTCTTTGTTTAAGAGTGAAATTACTCCAGCTGCCTCTTTCTGTTTCAAATAAGACACCAAATTTCTCATAGGTCTAGTTTGAATACTAGCATCTTCATTAGTAATAGATGCTGTAGATCCAGCAACCCCTAAGAAGATGGCGTGAGAACTTGAAGTTGCTATACGTTTCTGAACATCATCAAGTTTTGGTTGATCTAGACGAAGCCGTTGAGTAATTCTCAATTGGTTTTTGCCATCTTCATCTTTCATGAGGCTGTCAATTATTTCAGAATCCCCATCTGTAAGATGAAACTTTGTAGGGAAGAGAGAGTTCTTTAGAATGAGGGCCCCATTCCATATTGTGGTAGCTTTACGAACAACCTCTGGTAATGTTCTTGCTGATGCAAGCATCCCTCCACTGCGGCGTGGACTACCATCAGAGTCGCTGTCTGGTGAACGACGACGTGGAGAACGTGATCGCGATCGATCAACACCAGGCTCTCGTGACCCTGAACGACGAGCGCGACCCTCGTACTCTCCATCGGCAGGTGCTCTTCGCCATTCTTCATCTCTGTAGTCTCCAGTACCATGATACACTCCACGGTATGATCCACGTCCACGGCCACGATGCCCACCTCTTCCTCTGTAACCTGGAGCCCCGTAACCATAACCATCATCCCAAGTGCCCTCATATCCTTCGTAACCTTCAACTGGCCTACCATCTTCACCTACTGGTGGAGCATATGTCTTAGGTCTATATGGACCTCCATTTCCTACATCTGCAAAATCAATACGAAGACGTCTTTCAGGACCTCCAAGAGGAAAGCCTCTCATCTCTTTAACGGCTGCTTGAGCAGCATCTATTGAATCATACAAAATGTATGCATGGGCTTCTCCTTTTGCATATTCAATTTTTTTTATAGCCCCAAATCTATCAAATTCTCTTTCAAGCTGAGCTACAGACGTCCAAGGTCCCAAACCACCAACCCAAACTCGTGTAGTTGGAGTTGCTTTCCCATAACCAATTTTACATTGGAATTTTCCAATATATTGACCTGAAAGTTCAACTTTTGCTCTATGAGCCATGTCTAAAGTTTGATATCTCACAAAAGCAAATGCATTGCCAGTTCCTGGCGGAGGACGCTTTATATCAATGTCTTCCACAATGCCATAGCGACCAAAAATACGACGTAGTTCTTCATCGGAAATGTTGATTTCTAAATTACCAGCAAACAATGTTCTGGTGGCTAATGGATCATCTTCAGGCTGTACATGATGCAAATAGTTAGGGAATTTATCTTTTTTGTTTTCCATTTTCTCAAAGGGTGGATGGTGAGGTCGGGGCATATATGGGCGTGGCATGTAATGGGGATGAGGAGGATGATGCATTGGAGGCCGGTGATGCATCGGAGGGCCATGAGGACCTGCCATAGGGTACTCATGCATAGGTGGACGGAAATCTCTATGATGAGGAGGTACTGAAGGTGGTATTCCATAAGCTCTGTCATCAGGAGGTGGCCTACGCCTCTCAGGAACTGGGGACCAAGCATAAGAATAAGGCCGGTCATAATCAGGTGGAGTGATACTCCTTGGCCTGCTCCTATACTCAGATCGCACTGGTTCATAAACTGGATCGACAATAGCAACTTTGTCATACAATATTATCCTTGGTTTAGCATGTTTAGCGTCTCTTGCATCTTCAACACTTCGGAAACAAACATACGCCACTCTTTCCTCCAATTCATGGGATATCTTAATGCTAAAATCACCAAACTTTTTATACTCTCTATACAAGGTGTCCTTAACGATCTCATCTGATGCCTTGGGGTGCAGGGCGCTTACACAAAGAACTTTATAGTAGGGTCGTGTAGAAGATTCTTCTCGTATGTCACGAGAACGAACATAATCATCGCGGTGAGGAGACACGTACCGACCTCGCGGACTCGGTGAACGCACCCTACGCCGCACTCTCTCCGGTGTTACCCGCTCATCAGAGCTATCGTCGTACCTTCCGATGCTACTCCGAGTCCGCTTCGATCGCGGCATACTGTCCCTCGACGAACTTCGCTTCATGTTACGAATTTTCACCGTTATTCGATCTCTATCTCTATCGCTACGCGGTAATCCAATCATGAAAGCTCAGTTTGTTGAACCACTATCTGAAATGCACAACATTACACGTCACTTCAAAATGTCGTCTCGTTCCCGGAAACTAAACTAAAAATCACTGGAAGCTCACAGTAGACAGTACAATGTTATATTGTCTTACCACAACAACTTAGCGAGTTCGCTTAGCACTAATTAATGCACCTACACAACACCAGAGAATTTACCACGAAACCACACAAAGAGCTCTGCGTCATACACCATCTACCAATAAAATCGAAATGAGAAGGAAAAGGAAATAATACAACTTCAAGATGGATGCCGCGTGCTTTTTGAACCATAGAGTAGAGTTCTATTATAGTCTTTGCAATCTATGTAGCCCATTCATGTCCCGACTTACTAAACTACTTTGGATAAACTAATAAATTAGTAAAAAATATATAAATAAAAGGGGCATATAGTTTTTTTTATAAATGAAAACCCCTTATAAATAGCATTATATGTAATTACAATATGGACTTACTCAGTGAGGCTAAAAAATATTAAAAAAAAATAGTTTTCCAGAATAATGCTTGAGAGAATATAATGATTAAAACAAGATTCGTGCGCGCACAAAAAACATATTATTTATTTATGATCTATATGGTCTCAAAAAGCTGTAATCGCGATGGATGACACATACTGTGATTTAATGCTCCACCATGTAAAAGCATACACAGATTTATAACGAGTAATAAATATATATCTAAAGGAGTTCATAAGCGACAGCTTCGAAAACTTGGATAATGACGGTGACGGTAGTCATCTTAATTTCATATACCAACAGTCCAGCACACGTCACATGAGGAACTCGAGAACGTTTTGTTTAGACCTAAATGTGACTTAAACATAAAATTTGACAAAGGTTACGTTTCTCGAGTTTGTCACGCTACACGTGCAGGAACAAGTATTCATCTCAAGCCTGAGTCAAATATGCAAACCCTATTTTGGGTCTGAACCAAATTAAATGTGTACATTTCTCACGTGATTCTCGTCTCAAACGTTTCTCACAAAGGTGTGTTCAAATTATTGCTGTTTTGCTACATTATTGAATAAAAACAATACAGCCTCAGCCGGACAATGATGTATCATCATTATCGTTTCAACCAAGAGACACCTACTGTTGAACATTGATTAATTAAGTAATATGTTGTATTATTCTAGGAAAACATAAAATTAAAGTAGTTAGGCAAATATTTCACTAATGAATTACAATATAGATCTTTATTGTTAACAGTATGCTATTTAGAAATTTAAAGTAGACTTAATTCAATGAAGAAGTATTTTAAGAAAAAAAGAATGAAAGATGCAGCAGTTGACACGTTAAGCTATGCAAGTATGTTTATCTCTTTCTAACAGAGGTATACTGAAGATTCTGATAGGGAGGTAACTAACTGTAACTACTCTTCGCACCCTTTGTGATTGTATTATAATGTTACGCTACCACAATAAAATTTATTCTGTTTTAAAATGCAATAATATACGGGTATAACATGTCTAATAATAAAATATCGTTGCTTACACATACATACTTACAGAATTTATTACTTTGAGAAACAGTTTTGTTCGACCTTTTCACAGGCATGCTAATATGACACATTGATCAATCTTATAGGTTTTAACTAAAAATAAAAAATAGTGGAAATACATGGTTTTATTTGCATCACATTTATTCAGTAAAATATTTTGCAATATAACTGAATACAATGAGGAAGTATTTAAAAAAAAATAAAGAAACTACAAAAAATTTTGTAACTAGATGGCAGCACAAATAGTTGGATCTAAACGTCAATTCATGACGTTAAACCAAAGAAAATAGAATTGTCAGTGTTGTTACGGATCTGATAACTCGGTTTATTATCGTATTGAAAAATTAGTTCGAGTTATGCAAACGCAACTCGATTAAAAAAAAATTATTCAAAGTTATCTTTGAATAAATTTATTTTTTAATTATATTGAGGAAATGGAAACTAGCATAATGGAAGTGAGCACAAAGGTTTTTTTTAATTTATGAAAATCAATTGAATAAATGCTGTGATATAGTTAAAATTTGGCATTTAGCTACGGTATACAATAATATTACCGTCAAATAGTTTTTATAAACAAAATACTTATTCCTTAGTTCGTCTAGGAATTTTTCATTGTAATATTTAACAAAAGTTCAGAAAACAATAATAACTAGGTAAGTTAGTTTTATTGCTATTAGTTGTTTGTTGAATTTACAACAACAAAACTACATCAAGTTTCAATAATATTTTTTATATTATGTATGGTGAATGAATGAATAGGGTTTATACAGTTATTATGCTATTGCTACTGATTTTGCATGTCGACGGCGGACGTCGAGACATGTATTAAGTTAATTCGTAAAGTGGGTATGTGCTTTTTGGTTGTTATAATAATATTGTTAATAATAGATTGACTTTCTAACTCAACCTACTCTAGAAATCAGTTTTAATCAAATATATTATTTACTAAGTAGCAAGAGTAGTCATGTTCTCTTAAAATCTCTGCGGTGGTGTCGTGTGCGTTAGGTCGTTACGTTCTCTCAAATATAGTGTAGTTGTAATTAAAAAAGCAGCCCTTGCTGAGTTTCTTGCCGATTCTTGTCAGTACAAAATCTCCCGCCTTAGTTTTGCGAACCATTGGCAAAGTTTTCTAGTTGACTGAATTAATTTTGCAAAGTTTTCTAGTTGACTGATTTGTAGACTGAATTAATTTTGATATTTATATTAATATCATTCGCTTCGTGGATGCATAATGACACATACAAATACAAGCTGCTTTTTTTTCTTCATTCCAAACCTTTGATTATAATATCCTTCGATTAAGAAAGTATCTTACTCGATTTTATTGCTTTGCTCACAGCAGAACTAATTCAAAATACGGGCAGAATCATCGAAATACGCCGGACACGAACAAATGTACATTTATTTTAGCTCAAACCCTTTTGTATATTTGAGATAAAACAATATTTTTATTTACAATAAAGATCCGAGTATTGATATGTTGGCATTGTATATATGGGCATTGTTGCCAACTTTCGGTGCTAGATCTGGCACTATTTTCATAAAGTCAACAAGAAATTTGAATACTCAATCTATTTAGTGTTTTCAATTTATTTTATGCCTACAGTCAAATTTTATGGGTAATGTCAAAGAAAATGTAATGAAGAGAGAATTTAAAGATGATTAGACGGATGGACGACGTCTCTACATTAAAAAATAAATTAGAAACCTGAATATTTCAATCTTTCCTTGTCTTATGCATGATCCTACATGAAAAAACCCGTTTCAGAAAATTCTGACAGTGAAGAAGAATGACTTTAGATAAGTTATGTTTTTATAATAAAAATAGAAATTTATGTTGTGTTTATTCTTTATTAATTTTTTGCTTTAATGAAAAAATATATTATAAATAACCCCTTTTTTTTTGGATACCCCTGGTAATCTAGCTGTTTTTAAGATGACTTCTAGCACTTACCTTATGTATCGAATTGGCATCACTGTTAATTGCTCTGTGATCAAAGTTCAAAAACAAAAAACACTAAAGGTCCATTGCTGTTTTTATTTACTTTTGCTGGGATTTATTTGGGATATAAATGTAAATATTCCGGTTTTTATTAGATAAAGATAATTGTGAATACTTAGTAGGTGATTATGCGTATTCACAGATACCACTACTATTAACACAATGGATATTTTAATAAAAGTTAACGAGCAATCAAATGGTAGAGATAAAATAGCACGGTTAGTACCAGCAAATGTTAAAATTAAATTTAAACAGTCACATTATCATAATTAATACAAATTGTATTGTTTAGCCTATTCCAGTACACGAGTCGTTTAGTATGGCATCAATTGGAGACAAGAAATGCAAATAAATATTCTGTGGACAGAATTAAAACTTTAGAAGTAACACTAAGTTCATTCAGGAAAAGTAAGTCCTATATATCGAGGTGTGTACATTACATTAATACTTGTAGTATGATGTGTTCATTTGTTTCAGTTTTAAGGTTGGGGCGCTGTGTGGATATGTGCTATGTAGTATTGAATAGTACTCTCATTGATGATCCTATTTTGAGACTCACTCTATCAACAAGTAAATTAGCTCATGCCCTTTTTTTGTATGCAGATCATGTTGTATGGCTTGCAAGAAATGGTTTTGTTAAATCTGATTCTGACAAATGGAATCGCACAGCTAATAAATTTTGGTTGTTATCAATAATAGCAAACCTTATTAGAGATTTGTATGAAATACTGCATTTGATACAATTGAATAAATCCAATTTGTTTAAGCCATCAGAATTAATAAGCAGTTCTATAAAAGGTTTTAATGTATTAGCTAGCGCAAAACATGTTTGCATGCTTGTCAATTGTCATAAAGATATTTTTATTGATACTCTTAAAAATTCTTGTGATCTATTTATTCCACTTACTGCTTTAGGTATTACCAAACTCAGTCCTAGCATAGTTGGGACATTGGGAGCTATTTCCTCCTTAGCAGCTCTAATGACTGTAATAATGCCAATCACAAAATTAGTGCCAGCCTAATATTTTAAAATTAAATATATTAGTACTTAAGACATGTTACATATTTTTATTATTTTTATTTTTACATAGAATAATTATATGTACAGTCAAAAGCAAGTATCAACTGCTTAATTTGATATATTGTGGTAACCTTGATTTGATGTATGGAGATATTTAACTTTGAATTTGAGGCAAAAGTAGATATGATACTTTTGCCTCAAATTCAAAGTTTAGATTAAGAGATGTTATTTTAATGACACATGGATATAATGGATAAGTGATATATTTGTTTTGGGTAACTTGTAATGTCAACATACAATATAATGGGGATTTTATTGTTATTATAGTAATACTTTATTTACAGAAAATAAACAAGTTTTGTAATAACAAAATTATTTTATTCAAGACATCAAGATGCTGACAATAATTTGTTAATTAAAAAAATAACAAAAAATAAATAATGGATGACTGTGATAACCATCCAGTGTGAAGGTTGCTTTACACCTAATTCAGGTTGCTGGACTTGATTGTGGACTATAAGCTCAAGTTTCATAAACATGTTGAACACGTCACAACCAAAGCTACTAGAATTTTTAACATTCTTTTTAACTTCATCTGACCATACAACCTGAGACACTATTTATGGATATGTCATCTCTCCAATCATCACATACGCCACATGTATCTTTGGCCACGCTGCCCAGACGGAAAGGTTCAGAAGATTGCTTCTTTCATCAGAGTATTTGCCATCAGGTCTATCAGATGATACCGCACCATTTCTACAAATGCGGCCCTCGCTCTAGCCGACTTTCCCCCCTCTCGACTTAGTTGTTTAGCGGGGACGGCTGAGCTAACACGGTTTCGGTGTTTCTCCAGAGTGACGTTCATCTCGAGCGTCCCTTCCCTGACTCGGTACAATAAGAATCGTGTTGAAATCATATGCACCCCTGGTAGTGTCCAAATATTTACAGAGGGAATACCTAAGCAAGAGAGTGGAATCCGCCACACTGTCGCCATTAGAAAATTTAAGTTACACGACGCATGTAGCGTATTCCAGGCGGAAATGTTTGCGATTCTGAAAGGGTGCCAACTAGTTTCGCAAAGAAAATACTCAGATGTCATCATTTTCTCTGACTCGCGTTCATCGCTTGATGCCACAGCGCGACAGCGCTACTAGAGGTGGTGAGGGTGATTCTAGTAAAAGTTGATTTTTGCAGGAAACGAATGGATCTAAGATAGTCATTTCCGTGCTTTTTAACTAACATATTAAAAAACTAAAATTTGCAAAGTTCGAAACTAAGACATCAATATAAATACGAAAAAGTACAAATAAATGAGTTGTTTATTTAGTTTCAAAAACTAATTTAATTTTAATCATGAAAGAAAACCGGAAGTGTCATGGAGAACTCAAGAAAGTACGGTAGCGACATCTATTTTGATTTCGGGAACTAATGCTTTTTCTAAATAATTCCTTTATGAAAGAGAGCAGAAGTTGAGTTGTATTACAAAGTTTTCAAAAATACTACCTATAATTGGTGACATCTACTGCTAATTTAGGAAAAAGAGCTTGGACAGCCTATTTCCCTGAAGCCAGCAAGCTGCATCTCAAAATCTCAATGTGCTATATTTTACGATTGTACTATTATCTGGCTCGCTTATACAAAATTCTTGGATTTGAATTTTGAATGAGCGACTTCAGGTAGATAATAGTATCTAGATGGTACTCGAGTCACATTTCATAGTAGCATTTTTCATTAAGTAATATTTTCCTGTATTGCATTATGAAAGCAAAATTGATAAAATATGATAAATAAAATATATATACCTATAACAACACGCTGGAGGTTACTACTTTATTAAAACTGAACTTCCATAGAGCGTCGTGAACAATTTATTTCGGTTGTCCTCAGAAGTTGCCAGAGTTACAGAAGAATGGAGCACTATTGCGCCGTTGCAATTGTAACTGATTGATAAACATTCTTCTTTGATATCGATTCGTATTCCTTTGTGTATTACTCTTTAGTTTCAACCTTTACTACTAGTAAGGCTGAAGACCATAGCCAGGGCCGGTAAAACCTTTTTGAAAAAATAAATACTAGCAAAACTAAAATAAGTTAGATAAAAAGAAGACAATAAGAAAAAAGGTCTAGGTTTTGCCTTATAAAATAATTAAGAATATAACCCAAGATTCGGCTGTACGGCTTAGTTAGTTCCTTCGCCTGTCCCATGGACGAAACTACTACCACTAACTACTAAAATAATTTATTTAATTTCAATTAATTCAAAATTGTGTAATGGCTCGTAAATTATCAGAAGCAGCACGTAAATCTTTACTTTTAGGCCAGTGTATACCGACTGTTAAACAAAATGCTGTTAAAATAAGAGTGAAGAGGTTAGAATTGGATGAAAATTTGCTAATGGTTTGTTTGCCATTGTATGAAAAAGTTTTTTTCACTAGTTAAAGAATGAGTAATGTTCTGTTTTTTTTTTAAATTTCATACCGAAATAAATTATTGGGAGTATTTTTCTAAAAGACGCTAGGCGATTAGTTCCGGATGCTGCATTTTCAGTGGCGGTCAATGTGATGGGTTATTACCCGTTCTGGTTAGGTCTACCCCAGCAGTGGGGTTATTAATGAGTTGGACATACACCTAGCTATTCTTGAATATTTTTGTTTGACATGGATACTACAATTTGTTTTAATAATTTCAGTACTTCAAGAAAGACGAGTTTTATTACTGTCATGATCCTGATAAAAAATGCCAAACTGGTGACATAGTGCTGATAGAGAGTTTGCCACAAAAACTTACCAAGCTTATTACTCATCAAATTAAAGAAGTGGTATATCCATTTGGTGATATCACTGATCCAGTAACAGGAAAGAAAGTAGCCAAAGAAAGATATAGAGAAGATATTGAAAAAGAAGCTGAGATCTATGGGAAGTTAGATTCAACCTTCGATTATAGCAAGGCTCCACCGAGAGGTTGGCAAGAGGGGAAGAAAGACTTTACGTCGAAACCTACTTACACAAAGTACCATGTATTTGATAAAAATGATCCATATGCAATTTAATGCAGCTTTAGTTATGTAATTTTAGTGTGTAAAATTAAATATAGTCACAGCTTATTTAAAACATGTATTTTATTTAGTGCATTCACTTTAGAATTGGGATTTCGTATGAATTGAGAATATCTATATCCCCTAAAGAATACACCAGTCAACAAAAAAAATCTGTTTTTGTTATTTAATTAATATTTTCTAATTTTCTGTTTCGATAAATATCCAAAAACACTTATCATAATAAAAAGTTTGCTTTTGTACATTATAAACAAAAAAAAATGATGTTTTGGCAGAATTTGCCAGAAAGGCTTGTTCAATGCGATTGGTAACATATTTATTGCCTCTGAAATGCGTTTATTTATCGATAGCTCTACAAGAAGCTTAAAAGTAGTTCTTTGTCACAATGGAAATAAATTTCTCTCTTCCTCTGGCTCATTCTGTTATGTTGAAAGAAAATTACGAGTGTTAAAATGGTGCTTCAAGCTTTAAAGTATAAAGAGTATGCCTAGGTATTGACAGGGGATTTCAAGATGGTCGGTTTCCTTGTGGGAATGCAAGGCAGATACATAAAATATCTGTGTTACCTTTGCTTATGGGATAGTAGAGAGGATGCACTTCACTATCAACAGTACTCATGGCCCTTATGAACTGAGTTTCAAATAGGAAAACATAAAGAGTAAAAAGTGAACCAATTGTTAAGCCCGAACATGTGTTAATGCCTCCACAACATATAAATTTAGGTCTCATGAAACAGTTTGAGAAGGGTCTTTTTTCTGAAGTTGTCAGAGGCTAAAATTAAAGCTGTTATTTTCGTCGTTCCACAAATAAAGGAAATAATGGACAGTGAACAATTCCCATGAAAAACAGGCGTGGCTTGGCCTTAAAGCAGTGGTTCATGACTTTCTTGGCATTAGAAGGGCTAATAATTATAAAGAGCTTATTTCTGATATGCTTCACGGGTTGCAGAATGTCCCTTAAAGTACATATGCTACATGCTCACTTGGATAAATTTAAAGATAACTTAGGGACATATTCAGAAGAACAAGGGGAACATTGTCATCAAAATATAATGAACATTGACAAAGGTATCAAGGACAATATAATGAGACTATATTAGGGGGCTGATATAAGAAAGTTCTAGCTTACACAAAAGAAATGCCAAAAATTTTCACTTTTAAATAATTTTTGTATATTTTTCTGTATTTGTGAGTCTCGTCTGTTTAAATGAAAGTTGATATCGTCTGTTTAAAAGAAAGTTGATAAAAAAATGTTTTTTTTTTATATTTTAAAAGTAGACAATCGGGTTAATAACAAGATTTTATTAAAAAAATATTTCGTTCTCATTGCTACAAAAGCAACTTTTATAGAAAAAAAAAAATTGTCATTAGTTACGCATAAGTAATCAAAATCAAATGTACGGAACTGAGAAACAAAATTCGTGTTGACCAGTGTTATTAACTACTTATATATCAAAGTTGTTCTATTCCAGTTTTGAAGAGTTCTAAAGTACACACGGCTATATGTCAGGGTACCACAATTTGTCAATTTCCTTAATGGATTTTGAACACTACGTACGATGTATGAGGGTTTAATTTAAAAGTAGAAATGTGACAGTTTTGATGCGCTGTTGACTACAAGGGATAGGGGCAAAGGGCATTAAAAGTGATCTATTTCTTTTTTTATTAATTCCGCTATTTTACAGTTAACGTTTTCTTTACTAAACAACTGAGATAAATTGTAAAAAAAAAGTAACATTCTAATTTCTAACACATCATTAACTATAAAAAATATTCTTACCTTTCAACATCACTAGGTAATTTAAAAAAAAAACGAGAGGTCCGAGTTTGAATACGCCGATTTTTAACATCCGTATTCGCTCAGTCTCTGTACATCTAGTTGTCTTGGCGTGACAAACGTAACTGAGCTCACCTCGATACCCCCAGAGAATTCACGTAAATGCGTGCGTTTGTTTTTAGTTCTTAGTTTTGCTACTGTATTATTCTGTGGTATAAGTAATAAAACAATTAATAAAATAAAAACATATATTCCGGCATAGTCCTGCTGGCGGTGGGCAACAGTAGTTTAGACATCAGTCAGCAAGGAATCCCCTTTCAAGGGCAGCACCCATTAGGGTCCATGAACTGTCGTCGTCATCTGGCGGCTCGTCCTCCGACGGTGGCGTTGAAGGTCGAGGCCGTTTGCGAGGGCGGATTTCTTCGTCTGATAATGAATGAATGAATATTTATTGAAAACAACAACTAATGCAAATATTTCCAAAAAAGTACAATTTATTCCATTCTATTCAAATTTATAGAAACAAATGCTCTAGATATGAAGAATGATGTACCTAAATTAGGATTAAGGAAATAATTCTATGTTTTACTAAATTCATCTCAATAAAACTTTAATCTTACCTAAATCAGAGTCACTAGATGCTTCTCGCAATTCTTGTAACCTGTAAATAATAAATTATAACATTATAAATTGATTGTGATGTTAAATGGTACCATTAATAGACGAAAACGAGAACATGTACACGTACCGGTCTTGCGAGCATGTGTCATCATTTTCTACAGATATCAACCGATCTTCCGGAGGGTTCTCTTCATCATCAAGGTCATCCTCTTTAGGCTTTGATTCATCCGACGAACTCTCATCAGATTCATTGAAAATATCCTCCACCTGAAAATTAAGTAATTTATACTAATAGTAGACGTAAGATTTGATTATTTGTTTGCATTGAATAGGCTCCAAAACTAATGGACTGATTTTAAAAATTCTTTCACTCACGGGTGTTATGTTCAAATGTACTGTATAATGCAGTGATTCCTATGTGAAGAACTGAAAGGTTAAAACATTTCAGTTCAGAATATCCAACGGTTTCAAATTGTCTGTCTCCTGATATTTCCAGTTCCAAAATGTCCAATCTAGCATTATGATGAGTTTGTTGAATACACTGATGAATAATATGTAGCAAGCCAGTTGAATAGGTCCTCTTATCCTCTTTTAAAAATGTCAAACATTAACGATCTTGCTACATAAAATTTATCATTCAACAAACCCGTCATAATACTTGATTATACGTTTTTAACTTGACATTTCGGGTATTCGACATTCTGAACTAAAATCAGTTTTCAGATATATTAGATATTTTATACTTTGAAAAGTTTAAAAAATTATTTAAGTGTACCTCCCGATCCATGTCCGCGATGTCGTCGCTGGAGAAGGAGAGGAGCGGATTGAGCGTGTCCATGAACCGTCCGGAGGGCGTCCGGCGGCGGAGAGCGGCGGGGGCGGGGGCGGGGGGCGCCGGCGCCGGCGGGGGGCTGCTGCAGTGCGCCGGCGGACGGCGGGAGCTGCTCTGTGTACACCACTCACATGTTACGGACTTAACAATAGGGATGATGACTCGGTTAAAAAAAGAACTTCCATTTAGTTCGTCGGTCAAATTATAGAAAAATATACTTATTTTTTTTTTGCTTCAATTTAAATAAGAAACGGCTTAGTTATTAAGTAATAAGCATTAAAGTTGAAGAGTAGGGGCTCGCTGCGTCACAGTTTTGTAGATAATTTACAAAAGCGTGACGTCATGTGACATTTTAACGTAACGTAAAAAATACGTGTTTAATATTTTTCAACAATCTACCTGACGGACAAAAAATGAGTCATCACTATTACTGACATAAAACTCGTAGCCTTATTGTCCAATTCCAAAGTCTATGTTGTTCGATTTACGTTTGAAAGCGACAATAGCTTTCATTCTGGCGTAGATTAGGATTGTGATAAATTTATGGAATATGATAACTTTTAAAGTCGCAAATAGCTTATGGAACGAACGACAATTTGAATGATTGGGAAACGCAATAAAAACTTAGTTATACCCTTCGAAAGATTGCAGTAAGCATTCAACTGTTTCGGTTGACATTTCTCAATAACTTTTAAAGATATTTGTGTATAAAATTAATGTCAAATGAATTAATGTCAATAATCGTTCATTCAACATCTTTCAAAAACTCTCAATCGCCATCACATGTCAGATAGTTTTAGCGTAAAGTTCGTGAATATCTTTCAAATGTCAAATTTAAAGGGATTGCCATAATTAGTAATGAAAAAAAAGAAAGTACTAAAAGTACCTCTGCTAGATGGCGACTCTAGGAAACGTCGATTTTTGCAGGAAACGAATGGACCAAAGGTAGTCATTTCGGGAGCTAATTTTTTTTTTACTTACATGTTACCAAAATGACTATCTTTATATGAACTCAAGCTTTTTTTAAAACATTAGTTCCCGAAATCAAACTAGATTTCACCACGGTACTTTCTTGGTTTCTCCATGACAACCCTTTCGGTTTTCTTTCATGTATAGAAGTAAATTACTTTTCAAAACTCAATAAACAGCAAGCTCGATGGCGTAGTGGATAAGCGCCGAAGCCCGCCATTGTTTTTGATAAGAAACTCGCAAGGGTCGGTAACGGAATTGGTGACAAAAAAAATATCTAGAGCTACTTCGTGCTTCGGAAGGCATGTTAAGTCGTTGGTCCCAGCTGCATTTGCTCTTGTTAATACCCTTCGAACCGCATTGGGCCAGTTTGGAGGGTTATGAACAATCCTTAAGAGTCCATAAGGAAGGAGCGAGAAGTCCCAGCAGTGTGGACGTAAAATAGCTGATGATAATGATAAGATCCTCTAATTCGTTGATGTGACTGTTATCTTAACGTAAATTAAAAGTAGTGTCGCAACACCATCTGCGCATGGTAAAGCTTCTCAGTGATATTGTTGAATGCACGCTGTTACGAAAGTAGTTTCATACGTGCTAATGGTGCTAAAATTAGTTTCATGCTAGTGCTTTCGTAATGTAAATTCGGCTTTATTGTTAGTACAACATGTGTATACCTGTCCCTGTCTGTGCAGTGGGTATAGTCTCTCGTCGACTCGCTCCCACCTTTCAGCACAGGCCCATAACCATTCGGGGGTGACCACGTGAACTTTAGCTTTTCCTTCGCCCATTCGTCTGCTCGCATTCACTTTCGCTGTGCCTGAAAGAATTTCCTCAATAAGTTACAAGCATGAGACAGAAATAAAGACACTGAAAAATGCATGATGTAATACTGCATTTTTCAGTGTACTAATTTTCTGATCGTAAATAATAATACTGATAAAATAATAATTAATTTGAACTGAATATAGAAATAATTTAATGTTAATTTTACATATTAGACAAGTAAAAAAAACCTATTCATTTTCAGTTACTTTATTGCAGCATTTCTTTGTATTTAATCAGTTGCTTGGATGAAAGATTCATGAAGCACATACATAAATAAATACTAGACAACATTACATACATTCCTCAGAGCTCAAACTAATTAACATTTTTTTTTATTATAGTAGGATAGGAATCAAAGAAGGAACCATGACATCTAGATTATAGACACTATAATAATATATATAATGATAATAAATATTTATTCCAGGAAAAATATTTCCATATACTGTTAGTATAGTATAAGAAGAACAAAAGAATATTAGAAAAGTTTATTTTCTGTATAGAACTGAGTGGAAATAAAATCCAGAAATCCGACATTGGTTATGACAACAGCTCGATACAACCGTGCAAGTCATTTGGCCACATAGGTCGTGATATTGTTTGACGTTCTCCAACCGCTAAATGTTAAAATAATCGTTAATCCTCACCAGGTCTGACAGCGACCAAATGCGTGGTACGTTCAGTGAAATCTTGCGTGACTTCAGCGCCAAGATTCCTCGCCACCTGATACGCTCGCGACGTCTCTAACCGTTGATGCGTCGGCACTAAACCACTGAACACTAAACTAGCACCATACAACACTTTACTTTTCACATCTGGTATTATAGTCTTTAAGTCCGGTATTTCACTGGGGCCTGTTTGTTCGTACAGGTCGTAGAAACGTCTGAAAGTGAAATGGGAGTCTTAAAGTCTGTTCCTAGGTCAATGACACTTAGTATTATTGAATAGGATATTATGCGTTGAAAGAAAGCGATATGTATCGCGCTATACATAGTTATCGCGTAGTGTTAATTATTTTCATACAGAATGGGGTCAGTGACCTAAAAGCTCCCATATAATAAAACTCAGTACAACATAGAAACTATACTGCAGTGTATAGATATTATTAGCGATACATATCGTTTTCTTTCAACGTTCACACCATATCCAAGTTCCGTGTTTTCACCTGGCCTAGAAACAGATTAATAATTACTTTTTCCTCAGCTAATAACCTATTCAATGATAAAAAGAAAACAAAAATTTTAATACCCACATTGATTAGGAAAATATTACAAATACCTCAGAATTGATAATCCAAATGGTCTTAGAAGTTTTTATCACAACCAAATTTTGTCTGATAGAAAATTAATTTAATAAAAAGACAAAAAAATAAATATGTATGTACTGGCTGAATACAATAATTGGTAGAGTGGTTTTCATATGGGCCTTTATGTTACTAAAGCTAATAAACACTATAGAGTAATATTCAATTTATGTCTTCATTTAATAACTCACTTGTGTATCCTTTTAAGTATATCTTCTAAATATATTAAGTAGTCATCTGGATCCTCAACCTCTATCTGCCCATCTGGAGTTTTGATCCATTTTGGCTCATTACATACATTTTCTAAAACATTTTTATCCTCCTTTTTTTCATTGTCTTTTTCTGTCACCATTTTCTCTTCAGTGTCAGGCTTATCAGTTTTAGATTTTTCTGTATTTGATAACTTATCTTTATCTATATTTTCATTTTCTAATTTATTTTTATCACTATCTTTTTCTGGCTCCACATCTAAAATGGGCATTTGATTGAGCACAGCCGTTAGCTGTGAGCCATTTTTGCCACCAACTAATTTTGGTTTTTCATCTGAAAGTAATTTTAAAAAGATTTTGTTTACTTTAAAGTTTCGTTGTACACTCTTAATAGTAACATTATAATGAGAACATCAATGTTTTCCTCGTATCTGTCTTTCTTGCAAGACTCACAACAAAAAAGTCTTCAGAAGGAATGATTAATTTATGGATTACATGTGAAGTTACATAAGTATTTGATTATGTAACTTGTATCTTAATCCAACCTTATTTTAAAGGATTTAATAAAACCAATGAGTTTTAGTTTACTGTAACTTTTATATATTTAAAAAAGATTTAGTTATTGTTATGCCATAATTACAATCAGTAGTTAATGTTAATATTCATAAAAGGACTAGATTCCCATGACTTTGCCCACATAAATTATAGCCAATGTCACCAGCTTTTGATGAAGATTCATGTAGGTAAAAAAATAAAAAAATGTTTTGGTAGTTTCCAATCCTTTCTCTTTATAATATTATTTGAAACATTCAGACGTTTTTCAAGTATTTTACTAAGATACATTTCAACAGTTTACATTTCAATATGAAGTTATATTCAAGAGTTTAATGGCTTAACTAACCTGGTAAAGGAGGTGGAGCGTTAATATCGCCTGTCGATTGAAAGAAGGAGTAAGGTCTCACATGTATGAGGTTTGTTGCATGCCTCCATACATCTTCTCTGTCATCAATTATACACACCATATTGTCACCACATGGAAACAATGCTCTGAAGCAAGAATACACAATAATACATCATTAAGTGCTTAATACTAATAATCATACTAATAATCCATCATTGGGGATCATGTATAAGCTGTAGACAAATATACTTACAATAAGAGAGAAAAGAAATTCTTTATTTACTATTAGGACTTTGTAATGTGATTTTTATAGCAAATTGTTGAAAAAAGAAACTTTTTTTCATGTAAATCTACACAAACATTTTTACTAAGACTTACTTTAAATTAGCTGATTTTGTTCTTGCATCAAAGCATTCATCTCTTGAAAGTATTCTGTGTGAGAAGAATTTTTTCTCTGGATCCAGGAGGTCAGCAATTGCATGTGCATACTGCCTCGCACCAAATGTGCAAACATGAAGTTCATAATTTTTGGCTGCAGATTCTAAAAATTCTTGCGTTCGAGGCCTGAGCCTTGTATGACACCATCGACCAGGACTACCGGGGCCACGGAGGAAAAAATGTAGAACACCCTAGTAATGAAATTTAACAATAATTATCACAAGTTTTAACTTCTTCTTTGTCTTTTCACTATTAGTAAAAATAACTCATAATAACGATAGTTTTATACTGTGACAAGTTTCAGAAAGATGGTAGCAATATATTTTTTTAATAATTTATTGATTGAGTTTATTCTAATATGTACTAATGTGATTAATCAATATAGTTAAGTTCTATGTGCATGTGCCAAATAAATGAATTTGAGTTTGAGTATGTAACATGATTTTCATTAGTTTAATTTACCTTTAGATTAGGTGCAACATTATCATTGGTGGTGTGCACTAAAGTTTGATCTAAATCCACCAGTAAAACCAACTTCTTGTCTTTCAATAGACGTTCAGCATCTTCACGACCTAATTTTTGGGCCAATTCTTCAGACACCTGAAAACACAAAACAAATGACACCAATTAACATATTCTTAATAATTTCCTTAATTTAATACTTAATAAACATATTTGTTACTAAAAATATTTTCAACCTTTAGTTCAGGTACAGAGTGCACCATAGGAACAACGGCGACGTCGCGTTTTGGTCCCTCGTCCGTGCGAAGATCGGCACCGCATTCCGCGCACATTTCTTTCATTACTGTGGGATGCTGACATGCTTCTAATTCTGCAAATGCAGCCCTGAGCAAAAATAAAATGTTAAATAATAAAACTAATAATTAACAAACAAAATTGAAATCGATGTCATAAAAAAAACAATGAATTGAAAATAATACTGTTTTGCACTGTTAAATTCTTGGATACGATATTTAAACTAAAAGAATACAAAATTACAATTTTCAAATCAAATCAAGTTTCGCGCGCAAATCTTCTAACAATCAATACAACAGCTCATATAATTAAGACATAAATAGTCCTATGGAATATTGACAATTAGGACATGTGTATAAATTGGTCGTAAATTATTTATGTTTATTTTTATTAATTTGTGAATGACGTCACTTACCCAGGCTCTGCGATGTCTCCTTCCTTCACCTTGATCGCCGAAATGGTACCCGCGCGCGTGGCTTTATACTTTTTTAAATCACTGTTGCTGCCTGACGAATCGTTGTATAAAAATAATATCTGACCTTGTGACACAAATGCACCTTGTTTTACTTTCCACTTCAACACCTTTACAGGCTTTTCAGATGGAACAAAAATAGGCATAGTTTTGTCGGCCATCTTGAACGGAAATTGCAGTTAATATTGAGAATGACGATTTCTCATTGGCCGATATTCAATGCTTTTGGCGGTTAAATAATAACAACCAATAGGAATAAAATCAATGAGAATGACAGCGCCAAATGACATTTTGTCACATGTTACAACCGGAAGTTACTAACCACAGAACAATTACTGGGGACTACTAATGCTTCCCACAAACGCAACTACAAAAATGCTTTCCACTCATCATGCAACTATTGAAGTTAGAAATTAATGTAATCACAATTCATTCTTTAAAAAAAGTAGATATCAATCTCTTTAACATATGTGATGTTTGCAGCGGGTTTAATGCAATAGCACAATAACCTATATAAGCTTGAAATGATTTGTTTTAGGACGTAGAATCACAGAATATCGTCTAGAGTATATTATTCGTAGAGTATTATTGTTCTGTGATATTATGGGCGCTTGTGCACTACACTGAATTTTCATGTCCGGCGGTCCGATTTTTTCAGGTCCGATATGTCAGGCCATATGTAGGTAATGCGCGCTTGTGCACTGTCAGGAATTTTACCGTCCGGAATTTTACTTTTCTCTATTCCGGACCGGTTTTTTCAGGTCCGTGATGGCGGCAATGAAAAACGTGTTTACGCTTGTGCACTGCTGTGTCCGAGATCCGGAAAATTCATAAGAAATAGGCTTGGGAAAAAATAATCGATTTGAATCGATATTTATTTCGGCAATATTGTTAATTTCCAATAAACTTATAATCGATATTTATTGTTGATTATAAAATGCTATATTTTATATGATGATTTAATACAGTTGGTATATATCACTGCATATGCTTTGGAAAACTCGGTATAGTTCTAATTTGATCAGCATATGGTTCTAGTATCGATACTTAGCTAGATTTTAGAATCGTATTAAAAGTATCGATAGCTTAAGTAAGATAAATAAGTGTTGTTACGTTTAGACAACTGCACCCATCTAAATGGAAATTAATATAGTAAATAGACTTAACTTTAAGAAAGGACATAGGCTACATTTTATTGCGAAAAATAGGGGATGAAAGTTTGCCTGGAAATTTGTCATTATCAATTTTTTTTAAACAATTGATAAGTATAGATAAATATTTGACAACAGAATTAATAATAAAGAATAAACAGAAGATTAACAAAAGTAATTAAGTGACACTCAATGTCTTTTTCGCATTTAATAAAATTTTAAATGTATTTTTGTGTCATTAATAAATAAAAATAAAAAAAAAGTATTCTAAGGGAATAATATTTCTGCTCAAAGAAACTACACCACGCGTATAAAATTATGCTTATATATAATACAGTCAACTGATCTCGTAAAGTTCATTTAGCATAATAATTCTCCGCTAACACGGCACAAATTTCGATTTGTTTACGAAATGACGCCACCGATTGGTCTATCTCTGTAATCGCTGAAAGTTGTTTTCACAAAACTTCGAAAAAAATAGCACATTTAAAAATTTAAACATCAAGTACTGGACCATTATCAGTAATTTTATTCTAATGTCAGATATTTTTAGCTATTGTATGTGAATAATGCTGTTCCTAAATTAGTAAGGCTATAAGTTTTTACATCTGATAGTAGTCATCCGATAGTAGTAAAAAAATGCTTTCGTCTTGCCATAATTTATTATGGTTTATGTAAAACTATCAGATCATTATTTAGGTACCTTTCTACGTCTTCGAACGGAATTATCAACGTTCCAAAAATCTCATCGTACCTAGCGTAAGTGACGTGTAGCTTCAAAGAGAGCTGCACTACACTGCGCCGCTCCGATCAGGAAAAAAACGGATAAGTGCACAAGCTACTCATCCGAGTTTTTCATGTCATTCCGGACCGGAAAAAATCGGACCGCTGGACCTGAAAATTCAGTGTAGTGCACAAGCGCCCTATTTATGGTACAATTTAAGATAATGAATGGGCAACGGACACATGGTATGACCACAGTGTTGCCAAGCTAGTACTATTTTCATGAAGTGAGCACAGAATGAAGACGTATTTAAAAAAAGAAATTAGTATTTAAATAAAAATAGTTCCCGAAATCAAACTAGATGTCGCTATGATACTTTCTTGATTTCTCCATGACAACACTACCGGTTTTCTTTCATGTAGTAAATTAATTTTCAAAACTCATTAAAAAACTTATGTTCTATTTGTACTTTTTGTATTTGTATTGATATTTAAGTTTCGAACTTTGCAAATTTTGATTTTATTTTATTGACTTTTCCAAAAATTTTAGCAATGAATCAATATAATAATAGTTATATAATTATTTTTATTTAATTATGGGGATTTTTCAAATATATTTTAATAATTAGTAAAAAAATATTTCTTTTTGTATCTATTTTTAAATGACATCACATAGGTGTTATTTAGACAAGATTTCCGTTTGCGTATTAACAAATTATGGGATTTATATTAAGCAATTGTTTTATTAAAAAGCTGTTATTATTCTTAAAATTACTTCGCAATAATTTCTTTTTTCATCTTTCAATCAACGTTACGTTCTGTTTGAAGTGTCAAAGGGACCTCTAATTTTGTGAATATTAAGGTTAAGGTTTTTTGTACATTCAACATCACACAAAATTGACAAATTTCTCCACTCGATTTTAAACCTTAATACGCTGTGGGAGAGTTCAAAATCAATCGAGGAATTTTGACATTAACGTGCAGACATGTGTACTTAAAATTATGGCCATGAAGTACTTTTAAACTCTTCAGTCTTTGGTGCAACTACAATGTAGTTTGACTGATCAAAAGTTATGACCTAACAAGAAAGGACATAGAAAGAGTTGTGATAATAAGAAGAGCAAACACTTGTTATTTGATATGCCTTAATAAATAAATGTCTCTAAGCCTTGAACAATGTGATACCGGTCACACTAAAAAAAAAGATGTCAAAACTTGATATAAAACTATTTCCAAGTTGAATGTTGAAAATTAAGTAAATTTTTAAAAGCTTCTTTATTTTCAGTTGATATAATTTGTTCGTTGCTTAAATTTTTAACGTAAGATACTGGCGACACTGTTTGTGTGACAGCTATTCTACTTACTCTATGGTAGCAGCAGATTAGCAATTTGATAGCAACAAAATATTTTGTTGGAGTGCATTGTATTTGTAGTTTTGAGTTTTCTTACTTTTCGGTAGACTTTAATGTAACATAAATAAAAATATGACTGAAGAAACCATAACAGTAAGCGATAACTCTGATTCTGACGAAGCGGGAACTCCAGAACTGCGGGGGTATTTAAGTAAATGGACAAATTATATACACGGTTGGCAAGACAGATTTATTGTGCTGAAAGATTCGACTTTGTCTTATTATAAAAGTGAATTGGAGAGTAATCTTGGCTGCCGAGGTGCCTTATGTCTCAAAAAAGCTAAAGTCAAGGTGAGTTGACATATTTTTAATAAACTTATTACTCTAAAAAAATGTCCTTGTAATGGCTAATTTCCTTCCTCCTATTGAAATGTATTTGGTACTCCCAGAATTAAATAATCGTCAAGATTGAGCCGGTGATAATAATATCATTTATAAATAAATTATGTAGTCTTTATAATTTATTCAAAACAACTAATTATATGTTCAAAACAACTCTTAATTTCAGCCACATGAATTTGATGACTGTAGATTCGACGTTTCAGTAAACGACTGTGTTTGGTATTTGAGAGCTTCAAATCCTGAAGAAAAACAGCAATGGATTGATGTACTGGAATCATTTAAAGTGAGTTGGTGCTCTATTGAACACAAAACTGGATATTAAGCTGATAGTGTATGATAACAGTTGGCTGTCTGTTGAATGTGTGCACTCAGATTGTTTCTAATTTAGACTTTAAATTGTTTGAAGGTCACTGCTAGTATCTGTTACGCTAATGTTTTTATTGCATCTATCTAGTCATTGTTCTAGGCAATTACACTTGCCTGTAGTTAAAAACAGTTTAGAACTGATAAAATAATCATACATTAAGTTTGTTATAGATGAATTATTAATTTATTTAGTATCACTTAATTAAAGACATAAGTCATAAAATAATTATTTTTTATGTTATCTACATTTAAGTATGTTTCTTGTTCTTTTGTTAGGTGATTCACTATGTTATCTAATCATATTGATGACTAAATAAAAATTAGGAAGAAATAAGAATAGATCTAATTAAATCTAATGTTCATCTGAGATAAATTTAATCTAACACTCCATCACCATCTATACTCAAGAGAAGTAATAACTTGAGAAAATGTCACAACATATATAAATATTTTTAATCAATAGATGAATATTTAAAAGAAGTAATTACTGTCATAGCTAATAACAATAGTCTCAGCACCATAGATACAGTTGAAGTTAAGGTTTATGTCAAACTTTGAATCCACACAAATAAAACCATATATAAGGGTATTCCATTAGGTATACACTAGTTGTATAATAATCCTTTGATAAATACTATTAATGCAAATATGTTTAAAAATTCACTAGTCTCAGGAAACCTGAGATGGGATCCCCTCTCATCTTGGTATGTGGAACTGGTGAACTTTTGAGTATTTTTTATTAGTATAACATTGGGGATGCAAAATTGATCAAAAAATATATATATAATAAACTGTCATTATAGAAAACATTATAGAAAAATAATAAAAAATTGGACAAAATAATATTTGAATACAATATTAATTTCTGATGTTATTAATGGGGCTTAAAATTTTTTTTCGTACATAATTCTTAATGCCGAATTTATCAAATATAACATTATGGTTGTGCTTTTGTAAAGAAAATCTCTTATTTTTTAAAATGAATATCCAATGAAGAGTCTCTAAAAATAGAAATGAAATATGTTTCAAATTTATGATTGAGATTATGACATTTGTCTACAGGTGGAATCAGGATATGGTACTAGCTCGGATAGTAGCTCTAATGGTGGTGGTCTTAGGAGACATGGCTCAGCTACATCTTTACAATCAACGGGATCACATGGTAAAACAATTGCATTAATTTTAAATTATATGAAATTGAGATTAAAAAAATGTCATCTTGTTATTGTTCCTTTTGGTCACAACTTCTTATATCTGTGATGTAAATCTTTGCAGAAATGAGGGATATCAAAAGTGTGGCAGAAGCTCGATTCTCTGTTTATTGTATTTCAGTTTATAAACGTAAAATGAAACTGAATTATTTATTATATTGACAAATCAACAGACTAATCAGAATAGGGTATTCTACTCCGTTTGAAATGATTCTTTTAACTGTTTATTATAATTAAAAAAGCCATAAAACTAATATTTCGGAAAAACAAACACAATTTTATTGCTTTACATTTAATTTTTTTTTGTACCTGCGAAAATGTTGTCCGCCATATTTATGACGTCATTGTGATGTGTACACAAAACCTAAATTATGCACACAACAGATACATAGAGAGAAGATTAAAAGATGTCAATAAAACAAGAACAATGCCATCTAACGATCAATTTCGAAATAAAAAGATATAAAATTTGATTTATAACTAATATCTTTATGACTAAACTGACAGCTGTCCCAACAGTAGCATCACAAATTGGCAGGTCATGTTTCAATTCACGTGACAAACAGACAAAAATCACGACTTTTAATTTTAAGATAATTGTGCTATTTTCAAACTTAAAATCAGAATCTCTATATTTATTACAATGTAAATTTTAGTTTTTGTGCAATTTCATAACTTATTTTTCAGTACCGAAACTACCCTATTGGCTATTTGATAGTTACAACAATAAATTATGAAATATGTTGCAAAATGGGTTTTAATGTAGTAATTTTAAAGTATATTTTATTTATTTAACGTATGATTTATAATCTGTGCATTATAAGACTCGAAATGTGGCCGGCCATGATAAGGCCATCTTGTGATGTCACATTTCAATAAATTAAATGTCAATGTCTCTGTTGTGACAACCAGTTGTCATGACTTGAAATGTCACGTGACTGATTCATTTTGCAGGACAATTTAAATTCTTAAAAATATGTTTTCCTTAATTAAATAACACTTTTTGGAGAAAAATAAATCTAATTGTGGTTGGTTTAAGTTTCAAAATATTTTTCCTAAAACGGGCAAGTAGCTAATTAGTCTAGGATTAGACTGATTAATCCTGGTTGGTCTGCTGATAGACTTCGTTTTGACAGATCAATCAAGGATCTAGTAATGCGGTAGAGCCGCAGTTTTTATAATAAGTTCGAAAGTTTAAGATCAACTGAGTACAATATCATTTTAATTAAAGGTTAAAATTATTACTGGTTTTTGTATGGTTTAATTATAGTTCTGGCTATTCATATAACATTATAATTTTTATCACCAGGACGGACTACTCGACATCTCTCAGAAAAGATATCTGAGTTGGAGACATACAGTGAGTTGTTATCGAAGCAGGCCATACAGCTGCAGCAGTACTTTGATAAATGTGTTGCTACATACCCTCAGATCAGTGATGATGCTAATGAAGCTATAGATGCAGTCAAAGTGGCAGAGGGTAAGTCGGACGGTAAGCACAAGCAACTTATTTAAAGGAATAAATGTAAGGTATAAATTAAATTAAAAAGTTGAATTTAAGCTTATTATGAGATACAGTCAACAGCACGCCAGATTATACATATCTGTGAAAATAGCTCCAGTGAATTGAAATTGAAAAACTTTATCTTTTGTGGGCACTGGGTAGAGTTCAAAATGGTTCAAATTTGCTTTAGGTGATGACTTAATACTTCACGCGGGTGAAGTACGTGCGACTAGCGCGTCTTTCCGCGCGACGTGTGGCGCTACACTTTCTACGTTGCAATATTGCGTGGAGCTTTTGCGCAGGCGCGAGAAGCAAGCAAGGCAGGCAGAGGATTTGTATATGTAAGCAACAGTTTAGTTTTTTCCTGTTATATTGTAGAAGCTTTAGCTGGCGACTTTATGCGCGTTGTATTGTTACTTTGGGTAGGTAGCAATTTCAAAAACACCGAAGCAAATTAATTTATGCACAATCGTACAAAGGCGGTCTAAATGCCTTAAGCATTCTCTTCCAGTCAATTTTTAGGTGATGTGGAGATTAAAATAAATGATAAAGATTGGTGCATATGAAATCGTTGAAAAAAACACTTCATATTTCTAGGAATCCTTTTAAGTGGCTAAATACAATGTTTCATGTTTTTTTTTATATATTTGACAATGATGAACTCAATAAAAACTTTCATCCTTTACTTCAACCCCTTTTTTCGCGATGCCCTTATTGACCAAATTTTACCAAATAACAAAAAAAGTATATGAATCACCTTTGCAATTGTAGCGGACCCGACAGACTTCGTCCTGTCAAAAAGATATGTAATGTGGCAGTTATTTGTTCCTACTTATTTTATAGTCGGGGCAAAAAATAGGAGGCATATCAAATATAAATTATTGTGTCACATGCAATATTATTATTATAATAAATAGTGATCATAGGTAACTAAACACTCAGCACAAAACACGATATACGAATTTGTTTCGTGTATTAGACAGTATCAGTTGACAAAAGCAAACTCAGTAGAATAAGTAACAGAAAATCCAAGAAAATAATACTTCCACACCGGCAAATTGACATCGACAGTTTATTTTTCTTAGTTTTTTTTTAAACTAACTAAACATCGACAGTTTGTTGTTGTTTCGATTTTCAACTTTTTTTAAATTTGATATGACTTGGAATCAAATCCTTCAGGCCGTACCAATTTTTTATGTGTGTAAAATAATAAATAATAAAACACTTTTGGTAACGCGGTTTGTGTTTGACTGATGTCATGACGTGAAAACTGATGCATTTTATGTCGCGTGCTGAAAGTAAAACAAAAGAAATAATATCGCAAAGCCGACCAAATTGAAAATCAGTACTAATGATTTACTTTAATTGAGTTTCGGAACGCGGCATTAAATCCTCCAACGATGTATTCTGTGCTCCAACGCACACACGCACACTGTATTGATATGATTGAATTTCAACTTTGTATAGCGGTAATAAAGTGCAAATTGACTCTTTGACGTTAGGAACACACCTACATTGCTTAGATAACAGTGAGTGCTTGTAATTTAATATGAACTTTATACAATAGTAATAGAGCTCAAATTAACTCAACGTTTTAGTTAGAAAACGTTTGTATGAGAAAAAGAAAATGGCTGTTTTTACGGTTTTTTCGGCATATATTCAAATTTTTCTCGCCGTAAAAACCATCCTTGAACTTCAACGAACATTTAAAAAAAAGAATTGGCCAAATTGGTCCAGGCGTTGTTGAGTTATGCGCTTACCAACACATTTTGGTCCAAATTCTGCATTCAAGTTCGAGTCTGACGAGTTCAAAATTAAATGCAGAAATTTACCCCCTCTGTTGTAACATTATGTTTTGCTGTGCATATACATTTGTAACAGCATAATAGTTTTTCTTACGTTTTTTCTAAAGTGTTGTTAATTATTTATACAAAGATAAGGTATGTGATATTGATACAGAGTCGTTGTTATATAGGGCGTTGAAGAATCAACTGACCGAAGCAAGATTAGCCTCGAAGCCGGGACCTGATCACGAGGTAAGTCTTGATATTCTTAAGAGGGTGTTTAAACGAAACGAAAGTTGTCTCATTGAGTTTAAACAGGCGCTAATGCAAGTAATTATTGGGTCATTATTTGTAGATCTTTTTGTTTTTAAACCATCCTTGGCGACCGCCTAACTTTAGTCATAACATACGACGTTTTAGCGATGTTATGGCTATATTTTGTACTTTTATTTTACATAGTGACTGCTGCTAAGTCAATTAATTATCATTCGTTTGTCGTTAGTACATATCAAAGTAGTATAAAAACTTAAAACAAAAGCGACTTATTCAAGGAAATGCTATGTAAGTAGGGCGTCTTCTATAGGTTTGTAAATTCAATGATAAGCGCCCGAATTCCATAGTATTTTCTCGTACCTATACGATATAAGTATTTTAAAGTTTTTATTTCATGCTTTTTAGTAATATTGATATATTTTATATAATAGGTAACACAAAAAATATTATATTCTAGTTTTACGCCGGCGGCTTCGCCTTCGTGGTCTCCGGAACTGTTTATTTGGATATCGATTCATATCATGACACGATAACACGGATATAATTACAATGACAAATTGAGTAGTAAACAGTCGTTACTATGGCAACGTTTTCATTCCCTATACTAACTTCCACTTCCATTTCCATCCCTTTATTTGCTGTTTTTCGGGATAATATATATCCTATGTTGGATAACTCGAGAAAGTGTCCTCGGTGGGATTGTCATTTCTCTGGAAAAAAAAAATCTGCTTGCTTATGGGATTTCGGCGAATTCTGGCCTTGACTGCATTAACGACCTTGTTTGTTCGAATAGACCGCGGTCGGCCGGATCTCTCACGGTCATCAACAGACATGGTTTCAGTGTACCTTTGGATGGTACGATATATCAACATTCGGCTAATTCCTAGCTTTTTCAATGTATTAAAAATGTCGGCTGGCTCCTTACCTACTTTGTACAGTGCAATTACTGCAATCCTATTCTCTTAAGTGCCACACTCCATTTTAAAATCGAACCAAGATGAACCATCACGCGAACCAAGATCCGATTAACGACTGTAGATACAGCTGAGACCAACGGCCCAACGTGCCTTCCGAAGCTCAGAGGAGCTCGAGATAATAAATTTTTGGTCACCCATCCTATGACTGGCCCTTGCGAAAGTTGCTGCATATCCTCTCCGTGCTAATATATTATTCAATAGTGTAACATAATGTTGTTACACTATTAAGTTAAGTCCTACTGGACATGATTCAGTTTAATCACTAATCATATATGTGCCAAAACAAGCGTCAGCTTTAAACAAAGTGTGATTAATTTTCGTCTCCTTAGAAAACACATCATGTGCTAAAAATAGGTTTGCATTCAATTGAAGTAAAAGTAATATTTATGAAAGTGTATTAATTACTTCATACGTATTAAAAATACTTTCACTAAACCGGTATTTTGTATTGTAAATTAGGATAAGAATTTTTTTATCAATTTAATTGCAAGTGTTAATATGTCAAGTATTTAGTGTTCTTAGTATAGTAATCGAAATCAGACTATATCAGCGGAATAGATAATAAACTGGTCGGCGTACCGGCGTTAGAATTTGTCTAAAAATAAATGCAACGTTTTCGTTTATCATTTGTTTTGGTATTCGCGTGTCACGCAAAATCTTTTCACAAACGCGAAGTTTTATAGTGATGGTGAATAGTTTGACGCGACATAATCACGCGATATGTAAGAGCGCCTTTATAGTAGAAGTCGTAAAGTCTATATTGTAAAATAATTGTATCAGAAATTACATTCCGCAGACGGTCTATCAGAAATTCACAAGTGACGTGATCGTGGCGCGGCGCGGTCGTGTGTGGCGCGCTTTAGTTTGTTTTACTTTTTTATTTGGCGCTGTTTTCAAATATCGAATCCCTTTATGTTTGTGCTTGTGAATGATTGTTAGCGGGAAGTATTTGTTATGTTCTGTGTTTAATTATTGGAGTCGACTTTTTTTAAAAATTAGGTTTTATTCAATAACAAGATGAAGTTCAAAATTTTCAAGAAAATCATACGTCAGGTGAGCGATTGCAGTTGATTCAGGTGTTATAAACGCATGTACGGTAGAATGTTTGATTTTGTTTGATCTATTCAGATGTTTCTAGAAAAAATTATACTTATTTGTTGAGACACAAAAAATCCTTTAATTTTAAACTAGTTTTTTGAGATTGTCGTGTGTTTTTTAAGAGTTGAATGATTTAGTTATTCCCTATTTTAAAGTGTTCATTTTATTTTAAGACTCCATTTTAAGATGTTTTTAATATTACCCCTCATCAACACATTAATGTCTCTACTGCTGAAAATCGAATAGAAAAAATGGGCCATGACCAACCTCGTGGGCCTAGTGCGGATTAGTGGGTATTGGTGGGTACCGGATCAGATGGGACCAACGTTAAACGTGCCTTCGAAGCACGGAGGATTTCGAGATTATAAATTTTTGGTCACCCATCCTATGATTGGCCATTGCGAAAGTTGATTAACAACCGTATCGTAGACCGAGCACGCTACTGTGCCATCGACCTCCTTAATTTTAGTATTAGCTCTTAAATTATTTTACTTATTGAAGAGTAATGATATTTTTATATCAAACTATTCGTACGTGTCGTGTAAAAAAAATGTTGTTTAAATATTCGATAACTTAACAAAATATTATCTTCCCCTTAATATCTCTATAATATAATAAAAATAATTGAAGAATGAAACTATGAACCACATTGAAACACGATTTTGTTAGTAAAAAAAAACTTAACATGAACTAGGTACTTTGTGCGCATTCTCATGGTACTATTTTAACAATAAGATTTTAATATTTTATAATGCAGAGTAACGTTTTACGCTGCTTTATTTCGTTCGTTGTATTACGACAAAAAGGTATTGACCATTTTTTTATTTATAACATTGGCAGAAACAATATTTATTTTGTGCCAATATGTCTTATTGCTTAGTTCTCGTTATCGATTAGTCACATTAAACCTAAAATAGGTACTTCGTATGTGATAGGTGTCATGAGTATAATATTTGACCGTCGAATTCTAGTGACTTGGTCAGTGACTTGTTCTATATATATCATTACGTCATTCCCGGTTCTGGTGATATGAAGTTCTCTGTATTAAGAATATTGTTATTGTCATCTTCTGCCTATCAGGCTGCGTTCACAAACTGATTGTTAGCCGCTGACTGTGAGCAAGCGTTACGCAGGTGATTGCATTTTTTCATACATAATTACCTGCGCAATGACAATACAGTGCAGTCTTCAGTGACCGACTACCGCAGCACTGTGGACATTAAAGGTGTGAACATACCCTTAAGGTCTTCGCTATGGATGGAATTGTTCCAATCCTCCCTATTGGATTGATGGAATGTCTCATCGCCCACCACGCGAGCCTATTTGTTGATTGTTGGGTGTTAACGACTTCAGATGAAGCCAGGACCAACGGCCTTTTCAACGTCCTATCCGAAGCGCGGAAGAACTGGGGATAATACATTTATGGTCATCCATCCAATGACTGACCCATGCGAATGTTGCGTAACTCTCGCATTGTAGATCGATATGTGATGCAAATTATGGACCGACTCATTTTAACAGATAAAACTCATCGCTTTTAGTCTGTAATTTATTGTATATTGTATATAATTACTTATAATTACTCCTGGGCTCAGTGGTTACAGCAGTTGCCCGGATTGCGAAAGGTCATGATATGGGTTCGAGTGCTATCATAGAGTGCCAGGGACAAAGAGGGTTTTTTAAGCTTTTTTATTAAGAATACTATTCAGTATAGCATTGTGAATGCAAAATTGATCAAGTATAATAATTAAAACTAATTTTGATGCTCATATTGACTGAAAGAGAAAATTATTTCTTGTCGAGTTTCCATCATACCTATAAGATTTCACAACTCTGCACACAACTAGTTTTATTAGGATCAGGTTATATATAGTATGGTGCTCACTTGCTAAATGTTTTCCTTAATTATGAACCTGAAGCTTGTAAATTAAAAATTGGTAATAATTTATAATTTAAAATCCTTTAATAGCTTTATATAGGATCTGTGTGATTTTTTATTTATCGAACCTATAATTTGTTGCTTTTGTTTCGTTTTTGATAATTTCTATTTATGTTAATATTAATATTCGAAAAAAGCAAAACGGGCAAAACCTCTTCTTAAAATTGTTGAGTATGATTGCACGCACAGTTGTTCACATTACATGCCGGCGAAGCATACCTGTTTTCCATAGCGAGTATAAGTAGCATAGACAAATTGATATCCATTTATTGCAGTCTTGATCCTGACTCACCATTTGCGTTCAAAATTTATTATACATAATAAAAATAGGAAGACGAGTGTCTGATGGATGTCTCTGGATGTTTGGAGTATTGGATAGATATTGTTTGGCGTATTGTATGGTGCACTAACTCTAGTTTTAAGCTATTTACATTCCAATAAGTATTAACTTAATTTTTTATATTATTTCAAATTATTGCCATAGTGATCTCATAGAAACGATGATTATTCTATCAAAGATGATGCTTAATGTACGAAATAAAATAAGAAAATGCGATGTATTATTGCCGGTTATAAACTTTCGACGGATCTTTTTGTGGTAAGATTGTTTAAATTTTCAGCCTTAATTTTGTGTAAGGAAAACCTAACTCTCGCTACGTAGGTTGTCAAATTATCTGTATACAGACCAACTCCAAGGGCCACACCAAAGAGATTGTTTCGGACTTATTACCAGAGGTCGGAATTAGGTAGAGTTATTTATGTACTTGCATCGAAATGTTGATATTAATGTGGACCTTCCCGGGATTTCTTTATTTCTTTCTTTCATTGATGTAAATTTGGCAACGTCGTGCGTGCAGTAGTTTAAATTGTGTAAAAGTAAATAACATTTTATTTAAAAAATCACGGGATTTTTTCTGCTCTTTAAAATTAATCTCAGGATTTGAGGCATATCCGCTTTATTCTTTCGCTGTATGAAATCAGTGTAAGTACATGAATAACTCTACCTAATTCCGACCACTGCTTATTACGTATGCTCGATTAACTTTTGAACAGAAAATTGTGCAAATATAATTGCAGATAACATAATACGGACAGAACAGATATGCTACAACTATATAATAAACGGTAGTGACGTATTTGAAACTCGTAAAACGGTTATCGCGTTTGTACCAACGCCAAGCATTATCATGTTAATGCGTCGAGTACGCGGAGGCATGTGGCTGTGGTACCTTTTAGTAGCCGGTTTGCAACGGCGGAGACGGACATTGGTGCCAATTCTGTTGTACTTTTTAAACAAAACTAAGAAAATGAGTTAAACTGAAGTATTGGTGTTGACTATGGAATACATAGTCAAGTGTAATAAAAGTAATATAATGATGCTCTTGTATACTATAATATAATCGGTCATAATATAAAAAAAGGACTAAACCATTGACCACCTACAGCTAATTGACAATCATGGAAGAGAAATCGTAAAATTGATACGTGTTTACTTATTTTGGTCGGATAATAGTAAAGCCTTAATATAGAACGACGACTAAATTTAGTACCATAACCTAATAATTACTAAATTTAGGCGTCGCTCTATAATAAGGCTAGATAAATGTAACTTTAATTTGCGTATGTTTTAAATTTATTCTATAGTCAAATGATCCCCATAAATTGCTAATGCGCCTGGCCGCCATTTTGGTGACGTTGCATAAAATGACATTAATTAATAATAATATCAGTACCGTTACCAAATAAACACTGGTTGACGAGTACGTTTATTGAGTTGGGTTGTTTTGAGATCACGTACAATTATTGTTACGTTTTTGTTGTTTTCGATTATTATTATTAAGATTTATTGTTACTTGTTATGGTTGAACAAGTAAACATAATTTAACTAAAAATAAATCTATCTAATGTCTCTCATTTCATTTTTATTTTTTCCTATGTAAAATTGTCCTATACGTTTGTTTTCGCGTTATTACAAAGTAAATTCCTCTCCCACAATATAAACATATAAATTGACTTTTTTCAAAAATGTATGCAATAAATTAACAAACTAAAAATCATTAAATTATTTTAACAATATTTTGGGGATTATATATAAATATATCAATAATTATTAAATTATTTATCTCAAATGACTTTGAGCGGGTGTTGTTTAGATATGGTTCCAGCGCAATAGTAATTTATCAGACTTATAATAAAAGTAATATAATTATACTCTTGCAGATAATATAAAACGTTTACTTTTTATCTTAGTCATTTTGAGAATTGATAATGCAGTTAGACAGGTCTAAATATGAATAGGGAAAAAAAGAAATTCTATTTAGATCGCCAGTCAGATAAAAGAGAAATATTATATACGTATTTTTTTTTTTATAACGAGAAATAGCTTAGATAACAGTCATTAAAGTTGAGGAGTGGGATATCACTACGTCACAGTTTTGTACAAAATGTACCAAAGCGTGACGTCATGTGACATTTTAACTTAATGTAAACAAACAAATATTAGTTTTAATCCCTATTTATGTCTGGTTTGTGCAACAGAATTGCTACCATTGACTATGCGCTTCGGTGTTACTTTTGCCCTACTAACCAATAATCGAGGTGCAGTTCGCATTGGTAATTCTTGTTGTCAGTATTTATTTTTACGTGCTTAATTTAATTCACCATTTTTATTTTGTTTCTCTCATATCTATAATTTTATATTTATTATACGCGTTGGGAGTGTTAAATTGTTATAGTTGGTACGAATTATAACTTTATATTATCCTTTTTACATTACCTCCTAAAGGAGATAATGTATTTTATTTATTAATATTACGTTGTATCTTCGAAACGCGCCTGCCTATGCATAAAGAATTTAGTTCTCTTCGTAACAAAACCACTAACTTACCTATATCGAATTGGTAATAGTAACCTACGAAGAATTTTTTTTTTTAGTTAGTTAAAGGAGAATTATTAAACTAACCCATTTTAAGTATACTGAACCGATGTTCTTTCATTAACCGAATTCAAAACAACATCGTTACGTAAATAGACGATGATCATAACAAAATAAACTGTTGTGGCATATTATTACGCTGTCCTTTGGTCATCGCTATTATAATATAGCTTAGGCTATTAAATAAATTTCGTTTTTCAAACTTTTTATAGCGTGATTTAGCTGTAGTCAGAATTTTTGAACTTATTTGTTTTATTTAATTAATTTTTGGGTGTATTTAAGACGCTTGTAATGACATTTGTCCAGTTACAATGAGCAGTTTCGAAGTTATAAGGGAACAGATGAATATTACATACTTACCGGCCAAAATCGCTTCGCCGTAGTGGGGTAAAAAGAATAAAATATGTAGTACAAATTAATCATTATCTAGTACTATGAGTATGATGGCCTAATGCTGAGAATGTAAATTATTTATATCAAATGGATGTTGTTTGATAGATAAGAGATATCATGTTTGTTAGGTATGATTAGGTGTTCAGATACTGCATAATAGACCAAATGGGAGTGGATTTTCAAATTGTTCTTAACGATTGTAAGGTTAAGAACCATTGGTTTAGAGTTTAGACGATGCGAAATCTTTGTTCGCTGGTTTCATGCCGCGGTTTGTAATTGGATCAAGTAAGAGGAACTCGAGGACGCTATGGTGTAGTGTTTGGCGCCTTCGGTCTGCGGGGGAAGGATAAACAGCTTTCGCAAAGGTCAGACATTTGGTGGTTAACCAAAAGAAATTATCTCGAGCTTCTCCGTGCTTTTAAATGCATGTAAGCAGTTGGACCTGTTACTACACCTGCTTAATACCGGCCGATTCTCATAGAGTATGCTGGGTTATATATAATAGTACTTCTTCCTATTTGATTCTTTCCATAGTGAACGCATAGCAGCCGGGACCTTGATGGACTGATGATAATATAGAATGTGTAAATAAACTTTACATAGAACGTGTTTATTTATCTGGAAGAATCGGCAGAACTCCTTGAGATATCAAGTGGACATTTGTTTACACTTTGCAAGTCGGCATTAGTAGAAATAAATGTAGAAATATCTAGATATACTTTAGATAACTTTTCTGTAATGGTACGAGGCTAGGCGAAGAAAGTTTTAATAAATTCACGTATGTTGAAACTAATTAAAGTAATTACTAGCCAGCGTCTTATACCTACCCAGTAATTGTGAATTTGTGAAATGGATTTTATTCGTGATATATAAATAATTAATGTGGAATCGACTGATTCGTTTGAGTGTTTTTAAAATTTTAGTTATTTTTTAAAGTATTTACACGTACTTCATCATTATATAGGTATATATTATTTGATTCAGCCTGTTGTGTATAGATCACTGTCAGTTTTTATATTTCTTGATATACTTGAAGGAGTAAAGTAAATTGTAATACCAAATTATTTTCTTTGTCAAATCACCAATACTGAAGTTATGTAGGTACTCGAGAAAATAGAATTAATCTTTCTTTCACAGACAAAAAATGGTAGTGCATTAATTTTAAATTAAGCCTATATTGTTGTTTGTAATATAGCATCAATTTGGACAATCGTGGGTCGTCAAGTGTTTCAACCAAATGTCGTTTTAAAGTAAAATGTTATTGTTATCAGAAATTATTATACATATATGCAATGCGAAGACACAGTAAAATAGATAACACTTCGTCGTAAATGAGAGACGATATATGCGTGAGCAGAACTTTGTATGTTTTATGGCTGCTATTTAGCTTTCACGGCTAGATAAGTAACATCGTAAAATTACTTTTGCTTTTGTTTAAGTTTACGTAACGCTGGCGGTTATATGATTTTTGCTATATGATTTATAGAAGCATAGGACTTAATTTGTGTTATGATGGCACAACATCTACAATTAGTTTAAAATATTCGGAAGATTTGTTAACGCTATCGGAATTTGGTAATCAACGTTATGTTCGATCTAAAGTAGTGTGTATTATGAAAAATTTTAGCTCTTTCAAGACAATATACTGACAGTGCAACCATAGATGTTTAGGACGTGCGCATGTTGTGTAAATTTTTACTTAAAAAAAATGTAATATCCCTTTCTGTAATACATAATACATCCCCGTGTCATAATGCTTTTATACTTCGAAACCACGCGAAGTGTATCGATGTTTTCACTGTCGTATGCACATTTTTTGAGGGAATAATACCATGTTTAAGTAGCTCGGTGACGTAGTGGACAAGCGCCGCGGCCCGCGATCGTTGTCGTTAACCAAGTTTCGCAAGGGTCGGTCACGGGCTGGGTGACCAAAAAATTATTATCTGCAGTTACTCCGTGCTTCGGAAGGCACGTTAAGCCGTTGGTCCTGGCTGCATTTGCAGTCGTTAATACCCTCCAATCCGCATTGGGCCAGCGTGGAGGGTCATGGCCCGTCCTCCTTAACCATCCATAAGGAAGGCCTGAGCCCCTGCTGTGGGGACGTAAAAGGGCTGATGATGATGACGATAACACCACGTTTTACATGTTTAAAAACTGGTCCGAATCTGTTATTTTATATAAAAAAAAAGGTTAATGTTGCGTACTCAAACATCAGTAAAAGTGGGTTAAACAATGATATAACAGATAAATGTATTTGACTAAATGAGAATTTGATTGTTGGTCCAACGATGTTTTAACATTAGAGTAATATATATGAGAGATATCCTTACGCAAACGCAATGCATTGTGCATTACTTAATATGTATATGCTTTCTAAATATTGTATAATGTAGTAAAGTTCTTTATGACTACAATCTTTTATTTAACTTGCTTTGATAGTATGTTAGTTAGTGCGCAAATCTTGGGACTCAAATTTTACCCACTTCTCAATGTCCGATTGTTTTGAAATTTTATATAGACATGTAATCAGATGACAATGTAAAATGATGTTGTCAGTAAGCTGACATGATGATGGAGTCTGAAGGTGGTCATAGGAACTTAGCAATGAACAAGCAAGCAACTGCATCGTGTTTGGGCTTTTTAAATCCGTCTTTATGAGATCAATAACATATTGGGGCAAAAATAAAAAAAGAATATCAAATATATTCTTTTTTTTACATATTTAAAGTACAAATAATCAACATTTTCTCTAACAGTAATTGACTCGAAAAGCTTGTAGCGCGTAAAAATTTGGACTAATACTAAAATAACAACTTTTGCGTATATTTATTCTGACGCTAAACCTTGCTCATTAATAGCACTGTAAATGTTTAGAATTTATTTATTTAGGTTTTAGAGCGCACAAATAAAACTTTTTTTAAAATATAATTTTAAATGGCAAAAGATTTAATGCCATTATTACTGTAGAAAGTTTTGTTCTTGCAATTTTTATAGGTTACCAAACTTATTGCGCTATGCTTGAAGATATTGCGCTACAAACTGCCATTATTGCTCCTCGAATAAATTTACGTACACTAAATTATATTTGCAGTGATATATGTAAACCTACATGTGTTCAGAAACGTATACAAATTTTAATTCAATATTATGTAATGTATCTAACTATAAATGATGTCTCATATTAGTATCGAGATTTAATTACATACTGATGGCCTCATTCCCATCTAGCACAGTGCCATGTTAGCAATATTAAATAACAAAGCTTATACTAAGTAGCTATCAGTGTTGTTGAGCTATTTATAATGAAATACGATAGTGGCATGCTTCGTTCTTGCTTTCTTTACTTCTTAGCACACTACGTCTAATATTGAAAGAGTTTCATACATCATCAGAGAAGATTTCTCCTTAACTGGTAGCTTCAAATCAAATCATGCTTATGCAAGTTTCCTCGATTACTTACTGAACAAGTAATCGAGGAAACTTTAAATACTCGAATAAAATTATCTCTTCAATAGAAGTGACTTATCGATTTACATTTTAAATCCCATTGTAATCGCTTTTGTCAGGCTTTGCTTACTTACGGATTTGCTTACTTTACAAGTTTCATCGCCATATTTCATTCATTTAATTTTTATTTTATATGGTATAAATTAATTTATTCACTTGACATTGGCAGGATTGTGCGAAACGCCCAGATAATCCATTATTAAAAGAAGATTTTAGGAGTCCCAATCTGTCAATCTTATAAAATTTGTATGTATGTGTTATACGTTTTTATAGTATATAGAAGAAGCTTCTTTTAACTACCCTATATATACTTATAGAATTTTTAGGTTAAATGTTATCGGTTATTTCGAGCATGTCAATTCTGATAAGCATTCTTTGTTTATTATCGCGTAAGAAACATTCTTCACGTCCAGTAGTGCGTCATTTTTTTTCTTTAATAAGTATATGGCATGGAACGTACTCCTTTTTGGCCATATAATGCGAATAAGAGATGATAATCTAGAAAAAAATGCAAATGGCAAAAATTACTGACTATCTAATATAATATATTTTATATTAAAGATTAATCTATGATATTATTAAGCATGTAATAGAATTGGCGCGAGCTTTGATTTCTTTTATAGTTTTTGGTGACATTTGTCAAATCAGAAAGTCATAAGTACGATGCAAATGCTGTGCTTATGATAGCTTTATTTCATTTTTACGATTAGGAATATTTAAGCGATCATAAACTACGAATTTATGAAGTATACCTACTGTCTTTAAATTGTTAAATTTGAGTAGTATATAAGCGTTATACAGGAAAGCAAACTTGTTACGTTAATATTAAGTGAATGGCGTGTAGTGCAAGTTGGTTGCAAGTACATAACTATGTCTGTCGTGGATTTTAAGAGTTTTTGCAAACAATAACACTTTTGTGCACTGTTTGTATGCTGATGTATTAAAATACGACTTATCTGCTTTCAAATAGACTGCTGTCAGGCTGATGTTTCAAATAGACTGTTGTCCGTTGTCCGTCAGGTACATTATTAAAGATTATTATACACTTTTTTTTTGCATAATCAACCAATAAATTTCGATGATACGTTGAGTTAAAATGTCACGTCACGCTTAGTACATGTTCTACAAAGCTGTAACATAGCAAGCAGATTCCTCAGAGTGGGAATAACAGGCGTGTTATGTAAGCTATTTCTTGTTATCTAATATTTTTCTATCTGAATGATGGACTGAATAGATTTTTTTTTACCCTATACAACAAATTATTATGTATTTATTTAAAAAATAAATTCTGCAACTTTACCTTTAACTTCTTCCTGTGATTTTGGTAGTATTATTTGTCACAATGAATATTTTAATTAGTTCGAAACTAGTTCACGGTTTCATTCTACGCCGATTTCCAGGCTGATGAAATCGAAACTGAAAATACTTGCATGAATCACCATCAAAGCATTGTTTATTGTTATTTTATTACTGCAAGTTGTAAGTGTTACCACATACAAAGTAATGACGGTTACTATTGATAAAAGAGGGAATATTTCTGTTGCTTTTCAAATTATGTTTTTTAAATATGTTTAAAAGATATCACCTGAAAGTTTCAAGAAATTATTATCTATATAAGCTGGTGACATAGGCTAATTTATGCGGGCAAAATTGTTGGAAAACCGCTAGTCTAAATATAGTATATAACTCAAAGGTGACTGACTGACAGTGATCTATCAACGTACAGCCCAAATCAGTAGACGGATCGGGCTGAAATTTGGCATGCAGGTAGATGTTATGTATGACGTAGGGATCCGCTAAGAAAAGATTTTGATCAATTCTTACCCCCAAGAGGATAAAATAGGGGATGAAAGTTTGTATGAATCTTTGTCAATTTTTAACCGATCGGGCTGAGACTTTGCATGCATAAAGCTACTATGACGTAGACATCCCCTAAGAAAGGATTTTGATAAATTCCACCCCTTAGGGTATAAAACATGGATAATATAAGAAAACTATATTTCAGGTATCTTACACGATATAATGAATAAATATTCGTTAGAAATGCTGCTTAAAGTAACTTTACCACGCGGATGAAAATTCAACGAGATAATAAGTGAAGCCAGTTCAATTTGATTTTGTACATTATTTATATAAAATATGGAATGTTATAAGGACATTGAAGTGTATTGTATTCTAATCATCTTTATAAAGGTATAAGTATTATAGTAAGGTTCATGATAGTACAAAAATAACTCTATACCAATACACATAATTATATTTATATGGTTTCATTATTAACGTAGGCATTGATGTAGTATTGTGTATTTATTGCTACTAATTTTCAATCCTCGCGTTTGTTAGTGGTAATCAATTTATAAAAACGTGTTTGTATTTTCTGATTACTGGATTTAATTCAACAATATTGTTTTATAACTTAGTTGTTGTTAAAATGTCACAATATATTTGAGCCGCGGTTAGAAAATAGGGATTGCATTTTGTCTAATTAATCGAAACACTATTAAGATATCATAATTATGAAAACGTTTGCAGAATCAGGTCTCTGATAATATTTATTTATATCTGTACTTGTGTCTGTAACTTTATACGTTGTGTTAATAAACAATGACTCGAGCGTTTGCATTCGTTCATTGAACTCTTGATATTTATCGATTTAGGGTAGAAACGATTTATTTCGATCAACAATTAATAGCTTTCGGAATGGGGGTTGTCGACTTTGGTAATGTTAAACTGGTATTTTGGAAATATTATATCTATCGCTTACCTGCAATAATATGACCTTGCTTTTCCGAAATATCTAATGTTTTAACATGGAAAATTAATATAACCGCCATTATTGACCCGTTTAATAATTGTTTTATAATATGGGTTTTGTGCGCAGAAGCGTATAAAAAATTGTCATTATCTTTATGATATTGACTTTGTTAAAAATCTTGTGACATATTAATATATCTCTATGCATATAACATGCCATCATCGTCAACTCAAAGCCTTCTTTGTTATCAAATAATAATGATAACACTCTTCATAAAACTAGCCGTTTTCTCGGGTTTTCGTCTGTGTAATTTATAACCTTTTTCAACCGTGTATGTTGTAGCTTCCTGTAGGTTGAAAGAACTTTTAAAATAGGTCAAATAATTTTGGAACCTATTCAATGCAAATAATAAAACCTTTACTCTTTATAATATTAGTATGCCTTCATACTTAAATAGATTGTTTTACTTGCAAATTACAATCATTATGTAGACTTGCTATAATTCCATTAATATTATTGCTCGGAAGAAAACTGATGATTCATTAAATTGACTGTTTCATTATTAACAATGCTTTGAGAATTTTATGTGAATATGGTTTCTAGGTATTTAAGTTGGTGTTCTGAACTATTCGAATGAACTATTGTGATTCATCTGTATTATATCTAAATCGATTCGCTGCTGTTACTGTGTATTGTTAGTTAATTGCGTTACGGGTTAAAAATTAACCTTGAAATTACGGGCGTGCTTAAACAGTGTTTGTTTATATTTCGGTTGCTCCAAACTAAACACTGAAAACACCATTTGCTTCATTTTCACTCGCTTATTCACTTGTTACAGTTTGACGTCAGTTTTAATTCCTTGATTTTTGTTATTTTTGTACGTTTCCACTGCAAAATTATATATATTTTCTATTTTAAGTGCTTTCACAAAATGTTATTTGATTCACTTCAATTGCACATGAAACATTCAATAGTGAAATATATAGTTTTCCTTATATTTTATAGCTTTGGCAAATTAAATGTGAGAGATGAGCAAAAATTTATTATTTTGCGAGCCTCCGAGCTCCGGAAGACGGGTTATGACGTTGGCTCCGGCTACGTCTGTAGTCGTCACCAATCGGCGTTGGGCCTGTGTGGTGGGTTATTATCGACGATGGAAAGCAACACACAAAACAAAACCAAAATTTTTCTTTAGAGCAGAAATCTTTTTTTTTTTCGATAAATCATTCCTATAAACGTCCATGGTAACAAATAAGGTGTTCCTTAGTCAATTAATAAAGAGATAAGTTTTTTTTGGAAAAATATCTATTTTAGTTTTGCAGGTTACTACGTGTTTGCTTTCCAGCGTCGTTGTTTCAACCGTTCGCTATTTGATTCTATGCACAGGGAAGATCTGTGTCTCAGCAGTGCGTACATTAATAGGTTGATGATGGTGATGAAACATTAATGCTTTTATTATTATATAAGTAATGTTGAGGATTATAAAATGCAGACCATTTATATTGAATTTACATAAAAGTATTTTGATATATTCGTGGTTATACTTGATCGCGTGAAGCAAACAATTTAAACGTTTTGCAGCGTTTAATGAGTAAATTCAAAAGAAACTTATTACCTTTGACGAATTCATATTTATAGAAATAGAATTATCGTATATCGTTTCTGATGTATTTGGTTGTGGAAAGAACCCACATATCTAAGATGGAAGTGTAAGTTTGTTTTTAAAATTGAACCAAAATTGCAGGAAGGTAACAAAAAAGTGCGTTTGGTTACATTTTAAAAATAAACTACACAATTTATAAAATCATTTGTCTGTTTGGATTGTTTTAAAGAAAACTCGGAATTGAAGACACGATTTGCCCAAGTGTAACATATAATAGACACCCGTTTTGTCTTTTTGACCTCCAAAGTCAATGTTGTTAAAGTATCAGTAACCTAGGACAGATATTAGTCTAGGAAAAATATGTTGGCTAATTCAAAAGTACTTTTGATAAGTTTTTATAAAGATTATTTTGATTCTCACTTCGTGGATGGTTGCGTGCTTTCTCATACAATTTCTCTTGAGATAGAATGAAAAATATATTGCACTCATCAAGTACCTATATTGTACCGATCGGTATTGTAATAAAATAATTTGATGGTCATATATAATCTTGAATGTCAAGGTACTGGTAGGTGTTCTTATAAGCTTGCAAACACGTAGAAAGATTTTACGCTTATGTAAGCTCAAGTTCACGGACTGAACGACCCGAATTGTTCACGTGCTAATTGAATTACATTCACTTACGTGTTTGCGCTTACGATGTTTATTTGAGAAACTTATTCACGTGTCTCTTTTAAGTCTTCCGTGCGTGTTGAGTTAAGAGGGTGCGTACACAAAAAATCTTATAATTTCTTTTGTACCTAAAAACGACGTCGAATACTTAGCTGCAATTAGTAATAAGAAAATTAAATCATGTTTGTAAGGATTATGTATGAAATGTGAATTTATGAAATTTTCGCGAAGAAAATCACAATGTGGTAATCAAATTCACTACCTTTTCTTCTCTTAATTTTTTTTTATAGGGTAAATTGGTATCGAGGGCTGCTACACAATTAGTGATTTTTTTCTTTTATTTCATCACTACATAGTATAAATCAAAGTCGCTTTCTCTGTCCTTATATCCTTATATATGATTAAATCTTTAAAACTACGCAACGGATTTTGATGCGGTTTTTTTTTCATAGATAGGGTGATTCAAAAGGAAGGTTTTTATGTATAATACATGACCACGCGGGCAAAGCCGCTGGCGGAATTAATGAGTTTTGAAGACACTGACTGAAGACATTGGAAATATAGTCTAGTAGAATTAAAAATTTGAACATCCGTGAAGAACTTATATTTTTCAGTCTTATTTGAAAGCATAAAAAAATTTAGAGAATAAGTGTATTATTATTATCTTATAGTGTGGCGTTAATGTATAAAAAAACAAATATCAGCGTAAAAAATGGAGCATTGAGCCCGTAAGACTGAATCGGTGCTAATTCTCCTATATTTAAAAACTGTATACTGATTAATAAATATAGTAATACCAGGTATTACGTTCGATATTCATTTTGACACACTCAATCAGATACAACATGCTGTTATGGACAATTGTCCAGAATAGTTTCATAATAAGTCGTTGTTAATCGATATTAATAGGCATAATCCTGAGAATGTGATGTCACTCGTTTGAATGATTTTTCTTTTACTACGTTTTTTTTTATTTTTTCCTTAATTGTCTTAGTGCATTTGATATTTACCTATAACTGTTTGATGCATTTAGCTTGTTATCACTGAATTAATTGTTAGTTGTAATGGGGTACTCAAATTTTGGTAAATCTAATAATAAATGAAAAAAAAAGAAAGAGCTCATTGATGCAAAGGTTAACGCATTTGTGATTGCAACAGAAAGTGTATGATGCCTTTGGTTCCAGATGTATCGGCATTCGATAGTCGACATAATTTTATCTATGGTGTAGGTTTATGACGCAATAAAAATTTTAAGGCTTTATTTACAATGGTGATGGGGATGCTGATATAGCTTTTACATCATATGTAAGGTTGTTTATTATATGTCAATGATTCCACACAACACGTAGTACGTTTATTTGTTGATCAGTAAAGCGTTGTGGTGTTAATAGGTTTGTAACGATTGAGCCTCGCCCACCGGCGGCGCCGGCGGCGGCGGTTGTGTCTGCACTCTCCCTTCCGTGCCCGCTTCGCACATTGCCGTGCGCTCAACTTCCTATAATTATAGCATTCTTCGACTTTTACTTCGACATCTTCTAGTCGTGCTTCTATTATAATAGATGATGAAATTCCAGATTCTATTACATTGCTTACAATCAACTTCGGAAACAAGAATGTGTGCTAATCTAAACAATCTAAAATTGTAGAGTTTGTAGAATTGTAGAAATATAATTTAGTAGAGATAATACAAAAATGTGGCAGTGTTTTAAATAGCAGATAGCAATAATGGCGATTTTGCTGAAAAGTATAAGAAGTTGGATACACGAATTGTGCAAAAGTCTAAACTTTGAGATTGTTTTGTCCGCAGCATGCTGTGATCAGTAGTATTGCTAAAACCACTTTAAGTCGTGCCGCACGGTCTATCTGCTTTATCTTGTTATTTAGTATTCTATAAAATTCCTCGTGAGTTTGACTGTCAAATGCTACTTTATTATTTAAACAATCGAATTCTCAAGATTTAAAATTTAAACATAGACTTCAGGAATTTATCGGACTGGTTTGATTCGAAACTCACAGTCAATATTATTACTAGCAACATATAAATCTATTTCGGTATGTTACGCTAAACAGATGTTCCCTACTGAAGGTTCTCCCTATAACGCGGTAACAAAAATAGTCCCTCAATGACGTCACGCGGTAATGAGGGGACCAAATTGACTGTAACCTTCATAGTCATTGTGATAGTCATATGATGACGTCATGACTGACATAAAATAATACATTTTGTGCTTTATTATAGTATTTTCTGTGTGTGTGTCCCAATGATAATGAACAAATTCGAAATTTACGTGCTTTCGTACAATATTTCTCATATTATTCATGTCATGTTAGACTGAAAGGTTTTGATGACGTGTACATTTTGTATATTGAAATGAAATGAAATGAAATGAAATGAAATGAAATGAAATGAAATGAAATGAAATGAAAATGAAATGAAATGAAATGAAATGAAAATATCTTTATTCAAGTAGGCTATTACAAGCACTTTTGAATCGTCCAAAAAACTTTTTTCCCCTACCACTTGTTCAGGACGTCTTTTAGCTGACAAGAAGAACAAGCGAAAGAAACTTATCAGCTTTTTATCATAAGTAATGACATTTACATAAATCATGTCATTACCAAAATAATATGTATTATCAATTTATCACAATAGTAAATACAACTTTCAAAGTCTGTAGGACATAAGTTGAACATATAATTAGTCTTTATAGAACAAAGCGAAGGCTATTAATTCCATGCATTGCGATCCTTAAAATAATCATCAACTTTATAATAGCCTTTACTCACAAGTATATTCTTTACATGAATTTGAAATTTATTTATGGGTAGGTCAATTACATTTTGTGGAACTTTATTGAACATAGCAATACATTTACCCAGAAATGATCCTCTGGTTTTTTGAAGTCTGAAGCTTGGAACGGCAAGTTTATCTTTATTTCTTGTGTTAAGATTATGAACACTACTTTTTTTTGTGAAGGAATCGTAATGTTTTCTTGTATACATAATATTCTCATAGATGTATTGAGAGGCAACAGTCAGAATATTTATTTCTTTAAATATTTCTCTTAGAGATTCCCTAGACCGTAAATTATATATAGCACGGACAGCTCTCTTTTGTAAAATAAAAACATCCTGAATGCTAGCCGCAGATTATTAGTATTGTGTGTAGGGCTTGAGTTTAATGGTGATAGATCTATGTTATGTAGGAGTTAGTTGCCATCACATCAGGAGGCAGAAGGCAAGTAATATGAAATATAAACTGCATGAAATTAAAAGAAAACTGTTAACAAAGTGGATAAGTTTAAATCCCGAAAAATCTATGTCGTTAGACTTTTTTTGTGCTCTAATGTGATACTGAGAACAAAGCCTCCTCCGGACTCGATAACACGAATACAGACAAAAATAACGTGACGTAATACTAGCTTTCATGTGCTAATTTACCGAAACCAGAACAAAGAAGGCTATTTGGACTAGTTCGACAATGGTAGCTTAATGTTTCGTCCAACCTTCCACACGAACTGTATAAATAGATTGATGTAAAATGTAAAGAGGTCTATTTCGCTTACTTTTATTGCCAGACTTAAATCATTGGAAATGTCATGTGATGGTCTTTGTGGAAACGCGCAGTGAATAACCTTTCCTAATAATAAATTATCCTTTTTTTTTCCCGACATCTTCAGTCATTTTCATACTTCAGTCGATTTATATAAAACTCATCATAAACTATCCGTAGTAGTTGCTCTGTTTTATAGCAAGACATTATCGAATATTGTCTAGATTCTCCGTTGATATTTACAGTCTAGTAAAGTCTCGGGTCTATTTAAGGTCAATGTATTAAAGTTGGGATATCGGGGTCATGTGAAACTGGCGTAGTGGACACGTTTCGGCCGGTTGCCAAGGGGAGTGTCGTGACGTCACTGGTTAAATCGCACAATGGGGTGCGTCATCGACCTTGCCTAGAACATTTTATCGGTATAGCTCTAATGCTGGCGGCGTTAAAAATAAAAGGTGGTATAGCTTGTGTCATTAGTGTAAAAGTTAGTTTTAATGTAGAGTTATTGGATGTTGAATATATTAATGATAATTAAAGCTCTTATCTACTCGTTTTTGTTGAAATAAATGTAGGTAACATTTAAATGATGCAACGCAATTTATTTTATTGGGACTGTGATTTTTGTTTAAAATTTCTTTTTGTCAAGAAAAATACTCAATAAGCCAAAATAATCTGGCATTTCGTAGTTTAATAAAAATAGTGTTATCTTTGTTATGTTACATATTAAGACGTTCCAGGCTGTATCATCGTCCGTTCTTCCTGATACTATGAATAAGGTTGCGCAAAATGCTAATGAAGACAAAAAGGAAACAAGACCAAAACAATAGGCTAGTTCATGAGACAGAAAAGGTCAAACCACTACAATTATTAAAAAAAAAATCGATCTCAAACCTCAGCTGTAAAGAAATTCATTTCATATTTATTAATTTTACCTATAATAATAAAGATTTACGAGAAGTATAGGAAAAGGCGGAATAGCCTTACACTAAAACACACGAGTCTCGTTTAAACTCTTTTTCCTAAATCTATAATTCCCGGTTAAAGCAGCTTGAATAATTTATCCTGTTTTAAAATAACAGTATAATTTTGTATCATGCGACAGTATAGTAATAACAGGTTTAGAAAAATTCGGTTGCATAGTGGGGATTTTATTATGGAAAATATTTACAGTATTTTGTTTGTAAAAATAGGGATAATTTTTATGATATGATTTTTTTCTAGAAATTTAAACTTTAAATTACCAAAGCTGTAATAAATATTCCTTCATGTAAAGTTCCAAAGGTATCATCGGTCCTTTAATAAATTTCGCCCGTGAACTGTCGATATTATAGTTTGCCTCATTAAAGTCCTTGGTAATTTTAGTCACGTGTTCACAAGGACGACGATGCCGACAACGTTATCAACAGGATGTTAGGAAGGCTTCAATTTGTTATGCGTACCCGCGTGTGTAGCGATAATGTTAACGCAACCAACGAAATTTCTTAACTCGTCCTCTTCTGTATGTAGGTTGTCGTTGCGTGTTGCATATTTAGTTTTATTACCCTTGAACTTGAGTATAAGAAAAATAGATATTAAATATAAAACTTAATAAAAAAAAACAAAATCAAGAAAGATTTTGTTTGTTTTAAAGTTTTCTTTAAAAACTTTAAAACTATTTTTAGTTGAGATCCTTTAATATGTAATATGATATGTATGTAATTGTACATAGGTAATATCTAAATATATATAACTCAAAGGTGACTGACTGACATAGTGATCTATCAACGCACAGCTCAAACCACTTGACAGATCGGGCTGAAATTTGGCATACAGGTAGATGTTATGACGTAGGCATCCGATTAGAAAGGATTTTGATCAATTCTACCCCCAAGGGGATAAAATAGGGGATGAAAGTTTGTATGAAACTTTGTCAATTTTAAACCGATCGGGCTGAGACTTTGCATGCCTAAAGCTACTATGACGTAGGCATCCCATAAGAAAGGATTTTGATAAATTCCACCCGATTAACGTTACCACGCGGATGAAGTCGCGGGTATAAAGTAGTGTATAATATAGTTAGACTTTTTTAATTTTCTTAATTATCCTCCTAAAGAGACTGCTTTTTATAAAACTTACTAAAGTGTATACATATCTTAATTAAAGAGTAAAGGTACTCTTCTTGAAATCTGAGTTGACTAACATGTATTTATTAATTTTTTTATATTTGTGCACAGGAAGGGCCTCACTCGACGTTGCCGGATGACGAGTTTTACGATGCGGTGGAGACTGGATTCGACAAGATGGAGGAAGAGAGGTGCGCGCGGGTGGTGCCGCCCAGCGTGCACACGCGCGACGAGGTTGAGTTACCGCCACCGGCTATAGACAATAGGCTGACGGTGCATCCACTATGGCCGGAGGTAACTGAAACTTTGCTGGCATTGATGAACAGGAGCTCCATTCTGCTAATGTTCGTAATAAAACCACTCGCAGAAAAATCGCTTACACTAGCAAGTATTACAAGGCTCAGAAGATACAGTTTAAAGCTAGCTAAAACATTTCCACAACAATCCACATTAGCCCTTCTTTAGGAATGGAGTGCCTAGCATAAATTACCATAATATAATTGCAGCTAATAATGTCAACCAATTTAAAAACAGACTGAACCTATGGCTGTAATGTAAACAGAACTGCTGGCATTGATATATGTCTACATGAATTGTTGTTACTATTACTAAATATCTTAATTCCTAATACTTTAACACGCTAAAATTTATTATTAAATTACAGCGTGTTAGAGTATTAGGAATTAAGATATTTAAGAAGAATCATCATCATCATCAGCCCTTTTACGTCCTCACTGCAGGAGCTCGGGCCTTCCTTATGGATGGTTAAGAAGGATTGGCCATGAACTTCCAGGCTGGCCCAATGCTGGCCAAAGTTTAACATTACTCAACATTATTGATATTGCTAGAAAGATTACTCAGCTGATGTGGCAGTGGGCGGGACATTATAGTTATAAACCGATGGTCGATGGGCGGAAAGGTTCTGGAATGGAATTCAACGGGCATGTACTCCTGCAGGTGGACCGACGATCATATAAAGGTTGCCAGTAGCTACTGGAAACAGGGAGTGCAGGACCGATCGACGAAAGGATCTATGGGGGAGAGCTATTCTTAGCCGTGGGTATGGTACGGTTGTTGATGATTGTGGGCGTCGTATGTCTGTTCATGCAGCACGGGGTGAAATATGAAAGTGATTGAAAACGTTGACAAAGTGGTTGTTTCGTATTTTAATGTCCTTAAGGTAGATCTTATACGGATCGCATGATATACTTCCCGAATATTGAAAACTTCAGTTATGCCACATACCTAAGCTTCTGTTTGCATTTGTTTGCAGATTGACCGGATATCCACAGAGCAGATCCAGGCTGCGTTCGAGGGTGTAGGTGGCGAAATTGGATGGCAGTTGTTTGCAGAGGAAGGTGACATGAGGATGTACAGAAGGTAATTATGATTTCATATTGATAAGCAAAATACATAAAACATTGCATAAAGGTGTTAGTTTTTATAGAACGAGCTATTTTTTTTGCATTAATATGTCTTATTATTACTTTACATATCATAAACTGCATGGAGAGCTATAAATAAACTATGTTACTTTTTTGCGTTACCTAATTTTGTGGAGTCTCGGGATTTCATTAAAAAAAATGGTATTAACTTTATTTAAATATGTATCTGATTATCCGAACACTTGTTATGCTAATGTTCGATCTTAGTTCTTATTTTTTTACTCAGGGAAAATGCGTGTTTTTTTTTTGAGAGATATGTTGTAATTGAATATCTTTTATAGTGAATGGTAATGATATCTCTTTACAGAGAGATGGAGGTGGACGGCATGGTGATGGATCCTTTAAAAGCCATGCATAAAGTCCGCGGCGTGTCAGCACGTGAGATGTGTCACTATTTCTTCAACCCCCGCTACCGGTACGAGTGGGAGAGTAAGTATTATATTCCCCTCTCTTTCTCGATAAGGATTTTATATGTTATTTTTAGAGTTTTGAAATAAGATATCAACACATACATATTTACATACAGGATAACTATATTGTCTATATAATCTGCACACGTAGCATGAGAAAGTTGTGAAACGCCAAAGGTCACGTTAAGGTTTTTATGAAAGAAAAAAATAAGAAAATTGTATGAATATTTAACCACCATATAAAATTATTTCTAATCTAACCTTAGTGCTTTGGATAATATAAACCTTTTTAATGTAACCCTATATCTTTTGACACATAGAATTGACAGAGTGCGTGCTGTGAATTTCATCAAATAATAATAATTTATTCATAAATTACATTTAGTCAGTATTACATAGTATTTAAAGGTAATATTAGCATATAATATAGCACAAATTAATATTTTGTTTATTTTATATCTTTAATTTTTTTTGCATATATCAACATTTAGTTAGGTCTGTGTGTAAACATTTTTAGGTTACGTCTGACCTTGTCGACCTTTGTGTCGGCCAAGTAGAGCTAACATAGTTTAATTATATAATCATTACTTAATCAGCAAACATTCTATCTTAAATATTAAAAATAAAACAAACAAATTAATAATAATAGGGATATAAATCTTACTTAATAAACACATTTAAAAGCTTTTTTATATCCTCATACGACATCGTTTGCAAAGTTTTCTTAATCTTCAATTTCCAATTTCTAAATTTTTGTGAGAGTATGAGTGCTATAACGTTGAATCTATTGTATAGTAACGGGCTTAGCAACGTATAGAATTTTGTTCTAAAAACGCATTTTCACTTTAGTTTTTTGTGTGCAAACTTTATCCTTTCGTCTTTATTAATTTCTATGTTATAAGGAATAGCAACGTAAAGAAATAGGATATGTAAAAACACTGTTTGAATGCAATATTCATAATTAAAGGCAAGACGCCGCTTGTCGGTGTCAGCTAGTATTATAATATTGTTTGTCTGTGATCAGCGACGTTGGAAACGATGACGATAGTGGAGGAGATATCGTCGGACGCGATGGTGTTCCACCAGACGTTCAAGCGCATATGGCCGGCGTCGCAGCGGGACGCGCTGTTCTGGTCGCACGTGAGGGCGGACGGCGACACGTACGCGGTCACCAATCATTCCACCACCAACAACGACTACCCGGTGAGCGAACACACTATGATCTATAAATAGGGTAGTTTTGCATTCACAATGCCTTACTGAAAAATGCTTAAAAAATCCACTTGGTCTCTGGCACCCTGGTTACAAGTCATAATTTTCAGTATGGCATTGTGAATGCAAAATTAATCAAAATATAGAAAAAAAATCTCATCTTTATCGAAAGTTTCAATATTTGTAACAATATTTCTTTCGGCTGTTTGGGTGGATGCCTGAACATTGACGAGAATACGCTCTGTAGTAGCGAAAAGTAACAAGTGCTTGTAAGATTCGTCAGTCCTGTTAGGTCCTGGGTAGCTGGGTGGCTTAGGTCCTAGTAATGTTGTTTGACTATTGAAAATGTTGAAGTCCAGCTTTTAGGACAAAATGTCTGGGATCCGGCGGCCTCATTGGCGGATCCTGGGTCCTCCCCCCCGGTGGGTACCCACTACGGGTAAACAGTTTAGGGTTGCATACGGGTTTTACCAGTTCAAGGCTTTAGATTGTATTTCTTGTGCGTTAAAAAAGGGCAAAATGTCCGACGTAATAAAACAAGAGAGTCAGACTTTTAAATTTTGAAAATTCAAAGATAGTAACCTTAGCCTCAATACCAGTTACTTGTGTTTGGATCACGAACCAAGGGTCAGAAACGTTGCTTGAAAATATTTTCAAAATGAGATGATATTTATATGATGTACATACGGTTGTGTTCAGGCCAACACCGGGGCGTGTATCCGGTTATTCGTGACCGTGTGCCTCGCGTGCCGCACCAGCTGTCCGGCCGGCGAGAGGCCCACCAGAGACAATATCACCACTAGCATCGCATATTGTAGTACAGGTTTGTTGAATATTTGTTTAACGAATTTTCCTTTATTAAAAACTCATGTTCTAGCATACCTTATTCATTATTTTACAGAATCAACTTACTTATTTAACCTTGATATCAATGTAAATATTATTTTTTGTAATATCCATTAAATTCATCAAAATTAACTGGATTACTTTTAAAGAGTGTGTTTGTTTGTAAAGAGTGCATTATAAAGAATTACTTTATGTATAAGACATTTGATGGACGAATTTATAGAAAGAACAACACCAGAATTTAACCAGAATTTGAAGAAATCAAAGGAGATTTCCTTTATGTTTACCATATTGCGTCACAGGTACACTATTACCAAAATATAATATTTTATTAAATTTCTTTACCACTGGTTTTTAAGCTTTATTTTAACAGCTCTAAAAAGCGATAATAAATTCACCTGTTTCCATAAAAAAATGCTTATCCGAAAAATAACGTTCCGTATAAAATTGACAATGCTTTCATAAACTGACAATAATCTAAATATCTTCCTTTAGCTCCTGTCTAAGTTCACAAAATCATAATTATAATATAGTTTTAAATATTTTCGTATTTTCCATTTTTTCTACTTTTAGTTTGTTTTTCATTCTTTCGACATCTTTTAAAAACAAAATTAGTAGAAATCGCACAGATCCTATTTCTTTATCCGGCTCGAAGGACCTTCAATACAACCTAGGCATGTTCGATATTTCTAAAATTATTATTGTTAATTTTGATACTAATTAATATTATATTTAATCAATTTTGCATTCACAATGCTATACTGATAATTATCTTTAATGAAAAATGTTTAAAAACATCCATCAATCCCAGGTGCCCCAAAATGGGATTTGATCCCACAACCTTTCCCATCTCCGTCCATCTCGAGATGCCTGGAGCTTGTCGGTTTTTTAATAATCTTATTTTTCATATAAGATCATCATCATCATCATCATCAACATCATCATCGTCAGACCTTTTACGTCCCCACTGCAGGGGCTCAGGCCTTCCTTATGGATGGTTAAGGGGGATGGGCCATGATCCTCCACGCTGGCCCAATGCGGATTGGAGCCTATTAACGACTGCAAATGCAGCCGGGACCAACGGCATAACGTGCCTTCCGAAGCACGGAGTAGCTCGAGATAATAATTCTTTGGTCACCCATCCCGTCACCGACCCTTGCGAAAGTTGCTTAACGACAACGATCGCGGGCCGCGGTGCTTATCCACTACGCCACCAAGATACACAATAAAATAATTAATTAATATTTTACTAACGTATAATGAATAATTGTTAACAGTGAATCCCGGTGGATGGGCCCCCGCTGGTGTACTGCGCGCTGTATACAAACGCGAATATCCAAAGTTCCTCAAGCGATTCACTAGCTACGTGCAAGAGCAATGTCACGGGAAGCCACTAGCCATGTAGCGGGACCACACATGTGAAATTACTTACTGTTCAACTAGAACTGGATTTGTAAGTGATTGACTAAGTTTAATCAGTATACCCTATAGTTACAGATGTCGTCAGGTGAAAAGGACAGTCTTATTACACTTTTTTACTGATGAATAATTAACTGTAAACAATTTTTATAGCTTCGACTAATGTGTTTAGTAATTTCAAACTCGATATTACACAATATGTAGAGCAGTTTCTTGTTATTAAATATTGTTTTTATTTTTTAGTCTGCATATTGACAATTTGTAAAACTAGTCTCCCGCCTCACACATCATATCAAGGAGTACTAATTCGATATCCTATTTTTATCGCGACAAATAGGTTTAAAAGGCTTCGGGCGGAAAGTCAGTGAGCTTAAACAGTGGTTAATAGTTCTTTTTATCTGACGGCAACTGATTTTAAACATGGTGTATCTAATTGTACTGTGTTATACAGCTCCGTTTATGTGCCCAGATAGACTTTGTCATTCGTGAATTGAATGGGACATTACGTTCTTGTTGAACCTTGCCACAGATCGTTACTTGATATTTTGCTCGAAACTTTATAGATTGAATAATTCTCTCCGAATTTATTATTCTTCTAATTTCACTCCGTCAGACTGATATTAAGTCAGGGTGCTTATAATTTTTCATTCTGATCATATGCTACTTCATTTATTGCCATGAATTAGTGAAAAACGACCATGATAATTTGATATAGTTATCATGTGGAATAGAATTATTAAGCTATTTTATATCGATTTTTGTTATAAATAAAGAAACTATGAATCATCCATCGTAACCGAAAATTTATTATATGAAGTGATATTAGACGAATACTAAGTGGGTAAAAATTTTCGTTTCAAATGAGACTAGTCCAAAGATTAGGCAGTTGTTAAAGAGCTCCCACCATAAAACGTACCTAATGCATATGTAAAAAGATTGATTTTAATTAAAATTTGTTTATGGTAAATATAAATTATATTATTATCGAAAATGAATATTTATTATAGTATATTCGATAGTATTGATTGTAAAAAAGCAGTTTAGCATACCGTGATATTGTGATGAAAAAATAAATTATTTCATGCCCCACTTGTAAAGAAACAATAAAAAATATTGTGCGGAATGTTACGCGAATGCTATGTAAAAAAACAGCACTTTTTATAGCTCTATTTATACAGTCGTATATTTGTTGAGCGCGTTTATATAAAAACGTAAAGCTTGTCTGTAAATTTTATTTATTTTGTTATGTAGAGTATAAAATATTTTCTATCTGTGGTTTAATGTACGACACTTGCTATGTATAAAGTGCTACGTATAAAACTTTATGAGGCTTGTGTCCAACAAGTGAAAATACAGGTTTTTGTTATATCTTCGAAAAATATGAACCATTTCAACTTATAAATGTTTAACAAAACAAATTTTAAGTCAATGATTTGGAAAATATTACGCTTTGGAAACTTGAAAAAGTACAGAAAATCCACTACAAAAATCGGCTAAAATACATAAGGCTTTAAATTAGATATAAAAAATGTTACAACTTTCATTATAACAGCTATAAACATAAACGCACAAATAACAAAGATATTACAAAAAATGTCCAGACGCCCATACATTTTTCGCTACTGTAGCACCATGTGAAGTCACTGAGTGCTTTGAATTTGTAGGGAGCGTTTTCGGCCAACTAGCGGCAGTTCTACAAACACAGCACCGTATCTCCGAAACTATTTATCGCAGACATGCTGTTACTTCGACATTATTTCTCAGATGTTAATGGACTATTTATTTATGAAATAAAAAAAAAGTTGTCAACTAGCCTATTTGGAACTCTCGTTTTTCTGTACTGTAAAATTATATAATTTATTACTATGTATATTAGTACGATTATCATTTACGATGTTATACGTATGTGGCGATGTCAGATTTGACTTATTCAATTGTTGAATAAGATTTTCGTTTTTTTTTTCGAGAGTATATCGTTCTTGGAAACTGAACACTTCTCATGGATATTAAAATTTAGAATTCGATTAAATTATTATAATATCTGCCATGGCTTGAGCGGTCTTTTGCTATATATTCTTTAAGAGTTCTATCTCTGTTACGCTTTCATGGATAAAGGCTGAGTTTATCGTGATGAAATTTGATAGAGATAATTTGAGGAAAATAAGTACAGACGCAATACAGACGAAGTAACTGTAAAAGCTAAAATATCATTTATATTGCGTTTCTCTGTCTATCTACTTCTTCTTTTCCCTTGCGGTATGCTCAGGGCCAGATTTTGATTTTTATTAAATAAAACTAGATATGTATTTACTCATTCTGTTGAAAATAAAAAAAAGATTAGTAGTGATCAGATTTAATGAAAAAACAAAAAGTTGTCTAGGGATTGGCTTGGTGAATTTTTTGAAATGTACAGATAACCTAGATACAAAATGGTGTATAGAAAAGTCTATAAAATAGGTGGGGATGAATATTTATCATAAATCATGTTGTCCAGTGTTCATATATCCGAGTGTCACTGTATTCTGTGTGATAAATACCTATTTAGTCCGCTTCAAATACTTCCATTTCCGTTTTAAAGTTTGTATCATGTCGTTAGTCGGAGTATTCATATGAATGTGCGGTAGTACATCCACGCGCAACAAGACAGTGTGCTAGGCAAATTTGATCTTTAGTCAATCGATTTTGAGGCTTATTTCTTACATTTGACAGAATATGGCCATTTGTTTTTAAAATTGTGAACATTAAAGTAGATATCGGGTCTGTATCCAGTATGAGAAAGTTGTCCCTAGGGTTGTTAACCGTACTCTAAAGTAGTGTTGTTGTATGTAAGGAGTACTCTATAACTATGACACTTATAGAGGACGCTAAAATATTCTTTTTACACAATATTTATGTTTCTAATGCCAGTGACGCATACATATATGATACACAACCTAATAAATAAAAGTTATTTCAAAATTTTGGTTTTTATTAGCTAATTTTTTTTACAAGCAACATTACCTTTTTAAAAACTGTTTCATAAATGATGAATCAGATATATTCTATTTTTTTGTAAAAAAGTTGACAACCCTAGCTGTCTTTTTCCCATCGGTGTGCACGTGTGACATAGGTTTGATTATAATCGAAATTAACTTCCTTATAATTCAATTTAGTAGTATAAATATTGCGGACTAGCAATGTGTTATTCTGTAATATAAAACATTATTGACGTTCCTTCTAATATGTAATAGTGTTAGGAATTCGCATTGGAAATGTTGGTGCCTTTTAGTTAATTCAGATGAATAACGGACTACATTGTTTTCGTTTGTTTCTATATTTAATATTTTCTGTATGTACAGAAAATAACAAATGAGTCTTATAGACCAAGTTGTATAGAGTTGAAATTTATCATAAAATTTGATTATTTCATACCTTTCTTTCTGGAACTCGCAAATAAATGATAGACGTACAGTAAGTTCCAACTAAAATAGCGAATGGTGAATATTCGTTTGAGCAGATATAAAAATTTTAAACATTAAAATTTATATAGTGTGTCATGTTTCAATAACTATAAGGTGTATAATCCATCACATTATGTGTCCGTTTCACTCACACACGGCGTATAGCATACTTGAGTGTTTCTGATTGGCCGACGTTTGCCACGTTTTGAAATATAGCCTTTATAGCAGATTATTCAGTGAGCTACATCACTTGTATCTTACCGTAATCTTGGTTCTGTCGATAGAAATGTTTTATATATACACATATTCATATTTTGTTCTCGATTCAACTATCGAGGGTTTAATTTTGAGGAGATTTTTTGATTGGAAATTGTTTAGTGTTTTATGCCATTACATTACGTTTAAGGGTATACAATATTCTGTAACGATCTTCCTAGATTTTGTTAGTCTATGTACTGATTATACAAAAGTAGTCGGTCATTACACTATAAAGCATGTTATTTTCTAGTACTTATTCGGTATTATGGTTTCTGTATCATTGTATTTAGTTATGTTATTTCTTGTTATTACATAGATTTAATGTAAAATTATATTTTCCATTCCAATTCTTATTATTTTCTCTTATATAGGGTTATTTGTAAAACACCAGCAACATTTTAGTACATCATAAAAAACAACGTTTGATCTATGATTTAAAAAATAACTTTGAACAAAAATTATTTCTAAAGTCTTTATTAAATTTTCGTGACACCTTTCTATACGTTTTATTAATAAATTAAAAGACGATGAGGCTACGCTTGCGCGCTGTGTGAAGTACCTGTGAAATTTTTAACGTTTAAGCAGTAAATTGAAATAAATGTATGGAAATAAAATCTAATGAATTATTAAACTTTGTAGAACTATTATTTACAGAATTGCCGCCATATACCTTATTTTTATAATGTTCTCGATATTTCGGCGCTGCTATGAGCGCTATGCTCGTAGTGTAAACGAGGGTAGATCGATATATCTGCCTATATGATCCACCCGCAAGACTTTAGTTACTTAGTGATTGTGAAGCTTACAACACCGAAATATTAGGGATTGAATAAATATAAACATTGTAGCAATCCTATAATAATTGTTATTCTGACGTTAACAACCATGAAATTTAACAAGGTATTGTAGAATTAATGTTGGTGTTTATGATGTGTTGGCTATATAGTCCTGTTTTAAAAATAGCCCTGTATACTGTACCTCATATTTGTATAAAAATTGTACAGGTCTCAAATTAATATAGTTTTCTCAAGATATTACAATGAATATAAATTATATAAATTGCATTTATAGTAACGCAATGTTGGGATTGTAATAAGTTATATAATGTGAAATATGTTTTTTAATTATTGTTTATAATATAATGTTTTATGAAGATGTCGCATGTTTTTATTACGTACTTTAAGGACGGAAATAAAGTAAACGAGTTAATTTTAAAATTATTTCTTTATTTACAACACTTAACAAACTCCATTCATGACAATTGTTTCAAACATATGACAATCATTCAAAATAATGTAAAAATTAAGTTGCATTGTTGATCGATTTCAAATTTTATTATACACGAAGCGTAGTCTTCCTTTCCATTCTTCGGTAAAACTATACTATGAAAAAAAATATACGGAATCACAATAATGAACCCCTAACTAACATTTTATTGAATTTTTGTGTGTTACATTGAATAATTAAGCAACAATTATTTTTATTGAACTATTAATATTTCTTATTTCAGGAAGAATTAATCGCTTCAAGAGTAAATGTGAATTTTAATAACATGTTTTCATGTTATACTTATTTGATCAATTTTACTTTCACAATGCTACATTCATATTTAGCTAAATATAGCTTAAAGCAATAAATACTTTAATAAAAATCACCAGTCCGTGATCGATTCCATAGGTACGGGTTTTTTTTTTCCTTTTATTTTAAATTAAAAGCGGAATTTAAAATAAAAAAGTCTCATAGTGCCAGGGACAAGGTGGATTTTTAAGCATTTTTCATTTAAAGCGAAAAGTTCATGAAACTTTACATTTCTACTGGAAAAACGTTATTTGCATATTATTTGCTACATCAATGTATAATCATTATATAAATTTACAACAATGCAATTTCATATAGCTATATGAGGACCAGCCCCCGTCATCTTATGGTATGTTCACAAACACTGCCATCTTATAAATAAATAAAAGTTTATAGCGCATATTACACATGTTCCGAGCGAAACTAGAGCTTTAGCAATATTTTTTGTCAACCAATGTGCTTATATGTTTATTATTTATACAAGTTTTTAATCAATGACTTTGTTTTATTTCAGTTTTCAATTCGACTTTAATTGATCTTATTTTAATTTGAACCAAGTGTGAATAAATGAAAAACATATTTATCGATAAATCAGAAAAAAGTTTTTTATAACGGTCGCTTTAAATTCTTGTTTCTATTTTTGTTCATTTTCAAATTTAACCATAAAGTAATACTTATTTCCGGAACATGTGAAACTGTGCCATACTCGTGTTAGGTCAAGGTTGCCATGCATTATACATTTCGAGAATACTGTTTAATACATAATTCCTATTGTAATACATTTTTATAAATTTCGAGAAAAATTTATTATAGAACCGACATCGATTAATCTTATCTAAAAACTAAATCAATTGAGCTAACTATATCAAATTAACTTTTTTTAAATAATTTAACAAATAACGATACATCGTTAGGGTTGAGTTACATCTGGCAGCACGGTACCTTATTATATTTTTATCCTTTTCTGTCGTACAGAACTGCCATTTGCTAGAGCGAGATAGATATCGTGTTGACTATTGAATTGTGCATTAGGCTTTCTATTGCCTACCCGTTATCTTTCTCTCTAGCAAATGGCGGTTCAAAGCGTCAGAAAACGAAAGGGCGATGAAAAAAGACTACACCCTGCTGATGTCGATGTAGCTCAATCCAGTCACTTAAGATTACGTTTTGGTAGGTATCATACTCATTGTAAAATATATTATGAGATTGAACACTGTTTACCTACAATACAATATCGGAGTAGCAAAAAAGTTTCTACCACATATATACGTCATTATAACGTGAAAACGTTTCGAATAAGTATGTATAATTAGTTTAGACCGTTTTATATTGACATTGAGCACAAGGAAGCGTAACTTTACACAAATTGATTATTTATATACTACAAAAGTCCTTAGCATACCAGCGTCACACTGACGAATAATATTATATACTTTTAGTAACGAACGACGTATAACTTATGATTAAAATACATTACACCTTTTAATCAATACAATAAGTTACTATAAATAAATATTCAGGTGTTTCGATATTACATATTACAATTAAGAATAGTATTATAATATATAATATTACCCATTAAAGGTTCCCAATATATAAATCGATTTCAAGAATGAAATGTATAGGTAAGTACGTAAGAAATAAAAATCAAAACTCCAAAATTGATATGCTATCGATGCCGAAAGATTCGGTGAACTACAAAAAGTTTAGTATAAAAATAGGAATTCTTTGAAAGCTCAAGTGTATAAATGGACCAATTATTTTAATAGTTTTTATTTTGAAAGAAAACAATTGGATTACTATATTTTGTCATTTGGTAAAATATTTAAAAACGAGTAGTCTTATTTTTTTTACGAATGTTATATTTGACAAATCTTATATTAAATTATTTATATGTAATAAAACATTATTATAAACAATTACATTTTTTCAAAATATCTAGTCAATAAATAACATTAATAGTATAATATATATTTCCAGTACATCTAGTATAATAAGGGAAACCTGTAATACAAAACTTTGGTATTAAATACACAAAATAGTAAACTTACTATTTTATTTTATTTATTATAACATAACTATGTGATAATAAATAATGAACGTTATTAATGAATCAAATGGCACACGAAGATACAGATACCATTACATAAAGCCTGCATTAAGAGTTGTGAACCTTGAATCCTTAATGCTAATTACACATAATGTAAAATGAATTGATGATACACCCAGTATACATATTAATGTAGGCAGTTTACCCGGTTTTAATCCGGTTTTTGGTGAGATAATGGATATACCATTTCAATATTTTTTACCGTTTTGGCATAACTCAACATAATGAGGACCATAATATCAAGGTAATGTAATATAGTTTGCAATGCGTGCAACACCTTGAAGTCGCAAATGATCAACAAAATGCCGAGGACCAAAACCACCTCACCTGTCCTATATTATGTGAGTTAGATTAATGGCTGCATTCAGACGACACGACAAATTAACACGCGATAGAACTTAAGAAATAGTATGAACCCGTACATACGTGGGACATATTATCTGATCCATCAAAGGTGTCTAAAGGTCTCTGCTGGATAGAGATGACTTATCGAGCGTAGCGTTATTACTGGTAATTATATAAAACTACACTCTGGCCAGACACAATAAAACAGCCCGCGATTGATGGCAGATAATGGTTGATGCCATTGCGTGCGGCGTACGAATCCTTTTCCATCTTTGACCCCCCTCTTTTATTGGTCGGTCATTATATTATTGACCAATGAGCGCGCAGAGATTGCCAGCGCTTTACGTGCCGACAGTGTAGATAAATCAGTCCAAAATGTCTGTTGTCTGAACGCTGCCTTACAGGGTGTTTTCAGAATGATGATGATGAATACTTGCCAATTCATTATTATGGCACTATATCACGGATTTAACTTAAACCCTTTCAGATAATAATTTATGCATACAATTAAATTAATCTACCCGTGTAAATGGCAATCATGTCAATAAAAGGGGCATTTTGCCAGTAAAATTTCTGCGAATCAGTTGATAAAAATCTTAATTAAGGTTATTCATACATAGTAAATATATTGTTCAATATACTCTATTAAATACCACTACGTAAAAAAGTAGATATCAACAATTATTATAGTTTAAATGATATCTACACTAACATGGATATAATAAGTATAAAATAAGCGTATTTTCGGACACATCTGTTTAGCATCTTCAATGCCCGTGATCCTTTTCAGACTTTTAACGTTGACCTTGGAAATCTTTGACCCCCTTTTTAATAAGCATATGTAACTATATAGTTTCCTGATCACTCGATTTCGTCAGCTGTGCTTAGCTTCATTATGACGATTAATTACGATGACAATTTTCTCAAAACATTATGACTGAAGATCTTTTTCTTCGTCTGAAAGAGACAGGTACTAGCTTCATGAATATCCATAGTATTAATATTGCGTGAATTATGCATATTTGGTTTTAAGTTTTCTGAATAAATTTGTTAAAAATTAAAGGATATTTTTTGTGCATATTTGCGTATAACATCAGTGATGGTAAGCCTCCGAAAAGTTCAGAATTATGTGCGGAGGGAAAACTTCATAACAAATTTGACGTTGGTTTCTATGACACGTTTGGTGGTAATCTGTTAGTTTGACTGTAGACAAGGCAAGGGCATCAAATTCGAGAAATACCCTGAGAGTCAAAGGTTACATAGCTAAAACCCCATATCGTATGCTTCGTTTCTAGAGCAATCATCGTACTAACTGAATACGCCTTAACCCTCACATAAAACCGTCGTACATATCCTTAGTGTCTTCTTACGCCTCGTAATTCTTCTGAGTTTTAGTTGTCAATGATGCCACGGTGCTGACGTACGATCGTTCCAAGTTTGCTTCATACGTACCGTGCGTCTCACTCCTCATCTGGACCGGGCGCGGGCACGGGAGGGGGGTTGTGCGCGGGGGGCGGCGGATGGAGCGCCTGATGTCGCTGCGCGCGCATCACCTCCGCTATAGTGGTGACGCCCGCTTCATCCAATTCCCGCCAACGGGCGTGGTTGTTGCGCGCGTGAGTTACCAGTTCGGGCATATCGATAAATGCTGCAGAACAATACGAATCCATTTTAGTTCAGGATTCCGACTGTTTCGAAGTGTTCAGTTCAGTTCCCAGAATGTGAGTTTGTTGAATACATTAATGAATAATACCTATGTTGTACAAGTTAGTTGAATAGGTACTCATACGGCCGGTTTCTGAATTGAAAATATGTAGTAGGAGAGACCTAGGTGAGTTGTGACAGAGGTGAGTTGTGACAAGGAGGATTTCTCTCTACGTATTATAGTAAGCGAGATGGCATTAACGCTTGTTTGTCGTTCTCGACACGCGCTACACGACTCAGTACCTGTCGACGGTGCATGTGGCACAGTTGCGTAAATATATCGTCAGTGTACAAAAAATTACGAAAAGTAAGTTTTTCTTCAAAATATTATTTGAATATATATCATATCTTAGTATATGTGCATTGATGTGTTATTTTTTCTTAAGTTATGTAGTTATTTAAGTCTCAATACGTGGCACTGATTTTTTGTATGCGCATCGTGTTTAGAAAATATGAATTATTATTAGGACCAAGACGTCATTTTGAACACCTAGGAGAGTTGTGACAGCCTGTCACAACTCTCCTAACTTACTCCAAATTTCTGCTGGGCTATTTTTACATTTATTTTTTATTAACTTTAGATGTTCGTTGGTGTGTTAGTAGCTACTTAAGGTGTATAATGGCATATCGCATACTTATTTTTTTGAGAATACCAAATAACTATACACGAGAGACTGAAAATCTAAGAATGTTAAGAAGCGTGTCTTAAGCGAAGAAAAAAAAAGAAACCTAAAAAAGCAAAGAAGACTAATAAGAAGAATAGAACAAGTGATGAAGAAGATGTAGAAAATAATTGCTTTTATTTGATTTGCCTTGAAGCCTATGCAGACAGCAGATCGAATGATCAGTGGGTCCAAAGCCTGGAATGCAAAGGCTAGGCACAGTTAGATTGTACTGGGGACGAACTTCATTACGTTTGGCATAAATGTGAAACTGATTAGATTAAGATGTTATACTGATGAGAATATTCTCATAACAAGTAATTATAATATTATCATTAACTAAATATTGTATCGCTTTGAGATCAATCATATTATTGTAGTATTAATATTAATACTATGTTGTTTTAGTTGGTAGGTATTAAAAGATGATTAATCAAATCAAATCAATCTTTATTGTTGATCGCAGGTTATATAAAGATATTGGATGCAAGGACTGAATAGTTACACCGTGATCTGCCTAACCTACCTGCATAAAAAGCATACAATATTTGTAGGTTAGTAATTGTCAACTAATCTAATCAACAACATGTTATGTCAAAAATTCAACTAATTCATTAAGTATTTATACATTTATAAAGTACTGTCAGCTAGATACTCGTTTACACTATAATATGTTTTAGCTACTAATAATTTACAAAGTTTTCTTTTAAAAACATTACAATTATCCAGATTACGTATTGTTTTTGGAATTTTATCAAAAATTTTTGGAGCCATACAAAAGATACTTTTATTCAACTGAGCTGTCTTAGAGGGTATCGTACACAATTTGTCTCGATGACGCAATCTCGTCTTATTTTCAAATAGTTGTTGATCCTGTTTGACAAAAATACCAACTTCGAATATATAGATTGATGGCAGGGTCATAATATTTAATTTAATAAAATATGCTCCTAACACATATTTTCTGGGCTCTAAAGGCAGTTACAGATTCAGTCGAATATCCCCAAAATATAATGCCGTATCGAACAGAAGAAACTACGTACGCATAATAAGCTGTAAGGATCGTGCACTGATTCGCGATCCTACTAAGTTTGTACAGTGCACAAGAATACTGGGACAACTTTTTGCAAACATGTTCAGTGTGTTTTCCAAGTCAAATTTATTATTATAGTACTGATTAAAGTACTGATTTGATAAAAAAAACGTGCTTGATTTATTTATGTCGTATGTAATGGTATTTTTATATCTTATAGCTAAAATATAATGATGTCACAACTTACCTCGGTACCTGTCACAACTTACCTCGGTGGTAGGAGAGTTGTGACAAGGGGAGTGGACTTGAATTTTGTTATTTTTTTCAGAAACTATTATACTTTAATTAATTTTAGTGATGGTTTTGAAAACAGAAGGAATGGCGCTAAACTAATTTACATGAGTCATAACTGTGGAATGTTTCTTAAGTGAGATAGAGCCCCTTATGTAAAAATTGTCACAACTCTCCTAGGTCTCCCCTATACATTTTTTTTAGGTTTCACAAGACAAAAAGTCCTAGTTTTATAAAACTCCTATCAACTGATCATTAAAAAATTTAATCAGAAACGAGAACCTGTCTAGTGACCTTTGAAATGGCTTAAGTACGGTTAGAGACGTGTTTAAATTTAAATTCTCAATTCAGAAACCGGGCGTTAACCTATTTTCTTAAAAAATATTAAATATCGACAACCTTGCTACATATTATTTATGTGTGAATTCAATAAACCCACCATGATCCTAGATTGGACATTTTGGAGTGGGACATTCGAGGAAGTGGACATTACGAAAATTAAATATTTTGAAACTGTTGGACATTTTGGGAATTACACATTCTGAACTGAAAAGTACGAATGTGTAATTCCCTGCATATAAAAAGAAGAAACACTAGTGACAAATTTTATTGGTGTTTGTAGTGAAGTTCTTACAGCATGATTTCATCTCCTAAAAGATAAAAGCGTAAATATATATAATGTCAAGAATGTGGGTATACTGACCAGCCCAAGCTTCCATCATGTCGATGATGATGTAGTCGATGAAACCGATCTGCGATCGAGGAATGGAGCAAGTGGCCCGATCGAACATCGGCATCACCACGGGAAGATCTTTCGCTTTCTCTTCGTCGGTCTGTAGGAAGTATTCCTCTGCGATTCTGCATCAAAATAACCAAAAACGTAAGCTCAATTAATTCACTATTTAATATAACAACCCACACTAGGTAATCGTTTCAAGCCAATCGTATTTATAATGGATGGAACACACGTTGCTACACCGAGGAACTACTAATGTAAATGCGTTTGTACGACATATTGAGCTAGTTAAGTTTACCTATACGCAAGCGTATTTATTTTAGTTTCGGTCGCCTTATTTGACTTGATTCTTGTATGACTTGGGTCTCATTTTATCCTCCCCTAGAGAGGGTTATTTAAAAAAAGGTTTCATTGTAAAACTTTAGCAAAAAAATTCATAATTAGCTGTCGTTATTTATCTTATTATTTTGACATTGAAAGTTTTTAAATATTGTGGAGCATTTATAATAATATAAACTTACTACTTTATAGTTACTATAAATACTTTAGGTATTTTGGGCTGGGTCTAACAGCTAAACATTATTATTTGCAAATTTTGGTAAAAGTGGTCCAAAGAATAAAGAAATAGAAAAAAGTCAATATCATTCAAAGTAATAAAATATTAGCTTTAAGAACAAAATGTCGAAGTTATATAATTCTCATAATCATCAAAACATGTAATACCTTCTTGCCCATTCGACAGCAAACTTCTGTTGTCGAGAAGCATTAGAGACATCAGCGCACTTTATCATCATTCTCTTGACTAAAACCACATTTTCTGGTAGTGAGAGCGCTGTGGTGTCCAACGCTAAAGGCTCCTGAAAAGCAGAAGTAATGTTATTTATTTATACTAACTGCTAAACTTGAAGGACAGATATCCAATGAGTCTCAATTTTATTTATTTCTTTATGGGGTACCGTAAAGTATATCATAAAGTATACCTGCTTAAGAATTTTAAAATAAAATAAGGAGCCTGTTGGAATGTTAAGTGTAGTATTGTGTTTGGTTTCACATTTAATTTGAACTGAATTTACAAAAGTTATGAATTCTAATTTTTTTTATATTAATGTTCCAGTATGTCATCGAACCTAATTTAAATTCATAAAAATAAAACATTCATCAATATGTATAGATATATTAATTTATAAAGAATTACTGCTATGAGGGTAGTTTAATATTTTATGAGAATGAGGTAGTATTTGAAAAAAGTAAAGAAAGCACTAAAAGCATCTCACTAGATGGCGACTCTAGCAAAAATTGATTTTTGCAGGAAACGAATGGACCAAAAATAGTCATTTCCGTTCCTTTTAACTAAGATATAAAAAAAAACTGAAAATTGCAAAGTTCGAAACTTAGATATCAATACAAATACGAAAACTACAAATAAAATATGAGTTGTTTATTGAGTTTTGAAAATTGATTTACATAAAAGAAAACCGGAAATGGTTGTCATGGAGAAATCAAGAACGTACGGTAGCGACATCTAGTTTGATTTCGGGAACTAATGTTTTTTTAAATACTTCCTCATCGAATCAAGTAGCTATTCGTAGTTTCAGAGTTAGTAGTAGTAATAGTTAGTAGCCTACATACATATTTATTACTTAAAATGCTAAAATAAATCATTTTTTAAATTAAAACCTTTCAAAAAAAGAAGAAATTCAAGAAACTTCTTATGAATTCGGGTGACCATGAATATAACTGATGATTTTTTTACTATATGATTTCTCAGACTATAGCTATATATTTGTTAATAGCGTGTCTATGGTTGTAATTTAATACATGACAGTATGAAAGATTTTATCTTAAAAAAATCGTAGACCGAATATTTTCACCTTTAGCCTGCTTACATCATTATGTATGCCGTCCTCTTTGCTGCCGCTGGTCTTCGCGTAGAACACGTTGACGAACTTCGCCAAGTGTTCGTAGTGTTTGGTCATCTCCGTGGCGAGGATCATATCGATCACGTTGTGCCGCACCGTCTTGTAAGTGTCCCGGTCGAGATTCTTGAATATATTCACACGGTCGTCGTCTGTTTTAATTAATAATTTAAAATCGCAATTTATTTTAGTGTTTTTTAAATTTATTCGAAAAACAATTAGGCATCTTTACCAAAAATTAAAAACAAAACTGATTGAAAGTCAAATAAGGTTAATTTTCGTTTGCGCAGAGCAGTCTACCATTTGCGACGATAACCGAATATACGATTAAAATTTATAATGAGTTTTGATTTTTGTTTCAATAAGCAGAATGTGTATCAAGTATCTCTTACACCCGGTTTCTGAATTGAGAATTTAAAGTTAAGCACATCTCAAACTGAACTTAATCCATCTTAAATTTCAATTAAACAGGTTTTTCGAGTGTGATTTTTGTCATGTAAAATTAAAAAAAAAAACTAAAGTTATTGAGAATAAAAAATTTAGATTTTGTTCTTTTCTCAATTCATAAACCGGCCAATACACGCGGCGGGGATCAGATCGCCCGATTGCGCGCTTCTTGCTTCGATCTTATTTTCTAATTTATAGCTCAGAATTTGCCTCTTTTCTAAATTTTTTCTCAACTCTATTTTGTTTTACTTTTTTAGATGCTGTGTAGATATTAATTTACATTTATAAATCTACTCAATCTCTACACTCAAGTTTCTTTACTCAGTAGTTATAGTTCCTTTTAGCCAAGGTAGCTTGGTAAGATTGCTATTTTAGCAGAGAGTCTCTTTGATTATGTGAGTATCTATGGAAATGCTATATTATGTTCATAGTTCCAATACTCACTGAGTGTGAGTTTGAAGGTGAGAGCGGCGTGGTGGGACTCGAGCACGCTGACGTCATTGTAGAGTATGGCGAGCGAGTGTCGCGAGTTGCACAGGAACGCGGACGACGTGCCGGGGTGGTCGATGTCGTGCGCCGCGGCCGAGATCAGCGCGGCGGCGGCCTCCAGCGGCTCCAGCGTGCCCTTCAGCCGGTCCTTCTCTAGGAAGTACGCTACTGCCTACGGTGGGGAGAGAGATATGATCAGTCACGGATTATCCTAGTGGGGATCAGTCACGAATAGGGTTGTGTCCTACAAGTAAAAATAAAGGTTCCTGTTATATATTCGGAAAATATGAACCACTTTTAAATAAATGTTTGGAAAACTTGAAAAAGTAGGGATAAACATTAAAGGGGTAGGGATAAATGTATAAACATTACAAAATTTTGCGAGACTTTCAATAAGTCACATAAAACGTAACAAAATTTTATTATAATAGCTATGAACATAAAGGCACAAATAACGAAGACATGACAAAGATTGCCCAAATGCCCATACTTTTTTCACTGTCGTTGAAGTTAGTTCCTTGAATTTATAGGGAGCGTTTAGGGCAGACTTGCAGCAGTTCCACAAACATAGCACCGTATCTCCGAAACTATAAATCGCAGATATAATAGTATGTCTGCGATTAATACTTCTGCATTATTTCTCAAATATTAATGGACTATTTTTTAATAAAATAAATAATAAATTGTCAACTAGCACATCTGACGGCATGTAAGCCGGACCTCGCTATGGGGCGGACATTTTTGGCTAGTGTAGGACCGTCGCAGTCATTACACTGACCCATATTAGCGATGTCCGGCGGGCATGCTTGCCGACTTGCCCGCGGGCATGTTCCTCTAATGAAATCCCCACTTTAGGCAAGATACTTGATTCCCAGCTTTGTTATAGTTTGTTCACAAGGCAGACGAAAATATGAATATTGGCGCATATATTATGTAAGCTGCGAAAAAAATCTTTACGCAGATTACATTCACAGACCTCATATTCTTTCCGCGTAGTACCTGCTTATGTTATATGTAAAGTTAAAACAGGGCTGGACTTATCGGGGTCAATTGTATCAGTGATTTAAATCATAGATTGCAAAAATTGTGCGGGGGGGGGGGGGGATAAAGGCAAAATATCAAGTTTCTGCCCCAGTTGGAAAAGTTATAGATCCGGACCTACGTAAATGCTATAGGACCCCTACCTCGTGACCTCGTCCAACATTAGCCAGTAGAACGCAGAAATAATAGGAGATAGAGATAGATAGAAAACGCTACGTATTATTTTATTTCAATGCTTTCTTAATACTTTGTGTCATTGTGCGATTATCTTTTTTAGGAACATGGGAATAGGAAGGTCTACCTTTATTTAGTCTAAGTTTGGTGGACCGTACTCACCCCAAATTTTTTTCTGACAAATAATACTAGAGTCAGTGTCAGTGTATGTTTAAACCTTAAACCAGTACTCCACAGATAACAGTTCCTTTGAGAAAAGAGGTGCACCCACCTGCAGGACATCAGCGGCGTGTGTAGAGTTGTGGTAAGTATTAACAGCATGGTAGTTAGTTTCTATGACCGTCAGCCAGTGCAGTAGAGTTCTCTCGTCGCACTCGAGGGTGGCGCAGACGTCGAACCTGCCACCCATGAGGGCGAGGCCGAGATGCGCAAGGGGGCGGCCTCGCGTTAAGTCCTCCAGCCGGAAAATTTCAAAGTCCCAGCTCAATGCCGTGTCGAGAAGCTCACGGAGCTGACCTGACGTCTGAAATTGTAGTAAGAGATTTGGTCAAATAAAAGTCGCCCTCTTATTTCACTATAAGATTTTTTTTTTTATAAAATACTAGCCATTTTTTCGTGACTTTGGTGGTGTAAATTATAAAAAATTATAATTTACGTAAATTATAGCCTATGTTACTCCCGTATCAATGATGTAGCTTCTCGTAGGGGAAATAATTTTAAAAATCGTTTAAAAGTTTCGAAGTCATAGCATAGACTACGAAACAAACAATAAAATCTTTCCTGTTTATAATATTAGTATAGACTTTTATGATTGATAAATTTATTTTTATTTTAAATGGTATAACTGGTTGGTCCCATAGACTTTAGCCTGTTATCCAGAGCATTCAAGTTTACACAAAATGTTTGAACTAAAATTAACATAACAGTTTCGAAATTTCTCAACAGTCTTCAATTTTTGTAAATAGGGATGATGACTAATTTTGTTTTTGTTTGTCCGTCAGGTAGAGTGTTAAAAAATATTAAACAGGTATTTTTTTTATTTTTGTGGTAATCATAAAATTAGGGCGTTACATTGAGTTGAAATTTCGCATGACGCATACATTGAGTTTTCTACTCAACTGTGACGTAGCGAGCCCCCACTCCTCAACTTTAATGGCTGTTATCTAAGCTATTTCTTGTTAAATTGAAGTAAAAAAAATATGTATCTTATATTTTTCTATTATCTGACTGACGGACTAAATAGAATTGCATTTTTTTTACCCAGTCATCATCCCTATTGTTTTCTCTTCTTCGCCTTGAACGTTGTCATATCGAGTCCAGTTAAGCTTTTTGGTGAAAAAATAGCCTTAAACTCGACGTGGAGCACAGCGCTTCAATGTAATAAATTTACATATGGCTTCAATGTAAAAAATTTTTTAAGTAGGTTTGATTTGGTTAAACCTCTTTACTAGCGTACTCATAGCCTCTGCGTTCCACATCAAGTTCGAGGCTGTTTTATAACGGAATAGCACCCACCAAAAATTAAGTTGCAGTACAGTTAATTATATTTTCGAGTATAGGTAATAGAATAAAAATCTATACAGTTTTCATGATAATGTGATTCTTACCTTGTGTTTAATATTTGCTCTATTAGTCTGCGATCTGACAACAGTGGAATCGTTGCTGCTTCTCCTCGACGACAAAACATTAGTAGGTCCTTGCTGAAAAAAAAAAGAAATATTTTCATGTCTTATCCATACGGCATTAGTATTTATTAAATAAAATTATAAAAAATAGATCTTTGAACATCAACTATTTAAAATATCTATGTCATATAAAGTAAATAATCAAAGTGAAGAAAATAAATCAATTCGTTAGTTTGGTAAGTATAGTTATTCATTAATAGTTAGATCAACTTACAAAAAGCATTAAATTGTTAATTTTAACATAAAGAAATTCAGAAACATATATATAAATATAAGAATAATTATAATAGCGAAGATCATAGAGTGCAGTATATTGTAGATAATAATTTGAAAATACATATATAATAAATAAAATAGCTAAAAATTCAACCCCTTCATTGCATTTTAGTCTATGGTCTTTAAAGTATATTAAAACACGTCAGATTATACAAATCTGTAAAATTTCTCCACTTTGTTTTAAACCTTTATTTTGTAAGGTTGCAGTTTAAAATCGACTGGAGAAATTTCTTAGGACTGATGGTTACTCCAATCTGAAGTAAATTTGAGGACATACTGCACTCAGCGATTTGATTAGATATTAAGAAATATAAATATAGTTTGCATCTATTTCACTATATGCCAGACGAGACAAGACATCATCTAGAAGACATAGAGAGATAGCTCTGTTTCTTCAAACTGCCTACCATATGAATAATATTTGCGTTCCCTTGCTCCCGCTTTTCCAAGGTCGAACAGGATCATACACAAAGATATACATATTAGTGCATTTTATATAAATACTATTGCATATTACATAGCTTAAGGTATTATTTATTTATTAGGTACATACAACTTAAAAGAATGTTATATATGAACTTGGTTTTTGATTGGGCTCTTGTAGGAAGAATGTTATTTTCAATTATTTATTACTTACGTAGGTATATTCGCATCGAAATTTTGCTTTGAACAGCTTTTAACATTTACAAGTAAGTAATAATTAGAGTAAAAAGTTGATAATATCTCTTTAAAATCAAATGAACTTTTTTTTCACATAAAAAAATTAAATTTGAACTAAAATAAATACAACTGTAGAATAAATAAAAAATAATAATAAAAAAGGTAACAAAGAGTTTTTAATACTTACAGACAAAAGTGCGCCAATGAGGTCGGTAGCGATAGGGTCCTCTACACGGAGTTTAGGTTCGTCGCGCATTTGCGGCGAATATAATTCGGAGGTGCGAAGCATATCCATTGCTTTTTCTATATATGCCACTGTGCTGGGCGGCGCCCCTTCTTGCGCAGTTGCTAGGAGAGCTATAACCTACAATAACAAATTATTTATTTATAAAATACTTTTTATTTTGTCAATGCCTGGAAATGATAAACGACCAACAAATTGTCAGCTGAAAATTCTCGGGTTTCTGTTTCAATTATGATAATGAGCTATACGTAATCTCTCATATAATACTTTAAATCTTGATTTTTTTTATAGACAAGCACTATAAAATTAAATTGTAGATATTTTGTAGTTTAGCATCAGTTTAACTTCATTAAAATAGTCAGTGTAGTAACGCAATTATTCGAGGTCGTCGGTTCATGCATGCCCGATAAACTGTGACGAGTATCGTGTTAACTTGGTGGTAAGTTACATGGTTTAAAGATTTTAGGGGCAGCTATTGTCACTTCAGGCTGAAGACTGAGTCAGGCGAATTACCAGATAGGCAGAAACGGTATCTTTTTTCTAGAATGAGATCTCCTTCACAAGTACAACGTACTGATTGTACAGCTACTTTAGTGATGGGAATTATAGTAACAGATCGTATTACTTCGCAAGTAAGTTTTATTCATTTTAATGTACACACCCTTCCGAGAAATTGAGAGGATATAATTTGCCTTATATCATCAAGAAAACAGGCAATACCGTGTTAGCCACATGGGCGTAGCCACGGATTTGGCTTGCTCTTTAAGGTACCTGACTAAACCTAAAAAACTAAGTTATCTAGGTACTAATTACAATATTTAATATCCGTAGTTTACATTTTTTCCCGTTTTACAATACATGCTGTAGGGTTACGGTTACCAGATGAAAAATTTTAATGTTTGAAGATGAGGCCTGGTTTACTTTAGAAAATCCTAAGATTTTGAAGACGAAATAAAGTTATTGTACGAATCTACGAGTATATGTTATTATAGCGAGTTTTTTAAATACCATAGGATTGATTCAAAATTATTTAGTCTAAGTAGCTATTTAATTCTTTTGTGAAATGTTTCAGAAGATTACATTGCATAGGCTAGTAGTTTGTTATTACTATAATACGTTTAGTAAATCAAAATATAAGATATATTGATATTTACAAAATCCGGCCGCAACCCTAAGAAGAGTCTGAAAATCCTGAGATAAGGTAACCCTATATGGTTTTTTGCATAAAAAAAATACCGGAGTAAGACCACAGGTATAGTTTGCTAATTGTAACTATATAATCTGTATTCTTAATAGAAAAAGTGCTTAAAAAATCCACTCTGAGCTCATGGCTGGATACCTCCATACAACAATATAGCCCTTCGCCGTTAGAGTGGAAGTCAATTGATCTATGTCTAGTGGCTTGTAGTATGACTAGAATGTTTAATTCTATAAAGGAGTAACTAGTTACCTTGGTGATGGGGGCTTCTAGTGGCAGCCCTTGTAATTTAGCGAGTGAGGTCCGCCGCAGCCCATCCGAGGCGACGGATCGCACATCGAGCGATCCACGTCGGATTGAGTGTAGCGAACCTCGACCGCGTTCATTGTCGGGCACGTGAGTTGGTTCACAGACTAACACTAGGTGTGATATGTTTCTGAAATTACAATAATTTTTGGTTAAAACACTATCTTTGATTAAATTAGTTGCAATCTGAAGAAATTGTAACGTAAAACTATTGACGATAGTATTACGTATAATTATAAACGTTTCGTGGACATCGCTTTGCTATATTTGTTAAGAGTAATATTCAAAAATGTTCAGACTTGCTCAACATATTAATATAAAGTTGGAAGCTTTTTATTTCATTTTACATATTGCACTGCAATATACATGGTGGTCAAGAGTCGGATTATATATGTAGGTATTGAGAATGAATACTATGCTCCTAATTACAGTAGATATCTAATCATACATCTCTAATTATGTATATATCTAATCTTGAATATATTAACTAAATACGAATAATTTAGATATTTTATCATTAGAAGGATATAAGATCATTTGAAGGATACCCATGCCTAGAGAAAAATCCTTTTTACAGTAGTACATAGGTATTTGATCTCATTTACCGACAATTTTGACAATAGCCATCGGCTTTATGAAACTACCAAATACTATTAATAGTGCCACCGTGCTAAAGGCATCTAAATCACATGTCTAATAAGGATAAAAGTGAAAAAAAGATAGGTACTTACGAGATATGCACAATTTCACAACAAGTAGGTAATTCACCTCGGAGTAAATTTTAGTAATATGTATAGGGAAGAAATGTAAAATAAATTAGTAGCCACTTTTTTGAATGATTTGAAATATTGTTTATTATGATTTCATTGATGTTATTTCCCAGCAATTCTCATTCAACCTTATTTTCCAAGTATTTTCTTATTGTCTATGCGGTATAAATTAGACTTTGTACTCTATTCTAATATGCCTTAAGTTTTTATGTTGAAATTATTTACTGAGTTTTGCGTCGAAGATATTCTTAATGGGAGTAGCAAAATTTCTACTTATACGTTTAATTTTACTTGGTAAGTAGATATTTAATAGAAATAATTTTCTAAATATTTTCTTAATGTCATCGACTGTCCTTTGTCCTTTAGTACACATAGTCCTCAGTGTAGTGATGTGCAATTGTTTCATTATGTCGATATAACTAAGCCAATTTCAGCCAAACATTACATTGTAGGTAAGGTAAGTACGTAATAATCGAAAAGTGCTACAGAGCTAAAATAAAATCGTGCTGTGCTAGGAACGGATTAAGATTTTCACTTTGAGCAATAACATCTTCCATGCGTCGAGCGAAATTTCTAAGGACCAGCCCTCTTACACAATTTCAAACGACATTGCCACACACAATATAAGTACTTAGTTACATTTGAACATATTTTTTATCAATCTGTTCTCTTATAGCTAGTGGAAACCAGTGCTGATGCGATAGCGATTATCCATTACGTGGTATTGCTATACTATTAATCAAATTAAATTTTTTTTACTCATACACGTAATTAGAGATCCACACAAATCATTCAACAATACCATAAAGCTACCAATATATACAATGTCGTAGTCGCAATTTCTTGTGGTCGATAAGTAATTCCAGCAGTCGCAAAGATGTAGTTAGTTGATTTATAAACTAGGGTATCGATATATAGGTTAATAGGGGTAGCAAAATTTTAGGGTTGCTGGTGGTATGGAAAACTCTGGAGACGGTGATGACGGCATATGTGATTCTGCCGCTGGACCATCTGTACACATTTTAGCAAAACTATTATGTCATTAAAACATACCTGGTCATAGCTATGGCGGCTCCTCTACACGGCAGTAAAATAGGATCTGGCGCAGCCCTCCGCCTCAGCGTGACGGGTGCTTCCCAGTCACGGGCGCCGCTAGCCGCTTGCTTTAAGGCTTCACCACCCACCGCCTCTGTTAGTGGCCGTGGCCCTTCCTCCCCGCGCCAGCCCAACACCCGGCACCAAGATTTGTTTGTCAGCTGGAAATTGAAATAAAACTCAGTAATTTTACTTCCTAATTCATCATCAGCTTATTAATGTACCATTACTGGAGCTGCTCTTATGTATGGAATTAAATATGGAGAATAGGCCCTAAGCCACCATAAAGGTGTATTAACGTGTAAATGCAGACAGGGGCTTAACGTGCCTTCCAAGCACGGAGGAGCTCCAGTTAATGTATATGAACGGCCATTCTGAAAGTTGTTAACCTCCGTATCGCAGACCGAACTCTATCACACCAGAGTCATAACGATCAAAATTTAAGGATTATTAGGAAGTGTCTGTTATAGGAAATATGCATTTTTTTTACATTTTTATCATACAAGTCTTTGTAACAGGAAATTCTTTTTTTACTATATATTTTGGAAAGTTAGGTATTTCATTATGTAACTGTGAATAAATACCCAGCGCCAAAACAAATTACAAAAACATGATATTTAACTAAATCAATTCTCGTGAATATATTACCTTCATATTAGAATAAGCTGGGGGTGGGTTTCGACAAAGATATCAATTTCACAAATTAAACAATCAGCAAATTGAGCTTGCCGCTGGTATCTTCAATTTTTATCCATCAAAGCATCGTCGTTTGGTTTTCGAATTATGTAGACTATTGATATATTATAGCTTTCCGTTTTGTTCACTTCAGATAGGGTCTTGTTTTTAATTACGATAAAACATTAATTAATGAAAGTGCTTTACTTTAATGTGACCTGAAAATATGAAACTCAATACAGTCACCTAAAACGTAGCCTACATTCCTTTTATATATTTCTATAATTAGAATTATTTTTTCAATTTGTGTAATGGAAAGATTTTTTAAAAGCATCATTTGATTTACTTGCATATTTGAATGTTTTAAAGTCATTATCATTGAGTGTTTACCGGATTCCTATAGAGCAAAACAGCTTGGAGTAGGCCAATTAAATCGCATATCAATAGACTTGCATTTTGCCATTGATTATCTATCCAAAGCCTCGTCTCGACTTACAATTAGTAGCGATCGCAAAGGTGAATAATCGAGGTGTCTCTAGGAACCTAATCAATATTGTTAATTTAAAAGTTGTACTCGGTAGATGCTAACCAATAATAATAAATGATTTACTTAACTGTATGCAATCGAAAAGGCGTCTCTATAGAATTTAGACCTCGGCTCTAGCTAGGCCGTGTCGTGGCAGTCCTTATGTATGTCAACAAGGTTGGTTACCAGTATCCTCTGTGTGTCGTCAGTGATGGCCACGAGGTCCCGGCAACGGTCAACGGCTGCGGCTATTGCTGCCACGGCGGCGAGTTGCGCCCGCGCCGTTGTCGCTGCGGTGCGCGCTTGAAGTATTTCTGCGCACCACGCGGTAGCACCCACAGTTTCCACCATCACCTTAGACAATAGAAACATATTATAAAACTAGGACTTAACATTTTAGTATCAGGGGCAGGGGCAAATTTGATGTGTGAAAGATATTCACGAACTTCACGCTACAACTATTTGTAGTGTGAAGTTCGTGAATATAGCAATTTAGGTCGCCCTTTTTAAAGATATTGAATGAACAATATCGTTAATTTGACGTTAATTGGAATGGACTAATTAAGCGCTAAGTGGTTGAAAGCTATTGAGAAACGAAAAATTTGAATGCTTACTGAAAACATTCGAGGGGTTAGTTAAGTTTTTATTGCGTTTCTTTATTATTCAAAATCATCATTCGTTTTCGAAGCGATTGCGACTTTAAAAGTTAGGTAATTCCATAAGTCGCTTTTCCAGTCGCTTAAAAGAAAAGATTTAAATATTCCACCAAAATAAGTCAACACGCCTCTTTTGACGTTTTCTCCTCCATCATTGTCGATTTGCTTTAGGTGCCAATGATGTACATATGCCAAAAACATACTAACTTTAAAACGGATAAAGTATTCGATGGAGTATTGTTGTAGGCATACAGTAAAAAAAATGTAATCATTGCACAAATTTTAAAATGGTTTTTGTAATTGTAAAAAGCATATTTATGTTTTTTAACTTAAATTGGATATAAAGAAGAATAAAGAATGGCTCTCTTAACACTACACTTCTTATAATTTCTCAAGAGTATTCGGAGGTTTATGTCGGATTGTTGTGATAAACACAAAAATGTAAACAAATATTTATTTTTAAATATTAAAATATAAATTTTCGAACACATTAATGTTACATTAAAATTATATATGCATTAAAAGAGTACTGGCTAATTGTCTCATAAATTCGGCTGTTAAATCACAAACCAGTTTATTCACATAAATTGTACTTTAATCTAATTTTTCCATAAAGATAACTTAGTAAATATTATAGTATCTTTAAAAAGTTGATCGCAAGACTATATGAAGACAATAGTAGGTAATATAAATCTTTGATAAAGAAGAGAGAAGCTTAATGAGATAACGCGTCGAACAAGGACATTAAAATCTCTTTAGCGATGAATTTTTTAAGCTTCCCTCTTTCCAACATGACAGGTACGGTTGATTGAGCTAGCCACATCATCTCGTTAGTCGATCAAACGTCGACCCACGTCTGTGTCGAGACGGCAGCTCCGCATACGAAAGGCAGCTCCGATTATATTGACAATTTGACGTCTGAGAACTAATTAATGTCTGTATAGTAAAAAAAGGAATTTATTTTAAAAAAAGACAGCAAACCTAAACCTAAAGCGGCATATTTTCAAGTTTTTACCATCGACTGTATTATGCGAAATTGAATTATGATGTCGTGTGTGTGGGGAATAAAACTCAGTTGAACCAGTAGCTTTATATATAATTTACCACCACAGTTTTTAGGGTTTAATTCTTGATTTGTTTTATAACGATGAGTCAAATTTCACAGTTCTAGGTCAAATTCATTTTGATTTCCTTGTGTGTGTCGAAATATTCATTTTTCTGTGACTTGAACGGCCGTAATTTTTTTAAGTTAATTCAGATGTTATTTATCATTTTCCGCCAGGGGTTTAGTCCGCGTGGTCCCTAGTTTTGTGGGATAAATAGTTACCTATATATTGATCCAGGCTTAAAATTATATTTATATCAAATTTCATCAAAATCCGTTCATGGGTTTTTGCGTGACGTAGAAACAGACAACCAAACTTACAAACTTTTGCCACATTTCTTAAGGAAGATTATGAAGAAATTGATTTGTGTACTCCTCAGGGTATAAAAATTGTAAATTTGAATATAAAAATGTATTTATCAATTTTGTCATTAAATCGTCCGACCACATACAAAGTATTGACGTCTGTACCTATACCTACTGATTACTGTGTGACCGATAAATATATTTCTTTCTTTCAAGTCACGTTTGTTAAATGATTCGATTGAGTGACTAGAAGAACGAATATAAAATACCAAAAAAACAGTTCTTATTCATAAAATAGTACAGCTTGAATCTAAATAACAATTTGATCCTTAAAAATTTGTTTTTCATCGACGAAACACATAAAATTAACACTAGAGTAGAAAACAATATTGAGCAATAGAAAAACTTCATAATTCAAAATGCGTTACATCTAACCGACATTTTTTTCATAATCTACGAGTGCTTGCAGATAATATTGTTTTGTCGGGAATTAAGAAAAATGTTCAATTATTAGTTATTTGTTAAATATTTTGAGACATATTAAAAGAAATATAAATAATCATCCACTATTACTTTATTCCAATCTTACTACATATAATACAAGAGTTATTAATGAGATAAATTCAGCTTTTTTCATTTAAATGTATCTAAGTGAAGTAGTTATTAGATATATTTGTAATATTCACGACAGTCAGTATGTGTTAGAGTGTAGTAGATAGATGTCTTTGATCTTAAAAATAAAACAGTAATTTTCTATTTTAAACAAAATGAATGTACACACTACTAGTATGAATTAACAGGATACTTGATAGCCTATTCTTTTTCTCTGAAAACGAAATTTGGTCTATTTTCAAATTGCTAATGATGCCACAGAAACGCATTTTGCGATAATGTATGATGCAATAGACGTAGGTACTGCCGCGGGTGCACAGATAATAATCGCGGCCATGATTTTCAATTAAAATTATAAGAATGACTCGAAATTTTCTGAATTTTCGTTCGAGGACTAAAAGAATAGGTCGTCATGTGTTATTTTAATTTGTAACTACTAGTTATATATTCTAGGAACATACCCTGTTGTAACCCGCTTCTAGGTATGGCAGCACTGCGAAGTCATCTTTCAGGTAAGCGCTGTAACAAACACGACATAAATAACCCACGTCACATCGCCATTATCTTGTTTCGTATTCTCAAGAGTCAAGTTTTTATGCATGACATGCATGACTAGCTGTTATCCCGCGAATTCGACCGCGTATATACGTTACGTCACACGCGGGTGACATATGCTATATAGCATACGTACCCGCGAGTGACGTAGCGTGAAAGAAAATTTAAAATCAGTCCAATAGTTTCGAAGCTCATTCCATCCAAACGAACGAATCGTTCCGCTTTATAATAAATGAATTTACATCTTTACATTCTTACAACATTCGTAAATGTAATAATAGCAATGTAATATTAGGGAGTGCTTTTCATTAAATGTCAATTAGCATTGTCTTTAACAATATAAATTGGAATTAAACGAAGAGGCTTATACTTATTAAGTGGTACCTATTGTAGGATTAATTTGATTAGAGACTTAGATTTACAACTTAACAAATCGTGAGATTATCTATTAAAAAGATCTATGAGAATAATTACCGCAACTACATAATATTTATTTAGTATTATTTAATATTAATGACGACCTACGGAGGTCGGTTACGGAGCCGACAGGTTATTTCTGCAATCCCTGGTTCGATTTCCGTCGAATCAATATACAATTTTTTTTTATATTCCAATAGTAATTTTATTGAAGATATTAGGAAATAATATTGATAATGCAAAATCAACGCGGCTGGGTTATTTTTCATATTTGTGACAATAATATCCCTTGAATAGTACAATGAGGATTATGTGGTTGAGCCGAGCTTTAGCTGCCTATTTTACATCACAGAGTAAATTTGTGTGTAGGTAACTTATATAACAAGGTTTTTGGTCGAGAAACAAGACGATTAATGTAACTTTTAGCTTTTAGCTGACCCGTATTATCTGATCAAATGGAAAAAGGTTCCTAGCGGGCAGATAATAGGGATCTCTTTATCGGATCGTGCGGAATCACCGGTGATTGAATCACTTCTGTGATCCGTATGACGAAAATCGACTCATTGATAAAATCAGGGCAACAATTCTGTTATTTTTAACGTAATTATCGCATGTTAATAGAATCTCAACTACATGCATTTAGCCGTTGTACTATCTACGTGAACTCCAATATTATTAGTACTGTCTTCTTCACAAAATAAGGGTGACAGATATATCAATTCTTTTGCGTTCTAGTGTCATTCAGGGTTGTAGTTATAGCACTATTAATGTTTTTACCAAATAAACAATAATTTAAATTAAGTAACAACTGTTCATAGTTAAAATACTTTTATTATAAGCTATTAATAGTTCTTACTTCATTCAAATTCTTGTCAAAGACACGAGTCTGATAAAAAATTGGTTTATACATATAAGTAGAAGTTCTATAGTTATTCGATTCGGCTGTTCGCAGATATGGGTCGCCACAATGTATGTCCCCGTGGACGTTGTTTTCCTCATGATAAGATCTCAATTCAGATTACTGATGGAGTGCGACCGACCGTCGGGCACAAGGCTATCTAGCTGTCTTTCAAATTTCCAAAAGCCACATGTCCAACTAAAGACGTGTCTGAATCATTGCAAATTTATGTGGTGGTTTTGTGGACGAAGTATCTATTAGGTCCATGGGCGGATTATAAGTAGTTTATGTAAATATTGATAATTTATGAACACTTTTGGGGAAGAAAAGTTTAGAAGTATTAAGACTATAACACAAAAATATAAACTTATTAGGCGGTTCTTTTATCCGTTAATGCTAGAAACGTTTTATAGATAAAAACTAAATAAGTATTATTTATTGAATGTCTGTTTGTCACGATTTTAAGCTTAATCCGACTTGCTTAAACTTCTTAACCGATTTAATTGTTAATTATGGATATGCTATGAAGATGCTATTCCAGAAAGGACATGGGATAGTTTTATCTCAGAGATGATTCAAAGAGGTGGAAAGAAAAGTAGAAATTTTTCATAGGCAGTACCGTTAGCATAAAATTTGATATGTTCTTTATATTCTCGAAGTCCATGAAAGCTCCGAGAAAAGAATCGGTCGCTGGTAGCAATATTTCTACGTGAAATGGTGGGAAATAATTACAAATATTCAAATAATGGCTCATTACACTAGTCGATGACTTATATGTAGTAAGTCGCCTACATTCCCTATCTACTAGTTTAACTGAGCCATAAACATTTAGTAAATTAATTACTGTTTTAGGTATGTACGCGATATTCTGTAACTAGCAACTTCTGAGGCCAAATGTAATAAATTATTCACAGAGCTCTGTGGGCAAACAAATCGCTAGAATAACCCTAGTTGCTGTATATTTTTTTAATTAAGATGAAATCACTAATTGCAGTTTTCTTTTATGGTCACTTATGCTTACGGAGTACGAAATAACAGTTTATCAATAGAAATCAAGGGTCAAAATGGACTTCAATAGATTGCCGATATTGACACTTTGGTATTGTTAATTTTACCGGTGATTACGTCCGGTGAAAAATCCAGACCCGAATTAGAATTCACTCATTTATCACGTCATTTAGTGTAGAACCTCTACTGATACCGTTTTTTTTTGTATAAAAATACAAAACAAAATTGATTGAATATACATGTCTCAGATATTATATTCCTATGTCATTCGAAACTTACTCCACTCATGCCGAAAAACGTTATTAGCAATTCAACATTGAGGGGATTCGGATACCTGAGTGAATTCGAATTCGGGTTTAGATCTTTACAGAATCGCAGAGCAGTTGCTATAATTTAATTATAAACAAATAATTTTACAATTGATACATACCACATGATTGTTTTGGATGGCACTATAAGTATACTTGAATGAGGAAGTATTTAAAAAAAAACATTAGTTCCCGAAATCAAACTAGATGTCGCTACGGTACGTTCTTGATTTCTCCATGACAAACTTTAAGGTTTTCTTTCATGTTTAAAAATAAATTAGACTTTAAAACTCAATAAACAACTCATATCTAAGTTTCGAACTTTTCTAACTTTAGTTTTTTAATATATTAGTTAAAAGGAACGGAAATTACTGTCTTTGTTCCATTCGTTTCCGTGGAGTTGGGTTTTTAGTGTTTTCGTTTTTTTTTCAATACTTTCTCATTAGTTTAAGAGTTTGGTAACACTTGCTATGCCGTTCACACGGTGAAGGGCCTTCGGTCTGACACATCAAGGGACGGGTCGACTTATTTATTTATTCAGGATACGTTTACATTAACTGAAGAAACCACGTTAAGCAAATATTAATTTCGTTGACCTGTGAATCAAGAAACAAAATGCGTTTTCACTAATATAACCTGTAATTGAAATAAGATTCATTTGTTTAAAGTTTATTAAAGCACATAGAACAGCAAAAATGACGGAGTTAATGACTTTAAGAATTCTCTATCAGACCAAAAAAAAACGTATCCAAGTGACATTGTTAGAGACGGTAGCTAGGCTTTTAATGATTTTAAGATAAAAGGTAACTAGTTGTTAACTAAACATAGTGCCTTGTTTATAATAGTTGTTAGCAAAGGTTCCAAAACCTTTAAAAATTTAATAACATCTATAAAAAACACTTAAAAATCATTTATAACTGATTCTCGTTCAAGATAGGTTAAGAAAATATGATCCTTTGCTAACGGAGCTCACCTGAGACAGAGAGTTGGGTTCTTGTCTCATGGCTCGTTTAAGAACAATAAGCAACGGTCGATAGGGCCCGCATGCGGAGTACGGGTGATTTTTGTATGCTAATTTCTCTGCTTGATAAACAAATGACAACCAATGACCGACCTGTGGCAACGAGGCACAGAAATAGAAAATGTCAGTAAGTGGACCATCTGAGACGGTTCAATTTTCTTATCCAGTTTTCTTGAGTGAGAACATAATGGTGAATGTAACCTAAATATAATGACTAGGTAACGTTAGAACAGCAAAAAATGTTATGTTAATTGTCCCTTTACGTGTAAAGCCCACCAATGTGACATTGGCAGAATTATGTAATTTTTACGTTTACATAATTCTGCCAATGTCACATTGGTGGACTTTACACGGCAATAAACACGGAAGAAGAAGGAGAAGTGAAGGAGTGGTAATTTAGTGTTCGATGGTCGCATTTCGCGTTCTCGACGGGCAGCGGTCGGTAAAAGTTAGTTGCGGGTGACCTCTATTAATGGTCTCCATTTACACGCTGCAGGCGCGCCGCCCGGGTTACCGGTGAATTACGTTTCGTACTTGAGTTTTTGTTATTGCGTTGACATTAAGATTTCGGCATTTTATGATTTATGACATTTGGTATATAACTAAGGATTAAAATCATATCTATATCTATACAAATAATGAAGCCGAAGAGATGATTAGTTGAACGCACTAATCTCAGAAACAACTAGTTCGAATTGATTTTTATTTGTGTTTAATAATCGATTTATTGAGGAAGGCTACTAACATTACGTTATGACTAATAGAAGTGGAGCAGTAATAAAAAATGTTGCAAAAAAAAACGGGAAAGTATTATTTTCTTTCCTTTTATTTTCTTTGTTACTCCATAAATTTTAATAAATGGTGAAAGTTACGCAAAAATTATATATTATGAAATGAATGAATTTGAAAGTTCTAAGAAAGGTAAGGTAAGTTTATCTTATATTTATCCCGAAAATAGCACATAAAAGGATGAAAATGGGAGTGGAACTTTAACGACATATTTTAATACTTAACCGCGGGCTGTTAAATTATGTTTACGAAAAATGTACTAAGCTGTCAATAATAGCGATGTCGACTGGGTAAAAAACAGAATTTCTATTTAGTCCGTCAGTCAGATAAAAGAAAAATATTAGATACGTTTTTTTTACTTCAATTTAACAAGAAATAGCTTAGATAACAAGCATTAAAGTTACAGACAAAAAAAAAATCGTGTTTAATATTTTTCAACAATCTACCTGACGGACAAACAAACAAAAATTAGACGTCTAGAATTAGAATGTGCCAGTGATGGTAGGAAACAGTTTTAATTTTTAATTAGCAACTAAAATTAAAAGTATTAGAGTTAAATATTAACAGTTAACAGTAACGGTAACGGTTACAGCTAGTCATAAAATATATGAATATCAGTACATCACCACGTTTTGAATCGTCATAATTCCATAAATGTCACTTGACATTTATTTGCGAGTTGTAAAGGAAATTCGATTCGTCGTCTTCTTCGACCCTGATTGAACTGCCATCAGATTTAATTGCAAATGCCTTATTAATAAAATAATTTTACAATAATTGAAATGGTATTTACTTAAGGGTGGGGTACAAGTACGGAAACTCCATAAATTATATTGCTTTGTAACATCCTCGAGATTTATATGTTTTCTTTACCATGTAGTACATTTTTCAATGTATTGGCATCGCGAGATAAATCTCTTCGGATGAAACGTCAACCTCATATATTATGGTCCAACATCACTTGTAGCTACTAGCAATTACTGTTATATAACATCATAGGCATTTACACGAGTATAATAAACCCCAGGGTATTTATATTAGAATTGAAGGACGTAAATCAATGCCTGTCCATTGCTACACGTAATCTAATATCTGTTGGAAAGTGACTAACAAAGATCGTCTCTTATCTTCATTGGACTGTATGCCAAGTTTCAATTAGCGACCCTTGAATTTGAAATACGAGATTGTAGCTTATCTTACCCGGGCAACTATATACTCGTATATGAGACTAATCTTCGATTAGAAACAATCTGTTTATGTGCCGATATGAGATCGATACATTTGATTGAAATTGCTCGATAGGTGCATAGATGTGACGTTCTATGATTGAGTCTGACATTTCCAAATATTCTCTTTTGTAGATTGTTTAAAAAAATTACTGGCTTAGGTGGCAACATTTTTATTTTTATCCTAATCTAAAACTGGTGAAAAATGTATAGATTAGATCGAGGTTAGACACCTGTCGAATCTCCCGTAGGCTCTTGGTGGTTTATCTGAACTACTTTTTAATTATATTTTCAGTTGAAGATGTTATCTTCAGTATGTGGATCAGTAACTACTGCTTATATTTTTATGGAGCCGTATAATCGCCTTTTACAGTGATGCGTTACTATAAGACCACGTCTAGATGATCGTCATTTTCACATCGTAAAAAAGCAGCAATTTTTTCAATTGGATAAAAATATGCCTAGCTATTCCTGGCTGGTATATCGACCATGTGTACATGACTACTTTTAGGTAATACACATTATTTTGATTGTACTTTTTTATGAGCGGGTCCTCACCGCCGCCAGCTTTGTTTGTGATCTTATAAAATACAAGTCATACAACATACGTTAAATACGTATGTTGCGAGATTTTTTTATATTGTATTCTGTATTGGCCTAAAAGTTCATACAGCGACTGGAAAATCTTTAAATGTCGTCAGACATTTTTGTGCTTCGTTTACACGCGTTTATACTAGATACTATTTATACTTTATACTATACGGACGTGAGTGTCGAACGTCTGCATGCAGCGTTAATGTAACGTAATTACGTCATTAGCATATGGATACGCCATTGTAGCGTCACCAAATGGAGTGTTCTGACTTGATAGTTTATGTATGAAAATATCCATATTATTTTATAGCGATGTCTTTCTGCATATACTGTAATATTTTATTTAACTAACTTTAAGATTATTAGCTATATCAGGGAGTCGTTAGACAAAAATACGTATAAATTTTAGGTGTTACCTTCATACTTTATAAAGGTTTGCTTATAGACGAAAAATAATATTGTATATAAATGTTATATTAATGCCATATTTCTCCAAATAAAAGGGTCGTTTGGCATTTGGGAATCCTCGATAATACATTGGCAGAAGTGAACAACCTTTTAGGTGGCGGCGAAGGGTCTACAGGCCTTTATGGGCAGTAAAAGTGATGTCTTCATTAAATAGATGGTCCGCAAAAGATATTGCATAGTGTTTTGTTTTTTTTGGTATGGTAAATGGGTTTACGCGATGTCTTACGGATGGAAAGGTTTTAAATCATTGAATACAAAATTTGATTCGGATTGGATTTAGATTTTAGGTGAAAGTGACATTAAGCCGAATTTACATTACAAAACTAATGTCATGCATGTAATCAAAAGTAACTCTGTGACACTGGCTCCGCCAAAATCGCAGCTAAGTCGTCAACATAATGCGTAGCTGGTGTCATGATGAAATTTTGGATAATAAAAGATTCAAACTCACATATAGAAATCTAATCATAATGGTACCGCTATAATTTACCATTTTATTATTTTTTTGTTATTAGAATAATTATATAATATTTATATTTAATCACTATTTTTAATCATTATAAGTTTACTAGATGCCGATATTAAAACAGCAATCTTTGAGGAAAAATAAGGACCACATATATTTTCTTTTGGTATCGCCTAACATGGAAATTGTCTGAAACATGGAGAATTCGTGGACGATGACGTCATTACTCCCGCGTCGTCGCCCTCCCTTACCTAAACTCATTCATTTATTTATGCATATTATGCAAAATTTATCAGGAAAAATATTTCTTAGTGAAAACTTGATCTACCTATTATTATTTGTTTAATTAAAGGCTGTATAAAGGATATTTAACTACTAGAAAAATTTTGGACAGTGACTAAAAAGTTACACACCCGATTTTGTAATTGAGTATTTAAATTAGGTTATTGCTAGGGTAGTAATTTCTACCAGGCTATCCTTGGCTAAGAGGAACTATACCAAATCAGTAAAGAAACTGCGTACTAGTGCATTAAAGCAAATAGAGTGAAGAACATTTATAAAAATACATATATTTCTACATATATACTAAAATAAGAAATAAAACAAAATAGGATTGAATATTAGACAGAGTAGGTATTATTTCAGGAAGACGAGTCCAGCTTGAGGAAATGTTCCTTGAATGAGTTATTTGCATAATGCTGCATAATTCCTTCTAACTGGCTACACGAGGGAATTATGCAGCTTTTTTACAATAATCGTAATAGTTTTTGAGTAATTGATAAAAACAGTTTTCAACATGCTAATCGCTCTTATGTTCCCAACATATATCACTCCTGTTGTGCAATAAGGCAGACAAAGACATTCCTTGCCTTTATTCTCACTCTTAATTTGTAAATATTTTTTTCCCATTCAGAAATTGAGAACCTGTGATCCGGTGTCCAACTCTGGATACTTCCCCCATGTTTACTAGACTAACCAATGCCGATTCAATGGAAATGAGTCAAATAAATCGACTAATCAAAAAACCTTCAAAGAGTATGTAATGCGCGCTCAAAGGACAGACTACCTAACAAGATTACATGACAAAACCACATTATACACGTACCACCAACGTTTATGTTAAGCTCGCACACATATACTGGATTCAATGGTACACTAATTTTCATTACTTTAATTATCTTAAACAGAGACAGGTTTCCATTATGTCAGGTAGGTAACATAAAACCCATTTCCCCAGTAAACTTTTACGACTCGTGTCGAATGACAAGCAGCTGGTGAGGGCATTCTTTATTTTTCTTTATCATCCAGGTGAACGTGGAACTTACAATGGCAGTAATAATAGTAAGTCTTAATCCGAACAATTGCTAGGTTTGATGTGAAGCACAGAGCTTTACATCTACTTTATTTCATTCATCTATGACTCTATGGCTTCTATAAATATCTACTAACTGCCGTACTCAGAGACGTCAATTTATAATATAATGTTGATAAAAACTTTTGTGCATTTATAAACTATCTTTATAAGCATAATATTTTCTTAGGAAAACAGTAAAATTAAAGAACGTCTGTGAGTGTGGCAGTATAACTATAAAAATTAATATTATTGCAATAAAATTATTGAAATATATAAAACGTATTTATCAATCCGAAGCAATTCGAACATTATTTAAAAAATGATGATCTTAAGTTTAGCTTTTCTTTCTAGTTTCCATTTTCATAATACATTTAATTTTATTATTAATTAATTTATTATCGTTTCACACCATAATTAGAGACTCGACGATCTCCGCAACCGAGTGGTTAACACACCTGTTTTAAGGTGTCGCTAGCTTTGAAGTTCCAGGTTCGATTCCCGGTCGGGTCACTGTTTAAAATGAACTCTTCTATATTCTCTCGGGTCTGGGCGTTATCTCACCTTCGTTGTCTCAAATACTCCATAATACGAAGTCTTTAGTAATCATCTTCGAGTCTGAGTAATATGTTTGTGCAACTGGAGCTTTCTCTAGTGAAATATAGTGTTGGTTAAATCACAAAGAAGCTTCACTATAATTCCATGAAAATACACGACCTCATACTGCATAAATCCGTCATCTTTCGGTCTTGTTCGGTCGGACCTTGCCCTAATCGACTACCATTTGTCCTGCGATTTGGAAGATTATTTGCGTGGGAATAGGTTTTCTTTCCAAGAAGCCCTACAAAATGCTTTCACATAGTTTAGTCGTGTTTGGAGAGGATAGTGCGTTAGTTAGCCTTAACCTCTTTAAACATGGAATTGATAAAACGAACAGTTTCTACGGCTTTAATTCTATGTCGCAGCTCGTACTTGAAATTTATTCTTATTTTGTACGGAAAATTATAAGCAATAATAACAAAACTAAACTACTAACATAAATGTTACTGTAAGTATTATACGAAACGCATTAAACGAAATAGGATGACTACTAATTACGTGTATAATAATCTTATATACGGCGATACATTTAACTGTTATGTTTAATAATTTAATAAAGATACTATTAAGATATGTCATTAAGATTATTAAAAAAAGAATACGTCTAAGCACAACACAAGATTCCACAGACAGTAAAGAACAATTAACAATAAGTAACAAATGGTCAGTTGCACAAATGTCCGTTAAGGTTTAATGACGCCTCTAAGCTCTAACGCTCGCTGGGTAATGTTGCTTTAAAAGAAATGATAATTTTAATGGACGTTTGTGCAACTGGTCAAAATGTAACTAGATAAATATAAAAACACTTATCTAAAGAGGCCGGCAAAGCTGTCTTCAACAATGCTTATCATCTAAGCAACGTCTTGTCAAACTGAAGCTAAAATTGCCTAATATTTTTGTTTTATCTGATCGTCAAACTAAATATATTTTGTTTTTTTTTTACACAGTCATTATCCCTATTATGGCATCAACATTAACCAAAGAGGATAACTTTTGTTTCTTTATATTTACTTTAAACCTATGTTATATATTTGAAAAATGAATTTATATCAATAATATAGTTTGAAATCAATTTAAAAATCATACTCAGTTGTAGAAGACCTGGTTTCTGAATTGAGAATTTAAAGTTGAGAAGATCTCAAACTGTTCTTAAACGTCACTTAACAATTTTTCGTTTCTTATCTTATTTTTTTTAATGAACTATGAATTGTTCCTTTGTGAAACGTAAAAAACATAAGTTATTGAGAATTATTACATGAGATTTCGTACTTTTTCTCAATTCAGTAATCGGAAGTAAGTTTCTTATTCTTATTTAATTATAAGGTACACGTTTTTAAGTATAACGAATATTGACGGGGAATCTGAACGCGCTTTATTTTAGAATGTTTTTGTTGGTCTATAACCAATTAGTGGATGCATCGACATCGTCAGATTAGAGTCAGATTTTAGATAAAATTTGTAACGGCGATCGTTAGTAGATTCAGTATTTTAAATAAACACACTTTAATACTATGAAAAAGCCTTAAATAACCTTAATCAGTGACAACTAGCATGACCATAAAACGCATACGGGGAAAGTATGACAAAATTTGTTGGTGACCTGCTACGCAAACCTTGTTTTAAGTGTTTAAATAAATGTCATTCATACGTTTAGACTTACGAAAACAAATGTAAAACTGCAATGAGAAAACTAATAGACGGCTGTGTCGGTGTGTTTCTGTGGTTTCCTTTGCAATTACCTGGTAGCCAGATCTCTATTTTTTTCAATATTAATAAATTACGATGGGTTAATATTGGCATAATTCAAATTTCGAAAATATAAATTAAAAAACCAGGGCATAATCGATTTTCATACAATATTACTAACCTGTAAGTATACGCTGATACATTTGCTATTTAATTTATAGTGATGTACATTGTACAGTCAATAGTAATTCAAGTTATAAAAATCTGTCGAAGAATCATACCTAATTTTGACCTAAAAAAAATTACTAACGCGTCTAGTGATGTGATATATCTCAAAATGTATTTTATTTTTTACTTATTTCATATCGTGTAATAAGTCTTAAAATAAAGTCAGGATAAAAATTGCGAGACTGATAAGCTATTTCGATCTTACAACGACGGTTTTCTACACTACCCCAATGCGATTTGGATCACACAACGACAGTTTGTTACGTTTCGTTTCATCTACAACGGAAAAATATTCTTTCATTATATGGTCAAAAAGTACACATTAATAATTTATTTCTATATTCACGAGTCGAATTACGAATCTCCTTGGCCTCCCGATGAAAAGATGCTTAGGGAATTATTGCCTAGGAAGTCATTTACATATTTTTATCAAATTAAATTAGACATTAGTGATTGTTAGTTTAGGCGCCTTCTTAATGCCCACAGAACATTGCACAGAATACAGAAAATGGGTGTTAATGCAGGTTCCCGGTATGTCGTGGTGTAAATATGGATCTGGCTTAACGAAAACCAAATGGAAGTCTGACTCAATGAATTTCACTTTATGAACATAAAATGCGTACACTTTAAGCATGGTTGTCGATATCAAATATTTTGAGCCAGATTAAATTCATAACAGAAATAAAATAGGACGTTTGAAACATTGTTTTGATATTAACACTCCTATCTATAGTCGAAGTAGAATTATATTTATATAAATAGACTAGAGAAATTGTATGAATTCTAACTTTTGACAGTTATTATACCATTTAAATTCTTGTTTAATGATGAAAAATATTTGCTGGAGTTGTTAATTACACTCAAGTAATTACTTCTACTTTAATATATATGAATGTTTAGAGTTTAAGTCCACAAGAATGATAGTATGTTGCGTGGAACAAACGCCTGATGTAATAATATAAAAATTGATATCTAAGTAAATATTTACATGTATATTTTATTTATTTCTATATTATTTATTTTTAAAGTGCAATATACTATAAAATCAAATAAGTTTTTTTTTAAACATGTTTATTCATATAAAATTTAGAATAGATCCTTAAGACTATATACACAGATCAAATACTTTTTCTTTGTGCTTTCTAATCCGCGGAACGGTAACTTGGGTCGTGTCGATAACTTTACTACATCGACCAAGTCACCTTTCCGAAATTTTGAAATTTTATTATTGTATTACTAATGGTTATAAAAATTCCGTCTGCAATTTCATTAACTTCAAAACCTTTTAGCAGGCAAAAATATATTTGTATGAAAAATGAACAAACTCTTCTAGAGTGATAAACTAATAAACATCTATATTCTATGTTGTATAAAAATATATTTGGTGAAGTCTTACTCAACAATAGCTATTGTAATAAATCCATTATGGTTTTTAAAAGGATCGAAATAGAGTTCCATTTAGAAACAATGCATTGTGAAACGTGTCAAAGTGTAAAGGTTTATAATGGCTGTTATAGGCTTGCCGTTTGGGCAATGGACTTTCATATAGATTCATAATGACCGATTCTAGTTGGTTGAAAGCCAATTTCTTTTCTAAGGAAAATTTAGTCTTTATTATATTTGGTAGATTTGCATTTATTTATAGAAAATGCCAGATTCAGGGGGCCAAGAGGCATTAAACTAGGTATTATATAATAATATTGTCATTTTATAAATTAAATATTATTTATATAAGAATATTGTCTAGGTAGGTAGAATATGCGACCACGAAAGAGGGTTCACCTGTAACTGATTATATTTGATAAATTTGCATTCACAAAGTTATATAAATATTAACCATGGAAGAATATTAAAAAAAAAAAAAAAACACTAGTAGCTGGTGCTTGATTTATATGTCATTTATAAGTTTAGTATTTTCCCATTAGCTGCATTATCTCGCCGGCTGGTGTAGACGGCTTGCGATATATTTTTCATTATTACTCAATAACACAATTACGGTCGGCTGGCAGACCATTATTGATATATAAACAAGAGACAATATCGTCTCAATAATATTATCAGGATAAGAGATTAAACTTAAATCAGTATAAGGGATACGATAAAGGCAAGTACGTACATTTCTTTATAATTAAAATGTATAAATTTGTGTATATGAAAATAAAATCTCCTCAGGGTAATGACGCATATACTAATACAGTGGTATTTCGTCGAACACAGCACTGTTGTACTATGAGAGGTTCTATCGAATTAAACTTTTATCACCTGTTGAATTAAGTTTTATTTGATTGAACAGATTATGCATTCAACGTTGTATTTTTTTCAGAATACTAAACCTGAATTAATGAATACCTGTAAAAATATATTTATTTATATACATAGTATAGAACAAAGTGGGTTCCCGCTGTCTGTTCGCTGAGATTTATCAAACGATACAACGGATTTTAATGCGGTTTTCATTCATAAACAGTGATTCAAGAAGTTTTTTTTACGTATAACACAGGACCACGCGGGCTAAAATAACTAGCTTTCCGCCAGCGAAGTCGGTGGCGGAAAGCTAGTTATTTTTATAGAACATTTAATTATTTATCTTTTCATATAGCGTAAAGTTGACAATCTCTATTTCATTATCATCTATCTATTCAGAATTTCTTTTATCTCCTGAAAGTCATCACGGAGTAAAAACAATATTAGTCTACGGTAACACAAAAGTACCAGATTGTAGTTAATTGTACTTGTACTTCTTCCTACATTACCCATTGTATTAGACCTAAACAAAACTGTAAAAACAGAAACCTAAGCACTTCTCATACTTATAAAATCACCTGTTTCCACTAAAAAGTTTTTATTCGTTGAAATGTCTACTTTTTACGGCGTCATCACATTTTCAATGTCGAACCCGCAACGTTTGCTACTTTTTATTGTGCGCTGAATCACATTCGTTGTAAAAGGTAGAGCTGATGTGGGTATATCAGTTTTAAAAGTGCTTTACAATATTGTTAATAACAAATGTCCAAAGCTTGAAGAAAAATTTATATTGAAATATATACTAATATTATAAAGAGGTTTTTTCTTTTTAACTTTCTTTAGGTTTTCTTTTAACTGCTACCACGCTTTCGAGCTCCATGCACTTGCAGTTTAGTTGATTTTTTTTAAAACAAGAAATAATATAACGGAACGGCACCAACGAAAAGCTGAAACATGTTATCGTTTTGCATCAGAGATTTTTACGGGGCAAATAATAACTTTTTAATGTTAAAAGAATGAGGTTTACGTCTTAAGCCACATTAAGCTCTGATCGTAAAACGATACTGGCTATATTACAAAGATATTGGTAATGGACTTGTCGATTTTACGTGTGAACGTAAGCAACTGTGTTTTGAAAGGTCTGTTGAATGGATGTACGGTATGTTAAATGTTTGTCCACGTGATTCATAAAGAATCGTTTTAGTGGCATAAAAAGTAACCTACATACATATCTATTGTCTTAGTATAATTCTAAGCACGCTTAGAATTCGTTTACAAAAATTTATTGTTATTTCTAAAAACCAAAATTGTTTTTAAAGACCTTAAAAATTATGTTTTTAAGGTCTTCAAAACAATTTTGGTTAGAATTACATTCATTTGCGCAGATAATTTTACAAAAACAGAAGAATTTTACAAAAAGGTTTCGTCCATGGCAATTCTAGTTGTACTCGAAATTTTCTTAAAAATTTGATTTATCGTATTGAAATTGTTAAATACTAATAGCAAGTATTTTTTTAAGATTATAATTATTACAATTTCGATATAAAACACATGTGACTTACCAGTAGGAGATAAGTAAAATTATAAGGATGTGTATCCCTTTTATTCGCTTCGGTGATTTATTTCAATATTGTCTGTAATGTAATAAATTGGGTTGAACGTCTATTGGAACAATTTGGGAGGAAATTGATTTTTTTCTACGCATGGGGACAGAGGACAGAATATTACGTCTTAGAATATTATTCTAATTTACAGAATGTACTGTTATAAGATAAGCAAAAAGGTAAATAAAAATTTGCACTTTTAGTATTAGTATTAGCATTATGGACTATATTTGAAGAACTTACCATTCAGAGTTATTATAACTATAAGGGAAAAATATTTAAAATGCCCATTATTATTATAAATGAACATTAGGAATAGGTAAGTACAGAGGAACTGCAATATTTTGGGAGAAGCGTTTTGTTTACGAAAATTTTATAAATTCACGTTATGATTGTGGCAAAAGCATAAATAATATGTTTAGATATGATCAATGTAGTTTTCCCATTTTTAAATACGAGAATCACTTACGAGAAGTAAAGCTGTTGGTTACATTAGATTAACCTTATGAATAAATATAAGACAGTAACACATAATACATACAATGCTTTCTCAAGTGGCTAAATTACTTGTGTCAAAGAAATCCAAAACGACTCTGGTATCGCTATTATCAAGAACCGGTAGAAAAGTTAGTTTTCTTCATTGCTTCACACGATAATCTAATTCAAGATAATAATATAAAATTAGTATAAGCAACGGTGTGCGAGCCCAACAACCATGAAGGATGAAATTTATATAATCGTTTATTAATATAACTAACTAGCTGTATTGCCACTTCGCCCGCCTAAATTATAGCCTTATAGCACCCACGTATATAGTTTCCCGTAGGTGAAAGACTTTTCATGGTCGGAATAATATTACCGACGATAAAAGATATAAACGATAGAAGATATAAAGAATTATAACCGTCTATAAATAAACAAACAAATAAACTAGGAGCTTTTAGAGAGATCTTTATAATATTAGCATAGATTTAATGTTTCCGAGACTGTACTTTACTTAAACAGTTTTTTATATACTTCAATCAACGTGAAACTAAATCGTCCGAACTGAACATTCATTCAAGTCGTTGCTCAGTTTAATGTAAGGCTACTGGAAAATATAAAGCTTATTTATTCAACTGAGTATCTTACTATTAGCCAGTGTAAAAAGGTAACTTTACAAATTTATGTTTCAGTAATCCAACTATTTAGCTAAGAATAAGAAGAAAAGTTTAGTTTAGTTATATCAAAACTAAAAATAATATTTACTCAAAGTTCTATCTAAAAATTGTTGTCTAATACAACACCTCTTGAGAGTAAATAAAACTAATTAAAGATTTAAGAGTTGGGAGGGTTATCAATTAAAAAGTAATTCTATTTCAACCGTCCTGCTCGCATGGGATCGTAATGGTAATTGTTTTCCCCTACAATATGGGATTGATCATTTATAATTCAAAGTTAACACAGTCGGTCTGTGGGGACTATGTGTTGAGTTACTAAAGTTTCATAAACAAAAAAAAACAGTGAATTTCGGAAAGAAAAACATCTATTACTTTGGTTATAAATATTTTTTGACTGCATTACGGGTAACCCGGAAAATCTGTTACGTTAGCTGGATGTTATTGTTTTAAACTTACGGATTGTTAATGTTTTATTATACTATTGGAATATGTCCATTTTAATTGTTAATTTATAAATTGAAAAGTGGTTTAATCTTATAAAAATAATAGTTTTATAGATCATTTAGTTATTTATGTATGTATTATTAATATATATTTATTTTGTAACGTAACTAAATGACTTACTTTAAAGTCATTTAGTTACGTTACAAACGCAAAACTGTCACTGTAATTTCACATGGATATTTTAATAGGGATTATGACTAATTTTTGTTTGTTTGTTTGTTCGTCAGATGGATTATTGAAGAATATTTTAGATACATGTATTTTTTTTTTGTTTAATCAATAAATTACGGCGATATGTTGTGTTGAATCTCAACCATTTCGATTTATGAAAAAAAATACGTATCTAATATTTTTCTGTTATCTGATGATGATTGAAGGACTAAATGGAATTTGATTTTTTTAACCCAGTCATACTCCCTTTTAGCAGAAAAATACTGTCACCATGATCGGACCATTGGCGCCATTTCTGACGTTCAATATGACGTTCCACCATAAAATAAATTGTAATACAAACGGTCAGATGCACAAACGTCCATTAAGGTTTAATGTCGTCTTTTAAGATCTAATGAATGTCAAAATTGTATGGGTAATGTCACTTTAAATTAATGAAAATTTTAATAATTTATGCAACTGATTAGTCAACCAACCCCAAGCATGGGGTAGGTTGACCAGCTTTTCCTATTGTACAAGAACTGGCCCTATATCATAATGAATAACGTGCTATTTGCCACGTTTTTCCAAAGCGTAATCATTAATCTATAAACTGAATCTATTTTTGAATCAATACACTCGAAAGAAATAAAAATAGAAACCTTTAAGCTGAAAATTGGTCAACCAACCGGTCTCCCCTACTACATGGTTGTTTTAAGGTAGACGGAAACCGAGTTATAATTGGTTATTAGCGCCGTGTATTACATTCTTCTTTTTATTTTGATTGGGTAAAATAAATTACCGTCACGCCTCGCTAATGGATCGTTTTGGTCCAATCAACTGTCAACAATCAATAATATACTATTATTATAACAGATATAAATTAAATAGACAATTACATACTAAGCAGAAATCGATTTGTTTAATAGTACGATCGTTAGACAATTAGATCCTTGGATCTTTATTCCTTGGTAAAATAACGTTGAAGGCTACATACAGCTCTATTTTAATTGAGTGAATATTGAATTGTCTATAGTTTTTGTGGGTATCTTTGACTGGAAGATCTGACCGCAAATAGAAATACTTTGACATTGTAAATACTATCACAATGATTGGGAGAAAACAAAGGCCCGTTTAGAATTTCTGTGCTATTCTCAGCAGAAAGGGTTTTAGTGTATAATTTAAAACAGACAAAGTCCAGTTTATTTTGTGCTATCAATTTTTAAAATTAAGTTTAAAATTGAAGAAGCAGTTATGGGGTACCTTAACGAGCCTTTCGTTAGTTTAATGCTATTTATTGTAATTTTATATATAGACAACCATTTTAAGAGTAGAAATAGTACCGCCATTTTACTATTTACTTATTGGAAGTAAATACGTGAGATAGTAATTAATGTTATATCTTTCTATTAAAAAAGTTTAAAAAAATGAGAATGATAAGAATTTTCTTGCCATAAATATAAAACTGAGAAAAACTTTAGAGACTTCTATTATTGATATTTACAGCTCAAGAGATAACAAACAATTTCGACTATTTGTTTTAGAACAAAGATTTATCATTTAGACTCATATAATGTTTTCTCAATGGTATAATAGTAGATATTTTCTTCATAAGCTAGCTACATCCTTACTACTTATCTACACAATGTAAGTGTATATTTTTGTTCATGCGAAATATTATAGACATAAGTTTCGTGCTTATTTTGCATTAACAATGCAACATTGTTCTTGAGAAATTCAACAGTCTCGCTAAGATCTCGAGTAGCTCAATAATTTGGCAAAATAGTGCCAAAAGCATCTCCTTGCCGAAAAAAGGTTATTCTACTCTGTTTAAAAAATGACTTGTAAGTGTTCATATGTTTATTTTAATTTAAATAAAAATACAGGCAGCTGTTTACGATAATTCTGATAGATGTAGCAATGTGTTTCCCGATAAGATTTCCAAAATGGCCTGTTGATAAGACATGAGTATAAAAAACTCGACTTTAATTAATTTTTTATAAGAGAATCTTGCTATTTACGACTAAAATAGTTATGTAGAATTTAATGTTAATTTATGTTTTATCGAATTTCGTGGTTTACTACTGGCATTACCCCATGGGTTTTTTTTACTATTGTTACCTTTTTTATCGTGACTGCTATTATTATATTATTTCAGTCAAATTCGTTATTGTGTTGGGCTCATTGGTGTATTTAAAATATGTAGTTTTTGCCTAGTTTATTTTTTGATTTAATAATTCTGCAGTTCGTGCTCCGCTGTCTATAAGACATATTATACCTTTTATAACCGAGAGAGAATGTACTATAAACTTAAAGCGTAGGAAGCTGCGGGCAGCAGCTGATACTTAATCTACTTACTTTAAGAGCATGTGAAGATATTCCAGGCGAAGTTTAGCTCAGCATTCAAAAGAGCGCTGTTCTTGTTATATTACAGTATAGTTGCTAATCACACCTTTCAAAAACTAGGATTTAAAGTTGAATAGCCATGTCAAGCTAAAGTTTAAAAACAGGACACATTCATTAATGTACTGTACATCCATTATTACTTATATAGACTAGCTTTCCGCAAGTGGCTTCTCCCGCGTCGTCCTTAGATAATTGTTTAATGGGTTAAAAATTAGCTAATACGTTAATCCAGGCTTAGAATTTGGTATAATAATTCATATGGATAAGGTTTCAAATCATGACACGGATATACAAGTAATTACAGTGAGAAATTGAATAGTAGACTATGGTAACATTTCAACTCCCTATACAAACTTTAATTTCCATTTCCATCCCTTTATTTCCTGTTTTTTCGGGATAAAATATAGCCTATGTCTACCGACTTTAGCTACCCGTAGATCCAGTAGTTTCGGAGTTTATTTGATACAAACAAACAAATCTTTCCTCTTATAATATTAGTATTAATATCTCAGGACATTAGAAAAAACAGAACATGTCCTGGGAAAACAGGACCTTTGGCAACTCTCCATCACAAGACCGGTATAAAACTGTTTAACAACCAATAAATTGAGTAGACTTGTGTGTTATAAATTTTGTAGCCTATAGATACTTTTTTATTATAATTTCACGCGCATTGCTTTTGTTTAGGTTAAGTTAGAACTGTGGAATTTTTTTTTTCAGTGCTGCTTTACGTACGTAAACACTCCATCTTTGTTTCTATTTAAAAAATATACGAATTAACACGACACTTGAAGGCTTATTCTATTTCTCTGAAAACGTAATTTCGTCTTTTTTTAATATGCTACAATGGCTGACCAAAGAAACGCATTTTTCTATTATTTATCATGCAACAGAGGTAGGACCTAACACTTTATCTGATACACAGATAATCTTCACAATTCGAAAATTTTCGAATCTTTTTTCAAAGACAAATAGAATAAGCCCTCAGGTGTCATGATAATTTGTATGAGTTATATAAATATTTAAACTACAATATGTCTTTCGCAATTGATTTGCAACTCTACCCTTAATGCATGAAGGGTTAAAATCAAATGAAGACATTTGACAGAATTGTATAATCTCCCGACAAATTCGTCTTTAAACGGAAAGCTCACACCTTTCTCCTGGAACGTTTATGAGGATCATCATCATATATGTATTATATTTATGTGTTTGTATATGTACTTATGATTATGTGTAGTATAATATTTATTTATGTTTATATAATTGTATATAAATTCTTCTAAAGTGTAGTTTAAGTAGTATATTTATAAGTTAACTTTATGCCGCCATCGTGTATTTCTGTATCCCAAAGGTTGACTGGTAGAGAATGCTAATAGCATTAAGTCCGCCTCTTGTACCAATTTAATGTACAATAAAGTTTGTTAAATAAATAAATTGTATAATCTGATATGTTGTTAACTGTATGTTATTAACGTAGTATAATTTAAGTTGGAACTGGAATTATAATTAGAAAATTGTATATAAGACATTGTAATAAACTCCGATCAATAATAGGTATAAAAAATGTTATTGAATTTAAATTTCTGTAAGTATGTTTCTCTCGTAATGTAAGACACCATCTACTACCCGCCTATTTAGTAAAAGTCCAGTCTAATCTACGGTTGCCTGGCAGAAATTGCTCTTTAGCGATAAGGCCGCCGATTGTACAACTAAACTGTATCAATTGTAATTTCTCTATAATGTATGGTGTACAATAAAGAATTCATTCATTCATTATTCATTCATTTATTAATTTCTAACGAATATTTATTAATTATATAAAATAGCTAAAATAGAAACTTTATTTTAAGTATTTATCCCCTATTTTTCCCGTTACGGGTGGAATTTATCAATATCCTTTCTTAGGGGATGCCTACTATCTCATAGAAAAATATAAGAACCATTGAGCAGCAGACAAGCACTCGTAAAGACGAAAAAAATTGTGCTGGGAAGAGAGCAAGAAACCTAGTAAAGGCTATTGTTTTCTTCCTATTTTTTTTTCATATAAAACGGCATAGCTGCCGACAATAAGAAATTCTTGAAATGAGAAATGAAAAGAAAGTTTCCTTTGTAGGTTACTCTCGGACGTATTTCAATCAAACAGTGCTTCCTGGCTGCGAAGTCGGGACACAATCGTTCATTAAACTTTGTTTGTTCTTCAAAGTTTGAACTTTTATTATAGAGAGGCTGTACATTGACTTTTATTAACTACCTTTTCATTTTTGGAATAAAAATATATTTTAGTAAAGCTTTTTTTAAAAATTATGGTAAGCGCTGTTTTTCCGTTTAAATTACGTCTATATTATCCGCGTATCATGTAGTTTTAAGTAGATTAAAGAATTTTTAAAATCGGTCCAAGTCTCAGAGTCTATATGGTGACTAAGCAATAAAATCTTTCGTCAACAAAAAAAAAGTCAGATTCTCAAAAATGACCAAAGACATAATAACTGACTTCAAAGTGCGTTCTTATTTCGTTTCAGTTTGATAGCGACGGCGCCGACGTTCGATCCTGTAACGATGCCACAGTATGTATTAAAACTGCAAATATAACTGTATCGAACTAAAATTGTATCTCTTTACAACCCGATATTATATTGGAATATGATATTCGAATAGAATATCATATTCCAATATCGGGTTGTAAATGTGATTTTACATTGTCTATAATTAATAATCAAAGTATTGTCAATAAAATAAGAGTTTTGTTTCTGAGCCTACCTACGCGCTGACATGGCAAACGTTCAGAAATATTTTACCAAATATTCGATGTTCTAAGACAGGACATACATGGAGAAGTGTACTATTTTATTTATTTTACCAAAAATTTGATGACTAATTGAAAACTATCTCGGTATTACACCGAGATAGTTTTCAAGTTTGTGTTCTCGATTACAAAGCCGCGTGCATGAACATGTAGATTTGTATCGGTTTGAGTGTTTTATATGAGTTTTGAGTATCTATTTACAACAAAACTACATACCTATATTTAAAACAAAAGATGCGTTCCTTGAAATAAATCCAGAAATTAGTTTTTTACCCACAAATGACGTTATGCACTCTGATTGGTATTTTATTTGACGTGAGACACAGACTATAAATATAGGAAAATTATATTTTCGCTGATTGATTAAAACATAGAAATAATTATTATTAATAAAGCATAGACGCAAAAATATTTCAAATATTTAAAATTTATGAACTTTTTAACCTCACACAATTTAATTTTTATTTTATTGCTGTCCGGTCTCTTTTTATCAATGTATATAATTATACGTATATTCTACAAAAAAACTGACGATGCGGAGTTCAGTTGTGGCCTAGAGTATTATCAAACAATATACTCTGTGGTATTATGTTCTTTGGTTGTCGCATGGTATGGCGCCGTATTTGACTATTGTTTTAGTACGCAAGATCCCTAGTATCTTCTTCTTAGTCTGTGTATGCAAGGCGTTATAGATAACGCCTTACATACAGTTGTATTGTTGATCAAAGTCTTTGCTCTTAAAAATTATATTAAAAATAAGTTTCATTATAATCGAAAAATCTGCTTCGAACTTAACGTACACCATAACGATGTCATAGCTTTTGGAGGTTCAATCAAAAACTTCAAAAGGTAATAAAAGTTTTATTTTATTGAACATCTATGTTGTGACAGCGTTCAAGGCGACAGTACTCATAGTTGAGTTCGATTGGTATTTTTTTAAACAATATCAAAGCTGGCTGTTATTTTTCTTTTAGTATATAATAGCTGACGAAGATTATCTTTGTTTTAATAGGTTTTGAAAATGGTGTTTAAGTGGTATTTTTATCATTAGTTAAATAGCTATGCTCTAAAATATAATAAACAGCATGATTATCATATATAGAATATAGACGAATTATAATAAATTAAAGTTTATATTTTGTGAAATAGATAAAAAACTTTGTCGCATCAATTATTAGGTTAAACGTCAAATCGTGCAAATGGATTTTAAATATACCCTCAACAGAACGAGCAACGGTTTTGTATATACGTACTTGGTTCAGTTTAAATGACATATTATGTAAATCTAATATTGTAGAAGGGTTATTGCAACTTGTGTTGAAGTTATTTCTTTGCACAGAACCAGTTGTTCCTCTTAAAGTCAATCAAACTACACTGGATGTACCAGGTTATTTACGTTATAGCTCTTTGGCATCCCATATTTAAGAAAGGATTTACCACAACACAGGGGATATTGATAAGTTGACGACAGTGCGAAACTTAGCCGACTACTTATAAAATGTTGTCTATAATATAAGTACTTTCGTACTTTATTTATGAATTTTCAATAGAGACGACGGAAAGTTATAAGTAAGTCTCCAACTTTGCACAAAGACACGAAGAGTATGTTAAGCTGCTGAACTTAAGTAGAATACTGGCGACGAAAAATAAACGGAACACGTATTTTTTTATGAATCATTCAAAGAGACTTACACAAATCCTTGTTCGCTCTCATAGGATTTATACTTCAAACTATTTTATTGACAGTTAAGTTGCACATATATTTTCTGATCATTCTTTACACACACAATGTAGATGTAAAGTTACATTATGCAGACATGTAGTTATTTTTTTATCATTATTATATTAACTTTTGTTCGTCTAGCATTCCAAAGTCAACCATAAACTTTCGGATTACGGTTTTCTTTGATGCAAATCGTTAGCAATTGCTTACGGTGGTTGCAGTGGATATGCGATAATGCCAACTTACTAAAGTTATTTAAATTCCGGGAAATCAGGGTTGTTCCAAATAACCTCTGTTTTAAAATCCGCCGGTCTCTCATAAATGCAATTTTATTATTAGTCCAACATTCTTATTATACAGGGAATACGCAAACTTACACCTTCTAGAGGTAAATATTACCCTCGTACTAGGTTAACCATTGCTAATATGAATTCTGACTAATACTAAGTTAAGTGCAGTCTCAACGTAAATTTACTCCAACGCTAAACCTTGTTTATTAATAACTATATATAGTTATAGTTTTTTTTTATCGAAATCGCACTTACCTTTTCTTCACAACAGCTATGAGGACGATATGTTGAGTGTTTTTTGTCCCTCTTATTGCTCTGGAACAAGAAAATAAATAGCATAAAGAGCTTGATGTATATGCCTCATACTATATTATAATAAATACTGACAATGACAGCTCGCGTAAAAAAGGTCATACTCAAAAATACTTATTTCATTTTCTTCGGATTATTTAATACAATATGAATGAAACAACTTTTAAACGGTTTCATCGCGTTTGTTCCCATTACGTCAATAAAACTAAATACAAACGCGATGGAACCGTATAAAAATTGTTTTATTTATGGATAGATGTGGATCGATAAAATATAAGGAATCAAACTACAATAATATGCCTCATTAGCACATATCAGTATTCTGTTAAAAAAATAATACTATTCTATTATCTTGTCTAGACACGATAGTACAACATTATTTAGTGGGCTAGCCCATGGAACAGTATATAGGCTTCCTATTTCGGAGACACGTTTCTGCTTGAATTTGAAAAGTAGTAATGATTTGGGTTTTCAAATTTCTAACATACTGCAAAAAGAAGTGGTTTTTACTTCTTCTTCTTAACTTTGCGTCACCACAATACTGCCAACTTCGCGTAGGAGACCATTACACGACCATTACAATTTATCCGATTGAATGTTTTTTACTATACGTTTAAGTCATTACCACGAGTACAATGTCAAACTGATTCATAATGGAATGAACTTAATTAGGCTTCAAAGATTTTTATTTGTGCTAGAAGAGCTTTTCGCAATTCAAATTCGGGCACACCCAACCAAGCACTATAAGTTTTCCTAATCTACAATCATAATCTTGTACAAAACATTATTTTGTCGGTAGTTGCCAAAATGTAATTATTTTCTAATATAATTTGATATCATTTTATCGTTCTTAAGATTAGGTTTTTAAAGGAGAATGGGCAATTTACTATGAGAGATCGGCTATTTTTGCGTAACCATGCACATTGTCAAAACCAACGGTAAACGATAGAGAATTATTTCTAGAATGAGCAGGAAAAAAACCATTTTTAAAATTATGCCGGAGTTTGAGAATATCTGAATATCTAACAGAGATTTTGAGGTTATGTCGTTATACTATCTACGTATCAACTAATACGTTCAAACAATCGATGACAACGGATATAAATATTTAATTGCGAAAAGGAACATATCTATACCTACATTATAAAAAGGAAAAGTTTATTTTTTTATTGTGAAGAATTAATTCAAAACAACTGGGCCGATCAACATTATCAGAGTTAAAATAATTTATTTTGTGAAAGTAGTGGTAGGAAGTTCGCATAAATAACTCGAAACTTAGTAGGTAGTCGTAGTTATATTGTAGTAGGTAGGTTTATACTCGCCGCTAAAGAAAATATTATAACGAATGTCACTAGCAATCTTAATTTAAGAAATTTAGGTATTTATCTAATGGAATCTTGTTATATTTATGTATAACACCGCCTAAACAGGCATGTTTCTTCCTCCGTCAAAACTTATCCAAATTCTTATGCTTATAAGAATAAACGAAGCCTATTCTTTGGGATAAGTGACGAACGTTAATTATGCCGAGCGTCGGTTTAGTCTGTACGCGTCATATTCAGACGTGCCACCCGGCCGATTGCATTAATTTGCGACCTATCTGTTACTATGAAATAGCGTACATACGAGTACCTTTGTTCATGCTCAAAGGAAAACCGAAGGAAGCACAGACTAAGAAGAAGATACTACGTGAAGGAAGTCTTATCTTAGATAGTAATTAAATAAGCTTTATTTATTCTATAAGTAGAAAACTAAGGGATTACCTTAGTTTTCTATAATCGATAAGGTGATCAGCCTTATCGAGTCCATTGTTGCACGGTTGACATTTATCCAAGGCCATATCATGAGTCTAAATTAGTCAATTTAGCAACTGTTTCAATACGGTTAATTTTAAACGCCGCATAATTTTAAAAAATAAATTATAATTAAAAGAAGATTTTTGATTAATAAATGCATAGTGTGGAATTTGCGTAATTTTAGCCGACTTCTGCCCAATCTCCTTTATTTAATTTCATATCTATCTATATAAAGTATAATTTATATTCGCTAGCTAGAGTATCAGTGTTGTGATGTTTATTGGGTCTGTTAAAAAGAATTGTAAAATGAAGAATTCACGAAGACACGAAATAAATGGGTAGACATTAGTTACTTCATCTCTCTACAAAGATGAAAATTACTATTTTATTTCTATCGGTACATGTCTCAAGCATATTGAAATAGGGAGAAAATAATTGTTTATTACTAAACAGAGCACATCGGGTTAGTTGTCGGGTCGCAACTGACTACTCTAACGGCTAAACGTTAAGATATAAAATTAATTGAAGAATTTTATGAGTTCTGTAAAGAAGTATCCTGTTGACTGGAAATTGAATACAATCGATATCTCGAACAATAAATTAAAGATGGTTTATTTATGAAATTGTATTTTCAATTTGTATATTGAGAATTCTAGATACTCACTAAAATGAAAATAATTTTATTGAGAATAACTTGAATAATTTTAATTCTTATAAGTTACCTAGTCTAGGCATTTACAATACTTTGCAGAGAGGTTCACATTTTGGAGATGACTGTTATTTAATTAAAAATCTAAACATATTTCAGGTAATTTACAGTCTAGACGATATTTATTATAAAGTGTCTGGGAATTGGATACAACTCTAATTAAGACAGAAAGAATGTATATTTCATAAAACAATACGAAATAAATGAAATAAAAAAGAAAAGTTTCAGGTTCTTTTTACATAAAAAATATTTCTTTCATCATCATCCGCATCATCAGCTAAAATTATTAATGTCCTCACTTCCGAGCCCAGGCTCATTCTTCTTGTTCAATTTGATTCGTATAATTATAATCGAATCAAATATGGAGATCGGTGGGCGACAGCAGATGCTGTCGGAATCAATGGTTTAACGTGTCTTCTTAACAAGGAGGAGCTCGAGATATTTAATTTTGGATCACCTATCCTGTGACTAGCCCTTGCGAAAATTGCTTAACTGCTGCATCCATCAATCTTCTCAAATTTGTTTAAATTGAGTGAAAATAGGGATGAGGACTGGGTAAAAAAAGGAATTCTATTTAATCCGCCAGTCCAATAATATTTTTATTAACGTATTTTATTGCTTCATTTTAAAAAAAAGTAATGGCTTGGATAATATGCTTTAAAGTAGAGGAGTGAAGAGTTTTGTAGAAAATGTACAAAAGCGTGACGTCATGCGAGATTTCAACTAAATATATCGCCATAATTTATCGATTGCGCAAAAAAAATCAATAATACACACTTAATGAAAAAACAAACAAAAATCATCCCTAATACTTAGATAATAAAAAGATAAATAAGCAAAAGACAAAATATTTCTAGTAGGTAATACTTTTACATCCAGTAAAACTATCATGCACCGGTGATAATGCTATCGCGTCTTATTGATTTTGTTGGTGTCAAATAAAACCTAATCTAAAAGGTAATAAAGGTTTTATTTGATTGAACCCCTAATGTTGCCACAACGCTATATTGGACGCTGTATTTGTAATAGAATTACAGAGTAGTCATTTATTAACTGCGGTAAAATTAAGGCGGAACAAACTCCATAAGATTAAACGACAGTAACAATGTTTATCAAAGAAACTATATTTCTTTTAAAAGTGTTCCAAGAGGCTTTCGTCTGACTACGTCCTGACTATCAGTGTAGCGTTTAACCAATCGTAAAAGCGAACGTAACCAATTGTTCGGTCGCTCGATCGGTCGGAAATCTTATTGGAGTGGCACAAAATGTGGAAGAAACCCTTCTATTGGAGGCAGTGTTCCGTGGATACTTTGAAAGTGGATGTTTCATTGAAAGGAGAGCTCGTCGTATGGGTGTATAGTTTGAAGTTCCTTATTTTAACGAAACATATTCATTCTAATTTTTTATTCACTATTATCCATGTCTCAAACATATCGCATCTTAGGTTAAGCAAATATGATAGCAATACTGTTGCACAAACTAAACCTTAACAATTTAAAACGATCAAAACAAAAGATTATTCGTAACAGAGAAGTACAGTTAATATTATAAAGAGGAAAGACGATTGTTTGTTTGCAATTAATAGGCTCCGAATCTACTAGACCGATTTTGAAAAATCTTTCACCTAAAGCTACATCATATGCGGTGAACATAGGCCATATTTTATCTCGAAAACTCATTGTAATTATATGAGTATCATGATATGAATTGATATCCAAATTAATTATAAAAATTATTTAAGATGTTCCCACAGGAGTAAATAATCTTACTAATATTATAAAGGCGAAAGTTTGTAACTTTGGATGGACTTCTTCACGCAAAAACTACTGAAAGGATTTTGATGGAATTTGGTTTATAGATAATTCAAAGCCTGAATTAATTAATTAAAGGTTACTCTTTGATCTGCTAAATTGTTCTCTAGGCACCATGCGGGCGAAGCCGCTGATGGAAAGCTTGTTACTTATATACATGTTCTGGGTCGTTGTGTGGTCGTCGTCGTTGAATTGGGCCGATTGAGATCTGCCCGGGCATATCATGATATGATATGCGACCAAAATACTCAAGATACAACTGACAATTAGAGATTAATGCGAGCATACACGTAAAACAAATTTCCATTTCAATCAACGTTTGCTAAGTACATAACATGATACATGCATGCCATCAGTCAATCCACGTACCTTTATCATTCGACGTTAAAAGCAGTAACAAGTTGCTCATACACAAAAAGCAACCTTAAAAAAATTTAAACAAATGACTTCGTGATGTAAAAAAAATGTGGTCTGGCATATCAAACAGGAGTTCATATTGATGATGTAAAACACGAGTTGCGGTTTCGTTTCAAAGATTTATGACTTGATAAGTAATCTCAGTTCCCCTGAGATCCATACGTTTTCTCCTATAAAATTTTATATCTACCCATGTATCATGTTCTGGTGTTTTCATGGAAAACGTAGGCATATTTTTAATACTAATATGTATTTTTCCATAACATTTCTATACACGTTACATTAATAAGCAATAATGTTGTGATTTAATAAAAAAAAAATATCTTTGGTGCCTAAAAAATTGACCTAAAACTTCATTATTTCTAAGCAATTTAATAAATTGCCTAGAAATAATGAAGTTTTAGGTCCTATAAAAGCAGTAGCATCCTAAAAAATTATATTTATATATTAATTGAAACAAGTGGATTGTCTTTTGACACTATTTCATAAAATCTGATCATTGATTCGATATGGTGACAGTATAATTATCAAACATTTATCTGATAATGCTATTGATTATTATGCAATAGTCTGAAATGCGAAATGTAAAATGTCTTAATTACCCTGTGAGCGTTTCCCATGAAATTAACTGTCCCTGAGGCCGAGCCACATGTTTATAATAAGGTGTAGTGTTTGTGAAGTAAGGGTATGTAGAGTAAGGGTGTGTAAAGTTAGAATCTTGGCTCCACGAGAACTGATAACTTTTTGAGTGCGAGTCATATGATCTCGGCTTGGCAACACTTTACATGAGTATGTTTTTGGTGGGATTTAAAATATATAAAATTATTTGTAATTTTGGTGTTATATATTCTAGACTTACTAGTTTTGAATTACTTTACCGTAAGGGTAAGGTAATTCAAAACTTAACCTTTTTAGTTTTTATTACAATAGTTAAATATTTACATCGGTAAGATAGGTAGAAAGATAAAGAAACTAATTTGATTCTTTTATCAAATCTATACTTATAATAAATCTGTAGAGAGGTCAATTCTGTACATGAAATATATTTCTAAATAAACTATCAGGGGGTGATTAGGGATTGGTACTGATGCCAAAAATGCATTCAGTTAATTTTTTGTCTGTCTGTATAACCGTTATAGAAAAAACTACTCGACGGATATTAACGAAACTTGGTATAATTATTTTTCATACTCCTGAGCTGGTTATAGTATACTTTTCATCACGCTACAATCAATAGGAGCAGAACAGTGAAGGGAAATGTTGGGAAAACGGGAGAAGTTACTCCATTTTTTAAGTTTCCGTCGCGTGTGCAACCTTAATGGTTAAAGCTAACCAGAAATTATGTATGACGGAAATATTCTCCTTAAAATTATATTAAAAAATTTCCCACGACAGCATCATCATCTTTTATAGTTGACTCACAATAACACGTGTAACTCCCGATAGCTTAGCAGTTCGAAGCTTTCTGATTGTATTTGTCTATTGTCTACTCTTACGTTTATAACACTCTCAGTCATCCCTAATTAAAAAAGTTAAATCACGCCGAAACTACTGAACGGATTTTGATGAAATTTGGTATACAGATAGGGTATTAGCTGACTTAGATAATAGGATACTTTTTATCCCACTTAACATTTCCCTAGGGACCACGCCGGCGAAGCCGCTGGCGAAAGCTAGTATTTAAATAAAATACTTAAAGCGCGATGAAGTTACTAACGAACATATGTTTATGAGATTTTCACCGGTGAATGAAGTAACCCACGGGGGTGATGTTGGCGTATAATGGATTAAGGTTTTTGTAAAGCTGTAATTAGCTGAGGTATAGACGACATTTGTTTATGAAACCGGAAAAAGTTAAGGCGAGACTTTTATTACTGGCGTATTTGGCATGTTTGTTGCTATTGAATTTGCCGTTCCAGAAGTAAATTTTTCATAAAATTAAAAACATGACTGCCATAATCAAACTATAAATAAAGGAAATTAGTTGAATTATGGCTTGGCTAAACAAAATCAACTTGATACCCATATTGCTATAAAAAAAGTGAACAAAATATTCATATATTTTCAATTGTCTCCATACATAAACCACATTCATTGAATATTAAAAGTAAACTTATATCCAGTGTCATTTGCGATGATGTAACGTGTCTTATGATATCCTATGCTCATAACGTAATAATAATAATAAATAAATAAGTAATAATAAATATATACATAAATATATATGCGTTAACCCTAAACAGATTATGCTCCATTTGGGTAGTCGTGTAAAGAAAGCAAGTAATTTAATTCTAAGATTACCGTTATCATAAGACACGAAAGAAAAAAAAGCAAATACCACAAACTTCTCAATTCGTTAAAAAAAATCTCTTTGTGCTATTATAGCGAACATCTAATTAACTCAACTCATATGTTCAGCGAGAGGTAGTTAACATAAATTTTGTTAGTAACTCTGCTAGTTGCGGTTCGGCTTGTTTCTGAAATAACAATTTTAGGTATCCGTTTTAATTCCACTCGAGTATATGTGTAATGACTAATAAGCGAATTACCAGTATCTCATCGTAGATAGGTTTGTAGGAATATTCCTACAACAACAAGAAAGGTGATGATAATTGGAAAATATTTTTTAGTGTAATTTGAATAGAATAGAATAGAAGTAGTACAAGCGCCTTCCGACTTATTAGTTTTGTGGGTGCTGTATTTTTATAATAAAATGTCTTAAATGACACTGCTTCCTTCACTTGAATTCTGAATTTTCAAACTTTTTATTTGAATGGCCTATAATATTGAAAATGTTATACAGACCAGTACTTTGGTTTATATTATTAATAAAAAATATATAAATATGAGTATATTAAGTTATTCTTGAAATAAATAAAAACTTACATCATAGAGGTGAGTATCATTATTCTAACCTCATAATTGAAAAAACTATTAGTTATAATAAAAAATTACAGTATTTTATGAGATACCGCTTTTTGCCAAGTAGGGTAGGGTAGTAGGTAGTATCTATAGTGTAGCTAATTGGCACCCAACACAGGTCTCCAAGTTCACAGACCACTTAGTGGAAAGCTAAGTCGTGTGTCGGTGTATAACGTAGGTATCTTATGCATACTATGTTCATATATTTACGACAAGTTTTTGTTGTTATATTTACGCCATTGAACGAGTAGGGTCTAATTAAATTGCTTCGGCTCGTCCCTCTACTATTATATTTTGTGTGATTCGCTTTAGTCGAATTAAAACTTTACGGAAATGTATTCATGAACTGGGCACTCATTTAGCGAAAAGCATTTCAAAGTAAGTTTGAATTTAATTCAAAAACTACTTGAGATCACGTCTATAGCTCAGGTCGACCTGCATAGTTAACAGGTACATGTAAACCTATGCAAATGTATTTATTATATAGCTGACTTGTATGTGTGCATTTATTGAAAATTTGTGCAGTTGTATGAAAATTGGAGAATCCGAATTATTTTTGTGATTAATGCCTTTGTTTTCGTTCAATAAATAGATACAATAGTAGAAAAGAATTCGTATAGAGATGGCCAGAAGCGCATTTTTCAGAATGTCCTATGTTCTAGGGTTCTATGCAACAGGAATCTAAGTCTCGGACTCCGGATGCGTATAGTTCGATGTTACATCTTCTCAGTACTGTTGTATGAGGTCGAGTCACACAAAATGCGCGTAATAAACTAGAGGCCTTCGAAATATGGGTGTACCATAGAATTCAGAAGATCTCGTGGCGTGACACGGTTACCAACGTATCAGTACTCTAAAGGATGGGCAAAGATCTCGAGCTTATTAACACCATCAGTGACACAAACTCTCTTATTTTGGCCACGTTATGAGGAATAAGAAATACGAAGTTCTTCATCTCATAATTCAGGAGAAAATTATGGAGAAACGCATTGCTGTAAGAAGGTGACATTCCTGGTTTAAGAATTTAAGGGGTTGGTTTGGGCGGAGCACTATATCCCTGTTTCGATCAGCATCCTCTAAAATAAAGATAGCCATGATTCTGTCCAATCTCCGATAGGAGTGGCATATCAAGAAGAAGTAGTCAAAAGTCAAGTAAAAGGTATAAATTTAAAGTAAAAATAATGTAAAAAACACAAGAGAATAACACAATGCAGTAATAAGAAGATACTACACACACATATATGAAATTTAAATAAACGTTTTCTGTTTGAAACTTTTCAAATATGCACGGGGAGTATAGCAAAGTTTATTTCTCGTAGAATTTAAAATGTAATGAACATTCAAGCCAAATACAGCTTTTAACATAATGAAATGGCGGTTGCAGTGGCGTCCGTTAGTTCCTAGTGTATAGCAGCAGGAAAATGGTTACATAAGGCAGTGTTGCTTGATTAAAGTACTTTTTTTCTGCTTTGACAATAATTTAAAAAAGGACGTCTAAAAAAAATTCTTCACATAGCAAATGGGATATTAAATAATCAATTCTTAAAATTCAGATATCGAGTCACGGTATATTGTTAAAATCGATGAATTGTGAAATATTTCAATGACTGTCCTACTTTTACGTATGTAAGCGATAGGATAAAACGATATGTCCATTGATTTAGAAAGTATTCCCTCAATTTCTTACATTTTCAATAAACATATACGTGCCTCACAAGCCACTATCAAAGTTCCTGGTTAGATTATTGGTCAGGTCAATATATGATATAAAAAAATGTATTTATAAAACGATTGTGAGCTTTTTTAACGTAGAACTTATTGAAGAGAATAAATTTTTGCTTGACTAGTTGTGTTGATAGTATCGTTTTCTATCTTAAAACGTTGGTTTATTTCAGTCCCTTCGATTATTTTGCTTTTAAATATCCTGGGGATCTTTATTGCAAACCATAAGGAAAAACAAAAATACAATTATAAATTTAAGTAAAATCGGCGGCTTTATCGGTTAAAGCAATTTCCTACAGGCAACCGCATGTTGTTCTGTATTGCTTAAAAATATACTTTAGAACTCTAAAGAATATAATACTCCAAAGATTTAGTAACACCAAAAGAAATATTTTAAAGGTAAAGTTAAAAATAAAAATAGGCAACAAACAAACAGAATTATATACGTACTACACAATAGTATGTTTTATAATTCTATGAGGTTTATGGAACTAGCTCAACTTAGATCTTTTTCTGTAAGACTTTTATCTGGATATTCTTCGATATATTTTTATATTAAGTACCTACTATAAGGATCCGTTATTAAAAGATAATATCTACTAAGGTTCTTAGTCCCTAAATTCACTTGAGTTTTGATTATATTATTACTAAGAGAATTTGTATCATACCCAATATTGTGGTCATTCACTGGTCAATAATGGTACAAATCAATTTGTACGACTACTTACATTATTAAATTTAAAATAAGAAAGGAATTATCATCACATCCATCACATAAATATATAGAGTATAGAGAAATAACGTTTTATATATTCAACGTGCCTTATTCGAACCATAAAGTCATAACAGCCAACCTATTTAACTTGCGTGCATGCCACTCTACTTCGGTCTGGCGGACGGCAAGTGTATGTAAATATAAGTAGCAGATATCTAGTTCCTGGCTCTTTCGCCCCAGTGGGATCGGAATTCAATTTAATGGCCGAACCGAAACCTTAGAAATATATAGAAATAAAAGCGTATTTGCAAAAAATATTAAACGTGGACAGCCTAGTACTGGTATATTTTATTATAATTATTTATTTATTTTATTGCATTCCAGAATGTAATATTAAGATGTAAATAAACACAAAAGCCGGTTCACGTCTTTCATTTACCGGAGGATTTTTGCTAGAATATTATACCCTCTACCTATGTAAGAAAATGTAAGAATTCGGTAGCCTTCTCCACCCATAATAATAATTATTTTAATGTTTGTTTTAAAGGAAACAGTTACCATTGTTCTGAATGAAAAATGCTTTAAAATCCGCTTTGTCCCTGGCACTTTGAGATGGGACTCGAACCCATGACCTTTCGCAATTCGAACGACTGCTCTAACCACTGAGCTACCCAGGACTTCACAGGAGTGACGAATTTTTCAAGCATTTGTTACTTTATCGTTACTACAGAGCGCATTCCTATCAATGTTCAAGCAATACACCTAAAAAGCAGAAATAAATATTTTTACAAATATTTAAACTTTCGATAAAGATGAAAATTTGTTCCAACTGTTATATTTGATACTGTTTTGCATTCACAATGCTATGTATACTGAAAAATATAATAAAAAAATTGATCAAATATAATAGTTACCATTTTATTCTAGGTCTGCTTTTTTTTTTTATTTTTATATCTTAGCCCATATCACTATCACCACTATCACCAGCCCTTTTACGTCCCCACTGCAGGGGCTCAGGCCTTCCTTATGGATGGTTAAGGAGGATGGGCCATGACCCTCCACGCTGGCCCAATGCGGATTGGAGGGTATTAACGACTGCAAATGCAGGCGGGTCCAACGGCTTAACGTGCCTTCCGAAGCACGGAGTAGCTCGAGATAATAATTTTTGGTCACCCATCCCGTGACCGACCCTTGTGAAAGTTGCTTAACGATTACGATCGCGGGCCGCGGCGCTTATCCACTACGCCACCGAGCTACTCTTAGCCCATAGCCTCCTTTAATATAAATTTCTGCTTTCACTAAAACAATGGGTCTTAAAATATCTTTAGAGGTTTTCAGTCAACCGAAAGATGCACAATTGCAGAATAGACAACAGGAAAGAGACGATCTATTCGTTTTCGATCGTTAATTCGCTTCACATTTTTTATATGATTTCATTGAAATACACATTGTTTGAATTCATGATATTTCGTCTCGGAAAAAATACTACGTTTATGAATTTAACCTCAAAATATATAACAATTTAGATGCAATAAAATAAAACCATTATTTTGTTATAGATTCCAGACGATACACTAGAAAAAAATCTTTAATTTAGAATTTTTTGTTTTTCCAAAGTTATTCCTTAGAGCACAAGAATCATCAACTATTATATTAATAATGTAACTTTTATATTTTTGTTACATTTTAATATACGTCGATGAACGACGAATTTTTGTTACAATGTCTTTATTTCTTTCAACACATTTCCAGTAGTGAGATGTCAAGAACAGGATATAGATTTTATTTGAAATATCATACTGAGGACTGTTTGTGGTTGGATTGCTTGTCATCTCATCATAGTCTTTTGTTCGATTTCAAATTTTCTTTAAGAGTATCACAGTGAAAGTATTTGGAATTGGCCAGTAAGAAAATTAGGTAATGTATTTATTTTAAATTTACAATCAAATATTCTTTGGGAATCTTTAGATGTCTAACAAATTCATACGACTTGTTTATATACAAATTGGCGACAATTTAAAAAGTGTTTATTGCGTCGAAATTTCTGTAGAATAACGTAATGAACGATCAAAGGAAAATTTTCGCTCAATGATTTATTACGATTTTATAATGCAACGGCACCTCATCCTGGACCTGACGCTGCTTCTGAAGTACAGATATCATTTGAAGGAAACGATGGAAATTATTGGAAATTTTTCATAACTTACTTCGTTAACAAACAGTAGAGGGGTATGCGACATATTTCTACGGCGACTACTGAAGATAAAGTGGGTGTTGTGCGGCTAATGATAAAAGCCGATAGATGGCTGCCATATCAATAGATCGGAAGAAGCTTAGGCATCTGCTTGAGCTTTTATCTTTGAAGTATTTCTTTCGTAAAAAGTCTTCAAGGAATTTTACGACCGCAGAATTGATTTCCCTTGGCTCACACGCCAGTTTCAAGGTCGCTATTTGGTTGATCTCAGTTTCCAGTCTCGGTTAGGAAATAGTAATATTCTATATTGTATCGGGTGTTGTAATACCTTTGCTATTTAAAATTCCCACAATCAAAGAATATTTAGTTACTCTGAGTCATGTGCTTGTGATGATGACTATTATTTATTTATTACTTTAAACTGGTTGAAATTTGAAATGCAAAAATTCATAAATTTATCAGAAGTATCAAGTTATCAATTTCGTATAAATTTGATGCATTTTAAGAAGACCATAAAATATCCAGCAAAATAAATAGACACAAAGAATAAAAATAATGGTAACCTTAATACTTTAATGGCTTTAATTTAAATAATCTTATCAAATGTAACCCAATTTTGTGTAAAGTGAACTGGGACAAGCGGGATGCCGACCTCCTCGCACAAAGACATTATTACATCAAAGCCCATGGCATGTTTGAATACTTTTGTGTTCTGACTCGACACCGCTAGAATTGAAATACTAAGGAAAAATATATATTATTAACACAACAGGCTATTCTTTACGGAGATTTAATTAGTTACATTAAAACGATGGTTGGAAATTAAGATAAATAATATAAGTCATTAGGTTATTAATAGAAATGTTTTCATATTTATCATAAAGGGAATCACTTGATAAATTTGAATATCTCTGTCAGTGGATATTCGAACGTTATCGGAACTCCATAATTTAGGGCAACAATTGTCTTCCAATTAAGCTACCTTAACGAAACTGATGAATTGAATTCTCAATATATTACTTGATTAATATTCTCAAGCACTTGAAAAGAAATATTGCAAAATTGTAATTAAAATTTAAACGAAATACGTGTGTTATTTTCTCCCATTATTTTATTTGCAGCGGAAAAAAGTGACTAGCTAGGCACTGGTAATATTTTATTGCATTAGTCATCACTTTATTGTGAAATTTGTATTTCAATGGATTCTATTTTATGGCAGATCCGATAGATTTCGTAGTAGTTAAACAAAGACTAGACTACTATATAACAAGTAGTATCTATTAAATTGGCAATTTAACACAACAACTCGTGCAACTTTGAAGGACAGTTTCTGCAACGGACTTTACTAGATACACTAACAAAGCTTCGAGAACCGTGGTTTTGATGTAGGTAGCGGGTAAGATATAAACTTTGCGGGCTGCTATTCTATCTCTGATTTGTGTAATACTACAGCTTAAAGTGCTAAATCTGTGACAATGTATGGGTATGTGAGTTAGGCTCTGTTATAGAACACAGACTGTGTTATCTCGAATTATAATAGTTGTCATGTACCAGCGACATGAGTCTGTTGAATACTATTTAGATAGGAGAGTACTTAATTGCATTGTTTTGCATAATGTTTGAATATTGATATGTCATCGGTCAGTACGCTTTGTATATAAAAAGAAAATGAGATCGGGTCTAAATATGCTGTAACTAAATATGGCAAATAAGTATAAGGTTCATTTCTTCTCGTAATTAAATTATTTTATAGGGTAAATCTATAAATACGTAAGTTTATTTTATTTTTTAATTGTAGTACGACAACGTTACTGTAATGTATCTGATGGAAAGTGCTATTTATTGCAGTCCAATAATACTAATAGCTGTCACAAGTCGAAATTACCCCCGGCAGCCATCACTACTTTGCCGACCTGCTAAAAAGCCTCTTCACACCTCTCTTAAAAATCCAAGGTTATTTGAAACACATGAGGGAATAGTAATACTCCAAAGAATTAATGGGTAGTATAAATGTATGAATAATGCTGCATGCAGCAAAACAATGAAATGGTTAACCGAATGATTCGGCTTAATTTCCGGTTCCATAAAGGTTATACGTAACAAAATACCAGTCGTATTAATAAGTTGAGATCCTCGTGAAATTAATCTTATTTTGGGAAGACCTCTGTGTCGTAGTAGTAAATAACATACAATTCAGAGACGTAACGTCTCCATGTAGAAAGTTCGGAACACGAATGGAAGTTTATCTGACCACATTAGTTCTCCTCAAGTATTAGAAACTTATAGACGTGAGAAACTTGTTTGTAGGTTGAAGTGTCTGTTCTACCTATATCGTATGCGACCTCTGCTATCAATGTTACGGTTAGTCGATATTTCGCTCCTGATGTACCCTAGGGGCAATACTTATCCAAGTATTTCTACTATACTGAACTCGCTTGCTTAAAAATATACCTATGAATACAAAATATGTTATAAAAATTATTAAAAACATTTATTTATGATAATGCCAATGACAATATACTTATTAAGACGACTAACTGTTTTTCTGTTCATCCGCGTATGATGTAATTTATCGTAGGTGAAAGAATTTGTAATACAGGAGCAACAACAACAGAAAGCGACTTTATCTTCACCACACATATACATACATATTTCAAAAGTGAACAACAACTAATATTGTCACATTAAATAAAACTAATTTGAACGGGTGTAGCGCGTTTATATTTGACTAGTTTTTACCCGCAACTTCGTCCGCGTGGTAAAGTTACTTTGAGCAGCATTTCTAACGAACATTTATTCATTATGTCGTGTAAATTACCTGAAATAAAGTTTCATCCCCTATCTTATCCCTTGGGGAGTAGAATTAATCAAATAAATAACATACATAATGCGAACGATAAAATTACAGTCCGAGATAGTGCTCACGCACCAATTCCTGAATATCACTTTACTCTGAGCATTTCTAATGTGAAACGGAAAAGCATTCCAAAGGCGAATAGTGAGGGTAAAGGAATTAGAAATAAATGAAGTATGATGTTTGAAGAATTAGGTTGTTACTAGAGCGAAGATTACGCTCATGATCGGAACCAAGATAACGAAACCTAGATTTCAAATATCCTGGGGTACATGGATCGTATAAAATATTATAAAACACACACAGAATTCATATATTTCTGCGTTGAAGTTAGCCGACCGAGTTGCCTCCTTAAATCAGAGATATGGTCGTATTTACGAAGGCCATATACCATCTATCCGCATGCTAAATTTCAGCCCGATCCGTCCAGTAGTTTGGAGTGTGCGTTGATAGATCACTATGTCAGTCAGTCACCTTTGAGTTATATATATTTAGATTTCGTGATACGGAACCTGTAATTGGTTCGAAACGTCATGAAATCGAATATAAACGCATTACATGCGTTCAAAACAGTTTTATTTGACTCAATTTAATTTGATAATAGTTGTATTTCTATTAATGTGATGGTGGGTAGTCAGAAGTGGCTATTAGAAAGCCCAAATAGATCGTCCATATCGGGGGACTATCTTTAAAATAACACTCCTGGCGTGTATACCAATGTGGAATAATTCCATTTTATCACCGAAAATATAACAAGATGAGCGTGATGTCGTCGGATGTGTTTATTCCTCGGAGATCGGAAACAGAATGCCTTAGGCATGTTGATATGAAATCGATTAACAGAAAAATCGATTATTTAAAGTAAAAGAATCGCTTTTGAAATCGATTTGGAACGCGGCATAGATTCTTGAATCGATTCATGAACACCTCGAATCGGACCGATTCAATTCAATTCAATAACTAGCAATATAAAATTCCTAAATTGGTTACGATATTTTTAGTTTTTAATATTTTGTATAAATAAATATTTATTAACTCATTCGAATGTCAGTAAATGCAAAAATTGAAAATAGTAAAGACAAAGTTAAAATGACGTGGAATATCATAAATAGTGAAACTGGAAGAGAAAAATCCCGGAATATAAATTTTAATTTAAACATTGATAATAAAAAAGTAACATCAGATCTTGAAGTTGCTACAGTATTTGAAAATTTATTTACTGAAATTCCAGTCTTAATTACACAATCTTTGAATTCCTCTTCCACTGTTGCTGAATCTATTTTAAAGGCAAGTTTAAATAATTCTAATAGCCAATTTAAGTTTCAACACATTGATTTTAAAGATATAATAAAATCTTTTAATCAGCTAAAGAAAACGAAAACTGCTGATTTATGGGGTAATTCCATTGAAGTTTCTAAATCGGTAATTGAGACAATAGCTCCAATCTTAGCTTATATATTTAATGAATGTACTGATTGTGGTATTTTTCCTGAGCTCATGAAATATAGTAAAATTATTCCTTTACATAAATCGGGTAGCACATCTGACCCTACTAACTTTAGACCTATATCCGTGCTACCTACGTTTAGTAAGATTTTTGAAAAAATCATGCTGGATCAAATACAAACGTACTTTTACAAGAATAAGCTTATTACAACAACAATTTGGTTTTACAAGGGGTCGCTCGACAACCGAAGCCGGTGTCGAGTTAATACAAGAAATTTTTAATGCCTGGGAGGATTCACATGATGCGTTAGGTGTTTTCTGTGACCTATCTAAGGCATTTGATTGTATTTTTCATGAAACATTGATTAGGAAACTGCATTTTTATGGATTTAGAGATAACTCATTGGATTTTATTGTCTCATACTTGACTGACAGAGTACAGAGGGTTAATATCAATGGCAAAAGATCCCCTGGATCGAAAATTAAGATGACGGTCCTTTCTTGTTTTTGATTTACATAAATGACTTGCCTTATTTCGTAAGGGATGATCACGAAATAGTTTTGTTTGCGGATGACACTTCACTCTTATTTAAAATTAAAAGAGGGTTACCTCTAAATGACGATGTGAACAATTCTATCGCTAAAGTAGTACATTGGTTTAATGTAAATAATCTTCTCCTTAATGAAGGAAAAACAAAATGCTTAAAATTTGTACTACCTAATGTTAAAAAAGTAGATATAAATGTTAATGTAAAAGATAAGAACATGGGCCTTGTGGATACCACAGTATTTTTAGGAATAACATTAGATTCTAAACTACAGTGGGGCCCACATATTGATAGATTGTCGAGTAGACTTAGCTCTGCAGCATATGCCGTAATGAAGATACGTAGGTTAACTGACATAGATACTGCCAGATTAGTATACTTCAGTTACTTTCATAGTGTTATGTCATACGGTATCCTATTGTGGGGAAATGCTGCCGACATACAAACAATTTTTGTGCTTCAGAAAAGAGCAATTCGATCAATTTATAATCTTAGGATTAGGGACTCTTTAAGGGAGAAATTTAAGGAAATAGACATTATGACTGTTGCTTCTCAATACATTTACGAGAACTTAATGTACGTTCGTAAAAATATTAGTTTGTTTTCTATTAAAAGTGATGTACACAATTTTAATACAAGAAATAAAAATAAATTAACGGTGCCTGTCACTAGACTGCAAAAAGTTAATAACTCTTTCAAGGGTCTTTGTGTGCGCTTCTACAATAAGGTCCCAAGCAAAATACAACAATTAGATATCATGCAGTTTAAATCTACTATTAAAAAAATACTTATTAAAAAAGCTTATTATAAGGTATCCGATTATGTAACAGATAAGAACGCTTGGACTTGAGATGATCCAGCAACTGGATAGGTGATTACTTCTAAACTCATTATCTTGTTTCCATTATTATTAAATGATTATGTTATTATTATAAGACTATAGTTTTCTTTATCTCTGTTTATAATGTATTGATCTGGTAATGACATGGTTTTTGTAAATGTCATTACTCATATTAGAGCTGGTGAGTTTCTTGCTCGTTCTTCTTATCAGCCAAAAGACGTCCTGAACGAGTGGTAGGGAAAAAATGTTGGACGATTCAAAAGTATTTTTAAGAAGTCTATTTGAATAAAGATTATTTTGACTTTGACTTTGACTTTGACTATAGTTGTCACTATTGTCACTGTTACTCCATCTCGTGGAATCATCCATTATACATCGCCCCATTCGTTAGTAAGAAAAAAGTAAAACGTACCATACAAGAGCAGGAAATATTCAAATGAATTTTAATATTTGGTATGATATTCTTGTCATTTCTCTATGTTTTCGGATTTTCGCGGCACATCTTGGATGTGTAAAGGATTTCATGAAAGGCCATTTTGAACTTTTTCATAGTTTAGTTCCATGATTTATCTTTTGGTTGCGAAAACATTATTTAACACAGCCTGTCGTCGATTTCAAAACGTCGGCGGGCCCTATTACATATTGGTATCGCCTTGTACAGCTCGATAACGCCGATTGCCAACAAATACTTTTGCATAGTTCCATGTGAATGGTTTTTTCTGTTGCAGAAAATAATGGTAGTAACGAAGGAGTCGTCTAGATCCCAAGCGATTAGACAAATTAATTAATTTTTTATAAATTTACAATAACATGAATTTATTTTTTATGACTAACTTATGTAGAGTAGACTGGTATCCTACAATGCCTACATTACTTGTATTAACGGTAAATTATCATCAATAATGCTCTGTGTCTATATAAGGCATGTTTGATTGAAAAATATGCGATTAATCGAAAATCGATCTTTTAATGCTTGATTAATTCAAGCATCGATTCTAGTATGTTCGATTCTAATCGAATTAGAGATCGATTTATTTTCATGTGAATCGACATGCCTAGAATGCCTGCCAAAATGGTGGCAACTTGCTCTTTCTTAACGCACTGTCATAGTCAGTGTTACCATTCTAATAAAATTAAAAGTATCGATGATCACGCCCTTTCTACAATCGAGTAACTAACAATTAAAAAAAAAACTAAATCAAAGGATCTTCTTAAAGATTATGGAGATATTCTGCGACATATGTTAATACGCCATATTCATTTTGTTTTTTTTTTAGTTTACTTTTGGTGGACATTATAAATGTTTGGTCTTCCATCTTAAAAATAGACTTTATGTAGTAATAATAGCGACTGGTTATGATAAACCATTATCTGTGTAGTAGAAGTGGGAAGAAGGAATGTTGACTATACTTTGTAACGTAACATGTTATTCGGTATATGTTATTCCTTTAGCATTTCCGTTAATATTGAAATAATTATTATCAGAAAGTGCCATTAAAATATTTGCTAAAGCCCCTTTAATGCTATTTTCGAATCGAATTGTCGAGATCGACATTTTCAAAACGTTCGTATACAAAAATGTTTACATTCATAAAAAAATGATTTTCCTTAAAGAAGATAAAAAAAAAAAATGAAAGCAATATTATGTGATCATGAAGTTATATTACTTATTTATTTTCCTGACTCGATTTATCTATCTTTGATATAATAATATCTATTTATTTCCAGCGGGAGCACCTGACAACAAACGTCTTGCTTTGACGTCACGAGAGATGTGAATGAACGTAAGAGGATAATGTGCTCCCCAAATCGTAGCAAATCCCACCATTGTTGCAGTTGATCCAGATAAATTGAACTTTATTCGCCTTATTTGATACGGCTCAATTTTATTTATATTACAATTAAATCACATTACGAAACAGGTTTTAATAGTTCGAACTTGATACATTTATTCTTTGAATAGGAAATTAATTATTAAAAAGTATTAAATCTAAGTTTATAATAAAAGTAAAATAAATAAATACTTTTTTAGATTCATTGGCATATGTAGTCTTCAGACCTCGTTATTTGAATATACCACAAAAAAAATATATTAAGCGTTGGTTTTACTTGTATCTTAGCCTCTTTAGCCTTATTCACATACTTCATCGGTCAGATTTTTATAAGTATATTTATATTTTTTTATTAATATATGTAGATATACTAGGCCAGATTCTTGTCAAATTCGATTTGTAGCGCCTTACGTATATCGAATTGTCGACCACTACTACTCGTACGAATTAAAATAACACTTGACAGCAAAAAAAAAAAACAGCATATGTTTAACAGAAAACGAAAATTTCGTCTATTTTTGAAATGCTGATACGACTCCAAAGAAACGCAGAGACAAAAAGTATATTTTCAGATAAGTTTTAAAAGTAAAGGTTAATAAAGGTGACGTAAAGCAGTTACAAAAGTTATATTTTGGTAATGCTTCGAAATATAAAGCTATATCTATTGTTTTAGTGACGTGTATGGTGATCTTTACCTCTGATTTATCCCGATATAAACTTTAATAAAATAAGAGGAGATTTCCAAGGACCATGTAAATAGATTTCCGAAATGCATATTTTAACAGATACGTTACATGCCGGATTGCATATGGTTGATTGTATAATTGAACTAGCAGTTTTCTCGCGACTCTGCCCGCGTAATTATAGCTTATGCATACGATGCAGCTTTGCATAGGTGAAAGAAGTTTCATGATCGAATCGGTATTGCCCAAGAGACTTTATTTATATATAAACATATATAAAATCCAAAAAATAGAACTGTTTTGTTTTTAATCAGTTTAATATAGATTAACCCGTTTTAGACACCCATTTTGTTGGATGTCAATGAAATGGGCATTAAATATTATTAGAATTTAAGTAGTTCCGTGGCGAAGTGGACAAGCGCTATGCCCCGCGATCGTTGTTGTAAAGCTACTTTCGCAAGGGTGAGTCACGGAATGGGTGACCAAAAGTTATTATCTTGAGCTACTTCCTGCATAAGCTACATTAAGCCGTTGGTTGGCTGCATATGCAGTCGTTATTCTGCCCGTCCTCCTTAATCATCCATAATGAAGTCCTAAGCCCCTGCAATGGAGACATAAAAAGAGCTGAGGATGATGACCATTAGAAATACGAGATGCCCACCGCCACAAAAGAATGAGAGCCCATAAAGGACTTTTTTGACCCTGAAAGTTGCCCGAAAGTCATTTAAATTTCAGGTTCATTGCATCTTTAAAATGTTTGTACTAAAATATTTCAAAATATTTTAATTTTAACTTTTAATTAATATTTTTCATCGTATTTTAATACTTGTTTGTTATTTCTAAGACCAATGTTTTTCGAAGATCACTTTTCAAAGATTTTAATTACTAATTTTATATGAGCGCAAGGTGCAATAGTACTTTCTTATTTAAATCTATGATGTTCAGTGCATTTTCCGAAAGTGGCGTAATAATGTATGTGTACTTTGTGCTTTTAAAGGACAAACAAGTATTAAAATAGGATGAAAAATATTCATAAAAACTTAAAATATTTTAAATATTGGTCACTCATTCCATGACCAACCTTTGCGAAAGTTGCCCAATTTTGAATAATAAACGCGAACGTGATAGACACTGCGGCATCGAGCTTCTCAATCTCCATCTTTTGTAATGTCTGAGATCAATAGAAACACAAAAATGTTACAAGACAAATCGTCTATAGTGTCACGTTTGCGAGATGTATCAAAGTAGTATCATGATGTCGCTTTGATGGTTCCTGTCTTGGAAACGTGGCGCTTTTGAGAAATAAATATTACCCATCTCTTAAAGGATTCATAAAGTGAAAGACAGATAAATACATAGATATAGAAAACAAATTTCTAATAATAAACTCACGTTTATATTGTTGTTAAAACGTATTAAGTTTTTAGACGTTCGTTATAAAAAGTTAAACGAAAATGGAATTAATGAAACAAAATGTGAGATACACATAGCAATACAGTCGTCAGAACATCAGGTTATAATAATATGAATAAACGAATGAATAAATAATTCTTTATTGTATATCATGATAGTTAATTTAAATAAATAAATAAAATTACACGATACATAAGTAATTTAATTTGCTATTTATTTATTTACTAGCTTTCCGCCAGCGGCTTCGCCTGCGTATTTACCTAAATAATATATATAATACAGCCTTTCTATTATAAACATTCCTCTTAAATATCTTTGTATTTGTGATTCTACATACGAGAACTGCTTCTGCGATACGAAAGTTAAGCATCTTTCGCGATGACTGGTAATGGATGGGTAAAATAGTTTATGATCTCGAGCACTTAAAAAACGTTGGTCCCGGCTGCATATGCAGTTGTTAACACACACTTATTCGCGTGGGTCATGGATCATTCTCCCTCTTCAATTCGATTCCATCGAAAGGGCCTGTGGTCCAGGAGGACATTTATAGGCTGATGATGACGGTAATTCTACTTTTCAAGGATTTTTGATGCGATATAAATAAAACAAATTGACACTAAATGTGCAAGTGGACCTTCTAGCGAGACTTCTAAGGACATGTTAGAAGGTCCACATGCACATTATTTACCGGAACTTGCATATAAGTCTCAGTAATAATGTCTTCACTCTCAGTACCTAATGGTGCGGCAAGTCCTAAGTGGTTGCTGTTTACAAAGGAGAATGTAGTTAGTTATGTAGCTACATTGTATTACGTAATTAAACTAAGGGCGTCGCATTATGAAACGAGGACTAACTTCTAACATATTATCCGGCCAAATTAAATATGTCTTAATTTGACGCTTTTCTTCTGTCATTGTCGGAAAGTTTTGATATATCTGTATGCTTCGGATAAGTTCCGAAATTACTGGAGCAATTTTAAAAACTCTTTTCACCTACGCGAAACTACATATAATGAAAAGATAAATTTGTTAACAATTAAACATGATCTACCCGGGTGTAGAAATGTATGTGTAGTATAGGTAAAGCAATTCCCTGAGGTCTACCAAACCCAACGCGATTGGATTACGTTTGAAGACTGTTTTAATATAATATAATTAATTCAAAGCAAATGCATAGTCGAGGAGGAGCTCAATGGTGTAGTGGTTAGCACGTTCGGTTTAAGATGCGGAAGTTAATCAACTTTTGCAAGGGCCTTCACAGGAATGGTGAACAAACATTTATTATCTTGAGCTCCTTCGTGCTTCAAAAGGCACATTAGTCACAGTTGCATCTGCAGTCATAATATCCACTAAACCGCTCTGGGCTCGCGTGGTCCAGTCCGTGATTTGATTCATTTGTGCGCTGATGATAATGATGATATAATGGAGAATGATAATATAACATCACATTGAATGAAGTTTATGATGAACGAATGAAATAATTTAGTGTTGTTGATCTTATTGTTGGTTATATAATACGAATATTTGGATTAACATTTCCGTAACAAACCCTTAGTTCGAAAATTAAATTAGTTAGTATAAAGGATATTTTTTTTGTGATAAAATGATAGAGATCTAATAAAAATTAACTAATATTAGAAATAGGAAAATATGTTTATTTGTTCTTCTAACACGTACCAACGAAACGTCATTGTGATATGAATTTGTTGTGTGAAAATAGCTGGAGGATTAAATAAATTGATTAAGACATTGGTTATTATTTTTCGCGCAAAAAAAAATATATTAAAACTGCAGGTAACAGCTCTACATAATATAAATTGCAGAAGTTTGTATTTTATTACACTCGAAAGTCATGGCTTAAGCATTAATATAAGCTAATAAAAACATTAAATTTTTAGTAAATATATATTAAGTTCCCTCGCAACGAATAGTAGTGTATATACAAAAGATATGGTATAACCGATCGATTTCATCAATTCCCATAAGCCGACCCATACCCAATCTCGTATGAGAATTGCTTAATAGGATACTCTCGTTAAAATTTTGGACGGTATTGGGAACGGTAAAAATTTTACAAGGAACATTTATAATAATACATCCTAATGGGGTCGGAAATTTATTGTGACTAATTAACATTTTCAACATTTTACTGGCACATTATATATAAATTTGCATGGTTTCGTTGCATTACGTTGTTAGCTGGAATATGCGTCTGAAATCTGGAGTTGGATAAAAAAAAAAACAAAAATTAAAAGATCATTGTATCTTATATAATGAACCCAAATTCTTCTTACTACTGACGGTCCCCGGGAAAGTAGCTAAAAAACATAAATTGCCTAAAACATTATAGACCAGTCGCCATTATATATATTATCAACTATTATGTCCAGGAAAAATAAAGTCAGAATAAGGTTAAACATAATGTTTGATTAGTGTGGGTGTGGTGTTGGTATGTTCACTGCAATTAATACTCTTTGTGATGTGGTTCCGTAATAAGTTGATTGTTAACTATTCATGAATTTATGATGTTTGTATTATCATCAGTAGCCTATGTTGATAATTGCTAGACTATTATATTATTTTTGAAAGATAAAGAAATAGTAAACAAAAATTTTATTTGATTTTAGCTTTGACTTTCTGCGATATAGAAATCGAAGGTAGCGTCGAGATATATCGAGAGATGCTAGTAGTAAGGTGTGGAGAGAAAGGAAAGTAGACTGTTAAGATCTAAGATACAAGGAAGTAGTGAGAAAATAATATCTGTCCCGGCCACTGCCACTTCAGCTGAGCAATTCATCGAGCAATGTTAGTAACGTTGGTTTTTTCGTTCCTCATACGAGAGACACGGAGCATTGCTCTCTCCATTGCCCAATGGGTGTCCATTTTATGAGACCCATAGTGAAAAACTATGTCTCGCTTCAGTAAGTCATCACTGGCCATACATACGGGTCATAGATTTTTGTATTGAGAGACTGAGGAAGTTTAGACGGGAAGGTTTTTTGTAGCCATAAAAATATAGTGGATGGACATTTGTATTTGAAGCTTCAAGTGAGATATCATAGAAAATGACTTCATGTACATATTTCATAACATATTTTTAAAATTTTTTTTGGCCGAGCATCAAAGAAATTTAAAAAAAATGGATGAAAATATGTCAAACTTTAGAGGCAAAAGTATTTCAAGGAGTCTAGAACGAATATTTTCAAATAAAAATGTATGACACCAAAATATGTTCAAATATCACGTTTAATTTTAACAAATATTTTTAACCTTTAATACATACTTAGTTTTATTAACCTATATATTTGTTTTATTTCCTCGCAAAAAGCATTGAAAAATTTTGTAAGAAACTTGAGCGTAAAAGGTAAAACCTTACTTTCCGCACTCGTATCTTAAATAACTATTATATAATTCCAAACTATTTGTTACTTAAAAATTTGCACGGCACCCTCGGTTCCTTTGTTTGATAAAAACTGATTTTTAACCCAACTTTTATATATTGGGTACAAAATCTTATACACATGTAACGTCATATTGATGTATTATCTTTTGTTATTGTTAATGGCTGACAATTGTTGCTGTTTTAATTTTTTCCCTTCTAATTTTGTCTACAGCTCCCGCACGCCAACGTGTTTACCACCAGCGTTTGTGACCAGTACATCCAGTAGTAGCAGTTTCCATAACCTGAGTAGAGATTAATAAGGAATATAATGTGTGCAACGTTTTATTTTCAGTGCACACAATTCCATTCGTATTGTGACTTATGGAACAGTTAGTAAAGCTTTTATAAATTTATAAAAGCTTAATGCGTTTAGTCGGAACGCCTATTAAAATTTCATGTTGTCAACAATCAACGGAGTTAAAAGGATTTTCAATAAAGTTCGTTACTTTTTCCAACAGCTCTAAAAGGTTCTTTTCTACAAGTATTTAATATTTGGAATATATTATTTAAGAGTTCTTTCCGAAACATAATTAGTTGTTTGATAATAAATAAATATTAGACAACATTATATATCTTATTAAACGGGTCCCAAATTAAGTAGCTAAAGCATTTGCATTATAGAAAAACAACGAGGTTCCCACAATAAAGAAAAGTTAATTTTTCTACATATACGTTCTCTGACCGGGAACTTTACTAGGTTTTAGCTATTTTTTATTTAACGAATGCCCAAGTAGATACAGGAAGAACAGGTACCACAGCCTTCTTTTTCTTTCTAGCCGAGGGACAGCCTCTTTACCCTGCTCTATCTATAATACCTCTATGGTTTTAAATAAGTATGATGCGCTCTTTATCTGTTTATTTGTAGCACTTACTGTGTGAATGAATGATTGTTTTGCTGAAAGCCAATGTATAAACAAAATATCTATTATTATAAGTAAAACAAATCGTTTCTTAGTTTTTTTTTATATTACAGAAAATAGAACAGACGGGCACCTTTACTGTGCATCGATATGAAAAAGCCAACAACGCAGAAGATGGATCGAATAACAAAGAAATACTGTTACAAAATTAGTATTTCGTATAATTTATATACCAAATGTTTCTTTAAATCTTTATGAATGCATGTCACGCGACAACATGCAAAAGAGGCTGCTCACTTTAAATACAGACGGTATGGCTGTGTTGCTGCCATATCGATAATATTATAATAATATTGCCGTTGTGAGAGTTAAAATAAGTAGTTCAACTAATCCTTAAATAATTTGGTGTGTCGTTAGTCTACCATTTCGTAATAATATTAATTGTTTATATATAATAATCGGTTGTTAACTGAGAGCCTCATAAATAAGCTTAAAGTCGCTCAAGGGGCGATCAGAAATGTGGGGATTCACAGACGAACCAAAGTGACTGACATGGTCCGAAGAATTGTAAGCTTGAAATGGCAATAGCAGGGCACATGGATCATAAGACAGGTTGCCGTTGGGGCTGTAACGTCCTCGAGTGGCGACCAAGGACCGGGAAACGGAGCGTAGGCTGGCTTCCCACAATATAGTCTGGCTTCCCACAATATAGTCAAGCACTTTTGTTAGGATCGCATTGGATGAAGAGCGCGCGGGACCGCTCATCGTGGGTTTTTTTGGAGAGGCCTTTTTGCAGCAGTCGGTGCTATCCGGCAAGTTTCTTGTGTGCGTAAGCAAGCAAGCATCTACACATTCTCTCATTTATACATTTACCTTCGCCATTCACCTGCTCCATTATAGAAAAACACCGCACCAATACATATTATTAAAACTTTTATTACTATCCCCGAACAATTATTGTATTCTCTTAATATCTTATTATTTCTTAAGCTTATGATGACAATTTTAAATAAGTTATTGTTTTTAGTGAATTGTAGAGAGTATTTGTAAGGTGGAGGACTGACTACTTGCGATTCGGGGTTTACCATATTGCTGGTGTCAGTCCACTGAAGTCGGCTATTACGATACACTGTTATTCTCATGTAATTCAAAGGATGATTATGACGAGGATTAAATGATTTTTATCATTATATAATGATGATTATGATATATAATAATAAATGTGAATATCAAATATTTTTCTATAAGAAATCATATCATATAATTAATTGCAAAAAATATTTGGATTTAAGTGGTATAGTAGCAGTATCCTTACCGATATACATATAATGCATCTATCGACTGAGATCGACTATCGATGAAAAAATACCGCTATACAAACAACACTACGAAATAACCTATTAACCACACGGCATGCAGCGTGAAAGCTGACCATAACTTTTTGTTAGTGTACTGTTTGATTTAGATTCTAGGACCATACTCTTAAAATTCTTAATTGTGCATTGTCAAGCTCCATTAACGCACATGTAATTTGGAGTACGATAAAAAAGAAAAATTTCATGATTTATTATAATTGATCCAATGATCAATTATAATAAATCATGAAATTTTTCTGAAATCACAAGGGGAGAGGTGATAATGATATACGAGTATCACGTGTATTTATTTTTTCCTCAAACGCGTGATCACCAGTGGTCGGAATTAGGTAGAGTTATTCATGTACTTACACTGATTTGAAGTGGATATGCCTCAAATCCCGAGATAAATTAATTTTAAAGAGCAGAAAAAATCCAGTGATTTTTTAAATAAAAAGTTATTTACTTTTACACAATTTAAACTACTGCATGCACGACGTTGCCAAACTTACATCAATGAAAGAAATAAATAAAGAAAGAAGAAATAAAGAAATCCCGGGAAGGTCCACATTAATATCAACATTTCGATGCAAGTACATAAATAACTCTACCTAATTCCGACCTCTGGTGATCACTTAATCGAAAAACGGCGTCAAAAATTAATACTTTTTTGTAGTTACTAAAAATACACGTTATTTGGGTAAAGTCTTACTCTTCACCATGTATTTCCAGGGGGTTTCAAAAATTCTGAAAAACATCACGTGTTTAATGGATCTTTAGAAATATAATGTCGTTTTCTCATTACAACTTATTTGAACATTTCTTGGTATAAAACCAGTTCAAAGTTAGTTATTTTTTATTGTACTCGCCCTCTTAATGAATCAGTTTCTGATTTTATCAAACTAATTAATTAAGCAACGTAATTGATTCTCATTATTAAAATGAAATTATCATGTCACAAACCAGTTCTAAAACTAAATAAACATTAGCCAAAAAACATGAAGGTTGATTAGATGACAGCTTATAAACTTTTTTTAATTAAATTTTCGTTTAGTAAATTAACGCAATTAGTTAATATTTTTCATGGCTAGCTAGTATTAGGTAATATGATGTTGTGCTAAATTTAAAATATGCTTTTGACATTCAAAATTAGTTGAGTTTCTCTTTAAAAATAGAAAATACAAAACGATAAAAGAAATGGAGATGGAGACAAGTTGGCGGAAGAATAAGTAGAGTACATCTGATTACAAATAAGGTAAATAAATAAATAAATAGTACGGACTCATTAAAAACACTATCATTTGTTTAATGCTTATAAAAATCATTTTGGTATTTGTTGGTATTTATTTAGTTACGATAATAGATATACGTCATATACATATGCATAACTGGTATTACTATAATAAATGTTCTGTAAAAAATAGTACTTATAGCGTCATATATTAGTGTTATAGATTGCAGATTGCGCCTACATGATGTAGAGTACAATACTCTATCTTACAGTACGGTTGGCAACCCTAGGCCAAGGACACCCAGGTGTTATGCCCTGTAGTCCTATCATAGCGCTGTAAAAGCATAGAGGTTTGATCAGCTAAAAATGTTTTGTATGATTTAATCTATATATTGTCACAGCGCTGTGTTCGATGGCAAATTCAGATAGTATAACAAAATACCATAGCTATATCTAAAGAGGTATAGAAGGGTGGGATTGGCATCTTTCTGCAGTTTTTATACTGTACCCTTTCCGTACACTTCACCTACATGGCTCTATATTTATTATCATGGGTTTCTAAGTATGTACTATGTTCTTTGTATAGCACGTTTGGTCATTGCACTAGTTTCGTGAAATTATACTTTGATCTTTATGTGATTCTATTATAAATTCGTTTTCTTCATTGAAAAACAAAATCTCAATGTTAGTGATGCTAGACCATTCTACCCGTAATTCTCAATAATATTCATGGTAATCAAATCAGAAACTGTTTGATGTTGAAATTGATCCGATTCCAGACTAAGTGATTTAAGCACTTGCGTTATGAGGATCGGAAGTATTGAACGTACACATAGCCCACGCAGACCCAATAAAATTATTATACAAGTTATTTAGTTTTCGATTCTACGAAACGAATTAGGTAGGCTGTTTTTGTCTATTTACGATACACTTTTGTTTGGTTGCACTTAGACGCTAAACTCTAGCGGTCATCGACCAATCACAAAGTGTCGTATTGGGTATGGCCATTCGCTAACCGGATACTCTAGTGATTGGTTATTTATAAATAATTTAGAAGCTATTTTTCGTTGTTTAAGTCAGCATTAAGCTGATACTCAACCATGGAATTAATTTAACCATTAAATTATTATGTACCATTTTATAAACAACTTAGTATTTAAAGTGTGAATTAAGTTGTAAGTCCTTTTTAATATTCGTTTCCAACTCTAAAACATTTGAATATAAATAGGGTAGTCTACACAAATACATGATAATCCGACCCCACGAGATAGCTACTTCATAGCGACAGCCTCTCAACGCCTGTCAATAAGTGGGAGCCTATTGTGGGAACACTATAAACTCAGCTTGCGCCGGACGGTACTTGATTATTCATTGATCCGCTGCACAGAGCTCCGCACACAAAATAGAACAAAACATAATGAACACTGCTTTATTATCCTTGAGATTATTTCATTGGTAGAAGAAACAAATTGTCAATACAAACTAAGTTCAACCGTGCTCAACGAGATCTCATAAAATTGTGAAAGTGTATGATATCAACCATTATTTTTTATCCACGACAGAACGGAGAAAGGTGTACATTAAGTATGTAAAATTCTTTTAAATAAGTGATTTAAACAGAGTTAACTGTAAAGTATTTGTGATGTATAGGAATCGATTTCTAGATATAAAAAAGCAAGCAAAATAAGTATTACGTCGCAAATGAACGTTCCCATTTATCTCCTAAAATGATTTGATCCATTCAGACGCGATCTACTAATACAGGTTTTTTTACTTTATTAATAGTTTTTGTGTTTGTGTAAGGATGTGAAATGTACGTAGCATTTAAACGTTTTAATTTGTATATTTCTTTGTATAATAGTGTATCAATTGTATAATATAAAAATATAAAACATAACCAAACCGAACACATAACATTTAATTGCAATATAATGGATACCTGTTTTATAGGTAAGTCAAGCAGTCGATAAACTATTTTATGATACCTATATCGTCAATATTCTCAGCGTATTAATCTTAAGAAACGAAGGATGTGACGGTTTGGGGAATTGGGTAATACTTTTCAAAGGTCAATTTTCTTAGCAGGTACTCTTAGAGATTTGTTACCCCGAACTACTTACAAAAAAATGGTAGATAAAGATTGAGCGTAGTGCAAAGTCAAATCATTATTAAGGACCTGTGTATATCTGACGGAAGATGCGTTGCATAGTTATTGTTGGTTGCGTGACGTCATAAGATAGCCATACACCCGGTTTCTGAATTGAGAATTTTAAGTTGAGCACATCTCAAACCAAGCTTAAGCCATTTTAAACGTCAATTGAACAAGCTTTCATTAATGATTTATAATTTTTTTATGATCAGCTGATAGCAATTTTATAAAACTTGGACTTTTTGCCATATGAAACGTAGTAAACTTAAGTTATTGAGAATAATCAGTTGAGATTTTGTGCTTTTCTCAATTCAGAAACCGACCGTAAGTCAATAGTGTAAGATTTAGATTTCTGTAGGTGAAATAATTTTTAAAATTTTAAAATAGAGCATGTCCACTCTACGGTTTATCGGCGTACTAATGCCTACTTCTGAAATACATTCGCCGGATTTTCCGTTAGTTTCGCACCGACTTTTATACTTAGATTTACTTTTCACATGTAAAAAAAGTCCTAATTTTATCAAACTGATATTAAAAAAAAAAAAAACTAAAACCCGAAACAAAAACCTGTTAAAGTACAGTTTGAGATGTTCTTTAAATCTTAATTCAGAAACCGGGTGTGATAGTTCATTTGAGATCATTGCTTATATCGATAGTATTTATTTAAAACACACGATTTAAAAAACAGACAATTATTTCAAAGGAAAATTATCAATTTTTAATTAAGAAAGTTTTTTATAGTTTTGTTTCCTTCAGTAGCACTTTTTTATTTGGCTCCTCGACTGCTTATATACTTTTAAGTGAAAATAACGTCTAGTCAAGAAAACACTTACGAGTAATGGGTTATTATAGAATTTATGTTTTATTTAAGGACTACAATGCATTACCTTAATAGCCTTTTGGCTGGTTTTTGCATTGAGTATAATACAACATCTCAATTGATTATTCTCAACACTTAAGTTGTTTACTTTTAACATTTGAAAGTGCTTTCTATGAACTTTATTTCATCATTATAAATATATTATATTTCCCCATTGATCAGAAGTTTGTGTGGATTTATAAATGCGTATTTAAAAACTACAGATGCAGCCTGGAACAATGGTTTAATATGTCTTCCCAAACACGGAGGAAATTGAGATAATTAATTTTTGATCACCCATCCTATGACCGGCCTCTGGGAAAGGCTGATTTACTTCCGTAATCGGTTACCAAACGCACATCGTCGATATTCTCTATAAGCTTACTAGAATATTTTTTCATTTTCAATTCAAAGCTTATTTCACTGTTCCTTTATGATATTGTGTCATGAGGATGACACAAATAGGTGAGAGCCATTGTGGAGACGTATTGTAGAACGCTACACTATATCCGGCAGAGTCAGATGACACTTGATACGCCCCACTAAGAGATACATAACTCACTGAATACTGATTTAATAAATGAAACTATAGAAAACTTAACATAATTATTGTATTATAGCTAGTCACATATCTATGATGTAAAATTTCTAACGCGGGTGACAAAGGTTAGAATTTACGTCGCCGAAATCGCGGTAAAAAGCTAGTGTATTATGAAATGTAACAATAATATATCGGAAAAATCCAAAATCGAATTATACGTATTATAAAACGAAATAATGCTGTATGAAACAATTCCCTTTACTTTTAACAGCATAGAAAGAAACAATAATATATCATTTTCATAGCGAAACATGTTTGATTTGAACATCCTACTTTTTTATGACATTTATATCTGTGATTTAAAAAATAAATGTTTCAATAAAAATAAATAAAACCGATCGAAATCGAAATAAAAGTCTTAATAACTAGCGATCCTACTTTGCTGGCTAATTTAATCGGTAATCAAAAAAAAATTTTGGTTAACCTTAAATTTTTTAGAATTTTAGAATATGTTAGAACTTTATAATTTCCTTTATTTAAAAATAATTTAAAGTGAATAATAGGTTTACTCTATTGTTACTTATGATGTTTTTTTGATTTGCCGGTAGGTACATTATAAGAATCTCGTGAAAGGATTAAGGTCTGAGCTGTAGCCATTACAAGCTTAAAACTTTAATGCTTTTAGCATAAAGTTTATTAAGCGTAAAGCTAAGCGTAATGAGCTTCGCAGCTAGATCTATTTAACGTCGCCGCTCTTAAAAGGCAAGGGGTATAGTGGCTGCTTTATATATCGAGTGAGTTTATTAAATGTTTATCTTTAATGTTACGATTAACTATTACAAATAATAAGCTCGACGGTTCAATTGTTAGTGCATTCAGTCTGTGAAGTGGACGCGGAAATTAAGTAATTTTCGTTAGGGTTAGTTATAGCCAACCCACGCTGTAGCATGTGTGATTTAAAAAGAAGGAAGGATTAACACCCACCAAACTGCACTGAGACCACGTGGTGCATCAACGTCCATTCTTAAAATCGACTCGTTTCCGTCCATAGAAAAGCTAATGCGTGATTCTTTTCAAATAAATTCATAATTCAATATATTTTAAAACGGGATTAATACCAGATTACCCACGTCTATATGTTTACCGAGTAACACAATTCAAATTTGAATTATGGCTCCCAAATTATTCTATTAGCCTTATCTAGGTACGTGTTCAATAATGTTAGTCAACAGTTGATTGGCCCATTAGATAACTAAGTACGCTCCAGAGTCGTAAAGTGGACATTGCGGAGATGAACCGTCGACGACCAGAGCACCGATGTCAGTAAATATTTACTCTAGCTCGGATTGTTAGTTTAGGCGTCTATCGGATAATTGTTACCGAAGAACGTGGCAATGTATTAAGCTTAGATTGAGTAATTCTATTTATCCTCAATAGTTACTTTCTACAATCATTTTTATCTACATAATGAATAAAAATAGTAGAGATGACGAATTATACTTATATTTTATAATATTGTGTGTTGTAAGACAAGAAATACAGTCGCCATCCTTAGAATTCGGCATTACTGTTCAAAAATATACATTCAAAACATTCTGGACATAATCCGGACTCACTTTAGTGCCAGGGTTAACCCATTATCCGACTAAAATAAGTAAACACGGTTCAACATTATCTCTGTTGTCTCTTCTTTTTGAATATATATTCAATTTGATTTGGGCGGCTAATGGTTTAAAGTAAATAGTAACTTTATTTTGTGTTTTATAATAACACGGATCGCGCATATTCTTGACTAAAAATACTTTATTCAAATAAGTAGCTTACAATCAATATAACAACTTCGGAATCAACAAGCAACTCATACAAACCGTGGAATAAATAATAGAAAACTCACTTTGCTAGAAGCGTCGCGTCAAGCATCTGTGGTTGTCGTGCGTCGACCACAATGACGTGCGGTGGACGGTTGTCGCCATCGCGTCGCAAAGCGTCTAATGTTTCGCGGGCGCATCGCACGGCCCGCCCTTCGCCGCCGGCTCGTGTCGCAGCCGCACACGCTGCTGCGCAAACGCGCGACGTTCGCTCCGGGAACACGCATAGCAACTGCAGATACAAAAGAGGCTACCGATTAAAAAAGAACTTTATTCAAATCGACCGATTCGATCATAAACTATGATGCAGTAAGTACAAATAAAACTAATTGCTTCCTTATAACCTCTTTTTGCATAAATAAAGAATTAGAAAATCCTTGAAAATATGGCTAGGACAGTCTATACAGGGATTTACCTTAAATAAAACAGTTAGAGAATGGGATAAACAATTAAAAAAAAAGTGTAAGCGTAAGCGATGTCATTAAAAGAATATTATTAATAGTTCTTAACGTTAAATTAAAGTCATAACGACTCAAATCTCTGTGTTCAGCACAGTATGACTCTTTAATTCGATTCATTATTTGCAAATCTTTCGCAAGTATGAAAATTAGTTTTAAAGATGGTTTTAAACAACGATTTTGCTATTTGGGCCATTAGTGGCCATAGACTAAATCTTATTGTAATGAGTATATTATAAGTTTTAGTCCATGGTAAATAAATTTAAAATAATGGGAATGGGGAGGCCTTTATTTCCTATTACTCGTATTTCCAAATGTGCATTAATGTCTTCTAGTTAGCTTTACTGGCAAAGATTTAATCAAAAAGTTTATTTTCATCAAAATTATATTTTCATTATCGCTGAAAAGAGTTGTTTAGTTAATGTTTTAAGTCATTTAAAATTGAATCTGTACAAATCTGACGGAAAATCCGCCAAATGTGCAAGGTCAGCTAGTGTCTTTACTAATATTATAAAAATGAAAGAATGTATGGTTTATTCTGCTTTAATATATTTTTTTCAGTTGCTAATTTATCGCTGTTATGAATTAATTACATTCCAATTAACAGACATGAACTATAATTTTCGCGGGCGAAATCACGAAAAATAGCCAGTATCAATGAGGAAGTATTTTTTTAATAAAACGAAAACACTAAAAAAGCGCCTCCACTAGATGGCGACTTTAGCTAAAGTTGATTTTTGCAGAAAACGAATGGACCAAAGACATTCATTTCCGTTCTTTTTAACCAACATATTAAAAAAACTGAAATTTGAAAAGTTCGAAACTTAGATACAAATACGAAAAATAATATTTTTAAACTCACACGATTTGTATACATTATAATTATATGCAATCGGGTCTTGTTCGTGCATTTTTTAAAACAATTAATTTACCTCGACGTTTCGGCTACGTTACAGCAGCCGTGGTCACGAGGAGACTGGAGAACTGGCGGGTGTCGTCTTCTGATTTTAGTTGAGGGTAATCCGGTAATAATGTTTTTAACAAGATGAGTTGTCCCATGTACAGGACATGCTAAGGAAAAATGGATACAGCGCAAGGAGGTCATACCCTATCCGAAGGTGTAAGGAAAGACTACCTAAGGTTCCTAGGCAACGGGCATTTTTAGGCTATGTTAAGGAGTAACGGACAAAATCGGTTCCATTTTGAGGAAAATTTTTTCTATAGACACCATTTTTACTCCTTTATCAAAAATGTCACACCAATTGCGATCACCAAAGGATAGTATTCCTTACCAAAAACCTGGCGTTTATAAAATTGACTGCAGCTGCGGTAGTTCATATATCGGACAAACGAAGCGGACTATCGCCGAACGTGTAAGAGAACACATAGCAGCGGTCAAAAATCGTCAAGTGGAGAAGTCCGCGATTGCAGAGCACTTATTATCATCTGGATCAAACCACTGGATCGAGTTACATACACCTCATGTCCTTTCCACTGAACGACATTACTATCCAAGGATTGTTCGTGAAGCGGTTGAAATCAAAAAACACAACAATTTCAACCGGGAAAGTGGATATAAACTCTCACCAACGTGGAATCCGGTTATAAAAATGTATAAGAGTCGCGATCGCAAACAACCACGAACAATATTCTCGGATACCGTAAGTGCAGTGTGTCGCCACCTTTACGTATAATAAAATCAAGTGGAGGGTACATCTGAAAATCAGTTAAAAACATTATTACCGGATTACCCTCAACTAAAATCAGAAGACGACACCCGCCCGTTCTCCAGTCTCCTCGTGACCACGGCTGCTGTAACGTAGCCGAAACGTCGAGGTAAATTAATTGTTTTAAAAATGCACGAACAAGACCCGATTGCATATAATTATAAAATACGAAAAAGTAAAAAAGGAATAGGAGTTGTATATTGAGTTTTGAAAACTAATTTACTTTAAACTTGAAAGAAAACCAGAAAGGTTGTCACGGAGAAATAAAGAACGTACCGTAGCGACATCTAGTTTGATTTCGGGAACTAATGATTTTTTTTTAAATATTTCCTTATTAGGTAGAGTGACAGTTCTGAGGTTCCGCAATTGACGAGACGCATCATTCGTTAGATATGTACCGATCCTCAGTAAAAGTCTGTTATTGGAATTCGCTTATTTAAATTGGCAATAAACTATCTCAATTTGCAAGGGTCAGCATGTTAAATGAAAATTATATTTCTTTATTATTAAAATCAACACAAAAAAATAATGGATTAAGCTGGAAAAGAAAGGGAAATGTTATTATTTATAATAGAAGGTTCAGTAGAAAAAGGTTACAAGGAGTTTTATAGATTTTAAATTAGATAATTAGGTACTATTAAACAATATTTAAAAAGTTTATAGAAAAAATGTTTATATACATTACAACAATCACTACATAGTATAAAATAAAGTCGCTTTCTCTATCCATATATCCCTATGTTTGCTTAAATGTTTAAAAGTATACAACGGATTTTGATGTGGTTTTTTTTTCATAGGGTGATTCAAAAGGAAGGTTTTTATGTATAATATAAAAACACGCGGGCGAAGCCGCTGGCGGAAAGCTAGTACAATATAAGACAGAGAACAGATAGTTAAAATGATGCTGCATAAATTTAAAAAGGTGTCGCTAATGGCTGGTTTACACCTAATTAAGTTGATAAGTAGTAATTAGATTTTTAACTTAATTTTAAGTGATTAAGTACGTGTTACACAATTAAGTAGCAAGTAAAAATTTTGGTAGCTACTTATGAGCTTAATTAAGTTTAAAATTGGGATCTATTTACTACTTATCTCGCGATCGCATATCAATCAGAACTGAAAAAGAGAAGACGAAATGATTTTCTTTAAACCTTTCTAATGAATGAATGGCAGGTGACATTCGGTGCGTTGATGCGTGCGATGGTTCATATGTTCGTATACAAATTATAAAATTCATTTCTTTCACCTTCGCGTTCCATATTGATAGAAGTGCAATTTAAGTATCTAATAAAATGACATAATAAAATATACTGACCTCTAAGGGTTCCGTGGGTGTGTAGATCAGTGAGGTGGGGATGTACGAGGGCGGCGGCGACCTGTTCTGCAAACGAAACATGCTGTGTAATATTCATATACGTAACTATATATAACACTCGAATAGGGTATAGCACAGTGCAAAAAAAGAGGAGCTCGCTGGTGTAATAGTTAGCGCGCTCGGTCTGTGATCCGGTTATTGAGCAATTTTCGCAATGGCCGGTCATAGGATAGGTGATCGATAATTTATTATCTCGAGCTCTTCCATGCCTCGGAAGGTATGTAAAGGCCCGAGTGGTGGGTCATGGCCCATTCTACCTATTCAATTTTATCCAAAGGGTAGGCATGAGCTTTGAGCCTCACTGCTGGGGATATTAAATGCAAAGTGCAAAAATATCTCAAAATATCATTGGAAAAATTTAAACTAAATTAAAATCTATCTAGTTTTAGACGCATGACCATGGTCGTGCGTGCTTGTAAAAAAAATATTATTCTGTCGAGAGCAAAGAAAAAAACGATTACCTACGCTTATTTCACAGACAGAAATTTCAAAGAGTTATGTTTCGTAGAAATTTTTCATACAATATTTGGTCTTTACTTTTTTCTTTCGAATATTATAATTTCTTCTACGCATAAATATCGATAAACGATACATTTATAAAGGCGCCAAAAGTTGAATTGACATTTACTACTTTTTTGTTCTCCTGAAATAATACCTTCATAAACTTTCTGGCAAAGAGTTAACGATATCATATCAGTGGGGGGAGTTGATGATAAAATTAATCTTTTCACCAGTATATATATTTAATAAGCACGCACCAGTACGAGTGGTAAAACTTAAAAGACTGCCTGCGCCTTGGATTACTCCAATATTCCATTAGTGCGCATGGCTATGAGAAGGCATGATAAAGCTTTTCGGATATATGCATGATTAGGTTTAAGACTAACCCCCTTCCACCTTTCGGTTTAGCAATCGCGTGTTTGAGAAAAAAATAAATACACGTGATACACCCCCCTCCCCCCTTGTGATATTTGGTAATTTGAACGAACCTCTTTCCCCCTTTTGAGTCTCAAGTAATTAATGCACTTAAAATGTTCTTAAAAGCTCTTGATCTCATTAAATCGCAAAGCAATGTTCTCCCTCATTCTTTCTCTGTTACTGATTAGATGAGAATGTATATTCTCATTTCTCATCTAATTCTTTTACCAACATACAAGATAAATCTAAGGCTTTAAAAATATTTCTTCTCTCTGCAATACCCCATTTTTTCCTTTTCCTTAGGTTCGGAGTCCAGGTTTCGTAAAATAATAATGTCTCTTAAGTCCAATGCAATCGGATATGTCGAAATCAGTCGTCGTATGACAATCTTATGTTTAGATAGTTTTCTCCTCGTCATCACACTATCATTAACTCATCCCTTTCCACAGGGATATTTCCTCGGAGCTAACGTGGAGCGCATGTGTTGCCTCTGCCAAAAAACAAAAGTCCAATTTCCATTTCTTTGGAAAATTCTCGAAGCAGTTGTACATCGTCAACTCACAGCTTTCCTTTTCAAAAAAACAATGTCCTTTCTGAGTGTCAGTCTGGATTTGGGCCAGGACATAGCACTATGACTGCGTTATTAAAATTTACAGAGGACATATGAAAAGGTTTAGAGGATAAACGATTGATAGTATCAGTATTAATTAACTTTTCAAACGCCTTTAATGTCGTCGATCATGATCTTCTTCTTGCAGTCCCCTCACGCGTGCTTGTTTCTTCTAATGAATTGGACTGGTTCTCTTCCTATCTTCGGGGACGCAAGCGTGTGACACCTTGTCTGATTAATGCACTTTAGCGGCAAATGTCCCTCAGGGCGGAATTCTATCTCCTTTACTTTTAATGTTTTTATTAATTTGATCTCTCCTATCCTTCCAAACTCTCATATCTGTATGCAAATGATCTTCAAGTTTACGCAAAAGTTCACGGCGAAAATTTTAATGATGCTTTATGCTCAATCAATAGCGATTTATACCGGATATCTGACTGATCGACCAAGTTTGGCATCTGCGTCAATCCCAGTAAGTGTCAAGCTATTATAGTTAGTTATCTAAATTGGATATGAGCACTTTAACGTTTCTGAAATTGTACGCAATACGCAATAAAGAAGTAAACTATATTGGCGCTGGAATATATAATAAAAAATTCGCGTTTAGTACAATGTACGTTTATTCTCCACATTGGTTGGTACAGAACAGGGGGGGAATCAGTGTTGTCAACACTAAACCTTTAATACAATGTTGTCACAGGATAAACTTAAAAATTACTAAAATTAAAGTTAAATGTTGGTAATTCCAACAGAAATAAAGAAGTTCTGTCATAGGATTCAAGTAAATTCTACCATTTTTCCTATTCTTGATTATGGTGATGTGTTATACTGATATCTCCCAAGAATTTCTTGACAAATCGGTTCGTTTACTTAATAGATGTATACGTTTTATTTATGGTTTTTGAAAATTAGATCATATTCTCGAAATGAACTTAAATGGCTGATAATTCGCCAACGTCGGGATTTGAGAATCCTTTCTACTCGCTACGCTATAATTAACGATCCATGTGCTCCTGGATATCAGAAACTAAAGTTTTAGTATTTGGATGCCTTTCATAATCGAAATCTTCGCTCAGACAACAAATTATCTCTTCTCACCGATTTCCATCGAACTGGTTTTATCTTAAACTCATTTACTCTCTGGAACGCGACTCAGGCAATACTACTCTGGAACACGCTCTCTACCGATATACAGAAATCACTCAATAATATCTCCTTCAAGCTATTAGTTCGTGAACTTGTGTTAAATTCCTCATTCTCACCTGTTTAATTCATAATTTGGTTAGATATGTATATTTATATATTTATGACGTTTATGTATAGGATATAATTATGTAGTTGGATGTAAATATTTGTCTGTAATATTATCATAAATTAGCTGCATATAACTCTCTGGTTGGCAGGTAGAGAATGCCTAAATGCATTAAGTTAGCCTAACATTTGTACTGCGTGCAAAAAAGCTTACTAAATAAAAATAAATATTTTTACTCTCTGATATAAATAGGTATTCTATGAATAAACACTTGAATATAGAGGTCAAGTGGTTATTTCAAAACGTACTCACATTCATATTCACTGATAAACTGCAAACTATAAACAAAAATAAGTCTGGCTTATTTTAAATCCAGTCTGTTCCAGAACTATTTATATAGTCATGGAGTATGTGAAAATATATTTTTTAGATATTATCATCATAAATTATTATAACGGTAGTAGAAAAATTGAATGTAGACACGTTTTTTTCTGCTCCGTGGTAAAGAGAATATATTCTATACATAGTATAAATCAAAGTCACGATGTCCATACGCTGTAATTTTTTAAAAATTAAAAACGGAATTTAACGCATTTTTCATCAATATACATAGTGATTCAAGAGGAAGGTTTTTGCGAATAATACAGGACCACGCGGACGAAGCCGCTGGCGGAAAGCTAACTAGATTCCAAGATAATAAGGCAGTGCTAGCAACCTAGATAAATGAAACAATCTTAAAGGGTTTCAACGCGTTTGAAAAATACTCATCGTTTTATCATTTATGGATAGTAATATAATTATTTTCTATGTTTGCAGATGGCCTATAGAATAGCATAAAACAAACCCAAATTATATTTAGTTCAGTTGAGAATGTGGTACAATATGATTGGCATTAATGTCACCAAAACTAACTTTTGTATTTAGTGACTACTATTCTATAAGACGAAAGTAATTAAACAACGATGTAAAATAGATATAGTATAGAAAACTTAGAAATACACTGACAAGCAAAAGTTCCATGTCATTAATAAAGAGTTCAAAGGTATGCGAGATATTTTTTAATTTGAAGAATATAAAAAGAAAAAATCACGAAGAAGACTTTAATTTACTGCATTATCAAATTTTCTTTTACTCACAACTTATTCTAAAAGGCTATTGTTAGATATTTTGGAAGATATCAAGGTTTTTGTAAGCGACCCAGAATTTTTGCTCGTCAGTTTATTGACATTAAATTAATCTGACTGGGGATTGAAACCGCGGATAAAGGAGGTCTTTATAAACAGGATATAAGTTTTGTTTAATTACGGTACTAACGGAAATTATTTATTGGATTCTTTTCCAAAAATGTTTTGTATTCTTCAAAAACATATTAGAATTATTATTAAAAAAAAAATCAAAAGTTTCAAAGTTTGAAGAATATTTGCTAAATAATATTACCACAGAAAAAGAGTATATTAGAAACATGTAAATCTTGTTTGATTGTATGATATAGAACCAAGAGGAACAAACTCTCTCGCGAAAGAATCCGTTTATTTTACAATAGCTTTCCACTGGCGTGTTTTTTCATTTATTTTGTCAGGAAGAAAAAAAAGGTAAAGAATTTATTCAAACCGCGTCAATCTCAATTAGGACGCTTCTTTCCCACTTCGTCGTCGAAAATTTTGCACCGGATATAATTTGAGCCGACGGAGCCAGAGAGGTACCTATTTTAATTACTGGCGACCCTTTCAGGGATAAAAGGCAAGCTGAATCAAAGACAAACCTTGGCTCTCGTCCACTTCTCCAAACGTGACTCTGGGCGGCATTGTTTCTTAATTACCGGCACCCTCATAATCTTTAAGTTGTGTTTACCCGCTAGTCTGGTTTTATATCACGGTAATAACGATGGAAGGTTTCGACTTCTTTACTAATATTATAATGAGGAAATACTTGATTATTTGTTTGTTCGAATCGAATGTAATAGAATCCGAAACTACTGAATGAACTTGTAAAATTCTTTCATCAACGGAAAGCTCTATGAATAAATACCTATAATTGGTCATTGGGTGACTGATTGCTGAGGTTAAACCGTTTTTGCAAGGGCCTCTAATTGGATGGGTGTGCGAAGATTTTTTTACCTTCAGCTCCTCCATGCTTTGGGAGGCACGTACAGGAGTTGCTCTTAGTTGCATTTGCAGTTGTCAGTACAGCAATCTGCTTTGGGCTTTGTTGGATTATCACCTATTCTCCCTTTTTTATTTCCATTGTTATTTTATGCCTCAATTCTGAATAGAGTTCGAGTATGTGTAGCATTACAAACTCGAGAAACGTTTTGTCTACACCCACATGTCAGTTTCTCGGTTCGAGACTGAGATATTGTATGGGCACACCCGGGAAAAGTGACATTTAGATGTAGATAAAACATTCTCGAGTTCATTACGTTACGCGTGCTGCACAAACGACAAAACAGTACATCGAGTTTAGAATTTTAAGGTTACAAGTCCAGTCCGATTTTTCCTGACATCATCAATAAGCCCCAATCATATTATAGCCAATTTACATAAAACCTTAATCATTAATACACGAATACCTTCCTCACAAATTAATCCGTCCATTACAGAAAACTGAATGGTAATCCGTTCGGTAGTGTTGGGATTATCGCGTCCAGACAGACAAGGAGGAAGCTTTGTTTAATAATTCGTAAGGATTACAAAATTGTTAAATTAATAGATTATCTTAATCCCAGCTCCAAAATAAAGGATCCGATTTTGATGAACTGCCATATCTTCTACATACAGATGACAGTAAGGTTACTGTAAAAGGCTTTCTCCAATAGGTTTTAACACTTAATGTTTTGAACAATAAGTTCAAAATTGACTCATGCAAGATTTTTATTATAACCTAGCCAGTGTGTTGCAATGGAGATATAGACATGAAATGCTAAACTCTTGTTTATTTATTCTTGCAATTTCATTTACTTTAGTGCCAGATTAGCATACCCAGTTCTGAGCTCAAATAATAGTAGAGTGAATCGTTTTTTTTTTATTGCAGCAATTAAGGCGCCAACATCTTTTACTGGTAGACTGGTAGAGAATGCCTTTGGCATTAAGTCCGCCATTTGTGTTTTAATCGCAATAAAAACAAATGAATAATGTACTGCAAAATGAACTTTAAGAATTTTTATTGTACATAAATAGAAATGAAACCACTTATGAAGTCATAATTCGCACTGGGAGCAGTAGGTAAGCGTCCTTTTTTCAACGTGTTTGTAAAAACTTTATGTCAATAAAATATGTAAAATGTAAAAAAAATATATATAACGAGTAACTTGGATAGCCTACTACCGAGAAGCCTGTTCCTACGTCACGTGATCGTGGCTCTCGTTTTTGAAAAAAAAAGGTGTTCAGAAGGCACGTTAATAACTACAATGGGAAAATGTCTCAATGTCATTTTAAATAGATTGGGATTGAATTTAGAAAAAACAAATTTTTATGAAATTAATAAAAAAAAAACGACAGTAAATTTTAAAGCAAAAATCAGGGTTACGTAGTAATCTGCTTGGTTTTCAGATTACCGTACCCAAAGGGTAAAACAGGAACCCTATTACTGAGACTTCGCTGTTTGGCTGTCTGTCTGTCACCAGGCTGTATCTGTATCGTGCAAGTTAGACAGTTAAAATTTTTCCAGATGATGTAGTTTTGTTGCCGCTTGAAAAACAAATACTAAAAACCGGAATAAAATAAACACTTATAACCATACAACAAACGTGATTTTTTTGATCGTTTCCGCTCGTTCTTGGTCGGTTTTTTGATGTCTATATATAACGAATTTTTGTGCGTCGACATATTAATATATATCGTATTTTAGATATATCTTTGCACCTTGATTTTAACTGATTTTGTACGCAGCGGCACTCAAATATTTAAAACATCTTGAAATCAAGCTCTCTTAATAAATTATTCAACGCGTGCAATTTTCTCATATAATAGCGATTGAACACGAATAAATGCCACACGCTCGGATTTATTTAATTTACATAATGAATAAGCCGTAACCATAGACCCACAAACAGTTCATCGGCTCATGTTAGGACATTAAATAAGCCTGTATTATATGAGCATTGATACAATTTTAGATCTCTGTTATTCTATATGATTTCTATGATTTACTTGCATATATTTTTTATTTATATTGTTGGTTTACAGGTTTTCTTTGTTAAGCATAGTGTATTTGGTTATTTTTTTTTGTGATTATTCACCCTGCGTGTCTTTATTTTATAGGCTTATTGTTAACAGTCCGCAGTATTTATTATCTACTGATACGTCTATATGTATCCCATTATAAAAGTCCCAGGGCCCGAAATGGGATTCGAACTCATAACCTTTCGCGACTGCTCTAACCATTGAGCTTGAGACCTCGCGGGATTAACGAATGTCTCAAGCACCAATTACTTTTCCTACTAGTGAGAGTATTTTCATAAACATTTGGACAATTCACCAAAACAGCACAAAGCAATACTTGTAAATGTACATAGTATGTAAAGTACGAGTAATATATATCTTGATGAAAATATTTAAGATTTTCTACCATCAAAATATGTATGACTCGTTAAGAATATTTCTGGATATTTATAGAAAACAAAAGATTATTTTTTCTTGCAGTTATGTATGTGAAATTATCATTTTTTTTATAATTATTACAAAAGGCGAAAATAATAATTTCCAGTAAGAAATACTTTGAATTTCTGTTAAACTTCCTCGCAATTCCAGATTTGATATTGACATCCTTTTGTAATATTCAACGGAATTATTTTTACGATTAATAAACATCAGCGACTAGGGACAATCGTTTATGAAGATTTTCATTAAAAATTGGAGTAACGGCATGAGGAGCGGTTTTCTCTTCATACATCTGAAAGTCGTCTATGGTTACAGTTTGGCGAATTTGATTCCTTTCATATATAACGAATGTCATTGTCAAAGTGAATTTTGAAGTAATGAATTGAAATGCTATTGTTTCAGGTACCTCAACTCTAGAGTTTAAAAATTATCCTTTTCCCTTTTATGTATATTGTATGTTTGCTTTCATTTCCTGCCCTAGTATTTGCACAACGCCCGGTTACATTGCAAGCAGAGTTGTGGATACCAAGCAGAGCTGGCTGAATCATAGAAGAATCAATAACGAAGAAATTGAAAAGAAATGAATTAATTTATTGTTATTTTTTTTTGTGTATTATAATGTTAAGTTATTTTTAATGAAAAATGTTCATAAAATCCACTTTTCTCTGGCACTCTGAGATGGGATTCGAACCTATAACATTTCGCAATCCAGGCGATTGCTCTAACCACTGACCTACCCAGGATCTAACAGGACTGTTGCTGTGCCCTAACTGAGTTCATGATATGGTGCATGCTATATTGAGTAGAATATTTGTGTTACCACATGATTGGAATAAAGAATTGAATTAATAGAATAGTACAAAAAAACACTATGATAGTCACTTAAGTATGGAAGCTGGCAATTAAATCGAGCAGGAAAATTTTTCATTGAAATAATCATTATTCAAGTAAAAACCAATTAATAAGCATAAGTTGTCAAACTAGTTAAGTCCAGGCTCTACGGTCTTTCAAGTAATTTTCGACTTTGTAATAACTTTCGTATTTGAGAATATTTTTCACAGATATCTTTAAATCATGGAAAGAACATCAATAAAATTTTGTGTCAATTTGTCATAAGAAACTTTTCTTTGGGAGAGGGTTTCCAATGTTTTCGTACCTACATTTTAGAGCAGCAATCTTACTTTCATGTTGGTATTTCATCGATAGTTTTCACTGATCTTCCACGAAAAGCATATGAGACATATATTATATAATACTAGGTTACCGCCTGCGGCTTCGACCGCATGGCATAGGATCGAATTTTGTAAAATCCTGTGTTACCGCAACTATATCCTAAAAAGAACCATTCTCCTATCACTTGTTGTAAAGAAATTTTCTACAAATTGTCAACCCCAAAAAAACTTAGGAGACAAATTACGCATAATCCCGTCTCAGTGAATCTAAAAAGAACCACCCACCCATGTCCTAAAAAGGACTCTCATGCAAAATTAACTCCTTGTACTAGCTGACATTTTGTGATGAGTGAGTGACCTTTTACTTTTGTAACTTACATTACACACAGGACAGGTTGTCATAAACTGTCCTAAAATCTATTTTGAGCTTAACATTCATAAGTTATAATTTTAAAAGACAAGGTAAATTTAAATATAATTCTTTTTTGCAGATGAATAATATTACGAAAAATTTAATTCTTATTACGATTAAACTAATTCTAAACGATACGTGCCATCTGGAATTGATTATTGCGAACGATTTTTCGGTCCGCAACATAGCAGCTGTAGAGGAAATATTCCTTCATTATCTTTTATTCAACATTGCATTGCAGGCAGCAGCTTGGTTGAAATATTTTTCATTAATACCATTGGCTATCTTTGTTTATTTACAGTTAAGATACAAAATCATTTCTTATCCTATTTAGTGTAAATAATAGATTTGTTATCTGCTGTTAAGAAATGTTTTTGCGCTAAATAACTTTGTAATAATGTTATTTGAAGTTAAAGAATTTTGTTGTACTTGCAACTGTTTGTATACTTTTTGATTTTGACAAAATAATCGATTTGTTTTTTATATGTAGACGACTCTTTTTGTAGGCAACAGAGTTGAAATTTGAAGTATTTTTATTTTCACACCCTTAAAATCATCCTTGTCGTTAATAACTTATTGAGTTCATGATATTTAAAGAGTCGTTATTGCACTGGAGCAACGTGATGAATAATGATCGATTTTCTTATGAGATTTTCTTTATGATAAATATTTATGATCAGTTCTAGTTGGGGCTGACTTTAAGCAGAGGTTATTTATTTCAAAATATATTGATAGCAATTTTTTTTTATAATTCGGTACTACGACTGAAGACTTTATCCTCTCGGAATATGTGTCGAATGTCAGTGTAATAATGCCTGTGAATCAGGCGTGTGTAGTTTGTCCAATAGTAATGAATAAAAAAAAACGCAAATAAACTTATCAAAATGAGGCCGGTACACATTCTTAAATAACAGTGATATGTTGCCACATAATCTATTCATGTGATTAACTTCGATGAGGAAAAAATAACATTTGTATGTAAACAACAATAAAGGTCAAAATACTTTACCCACTTGCTACAAAAGTCGGTCGTTTTTCTGATTTACGGCGATATAAATCAGGTGTTGACCGTTAGCGACTGTTGTCAGGTATATTGCGAATTACAAATGTATTGTAACAGCACGAAAAATAATGCAAATGGCTACCTCCCGTTTATATTCACACTTTTTTGGAATACTATCATAACATCACGAGTGTATAGTTTGAATAAAGATGTTTTAAATAAAAAATATAGTAGTAACTTTTGTTTCTGCTTAGTATTTTTGGATTACATATGTAAAGGTATGTATTCATATTGCGAGGCAACTCAGTTGAGTAGTAAGTTGGGGTGCGTTCAGTTTGCATCTACAGACAACATGGTGTCTAGTCACGCAGAAGCTTTTGAAGGCGGCGAAGCGTCTTTTTCTTGCGTTTAATAATTTTGTTAAATGTTTATTGTATTTAATGACTTTGGGCTCGTAAAGTTGGTGTTTATTATACCTTGGAAATGAAATAATATATATAAAATAATACGGCGCATATTGTTTGGATTATTTCGCGAATTGAATGTGGGAACATGAGTTTGTCACTTCTTTCCTGTGGACTTCTTTGACTTCTTGGATCTTTAAAATGGCTTGCATGAAACCAGCATTTAAACTTCGCATGCCAAATATTTTGTGTCAACAGCATAAATAATATCTAAAGCTAGGTATGGACTCAAATGGTCTACCATTTGGGCTTAAGTGGAATAGCAACAACATCGGGAGTATGCGTTCTAGAACTCTCCTTTCAAATTAGACATAGGCAATAATATAAATCAAAGAAATATATTTTTTTAATATTACAGAACAACTTTTAGTACATTCAGCTTTTACGTTAGAATTTTATATTCATTCCTAAATCAAAGTGAAGACCTTTTGCTAATAAATTTCAATTTAAAGTAAACAGAAGCGGGTTATTAGCCGAAGCGGCTCGTTGCCTGGTTTCGGTGTCAGCGGAATATCATAAATTCATAAAGAACCCGCAATTGTGTACTTTGCTTTATTTATTCATTAGCTTTAAATCTACGCTTATCGTTGTGGTTTCAGGTGACATCCCTAGGAACCGCTGATGGTGTAACTTAAAACCAAACCATGCATTTTATTATTTACACAAGTAGCCTATCCGATTTTGAACCCTTGAAAGTTAAACATCAAATTCGCTGTTATAGCACGCTTAATAGACGCTTGGAATATTAAACCACAGTTACTTAATAGTTAATGTAAAATATTACTTTGAAATTTTCGACTTATTTACTTTTTAAAATCAAGTACAATTATTTTACAGTAAACAGCTCGTATAAGATATACATAACTGCCAAATTTTGCCGCTAAATTTTACCCATAATATATTCAGGGTGGAGGTTAAAATCCATTACAGAAAGTCATTATGAAAACCCTACGTACAGACTAGTGAATCGTAATTAGGAAAAACGTAATGGCAATAAACATATTAAAGAATGTACTTTACCTATTAAGTATCAAAGTAATTTATTAGCTACAGGGGAACAAGCTACGGTGCCAAGCGAAGTGCGGGCGCCTTCAGCGGATTCATCCCATTGGTCAATAAAAGAATGACTGAAAACGAGTCACATAAACCGCATGCGGACGCCATCGACCAGTAACTGAGCTATTGCAATGTATTTTAATTGAATCAAATGTCAGCCAAATAGAACTTAATGTATTAGGGCTCCCAATTCATAATTAATAGGTTCACCTTTTACGTCCCCACTGCACGGGCTCAGGCTTTCCTTATGGACGGTTAAGGAGGATTGGCTATGTATGACCCTCCACGCTGGCCTAATGCGTATTAGAGGGTATTAAAGACTGCAAATACAGCCTGGACCAAAACGGCTTAATGTGCCTTCCGAAGCGCGGATAACTAGAGATAATAATATTTTGGTCACCCATGCCGTGATCGACCCTTGCGAAAGTTGCTTAACAACAATAATCGTTGCCCACTACGCCATCGAGTTTCTTTAAAATATTACTATATTTTTGTTATAAGTGGTGAATGAAAGGTCTTACCCTTTTTCACAACTACTTAATCCTTGAGCTCTAATATTCAACTAAAAGTCTTTTAAGGGGAGCCGTTAAGGTAATCTGTGCAGGTAACGATTATGGTACATGATTTGGTGTACATGTCGACATCAACACCCTAACCGTTAAATGAACCAGGAAATGAAACTCGAGAAATGACAGTGAGTGTCGCTTCGCTATCCATTTTGTTACGGCGTCGTTTCGGAAAATCAAACTACACAGAATTTTCAGTTCTACTTTTCACGTAACGTTTAAAATTACATCGAAAAATCGCTACCAGGTCAACACAGTTTCAACTTAATACGAGTTGACTGCGCGAATTACTTTTTATTTGTGAAAATAAATAATAATCTATATTAAACGCTGGTATTTAAATTGTATACTGATGAAATATTTTTTTTAATTGGGACAGTATTATTTATGTTTTTTCTTACAAACAAACAAAAAATAAATGACAGTTAAGGCCACTTGAATTTAGCTTGTATGCCGTTGAATTAGAAGAATTATTGATACAATTTAATTAATTATTTTTTTTTATATGCTTTCGTTGGACTAGAGACCTTTGTACCTACATACAAATCAAACGAGCCCAAATTCGGCAATGTTGCGTTGTTAATACCAATTCCATCATTAGTATACATATATATTATATCGGATATTATATTATAAACCATAAATATTCTATTTTACCGGACCAAAATCATCGTCAAAACCAAGTGAATGAGCTTCAACTAAACGTAGATGCTTAGTTTAATTACGTAGATCCTATGCTATCTTCCGTGTCCATCATTATATAAGCACCTTCCATATTAACATTGCACTTTCATCTAAATTAAATATAAGTATGAATAAGTTCAGCTCAATCGAAAATCGGGAAGTGGGTCTTTAGCTTGCAAGATTTTACCCACACTAACCAACATGGCAAGTAAATAATATAGTCGAGTTGGCAACCTTTTTATTGATATACTTTTCATATTTTTTTATAATTGTCTATTGACAGGTTTTTGAGTTGTTTCTTTACTTAGCGAGCGTATTTTGTTCTAATATTTATATTTTTAATCTTACTTGTCCTTCTTTTATACGCCTTTTGGCACAGTCCGCAGTATTTCAGTTGGAAAAAATAAATAGCATTAAAGCCATAATTGGTACACTAATGACGTATCTACATAATTTCCTTTACTTTAAATAAGTAAGAATCACTTACTCAATATAACAACAATCAGAGTGACAGTGTCAATTCTATTGTTTTTTATACCACGACAAATCCATGAATTATGATGCAACTGATATCATAAAAATAAATTATTCTTTCGGTCACATTTGGTTATTCCAAAAACTTTTCTAAAAAACACACGAACACGAAATTCGTATACCTTTTAATTACTTGCATTCTTTTATTTAATAAAAAGAATGCGATATATTTTCAAATAAAAATTCGTCCTTGTAAGGTTGCTCACGACGTCAATTAGTAAACGCGATAAAAGGAGGAATCCCATTAATTCCTTCCCCTGGGTTTCCCGGTGGAAATTAGCTATGCTATTAATAGGTTTCGCATTACTCTAGGGAAATATCGGAATATACTAAACTTATATCGAATATTTTACCCAATTTGACTTTAAAATATACTGGAGATTGTTGATAGTTGTTTAACAATGTTACAGGAATAGTTACAATATTATTATAGAGTTCTATGTCACCGAAAGGTACATATTTTATTTCCGCACAGATAATTCCTTTGTCTAAGAAATTAATTTTTCTCTAACACAGATTTGCATTCACTTAAAAGGGGTCTTTGAAAATTCTTGTAAGTTAAATATTTTTTTCTCGTCTTATCCCTTCTGGCAACAATTTCCTGGAGCTCCGTAAAGTTATCCTTGGAGAGCATTTTAATTAGGATAAATAATTTAATATACCAAAGCAATTAATGTATTTTTTTGGTCGGACTATCAATACCCTTAATATGAAAGATCATCGAAAGATTTTTGTACTGGAAATCTTAGTACTTTTTAAGGCTGTTGTCGCTATGCAGATATTACTACAATTTGAAATAAATATATACTATTATTAATATTAAATTTATTATTCAATATATAGAAGCTGAAACATGAAAACCAGTACCTATCATATAATTAGTAAATAGATACGCACTGAGCTCTTTTATTATGCATTAGTTCAGCTCAATACATACATACACGGATTAGTTGATGATCATTGGCCACTATTAATGATGTACCGTTTCGTAATAAATAGTAATTATAATCAATTCAAGATGCCTTATTTGATTTCCCATATTAGCATGTATTGTTGCAATGAAAGTAATTTATTTATTAACTTAATTAGATTATATTAGGGTCAGTGTTCAATTGAGAGAAGAACCGACACCTTTAGTAACGGAAGGATCAGAAGACGCTCAACTGAGTGACGGATCATCAATTGAATGGTTAAATGTCATACGTACTAATATTATAAATCCGAAAGTAACTCTGTCTCTCTATGTGTATCTATTATGTTTTTATGCCTGAACTTCTGAAAATATTTGATAAAATTCGGTACACACATAGAGTGGACTTTGGGAAAGGACATATGATAGTTTTGATCGTAACTAATAGACTTCTTCTTCTCTATCGTTACGCTCTTGACAGAGCGGTCGTGGCCGTCATGTTGTCTCGTTCCTTGTCTTTGTTAGTTTGTGCACTATCTCTCGCCATTTCGCTCTGTTGGCCGTCATTCTGGTGCACTCATGTAGTTGGCCTAATAGACTTAAGGAGATTGAAATAAGGGAATAAAATATGTATGAAGTGTTGTTACGTCGAAGATAAAAATATAAAACTTTGTAACCGAACACCTCGTTGGCCAAACCAAGGACGGTATTAGTATTTTATATAAGTAACATATAATTCCCAGATTGTAAAATTTTAATTCTTTCCGACTACTCCTTGACACCAACGAGCTAGACAGTAATTTGTCATTGCGTCGTCTGTCATTTACATGTCATTATATAAGCCGATAGCAGAAACAAATTGTAACCTGTTGTAGAGCACAATTTCTAATTCGGAACCGGTTATTCTGTTCGAGGATAGCAGACAGGCGTGGCCAGATCGGCTCAATGTTACATGTTAATGAAAAAAATTATAATGTGATGTTGACATATTATGAATAAGATAAATAAAATGCTATTATGTTATGTGTGACTATACTCTATAAACTAGAGTAATATCTGGCACAGTCCACGACAAGCAGCCCTTGAAATGATGGTATAAAAACCCTTTTAATTTAATTATAGAAATTTTCAAAGTCATCTGAAATTTCGTTTTTGACAAATTTTAGATAAATATTAGTAATATTAGTTTGTTTTCTATAAAAAGTGATGTACACAATTTAAATACAAGAAATAAAAATAAATTAACGATGCATGTCACTAGACTGCAAAAAGATCTACAATAAGGTCCTAAGCAAAATACAACAATTAGTTATCATGCAGTTTAAATCTACTATTAAAAAATATATTTATTAAAATCTTATTATAAGGTATCCGATTATATAACAGATAAGAATGCTTAGACTTAAGATGATCCAGCAACTGGATAGGTGATTACTTTTAAACTCATCATATATCAAAAATTATCTTGCTTCCATTATTATTAAATGATTATGTTATCATTATAAGAGCTTAGTTTTTTTTTCTCTCTATTTATAATGTATTGATCTGGCAATGACATGTTTTTGTAAATGTCATTATTTCTATTAGAGCTGGTGAGTTTCTTGCTCTTTCTTCTCATCAGCCAAAAGACGTACTTTTAAGAAATCTATTTGAATAAATATTATTTTGATTTTTGACAATATAGATTAGAGCTTCTAATCTCTCTATGTAATCATTTGGGGAGATATAAGTTCCACCAGTTAGACATTAAATTAATATATAAGTTTATGTAAGCAATTTGCCATTGAGTTCAGTCTTCAAATCTACATACACTATAATAATGTTATTAGCCATAGCTAGTTGAGTTACTGCATGACATAATATTCATTATGCGAGCTTAATTTGTAGATATGGCCGTTGAATCAATTACTAGACAGCACTGTTAGACGGTGATTAATTATTCATACCAACGAAATTATGCATTATCAATGAGAATTGTTTATTTTCCAAATAGCCGTTACTAATACGAAATAGAATCTAATTCAATAATTTACTGCTATGTCTGAAATAAACAAAATTGTGTCGTAAAATACTCGTGAGCCGTAAACGTCGCACCGGAGTAAAAAGGATATATTAAAAATAGTATTATATAAATAAAGATAGGTGTAAGAACCGGTAGAAATATTTTTTATATGTATTTATACTGTAAATCAGCAATTTTGGGCTAGCGACTCAAAATATACCTAAATGATTTAGAAAATCGTGACCCTGAATCAATATTAATATGTTTTATCGGTGAGTACGAATGACGCGGTGTTTAAATCGATTAACGAAAGAATTAGATGTAATTTTTTGTTATATTTTAATATGGTAATGGAAAGTGACTTTTATTCTATTGACGTCCTTTTAAATCTGACGCTCTTTATGAAGTAGAAATAGGAAGAAAAAAGCAGCCCTGCTGTGTTTGTTGCTGGTATTAATACAAAATTTCCTGCCATAAACTTGCTAACCGACGGCATAGCATCACGAATGCTCGTAACAGCCCAGACTGAATGATGGATATTAAATTTTAATTTGAATTATATCATTTTATTTATCTATGTAAGTAATAAAATATTAGGATCAACTAAAAGTTCGTAGTAGAGAGCCATTACGGCTCTTACAGTCTTTTAAAAATTCACGCGACCCATTCCAATATCACTCGCTATCCTATTTTGGGTTACGACTCAAGAAAAAGAAAAGTTTGTAAACTAAAAATTTGAAACTCCTTCAGACCGATGTTGCTGCTTGTTTATTATGACGCTAGGAAGTATTTCTATCTTATCATTTATCAGATCCATGCAACCTAATGAAACGGTACAATATTACGATCAAAACTTACCACTTCAGTTTCAAGTAAATCGTAATCAGCTACACTACTTTCCTCTTCTATATTAGTTAAATACATGCTTGGCCTCATAGACACACGGCGTTTATAACTTGCTGATTGTCGAAAATCCTCATCTTTGGTGTCACCACTTAGAGAAGCGAACTGTTCATAAAAATTAATAACACCGGCTAATTCGTCATCAATGTCAACGGTGATGGGTGATTGCTCAGAATTCCTCTTTCTATTCTCATTCTTTCGGAAGCTTTCTGCGACGTTACTGTTAATAACTTCATTGGGAACACGAGTGTTGCTATATTCGTATTGTAAATCGAAACCTCGATCATCAAATAGACTTTTGAATTTTGCCCAACATCCTATTTTCCTCTGTTCTTCCTCGTTGTTGGTTAAGTGAATTTGAGGCATTTTATCCATCTTTAAACCGACAAATATCGTCTAGTCAATGACGATATACTAATCGTCCGATTAGAGATAAATAATATAATCCTCTGTATTATTTTGAACATTACAATTATCTACGCGGAGTGTTTGTAAATCAACATCAATGATCTCAAATCAAGGAAAACCAATCGCACATTATAGTTTATTGAACTGATTGTGGTTGATAGTGTGGAATAAGTTAACAGTTTTTAGTGATATATTATAATTATGATAAGATGGAACTAAAACTAGTACGATTAGCCACAAGGCTTCTGTAATTAGATCGATATCTAATTTTCCTGAAAATTTTACGTTTCTTGGTATTTTTTGTTCGTCAATATTTAAGCTAGAATATGAATTGTCTAAGACGATACAGCTAAAAATTGCTGTACTCATATTTTATATGACCACTTCTATATTAAGTTTTTCACTCACTGCACTTACACTTTATTCACAATTTAATCACACTTTTTTTATACATAGTGCATTACTTGGATGTTTGGTTTTTGCTTAAGCAGTAATATCACATGACATATTCACTAATAATCTTAAGAAATTTACTTTATTTGGTTTGAGAAGTATAAATACAACTCCTGTCAACGCGACAATCTGATTAGTACTAAATAATTATCGATTTTATTAATTCGATTTCCGATTATATCATGATAACAATCCCTTTTATCGCTACTTATAAAGATTATATATTCTATTCTAACACGTGATTCAGAATTACTTTGAGTCTCATTAAGTTTGACTTTTCTAAAAGGTTATTTCTAGAAAATTATTCAATATATTTTATTAGAATTAAAGGGGCTGTTAGGTTTGTAGATTTTTTTTATATAAAACAAAGTTTATAGAAATATTTTGTTTGTGAAAAAAGTTTTTAATTAAAAAAGTTAAGTTACTGTGGGGTCAGCTAGGGGTAAGAAAATATGATAAACCTACAAACTTTAAGTTTTGAAACCCGTGCAAAAGTTGTTTTGTTACATACTACTTTATATTAGTAGTTTGTTTATAAGATATTATGATGAAGTTATTCAATTATTATTCGCTTTTTAACCGACTTCAAAATTAAAAAGGAGTTTCTATGTTCGACTGGTACATTTTTATGAATATAAAATATTTAAGTGTGTTCACTGTTTTTAATTTTAAAATTTATGCAATTTCCAACCTACGTCGATTGGACGGCGGTCCCTAAGTTACTAACACTAAGTTCGGAGTGAAACAGATTGTAACGGTACATCGTATTACACCGTTTATTTTGTCCTAGGTTAGGTTAGGTTAGGTTAGCATCCAAACTTTTTGTCTTTGATCTAAAAGATAATTTCTTTTTTATTGTTCGCTTTTCGTAAATCGAAATTTTTAGAAACACATCATGCTCATTCTGAATGTCAGTTCGTGAAAAATTATTTCAGCGAGAAAATGTTAATTTGTATACCTTGTTCCATTCAAAGTGACGAATGATGTAAACGAATAGCTCACCGGAACTGTTTATGAAGTTTTTGCAATGATCAAACGAGGAAACGCAATAGAAACTGATATGTTAACTTGGATTATCACTCTTAACACCATTTTCAAAGAAACTGTTAAGAAATAAGCAGTAAAATTTTTACGAAACTAATACATTCTAAACTAACAATTGACGTATCACTGACAGTTCGAAAAGAAAGAACTAGCGACGAGAACATATAAATGAGTGAATGATAGAGCAACTTAGTTGAAATAGTTGACAAAAATGTTGTATTTTGTAGTAAATACGCCTTTGGCGTAAAAACAATACTAAAAAGGTTGCCAACCGTACTATAATATATAGTATTATATTAGTAATATACTACTGTATATTGTAGTACTATGTACGCAAAATACGTAGTACGCAAAAATACTATATTTGCAACACCAAGAAGAACCTGTACAACTTATCCACTCTTCGGAAATAACAACATTTACATTAGCTAATTTAATTATTACAATAAATAATAACATAAGCTAACTTTTGTAAGTTTATGTTGTACCGTTCTGATATATTAAATTATTGTATTCATTTTGTTGAAAAATAAATAAAATTAAAATAAAAATTAATTATGTTAGCATTTTTCTAAGCAGTCGAAATCACATTTAACAAAATTATGAAATATTACAAATAAATTCTTCATTTATGAAGGCGCCTAATACATTAACTTTTATGTATGAAATAAATAATATAGTAAAATTTTTTTTGATCAGCGATTAGAAATACATCATTTTGTAAAATTTTTTAAAGTCAGACAGAGTGAATAGAATTTCAATTTCAATTAAAATATTTTTTTTGTAAATTAATATATTATATATTTATTATGGCGTAATGAAACCGAACCATTTTGGAAGAATCTGATAACTGGTGATAAAAAATGGATCATGTACGGCAAGAAAGTGCTAAAAAAGTCGGTCAGACATCACCGACTGTGGCGAAACCCGGGTTAGATCGCAACAAGGTGACTCTATATGAATGGTGAGATTGGAAGGGCATTATTCATTGTGAGCTGTTACCGCCAGACAGGGCTATCGATTCTGAACTCTACTGCGAAGAACTGATGAGATAAAAACAAGAAGTTGAGAGAAAGCAGCCACAATTAATTAGTAGAAGGGGTGTGATTTTTATCATAAGAAACCACTTGTAGCGGTTTTTTGATCAGAAGCACCAAAATTTCTAAAGCAATGGGATCATGTCTCTGTCTAAATGATGGTACCTACATACTTTATTTAAATGCAAATAAACTATGTTAAATAATGATTTAAATTTCCACATAAAATGCGAAGAAAATTTTCTCCCGACCTATTATTGAATTCAAAGAGAAAACAAAAAAATTCAAACGTTCTATTGTACATAATTTGTATCGCATCAGTTTAGGCAAATTTACCTGAAAATTGGTGAAATTGAGATCAAACGACGAAGTAAAATGCAATAAAACTTAATATTCACCAGGAGGTTGCTGAATATTTATTTCCCATGAACCCTCTCTTTAAATGAATATGTAGTACGCATTTAGTTATATTCATTTAGACAAGTTTTAAAGATAAAGTCGGTCACTGAATGACATAAATAAGTCCAATCAATCAAATTCATAATAATATGTCCCATCACTAAAACTTTCATGTCAATATATTATATATAACAAATATGTAAACGTATATGATATCTGCGTAAATTTCTAATAAGATTTACTATTAAGGAAAACCTAAATATGTTTTTTTATCTTTACCGTAAATATACTTCTGAAGCCTCTTATTTTAACTATCTACAATAAAACTACCTCGGACCCATTAAAAGTGGCATCCGACGTGGATGATGAAGTACCAACCGACCGCCAAACTAGGCCGCCATAACTGATAAAGGAGACTAGAAACTGTGCTACCACCAAGTAGAACCAAAACCATAACCAGTCCTACAACTTTTCGAGTCCTTTGTCAGAGGTACTTTTAGTCATTAGGGACCATCTTCTATTTTGTCATGGGCAAAAGGTGTTCATTATTTTTCATTTAGGTACCAAATCGAAGGACCCACTTTGTTTAATAATAACTTAAAATACGTAAAATACACATAAAATTAATTTATTATTGGATTATTATTATTATTTGTGACGATTTTATAGGGCTCTGCGGACACTCGGGATACTTCCAAGGATAATAAGCGGTCCAAGAATCGGTATAGAATCACAGCTCTAGATGCATTAATATTATTATTGAGGTTACTTACGGTGTCTTCTACTACTAATTTTTCATTTATGATCAATATTGAAATAACCTGCGGCGACTTCTACTACTCAGTATTCATATCAATATTGAGGTTACTTACGGCGACTTCTACTAATGGTTCGTCTTCGGGCGTGAGTGCCAGCGATGAGCGCCGACCGGTGCGAGCACCCGGCGACCCGCTCGAGCTGCCTATGAACAAAAATAACCAAAATTTATTTATATAAAAACATGTTCTGTTTTGGTTATTATTAATGATGAATGACTAATTGAATAAAGATTACTATTAATTTTTTTTTTTGAATTCTCAGCTTGAAGCTGGTTAGTTTTATGTAATAACGGGCACTAGCCAAGTTATTAAAGTATTCCATTATTATTATTATATCGTAAAAAAAGACATGAAAATCCGACCAAGTACATATCGTTAATTATAAAATTTGTTATATGCGACACTTCCACCCCAAATATTTATTTCATTTTCTGTTTCTAGTATTTGTTGTTATGGCGACAGCAACAGATATAGCTAACATGTCAAAAATCCAACTATATAAATCATGGAACTATATAAATCCAACTATATAAACTATATAATGCATGAATAGATTAAAATGTAAATTTATATAACTACTAAAACTATTGCACACTGTCAAACAGTAAATATGCGATACGCTTATTTTATGACATCTGTTACACCATATTTTTATGCAATAAATGATTGATTTGGATGGCTTGGTTACAGACACACAATTTAGTAATAGGGTGCCGTTTTCACCGATTGGATATGGAAATCTTAAAATTGAGAGTCCCATGTGCCCGACACGGGGCTCGAACCTGCAACCTTTCGCATTTCAGACAAATGCTCTTACCAATTCAGCTACTCGATACTTAAGTGAGACTAAATTTTTCAAGTACTTTCTCTGCTAGATTAATCAAGCAACAGGTAGATTAATCTACCTAAACAGCCTAGAGAAATATTTTCTACAAAACGTATGTGTTCTGATTCACAATGCTATAATACCGATATTTATCACGGTAAACATTGCATATTATAAAGATATTTTCAATATGACATCTGTGAATGTTTAAGAAGGAATTTCAATATTCCTAATATGGAATATGGAATTTCCTTTGTAAAATTTTCCTTATTCGGTTACTTTTCTCTAATAAAATATGCGATACTCTATTGTGTATAAGTTTGGACTTATACTATTGGTCATCACCAGCCCTTTTTACGTCCCCACTGCAGGGGCTCAGGCCTTCCTTATGGATGGTTAAGGAGGATGGGCCATGACCCTCCACGCTGGCCCAATGCGGATTGGAGGGTATTAACGACTGCAACTGCAGCCGGGACCAACGGCTTAACGTGCCTTCCGAAGCACGGAGTAGCTCGAGATAATAATTTTTTGGTCACCCATCCCGTGACCGACCCTTGCGAAAGTTGCTTAACGACTACGATCGCGGGTCGCGGGCGCTTATACACTACGCCACCGAGCTACCTTACTATTATTGGTAGTATACTATTAGTATACTGGTAGTATACTATTGGTAGTATACCGATATTTATTTTCTTTCATAGTTTGTTCAAAGTATCTTAAATTTTGCATCAGACATATCTTGGGCTTCGGTTATTGGTTTAAAGAGCAAATTTCAATTAAAAGCATAACATTTTACATTTTAGGTGCATCATAAAGCAATTCAAATTGTTGGTCCGATTGCATCAGTCATCCGTTGGTTATCTCTCATTCTTTATATCCTACCTATTTTAAAAATATCTGGAATTTTGTGTTATACTTAAACATCGGCTGGGTACCACGTGGAAAACCACGGTCTGGGTAGTAGTAGTGACCTACTCGAACCTAGATCGAGACAATATTATCATCTACATTGACCCAACTGGAAATCTAACAACTGTCAGAGATAACGTAAGGAAAAACCGGTTGTACTCGACAAGGTCATTATTAAATTGTGTTTATGTGCAAATTGAGGAGCTCGATGGCGCAGTTGCTAGAGCGTTCGGTCTGGTTTGTTCATAGGATGGGCGACCAAAATATTATTATCTCCAGCTTCCCCTTGCTTCAGAAGGCACTTTAAGGGTTTAGATGGATGTATTAGTAGTTGTTACCACCCATTAATCCGCAATGTGATGGGTTATGGCTTATTCTCCCCTTATATGATTATCTATAGAAGGCCTGAGCATCAGCAATGGTAACGAAAATGAGTATTTTTATATTTTTTAAATAAAAAGATACCTACTAATTTAGGCATTAACAGTGTAACTTATTAAAAAAGAACACTACTAATATTTATCAACATATTTTCTAGCAAGATCCCTTGTGGGACAGGCAGAGCACGGTTTTACATACGTCTATCTTTCTTTACTAGCGATAAAGTTGAAAGTAAAGAAGTAATGTTAAATGCATGAAAATTATTATTGAAATTGATATTAAGACTATAATGAATAACAACACAGTAATTTTGCACCTATGCATCGTTAGTTTAAAATTAGTCTCGTGTGATTATAATTAGACTATAATAATTATAATTAGTTAATATAATTAGACTATAATAATTATAGTGAGATTATAAACTGATGATGAAAAAAGAAAAGAATGAAGGTTGCTATCATAATATTTTACCGTAGGAACGAATACTTTGCCGCTGTAAAAACCAACCTATTTTGCTCTCGGACACTATAAATACAAATCAATTAAGCATTCCATTATGAGGTAAAAGATGAACAACAACAACATACCTTTATTATTCTATTTTATCAATTTTTGAATTTACAATGCTATACTAACATCATGTAGGTAAATTCTTTTGTGTCTGCTTTAATTCTAAACAGCATGACATCGATTAGTAAAGTCTCTAATAAATTATAAGTAAAACCTTTGTCTTTTTAGAGGAAAGTATGCTCCGTAATACCTTACGAGTATAGATATTACAGTTATTCGATATTCAAACGTAACAGATACCTGTTTCTACGTCACTGTTACAAGGCGCTTGGAGCCATCGTTGCACTAATTCAATGCTCGCTTCCTCACTAGCCAACATTTTGCATACACATATTTATCCACTCACTTCACTGATCTACCTTTCTTTTAAACACTATATTTTTTAATATTTATGTGGCTAAAATACACTTAACTCTCGAGAACTTCATCAAAAGCTTTTTTATAACGAACAATTTATTTATTTACTAATACACAAAAATATAATACACTTAAAGAAAATTAAAAAGAATTTAATATTGGAATTATCGCGACCAAAAGAAATGGCGCACTTTACCGCGTTCAAATATCGAATTAATTAAATGACGATCGCCGACAGGCCAGTGTAAACAGCGAGTAGTAGATGAAACCAAATTGTTATTCTCAGTCGACTTGTGCTACATTGAACTCTATTTGTTGGCCATAAGGAGTAATTTGGTGTTGTTTATTTGCAGTCGATTGTTGTGCGCGTAGAGTTTGTAGAGCGTCGAGCGGTTAGGTAATGGCCGTCAAGTCGAGGCGGTTGATCGAAGAAGGGGGGTGAATGTAGGACGAGACCACGAGCATACATTAACCATAGATCTGGAAGGGTTATGTAGATTTAGGTCTATTGTTTTCGATATTTAATTTGTGTATAAGAGCTTCATAGAGTTTACGACTGCTATAAAAATATTATTTCCATTGTTTGATGATTAATTGTTTACTCGCAAAGCTGGTGTTTATGACTGAACGTGAATTAGTGAGATGTGATTGGTAAGTTCGAATTTGATCGTATTAGTTCTACATGTGACGTGAGTATTCAGAATGTGTTCAATATAAACCAAGTTCATTTCCAGTTTGGGTAATTAATATTAATTTTTAATACAATTTTTTAAGCACTTTTCTTCGTTATGAATACCTAAGTATTATTTAATTGCGGCATCGCTGTAAATTTGTAGAAAAATCGTACCTCTTCTGGTAACAAATATATGTAATCTTTGGCAATTCAATATTGTACTGTTTATCTTGAACGGTATGCAGCCTTTGTGCATGACCTGTTAGATACTTCGCTCATATTAAGTAGCTTGCACCTTCAATACAAAATTTTCTGTGATAGAATAGTTAATTTTGAGCCTTATTTCAAATGTAGAAACTTTTATTGATGTATACATGTAATTGGAGTTTTGAGAGCAATCTTACGTTTCTATTTAATGCAACTTATAAAAGATATATATTTAGGTGCATCATAAGACACTAAAAGTTGTTGGTCCACGCTGCATCAGCGGTCCAAGTTTCCTGTTGACCATTTTTGCCATTCATAGTGATGGCATCTCAGCAGTTGGCATATTCTTAAAAGAAGTAATATCTTAAGGCTGGGTAGAAAGAGAAAAAACTGCCTATGTAGGACTCTAAATGAGATAGCTCATAGCTATCGGCAATGTGATAGATAGGGAGAGAAGATGGCGAATTGCTCGTTATAAATTATTTTTAATGCATTACTCTCAGAGTTGTGGCGTACGCTCCTTTCTGCCTACCCCTCAAAGGATACGGCGTGAAGATATAGATAAGTAAATAGTCTCAAACCATTACGTTTATTTTGAAAATTCTCCGTGAAGTTCTTGCATAAGAAATGATTTACATATTTATCAATAGGGTTATTGAATTTTTTTCAAAAATATTTTAAAATGAATGTATGTGTCCATAAAAAAATTAATGGTAACCCTGTAAATGCTTTTACGGTGATTCATAATTTAGCTGTTTTAGTAGCTCCAGATATAAATGGTGTCGTTATGTGGTATTAAATTACAACTTATTTGGATGTTATTTCTTTGTAAAACCAATTCAAGTAAATTTATATTCCTCTTAAAGTTATTATACTCGTATAAAGACGGTTACTGTCCTAAAAAGCTACATATATAAGCTAGTGGCACATATTTCTGAGTAGAGAGTAGGCTCAGATAAAGTTTTGTAAAACGATATTATAGCAAGCAGACGTCTCATTAGATATGACATCTAAGGGCCTTAATTAAACCTCCATAGTATTAAATCAAAATGTCGTGATATCATTTTATGAGTACGGTCAGAAAAATATATCAACAAAATGATTTTTTTTCAATTTAAATAACGTGATAGGTGTGTTAGAGTTGATCATTTCTGACCCGTGGAACACCAAAGTGGTTCACCTAAGTGTTCCACAGTTAACTTTTTGTACCTCTGGTTCATCTAGGTGTTCTGCTATTCAAAATAATCTACCCGTAGTTCACCTAAATAATAAAATACAAGTCATCCTAAATAATTCAAAAACTAAATATAAATATACATTTTAAACCGACTTCAAAAAAGGAGGCACTCAGTTTACCCTGTATGTAATGTATGTAATTTCGTTAAAATGGCGCACCATTCTAAAACCTTGTACTTAGTTGTTTTCTTTGATGAAAGAAGGATAAAGAAGAAAAATAACATGACAAAATAACAATCACGAAAATTTTATATGTTTTCAATGCAAAGAAATCGAGAACTATTTGATAAAATTAGCCTATATTTATACATTTCGTTAGGTTTTTTAGTATAAGTACACAAAAAATTACCACAGCAAGAGCACTAAGTTCATTTATTTATTAATACGAGTATTAATTATCTATAGGCAAAATATAAACAATACCCAAAGAGAGTATTGACTATTGGCTTGCATGATTAGCGTTTGTAATGTTCTAGAATTATTATTGAAACGTTCGGATTTTTGGATTAGGATCCTACACTTCTCCATACGTCTTCGTTCACGTAAGCTTTGTTAAAAGCAGTCCAAAGTTTTGGCTTCACCTATTTTTGATAATTTATTTATTGAAGTTTGTTTTTTCTATCCGTACTTCAGTGAAGGTACTAACATGTACTTGTCGGTAATTCATTACGCAGTAACAGTCTGTTGTATCCCCCATTAATTTGGTATGTAAATTCTGACTATTATTCATTCCATAGCCAAAGTTTTAATTGTGGAAGGGAAATAAGCGTTTCACGAAGGGAATCTCAACTATCATGTTACGTTATTAATTAGATTAAAGACTTATAACATTTTCCATGTATCTATATGAATCTACATAACTAGATTTATATAGACTTTGAAATAATTTTATTTATAAGTAATCTATTAAGGGCCTAATGCTAAACCATAGCATATTGTCTATCACCTCGAGAATTCTTCGGCCTTCTATCGCACACCTGCTTGCCTTTCCCGCTCTAGCAAACGACGGTTCTGAGTGACAAAAAGGGATAGGGCAACGGAATAAGGCGATACCGTGTCGTCAGGTAGTTCAATACAAGATTATCTCGGAGTTTTGCGTGATATCCCATGTTTAGTAATTTCACTTTGCTGTCCCGGAATTCACAATTTATAAATGACAGGTGAAATTAGTATTCCGATGATTCGATTGGTACATGTGTAACATGTCTGTATGCAAAGTATTCAATTTTTTTTCGCCTCTTTTGGCGTATTCCCTTTTGATAGGCGAACGATCCTTAATCAATGTTTTCTTATCTGTCTTATCTATATACTAGTCTAGTTTGTAATAATTCGTTAGTAATATACCTAACCTGATAATTTAAGGTGAGTCCGCACTAGTGACATATGCTTCACTAGCCATTGACATTCATTACACAGTAAATCTTCAGCATCTGCTCGCGCTCAGTCGTAGATGTCAATGACATAGCGTCGAGAGCATTTAAAATGTTATTACGGTTGGGTATATATCAGATTCTTAATCAGATTGTTTGATTGGGCTCCCTGATTGAATGAACCTTGAACACGAAAGGACGCATGGTGTTGTGAACAATCTATAACAACATGGAATGGAACAGCGATTATACAAGGTTTAATTTTTAAATAGCCTAAACAGATAATTTACACTTGGCTGTAGTAACTCGATTCCTTTGAATTATTTTAGAGCATCAATAGAAATTCAACTAATGGAATCCCACTGGCAATCTTGGTATTATGATCGAATAACCTGACATAAAAATCTAATATGACAGGTATGTATGGGCGTTCATTAAGAAGCGAAAAGCGGCAATAACCGTTCGCAATTTATTAGGACAATAACTTTTAAGAAACTAAGATTTTTTCTTTTCATGGAAAAGGCCTGCTCCAGCGTGAGGAATTAATAGCCTAAACATGAAGCACTTCAGTGCTTGTGAAGTTAACATTTTAATGAAATTTAAAGTTATCATTGGAAATAAATAGTGTTGTGAAAAAAAGAATATAAAAAACGTTTTAAGTTTCTATACTATTTTTTTCTTGTTTTTTTTTTTATAATATTAATGCGAAAGTAACCGGTAACACAGGTCCCACGTAATAGGTAATAATGTACGAAATTAGCACGAGGTTGCCAGTTATCGCATCACAATGTGACTATAATGCCTATCTCACGACGTAGATCGATATGAAAACTGTTTTGTTGAGGTTGCGAAAGATTTATGGTACAGATAAAAATAAAACGCATGCGCTGAAAATATATAATTTTTGGAGACTCATCGAAGGAGGACTTCCAAGACGGTTAATTATAAAAAAATATGTACCATGAAAACCTTTTGATTTTTTTTTAAGAAAACTATAAAAGTTACTGTGTTATTTTATGTACGTTAATAAAAAGTAAACATTATATCGGGCACGTTTTTAAAATTACTTAAAAATAATAAAAAGCCCAAGGGGCTTTAGTTATCCCATGTGTAGTAATAAATCTAATTTATATCATAGATGTTGAATTATAAGAAATTATACAGGAAACTCTTTGTTTCCTTAACATCTCAGTATTCAATAGGCTATATTTATCAACTTTCTTTACTAAATATGTGTATATTTTGAAGTGCCGATAGTAATAATCTTCGTGGAGTTGCCAGTTGATAAGTAGAATTACGGAAATGTGACGTCACGCGGTGCTGACTTACGATATCAGGTAACAGGTATAATACGACGTCAGTCATACTCGTAATATCATTACCTACTGAATGTTGAGTTCCGATTGTATATTAGGTTATTATTAAAATGAATTTATAACTTCATATTAGAGATTCATATGATATCTGACGGCCTTCACAGCCGAGTAGTTAGCACGCCGGTTTCAAGGTGTCGCCATCTTTGAGCTCCCTGATCAATTCCCGGTGGGATCAATATAGAAAATATTTCTCTCTACAGTGTCTGAACTTCTAGGGTCAGAGTCAGGGTCTGGGTGTTGTCTCAGATACACCATAATATGAAGAGTTTAATTACTCATTTTGGAACCTGATCTGAGTAATGTACTTGTGTCTAATATTTTAATATATCATTTGTCTGATATATTTTAATATATAGAGGGTTGTTATTTTTTCACTACTAAAGAGCGTATTTTCATCAATGTTTCGACTGTTTGGGTAGAATGACTGAACATTGATGAAAATAGGTTCTGTAGTAGTGAAAAGGTAACAAGTGTTTGAAGAATTCGTCAATCTGTTAGGGCCTGGGTAGCTCAGTGGTTAGAGCAGTCCCCCGGATTGCGAAAGGTAGTAGATTCGAATCCCATCTCAGGGCACCAGGGATAGGATTTTTTAAGTTAAACAAGTAGTCATTCGATAATTCTATGATGAAAAAATTTGAAATTTACATATTTATAAAACTAAACTATCATTTAAAATATTTCTGCTCTGGCTATGCTTACTGTATTGTCCCCTTAAAAAAAATGATTGAGAACTTGTACTAATTGCCCGGCGCTCACAAATTGGTTGCCCCCCGCATTTTCGCCGCTTTCCGTTCTTTTTTTGTGGTAACGTAGTTAAAACGCTTTTCATGCCTCAAATCGAGGTTCACCAACCAGCTCACACTCAGGGCAGGTGGTCCCGAGGAGCGAAATCAAAGTGTGATCGGCACGAGTAACATGACGAACTCGAAAACGTTTTGTCTCCACCCAAATGTCACTACATTCCTCGGTTGCACCGAGTATTATACGATATCTTACTCTCAACGCGAGAAAAGTGACGTTTAGTGTAGATTTGGATCCTGATTACGCCATTTCGGTTCGTAAACTAAGGTTGAAAGACGTTCTTGACTAGACGGATTATATTGTACTTGTTAATCAGCATGACAACAAGATAGCAGATGAATGCAATCAGATGATTGAGCCTTATCTTGAAGTCTTTTTTTGGATTGGATATTGATGAAAGTAAGTAATATTATCTAAATACACATTATCATACTTTTATCTTATAAGAATTGAGTAGACCTTAAAATAATACAAGGTTATAAAGAATGAAAGTAACATAAATCGGCAGTTAGGGAAAAAAAAATACTTAATGCAAGCTTTTATTTAGTTTCACCTGTTAGATGTTTGTCACATCTCAGTCTCCGTTTGAGCTGAAATTTGAAAAATATAGCTATGTCTTTAGTTATCTAAAATAACCGCCGTAATAATTTTGTTACGGCGGTTATTTACTGCCATTTGGCAGCGTACATATTTCTGGACAATCCAAACAATATGGATATCAAATGTAAGTGCTTATATTGTAGAATACAAAACATTAAATAAAAGCTTATTAAAAAAAACCTCTTTTTTTATTTAGTATTCGCTGTAACATAGACCTATATTTAATTTATGTGGTTACTAAATGTAGAGGTATGGAATTTAAGTCCACACTCGTCCAATTACAAGTAAACATCTCATGTTATTATAAAAGAAGAAACCTTTCCTTACTTTGCTTTTAAATTAAGTACACAAGATGGAGGACTCGATTAAGGTTAAGTGATTTCGCAAAGAGCAATAGAATGTTTTATTTCAATCTCAGGTATTCACAAATTATTTAAGTAGACGATTTGAAGAATATGCATTATAACATTACAGACGTCGCTAACAGAGAACTCTCAGCAAATCTTTAACAATTAAATTGTCCATTAGTGTATTAGATAATACTGGATGTTAATATTTAAGCTTTTATTAGTGGCTATTTGTCATATTTATTTATTTATTCTTTATTGCCTAACTAAGGACAAATGGCGGACTGAATGCCATAGAGGCATTCTCTCCCAGTCAACCAGTTAGATTGTACAGAACAGTAGTAGGCGGTAAAGATTAAAAACCGTACATAAAATCGTAACTATAAGCATTAGCATATATACATACAATACATATACGAATATATACATAATATTAATATACATACATATACATTATAAGATATAACGAGTACTGAAATGGTGGTGTCTGATTATGAAATGGAAGTAGACAGGAAATAGTGGTTACGAGCTGCAGACTTAAATGCGAGCTTGTCTGGGGCGTTACGAACGTCAAATAGTAATGCATTCCATAGTCGGATGGCAGTCAGAGTGAAAGAGCTGGATACGTAGCTGGAATGGTGAGTAGCTGTTTAAGGGATCAGATTACCACTGGAGCGAAGATTTTTCTGGTGGGAGGCCCCGAGGAAGTGAAACCTAGATTTCAAATACTCAGGAGTATGTGGATATTTATATTGATAACTTGCTTAGCTGACCTTCAAATTAAAATATCTACAGTCAACAGCACATTGGGTTATACGAAATTGTCATAATTCTTCTAAGACGTTAATGTATTGGAGATAAAATTCAAAATTAGTCGAGTAAATTGTATATTTTAAAGTAACTCGATGTACTGAAAATCCAATGATTGATGTGTGAGTTTTCACACAAACGAAACAAATAATAATTTTTATACTATAAAATAAAATACTGAATAAAACGCTGAAGCATTATGAAGAGCATATAATGCGACGGCAGTTGTTACAAACACTTATTTATGGTAATAGTTAGTTGTTTTTGAGTTTCCTGGGTCATTTAAAATGCACGTAGAGATCAAAATGTCTGCTATAACATATAATAAAGACAAATAGGAATAAGGGATAAAGAATTGAAATACTAAAATATGTTGGTTTTAAGAATAGATATCTGTCTTCAATTCTGTCTACTTATTTTTATTGAATCGTAAATGTTGTTTGCACTGTAAAGTATGCGATGGAAATTCAGTTGAGCGTGCGACCTCTGGTTAGGGGATGAGACTCAGAGTCACCGACAATCAGTCATCTAATTCGGATTATTAAGAAAGTATATAATTATCAGTCCTTTTACGTCCCCACTGCAGGGGCCCTAAGCCCTTTTCCTTCCTTATGGATGGATAAGGAGGATGGGCCGTGACCCTCCACGCTAGCCCAATGCTGATTGAAGGGTATTAACGAATGCAAATACAGGTGCTGCGGCTGGGTCCTACGGCTTAATATACCTTCCAAAGTACGGAGTAGCTCAAGATAATAATTTTTTGGTCATCCATCCTGTGAATAACTTTTGCGAAAGTTGATTAATAACAAAGATCGCGGGCGCTAAACCACTACGCCACCGAGTTACTGAAGAAAGTATGTATGGTTTTTTTATATTTTATTATGTTTGTGTACACGAGTATGTAATAGAACAAACTATACCTACACAGAGAGCGCAATAAGTAGGTTCACACGAATATGGCTGTGTCAGAAACCGGTGTGACCAGGTGTACACAATCGATCATTGCACCATTATCTCTGTACGTTGCGAAATCCTATTCCTGTTTAATTGACGTGACACTAATACACTTAATACAGAACTAAGCCTTTTGTAATGCCCGATTAAGTTCCCATATTACGTTACCTTAGCTATAAGTTAGTTCGATTTCGATTTTAGAATGTTTTGACCAATAATGTATCACATCATTTAACCGTCTTATTAGCCGAGTAGCTCGGTGGCATAGTGGATAAACGCCGCGGCCCGCGATCGTTGTCGTTAAGCAACTTTCGCAAGGGTCGGTCACTGGATGGGTGACCAAAAAAATTGTCATCTCGAGCTACTCCGTGGTTCGGAATAGCTGGCTGTTGGTCCCGGCTGCATTAACATTCGTTAATACCCTCCAATCCGCATTGGGCCAGCGTGGAAGGTCATGGCCCATCCTCCTTAAGGAAGGCCTGAGCCCCTGCAGTGGAGTGGGGACGTAAAAGGGCTGATGATGATGATGATGATGATGATGATGAACCGTCTTATTATAAATAGAGGAATAAAGTTAAATCATTGGCATAGAAAGAAGAAATAACGTCGAATTGAGATGAGTTGAGATATTTCGGTTGAATAACGGTAATAAATCATTAGATACTATCTAAAACGATTTCAATATATTCGAATCTAGACGACACATGTTGTTTATCGGATGCATAGAGAAATGTTCGTTAGCTCTTTAAAGGCAAGAACCAAAAGATGGAGTCAGTTGTGACCATAGATTTATTAAAAGTGACAATAACTATTTTTAAAACACAAAATACTAATTTAAAAATAAAAATTAATATTAAAACGTGGACTTTCTAGTTGTTGTGTGGAATGAATTCCTATTGAATGTCGGTAAATACTCATAAATTTAACAGAAACCAAAATAAACTATAAAAAATTAAATCGAACTTTAGGATGATATTGGAATTGTCGAAAATATGATGTTTTTTTTTCAATTCATCGTCTTTCAAATTCATTTTATCGTTGTCATATAGCAGTAGAGAGTAGGTTACGATGTTTTATGTTAAAAGTAATATCGTCGATCGAAAACGACGTGTACCGTAGTAGCATACGATACGACGCATCCATCGATATATCGAAAATGGGTGTAGAGAGTACTATTACTGGTATTAACAGACCTCGTTTTATAATAAGACGATAAGAGATCACCTACAATCAAAATCAATAACTTTAAACCACAGTTTTGTCCCTAATATTCACATTTAATCCATTTCCTGTTCTAATTCAACCCTGTTTTATAGAAAAAAATGATAAATATGTGTGTAAACACTGTGTAGCTGAGGGAATAACGCAACACTCTAACAATAATCGTTATAATTTTCGAGCAACTAATTAAAAATACATTAATCTTTAAGAGGGTTATTTGATAATTTGAAAACAGTATATACTATCAAAATACACACACAAACAGCAGGTACGTAAACAACAATAAAAATGAAGAAAAAAATTATTTCATTTCAGCGTTCCTTGACTTTATGTTACAGACAGACAATTCACATAGAAAGCTTTTTGATGTTTTCAGAGAAAAATATTTAAAAGTCAACAAAAATAAAGACAGTAGCAAAAGTGCTTCGTCTAAGAGCGAGTTAAGCATCTGTATTATGTATGCTAAACGAAAAGGCTATTACATGAAAACTTTAATATTTTAGCTATTTTTGGTAGAATGAAAAACAAATGGTTATTGTTCATAATGTTTCCAAATAGAATACTAAATTAATTACTTAAACAAAGACATTCAAAATTTAATGAAACAAACGAAACGAAACTTAGCTAAGTATAATTCGAAGACGACCGTCGTGACCGAGTTACTTACATACGCCATTCACAAAGTGTCAACATCTCTAAGAACTTAGGTTCGATCACCGATATCAACGAAGAATAATTCTGGATTTGCGTGTTTGTTGTACCTTCTTGCGAAATTTGCGTACTAGATATGTATTGAGAACTATGTAAACCGAGTGATCAGTCGAGTTACTCGGTTCATTATACTTTGTCGGTTCCCTATCCGTTTGCATAAAATGTTAATATAACGTAGCATACTTTAGTTTGTCTTAATTACAGGTATTTAGGTAAATAATATCTTATTATGCTTAAAATAACTTTTAAGCATTGTATTATCCTATTCACATTGTAAATGTGAAAATTTCTTTGTTTGGATGTTTGTCCGTCCATCACGACGAAACTACTGAACGGATTTCGATGAAATTTAGTATACGGATAGGATATTAGCTGACTTAGGTAATAGGATACTTTTTATCCCACTAAACATTTTCCTAGGGACCATTCGGGTGAAGCCGCTGGCGAAAGCTAATAATATATAAGCTTAACATCTCAATGTATAAATTAAAATGTACATATATGACGTTTATCGGCCACAACTATGGTCGCTATAAAATACGATTTATTAAAAATCGCCATACAAATACACTTACGCTAAAAACAACTACGCGAAAAGGATTATGAAAAAGAACATTAAATTCCAAAGAGAAGGGATCCCAAATTTGAGATATGAATCCAGTTTAAATACTTTCATTACTATATTTGTGAGTACGTACGTATGGAATTAGTAGCCTAAAATTTGCCGAGAACGCTAAGTGTCTAAATAACTCACGAAAACTCGGGACATTTGTGTTTAATATTTATTTGATACATATTTTATTTAAGATTCTCTACAATTTATGATAACATTTAACGACTGTTTCTCGTTGTGAATAAGAAACATTGTTTGTATTATATTATGTACGTCTAGTAAATAATTATTATGACGTTAGATGTAGTTGAGTGTGCTCGACGATAAGTGATCATCGACCTTTTACCCACCGTCAGTAATAACTTACGTCAAGACCATAGACTTACTTACATACTCAAAAGATGGCAGAGAATTTGTTTTTGAAGTAATTTTAGAGATTTGTACTAAATGGTTATTCCTTGTCAAAGAATATAAACAGCACATAAAACTATGTGTTAAAATTATGACAGGAGATTAATGTAAGTATTTAAATAATTAAATTGTATAATGCAATTAGTAAGTACTCTGTTATAAATATTAACAAAAATAATGCGTAGATGTACGTAAATAATATATACATTTCCAACTGTGCTATTATTTTAACATTATAATACGAAAACTATACCCTGTAAGGCATGATCAAATTCTCACAGTAACGTTACGATATCTATGAAATAATTGGCTTCAGTTCAGGTTGTAGTTATTAAATTTGTAATTATCTTACAATTATTCGATCACGAACAGGTAATCTGTACTTCTAACGATACGAAATACAGATCTTAAGCTTCAAAATGTTACCAGATATGGAATAGACAGACAAGTTAATCAGATACATTACAAGATTGAGTTTAAAAAGAAACCCTGGTTGGCTGTATCATTGATACAGCATATTTTATGCGTGGATACGTCTATGTATGAATGGATATATGAGTAATTGATAAAAAAATAAATAAACAAATTGAAGACACTAAACACTAAATAAATAAATATTCGTTGCGTTCATTTGTTGAATGAAAAAAGTATTCACTAGCGCCAACAGATGGCGTTAGTGTTTATACTCCTGCTGACAGAATGCCCCTCCCCTGCAGAGCAAGCATAGTTCACTCATACGCCAATAGATGGCGTTAGTGCATATACTCCTGCTCACAGAATGACCCCCCTGTAGAACGAAAACATAGACGTATCCACGTCAAAATATAATGAAAAACTTGGGCTTTTGATGGGTTTTAACAATATCCCAATTTTCTAATGCTCTCTTACCGCTAGGACCTGCCCTGAACTCCAATGCGTGGTGCTAACCATTAGGTAGCCTACCTGATAAAACCTTGCGTGGGGGGAAGTATCAGAGATCCGACATAGAGGATTCAAAGTCACACCCCGCCAAGAGTATTACGACTGATAAAAAAAATAATCATTTTTTTTATTTCCAGTTACATTATTTTATCTTTATAAGTCTATGGTTATGTGGTGAAAAAGAGACGTCCGTCAAGAAGGCAACTATCGTTAAACAGGTTATTAATGGTTCGGTTATAATTGACCTGTCGTTAGCGTTGCAGCTCGTCAACGACCATCGACTAGTTTCCTGATAAAAGGGTTATTCCGTCTGTTAACATGTAATAAGAATGATCACTCATTTTTTTATAAATCCGCCATAGGGCAATTACAACATTATTTACTCGATCTGCTGTTACACGCAGTTGGTAAATATCTATGATTAACATTTACAATCCTTAAAGTATACAACAACAACAAAAATACAACTGTATCCGGCCTTCATTCAAAATATTACCGTTTTCTATGGCTATAAGAACGACTTGATGTGTGTACGTATGAATTTATTATTATTTGAAGCATCTCTTTGGTGAATGTAATCTTTTATTGTGGACAAAAAATTAACAATCCAATAGCCAAGCTGGTGTTGTTCTTGCTGCTTTCCTCTACTCTACATGCTCTGCACACTCCTAAACTAGTGTGAACACAGTTGTGATAGTAGAACACTTTTTGAAATATTTACAACTGTATTTTGTGAATTGGAAATAAAATATTTTAAAGTCAAAGAAAAATGCTAAACAATCCACTAGTCCCAGGTAGCCCAAGATGGGTTTCGAGCTCACAACTTTTCAATATCTGAGCGACTACTTTAACTGAGGAACTACCCGAGAGCCATAGTAGAATTGCCAATTTCTCAAGCAATTGTTACTTTTACTATTAGTACTATTAGAATGTATTTTCATTAATGTTAAACATTCATCTAAACTACTGAAGGAAAAAAAGCACTAGCTCTAGATGTCCGGAGATGGTATTCGAGCTTTCGAATCTCTCGTAATCCGGACGACTGATTAAGAGGACCTTTCCACAAGATAGCATGGTGAATGCAAATTTGATCAAATAGAATAATTCGACACAAAACGATGTTACAGATTAAACATATTTGGTAAAAGAAAACGCGTAATTTGTGAGTATAGTGAAAAACTAAATGTAGAACAAGTGAGTAAAGTAGAATAAAAGACATTGGGTCGTAAACGAGTTAATCCTACGCCATTATTCACGCAACTAAGTTATACGTCCAGGGACGCCACTCAAGGCATCAGTGGAACTTTCCCAGCAATTTAGAAGTTAGATGTTACTGCTATGTAAGAGTTATACAGACAATAGTCCATAAAATATGAATAAATATGTATTCTTTTCTAACAGACGATAATTTTAAATTTAGTAAGAACTGTTAATTCAAACTATTTACATTTCTTACTTCATTCCAATTCTTGTTATTTAGTATAAATATCTGCTTAAGTTATGACATATTCTCTAGTTACTACTCTCGACTTATAGATACGAGTGTAAGACTGTCTCTAAAACGCATATAATTTTTTTACTTACTCATTCAAATATTACTTATTTTGATTATTGTATGTCGTGTTTATTGCTCTCCCATGACTAACGTTAATTAATCAAATGTTCAAATCTAATATATGTAAGTTGCTTTTCAGTTTTTTTTCGACTATGAGAATATGAGAGAATAGAGAAGTTTGGTAGTAGTGGATAAGCGCTGTGACCCGCGATCGTTGTTGTTAAGCAACTTTCGCAAGGGTTGGTGAAGGGATGGGTGACCAAAAAATTATTATCACGAGTTATTCCATGCTTTGGAAGGCTCGTTAAGCCGTCGGTCCCCGCCGCATTTGCAATCGTTATTACCCTCCAAACCGCATTGGGGCAGCGTGGGAGGTCATTGTACATTCTCCTTAACCATCCATAAGGAAGGCCTGAGCCACTGCAGGGAAAACGTGAAGGATGATGATGATGATGAGAATATGAGTCATCAGTTTTTATTTAAATTTGGATTATTAAACTACACTTAAGACATTTGTATGTATTGTAATGAACAATATTAATTAATATTATAGGTATGGCAACATTTAAAAAAATATGAAAATGTTGTCATTTTAGATCGCTGAAGACATAAAACAAAACATTTACTTGAATTGTAGCGGACAATTTGTCTATAGACAGGACATTAGCCGTGGATATGGATAACTTATAGATTACTTTTTTGTGATCTGACATATAACTCTGTGGTAATAAAGTTTAACATAACTATTTACCTGCTACGTTTAAAAAGAAAAATCTGTTATCAGTGCATAATTTTTCCCATGGTTTTAGTATTGTTAATCTTTATAATACAGAAACGAGAAGGTCACTCCTGAGTTCTGTGTTTCTATATGATCTATGTCATGATAAGTTTGATTGCCTTGATTTGATCAACAAGATAAACTATCAAATACCCAGTAAATCTAAACTAATCTAACAGATGTATCAACACTAACTATTTTCGCTTCCGCGACATATAAGTAATGCTGGTGCTCGAGCTACCTTTTAGAGACTAATGAGCTTCTACAATATGAATTATAAGTTACATGTACAGAAAGAAGCATGTAACTTTAGTTCTAAATATAACAATTTAACTTATTATTTTATTTAATCAATTTTGCATTCATAATGCTATATAAATAAATACTTTCAATGTAAGGTGTTTATAAATTCACCAACCTAGTATACCTTATTTTAATTTAAATTTACATTTGTCTTTTTTCATTGCAGTTGGTGCAAGCTCTGTTGTGCACAATTATAATTGTCGTGTACATCTATTTAGACAAACTTTGTATTTTATAGGTTGTTTTTACTAAAGTGCATATTAAAAACTACATCTTTTAAGTAATAATGATTGAATAATGAAGTTGGTTATAAAATAATATAATATATTACATGTATTATTGTATATTTAAGTGGATTGTTCAATTTTTATGAAAATATAAAGGCGAAAAGTCACTCAATCATTTATTCAAATTCAAATAAAAAAATGTATCCAATATCATCATCAGTAGTAGTTTTTTTTTTGTACCTCCTAAAGGGTTATTTTTTGGGTTGATACTTTGTATTTGTATATATGAAAGTGTTTGAACTACTGAACTATTTTTTAAAAATTCTTTCACCTATGTAGCTACTTTATACGCGGGGATATACGCCTTAATTTACGCAGACGAAGTCGCGATGACACAGCTAGTGAGTATAATAATAATAAATTGTGATTTGTGTGTTTATCTTATTTATTAAAACGAAGAATTATTCTTATAGTTGATACAATTTAATTTAAACAAATCAGAATTACTAAGTTGTCATTCATAAATGTTTGGTTCGAATGGTAGGTTCGTATTTTAGGTCGAATATCGCTATTACGATATTTGTCAGCACCAATAGATGGCGTTAAAATTTGGAAATTTGCTAATCAAGAAACAAAAAGTAAATGGAAAGTGATATGTTATCAGCTTTAACTTAATATCATTAATGTATTTAATTCTGAACTCAAACCAATCGAGTTTTCCGAATCATATTATTTATGTAAAACCTTAACCATAATTAAAATCATAATTTTGAACGGGTATTAGAATTACAGAAATTCTACTTTGAACCTTACTTCTTATACTTCCATTAAACATTATACGGTAGCATAAACTAATCTAACTTTTATTTACTTAAGAAAAGGAATACTGCGAGAGACTTTGGTCTCGATACAAGCTTCAGTATTATTGTTATAACCTAAATAAATAAAGAGATTGTTTCAATTATGTATCGGTGGTCAAAGTTTGCTTTTATCAACGATTTATTGAAATTTCGATATTGATTAAAACTTGAACGGAATGAAATAATATTATTGTACGGGTGTACTTATTAACTTTTAACGGCACAAACGTCTATTAAAATTGTTATTAATTTAAAGCGACATTACCTATACAAATTTGACATTTATTTGAGCTTTAAGATGTCTTTAAACCCTAATGGACGTTTGTGCAACTGACCGTATGTCTTTTAAGCGGCCACTTATGTTAGAATTTAATTATAACATACCTACATATTAAAGTATCGATTATAAAATGTCATTTGTTTTGTCTACACGTCATATAAATTCAACATACGAATTATTTTTGTAATCCTTAAAAATCAGGAATGAGTTGTTATAATTTATGTAATTTAATACTTATTTTAATTTCTATGTTTAAATTCGATTACATTGTATAATCATTAATAAATAATAAAATAAAATAAAAATTTTTTTTATTTTATTTATTATTATTATTATAAATAAAAATAATAATAAGAAATAACAGTTAATTACCAATTTCCTTTGTTTGTTAATTTTATCAGGAATCAATTTACTGACATTTTTTTTATATAATACACTTTTTAAGCAATTATGTGTAACACTTAGATGCGTTACTTGAGTCCTAAAAATGGTAACATACAAATAAGGCATTACTAAAGTTTATTTTAGTTATGTAACACCAGTATTGAAGTAAAAAAAATTGATGAATTTTATTAAAGTACCTTCATATTAATAGTTTATAATATAAATAATGTAATAAGTTTCCTATTCTTTTTCTATTTCCTTAAGAGTATAAACATATAATATCCTTCTTTTTCATTTCACTTTAATAATAATATACATAAACTGTGTAATTGACTATGAGCAAATTATGTCCTTTTTTTCTAAACGCTTTTCAGGATGAATGAAAATAACAAGAAAATTCTGGCTACTCCTTCGCCAACGCAGCACAGATCCCGCAGCCGAGAAAGAGGCAGCGAGGGGCATCACCGCCGCAGTAGGCGCAGTCGTACGCGTTGCTGCAGAGAGCGACGAAGCCGAGCATCGGACAGAAGCCGAAGTCCTATCCTGCCACAACGTCTTACGAGGAATCAAACTGATACTAAACGTACAAGCGACGACCGCAGTAACAGGTACTCAAGTTCACATTCATTTTCGAGACTACGATCTCCAAGTCAAGAGTCACGTAGCCCATCACATTATCACCACCGGTTGCGACGTGAGTACCGGAGGTCAAAGCGCCAGACGCCCTTTTTGCCAGATCCATGTTCATCTGATCATGTCTCTGTCCCTTGTGTTGAGAACCCCCAAAATAGTCAAACAGTAAATAAAGACTCTTTCGGGTATATCAAACTTTTTAAAATGCTTAGGCTCCAATGCTAATGATCTATCAAATTTTTTAAATTTTATAAATAACTTTACGAGATCAGATCAATCCTCAAAATTGCATTTTGATAAAAACATGATACCTGAATTTGACCCGACCGTGAAAAATCATAGAATTGATAAATGGATATCAAAGGTTAATGAATGTGCTCGTATCTATAAGTGGACCGATGAACAAATTCCACATTTTGCTCTACCTCGTTTGGTAGGTCATGCGAAAAATTGGTATGAGGGTTTACGTTCTGTCGAACTTACTTGGACTGTGTGGCAAGAATATTTAAAGAGAGCTTTTCCTTCAGAATCAAATTATGGAATACTCTTAACCGAAATGTTGGATAGGCGATTTAAGCTAGGGGAATCTATTGATAGTTACTATTACGAAAAAATGGTGCTTTTAAATACATGTGAAATAATAGGTAAAAAAGCCGTAGATTGCATAATTCTAGGAATAGAAGACGGTAATCTTAGATCTAGTGCGTCATCAGGACGATTTACTGAACCTGAAGACTTGTTAGGTTTTCTTAAAGATAATTGTAGTAATCGACTTAACATTAAGAATTACAAAATGAAATCTAATTCAAATTATGATCTAACTTGTAATTTTTGTAAAAAGGTTGGTCATAGTATAAAACAATGTAGAGCTTTATTCTGTTACAATTGCAAGCAACATGGCCATCGACTAAACCAATGTAGCCAGCCCATAGTTAAGTGTGATACGTGCTCAAAGTTCGGACATAAAAAAGAAGATTGTTTTAAAAATAAAGCTAGGCCTACATTCGAAAAAAGAGTAATGAATATAGATGGAACTAATAGTCACAACTCTAAATTTTACAAACAAGTAACAATCAATAACGATCACAGAAATATTACAGCCTTTATTGATTTTGGAAGCGATTGTTCACTGATCAGTAAAAATTTAGTTGATTTATTTAATCTTAAAATTGAATATGGAAACATGCCTATTATTAAAGGAGTTGGTGAAACCACGTTTACTCCAATAGGTACGTGTATATTTCAGTTAGGTTTAGAATCTGTCGATTGTGACATCACCGCTTTTGTGGTATCTCCATTACAGTTGCACGTGCCATTATTAATAGGTCAAAATTTTACAGAACTACCACAAATATTAGTGATTAAAACAAATGATTGTCTAGAAATTCTAAACAGATCTCTTATATTTCCTGACATTGTGGATAAAAGCGATTCTTGTATTAAAATTTTTACTTGTAAATCTTGTGTAATAAATAAAGTAGGATTAGTGAGTTGCTTCACAGATAATATTTTGAATGGACCTGTTTTCATACCAAGTTGTTATCGCAACTTTTCAGGAATAGAATATTGGGTACAAGAAGGCGTTTATTCAGTAGAACAAGGTAATGTTTCTATAATCGTGATAACTCCCTCTACTTCTCTTTACATAAAGTCGAACATGTTGTTAGTCAGAGCTGAGAATATAGAAACTGAGATCATCAAATCAAAGTCGTGTTTAAAAGCTACTACTAGTTATGAACAAATTAATAATACAGATATAAATATAAACGATGAACTTTCCCCTTTAGAAAAGAATGCAGTCTTTCAGTTGATTAAAAATTATCGTAGCTCTTTCGCTCAAAATCTTTCTGAGTTAGGGTGTACTAGTCTGACTGAGATGGCGTTACAGTTGACAGACCCTACACCGGTAGTTTACAGACCCTATAGATTAAGTCACAAAGATCGTGAAACTGTTCAGAATATGGTTAGCGACCTTTTGAAAAACGATATTATTGAAGAATCTTGCTCATCGTATGCAAGTCCAATTTTGCTCGTTTCAAAAAAAACTGGAGGTCAACGCTTATGTGTAGATTATAGAGCCCTTAATAGCCGTACGGTAAAAGATCATTTTCCTTTACCACGTGTCGAAGATCAATTGGATTCTCTTAGTGGTAGTAAATACTTTACTAGTCTAGATCTAACAAGTGGCTATTACCAAATACCAATAGCGCAACATTGTAGACACTTAACTGCATTTGTTACCCCTGAAGGACTGTATCAGTTCAAACGCATGCCATTTGGTTTGGTCAATGCTCCAGCGGTCTTTCAAAGAACCATTAATAAGGCATTAAAACTTAGTTCAACTGAATCGAGCAGTAAACCCGCTTTAGCATATATGGATGATCTTATAATTATATCTAAAGAATTTAATGAAGGCATTCAAAAAATTGAAAGTACTTTTAAATTATTAAATGAAGCTAATCTTACGTTAAATATTAAAAAATGCAAGTTTTTTCAGACAAATATAGAATATCTAGGCTTTGAAATTTCTTTTGATGGTATTAAACCAGGTAAAAATAAAATTGATGCTGTTGAAAATTTTCCAGCCCCAAAAAATGTACACGAAGTGAGACAGTTTATAGGATTAGCCAGTTATTTCCGAAGATTTATTAAAGATTTTTCAATTATTGCTCGTCCCTTAACCGATCTGACTAAAAATAACAACACTTGGAACTGGGGTAGTGACGAATCCAAAGCATTTAATACATTAAAGGATAAACTTGTTCAGAGACCAGTATTGGCTTTATACAACCCAAAATACATAACAGAATTGCATACTGACGCAAGTAAGATTGGACTGGCAGGTATTCTTTTACAAAAAGAAGATAATGACTCTTCTCCTCTTAGACCAGTGGGTCTAGTACCTGTGGATGGTGAACCTGAGATACCTCGTGTTTTAGCAATAACGCAAAATGATTGGCTAGTAAGTTTACAGTTAACAGATCCTAAACTTTGTCATATTCGTGAAGTTTTAAGTGATACTAAATATAATGATCTGGTAGATATAAAACAGAATTTCATTGTCAAAGATAATAAATTATTCCGAAAAGTAGGAGATAATGAATTTAAGTGGGTCGTGCCCAAAGGCGCTAGGTGGCAAATATTGCGATTAAATCACGACGACGTAGGACATTTTTCTACAGAGAAAACTTTAGCTCGAATAAAGAAAGACTTTTGGTTTCCTAAAATGAAGAAATTCATTTCAAAATATGTGAAAGCTTGCATTAGTTGTGCATATGGCAAAGACACTAATGGAAAAAAAGAAGGGTTTTTACATCCTATACCTAAACTTGATATTCCTTTCCACACGGTTCACATAGATCACTTAGGACCATTCGTAAAAAGTATACGCGGTAATATGTACCTACTTTTAATCGTTGATGGTTATACAAAATTTTGTATAATAAAACCGTTGCGTAATTTGAAAACTGCTCCCACTGTTAAATCTTTGAATGAGGTATTTTCTACGTTTGGGTACCCTGCAAGGATTATATCTGACAGAGGTTCTAGTTTTACTTCAAAAGAATTCGAAAAATTTTGTGAAGATTCAAAAATTAAGCACGTATTGAATGCAGTCGCTTCTCCGAGATCGAACGGTCAGGTCGAGCGTTATAATCGGACAGTTTTGGATTCATTAACGTCTTACACTGACAGACTTGGGGAAACTAAATGGGATCAGGAATTAAATAAAATTCAATGGGGTTTAAATAACACTTTAAACAAAGGTATTGGAAAAACTCCATCTGAAGCATTATTTGGTCGTTCTTTTACACATGCTAACGAAAATATGTTTAGCGATCTGTTTTTAGAAACTAGAAAACCTAATCAAAATTTGGATGAAATAAGGACAGACATAACTGAGCACATTGAAAAAGATCAAATACAGCAAAAGAAACGTTTTGACAAAAATAGAAAAAAGGCTGTTGTTTACAATATAGGCGATTTAGTTAAAATAAAAAAGCAAATAGCATCAAATGATGGGCAAAGTAAAAAACTTTTACCTGTATTCTCAGGTCCCTACAAAATTACAAAAGTTTTGAAAAATGATAGGTATGAAGTATCAAGTATACCAGGTACCGACTTAGGGAAACGAAATTATAGTAATGTTTGGGCGGTCGATCAAATTCAACCCTGGATTAATACACATATTAATACTATTAGTTCGGACAGTGACGATGAATAGTTTTGATATTACTTTCAAAATAAAACAAAATATATTTATTCGCCACTATTTAATTATTTAGTATAATAAGTTATTAAATTTGATAAAATACCGAGTTTATTTATATATTGATTTCATTGTTAATTTTACGTATAAAACTTGATGAAATTACCAAGTATATCGATTTGTTGATTTTTCTTATAAAACTTGATGAAGTTGCCAAGTTTATTGATTTGTTGATGTCTAACTATATAACTTGATGAAGTTTCCAAGTTTATTGATTTGTTGATATTTAACTATATAACTTGATGAAGTTGCCAAGTTTATTGATTTATTGATATCTAACTATATAACTTGATGAAGTTGCCAAGTTTATTGATTTGTTGATATCTAACTATATAACTTGATGAAGTTGCCAAGTTTATTGATGTGTTGATATTTAACATATAACTTGATGAAGTTGCCAAGTTTATTGATTTATTATTATAGACTTGATGAAATTTCCAAGTTAACTCATAAAATTTCATAAGATTACAGGTTAATTTATTTTACTCGCTGGCTGGACTTGGCGAGTTATCCAAGTACAGCTGACAGTTACTAGGTAGACTTGAGGTTCCCAAGCATACCTGTTGTTAGTTATATAAATTCGTTTTCTTTGCCAAAGTTACACTTATTATTAAGCTGTGTATATATAATGAAACTGAAAAAAAAATGTACTTAGAAGGCATATTCTAATGTTTTTGTGTTATATGTACTATTTTGATTTATAATATAATAATCGTTGTGAAGTATTTTCCAGATGATTTAGTTAATAAGTTATGAATCTGTACAAATACATGCCTACAAGTGTATGATAACCCTTGCAAATGTAATAAATTTTGTAATTTATCATTTTGATTGTTTACATAAAAGTTTTTTTTTTACCAGAGATTCATAATGATAAAATATAAGGTGTACATACATAATTTTTGGTGTTTTTGATTTTAGTTTGAGGACAAACTTTTGTCAGTATGGCCGAATGTTAGAATTTAATTATAACATACCTACATATTAAATTATCGATTATAAAATGTCATTTGTTTTGTCTACACGTCATATAAATTCAACATACGAATTATTTTTGTAATCCTTAAAAATCAGGAATGAGTTGTTATAATTTATGTAATTTAATACTTATTTTAATTTCTATGTTTAAATTCGATTACATTGTATAATCATTATTAATGTTAATTATGAAAGCTAACGACACTTCCGGTGTCGTTAGAAGTTGTAAAACGATACCACCGTTGCATATAAAAGTCATACCGCCAACTCGGAGCGGGCAGTTCGTTTTGTACTATCAGTGAATAAAGTGTCACAGCGATATTGGAGTTATTATTGTGAGAATCCTTACTGGTAGCTAAAACTTATAGATTATATATATAATGTATTGTATATCTGTTTACGTGATATTTTGCAGGTACTAAAGTTGTAGAACGTCGTAGTTTAATTATATTAGAAGCCCACCTTTCAAAGAGGTATATAAGAGATATATTATTATTAACCATAGATTAAGGAGTGAATCTAATCTTCAATTTTGTTTTTCCAAAGTTTAACTTAAACTGACCGCTATCTATTTATGTGCTATTGATAACACTAGAGTGTCGAGAGTCTAGATCACTTTTGATATTAATCGGTGACGTCATAACGATAGTATGACGTAGTTTGACATTCTCTGCAAGCGCCGAAGTGATCTTACGGATAAAATGGCATACCTACTCTAGATTGGGTTGAAGATTGTTTTTTTTTAGTTATATCTTGGAGGTTTCGATGGCGCACTTGTTAGCGGTTTCTGAATGCGAAGGTTATCATTAATGAATTTTCACGAGTGTTAGAAGATATTTCTAGTGTGGGTGACTATTACTGTAGTAGTTGATGTGTATCTGAGCTATTACTTATTAGTAGTTACCCCGCACTTCAGATTATTTTATCAGTATGGGTATCTGTATGTATGGAATGATGAGCTATGAATCGTGATTCTGTTTAGAGAAACGGTATATATGAAAATTTTCCCTCATCTGTCATTAACTGTCACAAAATTTATACGTAAAATACCATTATTTATAAAAATTAATTGACTGATAAAAAATGGTACTAAAATTGGATTTAAAAATACATCTACATGAAGATTGATTAAATACGCATGCGTTGAGTTCTTTTATGAACTTTTTCTCTTTCATATTGATTAAAATCAACAGAAAATGTCCAGAAAAACTGACAGTCAGTCGCAGGGGAGGACTTTTGCTTTTAGACTATTGCACTTTAGTTTACACAATACAGATTGTATTGTGTAAACTAAAGTGCAATAGTATAAGTATAAATGCTTGATAAATTTCTTTGTGTAATTTTCCCGCATAGATCGTTTCATTTTTGAGGTCTTATTAATGCCTTATTTTTGAATTATCGAAATCTAGCGAACCTATGGGTTAATAATTTATTTCAGCTATCCGTTTTGTAAGCTGTTCGGTGATAGATCAGTCAGTTTACTTTTAATGTGATATTAAGTGAGGATCTAAAGGATCTCAAGTAGGTTCGTATCTATTACTGAAATAATGAAATGAAAACTGAAATCTATCGATTTCGCTTATGTACCGGGTTTTTGTTTGGCGATACGGACTTCCGTAATTGATAAGGGTTCAGTTGTATTAAACGTGTTCAATAAGATCAGGGAAACTTATCAATATTAGACAACATCACATATATTGCTCAGATCTTAAACAAAACAGTTTTAAGTCTGAAACAACGCCTAGACCCAAGACAAAATAGATTTGATTTTCTACATTTACCTGACCGAAAATATTTCATTAGTTAATTTAATTTCCTAATACAAAAACATTAATTTTAAATCTTATTTAAAAGCATTTTTGGTGCTTCGATACCGATAGTAACAGTTTTTCCTCAATCTTCAATGGAAACATTATCATCTATTAATTGTCAATTATAAACAAACCTCTTAGCGATTATTTATCAGATAACTAGTAATAAAAAAAATATACAAACAAAGTTTTTGTATAACCATTTGCTGTCAAATTTCTTCGTTCTATATTGAAGTATCTTCTTTTTAGTCTGTGATATTGAACCTCAATTCGTTTGTAATGTAACGGGGCGTTGTACTACCGTTTATGTTTCTGCGTCCAAACTTTTTGTGTTTTTCACTTTTTTTTACAAAATTCACTTTTTGTAATTTGAAATTTTGAGTAATGCGCTCGATATGCTCTTTCTGAATGTCAGTTCGTTAAAATTATTTTACTACTCCAAACATAACATTAGATTATAATTAAAATTATTTAAATAATCTGTTAAAATTAAGAATGTTAAATAACCGTTATATTTAAAAGGAAACCAAAGAATGTTATTTTTTTTTTATTTAGACTATAAATATACCACACGTGCTTAAACTTATCAAGCCTAGTCAGCCATTCATTTACCAACGCTAAACACCGAACCCGTCACAGTAGGAAAGTTTTAAATTGATTGCTGCAATTTGACATTTTGTTGAAGAACGTGCTTAAAGTTTTGCAGCAATTTAGCTGCTCTTAATTTTACCTAACTATTAATTAACACAGTAAATTAAGAAATAACCGAATACCTAATTATTGATTTAATGGAAATATTCATTGTAATGTGAAAAAATAAATCATATAATGCAAATTCCAATGCATTAGATTTATCGTCTCTGTGCTTGAGCATTATAAATATATATTTTGTAACAATAAATATATATAAGTAGTCAGTCATTAGAAATAACGATATTTGATTCCATCGATTTTTAACGGACACCAAAAAATAAATTCTTAGCAAAGATGAAAAAAAAAAATCTTTACAACTCGAGATATCTACTTTAAGAACATTAATAACTAGAGAAGCAATTTCACTAGATGCACTCTGAATACCGTTCTTTTCAAGCTTTGAAATTGATTTATTCCTATGGTTTATAAAATCATGGGAAACATTTTATTTGCGGAGATACATTTGTCTTCTTTTCATTTTCAATACATCAAAGTATGCTTTTTATCATAAGAAGAGTTCCTAGTTCGAGTAAAAAATTTAGAAGCTGTAGCCGAACAGGAAGAATAAGGTACGTTGATTTTTGTGCCTACTGATAGATATCGTAAATATTTAAGGTTCACTTCCCCTTCAAAGAAGTTTTGTATAAATGTATCAAACGAATTTCATTAATTGATTTAAAAAAAATTACTCACAGTGAACATTAATTTTACACTGATAGTCCCTGATTTAGATAGGCAACTCGGCTTTTAATTATTAATCCAAGCATAACCTTCTCACAATCAAATAACAGATGAGAGACTACTTTTTGTAATCGAATCTTAGACTAAGAAGTATATGTTGAAATATCTCCTAATCGTGAAGTATAAAAGAAGAAAACATATTACGCAGAACCTAAATAAGAAATGAGACAACTTAGCAAGGTTAATTATAAAAAGAAGTTTACTTTACTAAGTATATCCGTAGATCTTGATATAATGATAAAGACAATTTGAGAAAACGTAAACTAGAATTCTGTTGTTTTAGAAAAAATATGTTTATAAACATTGATGGGAAATCCAACATAGGACTGAAATCTAACTCATTTGACAATGAAACGTGACAAATGATAGTTTAGATTGAAATAAATAATATACAAATTCGTTAATTTAAATGAAGGACGGATAAATTGTTTTACTGATACATGTAAAGTACGGTCAGCCGTGAAAGTAGTCTACGAGTTTTGACAAAAGTTCCCCTGACATCTAATTATTATGCTAAGATTGATTTTTTTTAAATTTAGTTGCTCAATTATTATGTATTAGCTTTCTGCCAAAGCCTTGCAAAATTAGAGGGATAAAAAGTAACAAATATTTTAAGCTTTAAGCTATATACCAAATTTCATCCAAATCTATTCAGTCCGGACATCAGTCCTCATAAATGGCATTTATAATAAGGATTGTCTGCTATTTGGATTTGAAGTAATAATCACTGCCATAATTTATTGCAAGGGTTTATCGACGTGGTTGTTACATGACGTTCAAATTAACCTCAAAAAGATGGTATTTTTGCCGACTGTACAAGTTTAATTTATGGCGCAATGAATACGAAAAACGTACAAAGCATAAAATTTCACCCAGGCAAGGAATCGTAAAAATAGATGTTCTTAAAAAAGAAGTATTAAAACATAGACCATTCGGAAATGTATTATCACAAGGCGATTGTCATAGAAAAAATAACACTGCTAGTAATAACTGAGTGGAAATATTGAAATAAGTTATCTCTACATCATATCACAGATTAATCAACTCGTAAGCTCGAAAGACACTACTATACTATAGTGATTAGATATCAAACGTCATCCCTACTAATATTATAAATGCGAAAGTAACTTTGTCTATCTGTTACGCTTTCGCGCTTAAATCACTGAACACTGAATCTATTTTAATGAAATTTGGTACAAAGTTAGAGTAGACCTTGGGACGGGACGTAGATTAACTTTAAGGCTGTCCGGGTTGTCCGAAATTATCACTTTCACTAAGGCTATGCAAATATTTGCCAAATAAAAGACATTTTTTAAAAATTAAACATGATCGATTATTATTTGAAAACAGAAACATAAATTTCGTTATTGGTTTCTTGATAGAAAAAAAAAACAAAGACGACTCTGAATAGGTTTTTTGTATATCACCTACATAAAACATACAAAATATTTATTTATAAATGCGTTTGTGTTTTTTTGTGATTAAAAATGTATGAAATCAAGCGTTCGCGTCTTTACTCTCGATGATAATGTTTGCGTATTTGTATAGGATTGTAAGCGGAGGAATACAAGAGAGTCTTAATTGGGAAAAAGGCTTTGAAGGGGTTTATATGAAAGTTCCTAATTTTCAAAGTAACTATGAAACTTTACATTTCCTCACTTGATAAGATATTAAGAAATGTTTGTTTAGCGTTTTTTAATTTGCTGCCCACAGTAACTCTATATGACGCGAATGAAATCGCGTACAAAAGCTAGTACAATTAAATAATTACGTACTACATCCTCTCATTCCAATCCTATAAACCCAATTATCTTCTAAATAAGTAACTTCTGTAATTGGTATTATATCTATACTCCATTTACTGACTCAAAGAACGACTGCGGCTTGATATGAGACTGTAGGATTAAAATACAAATTACAGTATTAAGATTTAAGAATCTTTATAATTGAGTTATAAGTACAATGTCAATTAACTTTATAAGTCAATTCATATAAATTAATTTTAGATTTATGCATTGATTTTGTTCTGTCCAAGTATCAATTAACTTGTGAAGTTAACTAATTTTTTAATCAATTAACTGATTTTTTAATTGTGCGTCATACTACACGGTTTTTTTTATACAAGAAAACTTTTTGTCTTTGGTCTTTAGCATAATTTCGTTATTATTATTAATTTTTCGTAATTTGAAGATTTGAGTAACGCGATATGCTCTTTTTGAATGTCAGTTCGTGAAGATTATTTTATCTACAAAACATTAGATTATGATTAAAAATATTTGTCTGTTTAAAACACGTTAATGTAATACATTAAGCATAAGTGCTACAACGAAAATACAGAAACGGGGTATATAATCGTTTTGTAATTTTTTGTAATACATACGAACTGCTTTTATATTCTTTTTTGTTGTTAATTTATTTGTTTATCCATAAATATACCTGTCTATCAAGCTTAGTCAAACATTTCATTTTATATCAACACCTAAGCAACAAACCCGTAAGAAGTTTATATTTTTTCTCCTTTCCTAGCTCCACTCCAATGGACACCATTCAAGCAGTAAGGGACATAAGTGGCAAACGAGAAATCAAATTCTCAATATATAGCGTACTTCATTTGATTATTGGTTCCTATTCTATTGTATTAAAAATATGTGACAGGATATTAATAGGATACTTAACGAAACAGTCGACGATATATTGATATAATTTTTTGCAGTGTAAGCGAAGCGGTGCTATTCTGTTATAATGGCATAGAGGTTCTATAAAATAAAGCCTACTTAAAAAGAAATAAATAAAGGATTTCTTTTATCGAAGCTTTATACTGTAACGGAGCAGCGTTTGATGTCGAGTGTTTGAGAGTTTGATGCTGTTTATTACAGAACAACAGAGAATAACGGCTCGAAATAGCAGAGAAATGCGAGCATATGAAAGATCATATCACGGAGATGTATAGGCATACTTTCTTTGTCCCGTTTAGCTCCTACATGGTTCAACTAAGGCCTATTAGTATTTTTCATTGGTAGTGCATGTGATATAATGTTTTTCCTATTTGTTGTGATCCTACTAGAGCATACTGCATTATTTGAAATATAATCGCATTTAATTCTATACAAATTAAAGAGTAAAAATCAAAATTGCAATGGATCAAATCAATAAGCAATTATCGTTTAAATCAGACAAATGTTGCTTCCATATCCTGACATTATGTCCCATTAACTAGGCAGGAGTATTAAGTGTAAAGCAAAAAGACTCTCTTAGTCTACCTCACTACGTTTCAAATGAGATAGATAAGTGCAGAGGATGACGAATTCACAAACGATTACGATTATAACCAGGCCATAGCCTAGTGCGCAGATCAAAGTAATTGATGTATTACCGGTTACAATATAACTCAAATCTTTACGAATTTTCCCTTCAAAAAAAGAATATAATTACAACAATAAATGTAATTGCGAATTTTACGGGTAACTTTTATATATCGAGACTTTTTATTTTAATTTACGTTTTGGCCGTTACAATTTTATTATGGTGTAGATTTGAGCTTATTTGGATATTACTTCTTTGACTGAACCAGTTAATAGATGGTGACTTTGATGTGTACATCTTTTTAAATGACACACGATCAGTTGCACAATTGTCCACTAAGGTTTAATGACGAATTCAAGCTCGAATGAATGTTCTAAATTTGTAAATTCGTATAAGTAATGTGGTTTTAAACTAATGACAATTTTACTGAACGTTTGCTCAACTGCCTCAAGTGAGATAAAATTAAGCATTCGGTTAACAATAACCTGTTGTATTTTTAATTGTAAAATAAATTAAATGTTATATTTAAAACTTTTTTTATCATGCTAAAATGTTATCATTGTTAATTGCTATACGGTATACAATTACCCAGTTTTTAATAAAATATCATAAGAAACACTTACATCTTCTGAATCTCTTATTTTTGTGCATAATCAATCACATTACTCTTGTAAAACAAAAGACATGCCGAACTATTTTCGACACCGCGCTAATACTAAATAAAACTTGTCAAAGCGTACACGGGTTTACGTTATCGCATGACGTATTATGTGATAATGAGAGTATGCTTGTGGGACGTCAGGTATTTTTTTATTGTTTGTCTATGAGTCGAAGATGTTTATTATTATGTTATACCTGTTTACTTCCTAAATTTGACATTAATCATCACGCATTAGTTGTGTGACGGCTGTTTGTTGATTGTTCTATAAATTAAACTGTTTGAGATCCATAGTTCAATTATTACAAACCTCTTTTTGAATTGATAAATAATAGTTCATAGTATTAATAATTTAATTTAATAGATGGCGTTGTGTATATTTTGAATCATGCTAAACTTTGTTTTTAAGAAAATAGATATTTATCTGAAAGTCGTTACGCAACTTCATTACAATTTTGGTCACTATTCAAACGCAATATATAATATTTTTTAAGAAATAAAATTCATAGATAGTAGGTATCAATAAGTAAAGTACCTATATTTACTCAGGGGAAGGAATGTTCATCTATTTCTTATTGAATTGTGAACCAATTTCTATAAAACTAGCTGTTTCCATGCGACTTCATTTGCGTAAATTATAGCCTATGTCCGCCGCGTATTATGTAGTTTCCAGTAGATGAAAGACTATTATAAATCGGTCCAATAGTTTCAAGGCCTATCGAATCGTATGCAAACAAACAAGTAATCAAATTTTTCCTCTTTAAAATATGAATATATATAACGGCGGGTAGTCCGAAGGGGCTATTACGAAGCCCAAATAGATCGTCCATATCGGAGGACTATCTTTAAAATAACACTGCAGGCGTGTATACCAACGTGGATTTGTTCCATTTTATCACTTTTCGTACGAAAATATAACGAGATGAGCGTGATGTCGTCTGATGTCTTTACTCCTCGGCGATCGGAAACAGAATGTGTGTCAAAATGACGGCAACTTGGTTTTTATAAACGAACTGTCAAAGTCAGTGTCACCATTCTAATAAAATTAAAAGTATCGATGATCACGCTCTCTTTACAATCGAGTAATTAAGTAATCGAGTTACTAGCAATTAAAATAAAAGAAACTAAATCAAACGATCTTCGTAATGATGATGCGACATATATTATTAGAAAAAATATATTACTATACTAAGACTTACATTATGTTAAATATTTTTATTGACATAGACATTTAATATTTGAAGTGTTTCCTGTTATGTAAAAATATCTATATCACTAAAAATCATGAAATAAAAACTTTTTATAAAAAGTAGAGTCGACTACAAACTTTAAAAACGTGCTTAAATAATACATATCTAAAGAGCGACTCTTTAAAAAAAATGCTATTGAAGTCGAGCGCCTATTATTTGATTAATAACCTACAGAAAACCTCCGCCCGTCTTCAATAGCATTTTCTTGAACAAGTCGATGTTGAGATAAGTATTATTTATCATTTTTTTAAAGTTTGAAGTCGGTCTTACTTTTTATAAAAGGTTTTTTATGGTCATCTGACCATATCTATGTTTAAACCGATATAGTGTTAGGATGCAGGACAATTATGCTAATGTTTACGTGATAATTGCATCTCAGTAGAATCTCAACTACTTACATATATTTTGCACTATCAACATGAAGTCCAATATTATTATATATCTGTCACCATTGATGTACGAGGAATACATCACACTAATAATATTGAACTTAATATACATATATAGGAGTTGAGATTCTATTGAGATGCTATTATTTCGTAAACATTATCAGAATAGGCCTGCAGGGTATGCAACAATACGTTTTAGTTTATTTTTATCTACCAGATTGCCAAAACGTAGCGGAGTAGGTACTAAGTTCTATAATATTTAATTAGGGAATTTTATTATTTAACACATACAACATCCATAGATAATACCGCCCTTGAAGGCTAAGTGTTACTGCGCTGGTAATCACGTTAGCGCGTGGCTGCTACTCAAAACACTAAGCTCACTAATCGCTTGAGTAATAGCAAACACTCGCACGTGGTGCTGTAATATTATAAACAAACATACTCGCCAATCTAAATGGTCTTTATCGTCAATTAATAAAGCAAATTTGAGCTATTTAAATAATTATTTTTATACGTCCTTAGCTCGTTCAGTCTAAAAGTCATAAGTATAAGGCACTGTTGCATAAGACCCGGAGCTTTTGACTTCTGGAAAGCAAAAACTCGACTAGTCTAGTTTGAAATTTGGGATAAGCAGAAACTATGCAAGATATTATAAATGATGATTCACATAACATCGCTATAATGTCATATCCTATGACATGAATCAAGGCTATAGAGTTAGGCAATCGCTATGTTGGTGAACTATTTTAGATAACGCGTAAGGTAAACTAATTCAATGGTGTTATGTAATGAATATAATTCACTGTAATTCAAAACTTTTAAAATTGCTTCTTAAATTCTTGTCATAAGTGTGTTTTCTTGGTTGACACGTTGCTCTAGCTAGAGCGGGATATTGCAAATTGTATCTCTTGCCCTTTATGAGGCAGCTCAGAAGGTTTACCCAATTGAGAATTGCATATATTAGTCCTTTCTAAGGGGTAAGACTCAAATGTTCTTGGGTTTTACTGGGGCGAAAGTGGAAAGTGATCCATAGAACTATCGTCCTGTATCGCCTATTATGAAGACATTGGAGAATTATATTGGGTAAGCCCCCTCTTTGATCTACCTCCATTAGCGGAGTAGATCAATGAGAAATAATACCAAATGACCCTCTCAAACCGCGCTAAGGCCCCTTGTATGCGGTAACGCAGTTCGTTTCGTCAAAAAAGGCGCGAGGTTTCTAATGTCTAGGTAGCTTTGTGAGGAGACATTGGTGAGCAACAGGTGACCATTTATGAAAAAAGTTATCAATGTCAATATAACAAAAAATGTGTACGAGGACCATGACTTGTGGTGCTATTTTGTTGGCCTACCCCGTTAGAGATCTGGCGTGAATATAGGACACCTGCGACCTTATTATCTATGTTTAAAATATCACAATTATTTTAAATTCTACATTTGAAAGATATTCACGGACTTCACGCTTCAACTACATCATGAACGATAACGTTTATTTACGTTAATCGGATTTTTATAAGCAAAGTGGTAGTTACAAATATATTAGAAAGCTATTGGGAAGTGTCAAATATATCATTCAAAACATCATTCGTTCCAAAAGTGATTGTGACATTAAAAGTTACACAATTTCATAAATTACTATCACAACCGCTATACGTTTGAAAGGGAATGTGATAGATTTTAAAATTAGACATTTAGGCTACAGGTTAAATATCAAAGGTTATCTTTCCCCTTGATTCGGCCAGTTGCACAAACGTCCATTAAGGTTTAATAACGCCTTTAACCTCTAATGAATGTCAAATTTGTATGGGTAATATCGCTTTAAACTACTGTCAATTTTAATGGACATTTGTGCAACTGGCTGAATGTCTATTAGAAAAACTTGTGGAGGTCTCTACGGTACGGTCAAACTTCGCTACAAAGTTTCGATAAATAAATGATAAGATTTATGCACATCAATGCAGCTACGAGGAGTAAATTCTTCAACTTTATTCCGAATATCTCCTCAGTAATAAGAAGGCTGCTAATATTTAATTCTGAAACAGCAATTACGTATCTGTGTATTGGATGAAACGACTGAAAGAATCACTGACCTCATATTATTCGTAGACCGAGTAGCAGCTATATTAAAATATCGTCTGATCTTAACAGTGTGCTGTAATTGAATGATCTTGTAATAGGAAAGTTTTATGGTGTGTTAGTTTATTGCTCGCCCATTAATTATGTAACTTCTGACAATTTCTATATATCAAAATTAAAATCAGTGATTTCAGTTTAATGTGTTGTTACAACCAATGAATGATTCATATCGGATGCGAATGTTATAAAGCGTGATAATATTTTAATAATTTCGATAGATCGATGGCAATCGGCCAATATGAGCAATTGCAATATTGTTTTTGGTAATTAAACAGTTCAGCAACTAAGTATATTAACATTTAAATCACGAAATCCATCGGATACATATTGCTTTGGATTTAATATGGAGGCGAATTGTGCGGCAACCTCGGTTGTCAATTAATTCATCATTATCATTACCAGCCTGATGTTGTAATTATGTATGAGCTTTGTAAGTTTTTTCTATCAGGAAAAAAATATATATTTACGTTTTAAATGAGACAGATCCCTTAGAAGAATATTACTGTTATGTATTTTTCTATTATTGATAACAGTTTATTTTAATGTGTTTTTTCGATTTCCTTGTACATAACCAGAGTTAGTGATGTTGAGGGTATAGTTAAAGAAAACGAAAAACGGAATCACAGTTTCCAAGATGAAAAGAATAAAGATTCTCAGAATCAATCCTATCGTAGTAATAGTATGACTTTGTGAGGTGTGTTTGTTTGTTGCTCTTTCCCGAAAAAACTACTGTACGGATTTCGATGAAATTCTGTATACGGATACTTCTGAACGCGGATTAATATAAAGGTTACTTTTTATCTCATTTAACAGTTCCCTAGGGACCGGATGCGTGCGATACCGCGGGTGAAGGCTAGTCTTAGATAAAATTGAAAAACTTATGAAGATTATCACTAAGATTTTTCTACAGTAGAGGTGATAGGGCTTGTGAACGTTAAAATTATTTCAAAAAGCTTTCCTATTACATTTTATTTTCAACCATCATTATTTCTGTTGACGGCAACAACAAAAGACTGTGTAGCATAATTAATGTTAATTGGTTTTAACAAAGAGAGAAAAACAAAAATGTTACTTCAACTAGAAAACATAGAAATACAGAAAATGTTATTTTAACCAAATTAAATATAAAGGTAATAAGCATACAGACAGATGTAATTAGATTTACATTAGGATTCAGGATTCGTGTTTATGAATAAGTAATGGTTTATCTTCTTTTGATATTATCTTGTAATTGAAGAGATATTGAACTATACATTTTTCATATTGTTAAGTGCTCTGTGTCTGCACTTGACAATATGAAAAATTACCGATCACTTGCCGCTTTTGAATAAATTGAGGTAATTAAATTTTCGAAGCTCGTGGATCGAATCCATATTTATGTCTTTTTCTCCTTTTACTCTATCTTTGATGTCTCTGAACATGTTATTTAGTTATGTATGATATACCTATTGCGCTAGGAGGTCGACGGTCGTTTTTTGACAATATACCTACAGTTTGTTTACTATTATTAAAATACACATGTAATGTTTTTTTAATGGGTATTTTTATATTCACAATGCTATACTGATTAATATTTTTAATTAAAAAAAAAACATTGTAAATGCAAAAGTTGATAAAATATAACAATTAAAACAAATTTTCATCTTAGTCAAAAGTTTGTAAAGTTTCGTCTTGATTGCGAAAGGTTATGGGTCGAATCCCATCAGTAGGGCGAGTACGAACAATTTGCGTAAAAATATTCGTATCGTGATGGTAAATGTTTGTATGTGAATTACGCAGTACGAATACTTTACAAGTTCGTGCTCGCCCTACTGTACGTACAGTACGTATCGTTTATATAAAACTGTTTAAAATTTTTAATCGTCTTTAAAATCCAAAAGTAGGAGGTTATATGTGAACCAATTTCTATCAAACTAGCTGTTTCCCTGCGACTTCGCCTGCGTAAATTATAGCCTATGTCCAACGCGTATGAAGTAGTTTCCCATAGATGAAAGACTTCGGTCCAATAGTTTCGGAGCCTATCCAATGCAAACAAACAAGCAAATAAATCTTTTCTCTGTATAACATGAATATAGAATGATTAGATAAAAATATTTTGAACAAATAAACAAAATCTTCTTTTTTAAGACTTTCACTATGTTTAAAATTTTATCTCGTATATAGATATTGAATATCTTTTAGTGTTATTAATAGGTATTATTTAAAAAATATATCAGTATCACTAAAAAGCATGATATAAAAATGTAATATTTTAAAGTATGAAGTCGGCTCTATTTAAAAAGAAAATACTGTTATATTAATAATCGACCAGCAACTTTTGCAAAGGGTCGGTCACGGGATGGGTGACCAAAAAATCATTGTCTCGAGCTGCTCCGTGCTGCGGAAGGCACGTTAAGCCTTCGGTACCGGCTGCATTTACAGTTGTTAATACCCTCCAATCCACATTGGGCCAGCGTGGAGGGTCATGGCCCATCCTCCTTAACCAATCACTAAAAAGCATGATATAAAAATGTAATATTTTAAAGTATGAAGTCGGCTCTATTTAAAAAGAAAATACTGTTATATTAATAATCGACCAGCAACTTTTGCAAAGGGTCGGTCACGGGATGGGTGACCAAAAAATCATTGTCTCGAGCTGCTCCGTGCTGCGGAAGGCACGTTAAGCCTTCGGTACCGGCTGCATTTACAGTTGTTAATACCCTCCAATCCACATTGGGCCAGCGTGGAGGGTCATGGCCCATCCTCCTTAACCATCCATAAGGAAGGCCTGAGCCCCTGTAGTGGGGACGTGAAAGGGCTGATGATGATGATGATGATGATGAATAATCGAGCATCTTGCTAACTAGGACACAGAAAGAGTAGGGGACCAAAGGTCACCAAACACTTATGTTCGTATCTATGGTCGGCAGAAATAATTACTTGAAAATGTGTGAAAACATTTGATTTTTGCCAAAGAAACAAGAATTCGAATGAAGAATGAAGAAGTAAGAACTGTTAGTTAGAATCTTGTTATTAATATTTGCTTGAGTTATGACATTTTCTCCCGATTATAGGTGTTAGTGGCACTCTAAGTGATAAGCCTGATTGGTCTCAATTGGTGCAGAATCAAAACCAGATCGTGTTCTTTAACGCCGTAAGTCACGTCCAAGTCACGGGTCGCTTAGCCGGTGAAGTAAGTTTACACATTTGGTAATAAGGCTTGTTAGTAGGTCCCTTTAGTGCATTTATAGCTACCATAAAGGTTGAGTTAATGTAAAATTAATTCGGAATCGATGTTGATCTCTTAAATTTTAAGCTTAAGGACGCTGTTTGTTTCAGTTAATGTTTTACATATAGTGAATAAAAATTTGAAATTCTTAAATTGGTTTTCAATTTTTTTTTATGGACAGATTTTTGGAAAAAGTTTATAATCAACTCGGAACACAACAATTTCATCTCAAATATATTTTGTATAATAGTACATATATGTTTTCACATATTGTACATATATGAAACGATGGCACAACGTTATCATGAAAATTTTAGAAATATCTCTGTTAACCGTCTGCAACACTTTGTTATAATTAAACTACATTTCAGATTAAATCCAAACTGCAGCAAAACACTCGTTAAAATGTAAAATCCTATAAGAAGAAACTCCAACATTTTAACTTTATCAAAAGGTAAAATTCAAGGGGCAGAGATTCCCAGGTGTTCATTTGCATTTGAATGCATTTCCTTTAGAAAATCTGTGCATACGAATGAAACTCGAAATAATATCAACTTTCAGTGTAAAGACGTAAAGCTCAGTTTAGTTCGATGTTAAAAATTGTATTGGAATAGTGGCAGAATCCTGTTTGCCAGTACGAAATCTATTTGATTCCCACTCGAGCTTGTAATATGTTACTGAGGGTAGGATAGATTGCCATATACGGTAATATATGGCAATCTGTCGTATATTGAAGCCACATTGTGTTTTCAATTGAAATCGGCTGGTGACTCAGGAATATATCTTTGGTAGTCCATACATAAAAATTAAGCCTTTAAGGTGAACGCCAACTGTGTTCTCAAAAATTTTCCATAGCTTTATATGAATATGTATAGCACTCAGTTCACTATTCGTACCAGCTGCCCTTAACAAATTTTTTTGATTGCACATATTGTTTGAAGTATGTTACTCTTAGATGTGCGTGCTCTACGGTAAATAATTATAATATTCAGATTAAAATCGTCATTAAAAATCCGGATATAGTGGACGTATGTGATCGGCAAATCCGTTCCGTACAATTTGTGCCGTACATCCATCCGTTGCGCGCTGTCGTACATAGTTGACGTTAATTGTTCACGTATTGTGTTTCTGCTATCACCTGAAGGCTATGAAATCTCGTATATTTTTGAAATGTTAATACTATTCCAAAGAAACGCATTTTTCAATCGTTTATGTTGCAACGGAGTTAGGACCTCACACTGCTGCTTGTGTACAGATAATCTCTAAGGATAAAGGATTTTAAAAAAGTTGTAAGAATTATTAAAAAAAAAAAACTTATATTTGTTCGAGGACAAATGAAAAAGAAAAAAAAGGCTCTCAAATGTCATGTTAATTCGTATAAGTATTAGTATTCCTATGTTTTACAAAAAACCCTGTATAAGCAGGAAGGCGGTTCCTAAAATAAATTACCTAGATTAATTTAAGAAAATCATCATACAATCAAAAGAGTAAAATTTACAAAGAGAACATGTAGGCTGAAATGAAAAATACTAAGCACCTGTCGTGTGCGTATGATTTGTTGGTTTTTGGTTTTTGTTTTGCGACATTTGGCAGTTAGCCCGGAGCATTAATAAAACTGAACGTAAGGTGTTCTATCCTTTCACCAGATAACTTTAATTGAAATTGAAAATATTTGTTAGGGAATATTATTGTATTACATATTAAAGTACGCACATGTAATAAATTTCAACTCAACTGAGAGTAAGACAAACTGACGGCCTGACAGACTAACAACGGAGAGATCTTACAGGGGTTCCGGTTAACCTTTTTAGGTAAGGAAACAAAAATACTAATAACCGGAAAATATTATAGTATCTAATATTATAGTACATAGTAAAGAGAAAAAAATTTTGTTTTGTTTGTATCTTTGTTATTTGCATCGAATAGACTCTGAAGCTACTTTTAAAAATGCGGGCGTTGCAGGAAAATAGCTAGTATGTCAATATATTAAATAACATAATCAGTTCAAAATATTAAGAGTTTTGTTCACACTGTCTGTTTTTACTAATTAATGAATGATACAATATTAATCGGGCATGTATAATTACTTCGGACGAAAGGGCGCAAACTCAATTGGATGCCTATAACAAAAGGAGAATGGATATTGGATTCCTTTGTCCAACCCAAAGGATCTAAGCAATATTGAATTTCCTACGAAAAAAGCGAATCTTAAGTATGTCGAATAATCACTGAAATTCGTGTTAATTATGAATCTATAAAATTATGCGATAATAAAATCAATGCCATTAACAGATAATCATCGATTTTTACGTTATTTCGAACTATGTATATTTTTTGCAATTTAATTACAATTAGCTAGCACAATAATAACATTGGACTGTTTTCTACAAAAAATGCAAAAAATAGATGAGTATATTTGCAGAGACATGATCCATTGGTTCGGATATGTAGAAAAAAAGAAAGAAAGAATAACAAAACTGATATACGTGAAAGCTGAAGGATGCAGAAGCTGAGAAAGGCCACACACGACACACTTTTCATTATCAAGTCAATCGCGTACTGTTAGAAAATGATGTCAGAAGCCCGGTCGATAAAAGCCGGCAAGTATGTATGAAAAGAGTAATGAAAATGGATGAGGTGAAAGATGTATGTAAGGACTGTACATCGAGGCATTCGGTCCTCTCTGCCTGATCTGATAGATATATATTTGGTACGTAGTGATAGAGAGTAATAAAGGCCATGTAGGTTTTACACAAATTTGCCAGTGCGGCAAATTTTTTATCCACACTCCTTTTATTTATTTATTTTTTTTTGGTTAAAAATATTATTTCTTTCTTATTTATTGAATATCATTTCCAACTGCCATTAAATACACTTTTCGCTAAGACAGAAAATAAATAAAGCCTAATGGGTGAACTGAGTGTGTCGGAAAACGTTATACGATTTCACATTTGCAAATAAATACACGCCGCGTCTGATACATTACATTATGTTAACATGTTTTTTAGTTTTGCTTTCTAGAATTCAGTACCCTGTATTAACGGGATCAATATCGATCCCGTTATACTTATTATCTGACATACCTGGATGTGCGGATGGACAGATAGATGTCTATCACAGGATAGTATCTTTAATAGCTAGACACTTTACAAGAATTTCAATAATGGATTCGTTCTGGCGAGAACAAAGCAAGGGAATTTATTTATTATCTTAAGCTCCTCCGTCCTTCGGAAGGCACGTGTAGACTTTAGTCCCGACTGCATTTGCAGTTGTTATCACGCACCAATCCGCATTGGGGCCACATGGTAAAATGGTCCGTTCTCCCTCTTTGATTCTGACCATACGGATGGCCTGTACTGGGGCATTGTGAACATAAACTAGTAATGTAAATACATTACATTTCAGCGGCACGAAACTTTTCAAGACCAAATTCGTAATTAAAGTCAAATATGTATGGACTTTTTATGTTTAATATATAATTATGTATGTTGGACATACAAACGGCCATTAAATTTATACTTGACAACGTAAGTCGTACTAATACATATATAGATTTCTTAAAAAAAAATATCCTCAGATCCTTTGCAACCTTGCTAAGAAATACAAGTAAGTATACGAACTGAAAAGTAAAAAAAAAGGCTGCAACAAGATAAAAAAAATTATGCAACATCACTACATGGTATAAAACAAAGTCGCTTTCTCTACCTATACCCTATGTATGCTTAAATCTTTAAAACTGTACCTATATCCCTATACATAGGGATCTTTAAAACGACGCAACGGATTTTGATATCTTTTTTATAGATAAGGTGATTCAAAAGTAAGGTTTTTATGTATAATACAAGACCACGCGGGTGAAGCCGCTTGCGGAAAGCTATTGATACATAACATGCATCGGAGGCATGCACAAAGAGAGAATGATTTGACTTACTATTCAATCTCATGCCTCCGCCTGCTACGTTATGTATGATGTTGCATTTTTTTCATCTTGTCCCAGCATTTTCAGTTTGTTGTTTTTCACGCAGGCGGGTCTTTTTGTTTTATTTTAATTAAAACATTATTTTTTGTCTTTTTAGTTAGACAAATTACTAGGTTGGTTCAGAAAGTAAAAAAAAAAACATAGTACATATTTTGAAACTTTATCATTGTTATTTTTATTAGTAATACGGTAATGATAATTATGATATACCTTTTTGGTATTCTGGAATTGAGCCCTTGAATTTGATACTCATATTGTAGTATTTGAAATAAAAAAATATCATTAAATATAATGGTGTCGCACAGCCGTTACTTATCTAAGAACATTTGGGCCTCTAAGACAAATCTAAAGATATATCGTATATCTAAATCCGTTCAGTAGTTCTGAAGATATGATGGATTAAATAATATTACTAGTACAGGATATACATACAAGTACAGGAGAAAAACATAACCTTTTCTTTGCAGTCGGGTAAAATAAGGTGTAGTATGAACCTATCTTGTTTATAGATTACAATAAAACAATAGATAACCGTCAAATTGCAGTCGGGTACCGCTTAGAGGAACGTGTTCCACTGAACGATTTCCTATCATTAAAAGTTATGGCGAAAGTTACATCAACCCCAAACACAACATATTACTTTTTGAATTTGTGCAAAAGTTTTCTTTCCAGTTAGTTATGCTCCGTCCTTGGTTAATTTCTGATCACTTTTTTCTTATCCGTAGGTGAGTCTTCACAAAGTTTCTAGAGCATGTCAATTAACAAGAATTGTGTCCAATGTAACCGTTATTTATTTGACATTATTGTATCAAGGGATATACGCCGGCTCTCTCGACTATTTTCCGTTCTCAAAGAAATTCCAATCTTGTATCAACGTAATAGAGGCTATGTGAAGTTACTTCGTTCGGTTCGATAGCGGTTTGTGGGATATAAATTGATAGTTTATTCGACCGGACCAGAATGTTTTTTCTCTGCGAATTTTAATAAATTTGTTTGTGAATTTCTGAAGCTATTTAATATTTATAAGCTCTTTTAAACGGTAGTTTTTATTCATCGTTTTGTAATCCTGTTACAGTTTATAGTAGGTTATAACAATTAATAATTATCGATTTCTTTTCCAGACCATTACTTACGTTTTCTTTCTTTAAATGCTCTATTCGAAATATCATCTGTAACTATAACAGAATTTTATTTACAAAATGAACTTTCAATTACCTTTCAGTCAAATTTCAGTTAAGCAATATTATATTATTAACAAAACTTTGCTAGTAGCCTATTGTTAGCAAAACATAATCGAATGACTGTCTTGCTTAGAGTAATGCTCAAAGTCGGCAACTAATTTAATGGAAAACGTGGTCTAATTAAGCGTAATAAATTCATTAAATGACCTATAAAATTAGATTAGAGTAATATTTCTCCCTGTCATTTTTTATAAGACTGCTACGAAACAATTTAAATAAAAAATTATCTATTAGGACTAATTTAAAACTTAGTAATGGACTAGTGTTTGTACAAAATTAATTACAATGCATTTTTCTTTATATTTAGACAAAAACTAGGGCGAAATGTTTTCTGTCTATAAAATAAGATAACACATAATTGAATAGTACAGTAGCTATATAACATACTAGATAGGGGTTTTATCACGAAGCAATCTTGTATTATTGATTTTTTTAGCACCAATATGTATGAGTGCGTAGTTGATAGATAAACCAAAAATGCGCCGAAATTTTAAATAAAAGATTTGAAATGCGCTATAATAGTTTATTATAAGTTATAATATTTATTATGTATATGTAAGGAGCCGTTTTACCGCGATTCGTCCGCATAAATTATAGCAAATTTCAACCACTCATGAAGTAGTTTCCCGATAGTTAAAAAAAAATCGGTCCAGGTGTTTCAGAGCCGATTCAGTGCAGACAAACAATCATAATATGATTGTTATCTATACTAATATTATAATGCTGAAGAGTTTGTTTGTTTGAACGCGCTAATCTCAGAAACTATTGGTTCGAATTGAAAAATTCTTTTTGTGTTGAATAGACCATTTATCGAGGAAGTCTTTAGGGTATATAAAATCACGATGCAACTATTAGGAGCGAAGAAATAATGGAAAACGCGGACAAAGTCGCTGGCGGCCACTAGTGTAACATAATATTATTCTGTTTCATTATTAATATTAGTATCGATAAACAAACAAAAAATAGCTTAAAATATTACTTCGAAACCAATATGGTACGCATTTTGATACTTGTATATTTATATTTATACAATATAATTTAATGTAATCTGTTTATATGTAGGTATAACTTATTTCATAAAGTTTCTCTAAAAAAAAAGGTGGGCTCGAAATCTTGAATAAAAGAAAATTAGAAACATCCCGGAACTTTTTTCAGGGGTTACTAATGACACCCCTTGTTTGAACAGAACCTTACACTAAATAGGAGTGACATAAATCTGTCCTTAACCTACGTCTAAATTTACGTTATACAAGTAACAAAGTTGAAACAACTTGGTGACTAAGTTAAGAGGTATTTATGACTATCTAGTTATAGTTTAAACTATTCTACATCCTAGATGGCTCAATGGTTAGCGCTTTCGGTCTGCGATGTATAAGTTAAGCAATTTTTGCAAAGGCCGGTCATAGGATGGGTGATCAAATTTTATTTTTATCTTGAGCTCTTTCGTGCTTGATCTGGCTGCATATGTAGTGCTTTACACGCGTAGTGGGTTATGGCCCATTCTCCCTATTTGTTTCGATTTGATTTCTCTCATGAAGGTCTGTGTCCCAGTAGTGGGAACTCGTGTGTTTAGAGCGTTTGAAAGACTTAAAATTCCTTGTTTAACCGAGTATAAATGTGTAGACGCGTAGTGTCATAGCATTACAAGAGCGATACTTCAAGCCCAGTGTGACTCGGTGTTGCTTTTGAATCCCTTTGTGTTGGGATTGTAAACAATGGTGTACTGAGAGATCAATGTTTGAAACCTCAATTAGACGGACGGACGGACGGAAACCTTAAGGACGCCAGTGGACCGTAAGCATAGCATGTGTCCTCACTTCAAGTATAATCGATGTAATTATTTGCAGGATTTGTATGTTTTTCTGGCAAACAGAATAATAATGAAAGAAAAATACTACCTAAAAGCTTATTTTAGTTAGTATTTTAATGTAGTAATGGACTAATGTGAAGCGTGTTTATTTGGCGATAAAAATTACCTCTGTTAGGTATTGTCGCATAAGAAACAGGTAATAGATGTAAATGTGTTACTTAAAGTCTAATAACTGTCGGCGAAAAGTTTCTTAAGAACTATGAAATATAAATAACTCATAAGTTTTAAAACTGAAACTGTGTATTAGGCATATTTTTTACAGTAGGGCTATTCCGTTAAAAAAAGAACACGACGATGAGCGTAACGTTGTCATCGCGTAGAATACAATCAAATAAAACCTATTTGAAAAAAATAATAAAGGTGTTGTTTCAGTTAAAGATTAATGTCGTGTCAGCCTAAGGTCGATGTCGAGTTTAAAGCTGTTGTAAGCGTGCCATGATTACCACACGTGTTTTGCAGACAAAAATTGTAATTTTATGCGCTTTTTATCTTGCCTTTATGGACTTGTATTGATCAAAAATATGTGCGACTGAAGCTATATATGTATTTTTTTATTCGTTTCCAAATTAACTTGGACCGTAATAAAACGTGTTGATAAACGAGTCTCAGATGAAGTTTAATATATGAATATAAAAATAGTCACTTTTACTTCTTTTAATGTATGTTTGCTCGTTCGCGGTTTAAAGCGGAACTATAATTATAGCGACTAAAATAAGCGAGCGGAGCTGTGAAAATGATTTAATGTTAAACATTCGCGTTATGGTTCTTTTGCCAGGCGCGGATCCAGGGTCAAAAGCAATGGTTGGAATTACTGCCCAGTGGTGGCCTTATTATTAAAATATCTCTAACAATGGCGTTTAATGAATTTTAATTTTATCAGATATATTATTTTATCTTTATCTCAACATGTGTTTATTTCATAAGTGTATATTTTAGGAGTATCAATACATTATTATGTTTAAAGTATTACCTTTGGAAAACTCAAAATATATATCTTTTATATTTTTTTCGGAATTAGTAAGGTGAAATTAGTTAATATCGCCTTTTCCTTTTTATGTAGTCGGAGAATCCATAAAGCACCACCCCGCCCCCTGACTAGTAATGGGGACGTGTGGGATTTTCCTTCTTGGACCTATCCGATCTGTTCGATGGGTTGACAGGCGCCATTTGGGATAAGACCTAGAAAGTCTTAGCTGAGTCACCGGGATCAGTATTCTTTATTATACTTTTGAAGTTTTATTTAATCATATGCACAAGTAATACTAACACAAAGGCAACCTTATTGCCCCTCACTAATAATAATCCTAAATCCGCTCCTGTATGTTGCGTCAGTCGTTCATAAACGCCGGGTGTGTGGTAGCTAGTCTCGTGTTTACGCCATTCCTTTGATGTGATACCATGGTTTTCAGTCGGCCGTGTAACGATACAAATATTTTGTCAACAATTTCATAAATCGCCCTTTGCTTTAGAACATGTGTTGAAAATGACAGCAATCAAAAATGTTCTTTGATATGAACGGGCAACAATAACACGTGTCAATTGAACTTGTGAGTGTTTAAGAACTTTGATTTTATACGATATAAATTTTCCCTAGTAAAGGCATATGGAGTTACAAACGATGCAAAAAAGGATGAGATGACGTTTAAACATAGCTTATTTAAGGATATGATAGCATAAAGATGAGAGAGAGACTACAGAGAGAAAGTCTTTAAAAATTAAATATGAAGTTCATCATGATACATATATGTCTAGTATAATAGACGAAACAGTCCAAAATATATCGGAAAAAAGAGCCGGTAATAATCCTTATAAAAAAACGTAATCCCAATGCTCATAAAATTATTGTGTCGGGTAGATGATGTCACATTTAAAAGAAAGTATGTATGATTCATTACATCTATCATCATTATCCGTAGCTCATTACTGTTCCACCGCTGGTTCTTTTTCCTGTAAAAAACCAAGTGTGAGTCGGACTCGCACACGATGGGTTTCGTATCATTATCTATAAAAACCAAAATATCTCCCCTATGGGAGTATGGAAGCCCTGTTCTGATTTTAGTATTTGTTGTTTTATCGGAAACATAAATACATCGTTTGTGTGTGTGTTAATGTCACAGAAATTTTTATGTAAGTTTATTTTTTACTTTCTTATTTATATTATATATAAATAAAAATGTATGTGACATTAATTCGTTCAAACGCACGCTTAACGATAATAAATGTTAATTAAAAAAATAGATATGACAACGTGATATAGTAGTTCGAATGTCCATGCAACAACAGGATATGTTGACATATGTAATTTTACACTGATCGTGCGACAACGCCTATGCTCTATACAACGATTAGATTACGAGAAAATATCCATAAATTCTAACCATCAGATGTCAAAACGGAAGAACGGAAGATAACATTGTAACTATAAAATGTAACAGGAAAGCCAAAATAAATTCTTACCTTTTAAAAATCGAAAAATAATACTTTATATTTAGAAAGGTAGGAACTTCTTTTGAAGGCGGCCGAGGATATGTACCGAACTTAAGGGTATCTTTTTTTTGTATAGTGATTGACAAATCTTTTGAATCAAAGATCCATTTTACTAAATGTTTTCTTCCGATTTAGAAGTCCAAGTTTATACTTAATACAAACTAGATAATTAATTTCTTTGCTAAATATGAATGGTGTAGAGTTACGTGGCGTTAAAGAGTTTAGGAATTTTTCAATATACCTTACCTTTTACATTTTTCGGTGCCGTTTCTCTTGCCCTGTTATGATGCCTCAAGCAGTTGCTTATTTTGCTTATGAGCTAATCTGTCAATGATCACAATATTATGTACCACATCACCGTCCACGAAACAACTATAATATTACGTAACTACACGCGTTTGTTTCGTTTCTGCGGCTCTACCTTCTAGTTCTATCGTCCTAATTGATCTGACAAAATGTAACCCTCAATGATGTGTAAGACTGACAAATCACGGCATTCCCTCCAATAATGCAAAATCCAAAGCAAAGCTTTCACATTCTCAGATGCACACATAAAATCTTTTGTTTTATTTATGCATCTGTGTATTTAATTGTAATAACACGAATTTATATCCTTTATTTGGCTTAAATAACTGATAAATTCAATACATATTATTTGTAAAAAAAAATTCGATAGTGGTATTTAGTTTTATGATCCACAGCATCTTATCATAATAACATTTTCAACGAGTTCTATATTCATAACAATAGAAAACTTACGTTATAATATATATATTTACTATTTAATTAGCTTATCTGGTACATTCACATGATTTGTGATCCGACATTTCACTTCTTGATAACGGTTAACAGTAATGCTGATTTTGTGGTTTTTTACGCATCGTTAGCAAATACGCGGGATTTAAACTACGACAGTTATACTTTAATTGACCCCACGAACTGCCTGCCTCATCTATACTGAGAGGATAACCAAATATTATTTGCAATGAATAGGCTCCAAAACTACTAAAGCGATTTTAAAAAATCCATTAATTACGACTAGATATATAATTCATAGGCAAGCTATAGTTTATAAAAGTATAAATTTATTTTCATATCATTAAAACAAACAAAGAATAACCTCTTTATAAACAAGATTTATCTATCTTCTCTTATGGGTAAATAACTTAAAATGACATCATTACTTTGTATGTATCTAATAGTATTTTATTTTATATGTACATATTTATAAAAATTGGTTACGAAATACAAAAAAATAAACTACTCACCAACCAAATCATCTTCTTTATCCACTTCCATTTTATCGATCCATTTCATTAATAATCCAATGAAAATGCATTTCCCAATGCTTCAGTTCACATTTGACACTAATGATATCACACATTTAACATGCAAAGAACACTTAATTAGGTCATAATTATCGTTTACGAAAATCACTAATGACATATTTCACTCTACCAAACGAATGCTTAATTTGAAAAAAAAAAGAACATTAGAGATGCGTCGTGATTAAAATTTTATCGAACATCGATGACATAGTAGTACTTAGAACACATGAAGCGAGACGCCTTGCCCGCAGACCGTCAGCATGTGGTTAAAATAGTTTATCAACTATGAAACGCGGTAAAATATAGCCGGCTAGGCAACGCGTTATCGCCTACAGCAATACTGTATAGCTGTAAACAAAGCAGTAGCAGTATGTGTCTATCAAACAGCCAAGGGCGTAGCAATGAGTGGAGAGGGGAGACTTATCATGTAGGATAGTATCATACTAAAAACCTCCTCGCCCACTACAGAATATGATAATCGCGGTGTATGTTATGGAGTTACTTTCTCAAAGAATATCTAACTCAGCTTAACATGAAAATACCACATCATATTTAAATAATATTGAATTACGTTCACACCGTTTTGCTTGACGTTGCGAAAATACCGACTGGGCATTTGTTTATTTGACATATATAGTAAGACACTAATATTGCTAACAGGAAAATAGATCATGCGTACCTCTTTATAATTATGCAAACTAAACAAATAACATCGACTAAAAAAGAGTATTGTTATCAAAAAACAAGCAAAAAACGTTAAGTAATACATAATAATTTGTTTATCTATTATCACTGTCATATATAAACCTTTTTTAGTTTTTAAGATTCATAAGTTTATTATTCATTTTTGAAATCACCTATTAAATAACACGTAATATGAATATTGAAACTTTTTTATTTTTCGTACACCTTAAGTAACACTTCACTAGTTTTCTTTTCACATACTTTCGCACAGCATTTATCGATAAATACACCTTTATATTTTCTTTTTTATTTTTATTTTAATTATTGTCGCGCTTCTATTATTTAACGAAACATTAATTTATATATTATACTTATTTATCAAGTAAGCAACTGCTGTCTCCACTAATACGCACGAGACTGGAGGTCGTATGATAAGCGCCAGCACATGCGTTTCTCAGTCATATAGTTGTGTACACTAGGTATATGTAAGTATAATTATAATATATATACTTGCTTCAGCGAATTATAAATAAATTTGATACGGAATATAAAGATTCACTCTACGAAAAAAATGAAGTAAATACCAAATTTAAGCGTATATATATAAATATATATAACCCTCCGCGCCTGGCTTAATTGAAGGGTATTAATGACTGCAAGTGCATTCGTTACCAACGGCTTAACGTGCCTTCCGAACCACGGAGCAGCCCGAGATAATATTTTTTGGTCACCCATCTCATTTTTTGGTGACTACTCTTTGCGAAAATTGTGTAACAACAACGATCGCAGGCCGCAGCGCTTATCCACTACGGCTATTCTGTAGCCGTATGGAACCATAAGAAACAGAACCTTTACAGGATTACTTTGTCCGTCTGTCTGTCAACACGGTTAATTTAGGAAATGCATGCAGATATCGAATTGCCATACAAGTCTACAAACCCGTGAAGCTGTGAATTAATAAAAATTCTGAATTACGAAGAAAAAATAAGGCCGTTTATCCAGTACCTCCATAGCAAAGTGTTTCAGATTTTTCAGATGTTTTCTAATATTGATTTATTACTTTTTTAAACAAGGGGGATGACATGGATAAACAAGTGGAACATTTAGCTTTACTATTATGAATAAACACACAAACATACCATACTTAATAATAATGTTGAAGTTTATTTAATAGATTGTGTTTGCGGTTTTTATGAATGAGGTAAATCGTTTGATCGCTACATTGTTTAATCAGTGTTTAGGAAATTCCCAAACGAATACTGTTTACTTAAGTTTTTGTTAATTAATATGTTTATTTACTTACTACGTGAGAATATTAGATTTTAATGCTAATTCACTGAAAAAAAAATCTTGAACTCAAGTGTTACTTTTTATTCCGCCTCACGTAGTACTCGAATGCTGCAAGTATATCTATGATCGATCAATGTAAATTAGCCAACAGACATGGCGACACTTTGAAACTGGCGCCTTCGGCGTGATCATCAATATTGTAATTTTTGTATCTATAAAAATATTTATAAAATATATTTATAAAATCAATCATAATAAAGTCATCAAAAAATCGTTGAAATTTATTTTAAACATAGCTAATTAAAAGACAAAATGTCTACTCTGAAATCGCTGGTGCATAATCGGATTATAATCTTACATTTTGAACTCGGGCTGTACTCTTAAAACCAATTTTCGATAATCGTTAACTTCATCATGCTCTGTCTCACTTCAATACATCAAAAATATACGGAAATTAGAGCAAGACAAACGAGAAAAGTACGTGCCCTGGCTTCCCACTATATTATCTCATTAATACTTTTTAATAGGATTAATACGTTCATGTTCGTTATTATAATTTATACCAGTTTAATTAATCGGATTACATAATAATTGTGAGTTATAACAACCATGAGCCGTTTTTACATTTTAAACTTAGGTTCTTGGTTTATAGTTTCTGTTTGTCAATCAGCCCGTTTATCACAGCCAATTTGCTCAGATGCATACTGGAACGATTAAGAGTCAATTCGTTAAGACTTATATTAAATAAGAGTCATTAGTTTATGCCCCTATTTCATGCATTCACTGTTTATACCTAATTATAATTCTCTGAATTTATTTCCTTGTCACAATTCATGGAAACTTTTCAAACTTTTAATAAAAGGAAGTCTAATAAGTAAAAGACTAATTAACTGGATAAAACCTCCAAACTACAAAGACATTAAATTTATTTGAGGAATTAAAACTTTATAGTTAATATTGGAAACATATGACTTTGTAGTTATAGCCTGATAAGAGCTATCCAACAACAATCGTAATAGTTTTCTAGTAGAATAAGGCGGGGCGAGAGTAGAAACTTTTTAAGCCCTTGAAAAATAGAAAACAATAAAAGAAAAAAAGAAGTGTGAGTCAAATTGGTAAAGTATTTCGGACTCTCGGGCGACACGTCCTATGTCCGAGAAAGTTGTAAGGAGTGGGATTTAGAGGTGAGTCGTCTTTACTAGAACAGATGCAAGTATCCAGTATTTTACAACACTAGGCAGCCTGTTCTAATTTTGTAAATACTTGATCCACCATCCATCCATTGAACAAATTTAGATCCTAATCGTTACCAAATAAGGTTCCAAATAATCTAGCGGCAGCGTCTAATCTGACCATTTAATATGGGATAGTCACATCGTACTTGGTGTACTCGATGGAACAGTTATTTAATAGAGTATTATATAATAGTAGGAATAGGTGCACGTAGTATGAAATTTACGTATATACCCTCAATACTAGGAAGTTGAGGCTCTAGTCAAAATCGCACAATTTACCCACTTTGAATCATATCATTTATTATTTTAATATAACTATAGTAAATAAAGTATTTATTATTGTTTTATTATTTCGACTAACAAAAATGGATATATAAAAAAATACTATTACAATGGTGTTTATACTACCAAAGCGTGTATATACATATATTAAAATTACCAAAGTACCACATTCTACAGGGCAGGTAGAAGTAATAGGAGAGATGAAACGGCTCAAAGTCAAGGAAATCATATAATAAAGATAATTAAAATATAGGTATATACAAACAAAAATTAACTACAATTTTTCTCTCTGATGATAGCAAAGACCACAAAAAAATGGAGAACAACAACAAATTGTCTACTAAAATATCTCACCTGCCTGTTGGCCTGTTCGTAATATACTTTGGCGCTAAAGTCACACTAAAACGTGATATCTAGTTAAAATATATTATTTTAATGAGTATTTCAAACCTTTTCTACTCTACATTGAGTATATCTTTCATACACGTCCCTACATTCGGATCCCAATTGACATTACCATCCAATTTTAGTGTGCAAATAAATATTTCTCAGAATTTAAGCTGTTTTATATTAATAAGTACTATAAAATTTATAAAAAGTACTGTTACTTAATTACTGGCCAGTTCTTTAATTAAAATGTCTCAATATTAAGCTGGAACGAGTCGTCCATTTATAAACATTAAGAACAATTTGTCATGCTTCTGACCCATAATGACATACTATATCTAGAACGTACTATACCTCGCAGAGTAATTTGGTAGTACCTGACAGTCGTGCGTCATTGCTCTGATAACGATAAAAGCTGATAACATTAATACGTAAGAGTCGAGAATGTCAACCTTATTTTTTAACGTAGAAGGTGCAAATATTGATGTGTTTTCGTAAACTAGAAGCATAGAACTAAGCCTTCCTAAAAGTATGTGCTCACAGATATTTTATTTTCTTTTTTTAAATATTAGTAAAATGTTATCACCCTATAGCTATATATGATATTATTACTAGCATATAATTTTATGTAGTTATAAATATTCGCACTCAGGCCTTCATAAAGATAGAATTATATCCCAGAACGGGCAATAACCCATCAGTCCAGTGCCAATAGGATGCAGCTTTCTGAAGGTGTTCAAGATGATAAATTTTGATCACCCATCCGATAATAATCCTTTGCGACTTTCTTGCCCGCTGCAATCACGCTGCACGAATGAGTCGCGTCATCTTTGTGCGTGCTACTTCTTGTTACTATAACAGCTTGATAGCCTGTTGAGCTGGGTTTACTATGGCATCATTATAGTGCGTGGCATACCAATTTATTATTTAGTCGCTGTATTATCTGCCTCCAAAATTAAAAATAATTTTGGAGGCAGATAATAGAATGGCCTCTTTAGAAATCAATTATTCACAGATAAGTTTATGATTTACTGATGTAATGAAGTACCAATAGCAGTGCCAAAAAGAGATTTTATTGAATTGTCATGGACACACCATAGTCATTTTAGTAGCAGAATTGGGACTCCGGTGGTTGGTGGTGGAGATGGTGGTCGGCGAAGTGGCTATGTGATATGGTTTTTGTGATATACATACTTGCGGTTAGCTATTGTTGAAACCACTTCAATCAAAATACATGGAGATAAAACAAAAATAATGAGTTATAATGTTAGAGCAAAACATGCATAAAAAGTAGGTCATCGCTTTAAAATCCTAGTTCGTATTTAGGAAGGTAATAATAAACATTGATAAATAAAAAAAATAGTGGAAATTAGGTATAAGATTAATGAAGAAAAGCACGGCTTTAAAGTTGTATCCATAATAAAGGTTCATTGTATACAATTTTATAAAAATGAACCCTATTGAGTTAGAAAGAATTAGGTATTTTTGACGAGACGACTATGCTTCAAGGTAGTCTCCATATTATTAAAGGCTTCGTTCTGACATTTCGGTCTGTGTTCATGCTCAATAATGTACTTGGCGTTTCTCAACAAAGCGAAATCGTTTGATGTGAAAAGGTAAGCGTGCAAATTTGGCTGTAGTCAACATAATAATAAAAGCAAGTTTTTTTTAATAACTTAGTATTTATTTTCACTTATTATATGCATTGAAATGTTACATCTTAAATATAATGAAGATTACTAATAATAAATTATGATAAATACTACCTATATTACGTATAACCGTTTGTTTACTCTAATAAATGAAAAAAAAAAAACGTGATCGCTATTGCGACATATAAATGTGCAATTTAACGGAAAGAAAATAATATTGTATGTGTGTATATAAGAATCTAATTATAGCGTACATAAAAGTGTACGCTATTATTACGTTATAAGTAAAGTGCTATTATTTTGGTGTTATGAACGTATTGACGTAGTTGGTTCATGACTGGATCATTTGTTGCGATATGATAATGCCATAGTTAATGATAGATTTAACGGCAAATACATTTTTAATTGTAGTCTACAATTTTGCTTTTGTGCTAATCAAAATATAGTTTATTTTGATTTATATTTATTTTTAACCAACAAAATAATTTGCCTTTTCATAGATGTCATGTTGAAAATGGACATATATTAGTGACTATCTTTCCGTTAGCCAACTCGCCCGCGTTCTTCAATCCCTAGTATTTTCATCAATGTCTAGACAACCCGACTAAATAGCTGAAAGAAATATTTTTATTTTATTTAATAGGGTTAATCTAAATAACTTGATCTAGTGGGAGATATGCTCCACAGCTCATAGAAGGTACTCTTGCTACAACGCTCCATTTTATACTTCGTTCTTTTATTCTGAGCTGAAAAGGGCAGAGTATACTATAGTTTTACAGTGAGCCCCGTTGTTCGAAAAGAACAGACTAACTTAAGTCCTGGTTGCGAAATCAAAAAATGATGTATGCTTTGAAGTATTTTCCGTCAATATTAATTGTCATTAGATCGCTTAAGATTAAACAGACCGATCTTGATTTTGCTAATGTTATCATAATTATGGCGAGTCAATGGCGCTTCAATAACAACTGTTTTTACACAGTTCTTGTTGCTAGATCACAAAATAATAAATATATCTGTCTTTACTGATTTATAAAGAAGATATTGCACTTATTATTAGCCTCAGGTAGATAATACAATGCTAAAATGCAGTCACTTAGAACGCCATTAAGATGCCATTATTATGATAATATTAACAGACTTGAGGCCTAATCTCCCAGACGACAATCAAGTCACAGACTATTATTAATTCATGCCACGTTTCAATAAATATGAATTAACTAAATACATAAAATACGAATAACGTAACATACGAGAATTAGCCTTTCAAGGAACAATGTTAACATAATAATTCGCAGAAAGTAAATAACAATTTTCTATAAGGAGTTTGCTCATTCAAGAGTATCTTTCTTGATACTTTCGTCGCGAATGGAAAAAAATGCAAAGTAAATGGTTCAGACGTTCTACGGTCAACAAATGCCCGAGATAAAACTCGAATAGACTCCGACCCAATTTAGTACATCGTTAGAGATATCGGAAAGGAGGAATTATTCAAATAAAAAAAAGAAGAACAGTAATTTGGGTTGAAATACTACCAACTAGGGTTGCCGCGTAATTGAGCCTTGTTAACAACTCATCGCTAGGAATACTTACGGAGAATAACAAAATTCGTTTTCATATTTTTTCTCCAATATTTTCGTAAATACCTATCTGTTGCTATTTCAAAGAGGATTAAATCCTACTTATAACAACGGAGCAATTATAAATGAGGATTATACAGTACTTAATTTATTATCAAATAATTTTCCTATTTATTTACACCAAAATTGTAATAGCTATTTTAGTTTGTACCCTATATTGATATACTTAATTAGTAGATGTTAACATTTTTGAATTATTAAAATACTTTGGCTAGAACAAATATATCATTTTTATGAGGACACCGAAGTGATCCCGCCAAGTCGAGTAAAAGAATAAAAAGCTAGCTTTATTTGATTATAAATACTTATAAAGAGTATTGTGTAATCTACTTAGGTTGCGTTTGTTGAGTATTCATTGATTAATGACAACGTAGTTGAATAGCTGATCCCATAGAAAGGGAAAGACTGATCAGGGCCACAAATGTGGTAATGTTAATAAATAAAAAAATACATATTTTTAGTTAGAGTTTATTAATTGTTAATATCTAAATACAAGTCAGGGTTACTTAAACTAATAATCTCCTTTATGTTAAAAGAAGGTCTAGGCAAAAGGACTTATACAAAACCATAATGGAATGAAATATATAAAACCATAATATGTGGATAATGGGAAGTAGTAGTTCTTATTTAATAGGTATTTTTAATTTGCTACTTTAACACCCAGTTCACAAACGTTCATTAAAATTGTCATTAGTTTAAACAATCATTACCCATACAAATTTTCTAATTTATAACCGTCAATAAGCCTAACCGTCATAAAACCTTAATGGACGTTTGTGCAACTAACCATAAATTAATGTAATCTATATATAATATATATATAACTCAAAGGTAAAGACTGACATAGTGATCTATCAACGCACAGCCCAAATCACTGGACGGATCGAGATGAAATTTGGCGTGCAGGTAGATGTTATAACGTAGGCATCCGCTAAGAAAAGACTTTGATCAATTCTACCCCGAAGGGAATAAAATAGGGGATGAAAGTTTGTATGAAACTTTGTCAATTTTAAACAGATCGGGCTGAGACTCTGCATAAAGCTACTATGACGTAGGCATCTCCTAAGAAAGGATTTTGATAAATGCCGTCACTAAGGGGATAAAATCCCCTATTTTATCCCCTTTATGGAACTTTATTTCATGTATTTTACACGATATAATGAATAAATATTCATTAGAAATGCTGCTCAAAGAAACCTTACCACGCGGACGAAGTCGCGGGCAAAAGCTAGTTTAGTATAAAGTCAACAAATTTTCGGCATGCCAAAAGGTACCTTCTTCATCATCTTAATTATAATTCAGATGATAAATCCACTTCGAACTTAGTTCTTGCAAAAATATATTGAATTCAATTACCTCCTGATGTGTCTCCATTATAGGAGACACTGTTAGTAAACAATTCAATTTATCTTTATCGTTAAATTTATTGCTTTCATCTCCATGGGTATTGTTTTTACCATTCTTTTTCTTCTTTGAACAAAACTTTTTGGTTTTGTTTTATTTTTATTTTTTCTGTGCCTGCTATTCTATAAATGTATTGAATGAAACGTAGACAAAATGACTAAGCACAAACATTCAGGTTTTTCAGGCAGGTCATATTAGACTCCAAATCTCCATACCTAGTTTCCACAGATGTGGAGTCTAGGAATTAACAAGTGAATATAAACCCCTCTAGTTTGTTGATTGGAGCTCCAAGAGTACATTTCAAGTTTATTGAAATATTATTCAAAATTTAAGCGATCTAGCATTATAAAGCACTGTTAAGTACTTTTGTTTTCCCGTGACTGAGCTCGCGTAAATAAATAATAACCTAAGCCGGTCACATATGATGTAGCTTTCCGTAGGTGAAAGAATTTTTTAAATCAGTGCAATAGTTTCGAAACAAAACAAACAAAAATAATGAAATATTTTTTCTTATATATATAGACAAATGTTTCTAGACCAATAAAAGTCGGACGCATTTTGTTAATAGTGTAAAAAATGTTACCCGGCTTATGGCTCATCTAAAAATGTTCCTGTGCATGCAGTATGATCTAGTTGACAAATTGAAACACAATCTAAAGATGAATAAAGATTTAAGGTACACAAGACCCACTGTTTTCAACTATTGGAGTGCCAAAAAACTATCTAGCACATATTTTAAAAAACAGTCCCACATTGACAGATCTTTAAAACGGTATAATGAAATTTGAAACTATATCTTGTGTTTTTTTAGTGCTTTAGTTGTCATAAACAGTGGGCTTTATTGGGCGACAGTATCTTACCTCTTAGATTTCAACCTTATTGAAATAACCGACCTGATTTACGACATTTGCCTCCTCGAATTTGATGCCAGCCTTTTTGATTTTTATGCCAGCCTTGTATCAAAACAGGAAGGAAACTTCTCTTGCACTTCACAGTTATTGACAAAAATGTCAACTTCCGAATAGCATTGTCAGGAGCTCTACGGACATCTCGTTAGTTGGAAGATGTCACTATATTTCCTTGCACAATATCTTTTGTTATGGGAAAAATGTAAAACCAACAAAACATAAAGCTAAACTATAATTAGGTTGTCGTACGCACCCATTTGTTGTTATGCGTAATTTTTAGGGTTCCATAACTGACTGACCGGGTATTGAAGTTATTCATTTTTATACCTCCGTAGACGAGTGGTTCGCACACCGGTTTCAAGGTGTCGCCATCTCTAAGGTCCCGGGTTCGATTCCCGGTCTGGGTCAAGTCAATGTAGAAAATTATTTTTTCTATATTGTCTCAGGTCTGGGTGTTGTGGTACCTTCGTTGTCTCAAATACTCCATAATACGGGGGCTTTAGCTACGCATCTCGGAATCTGAGCAACGTATGCGATGTTGTTTAATATATTTATTATTTCTAATTTTAAAAATTTCTAATCTGCAGTGCGGATCAGTGGGTGTTAACGATTAACACCCACTTCTCCGCACTGGGCCTGCATATTATCCCTATTTGATTTGCTTCGATTCCATAGGCAAGGTTTGAGCCCCAGCAATCAGCACCTAATAGGATATTGATAATTTAGTGGTGGTAGTAGAGAGATGATGTTAACCGTACCACTAAATCTTGTATAAATATGTAGGGTTGAAAATGATTGTTCAACTTACGTGATAAAATATAATGTTTATTAACAACGTCCACATAAACAGTTTATACATATAATACAGAAGTTAGGAAGGAAAAGTTCAAACACAAACAGTTAATACACATGCAATAGGAAACAGACAAGCAATAACACTATAATATTAAAAGCAAAAGGCAGAATAAATATTACATGCATTCCGCGTTATAATTCGAATGACAGTCCTTTTTCGCGTCTGTCTACGCACGCATGCGCGCGGCGCGGCGTCTCGCTGGTCGCGCATGCGTGCTTATTACTCGATAGTGAGTACGCATATCGATATTAAATAGTTATAGATAATGTAGATAATTATGTTTTAGATATAGTGAATGTATATTGTAAATAAATATAAAATAAGAAATTTGTATACTATAAATAGTTAGTAGTAAATTAGAAAGTAGCCTACACCACACCCCTCCAGAGACCGTCATGGGCGATAAAAATTTGTGAAATTTACCCGGCGTCCAGAACGAGTAATGTACTCTTTTGTAATATTTGGTGAGGAATCAGCATAAATTTGATCAAACAATATGAAGGCTGCCTTAACACGGTCTATCGATACTGTAACTTCTTTAGCTTTTTGAAGAATTTTGAAAACTTTGTCACTTCTGTTTATAACTTTATATGGTCCTGAGTATGCTGGTTGCAAGGAACCGCGAGATGCATCTTCACGAAGGAACACGTGATCAGCGGTTGCCAGTTCTTTATGCACGAATACTTTATGATTACCATGTGTTGAAGTTGGTACAGGTCGTAGTTTCTCAGCAATAGTTCTCAGGCGGGCAGAGAATTCTGACAAGTCCGTAGTACCACCGGGTACAATTTCAAAAAATTCGCCAGGTAACCTTAAAGGTTCTCCGTAAACGAACTCTGCAGATGAACTTTGGAGGTCTTGTTTAAAAGCAGTTTTGATGCCTAGCAATACCCATGGCAAGGATTCCGTCCATCTGTCATTGGCGTGGCAGACTATTGCGGCTTTGAGTTGACGGTGGAAACGTTCCACCAAACCGTTGCATGCAGGATGGTATGCAGTAGTCCGCTTGTGTTCGAAACCGGCTGTTTTAGACAGACTTGCGAATAGAGCCGACTCAAATTGACGGCCGCGGTCAGTAGTAATAGCTGTAGGGCAACCGAAACGAGCAATCCACGTGGATAGTAAAGCTTTAGCCACTGTCTCTGCTGTGATGTCTTCTATCGGCACTGCTTCCGGCCATCTGGTAAACCGATCTACTGCTGTCAAGCAATACCGATAACCTTGCGAGATAGGTAAGGGACCTATCAGATCTATGTGGATCTGCTTGAATCGAACGCGAGGTAGTGCGAAAGTACCTAAAGGTGTACTTACATGACGAGAGATCTTGGCTTTTTGGCACGACAAGCAGGCGCGTGCCCACTCTCTGCAATTTTTCCTTATCCCGGGCCAGACAAAACGTTCTGCAACTAATTTTGCGGAAGCGTTGGCGTTGGAACCAGGGTGACTTAGAGAATGCAGGCTCTCGAACACCTGTCTGCGAAAGACATGAGGTACGAATGGCCGACTTGTTGGCGTGCTACTGTCACAATATAGTGGCAAATTACTACCAGGAATATGCATTTTCTCTAATTGGAGAGATGTACCTTCAGTTAGTAGTTGCTGAAGTTCCGGGTCAGATGTTTGTCCTTGAGCTAAAATTTAAATAATTATTATTTAAAAGCTACAAATTCACCGTCAAAACAATATAAATACACATAAAAATACAATAGGTAATATATATTATACATGTATAACGTCAGTTTACGCATACTATGTATATTTGCTTTACTAGGGATGAAACTTAACCAAACGAGACAAAATGCTCTCAGACGTTACTACCGAACTCTTAAAGCTTTTAAAGAACCCAACGATAAGAGGGGCCAAACCTCTTGTCCAACCTTCAATTTATGTTTCCGTTCCTCCATTGCAATCGCTTAGTGTAAATTTACTTGGTCTCATTCCTGTATCGATTAGTTTTGTGTGACGTAACTCTGAATGTTCAGGTGGATGGTTGTGGTTTTTTTTTAATTAAAGAAGGTCGAGGGTCTTTCAAAAAAGGATAATTTCTATAGCTTTACGCATAAATTGCTATGTATCAAAATTTACCTGGATTGATGCGTGGGTAAAGGGTTGATTTATAAGAATCCCTTTTTTTCCTTATTATAGTATAGCGAAAAATTAATGAATACTGCAAAGGTTATGGGAAAATTTTCATATTTATAAGATTGGGAAATCTGTTGTGTTACCTCATTTGTATCTAATTCAGGTTGATTTACGTTTTTGAAGCATAATGCTTAACAATATTTAAATGACATAGGAGGACAGACATATAATAGAAAATGATGTTCATGTATGTTATCAATTCAGTACTGAAATTGTTTATATTAATAAAATTATAGATACGTACTGATTATGTTTCTCCAGAAAACCTCTAAAAATAATATAAAAAAATCAATAATGTGTTACAAATTACATAATATAAATTACATCTTGTAAATACTAACGTAAATTACTTCATAACATGTATAATATTATTATTATTAAAAACAATATCGATGACCTGATGATTCATTGATTTTGTATAACACTTCTTCATTCACTGGAATCCTAGACTGATTTATTAGAATTCCAGCTAAATTCGTTACACATTTGCCTAAACAATTTATTAAAAAATTACAAGATTTTCGTTAAATTATTCGATTAAAATCCATGTTGGCTAATTTTGTGTGAAATTCTCAAACGTAAAGGTTGTATTACTTTTTTATTGGTTTCAAACAATCACACAATGAAAACAGAGTTGTTTTTAGTGAGTATAATTTTCGATTAAACATTTCGATGAATAAATAGAAATTATTAAATAAAATAGAATTGATAGATCTAATATTGATATTAATAATAATTGATATACATTTCAATCATGCAGTTTTAGAATAAGTTAATAATAATATTATTCTCTAATTTTCAGTTGCTTGTGTTATGCATTTTAACTATAAATGGACAAACAAAAAAACGCAATAAGACTACAACTGAATCATACCATTACATAACAAATTGGTCAGCATATAAAATGCCTGAAAAAGTTAAAACAGAACATCTTAAAGATATTCTTAGTAAAGTTGCCAAATTTAAGAGACTAGAATTTTGCCCGTTTGAAAATGTAACGATGTGTGAAAAAAGCGATTACAAAAAGATCGTTAGCGAGATAATAATAAATGCCGTTGCCAATGTCACGGACGAAGATGAAGCAAAAAAGAATCTGCGTAATGATTTAAACTTTTTCTCTTGGTTGTTGGATAATAAGAAAGAAACAAATGAAAACGAAGACCATATAGAATCATCAGAGTCAGTGTCAATTGAAGATTTCAATGATTCAGTGGAACAAATGAATAATAAGCAATTAATATTATCTAATATAAATTCACCTGATACCCTATTGATCACTAATAAGGCTAAACCTAAGGCCATGTTACAACTCAAATATACAATATTTAAATAAAGGAGTTTCTTAATTTATTGTTGAAATACAGGAAAATTTTTTTAGAACAATTTTTTTCTGTTATTGTTATTTGAGCATAAAAAAATGTTTTTGAAAATATATTTTTAAACATTTGATATCAAAATTCAATAACAGTAAAGCGCGATAGACATATTTTTTTGATGTTAAATTAAGAAAAGAGGGAAATACGTGCACCTTAGCCCATGCTAGAATCTTGTTTGACAATACCAACAGCCCGTAAGGCCGCTTATTTTGTCGAATATTATGATTTAGCTTAACGAACATAGTATAAAATTATGTGCACTGATTAGAGATTTTTCCTGTATAAACTTACTGACGAATGGAACTCATTCAGAAGATTTCAGTATATTGTGCGTGTATTTTGCAATCGTTATTTAGTTTAGTAATAATTCAGTAAAGCATGACGGTGATGATTGAACAAGCTTGATAAGTTGATATTAATGGATGTTTCCTGAGATAGGTATTATTGATCAAATCCCGTGACTCTTTTCACTGCTAGTTAAAAATCTAAATTAAACTACAAATCAATGAGTGATTCGTTTATGGTCGATAATTTATTACGTGCTTTATTTTGGATTTTATAATTGAAGTCAGAGAAAGTTTATTACCGGTCGCTAACTTCTTAGTTTTCGCTATCATCATCAACCTATTAATATCCCCACTATAGGGCTTACATATGGATTGAATCGAAACGACTAGGGAGAGTGTGCCTTCACTCACCACGTGGCCCCTGTGCGGATTGGTGGGTGCATACAGCCGGAACCAACGGCTTAACTTGCCTTCCGTAGCACGATGTGAAAGTTGCCTAATTTTCGCATCGTAGGCTGAAATCGCTAACCTCTGCACCATCGAGAAACCATTATATTATTATGTGATTATACTAACAGCTTATTATTTAAATCAATACAAACTGTTTCAACAGTATAACCATCGAGATATATTTTACTACTTGTCCAATGAATAAAGTTGGTATAAAATAAATAGGTTTCTAAACAGAAAGTAAAATAAAAGACGTTTTATCATATTACATAATAGTACACACCGAAGAAAAACATATTTCGTTTCATATTCCATGATTGCTATTATTACCCAAGGGTAGCAAAATCAACGTATAGTAGGAATCACGCCGTCTAAGCAATATTTCCAGACGACGCTTCTCGAAATATAGGAGCGAAAATACTAGTAGGGATTTTGGGAGACATTTTCTTTTCGGTGAAAAGCTTAATTATTTCAACGTACCTGATTTTGCATTTTATCGTGTTTACAAAATTTATATCCTCCTTTTCTCTTTAGTCTTCTTTATTATTATTCCATGAAATTTAGTGTCTTTTTAAAATTCCTTGTGGTTGCTGTCGTTAAATAATTATTTACAATAAAGAAGAGCTGCCAAATATTCTAAATAACAGTTCTATACCTCTTTAATTGTAAAGTCATTTGTCCTATTTAAGTTCATTATTTATTCATTTTTTATGAACTAAAGTAAGACATACATATAAGACAAGATCTTCAACTGCCTAAAGTGTCAATACACGACCCAGTTCATGTGTGTTGCAATAGATTTAATACAAAAAAAACTTATCAAAACATAAGATAATTTTCTTGGTAAGCACCGATGGCGAATTTCCTTTGAGTATTATTTATAGGTAAAACAACAATGTTTTTTGACAATTGAATTTATTTTTTAATGGGTCAGTCTAATATTTTCGTCAGTTTTTAAAATCGATGATATTTATTAAATCAGTGTAAAGAGATAATAAGAAAAGGAAAATGCTGACTTACCAGATATCCTTTTGATGTGTAGTTGCGTCGCGAAATTGTTTCCCATTTGGGACACGTAACTGTCCTTCTTGCTGGACAGCTGTATGCTGAAGCCGTCAGATTCTAACGAGGCTCTAGGTGCCCTCGCGGCCTGCACGGCCTTGTTGCAGACCGGCGTAGGCGCAACCTTCGCTAGTGCCGCCTCCTGAGAGCCGGCACTGCCACGCCGGCGGCTCTTGTGATCGAGCAACATGCTCGGTGTACACCCCATGTTCACATTGGCACTACACTTTGGCACAAAAACTCACATTGCATTTGATTTTCATGTTTTGGTTACCTGTAACAAGAGTTATATTTCAGTGTATTATATTTTTTATTTAGTTTAATGTTTTACAGAAAATTAAAATAGTTGAATTAAAAAAATTAGAAGAATCAGAGTGCTACCATATTTTGTTGATAGTTATATTTTTTATCTTATAGTTGTTGTTGGAATATTGAAACTGTCAACAAAACCAGGAAATTAAAGATTTACGGATACACTTATTTCAAAGTGTTACAAAATTAAATTCATTTTGTGCATATTGATTTATATTTTTAAATCTATTAAACAAGCTAACCCAGCGAAACCTAATTCGCTTTTAAAGAAAACTATACGCATACAACATAAATATATTGTATTTACGGTTTTTTATTTAATGGTGAAAGAAAAGTGTTTATATTACTATTTTCCTCTCAGTTTTTCTATTTCTGTCCATAAGAAACTTCACAAATTTTTCAAATATTGAAACAAATATCTGATTACGTTCTGCCGTTCTCGAGTTTTGTGCTTCGCCATGCATTTGGCGATTCACTTAAATAAAACGATATTATGAGGTAAAGGAATATCTATGTCATAATACAGCAATAATATATATATATATTTATTTATGGTTGACTTGATTTTTTTTCTATTCTCTAGCATATCAGGAAGTCTCGCTAAGTTTTTTTTTGGCGATAGACTTAAAAGCTATTTCTTTAAATGACGGATTTATTTAATTGATTAAGAATATTTTGTAACCTTCTTATCATTGCGCCTAGTGCCTTTATTAACATTGTTTTTTTTTAATGCTGTATTGTATGCAATAAAGTATATTTAACTCTTTTATTAAAGAGTGCTGTCGTTAAATAATTATTTACAATAAAGAAGAGTTTAAATAACCTTTATTCGTTTAAATAACGCTTCGAAATACTCAAGCTCGTAATACAATGCAACGATATTGATATTTTCAATCTCATCCTCAGATTATCTCTTCTGGATTGAAAATTGCTCTGCAATCAAAACCATGTGTTTATTTGCGTCGACGTAATCCGCGGGAATCGGTAATACCGCCGAGATTGGATTTCCGCGCGAAAGGAGATAAATAAACAATTACAGACAATAGTGAAATGGTGCCTCGCCGTTTGAATAAATCATCGAATTAAAGTAAACAGAGTTTAAGCGCGTTTTTTGGGATTATCTTACCTGTGATTTTCGATAATTGTTTGCCATTTGTTGACGTGCGATTTTTTATTATTATACGAATACGAATTTATACTTATAATTATTTTTTAATCAATTTTAAATTCACAATGCTATATTGATAAAAATGATTAAAAAACTCACTTCCCAGGCACCCTGAGTCCCATTCTGCGTTACAGATAATAAAAAAATAAATATTGAACATCATTGCTCAGATTCCAAGATGAGTAGCTAAAGCCCTCATATTATGGAGTATCTGAGACAACCAAGGTGCTTACCATGGTTGTCTTAGATACCAACGACCAGACGCGAGACAATATAGAAAAGTTAATTTTCTACATTGCCTCTATCGGGAATCGAATCCGGGACCTTAGAGATGGCAAGACCTTGAAAACGACGTGCGAACCACTCGGCTGCGGAGATCGTTAAAGATAGATAGATAGAGAGATAGATAAATGCTTTATTGAACCACTACTATCACATCATTATAAGTTGTTGTAAAATACTTAGTTGGTGTATAGAAACATTAAAAATTACAATAGACAACGATTTGTATCACCGTACTAGAGTGTGAAGCAGTAGCTCAAGAGGTATACAGCTCAGTGTTGGATGTTCCATATATGAAACAGACACTGATTTTCAGCTGTACCCAAGTCGCCGTTTGGTCGCTAGCGTAAAATCAAAGTGAATGTGGAGTGAGAGTACCTACAGTGTAATTCCAAAGTATTATATAAATAATTTAATGTAATCAATATAAACAATAATAGATAAATATTATTACACTAAATACGAAATAAAAAAATCTTAATAAACATTTACTAGACCTAATATTTGCCTCTGTAGATACTCTACCTCACAGAAGTGCTCTACCTTCAGTTTCTTCATGAAAGATCCCTTACACAAAAGTCTAAGTGGGGTTGGGATGTTGTTGTTTAAAGATAATTAATTATCATAAATATTTTAAACAGGCTATTTCTGAATGTTGGTATTTCTTGCAAATGTTTTCTTAATAATATACTAATAAGTGTTAATTGTATTTGTTAAATAAAATCATTAATATTTAACAAAACATTTGTATTTTATTTTTATAATTTTTTGACAACATCAAGTCTTAATTTATTTTTCTATATATATATTTTAATCATAGACAATCCGTAGGTATAAAACCTTAACATACCGCCCACCAAGGACAAATTTAATTTGTCCTTCCAAACAACGTATATCAAAATAAAAGTGATAAAATAAAATCAAAATAAAATCATTAATTTTTAACAAAACATTTGTATTTTATTTTTATAATTTTTTGACAACATCAAGTCTTAATTTATTTTTCTATATATATATTTTAATCATAGACAATCCGTAGGTATAAAACCTTAACAGTATTGAATATGTACACTTATGGTATTACTAGATGGTGTAAAGTAGTGTATCTTCGCCTTTGTCATTCTCTTTTCGCTTTATTAATAGGTAAAGCGAAAAGTAGTAGATGATTTTCAAGGTCTTTATTGTGTACGAACTTTTTTAACGTGTCTTTCGAAGACATTGGATCTGCTCGCTAAATGTCTAATTTTTATATCTATTGTAATCCCCTTCAATTTGACATTTGAACTTGAACTTGAACTTGAATTAGAACTATTAGACATTCGAGCGTTTGCGATCGCGAACTGTTTTGAAAGACATTGAATAAACGATATCGTTAATTGTAATTGTTTTCAACAACTATCTTTGAAAGTTATTGAGAAATGTCAAACGATATACTATCTGCAATCTTTCGACGGATTTAGGTATTTTTTTAGATCATTCAAATTATCATTCATTTCAAAGGCTATTACGGTATTAAATCGCTGTCACAGTCGCTATATTTGAAAATTATTGTGAAAGATATTGAAATTAGATAATTAGCCCACTGAATCTCAAGCACATCCTGCGCTATCGCTTACTGCCCTGCGATTCTGTAAAAATCCAAAGCCGAATTCGAATTCACTCAGGTGTCCAAATTCATTTCAAAAAGCGGCATCAACTCAACCTTGAATTGGTAATTTCGTGGCAAAAGGAAAATGAGTTTCGAAATGATATAGGAATAGAATATCCGAGACACGTATAGTCAATTAATTTTGTTTTGTATTTTCATACAAAAATGTGGAGTCAATAGTATTTCTCCACTAAATGACGTGAATTCGAACACACGAGTGAATTCGAATTCGGGTTCGGGTTTTTACAGAATCGCCCTGCTGAGCACACTAGCCACTATGCGATTAAGTTCCTCAAGTGTAGTTGTACGTTTACGTAGGTTTTTATTGTAGGTGGAAATAAATTTAAATTAAACTCTTCTTGATTCTAACTAATATAAAACGCAGTCAACTTTGTTTAAAAGTTTTATTTGATCCGGCAGTTGTAACGTCAAGAAAGTTTCTAGTCTCACCGCAAACTGTCTTAATTTTAAAGTTATCAGTGCCAGTATCCACGCTAACCGCTACTAAGTGGAATCTGTGAGATAAGTTATTAAGTTTACTTTAATTAAGTACGATTTCACACTGAAATTATGCATAAAAGTGCTAATTTAGTTTTTCTTATAAATATTTATTATTTGTTTATGAATATTTTTGTGGCGTGTTATACAATACTTACATTCGTGAATCTAACATCGAGATCGTGTAGTTTAGCATGATCGATCATGTTAGTTATAACGTCTTTCTGTTTTCTGTAGTTCTCATCATAGCGATTTTAGAAAAATAATATAGTAGTAGTAACCAAATATGGAATAGTACACTTAAATTGAATACTGAAGTTACACTCTAATTTATTCTTATAAAGAACTTTTAGTCCTACATTTGAATAAAACAAGTGAATCTGTAAGACCACGAATTTCGTTAACTTATTTTACCAATTCTCTTCTATAGAAATAATTTCAGAAGGTTAAATGATGGAACATTTAATATAAACTGGGATTTATATCCCATGTTAGGTTACTTTACATATTAAACACCAATCTTTAAAAATATTTTTTGACCGATTATAATTTTTAAGGCTCCGTATCCGAAAGGTAAAAAAAAGATCATATTAGTCTCCCCTGTCCATCCGTCTGTCTATCATCAGGCTGTCTCATAAACCGTGATACCTAGACAGTTGGAATTTGAACAGATGTTATATTTCTGTTGCTGCTGTTACAAAAAATACTAAAAACACAATCGTATGGAACTCTTTACGACACGAAGACCTATTCATGCGCTAGTCCGACTTAGAACATCAGTAAATGGGTAGGTAAGTACGTATGTGTATTAACGTCTTAATGAGTCGAGTAGAATGTTACACACCAGGCCATGTTTGGTAAATGTTTGTATTCTAATCCAGTGTGTACCATGCGTATAATGGAGCATCTGTTTCTGTAGCTTACTTAACACAGACATGTTAACAGCTTTAAGCTTACCTAACATAGAAATATACTCTCTTGGTTGTTTTTCTCCCTTTCTTAGGAGCTCGATAGCGCAGTGGTTAGCGCGCTTGGTCTGCGAAATGGTTGTAAAGCAACTTTCGTAAGGGTCCGTGTTCAAGAAGGCCGTTAAGAAGTTGTTCCCGGCTTCATCTGTAATTGTTAACACCCACCAATCTGTACTGTGCTCGCGTGGTTGATCATGGCCCACTATCCCTATTCAATTTAATTCGAATACATCGATGGAGAAGGTTTGAACCCCAGCAGTGGGGTTATTATTAGGCTGCTGATAATAGAAGCTTATTTTGACTTTTTTATTTATAATGGCGTCACTCATGATCTCAATCTAGCTCAAGGACATGAATGAAATATATTAACTGGTTTTATATTTAATTGATATGATTTTGCTTAAGTTTATTTTCGACCGAATTATAAAATGAGAATGTTCTCGATTATATTGTTTCAAATCAGATCAAAAGTTTCGTTTTAAAGAATGCTCATAATGTTAAAAAAAATATATATAATTTATATAAATTATGGTGTAAAATGGTAGTGTAAATTATTTCATCAATGTCAACAAGCGTTACACAATAAATTCTTATATTAATCCGAATAATGTCTAAGACAAGTAATTTTCTTGATAAGATCTATACTCAGAGACCACTTTAGAGATAGAGTTAACTAGTTAGGGGACGACGTCTAGACATTTTATGTAGCTTCCATAACTATTCGCTAAATGTATGCTTGTGCACGTCTCATCTTTGTTATCGATCACATCTCTGATTCGAATGTTCAATTTAAATTTATAACTAACATACATAGAATAGAAAGGAGTTGTATCAATTTTGAATAGAATTTTTATGACTTAAACATTAGCTTAACTTTAATATATCTATCTATGTATTCAAAATATTTCGACAGGAATTTACAATTTATTGACTATAATTCCAGGTACAAAAAATCTATATAAAATTGTTCCAGATTTGTACTTAGTAATTTAGTGTTCTATTTTTATATGTTGTTTTAACCACATATGTTTTTAGCAATCATTTTGATATCTTTGTGTTTTTTTACCCAGTAAAAAGTATCGATTTAATGATTCTTTTTATATTCAAAAGCTGGTACTTGTTCTAACATTTCCGATATTTTTATGTAATTGTTAATATTACCAATCCAACTATTGTCATTACCCTTTCATACACACATAAGCATTCGCCTCGTTCAGAAATCAACAAACAATTACTAAATGAAGCTTTAGTTTTCAATTTATCAGACAGACATTATTTTCTATTAAATTATAAATATTTTGTCAGTCAAATAACTTAAATTCGTTTCATTATTCCAGAACGATTCATGTAAAGGAATCTGAGCTCTTATATTTGTATTTTTGGTAAGTATCTATTGTATTTTTTCACGTTTATACCTAAAATGAAATGTTATCTTTTTATTATTTTAGTGAATGTTTCCAAATTGTTTTAACTTGTGTCGACAAAGGCTTTCATATCGTTTCTATTCGGTGTATAAAATGAAATAGAAATAAGTACATTTTGGTTTCAAATTCTTTATATTCAATATATAACTAAAATTACTCCTTATAATTTTGAATGAATGCAAAACACTTTTGTTTTTTTTAAGATACATTTTTATTGCAATGTAATGTTTTATCATTTTTAAATTAACTATAATTTATACATTTAATTTAAACATTTTTGTTTATATAATAGCTTTGTTTGTCTAAATTTGAATGTCTTTTTTTTAATTTAATATAACTTAAACAATTCAAATAACTACAACAAAAAATATTTATTAAATATGTAAAGAACATCGTAAAAGGATGCATACAATAAGACGTTTATATAGATATGGAGAGAATTATGCGAGAAGAGAGATTCAAATCCAGATGTCTGAGACACTTAAACTTTTCCTAAATAAATATTTGAAATGGCACACAAAAGACTCGGTGCTTAAGAGTGAGTCATTCAAATTAAATTAATTTGCACAACAACAAAGCTTCATTCGCATTTTAATTCGACAGGCTTAAATGATATAACACAATGAAACGGGGAGCTTTAAGCCACAACCTGCTTCTGGTTCAGCCTGCTGATACCTTTGGCTCTCGAAAAGCAATTAAAATATCACGAAGAGGTGTGTATACGCTTAAACTCACGAGCTTTGTACGTGCCTCTGTACGCAACAGACTAATTAGTGAACAGCTGTATTCATTGGTTGAATTCGCTTACTACACTAATTAACAGGGTACCAGCACTGTTATTTTGTCATAAAAACAGCTCAGACCTGCGTAGAGGTTTAACCAAATAATACCTACTTGAAAAGGTGTACTTTCATTGAAACTGTGGGCAGAATAGCAAAGCTGTATATTAAAAAAGAGGTCTTAACTTTAAAGAAATAATACCATGATAATTCAGTCCATCTAAGACTCAAGTCACTAAATTAAATTCCGCCATTATGTTTCGCACGCCAAATTCAAATGAAGGAGTTTGTCGAATCTATTAACCACCTTTGTAGTTTTAAAATATATTTTCCTTTTCTTAAAGTCGGTTTTAAATTTTGGAATGATTTTTTTTTGTCATACAAAGCATTTTGAGAGATCGTATTCAGTACGTCAATTTTGAAATGACGAGTTTTTGAGGTCGCAAAGGAGACTTTCAATTTTCACGAAACATTGTATTTCTATATGACACTATTATGCTTTTTATCTGAAAGTTCCGAAGGGACAAACATAATATCCGTTATGGGCCGTAGTTTTGACTCACCGTTGATCAGCTCCTAAAAGCCATAGCATGTTAGATATCACTATAACCTTCCTCGAAAAACTTATAAGGGAACTTTGAAAATATTATTTTTTTGTTGTTTCTGTTTATTCTTTTAGGGTTCCGTGTATGGTGTAGGGTTATTTCATTTATAGTCCTCATTCTTTTTAGTTACAATATATGTATACATATACATATAAAAATTCTGTACCGAAAGAATTTGTTAATTAAATTGATATAAAGCAATAGGATTCAGAAATCATCTAATAAAATAACATTATAATCTAATTACAACTTTGAGTGACTGTAAATGCCATACGAATCAATAATTTAATAACTGGAGAAACAATCCCATACAACAGAAGCACCAAAAACGTATGACTTTTTTGAAATCAGAATGTAACTTTGCAAATAACATTTTTATTATGGTTTAGTATGTTTATCTCCCTCATATCTATATCAGAATATGTGCGAACAACAGAATGAACGGAATAATGGGTGATTGATGCTGTATTGCCAAATGTCGAATTGTTTTAAAAATAATATAATTTTGAAAATTTTATAGATGTATGTATGTTTGTCCATGGACATCTCGCAAACTAAACGTCTAATTGCAATGATTTTTTTGTTAAATTGCTTAGCTTTCAACTTTGGGTACATTCCAAGTTCTTACGTCAAAATCGGTTCAATAGTTTTGAAAATATAAACTATTAAAATTTAGGCTACTTTTAAAGTAAGTAAAAAATTTACCGACTAATAAAAGGAGTTGTTAAAATTGATGATCTATTCTTAATCAACTTAAAAAAAGGCGGATGTCACTTTACCTGTGTATGTACTTCATTAATCGATAACAAAAAGAGTTTCTTAACCTGATCTGTTTTTAACCGACCTTAAAAGAAGTAAGGTTATTAAGTTGACGATTATGTACGAGTATGTTATTTTACTGGAATATGGCGCAATATTCATATATGTTATGCGTTATGTCTATATGTTTGACAACGTATTTCCCAAAAACAACAACATAAGAGACAATTACTAAATGAATTCAGAAACGAATTGATACCAGAATAGTAGGCTAAGTTATGTTAGAACCGCGACCCGAATAAATACGAATTGCTTCAAGAATAGTGGGTTAGGTTAAGTTAGATCTGCTGCCATCACACTTTATCTGGTAAATATAAATATTTCATTTATTATTAAACGTTAGAAGTAAGTAATATGGATCGATGATTGCTTCTATTATTAAAAAAAGTAATACATAAAAAACTATTTTGTACAATAAAACGACTTCTAAAAAACGTAGTTAAGAGAAACGACTGAAAAGAGCGTAATAATATCACAAATCTTCAATAAAATCGAAATACAAAAAGTGGATACACCAACATTTTTTTTTAAGATACCGATCATTATAATAAAAATATTATGCAAGAGTTTGTAAAGCATCGTGGCAGTGTGTACAATAAGATATTACAAAACTTCCCAAATGCTGAACAGGCTAGCTGCACACTCCTATTGATTTCTCGCTCGAAGTTGTCTCTATCTAACTGTAGTATTTGCCCAAGGTAGATGTATTCTTGGAAAGCCTTGAGTGAAATATCATCGACAGAAACAGGTTCTGGGATGACTTGTGTGTTGAACATGATTTTAGTTTTGTCCAGATTCATCCAGAGACCTACTGTCGTGGGATGCAATGCAGCATTGAGAATAGTCTCAATGCCATAATTTTTTGCAGATCCTGTAGTCATTTTGCCATAATGACAATGTCATCAGAAAAGCGCAGATGCGTGAGATATTCGTCGTCTACATTAATTCCAAGTCCTTACCAATCCAGGGTCTTGAGACATCATCCAGCGTATTAGAGAACAGTTTCGGGGAAATAACATCCCCCTGCTTCGTACCTCTAAACAACTGAATGGGTCTTGTCTGGTGGTTTGTACTTGTATTGACATTGATGCTGTATTGTAAGGGCCTTTGAGTACCTCTACGTATCTCCAATCGACTTGACATCGCTGATGGGATTCCAGAATAGCCCAGCTTTCGATGGAGTTGAAACCTTTTTCGTAGTCCACAAAAGCTACACACAGTGGTTGGTTGCATATATAGCTTTTCCAAAACCCAGCTTGTTCCAATACCTGGATGGCGCCAATCTTGAAGCAAGACGATTTGTGACGACTTTTGAGAACAACTTATAGACGTGGCTCAGAAGTGTGATCGGTCTGTAGTTCTTCAAGAGACATTTATATCCTTTCTTGAAAAACAGCAGTTCGTCAGTTCGTCTATCTTTTCATAAGTAAGGTTATGAAGCCATTTATCAACCACGATTTTGCATTTTCGTAAGGTAACTGGAAATTTTAAGGATTATATTTATATTGTTGTTTAGTTTGGGGATCAGGAATTGATATTATCAATTCGCCACGCTAACGTTACAGGACTCTAATCTATACACTATCGGATCTACGCACTCGCTTATTAAGATTAGGATCATAAACTAAGCTGGTATGTTTAGTCTAACTCTTGGTAAATTACAATGAGCATATAGCTCGTTTGTTGGAAAAGTAAACGGTCTGTGGCACATAACTTTAAGAACAGCTCTTTGAGCTCTTTCCAAGCGTAAAAATGAACACTTTCCAAAGCTTCCCCAATTGGTAATACAAGTACTTCAGAATATTGACATCATAAAATTACTATGAAAAAAATTAATAGGCTTAAGACAACATATAAATATCCAATATGATCTGTTCGATGCTATTATAGAATGTTCTATTCGAGCGTGTCTTTATTCTCGATAATGGGAACGTAAATGGAAGGTCGTAAATTATTCTTCAAAAATATAAAATGCCATATTTATGTCATAGTGCTCGAAGTTCGCACTGAACAAAAGAAAAACCTACTTCTTTCTTGTTTTCATACCAGTCATTGCGTGTGTCACGTTAAGTTTATGCACTTTTGTCAGAACCATTACCTACTGCGATGCTTCATCATGACATTTGCTGATTCGATACCAGTATTTTCACTCGATACCAACACTTAGTATCGAATGACGTTAAGATCAAACATAAAAAGTGTGAACGAAAACAAACCATATCGCCTAGAAAAATAAAAAGGCGAATGTTCCGTCAGAAAGATTTCCGAGTTCATTAAAAAGGCATTATCACTTGGGTTTGACATCCCGTCTATTGCCAAAAGTGATATAAAGTCGACAAACACCTCTCTGTCTTCGATTGAATGGAGGGAAAAAAGTATAGTATTGTTTGCATGTAATAATTTATAGAAATCCGAAAAAAAAAATAAGAAAATTTTGTAATGAGTAAAACAGACGTATGGATATAATTTTTTCCATTTCATTTTTATTCACTCTATTACTTATACTCCGTTGTCCGACCGTTTGTCTTAGAGAGTATAAATTTTCACAGATTTTTTTCTGTTGCCGCTTTAACAACAAATACTAAAAACCAACTAAAAACAGAATAAAGATATGCTAAAATTATTTCTTTGCGGACCATTTAAGTCACATATCTCATGCTAATTATATTTGACTTTTAGAGAAGCTATTATATTCTGGGCTTCTATATATTATGCAGTTAGTTATTTGGAACTATATACCTTTTGGTGTCTATTTAAACTCTTTCAACTTAGTTTTTCAAACAATGTACCAAACTAGTACACCTTTTTGATGGTGAACTAGTTTGAAACCTAACTATCGAAATTTTATCGCGTTTAATACCTTCTAAAATCTTATACAATCTAAAATAATAAACTAATTAAAAATTAGCGATATTTATTATTGGCGCCTTCTAAGCTCACTAACCAGTGCGCCGTCGAGCTTCATTTATTTAAAACTAGTTTTATTCTCGCAACTTCGCCTCGCCATCGTGCAATTTACAACCATGTATGATGTAGCCTTCCGTATGTATAAGAAATTGAAAATAGGACCAGTGCTTTTAGAGCTTCTAAAATCTGGCAAACAATCAAATCTAATAATAGTATAGATTAAAAAATAATTTATAAAAACTTTTTAAAGCAACAGTATACCAAAGAGGTTTGTTTAAAACAGCCGATACAAACTCTTTAGAAGGTAATGTGAAGTTGAACTTATATGGTCGTCACTATGAAAGGTAATACAAACACAATGTAATGTGTACTGAATTTTAATCTAAACATTTGCCGATTATGGTTTTTGATGTGTGTTGATTAACCCTGGTATTGCCTGAATGGCATGAACGCTTCCGTTTCGACACAAAGGTTTGCCAGGAAAGATTGTCCGTCAGCGACATTTATAACGTGCCACGTACCATGCAAATAGTATCGTATATTTTGTACAACAAATTCAAAATAAAGCGCATGGTGAATCTTCATTTACGTAGAGCAAATCTACAAATACCGACGATTACCATAAGTATTGTTATAATGTTTTCAAATTAGCCGGCTACCCGTTAATTCAGGTAATAACAAAACCATCTTACATTCCTTAGAAAAAATATAACGCATTAGGTGGTCGGCTCACATACACTCAAGAGGGACAAATCGCGTTATTATTGGTAGATCACCCAATAGCGTTATACTTAAATCATTTTGATTGGCTTCTGTGCAAGTACATCCGTGAGTCACATCAGTTGTATTCTAATTCGCCTCTCGTTCCAGTTGATTTTAAAAATTCCTACACTTTTGGAAAACTATTTCATAGGCGGGTAACATAGACTATAAATAAACGCGGGAGAAGTCGCAGTATAACAGCTTTTATCTTATAAAGAGGATAACGTAAGAGTGTTAAAAAAAATCACAAATTCAACGTTAAATTAAAAATAATTCAGAAGATGCTTGGAGCAATCAATTTGTTCATTGTCACTTAAATAATTCATAAGGAAAATCGTGAATCGGTGATGACCAATGAACTGGAATGATTACAGATGTGACTTTATCAAGCTTTAAATATTCTAATGATTATGACGTGAATTCCAGTGACAGACAGCAAATATAATAGTCTATGAGGCGTGACAAAAATATGTAAGAACTTTCTGAAGTTTCATATTTCAGTATGTTAAGGTACAGTCTTCCCAGTGATAATATATTATATTCAAATACGAAAAATCATAACAAACCTATTCAGCGATCGCTTGAACTCTGCACTGTGTACTGAATATACACTAAGTACTTAAACATACTGAAATATCAAGCTTTAATAAGTTCTTGCACATTTTTGTCACGAGCTGTCCGTCTATTAACTCTAAAGATATGCTAAAATTATTTCTTTGCAGACCATTTAAGTCACACATCTCATGCTAATTAGATCTGACTTTCAGATTATTCTGGGCTTCTATTTATTCTGCAGTTAGTTATTTGGAACTATATATACCTTTTGGTTCTATTAAAACTCTTTCAACTTAGATTTTCAAACAATGTACCAAACTAAGTCACCATTTTGTTATTAAAAGTAGATGTCGATTTTCAATACCAAATACGCTATGCTACTTTACCAAAGGAATAATACATTTTTTTTATAATACATACAAAGATACATACTCACATACATACATATATATAACACATATTTTTATATGCCACATACATTGTTAACATCCCAAAATAAGTGTTGTAAATGGCAATTCTTATTACTGGTTATATATTAGACACACTGGTTTCAATATGACAACAAATATATACACTTCCTTCCTGTTAGCTACATTAGTACAACTTAGAACTGGACTTAAGAAAATTATGTAATGTTATTTGTGTTAGAATAAAAAACAATCATAATAAATATTATCTTGTTATTAAACCCAACAGTTTTAAAATAAAATAAAAAAATACTAATTAAAATAATCCCACAAATATTTACTTATAAGTATCTTTTTTCATCTATTTTATGTTTCATAATATATAGAAAACACATTATAATTATAAATAGACTTAAAATAAACATATAAAAATAAAGAGAATCGACAACATGACGGTATATGCTTCATATACTTTCGACAATCTTTATATCTTATAAAGCCTAAAATTATTTGATTATATACCCTTAAATTGAAACATTAAGGGACAAAACAATATTGACATCTTGTTTACTAGACTTATAGACAGACAAAGTCCAAGGTCAGACCTTCTGATAAACAAAACGGGGCTACTTGCCTATCAAAACGTCTTTCGCTTTAATAATAAATGCTATTTTTGACAGGGGCGTACTCACGGTGGAAGTAGGGGACTTAAAGCAAATTATAACAATATTAATAAAATTATTACATGATATATAAAGTAATTCAATATGAATATTTTAAATAAATTTTGCTAGAATCCCTGCAGCTTGATTGAAATAAGCTTATAATGGAAAAGTATTTTATCTGAATTCCTATTATTTTTCTTTATGTTTGCCGTACCTCTGGGTGTATGCTAGATATAACAATCAATTAAATAAATAAGCTATGTGTTATATATTTTTTGCAATGAGGCCGCCAATTGTACTATTTTACATTATTACTCGTATATTTTGTCCCTTTACATATATTTTATCCCTGTACAATAAAGACTTTCATTCATTCAATATCTGAGTTACACTGGTCGATGACATCCGCGTGCGGCGTACGGATGATTTCTGTTGCTCGCTTTAATTAGTTGGTCATTGTTATTAGGAAGCAATGATTGTCCGCGTACGGACCGAGTTGACCAATGGTCTTGTTATCATAATTTTGATAGTGAAGTCTTGATATCTCTGAAATCTCGTTATATTAATGTAACTTATAAATTTTATAACTAAATTTCATCTAACTTGATTAAAATATTTCCATAGGAGTTTTAAGAATTCCCTAAGATCTAAAAAACTTCAAAGGTCGACTATAAGATATTACTAAAATTACAACTTCAAACGACAGCGAAAGATTGCTTTATCACTTTTTTTACATTTTATTCAAAATTAATTGGTAGAAATTATTTTTATCCGACTTCAAAATAAACATAAGGCAATCAGTTCTTAATTTGTCTGTATAACCCGACTTCAATATTTTATTTATCAGATAGAGTATCCTTTTTAATGGTTAGTTGAAAATTTTATCGAAATCGGTTCTGCAGATTTGTTTTTGCAAAATTAGTAGTGACCCGCGACTTCGTATGCGTGGTTAGGAAACCTACTGTATCTGTTTCCCTTCTTCTTTGTTTCTGTAACTGTAAACCCCAAAAACATACCCTTAATGAGAAACAAAGAAAAAGTGAAAAAATATACGTATCTACAAAATAATTTAACTTAATTTAATTTAGATACTGTATTAAATCAAATAGAATAATGTCATAAACATAATATACATATACAAAATGAGATGAAAAAATGTATAGGTGTAAAGACTAATGCACCGTCTAAAAATATATATTTAACAGCACTAGACACTCGGGCCGTATTCCCGATAATTCACTCGCTGATAAACCTACAATGACGTCAAAGCTCACACCTGTCATATACCAGATCCAAACAGACGAAAACATGCTCTGACGTAACGTAATAAAGTCATCAATTGAACGTAATCGTTAAAACGTTGGTTTTATGACTAATCAAATACGGTTCCGTACATTGGTCGATAGTCGTATACGATTTTACTGAAATGTAGCCTTATTACATAGACTTTTATGGCACCTCAAATGTCAATTCACTTATATTTACTGGAATTAACACTAGTTTCTGTAAATTGTTGTATTGACAACTACTGGTCCCCATATATTCTCTATAGGTTTGTTCATATATTGGCTCCTTCATTCATTCATACATTGTATAAGGTTACATTTCAAACTCGGAAGCAACGCAGTGGCAGCACTGCTGCGTAGCAGACTTTTTTCAGGCAGACAGATTAATTATTTATTCTTACAAATTGATGTATTTTTGTAGAGAGTCAAGGGGTGGGTTACTAAAAAAATATTATTATTAGCTACTCCGTGCTTCGGAAGGCACGTTTAGCCGTTGGTCCCAGCTGAATTTCCAGTCGTTAATACCCTCCGCATTGGGCCAGCGTGGAGGGTCATGATCATTCATAAGGAAGGCCTTCCAATAAGGACGTAAAAGGGCTGATGATAATAACTATTAACGACAACAAATTCACTTAGCGAATTTGATGATTGACAAACATGTCTACCATTTACCTACTGAACTTATTAAGGTAACTTATTTTTATACATGTCAATTAATCCAAAATTAAAAAGACCAATGTAAAATATCTTAAAATGTTCCATCTATCCATAATGTCTATCAAAAACATTGTTGCCTTTGTTTTCACAAAACCGATCCAGCATTGTTTATAGTTTCGGGAAAACTGTGTTTATAAACACAAAAATGTTATAACCACGAATGTTTACATAGCTGGAAAACCTATCTAAAGACCGAGCAGAGAGGTCGAAAGTCAACTGTGTCGTTAAACGCTCATAGTTTTGCAAATGTTTTGTTAGACAAACAATTTGATAGTCTGAGTTAATCTTTGTAAAGAGTAAACAGTCGCTGAAACATGGGTTATTTAAGGATAAGGTTCGGTGCAAATCTGACGGATAATCGGTCAACAGTTTCACAAAAATATACGTTAATACGCGACGGATCATCCGTCGAAAGTACAAGTTCGAATATCATTTGTAATTTTTTAGGTCCGACATTCCGCGATCGACTAGATGCAATGCAATAGAAATTCAGTTTGTTTTTAACGTTTCAAGCCTCTTTTAAAATTGCTTTAACATCGATTTTTTTATGTTTATGCACACCTATTTCCCCCCCAAATGTAAACTCATTTTAATTTATTTATTAGAAAGCTTTCTGAGGCGAGTAGTGATTAAAATAATAATCATCGTATTGGTGATTCATAATAATTATGTTGAAACTACTTCCATTGAAGTTTGAAGCTTAATCAATAACCCACACAAAACCTTCACTCGTCTTCAATAAAAGTTGCTAATTATTTTTTATTTGTTTACAGTCAGTTTTATACCGCGGAACTAGTATTAAATTGAAATGAAACCAATTCGAAATTTACATTCTAATGAAGGTAAAGACCATTAAATTCTACTTCAATATTATATGAACTTCGTTTAGAAACGCTGTAACATTGACCATTCAAGATTCTACAATAGAAATTGAAAAGTTTCGAGAAGCGTAAAACTATCAGACTTTTCTACAATCAGAATTCACCTTTTCTATTATTATAAATAATATTGAAATAACTTTTGGGTCATTTGATTTTTTTCTTACCCAAACCCAAACAATATGAGAAATATCTCAAAAAGAATTGTCTCAGATACTGACAGAGCTTGGTGAATGCAAAATAACGTCAAAAATAACAGAAAATACAACCCATGGCAAAGAAATGCTTCAGCCATAGACAATTGTAACGGAATGAGGAGTCATGTAAGCATATTTTGCATAGTTAAAAATTGTAGCAGTACGTTGTTAATTATCTGAAATAACTCTGTTACTAGAGAACTTTTTGGGGAATCTAGTAATTGAACAGATCTCCTTTGAAATCCGTTGTAAACAGCCCGGCCGACGCGACTAAAGGTAAATGAAGGTACTATTTACAGGTATAAGTCAATTTGGCTCGATGATTTTGTTTGTCCTCTTTCCGGGACCTATTTTGTGATTGGGTACACAAAGGGACCAAATTGAATGAATTATATGAGTGCCTACCTAGTATCAAACTGTTACACATTTATCTAATTATAGACATGCCATAGTATGTTAGGTTACTACAATATGTAAATTTTTTGCAGTTTATTTTAAACTATCCTAAACGCGTTAAGTATAAAAGTAAGTTTTAGTTCTGCATAACCTGACATGCAGTTGACTGAACTTACTTATTTAATACGAGTGTTTTACTTTTACTTTTATTTTGAAACTGAGAGTTGGAGCACATCAATTGTCGTCTTTCATCTTAATATATTTTTGCAATGTTGCAATTCATCTTTATTCTAATTCTATCATTTAACATATTTTGTTAATTTAAAATTCATAATACAATAAAAAATGCTTAAAAAACCATAACATTTCGCAATCCGGGCTTTTTTAACCATTTTCTATTATTTATCTAAAACTAACCATTGGTTTGATGTAGGTATATTTTGAAAATTCTATTTTCAATACAAATAACGCATTGGCTGATGAATTCTTTAGTGTTTCATCGTAACACGCTACAAACAGTAACAAAGCACTAAACACATACAAACGTTACTATAGACGTAAAAGTCCGATTAAACCAATCGAAAAGATAGCTGTTTATGCTAAAACAAACGGAATCTTTTCATGTTGAGGTTGTTAATTTTCTTTATCTTTGCACTTACGAGAAGTTGCGAATAAATCAAACAAATTAATAGTATTTTCATTGTAAATTTCAATGTGGATATTTACGTTTGAATCAATCAAGCCAGTCGTTTTTCAAAGAATCACTTTAGACTTAAAAATGCACCATCATTGTATGTGTGAATTGAATCTCAAATTCTTGCCAAACGCTTTAATGTGTGTGTAATTTGAATACAGCACATACAATGTCGAACACAGCGCTATTACATCAATAGAGCTCAAACCCAAAAATATTTTTTATAAATTTTTTTATAATTTCACGCGCACTATCAATAAACGAAACAATTTTTAAAAGGATTCATAGCGTTTGTATTTTTCTGTTATTGACTTTTTGAACCCTTTACAGGTTCCATGTGATCATTTAAGACTTAGATGTTGTCTTTTTAACGAAGAGTATAGCTACCTTCAAAACAATACTATTACACAACAGGAGATGGTTCCAGTTGGTTCTCAACAAAAGCGATGATATTTTTCGCGACGGTTTGAACGCAATTTCTGTAGATGGTTCGGATGTCGAGGTTTTGAGGTCTTTTTGTTTTACCGCCAGTAGCTTTTGTATAAAAAAAAACATATTTTTAGTATTCTTCATTTATTACAACAACACTTCGCAGTAAAATTTCTAGTATGCAATACCGGCCTGTATATACCAAATCAGCTCCTTTAGCATTTTCACGTTCTAGGAGAACGCAGGCTCTATTTTTTCGCCCTATATTAGATCTTGTATTAAAAAACATACATTTTATCTTGTCATATAAATTCTATGATAAAATATTCTCGAAAAAGGCAAAAGCCATTGTTTCACCTTTTCTGGTAGCTCGGGAATAGCCAAGAACTGATGGACTCTTTTTCCTTATATTACGATTAGTAGTTGATCGACTATTTCGTGTACAGTTATGACCTTTTTAAGAAATACAAAAATAAGCATAGAGGTAAGTAATCTCATTTACAACACAATCAGTTTAACTAGCCACGATGGCGTCAATGGATAAGGGTATAAAACAGCAATGGATTATATATTTAATTTGTAAGTGTCTACTGAGGTATAATATATGCACGTGTGCAAAATGAGGTGCCTACGAAGTATACAAAGATAAGGTAATTCTACTCTCGAAAAATTATATAAGTAAAATATAGCGAACATTGCTTAGTAATGGTAGTGATAATGATTAAGAATTAATTAAAAAATTCCGAAAGATAAAACAAATTATTATGTTGGTAGATAGTATCAAATTATGGGTTGAGAGTTAAAATAATTAAAACTGGATTTTTATAAATCACTCTAATGGACACGGATAGGTCATATAATGGCAAAAACATTCGACGAAATGTCACGATATGTCTAATTCTAGTTGATTTTGTTAAAGATTTTGAAAATCTGAAACAGAGGTAGTACAACGTCTAGACCCGAGACAACATAGAAAGTTCAGTTTCTACATCGATCCGACCGGGAATAGAACCTGTCAGAGTTGACAACACCACGGAAGTGGTGAACAAGCCACCGCGGAAGTCTTAATATATCTTCGAAATATTTTTACAGTACTTTTAAAAAAAATACGGACTCTGGCGACAGTGATAGGTTTCGAGCCTAAACCTTCCGCAAACCGGGTACTCACTAATTAACGCGAAATTCTAGCGAGAGCTGATTTGAAAATTTGACTAAACATCAATATAGCTTACTCAATTTTCCATCCAAATTATGAAAAAGAAATCCAGTATAACAATGTTGTAACAGCTGTTTAAAAATTTAATGTGCGAGAAGTGTGCGATCTCAATTCATCTATTCAGTAGTTTTTGCGTGAAAGAGTAACAAACATACATACATCCTCCTCACAAACTTTCGCATTTATGGATAGGATGTTATTATTCTGAAATTACTATTTCTGGGCACATATCGTTTTTATTGTCTCATAAAATATTGTAATGTAAACAAATTACGTTTTGTGGGTTAATGGCCGCTAATGGCAGAGTCGAGTCGAATGTAAAATGCCTTTAATCAATAGAGGCTATTAATTAATCGAATGTTTTTGCCATCAGAGCTTCAATGTACATGTACTATGTGAAATTGGTAACCAGCGCTATGTAAATTTTGCTTTAGACAGATATATTTCAATTAGGATGTCATGGTCTATGATATCTTAAGAATGTCATTAAGTTGCAAGTTAACAGCACAGCAGTCAGCAGTAAGTCAGCAGCAAATTTCACCTTATGATTTTAAATTCTAATGTTTTGTGGGTAGATTATGTAGATTTTACATGTAGCTATTTAATTGGGAATTTAAGTAATGTATGTGATGTTGTCTAATATTTACTTAAAAGTTGACACAAAATACTTACGAGTAAATACTGTCTTAATCATGAAGTTATCTTATCCTAATTAGGTGCATGAATTATACATTATTATAATGATTTGAACGTCTATGAAAGTCTTGGAAAGCTTTGGCACCTATTGTAACAGACCAGGTATTGTCGCTTTATTATCTTTAATTCGATAATAAAGAAAATTTACAATTCCTGGAAACTATCCAACACACTGACCTGAAAGCTTAGAAATATAACACATCAGCTGCTTATCTTTCAACGTAAGTCGTAAAAGTTCACTGAGGAAATAGATCTTATGTTAACCTATATATTTATACTAACTATTGCAAATAATTACGTGGTTAAATTATGTATAGTTTCCCAACACTAATTTTGTTACAAAGATAAAATTAATTTGGTATTTATGATACAATTATGGCCTAAGCTCAATTAAGGTATATAGTGTAAAAAAATATACTTACAAATATCATACTATTCACATACAGTGCTTTTCAACATTAAAACATTGGATTTCTAAATGTACATTATATAATCTATATATTATCTATATAAATCCATTATATAATCTATATAAATCCATTTTAAGTTAATTTTGATTGCATTTTGGTAGGAACAAAATAAGTGTACTACATAACTTAAGTTCCCATTTTAGTTCAATAATAAATAGTGCTGTACCATTTTGCTTCGCGGTATAATTTGTTTTTCTATATTATCATAAGATCAAAAGCATAATTTTACCTTGAAGCTGAAACAAGATCAAAAAATATGTAACATCATACATATTATGCAGTCGAAGGCATGAGATTGCATACTAAGTCAAATCATTCTCTCTTTCGGTAAAAATATATTTATTTCTGTAATATCTATATTAATATTAAAAATTAAACAAAAACCCGCCTGCATGAAAAACAACTAACTGAAAAGGCTGGAACAAGATAATTTTTCTTTGCAACATCATACATAATATGCATTCGGAGGCATGCACAAACAGGGTTATTAATAAACAAGGTTTGCGTCAGAGGAAATTTTCGCTAAAATTTGAATTTTAGTATTAGTCCATATTATTTTTATATAGAGAATAAGCAAACCTATTACCTTCTAGCAGTTAATATTACTCCTATACTAGGTTAATCTTTGCTTAGTCTCTGGTTAATAATATGAATTTTAACAAATACTGAGTGCAGTCTCAGCGTAAATTTTCTCTGACGCTAAACCTTGTTTATTAATAACCCTGTTTGTGCATACTTCAGACTGCATATTATATATGATGTTGCAATAAAAAATTATCTTGTTCCACCCTTTTCAGTTAGTTGTTTTTCACGCAGGAATTCCGAATCGGTCCTGAAAATTTCAAAATTTCATATATTTGTTAAGTAAAATAAAAAAACGTTTGTTTTAAAGATACCGACTAAGTAATCTAATCGAATAGGTATATCCATAGAGATCCAAAACAGGTTACACAAATAAATATATTGTTTTTCTGTCGGTGTATGAACGATTTGTTACGCTTGTTGCGTCTTCATTATAAACAAATCGAATCATATCTACAAAACAATCCAACGAAAAAAAAGTACTTTATACTTTTTACTTCACAGTTTTTATTTCATGTTGAATTTAATTTTGAAATTATAAAATCTATACCTATATCGGGATAAGATACACTAACGAGAAGATAACTTAGTATTGAATAATATAAAGAACAGAAATATACTGGATAGATTTAAAAAAAATTACAAGCTACATACAACATGTGCGGGTAAATTATAAGCTATATCAGCTTATAATTTATGCGAGTCAAGTCGCTACAAAACAGATGGTCAATAATAATATGCTCCAGTTATAAAGAATATTAAGTAAATTTTATTAAGACCATAAAATAACAGATTAAATTACTACGTAAGCGTTTACCATCGTGGATTCTAACGCTGAAATTGTGAAATATCATCATAATGATTTAGAGCGGACATCGTGAAGGTGTTTCGCGTGTCACCATTGGAAATTACCTTGGGCGATGGGTTTTATGACGCCACGAAAAAATTTCGTCGTCATTCGTACAGCAACTTTTAAAGAGGAGTTTCGCGGCGTTTTTGAAAATACCTGTTAAGATAAAAACGAGCTGTTCTTATAAAAGTTAAAATGGTTGAATATGGCGTATACTTGTTGAAGTTGTCCACCAAAATCTTATCATTTTCAGATTTTCTTATTTTAACAAGAAAAAAGGAATCCTAATAGAGTGATATAAATAAAGTATGATCAGCGTGTATCAATTTTAAAGACGTAGAACCTAAATCCAATTTTCGGTACACATCCGTCAGCAAAATTATACAGTATTTCCTTTTTTATTTTCATTGACAGAACTGAAATTATCATAAATATTTAACTTGTTATTCTTTAATTTTTTTGTTTTTTTCTGTTGTTTTTTTTTTTGTTCTTTACTGTCCGTTCCAAGTTACTTTAGAATTCTTGTGAATAAAGACTGATTTATTGGCACTAAAAGTTAAGTTTGTAATGAAAAATACTTAAATCTACCTACCCCGCCACAATCTTTCGCAATGCGAGCGACTGCTCTAAACTTGAGCTTTGATTTACTAAGCATTTATAATTACGAGCTTTGATTTACTAAGCATTTATATGTAATTACAGATATTTATCAGTATAGCATTGTCAACACAAAATTGATCAAAAATGATAGCTAAGCTTTTGTTTAAAATTCAAAATTTTTCGCGAACGAAACCACAGGCAAAAATTAGGTTAAAATTTAACACCACTCTTAAATTGATTCTCTTTCAGCTTGTGTAAGTTGAAGACTTACACAAGCTGAAAGAGAATTAATTTAATCTCGCTTGTTTAATATTATATTCTATTTTGTTACATAAGTTGATTTTTGAAAGAGTGGTGTTAAATTTTAACCTAATTTTTGCCTGTGGTTTCGTTCGCGAAAAATTTTGAATTTTAAACAAAAGCTTAGCTATCATTTTTGATTAATTTTGTGTTGACAATGCTATACTGATAAATATCTGTAATTACATATAAATGCTTAGTAAATCAAAGCTCGTAATTATAAATGCTTAGTAAATCAAAGCTCAAGTTTAGAGCAGTCGCTCGCATTGCGAAAGATTGTGGCGGGGTAGGTAGATTTAAGTATTTTTCATTACAAACTTAACTTTTAGTGCCATTAAATCAGTCTTTATTCACAAGAATTCTAAAGTAACTTGGAACGGACAGTAAAGAACAAAAAAAAAACAACAGAAAAAACAAAAAAATTAAAGAATAACAAGTTAAATATTTATGAAAATTTCAGTTCTGTCAATGAAAATAAAAAAGGAAATACTGTATAATTTTGCTGACGGATGTGTACCGAAAATTGGATTTAGGTTCTACGTCTTTAAAATTGATACACGCTGATCATACTTTATTTATATCACTCTATTAGGATTCCTTTTTTCTTGTTAAAATAAGAAAATCTGAAAATGATAAGATTTTGGTGGACAACTTCAACAAGTATACGCCATATTCAACCATTTTAACTTTTATAAGAACAGCTCGTTTTTATCTTAACAGGTATTTTCAAAAACGCCGCGAAACTCCTCTTTAAAAGTTGCTGTACGAATGACGACGAAATTTTTTCGTGGCGTCATAAAACCCATCGCCCAAGGTAATTTCCAATGGTGACACGCGAAACACCTTCACGATGTCCGCTCTAAATCATTATGATGATATTTCACAATTTCAGCGTTAGAATCCACGACGGTAACGCTTACGTAGTAATTTAATCTGTTATTTTATGGTCTTAATAAAATTTACTTATTATTCTTTATAACTGGAGCATATTATTATTAACCAGCTGTTTTGTAGCGACTTGACTCGCGTAAATTATAAGCTGATATAGCTTATAATTTACCCGCACATGTTGTATGTAGCTTGTAATTTTTTTAAATCTATCCAGTAAGTTTCTGTTCTTTATATTATTCAATACTAAGTTATCTTCTCGTAAGTTTATCTTATCCCGATATAGGTATAGATTTTATAATTTCAAAATTAAATTCAATATGAAATAAAAACTGCGAAGTAAAAAGTGTAGAGTACTTTTTTTTATCGTTGGATTGTTTTATAGATATGATTTATGATGAAGTTTATAATGTTTATAATGAAGACGCAACAGGTGTAACAAATCGTTCATACACCGACAGAAAAACAATATATTTATTTGTGTAACCTGTTTTCGATCTCTACGGATATACCTATTCGATAAGATTACTTAGTCGATATTTTTAAAACAAACGTTTTTTTATTTTAGTTTACAAATATATGAAATTTTGAAATTTTCAGGACCAATTCGGAATTCCTGCGTGAAAAACAACTAACTGAAATGGCTGAAAAAAGAGATTTTTTTTGCAACATCATACATAATATTTACTTACTTTAGAATTCTTGTGAATAAAGACTGATTTAATGGCACTAAAAGTTAAGTTTGTAATGAAAAATACTTAAATCTACCTACCCCGCCACAATCTTTCGCAATGCGAGCGACTGCTCTAAACTTGAGCTTTGATTTACTAAGCATTTATAATTACGAGCTTTGATTTACTAAGCATTTATATGTAATTACAGATATTTATCAGTATAGCATTGTCAACACAAAATTGATCTAAAATGATAGCTAAGCTTTTGTTTAAAATTCAAAATTTTTCGCGAACGAAACCACAGGCAAAAATTAGGTTAAAATTTAACACCACTCTTTCAAAAATCAACTTATGTAACAAAATAGAATATAATATTAAACAAGCGAGATTAAATATCACAAACACACAATCGGCAGTTTTATATCACAAACAAAATTATTATGTAGCGGAATAAACATAAGAGTGAATTTTGTGTAATGATTTAATTAAATTAATTAATGATCTTCCTTCCCGGAGACAAACCACTATAAACGAAAACATTTAAAATTAATTAGTAGACGGAGTGCTGACTTTGTTAATTACGACAAGCCAACCGATCTCGCAAGTCCAGTGCAAGATGTGAAAATCCACTGCAGAAATGACTTCAAATGTGCCACTTACCCCGATAAGCTGACTAATTGTTAAGAGCCTTGAACACCTTACTAGTCAACATTGACAGGACTGGCACATCTTTGAGATGAGCAAACAAAACAAAGTGATTATACTCCGACTGAACGATCGCATCTCCAAAGCCACAGTTAAGTAAATTACTTATGCAACTAGTATCTGATAGGTTCTATTGCTGATCAGAGCAATTTTATCCGGCATATTTTTAGGGTTCCATACCCAAAGGGTAAAACGGAAACCCAATTACTAAGATTTCGCTGTTTGTCTCTCATGAGTTGTGTGTGTTTAGACAGTTAATATTTTCACAGATTATGTATTTTTATTGCCGCTATAACAACAAATACTAAAAAACAGAATAAATTAAGTTTTTAAGGGAGCTTTTATTTAAACGTAATTTTTTTGCTCGTTTTCGGTACGGATCCCTTCGTGCTCAAGTTCTACACGCACTTATCCGCTTTTTAAAATTAGTGACAGTCCTTTTGCAGAGATTCTATCCTGCTGGAATACAATGAAGTCAACTATCGAGGGAGATACCTGTACGCTCACCGAGCACGTTCTAGGACGTCTTAACCGTCGTGAAGGCTCTGGAAGCGCACCTGGTAGTGATTACGGCTTTCTAATTTCACATGTAAAAAAAAATAGATCGTATGGAAATGAAAATGGAAAATAGCATGTAAATGAAAATACATAATGTATTTAAAAATGAAATCACGTTTGTCAGTTTTACTAAAACACAAGAGTTGATAGAATGATTAGGCATATTGGTTTTAAAATATTTTTAGTAATTCAAGTTGAGAAAATATGAAGAAATTCCGAAAAAAATATTAAAAGCAACAATTGAGACACAGAAATATTCGCACAAATTAATTTTATTGAACTTTGACACACAATTTAATTCCGTGACTGCGCGTAGTTCGCCGGACCAGCTACTTCTTTGTTTTTCTCTGCTTCGCTTTAATAGACGGTGGATAAGTAGAATGAACCGCATCGAAATCCATTGAGAGGTGGATTACGCGATTTCACGTGGATTTTGTGGAGAGTGGTTTTAATTTCGACTGTGTATTGAAGTATATCCTCAGAAGTTTTATCTAAAATTATAAGACTTGTTTACCTGTGAGATTTGGGTACACTGACATTACAGATAAATCTATGGGTATTTCTATTTCAGAATTACTTATTTTTAAGTAAACACGTGAAACCTGTAAAGGGTCCGAACGACAAGAAATTTAAAAAAAAGCGCCGAAACCTTCTAAAATAATGAGTTGTGCGTGTGAACATATAAGAAATCAATAATAAAAGATTTCATTAAAAAAACCTGCTTCTAAACGCGTTTGTACGCGTTTTTATTTTATTTTAGACGTTTTGGATCATTTATAGGTTCCCGTGTTCTGTGTGAACACAGAAACGAGAAATGCACGTGAAAATATAAGAAATCAGTAAAGATTTTATTGTTTGGTTGCATCGAATAAGCTCCGGAACTATTGGATCTATTTAGAAAATTCTTTCACTTATGGGAGTTACACCATATGCGGATGACATAGAGAATAATTTACGCCGGCGAAGAAGAGCTCGTCGCTTATAAATTGTGCCTAGTCCTCGCTTTAGTTGTCTGTTATCATCATTATCAGCCCATTACATCCCCACTGCAGGGGCTCAGGCCTTTCTTATCGATAAACAAGGAGTATAGGCTATAACCCTCCACGCTGGCCCAATGCGTAATAAAGGATATTTACTATTGCAAATCGGCTTAAAATGCCTTCCGAAGTACTGAGTTCGAGATAGTAATTTTTTGGTCACCCATTCCGTGACCAACCTTTGCGAAAGTTACTTAGTTATTATTAAATAAAAAATATATGAGTGCCACTATGCCACCAAGCTACTTAGGTGTCTGTTATATCTAACTATCTATTCGAAACTAGTTATTATTGACCTTAACGTCCTTCCGTCTTAGAACATTAATGGAAATGATCATTATTTTGTTAGCAATATTCCTCTTGTTCAATGATAATTGATATTTCTTAATTAATATAGCTATTATGAGTATTCCATTTCAACAAACAATACAATAACATAATATTTATGATTTTTTCTAATTCTTACAAAAAATAAATAACATTTTATGACATATCACAATATCAACAGAAATGTTTATTATGTTATTATGAGTGTAAAAAATACTCCTGTTGTTCAAACGATAATTGATATTGCCTAAATATTATAGCTAATTATGAGTATTCTATTTCTACAAACAATAGCAATAGTAATATAAAATACCATGTGTGTACCAGGTGTATTTTCCTTCTAAACATTAACCAAAAACAAGTAATTATTTTCGATGATTCATCTTAAACGCAAGCTCATATTGTTATATGACACTTATTTCAATAATAAATTAATACAAATAAATAAATCTTGACTGTGAGATTTACCCTTGCCGAAAGTCACAAGTTTGCCAAAGCAGATGGAAAACAACGCTTACTGACGAAATCGGCTAGATTAACTTAGTAATTGTCTTTTACTTGAGAAAGTTGAGATACAAAATGACGTACGATCAAGAGGCGCCATGCGATATATCGTATATATTTATATATTTTAGGGTCGGTGCATATCTAACGATAAATACATCGCGTAAGGTCAGAACTAACAAATATAAGCAACTAGCTTTCCAGCGGTTTTTTGTCTGTCTTCTCTGTTTGTTCCGGGTAATCTCTCAAACGGCTGTACCGATTTTGAGGGGACTTTCACTGGCAGATAACTTATGTGATAAGAATTAACTTAAGCTACTTTCCACGTGGACGAAGTCGCGGGCACAGCTAGTATTACCTATATCTCTAGTCTTTTTGATGAACAGTATTTATTTATTTATTTATTATTTAATTAGGTACGTCAACATCATACATATTTAACCTTTATAATACAATATTTAAACAATTACAATTTCTGATACATATGACAATTACAGACATACACAACATTCATTTATTTATATTATTGCACATTCAAATCCTAAACACTAAATCAATAGTAATAAATTAAATCAATAGAACCAAAATTAATTCAATTAATCAAGTCAAATTAAATTTAAAAAAAAAACAAATAATTTAATCAAAACAAAACAGCTTAAATTTATATTTATATAATGTAATGCAAATGTCAACACACTATCACACGTCAATATCCCAACATCCATTTGGTCAGTTCCCTCCTAAACTTCACCAACGGGTCGGCAAAGATATCGACATCACCGTGGCACATACTAAATTGGTTATAATTTTTGCATATTCTATAGATTGGAGAATTTGATCCTGTGTTAGTTTTGCAAGAAGGTACGTGGAATATTTTTGCGATAGATTGTCTGGGGTAATTATAAGGAACCGATAAACCAATTTGATTTAAAATGTCTACAGAATCAATCTGACCATTGATAACTTTATGTAGGAAAATTAGGTCGTGATTTACCCGACGTTCTCGTAATGTCTGTATATTAAAAAAAGACAACCTTCTCTCATAAGGACATCTATACGATATACCGGGAGAGCAAAAAGCGAGATACCGCGTAAATGCGCGTTGGACCGATTCCAATCTTTGTGAGCTTATACTATAGAATGGGCTCCATACTGTGCTCGCAAACTCGAGATTACTACGAACTAAGGAATTATAAAGCAGGAGTTTGGTTTCAATTTTCTGGAAGTCCTTCGAGTTACGCCTTATAAAACCCAGCATCTGTGAGGCTTTTCTTGTGACTAAGTCTATATGCGCATTGAATTTTAGTTCGTTATCTATCAATACCCCCAAGTCGCGCATTTTATCGACCTCCTGTAGCTGAATGCCATCCAGTTCGTAAGTATAATCCAACGGGACTTTTTTCTTTGTGAATTTTATATGGAAGCATTTATTGACGTTTAGTGACATGTCGTTAAAAGTACACCACCGCGATATAGCATCAAGATCTCTTTGAAGTAATTCACAATTTGAGGGTGTAGCTTTTATGTACAATTTTAGGTCATCGGCAAAAAGAAGGAATTTAGAATGCTTTATTACATTTTCTATGTCATTGATAAAAATCAAGAACAAGACTGGTCCAAGGTGAGAGCCCTGTGGCACTCCCGATACAGCATAATATGTATGAGACTTGTACCCACAGGTGACAACTATTTGAGACCTGTTTGCCAGATAGGATTTAAGCCAATCCAAGAGCGACCCACAAATTCCGTTTGATTCCAGCTTACGTAGAAGCAATGAATGGCTAACCCTATCAAATGCGCTTTTAAAATCTGTATAGATAGCATGAACTTCATTACCTCTGTCTAATTCCGCACTCAAATCGGACACAAATGATACTAAGTTAGTTTCCACAGATCTTCCTCTAAGAAACCCGTGTTGATGCATAGAAATAGTGTTTCGAATATGATGAGATATAATCGGAGTTACTATGGCTTCAAAAAGTTTTGCAAAACAGTTCAGAATAGATATCGGTCGGTAGTTTTGGACGTCAGTATCATCCCCCTTTTTCAATAAAGGCACTATTCTTGCCTGCTTCCACATTTGCGGGAATATGCCTCCTTGAATTGAGCTTTTAAAAATGATTGCTAGTGGTAAACTTAAAGCAGAACCACACCGTTTAATTACCAAGGGATGAATTCCATCTGGGCCACTACCCTTTGAAATATCTATTTTCTTTATTTGCTTCAAAATATCCATCTCTGTTATTTTTATTCCATTAAGAAAACCATTTGGATATCCATGGAGGGGCATGTGTTCAGACCTATTTGTTTTGGTATAAACAGAAGCAAAATGTGTGGCAAAGAGATTCGCGATGTCCGCACCCGTATCGGCAATCGAGTCTCCCATATGCATATAACTAGGCAGTGAAGATTGACGTTTTCTTTTTTCTTTAACAAATCGCCAGAAAACCTTGGGATTGCGGTTTATATCGGTTTCGATTTGATTTTTATAGGAGGAAAGACATTTTTTGTAAAGCAAACCGCAACGATCACGAAGCAGTTCAAACTCCAGTTTGTCCCGTGGATTTTTTGATAATTTATACCGTTTACGCAATTTGTTTTTCTCAGCAAGTGTCTTTATAAGAGAATTGGAAAACCAAGAAGGAAAGCTGGATTTTCGATATTTGCGTGCTGGCGTATATTTCGATATGGCAGATCCAAGAATAGTGTAAAGAGTAATTACCATATTATCGACATTTTGGCCTTCAAATTCACGTTGCCAACTTATGTCACTTAATTCTGAGGTCATACCATTGAAATCCGACTTGAAGTAGTTATAATCCGAGCGCGGTTTTGGCTGTAAATAAGTCATTTTAGGGAAAGTTAATGTTATTAGTAAGCCAGGGTGATGTGGATCCAGCTTAGACAATAGATCCAGCGGTTTAGTAACATTTGCATTAATCGAACTACACAATACTAGATCTAATATTTTGCTATTAGCATTACATATTTTGTTCATCCGATACAGGTTGTTAGTTGCTAGAAAATCTACAAGTCTTATGTCCAGTGCGGTTGTGTAATTAGATGGCATTGCATAGGGCAAATTGTCGTCGTTAATCCAAAATATAGAGCCTTGATTAAAGTCTCCTACAACAATAACTTCATCAATATGATTGAGCACAATGTCAGTATTGTCGAGGAAACGGCATAAGGTTTCCATTTTGGCTGGAGGAGGGAGATATACAGCACATAAAGCCAGCTTTCGAACAGTACCATCGATTTTTATTTGTAACGAGATCCAAAGATCTTCAGTTTCAGATTCCCACTGCGACATTCGGGTCGAAGCCAGGTCACGAGACACTGCCACCAAAATACCTCCCCCATCCAGCTTGGAATTAGAAGAAAATTGACGATCACGACGATAGATCACATATCGTGAATTAATCAACTCCCCGTCATAGATCTTAGAATGCAACCAAGTCTCAGTAAATACAATTATTTTATACTCATTTTGTAGGATATTATTGCGGATATTGTTTGTTTTCGTTCACATACCTCTAACGTTTTGATAATAGATATCCAAAGAATTGAATGCTACCTAATGAGTTCCACAATTATCATACCTGTGTTTTCCTGGGAAAACAAATTACAATCAAATAATCAGCTTAAGGCTATCAAAATTGCGTACCAACAATGCAGAACAGTGCTCATTTTTCCTAGCATAGATTCTTCCATCGCGAACCCACACAAATTTGTATGCTGCCTCTTTGGCTTTCTTACGCGCGGCAGCATGTAATGACTTATTTGTAGGCGTTAAATGTTCAGCAACATAAATTGATGATACCTCTCCAGAGTAGCCCAGGTGTTGAGTATTCAGTTTATCATGTTGTTTTCTATTTTTGTTAAATTTTTGAACTGCGGCCAGCAGCTCATCACGCTGACGAATACTCCGCAGCTTGACAATTACTGCCCGGGGTCTTTTGCTTTCTTTATTCAGTTTCGCGATTCTTGTAACATGCTGTATATCACTGTCTTGTAGTGGGTTTTCAACTGTATTAGCGATTTGTATAAGAGCTTTTCTTAGATTTTCTGATCGGTGTTCAGGTATTCCGTTTATTTCCACGTTACAATCACGCATGTACTGCTCCACACTTTCGACCCTGCTAGTGATTTCTTTGACTGATAATTGTAGGGTTTGATTTTGCTTTTCCAGATTCTTAATAGCCAAATTCTTTTCTTCCAAGATTTTCCTAAATTCCTCGTATTGCTTATTTAGGAATTCAAGGGAATCATTGTAAGTAGTCATCTGGTCTTTGATTCCTTTTAACTGTTCCGTTACTTGCTGATTGATAACTCGACATATTTCCTGTCGTAGAATATCACGAAGTCGACCCTCTGTGACAAAACCATCCATCGGCAATGAGCTTCCATGACATGATGATGTGGTATTTACAACACTCATATCTTGCACGGCATCCCGAGAAGGGATATTTTCAACTGGTTTTCTTACACGTTTTACACGATTGGTAACATTTTCACATTGATTACTTAGGTCTTCGAGACTGTCTTTTTCATTCATTACTTCATTAAGAGTCCGTATCGGAGTGTTAGAGTTAACATTTTTGGGTAGTTTACAAGTACACTCTGGGCATTTCCAAGTACTTTTTTGACGTATTTCCATTTGTTGATAACGTTTTGAGCTGACATTTCCGCATTCGAGATCATACTTGCATTTACAGGTATCACATGTTAGAAATTCTTTACTTATCAATTTGTTTTTACAACCTGCACAACTTCCTAAGGTTGGTGCCATTCTTGAATTATTTGCCTTAATGAAAATTTTTGCAAGAACAAAATTGGTATTGATTTCTCTGATTCGCGCAAATTTGTTGATTGTGGCAACACTGAGCTTGTATCCGTTTTAATAATTTGTTGAAATCTTGTTGGTAGCAAGATTATGACAAGTAAAAAATATAAAAATTCAACTTAACTTTTAGAATCTGTGAGTTGAAACAGCCAAGATTTTCGTGGATAACAATACTGCAGATTTAATGGTGTCCTCTATAACTTTGTACGCAAAATCACTGCAATTTATGTATTATTTCGCTTATTTTAAAATGAAATAGGTTTATAAGGTTGTGACACAACAAAGCCAGGGTTGCTATTTTCACTAACAGTATTGCAAGATGTCCCGATTTTTTGTAAAAAATTTAAATATGCCGCGCAAGACAGGTAGTCCCGCGTTTCGGGGATTATTTGACGCACTGAGAGAAAGAGTTGTCTACAATTTTTCTGAGTGCGATCCGGGACATAAATAACTTATTTATACCTATTATACCCCCCCGAAGACCTTACCTGCCCTAAAGGCAAACCAAATTTAAAAGTTATTATGTCAAGCTATCCATTATCACTGGAAACTTTATTTTAAACTGTAATAGGAAAAATTACAAATACCATTTTGACAAACATAATAAGTGGAACCATGAACGGTTACCTCCCTTATTTTATTCACACAGTCCCAATTTTCTCCTGTGAAAAGAGTAAATTATATTCCCTGGAGGTGAGATAAAAATTCATATGGAAGAACGAAAATTACGCCACAAGGCGGCAATATTGGATATATTTTTTTTTTCTCTAAGAAAACGTCAATTTTATCTCAACGAAATTAATTCAGGGTAAAGTTATGGTTCTTTTCTAAAAATAGAGCGTACACTACAATATAAGAGTATGCCTACAAAACAGTCAACAGCACTTCACGCTATAAAAATCTGACAAATCCCTCTACTTGGTTATAATTTGTAATACTTTGACAGTAGAGTTCATAATCAAAAATAATTACCTGTCATCATCATCATTATAAGTCCTTTTACGTCCCCACTCCTTCCTTGTGGATGGTTAGAGAGGATGGACTATAACCATCTACGCTGACCCAATGCGAGCTAAAGGGCAGGCGTTAACGATACCGGGACCAAGTCGAGATAATAATATTCTGGTCACCCATCCTGTGACCAACCCTTGTGAAAGTTGCTTAACAATAACGATCGCGGGCCACAGTGCTTATTAACTACGCCACCGAGCTATTCACCTGTATTAAAGTAATAAATCAGTTTAGTTTCAAAAACATTAACAAAAAGCATCTGAGCAAAACTTAAATGCCTTTTGCTAACATTAATTAACGTTGCAGTAATTCCTTCACTTAACATTCTAGATTCGTTCACAATGTCTAATTGCTCACAGCAATTCTTACATCGAGCATCATTAATATTAACACCACGTCGCTTCCTAGGCCAATACGTCAAAATAAATATATCTCATCAATATGTTTGTCAGGAAAATAAAGATAAGGCTCGTTTACATCGGTCGAAAAGTTCTGCCGTATTTCGCATGCTGGTGCTATTTATACTTATATTATAAAAAGCCTAACAATGCAAACACTCAAATAAATATTTAATTGATTTTTTGCATAGTTAGGGTCCAAACACAAATTTTGGACCTGTTTAGTTATAAATCGATTTTATAAATTATTAGCGGACTCGGCGATCTTCGTACCGCTATATTTGATTTCTCCAGTTTTGTCAGTCTTCTGTCACATAACGTCAATTACTTTTTATATTTGACTGAGCTACCCAGGACGAAACAGGACTGACGAATCTTTCAAGCACTTGTAACTTTTTCGCTACTACAGAGCGTATTTTCATAACTTTTTAGGCAATCTACCAAAACAGCCGAAAGAAATATTTAAACTTTCGGCTACGACTTGGGACGGACATGATTTCAAAGTATCTAAATTACAGAGGTGGAGGGGCACAATCAAGTTTTTGCTCCGATTTGTAAAATCGTAGGCTGCCTATAAATGAAGCAGGCAAAATCGCAGGAAAACACTTAGTCTACTATAAAAAAATCTTCTCAAATGCGGGCACTATGGTGCGTGACAGAAATCTTCTGTATCACGCATGGCCCGATCGGCCAATGTAAACAAGCCTTTAGACTTTGCGAATAACAAACCAATTAGTATATGTTTTCTTTACAATCAATAGGCGCTATTTTGTTCACTTCATAATAGATAATGAGATAGATTATATTTTGGTGACATAAAAGGTAGACGCGAATCTTGAATTGTAATGGTACTCATTGAAGACGAATCGTTTATCTAATGAGCGTACAAATTGTATGGTACTCTTATGTTACTAATATACAACGCTTCAGTGTCAAATGGTCTTTGAAATTCATAAGGAAAAGAATACTGTTTGGATAATATTATGCGCAAATTGGCGTTTGAGAAACTCCTTTGTGACTTACTGTACCGAATTGAGAATGCGTGAAAAATTTACAAACGTCGTTTTTAAAAACGTGAAAATGCTCTTGTTTTATTATTAAGATAACACGAAAATGTTAAAATTGTCCGTTGATAATCGTAAATATTGTAAAACAACAGAAAGAAAAGAGATTTCTAAAGGTCACGCTTTAAAATTAACAATACATGATATGCAGTAATATAAATTGAAGGTCTGCTCTATTTCTCACAAAATTAATTTCCTCTATTTTAAAAACGCTAATATAACGCCAAAGAGACAAATTTTTCGATTATTCATTATGCAGTGGACACTGCCTCTGATGTACAGATAATCTTCATGAATATGATGTATGAAAACTTGCTGGATTCCACTATTTCATAACATTAAAACATCGGTTTCGTTAAACTAAACTCTTATTATATAGATTAAAACAAGAGCCAAGTGTGCAATGAATTTTAAAAGCATTTATATATCGATTTTTAATTGCATGACATGTTTTGCGGAATATGTAGACAGTTTATATACATTTTCGTATTTGCTGTGAAAAAAAGTTTGAATAGGAATCGTACTTTGGCAGTTGAAATAAATTGATGTTCTCGCAAATATAAAACATCAAAGTTACAAACTTATATTTATACTTAAACAACTATTTCACAGAGCTAAATAATAGATTATTTATTTATTCATACACTTTATTGCACAACTAAAATATACACAAATTAAAGGACGGCACATTAACATTAGATATGCAATACTTCATCGAAATACTGTATTTTTTTTAAATCACACGAGAAGATTATATCTGTGATTTCCAAATTATCTGGATTCTCTAAACATTGTACAGTACCTGCCACGAAAGTAAATCTAAATGTGAAACATTTGTTTAAATATAAACCACCCGACTTTTATAGTGTCTTTAATATATTAATCCTCTTTAAGATAAGTATTAATTTTCAAGCTTTTATAAAGCATTTTTCAAATATTTTAGTATATGACTAAAGTTTACTTTCGTACCAGGTATAATAAGTTATTTTATATTTCATCTCTACCGTTTAGTTGCACAAACGTCTGTTAAAATTGACATTAGTTTAAAGTGACATTACCGAATAAAATTTTTACATTTGGAACATTTATTTATAAAAGATTGAAGTCGTCTTTTTTAACCTCAAATGTCGTCTGTGCAACTGGGTGTAAATTAATTTCTATAATTATATTCTTGTATCATAAAGAAAAGAATCATAAAGATATATTATATTAGACAACATCATATACATTGCTCAGATTTCAAGATAAATAGCTAAAACACTTGTATTATGGTGAATCTGAGACAACGAAGGGTTCACAACACCCAGACCCGAGACAATATAGAAAAAGTAAATTTTCTACATTGACCCGACCTAGAATCGAACCCTGGACCTCAGAGTTGACGATGTTCATACCGTGCATACCACTCGACTACGGAGGTCGTAAATAAATAACGTTTTCATAGACATATACAGTGTTATTAATAAACAAGGGTTAGCGTTGGAGTAAATTTACGCTGAGACTTCACTTACTATTCGTCAAAATTCACATTATTAAACGGGGACTTAGCAAAGTTTAACCTAGTACGAGGTTCTACGTAAGTATTTACTCCCAGAAGGTTTGCTTATTCTCTGTATAATATGAATTTGGACTAATACCAAAATTGCAATTTTAGCGTAAATTTATTCTGACGCTTAACCTTGTTTATTAAATAGCACTGTAAAAGTTTAGATATGCAGACCATAAGAAAATTTCTTAGTGTAGAATGTAAGCAAAGAGCTTTCTCTTTGCTTACCGATACCTTTGTATCGGTGATAATTCTTTAAAACCAAAATCCTTTATAAGTGTCTTGTCTAAACGGGGGCGTTAGCTAAATATATGTATTTGATAAGAATTCCAAATAAAAAGCAGTGTGTTTCGAATTTTATTCTATATAATGACATAATAAAACAAAATACAAAAGAAAGTTAGTATTAAAAATATAAAAAGTATACAAAAACTATAAAAATGTTTTATTATCGTCGTCGTCGGCAACATTATTCTCGTAATTTAAAAAATTGATCAAAATTTCTAGGATTTTGTCTACCGGACAGATTATACGAAGTCGTTGTAACTGGCTAGATATCGTAAAGAAGTGCTTATCTAAATAACAAATTGTAATATTTTATAGCACGGCAAGCTTAGCGTGTTTCAAATAAGGCTTGTGTTTACACGTCACGAGACCTACATAAAAAGGGAAATTCTAATGGTTTGTTTGTTCAGTACATTTTTATGCAAAGCACGTGGCTTGAATTTTTGTGGAGTGTGCCTACGTTTATATTGTATTAAAGATAAAAAAAAAGTTTACAAACAATAAATAATAACGTGTTTAGGGTGCTTAGTAGCTAAATTGGGTACGTGACATAATAATAGCATATTAATTACAGCACGAGGAGCTCGGTGGCGTAGTGGATAAGCGCCGCGGCCCACGATCGTTGTTGTTAAGCAACTTTCGTAAGGGTCGCTCACGGGATGGGTGACCAAAAAAATATCTAATATATGCAATGTTTTTAAAGGCTCATGAATAGGGAGTAAAGAGGCAACCACCCGTTGTACATATTCATAGACCAATGAGGTCATCCGTATAGACAAGGAATGAAGCCAAATAAATAACACATAGTTGGGTTCGTCAACAACAAATAAAACATGAAATAACAAAATCTATAGGGTCCAAATAAATAAAACTGGAGTTAATGTTTGTAATATTAAAATAACCGCATTTCACTAAATAAATAATTATGTACGCCGATCAGCATCTTTGTCGTCCCGGGTTCGATTCCCGGTCGGTTCAATGTAGAAAATGAACGTTTGTATATTGTACTGGCTGTAGTGGTACCTTCGTTGTCTTACAATTAGATACTAATACGGGGGCTTTAGCTACTCGTCTTGGAATCTGAGAAATGTACGAGACGTTGTTTATATTTTATATTATATCTATAACAGATTTTTTTAAAGACTAGCACTACTGGTCTCCCATGCGTGTCGTTAATCTCTATCACATTTCTTTGTTTTTCAAACTTTCGAATCTCATAGTTCATAGAAGAACACGTAAAATATTTATAGCCTTAACGTTCCTATTTAAAAGATTCATAAATATTCAGAAATCTACATTAATGAAATTGCAAGCATTTATGTCGAAATCATTATAAAGATTTACCTACAGCAATCGTTGCCATTCAAGCGGAGTGCGCTAGCAATGTATGCTACCTCTTTGGTGCATACTAATAGGTAATACTATTATGCACAACCTTATTGCCACGTAATAAGATCTAGTTTTACAATATTACGATACAAGTTTCTGGAGAAAGGACGATGCTATCTTTAGTTGGAAGGCCCTTAATTAGAGGAAGTAACGTAAGTAACGCGTATGTTGACATATAAATAGAAAGTGTATTTTGTTTCAAATTAAAATAACATTTTGTCCTGTTTTCTATCGCATGAAATTTCTCTTCGACTATTCTCTTCATTATCGTCGATTCAATTATTTCACAGAAAGCCTCAAGAAGGAGCCTATCACACTTATTTCAAATTAAAATTGAACTAAAATATAAAGCCTAATTAATTTGTGATTTATTATGAATCAACGTTGTTTTCTTAAATAGCAAAACATAGTGATATGGTGATAGTGATCTTAAAATGTTAAATATGTCTATTTTTTTCTATGTGCTGTGGAGAATCTCTTCATTTTAATTGTCTTTTTTTATGGTATAGAGGGTCAGACGAGCAGACGGATCACCTGATGGTAAGTGATTACCGTCGCCCATGGACACCTGCAACACCAGAGGGGCTACAAGTGCGCTGCCGGCCTTGGAGGGAAGGGTTGAGGGGTAGAGGGAAGGAAATAGGGAGGGGTTGGCCCTCCGGTACCCTCACTCACACGACGAAACACAACGCAAGCGTTGCTTCACGTCGGTTTTCTGTGAGGCCGTGGTATCACTCCAGCCCATTCATGCCGAAGCGTGGCTCTCCCACGGTAGGTCTTTTACACTTGTGTCTTTAGTAGAGTAGATATAATTACTTGAGTAAAAGTAATTACCTTATACATATCTCTATTTCATTGCCGGGCTCAATAAGGTGGACAGGAGCAGTCTCTTGGCTTTACACCAGCTATGAGCGATATATCAATTATATTTTGGTAGTTAATTATATGTTTTGTTTTGAGTATTTACTGGGTGGCTTACTTTATCGGACGCCAAGAAACTTACCAAAGGAATCGCCCTTACAAGAATACTAATATAAAGGGAAGTCCGGGCCCGGTTATGACGAGGGTAGTGGGGACCAAAAGTGACATTTCATTTAAGAAAAATATGAAAGTCGGTCGACTAAATGATAGAAAAAATCGGTTCAAATATTTTGAAATTGTTTAGAAATAAGGTTGCCATATTGTCCTGCATTTTTTTAATTTTAATTGATTATACAAAAGATAACATTTAGCCAATATAATTCTACTATGATTAAAATCACGAAAACTTTAATATCTTACAGCTTTGACCACAGGATTAGACTTTCGTAACATTATAATTAAATACACGAATTATATTATTTCAACTCTGTAACACATTGATCTCACCGCAACGGCCAAAAAAAGTCTGTGACCTGATTCCCTATAAAAAAAATGCGTTACAGATGTAATTCACGTATCACGGTTATAATTATAATAATCGAAATATTGCAGCGCGAACAAGATCATAGTTCATAGCTGCGGACAATTTACATTGATCGATGACATCTGATTGCAGCATGAGGCGATTTCTGTTACTTGCTTTCATTGGTCGGTCATTGTTTTATTGAGCAATGAAGAGCTCGATGCCGAAGTGGCTAGCGCACTCGGTCTGCGATATGGATGAGCAAAAATTTATTATCTCGAACTCCTCCGTGCTTCGGAAGGAAGGTTAAGCCGTTGTTCCCGTCTGCAGTCGTTAATACCAACCAATCTGCACTGGCCTCGTGTGGTGGGTCTTAGCCCATTCTCCCTATTCGATTCGTTTCGATTCCATCCACAGGGAAGGCATGAGCCCCAGCAGTGGGGACATTAATAGGAGGTCGCCCCCACTCTTAGCTAGTGTAAATACTCCAAAATATGTATTTTGTGATTCAACTGAAGCTTTGCGATTATTACTAATAATAGTTTCAGGAACGTTACAGGTAAACGCAACAACCGTAAAAAATATTATATTTGATCAAGACGGCCCAAAGGAATTTTTTAAAAGAAATACATCCGAGTTAAACCTACATCATATAAATGTCTACAGCTAAAGGTATAAGGAAAGAAACGTATTCATTATCCTTACTTATTTTAAAACAACAAGAGGAAATCGTGTTTCTTGATGACAGCCTTCTGGTGCCTGTTTCAAGGCATCGCCATCTCTGAGCTGCCGGGTTAGATTCCTCATCGGGTTCATGAAAAAAATCAGATCTGGGTGTTGTGGTACCTAAAATCGATCATAAGTGTGTTAGCCTATTGAATACAAACAAACCACATGCTTTAAGGTTTAGAATTTGTAAAGTTAAAGCTTGTAGAGTTAGGTCATGTAGAGTCAGAAGCTTGGATCTAGATCTCTTCGCAACATTTATATATATATATATATATATATATATATATATATATATATATATTATATTATATATCAATAATGAATCTTCGAAATGTATGTACACGCAAAACTTCTGAGGGACTGCACGAAATTAGACGATTTTTTAATATGTTCCGTATTATCAGGACAAGGTTTGTAGAAAAGAAAATAATATGGCGGCACTAGATTCACCGGGTCAGCTAGTTTTACATAAAAAAGTGAAGCTATGAACATTATTAGTCAAAACGTGAATATATATACTGGTTTAATTTTCTTAAACACATTTCAATCACAAAAAATATGTTATGACTAGACATCTATTTGATGTGTGTTGGGCTTATTACTTATTCAAATAACTTACAAACTTAAAAAAACACGTCTGTCATAAAATAAAAGGAATAAATTATATCTCAATTATATTATGGCTCGCTCAAACAAAATTCTCACTGCAAGGGAGGGACTCTTACGTGGAATATTTGTAACTTAAGACGTTATATTTATAACCCATATTTTTATAATTAGCATCATACATTCGCAATATTGACTATTTACAAAAAATAGCTAGAGTCACCCGAGATGATATAAGATTTCTAATAATACCCTATATATTAAAATCTGTTCAGTCTGTCAAAAGTTATGGTAGAATAAAGAAAATCACATATATACATTAAATGTTAACACAATAAACTACTTTTTTATGGGCAGTTGTGTAAAAATAATATTTTCACTTTACCTATCTACTCAGTTTCTCTATCGGTACATCGTAAAACAAGTAATTAGAGCGTATAATTAAACCTCCATACCATTAAGCTCACTTAACTTTTAACGAACCAACTTTGCGGTGTTCATTACTGTGACTAAAAGACTAAGGAGGACTTATTGAACTAATAATAATATTTTTAAGGTAATATATATCAAAGGAGAAACGGATCCTTTCGAATATTTTTTTATTAGACTGTCTGTATTTCAAGGACCCCTTTCTTCTCACGAAGGCGTGATATCGAGACATTATTAGAAATTTATATCAAATACAACAACTACAACCCCTTGGAGCTGTGAATTCCAGTAAATGATAGTCAATTCAGCATTACCCAATCAGAATGTCCCTTTAAAAATTATTTCAAATAATTCACGAAGTTGTAAATAACATAGTTACATTATAAATTGAAAAAGTAAACAAGAAAATATAGCTGTAATGGTTTCCCACATGTTGGCTCAAGTCACGTTCCTTGAACCAGATTCAGGAAAGCTACGATCTTACATTCTGTGTGAGCGCGAAAAAGCGCTACGGAATGGTAATAGTTTCGCTGGCCTTACGATCACAAGTTATGAGTTGAAGCGGAAAATCTATTACTAATATTATAAAGGCGAAACATTTGATTGTTTGTTTGCATCGTATAAGCTCCGGAAACTACTGGTCCGATTTAAAAAAAAATACGAGGAGTTATATCATAAAGAGAGTATAGAGTATAATTTACGCGTACGAAACCGCGGGAATACAGCTTGTTATTAAGTGTGAATACGCATTCCCTAAACACATCAAACTCACATCAGTCAACTAGCGCAGTGCAGTATAAACAAGTGTCAAAAATGTTTTGTTTATAAATTCGGGTAAGACTATTGAGAAATGAAATGAATAAACTCTAATTAAAAATGATGTTAAGATATTAATATATGATTGAAAAGATAATTAATCATAATTACTTGTATATACAACACGTCATATTATACAAAACTGTCTAATTTTTACACTCGGTATTAAGTCCTAGATGTATTGTGGTAACCGACCGTGCATGCATGTGTGATGAAGGTACCTAAATGCATTATAATCCCTGATTGTATAAAATTCATGAAGAAAATTACGTTTCCGAGATATTTAATAAGTTATTAAAGTATTAATCTCAACTTTAATAGCTTACATCTCGGAAAGGTAACGATCTTGATGATTTGGCATACTGGATAATATTTTTAATCACGTCAGCTATTTTTTAATCAATTTTTCCCCTCATAAAGTTTACCCGCAGTCGCTTACACCTTGACAAGCAACAGCTCGCGCTGACACGTTAAACAAATGAATGATAGCATCAAACAGTTACGAGGTCCCAGAGACAGTAAAAGGACAAAAAATGGAAATTTGTATAAATATAAACAGGAATTTTCCTTGTGTACAAATGATTAATTTAAATAGATAAACATCTTGATTCCAAATGAGTTTTTCTTTGAATTTTAAGGGCTGATGAAAGTCAATAAATTACCTTAGTAACACGCCCACTTAATGTAAGGCCGTGTTCCTACTATGTCGCAACGGTCGTATCGTAGGGCTACTATCTTTTGCCGTCGGTTGGAAACTCATTTAATTGTGCGGTGTCGTGGCATTGTTCTTTCTGTCGCGTGTTATTTCATACATCAGAATGAAACAGATACCCGATTTTATAATTTCAACATGATGTTATTATCGTGAACGTTCACGGTACAATGATAACACAGAGAAGTAAATTATTTATGAAAGGGACTTTTTTATTTCCTTTGACATTCACACCATAGCACGGGCGACCATTGTCTTCCTTCTAAAAGCATCGCGATAATGGTTGCCTTAATTATTTTTCGGATAAATAATTGATGTTTAAGAGAAATTCCTAGAAAATCATTTACATCACCAGCCCTTTTACGTCCCCACTGCAGGCCTTCCTTATGGATGGTTAAGGAGGATGGGCCATGACCCTCCACGCTGGCCCAATGCGGATTGGGGGGTATTAACGACTGCAAATGCAGCCGGGGCCAACGGCTTAACGTGCTTTCCGAAGCACGGAGTAGCTCGAGATAATATTTTTTAGATCACCCATCCCGTGACCGACCCTTACGAAAGTTGCTTAACGACTACGATCGCGGGCCGCGGCGCTTATCCACAACGCCACCGAGCTACACAAAAGAGAAAATCATTTACACGGGTACTTAATTAAATTATTATTACTTTTTGTCTCAGCTCCAGCACATCTATAGACAATTATAAAAATGCCTCAAGTTAGATGTCGACGTCTACGTTAAATCGTGGATATTAACAGTTATATTAACTGGACGTGCATAAATAAAAAGCGTCCGCTATATTTCTGCCGGAACATAACACAATATACCAATATGTCTCGAACCATAGAAATTCTATAAAAGCAATATATTTCCGCTTTATTATTATTTTGTATGGCTTTTTTCCAGATAAATAAAATTTTCCTACTAATTATACCTTAATATCGAATTTTTTAGCTCTGCGATAAGCATCAGCAACTCTTTCATTCCTCCGGAAAACCACGGGCTGGGACACTCTTTCATTTTGTGCGAGATAGTCTGATCCTGTACCCCACAATCACAGACAGCCGAATCTTTATATCCTCACTTATGGAGGTAGTGGTTGCAACGACCCGCTCTAATCCTTATTCAGTTAAGCGTTACCATGATATGCCTTATACTCTCCGTATATCCCAATGATATTTTTCCGGGGTCAAGATCGAGATCAGATTACACGATCGAGATCGAGATCGAGATCACGTCTCTGCTAAGCTGTCTTGAGTCGTGACATTTTATCAATTCACAGCATTCACTGTTTGTCGTTTTCACGCAAAAGACAAAACGATGTTTTTATTGTGACCACCAAAGACAACCGCTTCTACGATACTTAATTTGGATGATTTTCGATTAGTAATATCATTTCACGACTGTCGAACCATTTCCTCTGTCTAGTCAACTGTCGTCACACCAAAGGTTGTGGACAACAGATACGCCGTTTATTATATAAAAAAAGGGTTCATATATAGGTATACTTAGTTCATATATAGAGTAGATCGTTGGCGTAGTGGATAAGCGCCACGGCCCACGATCGTAGTCGTTAAGCAATTTTCGCAAGGGTCGGTCACGGGATGGGTGACCAAAAAATTATTATCTCGAGCTACTCCGTGCTTCGGAAGGCACGTTAAGCCGTTGGTCCCGGCTGCATTTGCAGTCGTTAGTACCCTCCAATCCGCATTGGGCCAGCGTGGAGGGTCATGGCCCATCCTCCTTAACCATCCATAAGGAAGGCCAGAGCCCCTGCAGTGGGGACGTAAAAGGGCTGGTGATGATAGGTATACATTACTGATATTGAAAACTGCACGAGTATCTGTCGTCACGACAATATGAAAACGCACCCTACAGTTTGCTTATTACTATTGTTTAAGCGGCGATTTATATTAATTTTAGTAAATACATCTATAAGTGACTTTCATTATCACACTATTACGTGTCAAATGAAAATAACGTTAAAACATTTTGATGAGGACGACAGAAATATCTTACGCCTACAAGCGCTCATAAATATTATCATAAAGCGACTCGATTCGGACGCGTCGCGATTCGCGTCTGACGATTTGTCTCACTACAGAATGTTTTAGGGATCTGTAATAACACGAAAAGCTGCCATAACATGTACATTCACTGTATTTGTTTTACAGCGCTGTGCGACTTCGTTATTATTTTGTAAGAAAAAGCTCATATTGCAACAATTGAAATATTGTTTTTAATATAATATTCAGTGTAAAGAACAGTTGTCGCTTTTAATATACTTATTTATGTTTATGTTTTTGGTTTCAATGGCTACTAATTCGAAAAGCTAAAAGTAGATGGCTTTAATAAGATTGGTGATTACGTCAAATTTAATTATTATTTAACGTCTAACGTTTATCCTTCAACTGTACTAACGCATTCTAGCAAAATCGGACATCACTGCTCTTGTTTTTACTGTCAATAGATGGCGTTAATTCTATATTTACTATACTAACTGTTTGTCGCTAAACCTGCTCCTTTATATTACATGTGAAATTCATTTTATATCATATAAACATTAATAGTGTTATTAATAGACAAGGTTTGACGTTGGAGTAAATTTACGCTGAGACTGCACTTAGTATTAGTCAAAATTCATATTATTAAACAGAGACTTGGCAAAGGTTAACCTAGTACGAGGTTTTACTAGAGTAATATTTACTCCCAGAAGATAGTAGGTTTGATATCTATAATATGAATTTGGATTAATACTAAAATTGCAATTTCAGCATAAATTTACTCTGGCGCTAAACCTTGTTTATTAATACCACTGTAAAAGTATAACCAATATATCTCTAACTACTCGTTTATATACTTTATACCTAATTTAACCACGAAACTGACTTAAAATTAGGCTAGCATGTATAGAATAGTTTTTTCAAATAATTACGAGAAAAGAACTGAAAAATACCTGCAAATAAAAAAAAATACCAAATAGTAATTATAGAGACATGCCTATCAAACTTTAGCGTTTTTAAAATCATAGCGTTGTTATTAAGATTATATCGGTATGCAGACGCCCTATAATTTATAGGTTTGCAGTAAGAAAATAGCAATAAGCACTTTGAAAAAATAAAATAGGTTTTTTGTTCTAATTCATTAATAAAAATCTCGCTTAGTTTTTCTACCTATTTTATTCAAGAGAGTGACCCAAAAACCCAAAAACACTGTTTTTTACTGGTAGAGCACGTAAAGTTATACAAATATGTCTAGATTCTTCAATTGATTATAAACCATAATGCATTGACTATAGAGTAGAAAACCGGCCAAAAGTGAATCAAATTTTCCCGTGAATAGTTTCATACCAATATCCATGAGAAACGTATAAAATCATATTAATGCATAGAAGCTGCCTTAAATATTTATTTAGGGTAAAATTGCGACTTATTAAGATCCTACCTACTATGACCTAGCAAGACTCCCTTGTCCGTCTGTAATGAAATGAAATGAAAATGTCTTTGTTCAAGTAGGTAAGCTTATATTAAGCACTTTTGAATCGTCCAAAACAAATTGTTTTCTCCTATCACTCGTTCAGGGCGTCTTTAAACTGACAAGAAGATCAAGCGAAAGAAACTTACCAGCTCTTTTTCATAAGTAATGACATAATTAGTCGTTATAGAACAAAGCAAAGGCTATTAATTCCATGCATTGCTGTCCCAAAAATCATCATCACCTTAATTATAGCCTTTACTCATAAGTATGTTCTTTACATGAATTTTAAATTTATTTATGGGTAGGTCAATTACATTTTGTGGAACTTTATTGAACATAGCAATTAAAATTGAAGTTCAAATAAATAAGTTAATTCATCAGCTCATTTACTTTCAATTTTTTTTTCAAAAATATATTAATCCAAGCTAAAAACTATATATATATATATTATGATTTGACATAAAAATATCAAATTTATGATTTAGTATAAATACATATAAAGTCATTATCAAATGACTTTATATAACAGTGACAATTTACTTAAACACAAAAAAAAATATTTGAAGTCAATTTACAAAAGCCAAAGTCAATAAGAATGAGAAATAATGTATTTCAAAGTTAAGAAAAGTTGATAATTGTTGGAGTTTTTCCTTTTCTTTTCTATTCCTCGAATCTTTACGTCAGCGCTTATCTTACGAACTGACTGTTAAGTAATCTGTAAATTAATGCGAAATACATTTAAATTACTTTTTTTTGGAGAGCCAACTGGATCCTATTTCTCTTATGCCTATACTTATACATCATAAGGCTATATCTTAGAAACTACATTGACTGGATTCCGGAAATAGTGACATTGAAGGGACCGCGTAATTTCTGCGTTATATCTGGAAAATGTAACAGGCATAGGTAAAGATAAATCAGACGAACACAGTTTACAATATATTTTTAACACTCAAAATATATTTTTCGAAACAGTTGAGCAGAACCGCTCAAAAGCACATTTTGGCTTCTTTGAGCTTTGAACTACACGAGAAGAACATTTTCTATAACTAGATGTGTCGTTTTAGATTTTGATTCAAAGAATTCTAATATTGTGTCACGGTTTTTTCACATCGTAGATATTTCAGAATGGGAAACTTTTATTCTCTGCACAAATCACTATTTGTTTCACAATTTTTCAATTTCATAATGATTTCCGCGTTTTCTTTGACATTGATTGAGCGTGAAAGTCTAAACATAGTCGCTACTCAGTATATAATTTTGTAACTGAACCATTTCAACTTCGAAACGCTAACCTGCGTATAATATCTATAAAAAAAAAGTTCACACTAGTTGCTATCTGTGCTGATGTAAACAAAAGATAAGAATGTATTTTGAGTTTTTGGCGGCCAACTGCAATCGTAACACACCCATGTATTTTCTAGGAATTTGACACATATCACTGGTTTAAAAACAGTAGCTATAGACATATGAAAACTACTGAAGTATATTTTAAATTCAAGGGACTTAAAGGGAATTGTTCAATTTTGGCTTTTGGTGGACAAGCTAATTAGTAAAAATTATGTAAACAGTAAAATATTATTAATACTGAAAAAAATATTTTTTATACTCTCGTCATGGGAAACTAAACATTAAAAATATTATTTTTAAAAGAATTTTTTGGATTCGGATGTGTTTTGTTAACATGTTTCACAGTGTTTCCATATCAATAAATGTTATTAAAGTACTATTACTAATAGTATCGATTAATCGATATGTTTTAACTTTAATACAAATGAAAGTAATTAAAGTATATATATATTAATGCATATACAGTAGGTGTTCTTTTGCAAAATCATGTATCAAACATATTAAAAACATAACAAATAATCCTTTTCGCTAACTTAATTTAATTTACACTAACAATCGATTAATTTTTAATCGATTAATGATTTTAATATGGCAGCACCATTTCACTTTGTCAACAAATATGTTTGAGTGATAATTCTTATTAAAAGATTGTTTATATAAAACAAATCTTTAATAACGTATAAATATCATTTAACGTGTTGTTTTTGGTAAATCCATGTAGAAAGATAGAATTGGTATTTCAAAATTGTTTGGTTTAATGAATGTATTTAAATCGTGTAATGGTCTCCTACGTGAATATCGTCGGCAGCTTTGTATAAATTGTGAAAGATCTATATTACGTACTAGATCACATCTACTGCAAACAATATCCGACAGAGAAACACACATTAGAAATGGAATTATTGATTGGATATCCCCACGACAGGTAGGATTATAGTTATTTTTATCTATTATTGATTACTATAATTAAACTTCTTTTATGACATGAAAAACATTAATATATCGCTACCATATCGTTAAATAACATTTTGTTGACAAATAATTTAATTATATATTATACTCTTTTAGATGCATGGATCTGATCACATCTGTCATCCATGTTGGCAGCGAGCAGATAGAGACAGTTCCTTCTAATATTCCAGAACCTATACAGAACATTACCTTACCGGATTTTAAAAGAGCATCTTATTCACAAGCATAATTTTTTGTTCCGGGTTGAGACTCACCACAGCAACTGACAGTTCCCAGATGGTTACAGGTAAAATTGTTTGTTGATTTTACTTTTATGTACCAAAAACCAGTAGACTGTGTAATTCTCATTTATATTATAATAATTGGGCTGAATGGTTGTCTATCATGCAAACTATTCATACATTTACTACAGAACTTATACAAGATTTTGCTTCATTTGTAAAAAAGAAATCTTACAATGGATTTTAACAATATTGAAGGAATGACTGAAGACATTATGCACTTTTGAAGGTCTCTCTAAACAGGAGTTCCTTCAGTTAAAATTAAATTGATTTAAAAAATTCTTTTGCTTTGGGAAGCTCCATCTTTCATCAGAATGATATACTATTAATACTGCTACTATTAACTAGTTGTTCAATATTTAATGTTAATTTATTATTAAGTAGTTGTGTGCAAATGTACTGAATAGGTGTTTTAAAGTAGTCCTTTCTGTTAATAGGCGCAGATGTAAATGTGAGTCTACAGCCGCTCTAAGCCGAAGAGTTGTGCTTGAAGGTGAGCACAAATCAGGAGAATAGTCTTGTTTGAGGGAGAGCACACATTAGGAGAGGCCGTGGAAGATTCAAAGATTAGGACATCATGTGACCAACTTATATAAATGTAGCTGCCTTTTTTGACTACCCAAATGCCAGCCTCCACCTGAAGAGAAACTGTATGAGCAATGTAATTTATTTATTAAGTGATTATGTAAAGTCTATTCTTATAAATATGTGTATTTAGAAGTACTGTCTTTTGCTTGTAGAATTGTATTGTCAAATTAAAGGTAAATATGTGTAAATCTACAATTTTTTTATTTAGACTCTCTGTTTCTTATTTCTAACATAAATAAATTAATATGATGATAAAGTAATTAAAGTATTTTAGAAAAAAATAACTTTTTCATTACATCGTTAATGGAATACTACACATGCTTATATATATACAATTTTAAACTTTCCCGTAAAAATATTCCAACAGTTAACTTCCTTAAGATATGAAATATTAAAAAATAACGTTTTTTATAACTGTAGATAATGTCCACTTAAAGCCAAAGTGCCCATACAAACTGAACAATTCCCTTTAATATCATTATAGAAAAATTGTTACTCGTCTCAACCCCATGGTTACAGCCTCGTAATAAATGAAAATAATTTACTAGGTTTCCGCCACCAGCATCGCCCGCGTGGTATTGTATTATACATAAAAGCTTTCCTTTTGAATCACCCTATCTATTAAATAAAACGCATCAATATCCGTTGCGTAGTTTTAAAGATCCAAGCATACATAGGGACAGACAGACAGAAAGCCACTTTGTTTAATACTATGTATTGATATTGATAATAAATAAATAAGTAGATATTAGAAAAAAATACTTATTTGACAAGTAAAATTAAAAAGGTAAAAAAATATAAATTATCAAAATAATATAAATTGTAAAAAATAAATATTATGCATCAACTACATAACATCCTTTAATTTTTATTTATACTAATATTATAAAGAGAATCTAACTTTGTTTGTTTGTACAAACAAAGTTAATAAGGAGGTAATCCTCGGAAAAACTGATTTGAAGATGTAAATTCTTTCACCAACGGAAAGTTGCATCATACGCGGATGACAAAGAATATAAAAAAGTTACAGGAAAACAGCTAGTAATCGATAAAGAGCACAAATTGCGAGATACAAATCATCAGAGAAACATCGTTAAAAAGAATATTTCGTGTTAACAATACATCATAACTTCAGCAGAATTTAGGAAAGGAAATTGGCAAAAAAATATAGATATTGATAGAATATCAATTGGGCATAGTTACCAGGGAAGAGCTAGGGAGACGATACTCGAACAAATCGAATATTTAAAAATACTTATATCAAAAATCTCGTTTAAGAAAACATTATGAAAGTAGATAAAAAGCTACGTAAGTTTTCATAAGCAAATAATGTGAGATGAATGTGGATTTTATGCTTGGATTGGAATTCAATTTTAAATCGTAAGATTAGCAATGAGGTTTTAAATGAAAGTGCGTAAGCTATACCTCAAGACGCCACCCAACTTATGAGAGAGCGCTGATCCCGGTATCATTATAATGTAGTAGGTTTTGATTCTATTCTATGATCTCTAAGACTTCCGTAGTAGTTCACACGCTGGTTTTAAACTGACGCCATCTCTGAGGTTCCGATTTTGATCTCGATTGGGTCAATGTAAAAATGGAATTTTCTATATTCTTTCGGGTATGAATGTTGTGATATCTTCGGTGTCCTGAGACATTATGAAATATATGAACACTTCATAATGCGGGGGATTTAGCTATATCCTTTAGCTATATCTGAAGCAATGTATGTGTTATTGTCCAATATATACGTAATTCTTTATTTATTTATTGTACGAAATTGTACGTCTTTTTCTATGTATACATGCTGTGTGAAAAGAGAAACTGATAAGCTACCGCCATCTTCCCTCTCTTTTTAACTCCATTACATTTTCACTTTCAGGCAGCCATGTCTGCCTTACTCTAGTATAAAACCTCTGAGTAGTAGTCGAAGACAACTTTTCATTTTCTATATCAAAAGAATGACTTCTTAAATATTAGACAGTATAAGTTTTGTTATATATCTAACGATTATAGATTTTAAAATAATATATAATTATTGTATTTTATCAATTTTGCACTCATAATGTTATACTAAAAAATATAATAAATGAAAAATGTTAAAAAAATCCACCATGTCCCTGGTACTCTGACAAAGTAGATTTTTTAAGCATTTTTCATTAGGAATATGATATTTTTTTCTGGAAATTGCTAGTTTACCTATTTGTAGAAAAAGAGAGCTCTTCTTCTTATTAGATATTATAATTAAAAGAATATATTTTATAGGAAATATACTTTATACTGGCGGATCCAAATCAACAGGTGGTTCACTTAGTCGCTTAACTGGCATGAATAAAAACGTTTAGTATTGAGCGAATAAGATTTATTTTAGGTTACAATTTGAATTTTATTTGACATTGTTTTATTTTAATTTTATTTGAATTTTATCTGACACTCTGAGATGGGACTCTAACCCATTACCTTTTGCAATCCCGGTGACTGCATTAACCACTGAGCTACTCAATATTTAGAGCAGTCACCCGGTTTGCATTTTTAATCAAAATAATCTTTAGAAATCTGATCCGACCACGAAAATTCTTCTATATAGTACACAATAACTAGCATGATATAAATTTGGCACAATTTCGTCCACTCTTAATAACTTCTGAATATCTTATAAATCACTCACCGTGGTGGTTAAGTAGTGAAACAGCCAACTTTTCACTTACAATGAACCAATAAAGGTGTCTAAGTGAGGAAAATTGAAACCTCCATATCTAACCTAACCCATTTAACCTAAATCACTTACTATTAAAACGGCTGGAACTTTAAAAATTAAAAGCTTACCTCAAAAATGTATAGAACGCAAACTTCTCATGGTTCTTTGGCCATAACTAACCTAACCCATATGTAACCTACCCCACCTTACCTTAATCACTTACCATTAAAACGATCCACCCTTTAAAAATTAAAAGCTTACCTCAAAAATTTATAGAACGCAAATTCCTCACGGTTTTTTGGCCATAAAGAATCTTAGCTCTAAAACGTATTACTATGATAAGTTCACGCATTTCTGTAACAACAATGTCACAATATGATAAAAGACGCTCATGAATAATTAATTCTTATTAATGGAGTCAATTGAGACGGAATCAGTTAAGATCGTCAGTCATATTAAAGGCCTCGTTCAAAGTAAGTACTCATTTATTAATATTGATAAGAATGAAGCAAATCAATTAAATGTCATATCTTACAGATTAAATTTCTATTTGAAGTCCCTTTGACTAATGAGTAGTTATTAATTTTAATTTAAAGTTAAATTATATCATATATTTGCGGTAATTTATACAATTTCGATTTAAAGTGAATAGTAATGAAGTCTTTATTAAAATAAAGGCATTAAAGTTAATAAATCATATAAGTATTGATTATAAACTGATTAATTATTATTTTTACATAATATTTCTGAAAATCAATATTGTCTCCCATATTACCAAAATTATATTAAATAGTAATTTCTGTGATAAAGTTTTGTTTATATAAACCTATGTAAACAGATCATTTAAAAAAAAATTGATTTTTTAAAAAGAATATTCTCTCTAAGTATACAACTTACACAGTGCAATTGAAAGTTATATAATTAACAGTGATTGGAGAAGGTAGATCAGTCTAATTGGGGTCAATAATGTGGACATTCCTTCGATATCGATTCATTATTATGATTTTTCCGGAACTTAAATGGAAATGTATAAATAAAAGTATGAGTAATAACCAGTGGTCGGAGTTAGGTAGAGTTATTCATGTACTAACACTGATCTCATACAGCGAAAGAATAACGTAGATATGCCTCAAATCCCGAGATTAATTTTAAAGAGCAGAAAACTTCCCGTGATTTTTTAAATAAAAAGTTATTTACTTTTACACAATTTAAACTACTGCACGCACGACGTTGCCAAACTTACATCAATGAAAGAAAGAAGAAATAAAGAAATCCCGGGAAGGTCCACATTAATATCAACATTTCGATGCAAGTACATAAATAACTCTACCTAATTCCGACCTCTAGTAATAACTTAAATAACATAAAGTAAAATAGTAGTCGATCAAATAATTAAAATATTTTGAAAATACTTTGCTTTCAATTTTGAATAAGGTAGAAAAAATTAGAAAGAACAGGATCCCCTGGCATTGAGAAGGCCTATGTTCAGGACCGGACACAAAATAATATGATGATGAGAAATAATATCAATGCGTAAGTTGAATCCAGAAATACTATCCCTAAAAATATATATAAAAATATCTACTAATATGTATAATAAAAATATCTTATCCATGCTATTTTTTCTATAAACCTTTATGATACAAGTATCAAAAATCAATCTACCTACTCCGATGACTGTTTATTATAATAGTTAAAATTATTATACAACTTGAAGAAAAAACATTTTCATACCATATTATTTCAGAGGAAAAAAGGGAATAATGAATTTCAGTACAAGCTTATTTACCTATTTTCAAATAAAAAATGAGCAACTTTTGCCACTATTTTAAGGTTAGAAATTATGTATCTACTTTCAGTAAGAGTGTAGTAAAAGATTTTGTTTGCTTAATTTCCATTACAAACGCTTAAGTTTTATTAACTGTGTGATGAATATTATCAAAACATGAATTATAACCAGAATCTATATTTTGTTCTATACTAATATACTCGTACTAATAATATCATAAAGTAGAAAGATTTGATTGTTTGTTTGTTTAAATATCGAATAGGCTCTGTAACTACTGGACCGTTTTAAAAAATCTTTCACCCACGGGTAGCTACATCATAGGGGTTGATGTAACCTATAATTTACGCATGCGAAGTCGCGGGAAAACAGCTAGTAATATTATAAAGAGAAAAGATTTGATTTTTTGCATCGAATAGGCTTCAAGGCTTCTAGACCGATTTTAAAAATTCGTTCATCTACAGGAAACTACATCATACGCGGATGACATAAGTCATAATTTAAGATGGCGAAGTTTCGGTTAAACAACTTATATATAAAAAAAATATATGTCGCGTATTAGTTACCACAACCCAGACATATTCTAGCCTTCACATCGGTCGAACGTGTATCCTCCTGTAATACAATATTAACAAATGTTTTTTTAACAATTGAAAATTATTTTTATTCTTACCACAATGGCGAATGTAAGACGCTCAGACTCAGGCTTATGTTGATAAGACGTTATGATATAGTGAGCGGATCTCGTTTCACAACTTACAAAGTCACATCATATATAAGGCAGGTTATATATTATATGAATAAACCTACTTTGTGTATTTTTTGAAAAGTTATTGCATTTTTAAAGACATTTTGGATAATTTTGGGCACATGTCAGTTTAAAAGCAGTTTTCATTTAATGAGCACAACGCGTGAAAATATAAAGAATAGCTGTTTTATGAGATTTCGTCCGCATAAATTATAGCCTATGTCACCCACGTTTGTTGAAGTTTTCCGACAATTAAATAATTTTTAAAATAGATCTAGTAGGTACTTGCGGGGCATATTCGATGCAAAAGAGCAAACAAACAATCAACTCTTTCTGCTTATTAATATTGGTATAGATAAGTGAAAACTTCTTTTTTTTTCTTTAATTACAATGTATTATTAGGTCTGTAACGCGTGTATATTCCGATTGTGACTCGATAAAATCGTACTTTAACGGCGAGACGACGCGACGGCATCGTGCTTATGAGTCGCTTATAAATATGATGTTGTTCTTTTTATTTTTAATAACAGCTTATTTAAAAGTTATTTCTTGGTTAAAAATCAAAGCGCCATTTTAGGTGTACCTACCCATTCTTAACTTTCACTGAGATCGTGGTAGGTTATGGAAGGTTTTCCCTATTTATAGAGAAGGTCTGTGCCCCAACAATGCAATAGATACATCAATAAGGTTAAATTGTGATGCTGGGTATCGTACGTGCACTGTCAACAATTAAATAACATTAATCAAGTCATGGTTGAATGTCATAATCATCTTTCATAGGATTTCAATACGAAACACTACCCATAGATATTCAAAACCTCTCTGTTGGATATCGGAAACTTCGCAGAGACATTTCCTAGTATCTATCCATTATCTGTCAAGCCGCCGATACGTTTTCCATGATAAATGGATAAACAAAGCAAGAGAATTCTGCACTAGCCGCTCGGTTAACGCAATATTACGAGTAGGGTCTCAACTTTCTCTATTTAAAAAAATACAATTATTATTCAAAATAAACTTGATAATTAACAAAATAACGGTTTTAGCCGATATAAATATTATTTAAAAGAGAAAAAAATATAAACATAAATTGATAATTTCATCTATTGACGTTATTATTATTTAGAAAAATATTGCTTGTCTCTTCAAACAAAAACAGCCTTTTCGAATACTTTAACTGTATATTTTCCCAAACACACCAGCTAGCTTTTTCGAACATGTCAGTTAGAACTTTCGAACGCGACGTCTGGATGTCTTTTCGAACGCGTCACCTGCTTCTCTTTTCGAAATCGTCTGCTTCTCTATTTGTTCTTTTTTTTCATTTATTAGAGTAAACAAACAATGATAATTTGAAATAAAGATAAAAGTAAAAATACATAACAACTTTTTAAATCGCCACCAACACCGTTTACCACATTAACAATATTTTAATTTCTCGGTTTTTGGATTGATTTTTACAACTTTTGTAAGACTAAAGTTTTAAAATTCCAAACAATTACTTAATTACAATATAGACTACTTATGTGTTTAAGGGAGTATTTCAAGTAATATTTTTTTAAATATACCAGGACTCATCGGCATACAATATAGACTACTTATGTGTTTAAAGCAGTATTACAAGTAATATTTTTTTAAATAAACCAGGACTCACCGGCATAATATCTATCGAATTAATTTATATGTTAAATGTATTAACCATACGGTAAAGTGGCGAACGCTTGCCGGCATTTGTTCGGCCACGAGCGGCTGCAAATAATTTACATTGATTTCTACAGTGAGATTTATTAGCGTAATTTCTTTTATTTTCCTTGAAAGTTCGGTCTATAATGCAAATAAGGGGTTGTTCCGTATTCATCCTATAACGCCTCATCCCTACGCATTTATTTTCCTCGCTCATCCTATTTATGTTTTTTACTCAACCCGTAACAATTTAATTTATTTTAAACTCCCATAATTATTTTTAACTCATCCTTTTTTAATCACCTAAAATTGCAAGATTTCTTTGTACGGCTTGAACACAAATGTTTTTTTAGCTAAATTAATTCGTTAAATTGACAAATCTACTTTCATTACCGTGTTACTTACTACTGAATTTTTTGGTCAACAATATAGGTGTATAAAGAGAACATGTGTAAATACTAAGTCTTTAGTAAAGTTCTTGAAATGTAACAATTTTTCTAATTATGTTCTTTTGTTGTTAGGTATTTATTTATGTCAATAATAATCAGAAATAATGATTATAATATTAAAGCGTTCTGCGCCTGAGTGGTAGATTAAATAGGGTTTACCCGAAAATCGACGTTGATTTCTGAAAAGAAAATGTGTTAAAGTTTTTATTTAATTGAACGGCTAATGATGAGACAGTGCTGAGTTCGTAGTTAATACCGAGGATCAGAAAAAGATTTTGAACAGTATAGCTGACAACAATTTCACCTTGTCGACAACCCTAACTGTGATAGCGAATAGTATATTTTCTCAGGCGACTACTATACGACGGAACATTGAACTAGAAACCAAGCACATATTTAATCTAGCCAGAGGGAACTGGGCGAGTATTATAATTTTATTCCGACAAAACGAATTTCCTTCATATTTACGATTTAGAAACATGAATAAATGAAACATGAAGAGGAGCTCTATGATGCAGTGGTTAGCGTGCTGTGGTTGTTGGTTAGCCTGTGCTGTGGTAAGCGTCGTGGGTTCGAATACCAATTTCAGAGTACCATGGACAGTTTTTTTTTAAGAATAGCATTGTGATAAAATATAATAGCACATAATAAAACTTAGATGATAATGCAATGTTAATATTGAAGAAAATTGATCTAACAATAGAGCAGGAAGGTTGCTATGGAACCTATGTAATTAAACTAAGCAAACCCATTTGAACTCTTCGAAAAGGCGAAGACTTTGAATCGAATTTTGGAATTGATTTGAGTTTGAATATGAAACTGCACGAGTAACATAAGAAACTCGATAAATACTTTATTTACACCAAATTTAAAATTCTTCAGCCCGAGAGTGAGATATAAAACTGAAATTAAAGTGTAGACAAAACATTCTTGATTTCGTCACGCTACGCATGCTGGAAGGTGGTCATGGGAACTTTGTAATTAGCATAATATACATCAAAAGCTTGTTGTAACAACAAAATAGGGTATACAATAGGATCACAAATTTTTATATTATTGATTGAAGAATATTAACACGTGTTTCTTTTTTTCGTAATCAATGAATTACGAGGACATGGAGTTAAAATGTCATTTATTGTTAATTTATTGTTTATTGTTAAATTAAAGCAACAAAAAAATTAAGTATCTAATATTTTTCTATTATCTGAAATAGAATTTCTTTTTTTATCCATCATCTCTATTGTGATAAATGTGTATAACCAGTATATCACACTGATGGTAGGATCAACGGCTTAACATCCTCCGTACTTCGAGAACTCGATATAATAAGTTTTGGTCACCCATCCTATGACCAGCCCATGCGAATGTTGCTTGACTTCCACCTCGCAGACTGAACCCTCTGACCACTATAAAACAAAATAATAAATCAAAAGTACTGACCACGTAAGAGACTAGAGAAAACGCGCGCGTAGAAGGCACATTAAAACTATTGTCGTATCGTACAACCGTTACGTCACACTGACGTCACAAATTGACTAACTATTTTAAGACGACCAGTCAATCTGACCCGTGATAAGTGCTAAGTGCTCTGTGGCCCCTTATCGCACCGATAACTCGCGTGATGAGCTCGCTTATCATCTACAATGTACTCACAGGTACTGGCTGAGTAGAATACATTACCCTTGATGTTTTATATTTAATTTTAGATTTAAAATATTTTAGAATTAGTGTGAAATCGCGCATACAAAGCGAAATTATACGATGTAATTAATAAACCCTGTTTTTTGTAAATTTAATCATATCCTATTAATATTATAAATGTGAAAGTTTCTTTGTTTGGATGTTTAGATGTTTGTCGGTCAATCACGCCGAAACTACTGAACGGATTTTGATGAAATTTGGTATACAAATAGGGTATTAGCTGACTTAGATAATAGGATATTTTTTATCCCACTAAACATTTCCCTAGGGTCCACGCGGGCGAAGCCGCTGGCGAAAGCTAGTATATAATAAGGAGATCTCTTTTGAAAAAAGGTCATTTACTAAATACTCTTAAAAATCACTTGCGTTTGCCCGAAATCTAAATTAAATTGGAAGCCATATATTTCATTCACAATATACCTTATTACCGCAAATGAATCGTTAAAAGGTTATATAACAAGAATCCATATATTTTTTTATAATTATCAATTAATTTGAGCTTCAGTTTTATGAATTAAGTATGAGTTTTCATTGAAAAAGAAAATGATAATAAACTTTTTAAGGTGCTTCCTTTAGCCCAAGAGAATTCTTGTTAAAGACAGGCCTATATAAATTGTGTTGCGCTTTATTTTCATGGTGAAGTTAATTTATTACCGCTGGATTATCCCCCTGTATTCTGTGTTACAGTTTAATTTATTACTTGTTATTCAGTAGCCAATCTAGGTTTGGTTCCAAGGATGCTGCATAAACGCTCGCCATTGTTTTTCAAATTATGTACGTTTAGTATGCGCTTCTAGTTCAAATACCTACTTACATGAAGTTTAGTATAAGTGTTTAAAAAGGTTAATATACAATTTTACGTCTGCGAATTAGACTGAAAACTACTTGAAAGACTGAATAGCCTTGTGTCCTACAAGTGAAGATACAGGTTTTTGTTATAAGTTCGGAAATTATAAATCATTTTAACTTTTATAAGTTAAAATGGTTTATAAGTTCCGCTGTATGCTAAATGCTTTATAATTTTTTTTTTAATTTATATTTTATATTTTTTTTATTTTATATATATATTTTTTATTTTTATATTTATATTTGTTAAATATTTATATATTTAACATAATAAATTTTATGACACTAATTTGGAAAATATGACGCTTTAAAAGCTTGAAAAAATTATGGAAAATTTTCTACAATTTTTTTTATTAAATACATTGAATAGCCTTGTGTCCTTGTGTTGGAAAAATTAGGGAAAATTTTCTAAAATTATTTTATTAAATACAAGTGATGATGCATATTTGATAAAAATTAAGGAAATATGAACCATTTTAACTTATAAATATTTAACATAATAAATTTTATGACACTAATTTGGAAAATGTTACGCTTTGAAAACTTGAAAAAATTAGGGAAAATTTTCTACATAATTTTGTTAAAATTCATATGGCATTAAATTAGTTACATAAAATGACTTTCATTATAACACCCATACGTTTTTCGCTAACATAGCACTGTGTGACGTCACTTAGCGCCTTCAATTTATAGGGATTGTTTTGGGCCGATTGTAGCAGTTCCAAAAAAATAGCACCTTATATCCGAAATTATTCCCTGTCGAAGACATGCTGCTACTTTTACATCATTTCTCAGATATTAATGGACTATTTATTTATAAAATAAAATAATTGTCAGCCTATTCTCACAGTTAAATGAAATTTTTCAGTCGGATTTTTAGGAATTCATGAAGTAACTCCAACAAAATATCGGCTTAAAGCACTTCGAACCCAAGCCAATGCATATTAAAAATAATTTATACATTCACATTTTCTATTTTATTTTATTTTTTACTGGAAAGCTATAAAAAGCTTTATGAATAATATACCTATGTGTTATTCGTTTCCTTGTGTCAAAGCAATGTATTATCTGATCTATCTCGTTTGAATTTAATTCTATCTACAACAAACATTCAAGAAATAGTTTGGGTAATTTACGTTTTTTCTATTCCTGTCAATATAAATAAATCAATTTCAAAGTTTAAAAACAAATAAGTTTTTATAAAAAATAAAATTAAAAAATAAAGCTCGACTTTATTTCAAATCTAAATCTTTATCTAAAAAATAAAGAAATTTATCTTATAGCGATAGATACACATGAATAGCGATGACCAAAGGTAAGCGTAGTAAAGTAAGCGTATATTTAATTAATTTAAGGTGTTATTAAACAAAAGCTATCTATATATTTGAAATGTCCTAATGACGCTTCTTTCGCTTGATACCCTACACGGAATAATTCAATATTATATTTTTTCTAGTTTCTTACTTTATGCTCTCTGAAGGGCGCTGTTGCCAATTTAATGTAACGTCACATAGCCTATATATAACACACGGACAACTAAGATGCTTACGATAAGATGCTTAAGATGCTAATGATACTTCATTTATTCTGTTAAGATGAGTTTCGAAGTTATAAGGAAACTCTGATAACACAACTCAAACTTTACTTTTTTTCATGTTATCCTACACCGTTACTTAATTTGTTTACTTGATAATAAATGAAAAAATATATATTATTATATTTCCTTTTAATTATTTACTCATCAAAAATCTTTAATGTTAGAAGCCTCCGCCTTTTTTGAAGTCCTTTTAAGAATATATTAATAAACTGTCTCCAAGTACTAGGCTGGGTTTCGGCCGGTCACAATGCGTCCGTGGCTGTTTAGGTCTATGTGATTGGCACGGAGAAACTATCAAAATGTGGTCGGCATACCCGGCAATCTCCGATACACCTTCACTCTTTCACTGCCAAACTTACAATAATATTAATTATTTTATTAACATGATATTAATTAATGTAATCATTTGTATGTATGTTAATTCTCTATCATTGTCACTGCTTTACAAATTTTCTGTATATCCTCGCCATGACTGGTAGAGAATGCCTCCGGCATTAATTCCGCTATTTGGAATAATTTCACAATAAAGATTAGATTAATTAAAATACTCGCAATGATACCGATATTATTTCATTATAAAAAAAATATAGAATATTATTTTTCTATATCCCATCCACCTCAGCGGTAACTTATTTATGTTTTTTCATTTGTTTTGTTTTTGTCGTAATTTATTATATCAACAATCATGTTATGTAAACTTACTAAGGATTGCCGTCTTGTCTTATAAAAAAATCTTTGTAACTTATTGTATTGACTGTAATATAAATAAAATTAAGATAGTATCTGGTACAATAGGTAGAAATGGACCGTCACAAAAGGCGAACATCGTCTAGACTCTAGAGCTACTGAAGAGGTCTTCTAACCAGACTATAGAACTTCTCAAATTTCTTTGAAACCGTCTGTGCAAGCAATTTTACGAATATATTTTTTAGTATTCTTAAATATACGAAAATGCAATTCAAATTATTTATTTTTTATTTGCTGAAATCTACTTAAACAACTTTGACAAGGAGATACGTACCTATATTGCGTACTTATTAGAATACGCCACATCATGTTACCTGTTCAGACTTAAATAGGTTGGAAAAATTTGACGATAATATGGTATTGACTAAACACGAAGTACATTACATGTTATCTTAGCATTTAACATATTATTTTTTTCATAAAATACGAGGGTCAAACTGAAAGTTCTTAGAACTGGCCACTTATAAACAATATAATAAAAAAAATAATTCTAAAATTTGAAAATATAACTCTTTGCCAATATTACTGAGTATATATTTCAATCATTTGTCATTTGTTTTACGATTTGGCGGCAAATTGAAAATTGTCTGTGTCACGTCATCATGAATTTAACACGAGAAAATTTTCGTGCAATGATTTTTTATGACTTTCGATGTCATTTAAGTCAACAAGAAAGTTATGATAGACTACGATTGGCCTTTCACGATGAAGCCCCATCTCGTGCGACTGTTTACAACTGGTTTAATGAGTTTAAACGTGGTCGCACTAATCTCACTGATGATTTACGTGAGGGACGGCCTTCTACGGCGACGACTGAAGATAACATCTGTGTTGTGCGGCGTATGATAGAGACTGACAAAAGAGTGACCTATCAACAGATTCGGACAAGCTTAGGCATCGGTATGAGTCAAGTGCACAAAATCCTCCACGAACATTTAGCGGTCAGGAAGCTTTGCGCCCGGTGGATACCTCATAATTTGACTGAGGCTCAAAAACTCCATCGTGTGGATTGGTGTCGTAAAATGATTGAAAGATTTAACGGAGGTGACTCAAATGCTGTGTTCGACATACTAACAGGTGACGAAAGCTGGATTTACTGTTATGATCCTAAAACCAAAAGACAATCTGCTCAGTGGGTGTTTCCTTTCGAGGAGTTGCCAACTAAAGTGAAGAGAGATCGAAGTGCGGGAAAAAAAATGGTGGCCTCGTTCTTTGGAAGGATAGGTCATTTTGCAACAAATGTGTTAGAGGATCAAAAAACAGTTTCTGCAGAATGGTACACTACCAATTGTTTGCCACTTGTCTTGGAAAAAGTTCGAGAGAAACGACCTCGCAGTAGGATCCTCCTTCACCACGACAACGCCTCGTCGCACACCGCCAAGCGAACGATCGACTATTTGGCGACATCAAACGTTGAATTACTGGGTCACCCGCCGTATAGCCCCGACCTCGCGCCTTGTGATTTTTATTTATTTCCAAAAATTAAAGAAAAACTTAAAGGAAAGCGGTTTATGAATGCTGAAGAAGCGGTGGCTGCGTATCGCGATGCCATTGAAGAGACCCCTAAGGACGAGTGGGCAAAGTGCTTTTCCCAGTGGTTCCATCGCATGCAGCGGTGTATTGACGTGAATGGACAATATTTTGAAAAGATATAATAAAACTAATAACTGGCTAATGTAATCAGTTTTTGATTTTCTAAGAACTTTCAGTTTGACCCTCGTATTATATCATTAACCCCTCATGGTAAACTAAACGCTTTTGTTAAGTTCTTTTCAAACCACGTTCATCCTAGGGTCTGAATAATTATTCATAATAATTTATAAAACGGTCCGTTTGTCATTTACTTTGGGTCTCATAAGAAGATTCAAGGTTACGCAGCGGGCATTGGAGAGAGCGATGCTTGGTATTTCTCTACGTGGTCTAATGAGGAATGGGGGAATCCGTGAGAGACCAACCTAAGTGACATTGCTCGAAGGATTCCTCAACCGAAATAGCAGTGGGTGAGACACATAGCTAGAAAAGCCAATGGCCACCGAAGCAGGTTCTGCAATAAACCACGCACCAGACGACGCACAGTGGCTATACACAGATGATCTGATAGAGGTAGCTGCCAAATGAGAACAGCCTAGTGGTTCTGAAAAAATCCAAACCTGAATTTCAATTCACAGAAGTGTCTGAATTCTCTTCAAAAAGCCGTGATTTAATTGAAATAGTGTAAAAAAGATCTTGAATCGGTAATAAAGATTCGTGGCATAAGTGAAGTAAGTTTCGAAATGACATAGAAATAGAATATCTGAAACACGTAAAATTATTCAATTTTACAATAAAATTGAATAATTTTTAGTTTTTATACAAAAAATGGAATCAATAGAATTTCTTCACTAAATTACGTGAATTGAGACACATGAGTGAATTCGAATTCAGGTTTGGATTTTGTATAGATTCGTCCTGCAGCACAGATCGTGGATATCTATTCGAGGAGTTTATGAGCAGTGGGAGTCATACGGCTGGCAATGATAAACTTAAAATAAAACGACTGGCCTGATTTCGTTCACCAAAATCTACTTCTATTGACTAATATGTAGTGGAACATACAGTCGAGAATATCCAATCGAACAGAGAACCAACTTCTTTTTGAATTCGTTTAAAAAAAATGAAAACGCCACCAGCGTCGTCCGGAAGCAGTAGTCACACTTGTCAACATCATGTGTCATCGTGCCGACGCGATTAGCACTGGCCTCGATCGATGTTTACTGATGACGTATGCTCGCGCCTCACTCACTGAACTCTTAAGATACTATATTTTCCAAAAGATCACGACAGGTGTGTTGTGCTGTATGTAATTGGACAGTGCGAGTGGAAAATATATCATGGACACAGTGATATTGTGCTTATAGTATTGTAATTTAACCGACTTCAAAAACAGAGGTTATCAGTTTGACCCATACACTTAAGAAGTCTTCTGTATGTTTTCCTATGTATTTGGCGCAAATTATAATGCAATGATTCTCTTTATTTGGTTAATTAACTTTCGACTTGGGGAATAGCATAAGTTTTATCAACGTTACTTCGTTAGTTTTGATTATATTTATTGAATAGTTAATCTAAATGGAAAATAATTCATGAAACTTTTATTGAAGTGAGGAGGGGGGATATTAATATTAATAGCCTACACAAAACCCCACCCGATTTCAACAGAAGTTAAGCTTTCCTTATTCAATTATAGAGTAGTTCTGGTAACTTTGGCACGACGCTATCAGCCTTAGCTCACAAATTCTACGTAACGCTCAGGTCTCGTCAAGTTTATTTTACTTCTATGCTCTTTCTAATGTACAGTGAACAGCACATCAGGTTATACGAAACTTTCATGTTTTTCCACTTGATTACAAAGCTCAATGCAACGAGAGTAGTGACCGAAAGTATCGATGGAATCACCAATGCATTGTAATTAGCTTCGCTTTTCGGCTCAAGTGGCTTTCACTTTTGAGTACTTTTCGCAATGATCTATTAAACTTATTCTTTCATTTTCTAACTTAGAGTTGGCAATGTAACTTCCATCATCAAAAATTATTACATCAACCGGATGTTATATTATAAGTGTGGCTATAATTTACGAGGGCGAAGTCGCAAGAAAACAGCCAGTCATATTATAAAGAGGAAACATTGGATTGTTTGTTTTTATAAAATACGCTTTGAAACAATCGGACATATTTTAAAAATTCTGTCACCAACAGGAAACTACGTCATACGCAGGTGACATAGGCTATTATTTACACAGGCGAAGTCATAGGAAAACAGCTAGTAATATAAATAAATAAATATTTAACAACATCACACACATTGCTCAGATTCCAAGATGAGTAGTTAAAGCCCCCGTACTGTGGAGTATCTGAGACAACGAAGGTATCACAACAATATAATGAATTAATTGTTTGTTTATTTCATCATCATCATCATCACCATCACCAGCCCTTTTACGTCCCCACTGCAGGGGCTCAGGCCTTTCTGGCCCAATGCAGATTGGAGGGTATTAACGACTGCAAATGCAACCGGGACCAACGGCTTAACGTACCTTCCGAAGCACGGAGTAGCTCGAGATAATATTTTTTTGGTCACCCATCCCGTGACCGACCCTTGCGAAAGTTGCTTAACGACTACGATTGGGGGGCGCGGCGCTTATCCACTACGCCACCGAGCTACTCTGTTTGCTGTTTGTTTGTTTGCTTTGCATAGACTCCGAAACTACTGGACTGAATAAAAATAATAAGATCACCTACGGGAAGCTACATCATACGCGGGTGACATGGGCTCGGTCGAAGTTACAAGAAGTATATATAGTTCTCGTAACTTCGCCCGCGTAAATTATATACGAGATAATGATCTCGTATAGATACAATTAGCCCTATCAATACGTACCTATAAAATATCCACACGTTTCTCCGCCGATATCGTGTGTCTCTAAAGAAATTCTTATATTGTTACAACGCTCGATCATACACGTCACACCAATCACGATTCGATCCTTACAAGGATCGCCTCGAGGAAAAGAATGACCCATTTATGCTTGTACAATTACTTGGACGTTACACATTTTTTTTCCTGTTTTGCAGGGAAATAATATATCGAACATCAAAATGATACTGCTTTTATTACTTCGGAATAAAGATAATTCCATGTCCTCTTCTTAATCACGAAATTGTTCAAGTAAAAGAGAAACGACAGTAGCGACACGTGTCGTCGTTAGTTTGTACGATTTGTAATTACGGAGGCAATCATTCGGATGTATAGTCGAGTTAAAGTAATTACTTGAGTAAAATTAATAACTTTAAACATATTTTAACTAATAAACAAGCGCTTGAATGTATTAAGATCACTAAAAAGTTAGAATACTATCATTATTAACTATTGAAATTTCTTATTTTATTACTGAAATTCTAGTCTAATGGTTTGTATATTTTTGATTTTATTAAAAACAAATGTAATTCTATTTAGTCTGTCAGTCAGATAAAAGATACGAAAATATTAGATACGTATTTATTTTGCTTCAATTTAACAAACAGCTAGTATAATATATTCCATAACGTCAATATTATAAATCTAATGGCCGCTGTCAGCAACAAGTTATGAATATCAACCAAACGCAAGGCGTTTTTATCAAACATTAAAAATATCTTATCACTGCTATGGTAACCCAAGAAATAACCCTATCCCTCATAACCGAGTAACATATCCCAAAAAGTAACCGATATAATTTCCTTATCATCATAATAAAATACATATAACTATTCCTTTTGATTTTTTTTAACGATGCACAAATGTAAGGGAAATTTATTATAATTAAATTAGCTTAAGAAATTGTAACTATACTGTGTTGTTACTATGTTAGTATACTTTTTAATCCCACTACCCCTTCTTATCTCAAAGATCGTTTAAATTCGTCAAAGAATCCCATCCCCTCTTCTTGAGATCATCAGTAAACTTGCAGCTGGAAATGTCAATGCATTCCACTTTGTACTACGATAAATCTTTTACCGTTCTTGCTGTACGCCTATGGAATGCGCTACCTTTGCCGATTAGAAAAGCTAATTTTCTTGATATATTTAGGAAACTTGTCAGAGAGCACTTCCTGTCCATGAATTTCAAATTTAAATTCAAAATTCAAATTTATTCATTCTAGTACAGAGATAAGACACAGTTCATGTTGTAAATTAAAAAATATATATATTATACAACACTAGACAATAAAATATAATAAAAAATTAAAATTTAATTAAATATGTGACATTTCAAATTTAGCATCTCATGACTGCACTAAGAAGAGTGACTAGTTCAGCGTTTGTCAGCTAGGGCATGTATATGGGTATTAAATATTTATATATGTATTATATTTTATATGATAATAGCTATTATATTTAGGTCTATTTTAAAAATTAAATTATAATGAAGTAAATAACAATTGTCAATTATATATATTTATAAATTGTTTATATGTACACCATCCACTACCCCATCATTAGGTCTTTTTATATTTAACTCCATCCCAAGGTTGCCGGGAAGAGATAACTCTCAGTGATAAGGCCGCCAATTGCACATCTCCTGTTTTCGTCATATAAGTATATTTTGGCTTTGTTTGAACAATAAAGAATATTCTATCTATCTAAATGTATAGTTGGAAATTCTCAATATGAAATAATTCGTCGAGTATCACCGATATTATTATACTGTACATATATCATGTTTATATGATATAAAAATTCACATATTTGATTTCATATTAAAATAAAACTCCTTTTAAATAGTATTACCTGTAATTTATATGTGCAGACATTTATCGCTTTCTTTACACAATTAAAATAAACGATATCGTCAATATATTAAAAAAAAAAAACATTCGCAATAGCTCATGTCAAATAGTTGTAGCGTGAAGTTCGTGAGTACCTTTCAGATGTCAAAGATTTAAAGGATTGTGATAGATTTTAAAATTAGCCAATTAGGCTCCGGTGCGTAAATATATGGCTGCAACTTATGTTGAGAAAACTCTGAAAGAAAATCAGCAGAATATTTTTATTCCGGTTTATTTCGAGAGATATCAAATTCATAATTACTTCATTAGACTGCGAAGTCAGTTTCGATTTAATACCGGCTGTTTAAATTAAAAAAAAAACCGCCTTTCATTTTTCTCTTTTCTGGTGTTTATTTGATTTAGCAGTGTAGTGTTACTGTAGATATCAATAAATATAGTAGCACTGAGGAGCTGGAAATAAAAAAAATTTGGTCACCCATCCCACGACTGGCCCTTGCAAAAGTTTTTTTGATCTCGTCGACCTTCAAGCTCGGTTTTCATTTATCGACCCCTGGGAAAGTTTTGGGAATCCCTAGTCTGGACTGAATAATTGATATAGTATCTGAGTTTTGCCACGTCTCAGTGTGCGTACTAATTACCCAGTAATTGCGGAGTAAAAATTAGGCATGTTTAAATTTATTGCAGCCTGGTTGTCGTACCGGTTCACCATATTGTAATTAAAAAATAACGGTATGAGTGTGAAACTTATTTATTTAATACTCATTTAATAAAACTCAAACGGTTTCAGCACGTTTATATTTGCTTTTATGACGTTTCGGACCAACCAAAAGGTAGAGTCAGTTCCTTTTGTGAATATTAAATTAATGGGAGCAATCACTTTCCTTGTCGGAGATTGTTCCACCACTTCTTCTTAGACAAGACTCCCACATTTGGAGCTGGTGGTAGTTTACTGTAGCCAGGGATAAATAAACAAAAAATAAATTAAATAAGGCAAATATATTTTTAGAAATAATTTAATTTAATAAATTTAATTATTAATTAATAATTTATGAAAACGTTTACTTTCATAGAATTTTTTTTTGTTGCTGAAGGTAGCTACACCCTAATAAAAGAAAAATACCGTCGACACCTCAGTCTTAAGTGAACACAGAACCTGTAAAGGATCCGAATCCGCGTTTAAAATAGTTTTATTTAATTAGTTATTTAATATGTATCAGACAAATGATTTTGCTTTGTAAAAATCGGGTTTCCACAAGATATCAAAATTATATTGTATCACCGCTAGCGGGAGATGGTTTATTGAAACGTGATGACACTTACCGTCTTATTATTACAATGAGGACTAAAATCAATACTTAGTTTTAAAGAAAATCAATTGTGACCGACAGACAGACTGGATACGGTACGCAACCCTAATGGCTTATTTACATTACTCGGAGCTCAAGTCATATTGGTATGATGACAATAGGGATGATGACTAATTTTTGTTTGTTTGTCCGTCAGGTAGAGTTTTAAAAAATATTAAACACGTATTTTTTTCGTAATCATAAAATTACGGCGTTACATTGAGTTGAAATTTCGCATGACGTCACGTGAGAGTATGTTTTCTACTCAACTGTGACGTAGCGAGCCCCCACTCCTCAACTTTGATGCCTGTTATCTAAGCTATTTCTTGTTAAATTGAAGTAAAAAAAATACGTATCTAATATTTTTCTATTATCTGACTGACGGACTAAATAGAATTGCATTTTTTTACCCAGTCATCATCCCTATTCCTTGTTATTTTAAAGGGATCTCCGATATGTTAGATTTCTACCAAATTGATTTGAAATAAAATTCATTGATACGTCTTTCATCGCTAAAAACAACGTCAAATAAAACTCAAATTGTAACCTAAAATAAATCTTATTCGCTTCAAAATAAAAGTTTTTATTCAACATACCAGTTAAGCGACTTAGTGAACCACCTGTTGATTTGGATTCGCCAGTATACGTTTATTTCATAAAAAATATACTATCTAATAAGTAGAGCTCTCTCTTACTACAAATCGGTAAATTAGAAATTTTAAGAAAAAATACAATATATTAGCATTTTTCACTAAGAATAAATTTAAGTATAACATTGTAAATTCCAAATTGATCAAATATAATGAAAAAATAAACAAATTTATAAGATTTTTAAATTTCATGATTTGGTATCATTTGTAATTTTGCAAATAGAAATATAATAGGCCCATTTTATTAGAATACCAAGTTTTATTACATTGACTATATCACTAAATATATTACAGATCACATTTTTTAATTTTTATGTATTAAATTAGGGACCCGTTATTAATTGCTGCACTGATTTACGAAATTTCTACCAAAGATAATTTAACCAAAAAGTTTTAGTACATATTCTATGATAGGTACTTTATTGAGTATACTTGAGAACAAAAATATAATAGCAAATTCAAATATCAAAAGAAGGACATATTAAACTAAAAATATATAAAAAGTCACTTGATCTGAATCCTAAAGCTCCTTATGTTAAATTACAGCTGAAGAAAAATAAGCTGAAAAATATTAACTCTTCACTAACACAAATTTAAGTGTTTGCGGCTATTGTCCAAGCTTCAAGTTTCAGATAAAAATTGAAAAAATTATTATCTTGTTGATAATAAATTAAAACATCTTATAATAATTACACATCTTATAATAAAACATATGCCTACATACTCTTTATATAAACTGTAAATGTGCCAAACATTTTCGAGCTCAAACGTCAGACATAACCCAATTCATAACAAAAACAATTCAATTACGACCGCAACGAAAATTCGACTCACCTTAGGCGATACACACACATAGAAAGCACTAACACAGGTTACAAAAACGTTTAAACCACTAGTCCACTATTATTTGAGCCCTATATGCTTAGATGGATCCCCTCTGACGCCTGTGTTTCGATACAGGGGAGGGGCAGGGTAGGGCTCTTTAGGAGACACGCTTCGAAGCTGTCGAGATTATTTTATGAACGAACGCGACGTCTATCCTTCTCGACTGATGCATCGCGACTAAACGTGGTCCCTGCCGCCCGCCCAAGCGACCGTCGCCGCCCAAGCGAAAATATTTGCTAACAACCGACTTCTAATGCTGTTAGTCCATTAATATGCAAATACCATAGTCTAACCATCATGCTTCAACATTTTTGATAAGGTGTTACGTTGACATGCCGTTATCGTTCACAACTTGTCTGTATTGAACTGAGTTTATATATTTTTGAGAGTCTATTTTTTTCTATCAAGAAGAATATCATATTTAAGAAGTAATATAGCCTATTTAAGTCACGTATGATTTCCCGTAGTTGAAAGAATTTTCATGATAGGATCAGTAATCCCGTAGATAGCCCCTATAAATTAAAAAGTTAGAAAATATATTAGCAAAGATTTTAATTAATATAAGCATGCCAGTGTCGGTAGAATTTGTCTGAACTAAGATAAAATAATCAGAAACTGACCTAAGTAAGCTTCATTTTTTTATGAGATTTGTAATGCTACGCTTTATAAAATCCGGAGCCTTAAGAAGTCGATTTTAGAGCTTCCATATGAAAATTCATAGTAACCCCAGGTTTATTGACGTCAACCCGCCGACTTATACTCAAGCAAGTATGAAACGAGAGGTTCCAGAAGATTATCTTTAATCCCGTATGGTTTAAAGAGGAATGCGATCGAAAGCATCGGTGAATTCACTAGAAAAAAAAACATCTTCAGATTCCGTTTCGGAAGGATATTAAGGAATGTTCTGTATTATTGCAATTCTTTAAAAATATTACCTGTTTTCTATATTGCCTCAAACAAAAATTGAAGGAATCCACCCGAGACCTCAATGATAACTTTGAGACGTGTTCGACGTGTGAACTAACTACGGAGATCGACGTGGATTACCTACAAATTAAGTTTAATTGCAAATGAATATTTAGGTAGTCATGAGAGCTTAGGGCTAGAGTTAGACTCAGAGTAGAGTTAGAGACCATGGCTGTCTTAGCAAAGAAAAAGTGGACATGTGTGAGGCATATTGTTAGAATGCTTGGGAGTTATTGGACAAGAAAAGTCTTGGCATGGAGACCAAAAGCGAATCTACGGACCTAATGGTGTGGTAGACCCCCGCAGGGCTGGGTGAATAATATCCGACGGCACGGAGGTCGACGCTGGATGAAACGAACACAAGATCGCCAAGAGTAGAACAGGCCTACCTGCATACAAGACTGCATCACCAAAAGGCACCTATTTCTATGATGTTTGTTTTGAACAACCATTTCATTTTCGTAAAAAAAACATCACGAGTTTTGCATGTTTATTATAAGAAGTAGCTCGGTGGCGTAGAGGATAAGCGCCGCGGCCCGCGATCGTTGTTGCTAAGCAACTTTCGCAAGGGTCGGTCACGGGATGGGTGACCAAAAACTTATTATCTCGAGCTACTTCGTGCTTCGGAAGGCATGTTAAGCCGTTGGTCCCGGCTGCATTTGCAGTAGCTGAAACCCTCCAATCCGCATTGGGCACGCGTGGAGGGTCATTGCCCATCTTCCTTAACCATGCATAAGCAGGGCCTGAGCCCCTGCAGTGGGGACGTAAAAGGGCTGATGATGATGATGAATCTAAGAAAAAAAATGTTTAAAAAGGGTAGTAAGAATTTTTGAAAAACCAGTTTTATTGATGACAATGAAGATGATGATAATAGGCTTGTGATGTACAAGTGAATATACAGTTTTCTGTTATATTTTCGGAAAATATGAACCATTTTAATTTATAATTATTAAACAAAATAAATGTTATGACACCTATTTGAAAAATATTACGCTTTGAATACTTGAAAAGAGTAAGAAAAAATATATTACCAAAATTTGCTAAAAACATATGGCATTAAAGTAGTTAGGTACTTAAAACGTAAACTTTTATTATGAAATCTGTCATAATTTCTCCCATTCGTTTTTCGCTACCGTAGCACTGTTTGACGTCACTTAGTGGCATTAATTTGTGGGGAACGTTTTCGGCCGACTACGAGCAGTTCCACAAACATACCACCGTGTCTCCGAAACTATTAATCGCAGACATGCTGTTACTTCAACATTATTTCTCAGATGTTAATGAACTATTATTTACAAAATAAAAGAAAAGTTGTCAAATGGGCTATTGTGACGTAATAGATATAGTTATGATGGTTATCGAGATGAAAAACGAATTACTAATGCGGTTTTTTTATTTTATACACATACAGACTTCAAAAAGAAGAAACAATCAATTAGTTGATATCTGTTAAAATTCTTGCTCTTATTAAATACTTTTTTTACTGGCAGTGTTTTTATATAATTATTAGAAGACCTAAGATTTAAATGTTTCCAACTTCATTGATACTGATGTTTATAATTCTGTAACACTTCTGTTTTTGAAAATTTTCTTGTTAAGTGAATGTTTACTTTGCCAAATGGAATTAATCTTAATTCAAATATAACCAACTTTGGGACTCGCTTAGGTTAATTATTACTGGTTTTGATAAAATCTATTAATAATACAATTAGTCACTCGAAAACTTGGAATACTGGAATACTTGAAAATTAAAATAGTACAACCATTTTTGGAGCAATCATAAGCATGCCTTCCGAAGTACAAAGGAGCTCGTGATAATAATTGTTTGGCCATTCATCTCATTACAAAGTTGGTAAAGTTCTGCATCGCAGAATTTCAGACTTTCGCAATAGATATCATAACATAACATTACCTCGTCTATTGAACTGTCAAATATTTTTATAGATATTGTTAAATTAATAGGTTATGCTTATTTGTATTTTGTTATAATATCGGAATTAGGTACTCCTTGGTCTTGACTTTTAAAAAGGCGCGTACACCCAATATTTTACTGTTTTTGCACAAAAAGGTTCTAAGGTTCAAACAAATTAGCAGTGGTCCAAATAACGCAACCATTGCGAGAACAGTTTATCATTTCATTTAGTCTCATGAAAAAATCTGAATAAACAGTATATTTTTATTATTTTGTTTTATTTTTATATTTGAACATTGAAGAAAATACACTCACTAGTGACAAAAAGGAACAAGTGGTCTTGGCACAGTCTTGGTTAGTTCAATAGTTTTGGTGGTCGCACGAAAGGTTGTGGGTAAAATCCCATCACTGGGTGCGGGGCTGGTGATTTTTTTAAGCTATAATTAATCATTGAAGATATAGTATCTATTAACTACCTTCAAAAAGTAGGTTCTCATTTTGACCTTAATGAAGGAAAAACAAAATGCCTAAAACTTGTACTACCTTATGTTAAAAAAGTAGATATAAATGTAAATGTAAAGATAAGAACATGGGCCTTGTGGATACCACAGTATTTTTAGGAATAACGTTAGATTCTAAACTATAGTGGGGCCCACATATTGATAAATAGTCAGACTTAGCTCTGCAGCATATGCCGTAATGAAGATACGTAGGTTAACCGACATAGATACTGCCAGATTAGTATACTTCAATTACTTTCATAGTGTAATGTCGTACGGAATCCTTTTGTGGGGAAATGCTGCCGACATACAAATGATTTTTGTGCTTCAGAAAAGAGCAATTAGATCAATTTATAATCTTAGGATTAGGGACTCTTTCAGGGAGAAGTTTAAGGAAATAGACATAATGACCGTTGCTTCTCAATACATATACGAGAAATTAATGTACGTTCGTAAAAATATTTGTTTGTTTTCTATAAAAAGTGATGTATACAATTTTAATACAAGAAATAAAAATAAATTATTGGTGCCTGTCACTAGACTGCAAAAAGTTAATAACTCATTCAGGGGTCTTTGTGTGCGCTTCTACAATAAGGTTCCAAGCAAAATACAACAATTAAATATCATGCTGTTTAAATCTACTATTAAAAAAATACTTATTAAAAAAGTTTATCATAAGGAATCCGATTATATAACAGATTAGCTTTTGCCCACGACTTCGTCCGCGTGGTAAAGTTACTTTGAGCAACATTTCTAACGAATATTTAATTATTCGTTCCATTAGGTACTAATAGCTTCAAACTAATACATTTACATCCTCCGTCATCCCTTATTTTATCCTCATGGGGGTTGAATTCATCAAAATCCTATTTAAGCGGACGTCTTCATCATAGTAGCTCCAATCTTTAATTTCAGTTCAATCAGTAGATTTATACAAACTTTCATTCCCTATTTTATCCCCTTGGGGGTAGAATTGCTCAAAATCCTTTCCTAGCTGATGCCTACGTCATAACATTTACCTGCATGCGATATTTCAGCCCGATCCGTCCAGTGATTTGGGCTGTGCTTTGATAGATCACTATGCCAGTCAGTCAGTCACCTTTGCGTTATATATATTTAGATAAGAATTCTTGGACTAAAGATGGTTCAGTAACTGGATAGGTGATTTCTTCTAAACTCATTATATATCAAAAATGATCTTATTTCCATTATTATGTTATCATTATAAGACCATAGTGTTTTTTTTGTCTCTCTATTTATAATGTATTGATCTGGTAATGTCATGTTTTTTGTGAATGTCATTACTCCTATTAGAGCTGGTGAGTTTCTTACTCGTTCTTCTTATCAGCCAAAAGACGTCTTGAACGAGTGGTAGGGGAAAATGTTGTAGGACTATTCAAAAGTACTTTTAAGAAGTCTATTTGAAAGAATATTATTTTGACTTTGACTTTGACCTTTATGTATGTATATTTGTGCGCGATTATCTCGCGTTTGGCTGAACCGATTTTGATGCGGTATTTAGCAAAGTATTGGTCAAACTTATGGGAAGATTTAAGGTATATTAACTTACTAAACAATGGATGTTCACATTAAGAATAATAAAAGTATTTTTAGTGTTACCTATTGTATAAAAATACTTTAAATAATTGGAACCGACTTCATATTTAAAAAATAGGAAAAATAATACTTATCTTAAAATCGGTAATTTTTTTTAAGAAACATTAAAGACGGGCGGATGTTTTCTGTGGTTAATTAGATACTAACCGCATGACTTCAATGTTTCTTAAAATAATTAACCTCTTTTAAGATAAGTATTATTTTTCACTTTTTTTAAATTTAAAGTAGGTTTTTTTTAAGTTTTTATTTCATGCATTTTAGTGATATTTTGAGTTTTGGTGTAACCGATATCACGCATACTTAATGCAAATTAAAGACATGGTCTTTAAAATGGGATCACACGACAAGCACTAACTTTCAAATAAATAATTGAGATCCTCCTCCTTTTTTAGAAAGTCGGTTGAAAATATCAATATCACTAAAACGCATGAAATAAAAACTATCATGTAGTTAATAACCTATAAAAAATCTCCGCCCGAATTTAATAGCATTTTCTTAATTAAGTCGCTTTAGAGATAAGTACCATTTTTCACTTTTTAAAGTTTGTAATCTTTTCTATTTTCTCTTCTGTGACCGACTTGTCGTAAGTTTAAAATACTAGTAGCGCTACCTAGTTAGTGTTGTGAACACTAGGCAATGCGAACAAACGTAGCATTACTTTCCACATTCCTTAGTTACATTTCGTTAGGATAGGTGGCGCTGACTTAGAAGTTCTTTCTAGTCTGGTAGATGTCGCTAGTAAGACAGTAAATTTGGATATTTTTAAAATGAAAAAGAATAGATAGATAATCATGTTTTGTTATAATATTAAAAAGGCCTTACATTAAGTTTCTGTAATTTTATTACACGTTACTTCATTGCAAGCAATTCTCGGTAATATAGTTAATATTGCCGAGAATTAGTGTTCAGTACTAAGCAATATTAACATTATTTGTTTAATCTTAACGCAATTTTAGGTTCAGAGAACCATGTGACTAGTTTTATTGAATTAAATTAGATACAGGTAGACACACATTTAATTGAAAAAAATGCATGAAAAATAATTTTGTTGTTTCTGAACCAATAAGGAGTCATTTAGTTTGACAAAAAAAAAATAGGTAACGAAATAATTGCCATTCTGCTTTTAGATATTTATCTACAAGCTTTAAATAAAAAAAATATCTAATTTATTTCCACCACTAAAACAAGGAGTAAGTAAGATGGTTATATAATTACCATTTTTTGTATTTAAGTATCAATTAAAAATATATATATTGTATTCAATTGCAAATTCCAAGATAAGTTCATACTAATAGGTTTATTTATACTTACAAAGTTTATACTTATGTATATGTATGATAAATAAGCCACTAAGTTACAGTGACCAATTTTGTTATATGTATCCGTAGCATGACGCTACGAATATTTTGTCCGAAACCGTAGCTCGTAGCAATTCTACAAACTGCTAAAACATTGGGGTACAAACTCCTGATGCACAAAGATGTGCAGAAACTCCACATTAATAGATGTAATGTAAAATCCCCTCAATGGGAGTATTTGGCAGCGCATCGTCTAAAATTATCCAAGACTATATAAGGTATAATATTATTATATGCAAGCAGTTTTCTGCCCCTCCCCTCCCCCATTACAGTTAATTTCCCGAAGATCATCGGTGCGGTGCCCGGGTACGTTGCACCCCCTGTACCACGGGTAAAGACAGGTCTGATTATATGCTAGGTATTCGTAGGGTGGATTGTTTTACGTATACTGAACAACTTTCACAGTGGAAGCAACACTGAATTCACGAAAAAATAATCAGCTGTTTCATACTGTTGGCGATGTCTACAACATTACAGTGAGAAGTACTTATTTAAAAAAAAAATAGTTCCCGAAACCAAACTTGATGTCACTAGGGTACGTTCTTGATTTCTCCCTGACACCTTTCCAGTTTTCTTTCAAGTTTCAAACTAAATTAGTTTTCAAAACTTAATAAACAACTTATATTCTATTTGTATTTTTTCGTATTTGTATTGATATCTAAGTTTCGAGCTTTTCAAATTTTAGTTTTTTATTATGTTAGTTTAAAGGAACGGAAATGACTGTCATTGGTCCATTCGATGCCTGCGAAAATCAACTTTTGCTAGGGTCGCCATCTAGTGGAGAGGCTTTTTAGTGCTTTCGTTTTTTTTTAAAATACTTCGTCACTTTGTATAATAATGAAACATTAAAGCAGTCGACATAATCGAAATACATTTTTTAAGATTCATTTATTTCCTTGCTTGTTTAATATTATACTCTTAAAATCGGCATTCGATATATCGAAGCGATAAAATAGAATAGATCACAACAAAGATCACCTTAACGACATCTAAATTGATTTTAAAAGGACATCTGCTTTGATCAATATTTTAAAAAAATCAAAGGAGGTTGTTAAATAAAAACTATTATTCCGTAGTATTACATATTGTTTATTCGTATATAATTATTTGAATACATCAAAAATTTTTGGTGTAATATGAAATTCACTATCGCATTAGCTGACCAATACTATCGGTACTATAGGCCAACAGTACAACATTATTGTTAAACTTACGTAATTGTACATTAACAGGAATGTACTAACACATACTGCTACACTACTTAACTCCAATTAAGACCCTGTAAACACTGCGTTTTTTAATCGCGTCTTCGATGGTCGTTTGTAACAATACAAGAAGCGTTACGCACGCGAATTAGACTGTCTGTTAAACGCACAGTCTCATCTGTATGGCTCTACAAACGCACGTCTCCGGAACGTTTAAAAAACGCGGTGTGTGCGTAGGCTCAAAGATCGCAAATAGTTTATACAAGTTACATTAAATACATTAAATTAACTAGTTATAAAAAAAAGAAACATTAAATCAGTCCTTTACAAAGCATCTTTCTAATTTTTACATCATTTCAAAACAATCCACAAATATAAACCAAATTGCGACTTCTTTTCGTGTAGGAGATATTTTTTTTTTTACTTTTCGGTATTTGCTTATTGCACTAATAATATTAAAATACTTATTCTAGATAAAATATTTGAAAAATATTGAAGTTTGAGATAATTATTCACCAATCGAATTGACGTGTTAAAAAATCTTATTAAAAAAATACCCTTGTTAATTGTGACGAATAGTATAAGACGTTCTTTGGTGTGGTGGCCAATGATTTATAAACTTTACTCATTGTAAAAAAACATTGTGAAGTCAACGAAGAAGGCAATATTTTGACAACATAGTAATGAAATCAACCATCTAATAGTCTTAACTATGTGGCGATTCGACATGAAAAGCATAAAGCCCGTTGCGTGTTAGTATCTTACTGCTTTGAATAAAAAAATAAGGTACCATATTTACACATCAACAACAGCAATATCAAATAACGCATTGTAAGCAGCATCATACCACTTTAGTCGTGTACAGATGTGCAAATCGGTATCATGCCGGAACCTCTGTTAAAAATGAAAACAACGAGAAAAATCCGTTTTTCGTTTTTTAGACCGATTGTTTATTATCGGTCTCAAAAAACGAAGAACGGATTAGTTTTTGCAATTTTTTTTTTTAGTTTTCGAGTTCAAATTTGCAGACGATGTTTTTTTTTTTAAATCAAAGCAACACTACTATAGTATAAAAAGTCTTATGAGTTGTATTTTTTCGTCATTAAAATTGTTTTGTATCATCGTAACCCGCGTCACGTTTACAATTTAACTATATCTGGTAGGACTGTATGAGCTCTTTATGTCCTTTTTGTCCCTTAGAGTCTCCATCTATTAGAATGAGAAAGATAGGGTTTTATCTTTCTTGCTTGAGGATTCCGCGACGTGTTCTCGCACACTCGCTATCTTTCTCACTCTATCAAATGGTGGTTCTGAAAGACAGAGAAGGACACGGAGACGGTGAAGGACATGGAGTACTATAACATTTGATAAAGGTATTTCTGGCAACATTACAAATTTGATAAGATATCACAATATTATTGTTATGTTTTTAAATGCTATGAATAGTAACAAAGTTGTAGAGCTGATTAAAAATCTTCATTCGGTACGACGAGGACAGAACCTTAAGCTAATTCTTAAAATATTTAAATAATTAAATGGCTTTCTCTAACGACCTTTATTGTGTGTAATACAATGTTATTGAGTGTATTCGAGATTGTATTCATTTAAAACCAGATCAATTAATTAAACATAGACAATTTCAGTTACATACATTTTGACAGCGACGAATTGCTTACTGATGATTTTTGAGAAGGCGACAAAATATTACAATGTATCATGAACGAAAGGGATGAATATAGAAATGATTGTCACACTACAGTCAATCAATAATAATTCGCTTTACACTCGCTGATTAAATACTTTTAGAAATTTATTACAAAGAAACAAAAACTTGCAACACAGACAATCATATAAATAGACACCTATTCCTAAATACAATACTGACATAGTAGTCGACAATTAAAATTTACACCTCCCAACAACATAATCACAAACATACTGTTGGTTTGTAAAAAAAAACACTACTCGAAAAATGTTTCATATTTACAGAAATATACAAGTCACAAATTAAAATAATAAAACAAAAACGCTCATTCCAACTATCACACGACCGAAACATCAAATTTATAAATTACGCTTTAAAACTATATTTACAAAAAAAGTCACTTGTCATGACACAATCAGTTAAAATTAAAAAAAAATATACAATAATCCTTAAGGAATCATAAAGTATGAATAACTTCCTAGTTCCTCACAGGCAGTGATGTACATCATATGGCTCATTTAAATCAGTCAATAGGTACTGCAGGCGGATTGCGATTTCTGTAGCTCATTAATCGGTCATTTGTTTATCATTAAATGACATGAGCTAACGCTTCGTATGAAGATCCTACTGATCAATATATAAGTGAGCCGTTATGGCCGCTACAAATAAAATTACGAAACTTACTCACATTCGAAATTATTGACGATAAATTTGACAACGGAATTTGTACTAAAACGATTCGAGTTCAAAAATATATAGGCAGATATATTATGCAGTTCCTCAGTCCCAATACCTCTTTCGGTTTTGAGATCAATGTGATATAATTTTGTCGCTTTGGCTAGGTTTATATCTAATAGTAAATTAAGTTTTATTTTAGCACATAATATAAACGCGCAACAGAATATGTCTCACTCAGAGATAGACCAAATATATTCCTGATTAATTAATACATAATATTGACAATTTATTTATTTTCTTACTGCTTAGGAGATATGTTCCGACTGCCTTTTGAATGTTATATTCTATTGCAAGCCTACTGGAAGACATTTTAATCTGACATAAAGCGAGGCTTCTCATTTTGGATTTGTCTCCAATTATATAATTAATATGTGTCATTGACATTTTAATCCATAACGTTAATTTCGAAATGTAATCGTCAATCAATATTATATTCTGACCATCACTGATCTTAGCTCAGTTTCAATACAGACATTATTTTCATTATTTCAGTACACGTCTAAAACAAGAGCTTAAGTTATTTGTATAATATTGAAGTCAATTCCTACTTTATACTCTCCAGTATATGCAAACAAGGTGTAACCTAAGCCTTAGATATAAACTTAACCTGGACTCACTACAATTTGACGGCGAATGAGTTGCCTATGCTCAAAAGACTTAAGATCATGATGAGAACGATATTGGAATAAACATCTGGTCCTTTGAAACGCATGATGAAATAATTAGATAGGATATTCTTCTGGTACAATGCTATTTATACCGGCAAGATTACAATGGACTCTCCAATCTATGTTAAATTGGAATGACATTCCAGAACAAATTCCAAGGTGACAGATAGTAAACACAGAATCTCCTTTCCTGCTTAAACTCTTGAGCATAGGCAATGGCAACATATTGCAGCATATAGAATCTCTGAATCTCAGCATATAGATCTGAAATCATATAGAATCCGAGACTTGAGAAATGTAACGATAATGAATTCTGCAGCGTAAGCCTTAAGATACCATTTGCCTGTGACCATTCTGCCCACTACCGTTCTGTCCATTACCATTCCCTTTTCCATTGGTTGGGAATAAGACTCCTTCATATGTAACACCGTTTAATTCTATAGAGACGTCTAGTTGTTGATCGCCTGTGCTTGCATCACCTATAAAGATAATAATTTTATTAGTATACTACTCACAATTTAGATCGTACATTAATCTTGAAATCATAATATGTATACGAAAATCCTAAAATGGTCACTAAATTTTTAATCAGTCCATTAAACTTTCTTACAATAACAAACATTGTTACATCTAAAGGTCCTAAAGACATGATTCCTTCTCTCAGGCAAGGGGCTTCTAAGTAAGTTTCTTTTAGGGTCTTTATTTCCTACTAGCACATTAATGTTTAATTTATGCACCACTTTTAATTTATGCAACCAATTGGTCTACTGGTGAAAGGCGTAAATAGAAGATAAAAGTGATGTGATCTGTGTTGATTTTTGACATCATTATTAACGCATAACAACGATCTTCTAGAATGGGACAGTTACAAATATATAGTATATATAAAATTATCACATACCTTTTGTGGTGATTTTGAAAGCGGCCCCATTAACCCCATTAGGCGGTACGTTGCCGTTGACTTGCGCTGGCGGCGGGCAGCGGGGCGGAGAGGGCGCGCGAGGCGAGGGCGGCCGAGGAGTACGCCGCTTAGCGGGGGGCGGGGGTGAACGGCACGCTTCACGCTTGCCACCACTAGTGCTGGAGTTTGGACTCTCACTAAGGTTTAAGGCCTCACTGTAAATGAAAAAAATTTACTATGAGTTAGTTTTCAGTAGGTAAGTCATAAACTTTGACTGTAAATGTAGACAAAGTATATTTCTTCAGCGTGATGTAGATCAGATTAGAGTCATCGTTAAGACTCGGGTGTATACGATCAACTCAGTTTATCTATTTATCAGGTGTAGTGAGGTGGTAGTGGATCACAGGGGAATCTTAGAAGTTGCTCACGTTTGACTATTGAAGAGAAGTGACGTAGTTATAGGCAGACAATACAATATATTACTAATCGAATTCAGTAACGTATAAACAATATAAGTTACCAAATTCGATAAGTTATTCAAATGGTAATCATGGCGAATAAACGCTTCATCATCATCACCAGCCCTTTTACGTCCCCACTGCAGGGGCTCAGGCCTTCCTTATGGATGGTCTGGAATAAACGCTTAATCCTACTATGATTAAAAGATAAGATAATAGTATAAAATATGTAAGTAAGCTATTTAATTGTGCACGGTCTTAAGGCAACAAAGATCTGATTATTTACTAATGCACCACTTAATCCAGAAATAATCATGCTGAAAGGGCCTTCACTTAAACAATCAAAAGAAAGAAATCCTTTATTTCGGCGGTTCTCAAGAAATACAATATAAAAACTTTTTTATACCTAGACACATACCGTTGTGGCTCTAATTCTGGCTGTGGACTGTTGTTATTGTTATTGTAGAGGGACCAAAGGGTCAGGCGGGACACATCAATTGCACTGAGGGCGGCGGCGTCGCGGGGCGACATTATAGGAGCGGGACCGTTCGATCCTGGAGGTGATTCGGAACCTGCAACAAAACATAATGAGCGCCATGTCAGCGGAACTTTACTCCTGCCGCTTTAGATGTTTTAATTTAATTGTACCATCTATTAAAAACATCCAAAACGATAGAGAATGTGCTGAGAACGAATATGGAATAGATCGACTAATAAAAAGTTGTCAAACAAAGTATCAAAGTGAAAATTATGAAAACAAAAACTGCATAAAAGTTCAAAATGTCTAATGACAGTTTAATAGCAGTATTATTAAAAGCATTTTCAGAAGTCAGCATCTAATTAATTCTTTTTTTATTATTCTGTTCAAAATGTATCTATATTTAAGAAATACTGAAAGTTATTCAAAATATAATAAGAATTTTTATTTTACTTGATTAGAATAAAACCTTTTCGGTACATATAACTCTTATGTGCAGAGTCTTATTTCTATCATAGTCTACTGGCGCTACTCACCGTTCCTCATGAGCTCCCGTTGTTGCTGTATCATCTTCATATATTCCCTCACGCGGTATTCTATATCGTGCTGGGAGATGTGTGGCGCGTGCGGTGGAATCGGGGGTAGTCTGGGCACACCACCGAGTGAAAGAGACAACGGCTGCATGTGCTGCGATAGTTGAGCTAGTGATGCCGGCACGCGGTTCAACGGAGGCTGGAAGGAATGCTAGAGGTTGTAAAAAATTATGTTAATATAAATTTGATAAATATCCACACGTAAATAAAAAAGAATTTTTAAAGAATAATTTAACGGAACTATAGATTAACCTTAAAGTTATTAAAGTAATCATTTCAAAAATATGACCATCAAAAAAGTTAGAACTTATCAAAAAAAATTAAATTCTTATCATTAAATATCCAAAAAAAATAACAAGAATAGAACTTCGAAGCGATCAATATGTCCAATACTTGTTATTTATTACGGTTTTTAATTTTAACGACTCTAAAATCCTCACAGAGAAAATTGCGAGTAAAAATAAACAAACTTTTTACAATCGTGTTAAGGTATATTACCATAGCTAGAGCCGCTTGAGCGTCATACTGTCCGGAGGCGCGCCTTCCTTCCCTCTTGTTTCCTTCTATGGCAGCGTCCAGCTCACTCCTGGTCGATAGATTCTTCTTCTCACATTCGTAGTCGTACAGATACTTCATATATCTGAAATTGCCAAAAAGAGTTTAAAAGCTATTGCTTACAAAAGTGTTTGTCTGATGAATTTTTTTTCAACTTCCAGTAAAAATTTTGAAGAGTTGCTACAGAATGTAACAGTAATGACCTATCCAACCTATAGACATTTTATTTAGGTTAATCCAAAAAAATATCTCCATATTGATGGCATAAAAGGTAGTTATTGTACCACTGAAATCGAAATAGATGGATACCTTTACAAATTGTGACAGTCAATAAGGTGCTTTTTTATTAAAGCCGGCGACACAGTACAAAAATCTTTTATTATTCTCTTAATAAATTATGAGATGAGCCGCTGTCACCGATCCGTCATTTCATATTTTAACGATCTAATTACGTCGTTAAGTCAATGTGTATCACGTAGAATCAATCCGTGTGACATGACAACCTTATAAATCATATTTCAAGCTCAATTAATATCAGAATCCTATACACCAGCCACATAAAAGAACGTCACATTACATTCTTAATCTTATTCTTATAAGAGTCAATTTTATTCAAGCACATTGTTATCCATAAGTCATATTAAGTGGACATGTTCAAAGTGGAACACAATGAGAATCCTCATAGTCGGCCTGCGCTTATAAAAACGCGTCTAACTTTTCATAAACTGTCAAATGAGAAAGCTAATACAGCATTCGTCATTACTGTTCATCTAATTTTATGTACGCCTAGCTCAGTGCGCATAGATTATAGGAGGACACCTCGGAAATACAAAATCATAATGGCTGCACATTCCAAAATAGGTCTGTATGTACTACGGACCGTATGAGACACTGATTGTGGTAAATATTGCGTTACAATCGACTTCTCGTGCGTAACGGTGCGCCGTTTGAATTAGAAATGTGAAACCTTTATGTCGTCGTCCGACAAAAGGTGAGGTGAAGGAACTCGCCGGGAAGATAAATGGGAAATTATATCGGCGGAGATGAGTTAGAGGATATTAATTATGGACTTGTCACATTGTCGCCTCGCTCACGTACTGCTATTGAGTATGAATGTTTTGTTCACACCTCGTTCGTGGGAATTTTAATAATATGTGATACAAAGTCAAATGTGGATCTGCTTCTGGCTCTATATTGAGACCACACAGATTTATGAAACATTATCAAAGATTACAAAAAAATTAGAACATCAGAAAGATACCTTTTAGTGTTCGTTGTGATGGCTAAATTTTAATGAGGACGTATTAAAGACAAGTTGGCGTTATTATCTTATTAATATATATTTTTTCTATTATTAACCGGTATCAATGACATTAAAATGGAGTAAGACAGTAATTTTCGTTCTTTGAATCTTAACATAATTAATAACTGGAAGTCGCTGTTTAAGAAAGTTAAAGTTATTTGTATACTTACGTGTTAAATAAAACACAAATATTAAAGTAATAAGGGTAGAGATAAAAATAAAATGCAAAAATTTGATATATACTGGTAACCCAAAGAGCTGCTGTATGTACGTAGCGAAATCTTCTTTGATTGAAACACTTTTTTTAATGCTTCCTCGTTGACGCTGATTATTTTAAACCTTTTAAGATTACTCTTTTGAATGTCATCCTTAATTTTTTATGAGATTTTAACTATCCTAATTATTTTGTGATGAATGACGAAGAACTTACTGTGTACGGAGTGTGAAAGCAGCAGATGTAATAGACGATGGCAGCCTGAGCCCTTTGATTATTTCTTGCCAAAGCTTCTTGTTTATAACCTCCACAAGACCCCCTCGAGCTATCACGAGATTGTACAATTCATACAGATCTAGGACAGATTTGGCCATGATCGGTAATCTGTTTATGGGAGTGCCTGAAACAAAGAAAGAAAATGTTTATTATTTTGTTCCTGCAAGCGCCATGATAACCGAGATTGCAGCGAAATGTCGCATCAATTCCGAAAACAACTATTTACTCTAACGAAGTATAGACAGTTTCTTTCATAAAATCGGTGTCGTTATAAGGATGTACTCATCACCAGGATCGGTGATCCGTACGCCGGTTCACTGTTACTTGCGGCGGCGATGTTTAGATGATCTTGCAGCAATAAAAACCTTTATGGCGTACTTGGTAAGAGCTGTAAACCGTCCGCGTGGTAAATCGCACCGGATCGTGCGATCGATGATTTATGCGAAGCGCGACCGCATCAGATCGTGCGTTTATGACGCACGCCGTTGACTGAACGGATTTAGCACAACATATTGGTGATGTTTCGGATAAATTTTGGTTACGGATACATTTCGTTGGAATCGTAGGATACAAAGAAACTGATTCTTTATAATATAACTGTACGAAATTTATACTGAAATTATTAACACACTAACACATATACAGAAGATACTATTGACTTCCCATATAAAAACTTTTTTGTACTCCCATTTAGAAATTTAATCAATAGTACACATTTACTTTAATTTCTCCTTATTGGATTCGATTCGATTCCATCCATAGGTAAGAGTTGTGCCCCAATATTGGGGGACATAAAAAGACCTATGATGATGATGATCTACTTTAGTATTTTCTTTGATAATTTCCAACATTAAAATTTTGTTAATATATAATTCATCCACTCCTATCAAAATGCAACTTATTCAATATCCAGATAAAGCTCAACCAATTGTTTAACCATTCTACTAAATCTCATAAGCATCACTTCTTTTTTAAACTGTATTACTTTTAATAAATAAATGCATTTTATTAAAACCTTGACTTGAAGTTTATAATCACCTTTTTCGGCATTAACGATTCCTAAAATCCTATCTTCATTAGCAACCTATTTCGGGATTCGGATACTAATATATGTAGGCACATCTCTACACGGTCCGTGTGGCCGTCACGGAAACCATCGAAGTTTGTTAGCGCATTGTTTGCGGTGCTTGATTTACTATAATTCGGTGGTTAAACGCGAGTACAGTAATGAAGTGAACAGCGCACTGAATTCACTCTCACATCTTCTTATTTTATTATTCATTTACAGATATATTTGAAACACGGATCTTCTGTTTAAGCGCATAGTACGCTGAACAAATTGTAGGTCTTAAGAGAGATTATTGAAAGACTGAACTTAGGTTACGCATATTATTTGTGTTAGTACTTGGAAAGGAATCACAATGGATTAAAATTTCTTCGGATTAAAGAATATTAAACACGTAATTTGTTTTTTATGATTTGCTTAATCAATAAATTAAGGCGATACATTGAGTTTAAATGTCACATAACGTCAGACCTTCGTATATTTTCTACATAGTTGTGACGTAACGACCACTCTGCAACTTTAATGCCTGTCGTCTAAGCTGTTTCTTGTTAAATTGAAGCAAAAAATACTTTATCTTAGTATTTTTTTTTTTGTTTCTAATATTTTTCTATAGTCTGCAACAGAATTACGTTTTTTACCCAGTCATCTTCGCCGCTATACCAATATATCAATCGTGTGAAAATAATATTCATAATCGATAAGGAATAAATCACAAATTAGAAATTGTGATAACAGATAGAGCTTTAATTTGAATTAAATTAGAAAGTAAAGAGGGTGTCAATCTCAGGAAAGATTTGATTATTTGTTTTGCATTGAATAGACTCCGTAATAACAAGGCCGATTATTCTTTCATTTACTAATCTGCCTTAATTAGCGCAATTTCAATGGAATCTCTTACTACCTACTTGCAATTTGTCATTGTACTATCTATAATAGACTAGCTGACATCTTTTTTAATATTTTATGAATAGATAGCCCATTAATATCTGGAAAGTAATGCAGAAGCAACAGCATGTCTGCGATTAATAGTTTTGGTGATATGCCGCTGTGTTTGTGGAACTGCTGCTAATCGGCCGAAAAGGCTCCATACAAATTCAAAGCGCTAAGTGACGTCACACGGTGGTACGGTAGCAAAAACGTATTACGCCTGGACATCTTTGTAATATATTTGTTATTTGTGCGTTTATGTTTATAGCTGTTACAATGAAAGTTATAACGTTTTATGTAACTAATTTAATTCCATATGTATATTAGTATATTTTTGTAGTTTATCCTTTTTACTTTTTTCAAGCTTTCGAGGCGTAATATTTTGCAAATAAGCGTCAAAAATGTTACTTTGTTAAATATTTATAAGTTAAAATGGTTCATATATTCCAAACATATAACAGAACTGCACATTCACTTGTAGGACACAAGCCTACTGGCCTGTAACGACAATGTAACGATATCTGGAGAACGCTCGATATATATTCTTTTATCTTTATCTTTCTTTGAATAATTATTATCGTAAAGAAGTTTGTAATAATACTTCGCCGAACTTAATTTAATGTTTCAAGCTGTCATTGTTATTAAACCGTGGAGGTCCTAAACTGCTTTCACTCAAGCTTAATTAAATATAACAAGTCCCGGCGGAGTTCTCCAATACGGGAATTGCCAACAAGTGACGATCGTTTATTGATGAGCGCCGAACATTAGCGAATACCTAAACGACTATTTGTCAATCCGTCTTCCTGTCTGTAGTTAATCATCCCCTTTACGTGGGAGGGTGGGGGGGTGACGTCACCCGCCCTGAGATTAATTGCCGCGCTCATGACGAGAGGGATGATGCGCCGGAATTGGAGCAAATAAACCGTGAGCTCGGTGCCGATGTGATAAATCGTTATATAACCCGCTCGACACCGATTTAGACATATGAAGGCATTTCTAAAGTCAATTTTACAGTTGAGAGTTTAAAATTCATTTTAAGTTACGAAAATTGATAGTTTATTTCGAACAATGCTTTCAATATTCCACCAGTGGAACTCTTTGAATGTTCTTCTACCTTAGTTATTAACTATCTGCCTTACTTATTTGATGTCACCACAATAGTTAACAACAATTTAATTATATTGTACCAAACAATAATATAATGTATAAGGTTAATGTAAAATAATTGTATCTTGTATATATTTCATACAAACTTGAAAATGACTCACAATTTCACGAATGACAGTAATAAAATCTATAGCATTCAGATGTTAGGTTTGCAGACAATAAAACACACTTTACTACTTATTACCTGAAGTTACAATGTTAATAATGACTAATTCCACTGAATAGAATATTCTATTGAAATTCATCATAGCAATGATCTCATACAAATTACGATTCAAACAGACGCAGTTTGTTAAATACAAAAAAAAATTAAGAGATAACTATTATTGTTTTAAAAACTTCTATTTAAGATGAATCTGTGTTTTAAAATAACAAATTTAGATTTTTTAAAGACTGTAAACAGGTTAACATAACAATAGATTATAAATAATTTTGTTATGTAAGAGTACCTATTAATTAATGTAGCTGAAAAGGTGGTTAAAAGATGAGGACGATAAAAAAGTTACAATAGAAATATACTGTCTCGAGTCTGGGTGTTGTGGTTTCTTCGTTGTTTTTATATTTCCATAATACAAATGCTAAAAACTACTTAATTTACGACCTAAACAATGTATGCGATATAATAAGAAAATATATATTGAATTAATGTAGTAAACTATTGGGTAAACTAACATGTAGAACATTTGCAACAACTCAAAAGTTTTATATGTATCATTATCAATAAAGATTAGAGTGTCCTATAAAACTTACTATTGACTTTATCTGTATTGTCTAAAAATATTTTTAAAAACTTATAAATATTTAATTGGAGAAAACAAGAAGTATAATTGTAATGTTCGGATAATCAGCTAAATATATAAAAAACATTGGAGCTTTTATAGTTCAATACAAGTTAAATACATCTCTGAATTAAGAACAGAAAAAATTTAAAGCACGCCGCACATAATTCTCCTTAACTAAATTGCATAAACACGCATGTAGCGTGTTATCAAACCCGAAGCTTGACTGAAGCCCCGTTATCCGACAAAATAGCAAGTTAGTTACAAGAGGCAATGTACAAAAGCATTGTTTATGAAAGCAATCACCCCAATAACGATTTCCACAAAACGCAATCCCCGCGCCGGCGGCGGAAAACGCGCGATTCGTCGCGCGTGCGCTTAGCCGCGTACTCGCGCTATTTGCATAACCCGGCCATTTACAAAAGCCCACACGCCCGCAGTCGTCGTGAACGTGTGACGGCTCACTCAATTCGGTCGGTCAACTCATAATTTACGATGTATGTCAAATCGCCGGCAGAGCCAATCTAATCGTGCCCAATTGTGACAAATTATTGCTTTTCCTATGAAACCTTACGCTAAATTTCACTTTATGAACTTAAGGCGGCTTTGCGTTTTTTCAGTCGATCAACATTGTTGCATCGATTATTCTCACCTCAACCTACACTTTATTGGCACTCGATGTCGCTTAGTGTGCTAATTCTTTTGTGCGTGAAACTCGAAACTCTCGTAAATCGCAACCTGAACGCCCCCAGACGCTGATAAAGGATTGTAAATAACAAACGATTAGTCGTTTATCCTTTTGGATGTTGCATCTTGCAACTTTGATTTGTAATCCACTTTTACGATCAGATTAGTTAAAGGGTTAAGATTTTATAGTGATCAGGTTATAAATTTAGGAACTCATCGTTAATTTATAAAATTCTCAACTCTTAAAGGTATAGTCATGACGCATTGAGTGAATATTAATGTTAAATCCAAGATGTCGGCTAGTCCGCGCATATTTGACCGCGAGCGAGCGATAGCAAGAGTTATAATAACAATCGATTGGATCGACTCGACGCCTACCGCTTATCGAGAGATGTATCAAGGCCCTTATTGCCCCTCAACCCTGCGGCCGGCCAATAGCAGGCCTCCGCGTTCAGACGCTTGCCGCCCATTGGTCTGATACGCTTTTGATTGCGCCGCCCCTCTCGATTCACGACTCGATCAATCTCAATTACTCGCCTATGTTGATACCACTCCTACCGCATTAGTGTATGAGCGCGATATCTGAATATCATTAAGATCGTCTCTTGTCTTTAACGTTGTCTCTTTCAAAATATAAATAAATACCTATCAACTAAAAAGCTATTTTTATAGAAATTAGAATCAAGAAGGACAAGTTATGAGCTCTCCGCATGTTCATCAATTACACGACGATAGGGGTATTATAAATAGAAATTATATGAACACGTGGTAGAAAGCAAAACGCAAGGAAAATGTACTTACCACTGATGCGGCTGTAAAATGTTTACGATTGCAAATATAAATTCACGTGGATGTGACAAATAAACCTACATCAATATCATTTAAAATAGGTTTAGTTATGAGCTAGATTGACTTAATGTCTAAGCTAAACTTGTTCTATGTTGTATGTAAATTTCTCTACTATGCTCTAAAACAATTAAAATATTTCGTAATTTTTATTGACAATTTTTGTTTTTGATTTTTGCAATTGACACAATAATTTTATACTAAACAATATAAAGGTAATTGTGAATATTATATAAATAGAAGATTATTGTTGTAAATATACTTTTCATACTCGAATTTATTTATGACAATTACAAAACGAGACTTCGATTTGGAAATGCAGCGGTTATTAAAGATAGTATAGTAGGTGTTATAATATCTGCGGTATTATTATCTGAAAACTGAATATAATTTTAAGGAATCCCCTTACAATATTAAAACGCAATCTGCCAAAATCCTTTGATAGTAACATGATTTATAAATCGCCTAATAAAACTGAAAACTTGATTAACAACCACCAAACGGCCACCACAGGGCGAGCAAAAGAGCTTGAATGCAATAATTTCCCGAAGTTACCATAACTCAATATGATATTTATTGCTTGTAGTACAAATTCCAAGAGATACTGCGCGAAAATGACATAAGGCTGAAGATACAACGATCAATCATGAGGGGGAGCAGTAAAGTTGAGAACAATCCAGCGTAATTCCGTCTGAGAGACATTAAAATGGCGGCCGCCCTATCCGGTTGCAACATTGTGGTGAACTGAGAGCATGAACACTTTCTTATTGGAATATTCGAAAATTTTCATTAAAAACTTAGATCACATTAAAATTCGCAATTTAGTTTCCTCATCTTTTTAAAAATATCAGTCAAGTTTTAAGTTAATGTAGCTATTAAATTAAAACATTCAGATAAACATAAATCATGTGTATGGACACAAATCAAATTCAAGAAGAATATTTACGTTTTGTATCGACCAGTGAATCCAGGGGCCATTCGATGTAATTGGCAATCATTCTGAAAATAACGTTCTCTCACTCCAACAATCAAGACAAAGGCAGCCGATAGTACCTACAGGCAAGCCATTACGGGTCAATACCTATTATTATGAGATATTTTCGCGAGGACAGCCCTCCGATATCCCGCGCACTCACATGAGACGGCAAATATCTGTAATTAAAGGTTGTAAACTTGATTTACAACTGGGGAACGAGAACCGAACCTTGGGGTACGCTTGACCAATAGCGTAGCTTAGCCCTTTCTGCCGCACCTCATATCAATTTATTAGAAACGAATGAAATCCTGCGGTGGCTCCAGCTCGCGATAATACGCGTCTTGCGGTCGGAGATCCCATCAGTATCGAAAGATCGTGGTCGATAGTATCGAATGCTCTTGCATAGTTTACGACCTCCGCGGGGACGGTAACACCGCAATAAAATTGCAACAATGGAAATGTTGGATGCGACTGAAAGACGATGTAACTACGCGAGATCATTGCCATGAATGCAACAATGGAATCCTTAGTGCGTTGGTGGCAACCATGACAGCCATAAAGGTTCTGCAAACTTTAACACAAGAAATCTCACTTAAAACCAATATATATAAGTAACATATAACGCAAATCTCAAAAAAAAATTCATATAATTTCTACATGTTACAAATCAGAACTCAATTTTTATTGAAAATTATTTTGTGTATCACTTAATCTAATTCCGGCACTCCCAGTTACTTGAAATAAATTGTAAGCGCAATGTTCAATATACACTAACTAAACCATAAATATCTAAATAAGTTTCTTAGATTTATTTTCGTCAATAATTTTCTGCGAAGGTCGATAATGAGTATTGTTTCATTTCGCTTGGCGAGCTAATTCTGCGCTCCTTTCCACTGTTTAATATCTGAAGAGTAATAATTAGCATTTGTTGTTTCCAAATGGTAGTATCGTCCGGGTGAGATGTATGTAATTTATTATTAACGTAGTCATGTTTGCGCTTTTTATGGATGCTGAGAAAATTGACCGTCAAAACGAGTCTGTTGCTTTACTTACAATGTTGTTTCTCCACTCATATGTAATTATATTACATCAAGAAACATTATTATGCGACACGATATAAATCGATTAATGGATCATATATATCATTCTAATATTAAACCTTTTGTGTTTATTATGAATGCTTATAAGTATTGAACGATTTCATTTTCAATACTAAAGTATCTATGTATATCCCATTACATCTATACTAATATTTTAAAGAGAAAAGATTTGATTGTTTGTATGTTTGCTACGAATAGACTCCAAAACTAGGGGCTCAATTTAAAAAATTCTTTCAATTATGGGAAGCTACATCATATGCGGTGAACATATGCTATAGTTTATCTCGAAAACAGCAAATAAAGGGGTGTAAATGGAAGTGCTAATTTGTATAGCGAATCGATATTAACAGTTCTTCAAATAAACAATTCCCTAGTGACAACGCGATTGAAACCGCTGAACGAAAACTACTGAGGTGATATATGTTAGAACTGACAACTTTAATTTGTAGGTATATTCAAAACCATAGATCATTAAATTTTTTGCATCCTACAAAATCGAATTAATTTTCTAGAATTGCAAAATAAACAATTAGAGTGATTTTAAAGATATATTGGATGTAAAGAATTTAAAATAAAAAGAGATTAGTAGATAAATTATTTATTGAAAATTTAGGCAAAAGGTTAAAGCTGTAATAAGAAAAGGCAAAACGTGCGGGTCACAAGTAGCAACAATAGAATGAGTCAAGAGAACGTCAATAGATGCATGTTGGGTTGTACCGTGCGAGGTGACGAGCATCCGATTGCCACTGCATTTGGTCCCACGTAAGAATGGTTATTTGAATAACAATCTGAATTACAATATGGGATGGCGTCTCACAGTGACGGGGCGAAACTGGAAGCATCATTACGAATTCATCTTTGATGCACATAACAATTCGAAGTTAAAGTAACATGAATTTTGGTCCTAACAACACGAATCCTCCTTTTAATTACCATACGAGTAGAATTGATCAAGTCCAGGTTAATAATTAGCCGATTTCAAAATCGAAAAGGGGAGATTATATCTTTAAAGGCGATGTGTGTTTTTTATATATGTTCATCGATATTTTCGTCAATTGTTGACTGAATTTTCAAAATTTTTATATGACAACTTCATGGATCGAATTGATCCCGTTTAAATTTTTTCGATATCATATAAGTAGTTTTCTTTTTATAACAATACAAAATACGCTATCCAATAGATATCACTTAAATATTAAGATGATATATGATGACATGGCTAAAATACAAAAGATTGCGTATTTAGAATTCATTCAAAATCTGAAAGAAAGCTTTTCTATGTTCAACAAATATGTATACTTACGATATATTTTTATGAAACTCATAAATGGTAAGTATCAATGAGTAAAGTATATATATAAAGTATATATATATATATAGGGTTATAAATCGATCTAATAGTTTCGGGGCTTATCCAATGTAAACAAACACCCAATCAGATCTCTTTAAAATATGAATATAGATTATTGGAAAAAAATAAACAAAATCAAGCAAATAAACAAAATTTCTTATTCTAAGCCTTTCACTACGTTAAATATTTTTATTTATATAGATATTTAATATTTTTAATATTGTATATTATATAAAAATATCAATATCACAAAAAACTAGAAATAAATAAAAAAATACTCAAAAGCGACTTATAAAAGAAAATCGTTTAATTAATAATATATAGAAAACCTCCACCCGACTTCAATAGCATTTTTTTTAATAAGTCGCTTTTGAGATAAGTAAATTTCTATCATTTTTTTTAAAGTTTGATGTCGGTTCTAACTCTTATAATATTAATTAACTTAATGTTCAAAATTATTTATCCTTAAACATTATTTAAATGGAAAAATAAATCAACATAATAATGTATAAAAAGCTATAGGAAAAAACAAATAATGTCTAAAACTTCGATGCAGCATGAGACAACAAAGTGTCCATATAACGGAAATAAAATAATCGAAGTGTGACAAAAAACAGACAATAGAGTCAAAGGCCAACTTGGATGACAATGGCGCTCTCAAGCAGATAGAACAAATGATCCACCACAATACAGCATTAACATATTTGGACATTTGTGTGGTGAAGAGACGGGAATGGGAAGCTGGATAAATTGGAAGAAGATTAAATATTCTGATTGTTAAGAAACAAGTGTATGATATAAAATAATAAAGATTTAAAAGAAGCTTTACTACAGTAGCTAAAGACATTACTAAAATTTACAGTTTCAGCACTTACGTACTTGTTTGGAGATAAGTTTTCAATGGTTTTCACTTCATTAGTGATAATACATTTAAATCTTTACTAGGGAGATAATAAAACAGCATATATTCTTGCTATGGAAGCTCCATCAGCGATATTTCATTCTGAACTTTGACATTTAGTGTAATCGAATTAGGGTTCAATACATCGACGATATCAATCTGAGCTCGCACCTTTTGTGTGTTAAATCCGATGAGAGATAGCTGTCGAAATATGCTTATCTTCGTAATGATATCTGGGCTTCCTACCACCCACCGAGTCTGACAAGCTGCTAACAATGGAGTTTATGTTTCGAGGATAAGGATATAAGTTTATAAACTACCTCATTCTACAACAGTCACTTTCCATATAAATATAATTATCGCATTGAGTCCTATAAAAGGTAATTTTCTTGTCGAAGTAAAAGGTGAACAAATATGATTTTCAATTAAAATATTTACAACATGGTGGCAGTAAAAATAATAATAAACACGCATTTTTTTGTAGTTGTGATAAATTAATAATTTATAAAAGTTACATTCGCCAGAGTTTTACAACTTTAACACCCGTATATAGTTGAGTAAGAGTAATTTCTACAAGAATTTGAATGAAGTAAGAACTGTTCGTAATAAGAATACTATTTTTATTAGTTATTAACAGGTTTTACATCATTAAATTTTCGTTTATTGGAAAAAATATCTGTTTAAGTTATGCCATTTTCTCAAGTAATTACTTCTCTCGACTATAGATAGGAGTCTTACTTTTACTCGTTTATTACTTATATATAGATATAGAAAATGGGAGATTGATGTGATTACCTAATACAGTCTCCCGCTTATCCGCCCAAACGGCAGACAGGGCGGGCTCACATCTGGGAGGGACGTACCGCCTACTGAGCATCAATAAATAACATCTATAAAATAATCCCGTTCAGCTTCCGTATAAGAGCATATTAGACTTGTATTTATAAATATTTAATTTAAAAAAGCTACATAAACACTTAGAACATTAGGATATCGAAAATAAAGTTTAAAAGACAATTTCATGAAATTAACTAACAAAAAAGCAATGACATGTCACGTTCACCAAGAGCCTCGTCGGTTTTCCATACATACTCATCTCGTCTGGTAAATTTTCAACGCGATGTCGATAATTTTGGAACAAGTTATTTCCAAACACGTTTATTTTTCTGCCTACTCATTTATGAGGCTTAAAACATTGATTAGAATTACTATAAGTCTTTACCTTATAACTCTATCTAACAAAATTAGAACTCATAAAATTAAATCCATCAATTTTGCAATGCGATTACAGTTTGAGTTTCATAAAAAAAAAACCTAAATTGTAAGCTTGTTTCAATAAATTAGTTCATCAAAGTAACACTACTCATAATACCAACATGCAATTTTAACTGCAATGCAAAATTGTTACTAAATGTCACAATCACTTCTACAGTTTTGTTGAACAATTGCACTCAAGAGCAATTCCTAATGAAAACATACCTTTAATTGGACATTCAAAGGAAAATTCACGTTTTACAATTGGCAAACTTAAATATCCGTGGGAAAGCCACATATCGCGGGTCACAAACGAGATAATACGGCCACATTATACATTAGATAAGGCAACTATGTCCGTTCGACTTCAGTGATTCCCGGATACAGAGAACAAACAGTATTTAAAAGGCTTTATACGTTTCGAAAATACAGCTAAAATGAATCAGGAAATTTACATAATCAGATATTTGTAAGCATAAACAGATATTTGTACAAATGTTTTCTAAACATGACCATTGTTTTATAACAGATCTGTTACTAGCATCCTTAGGATTATCATCCTTAATGAAAAATGGTTAAAAAATGTACCGTGCCCCTGATACTCTGAGATGGGATTTTTAAGCAATTTTCATTAAGAATATCTTTAGTATAGCATTGTTAATGCAAACTTGATCAAATATAATAATGTATCATTGTTGCTATGCCTATATACTTTGTCATGGTCTATTAATTTCCATTAAGAAATGTTTTAGAATTCCTTTTTTAATCATACTATACTACTATTATAACCACTAACATTGATATTCTGCTACTTTGCTTTCCATTTGTTTTTCAAGTCTTGGCTAACAAAACAAAACTTCTTTTTATAATTCTACCTATATAATTCTGCAACATTTCCAAAGTATGTAATAATAATGCGATTACAATCAGAAAACATTAGATATTGAAATTTTAAAGGAGTCTCTTGTTGCTACTATAGTTATATTTTCTTTATTATAGTGTTACTTTCGACAAATAAATAAATAGTATGCTATTTAGCCTCGATGGTCCATCTTCACACTAGTGTATAAATAAGTGACATTCGATTTATTACCCCTATGACAATGTCTTATCAGATTTAATCATGCTGTGAAGAAGGACAAGGAAGTCTCTTTTTTATTCTTTGTAATTGATTATTTTACACCTACCGCATCCGTGACACACTGGCGTTTTCGTAGACGCATTTCGTCGCAAAGCTCTATCTAGAAATGTCTAAATAATTTTCTTGGTTTATAAAGTCGGAAGTGATGTCGTCGCCGTGTTATAAATAATCTCTAAGACAGTTCTTAATGTAGGTGGACGAGTTATATCACACACCTGCATATTGTTTTAATATGAAAACTCTTTTAATAAAGTTAGTATAAATCTCAGATTGTAGCGAAAATCTTATTATTATAATTTTTTACTGTTAGCATTAATGTATCTTTACAATAAATGTACTTTTCTCATTCGTTCATGTTTTTAGGCATAGAGTAAGAACTCGTGGGAATTTATAATATTACATTTTCTGGGGGTATTTAAAAATTATATGAACTTTTTTAACCTGATAAGGCTCATTACATACACAAATCAATATGTGAAGATTTCGTAGTGAAAAAAGTACTGCGGTTTGAAAGAATCTACACGAATCATCCTATTTGGTAAACATTTACGTCTTTGGCGTTTAAAAGACGTTTGTCGTTGTTGTTGTTGCCTTTCTATCTTTGATACACCTGTATTGCTTGGGCGTCAGAAGAGCGATTAGATTTTCGCGAATAGCGAGGGCGTCAGGCGTCATCTTATTTATAAGAGTGATTTTCGGCCGCTATTTAAGTAGTCCGCGCTGAGTGATCCCTGAGCTAATTACATTCTAACGAGCGTCGATCGGATCTCGATGGTGTGCTCTGTGGTGAGTGATGTTCTTTATTTTATAACGACTAGGTGGCTACTACTTCGACTATTCTCGTCGAGGAAATGGATACGCGTCAATCGTCCCGGAATGAGGGAAAACAATACGTTTCCGTGCTGCGGTGCTATCTTTGGATGGTGTCGGTTACGACTTATTATGATGAAGTTTATCGGCTGACAGATGAGTTGAAGAGAATATAGATAGAATTTGATGATTTTTTTAAATATAATTTTAGCATCGAAATAGTGATAGAATATAAAGATAAAATAAGTGTTATAATATTGAATCAATTGATTTCAATAATAAATCCTGAGTAAATGAAATAAAAATAAAATATATAATCAAAGTAATTTTCTTCGCCGCAAATTGCACCAAAAGCGTTAATTTTTTTACTAGAATCAAGAATCATATGTTATTAATTCCACTTTCGTTTGGGTGTCTTAATATACAATTTTATGTCTTAAATATATATAATCATGTTATTTACAATCGAATACAAAAAAAAATCAGCGAGCGGTGTTCAACATTTGCAACGAGATTAAGCTTCAAACATTAACACTTTCTATGATTTTCTTCTTTTCATCCTACATTTATAAATAAAATTAATGTTTTAAAGACATTTCCTTCCAAACCGCACCGTACATGGATAACTTTGTTATACATCAGCAAACGAACACAGAATTATCTCGATGGCTGTAAACAATTACAATTGCTTTATTAGGCCCAGTAGCGAATCATCCAATGGAACCTGCCCTGCGATTCTGAAAAAAATCCAAACCTGAATTCGAATTCACTCAGCTATCGGAAATCACTTCAAAAAGCGGTATCCGCTCAACCTTGAATTTTTAATAACGTTTTGTGTTATAAGTGAAGTGAGTTTCAAAATGACATAGGAATAGAATATCTGAGACACGTATGTCCAATCAATTTTGCTATGTATTTTTACACAAAAATCAGAATAAATATTATTTCTACACTAAATGGCGTAAATAAGGACACATGAGTGAATTCGAATTCGGATCTGAATTTTTACAGAATCGCAGGACTGGGCAGAGTGCGGCGTGAGCTCTTGTTAGCACCTCCGACACCTCAGACGATCGATTAGGCCCGCGGCCGCTCACATTCAATTATTTATTTATTTATTCGTAATTAACCCGCGCGAGTTATTGCCGCGGTCGATTTACGAGCGAACGGGATGAGTTATCAGCTGGCCGATCGTCGAACGGTTTATGGGATGTTTCGGTAATGTCCTTCAGTTTTGGTTAACACCTCCGCGGTTAGTGTTGGGACAATTGATGAAGAATCGATTTTTTTATTTTACAATCTACTTTAGAATGTGTTCCAAACCTGGTATAATGAAAGAGTATTATTTTGTATGGAGTCTGACTGTTGTACTTATTCTAGACCGAATGATTATTTCTGTTGATGTCTGCTAGTTGATTAATATATGCTTTTGTCCAATCAATTTTTTTTCTATCAAGTGCCAATAATCTTTGTTTTCTTATAACAATATTAGCTTTCCGCCAGCGGCTTTGCCCGCGTGATCCCTAGGGAACTGTTTATTTGGGTATCAATTGCTGTTATCATAACATAGTATTTCATACATATATTATTGGTATCTTGAACCGTTTTCGCAGCGCACGCAACGGAAACCCTCAAGGATTTTCCCCGTTTTTTCCACATTTTCCATTATTTCTTCGCTCCTAATAGTTGCAGCGTGATGTTATATAGCCTAAAGCTTTCCTCGATAAATGGTCTTTTCAACACAAAATTTTTCAATTTGAACCAGTAGTTCCTGAGATTAGCGCGTTCAAACAAACAAACAAACTCTTCAGCTTTGTAATATTAGTATAGATGTGTACTTGTCTTTTCAATTTTATTTTCAATCCACTTTTTTGTATTTTTATAATCTCACGAAACAGGATTAGTAAAATAGAATTGCATTATGTAATTTTGACTTTAGAATTTAGTACAACCGAAATTAATGTGAAACTAAACTGTTTTCTTTTAATTAATAGCTGTGATATGCGAATCGTCATTTATATTTCCACTTCAACTTCCAATCTATTTCTAATCATATCAGCGTATGAACAATCTATCTAATTTGGTGCTTATAAGAAGCACTATATATATTTTATAATCATATAAAGAATCAAGAAAACATATTAGAATGCCAAATAGGTGCGAAACAAATCGGAACTCATTAAAATATACAATGAGCTCACCATTAATAACGTGGTGTCGATGTATCGATACCGGCAACGATTTTATCGATCACCAACGCTCGATAAGGCACCCGTCACGAAGCCAATTTGTAGGGCCCATAAATTAGTTTATTAAAATAAATCAGCCTGTTTATTGTTCTCTCGCTTCTACTATTGTTGTTTTGGCTTTAGTTTACATGGTGTAAAGCATCTGTTATGAATTACTAGCCATTGTCATCTTGCTATTGCAGATGTTAAAACATTTTTTAGAATTTGGATCTAAAAAATAAAAACTTTTGATGAAAAAATTCTTAGGACAAAACTTATCACATGTTTTATTTAATATACAAAAGGAATACAGAGTTTTAAATCGTTTGTATAAATCATTTTTGCAAAAGGAGTCTATTCTTTTTGTTTTAGGTTCTAATTTATATCATTAAAAACAAGATGACATTTAATATCAAAATGCTTCAAGGTAAAATTTCACGTTCCCCTCTTAAACGTTATTTAAAATATTAAAGAACGTAATTAATACGAAAGAACGCTGTTCCGCTTTAACGGACACAAATATACAAACAAAAAATATGATATACTGGTCATTAATAACATTAACTTTGTTAAAAAAGAAAAAAACTAAACGCATCTAATCATTCGATACGTCACTCGATAAAATATCGATAACAAAATTTACACCTTCCGTTGTCGTTTGGATTGAATGAAAAAGCCAACAAAAAGGGTGGCAGTATGCGCACTGCCCGGGCGCGAAACCCGCCAGCATTAATAAACGATTATCACTAAGTTATGTTTTTAATTACAGTTCGATCCGTTTCTTATTTATTCGAATAATTTTATAGTGCCCCGGGGCGGTGTGGCCAGGCTGACACACCAATAAAATATGTGCCCGATGAATAAATTCGATTGGTAACGAGAGATCGAATGTAGCATTCCATTTGTGTTGACGTCCACGGCCCGTGCTCTAATGAGGTTCATAAATAGGTGTTATATTTACGTACCGACCTGACAAAAAGTAATTGAGATTAGTTGTTAACGTATACTTAACAAATATTAAATAATAAAGACATAGAGAACTCGGTTCTTAAGTAAAATTTTGACAGTCATATTTTAACTTTCCATAGAACTAAAAGTACCTACTTTATCAATTATTACAAAGATACAGTTAATTTATAATCAGTGAATGTGAATTTATTTTGTGACTGACGTATTAAGGTAAGTAGCGTATTTTCATATTTTTCTTTCTTTTTCTCTAATGTCCTTATGACATAGATATAATAGAAAATAGATTACAATAGAATCAAAAAAATAGAAATGTCAACCGAAAATATTGTCAGAAGCGTCAGACGCTAAATTTGATACCATTCAAATCATGCGACAGATCGCGAATGCCGGAGACTCGCCGACGCACCCGTCCACTAAGAAATGCGGGGAATCTGACAAAAAAGCTCTCGCTCTGACAGCACTTGCGACTGATTGACGTTATTCACTATCTAAGTAGTCTGTGCCTACGACTTTTTTTATTATGGCGCAACTAACTTTAATTTATATGCTACAAATAAGCCATACACTTTTAAAAAAAATATATTATACTGTTCAGATTTAACAATGATGTAGCGAATTAATTAATCTGTATCAGCAAATTATAATACAAGAACAAGCTAATTTTATATATTATAAACTCTCATTAGTCGTCGATAGAAACACAACCGTCAATTCCTTAACACTAAATGCCTATTTTGACAGAATTAAATCAATCACTCGAAGCAGATAGATATCAGATGACTATCAAGCCACAAAGTAATCATAACGTGACCCAGGGATAATTTGTTTCTCCACAGAACGATGCTGCAGTATAATAACAAAAGTTAATTACGAAATTAACGTATGATTGATAGATTGGAGATGAATGCTAGGCACCGTTTAATGGTGAGTGCCAAGATCACGCCCGAATCGATTCGAATGTCGTTCAAAACAATGAGATCGATTAAAGTGAGTCAGGCCCACGGTAACGAGGTGAGGCACGCTACTTGTTTCGTCTGCGACTCCCGCCAAAATATCGTAAGAGCGAGCCCCTAAAATGGGTTAAGCAACAATGTTCGACCTCTATCGAGCAATAACAAATGCGCCGCAATGCCTGTTATTAATCAAGTTTTACATCCTCGTAAAACCACGGCGGGATTAAAACCCACTCGGAATAATATTTTTATGGGATTTAGATCCGAGGTTATTATTTGAGATTTTTATAGTGGCGAGCTGTTTAGCGGTAAGTTTCCAATTTGTGGGGCCTTGATTTATGGACGGCTGGCCCACTAGACGCGACGCAGACACAGACGCTCACAATGAAGCGTTGTGTCAAACACTGACGATGGTGATAAAATCACATTACGTTATTGTTTCTGTTGTTCTGGTCAACGGCGGTAGCAGTAGGCCGGGACAGTTTACACATTACGGAGAATATTTACTTAAAAAACAAGTTTCGAGATCTGCATTATATATTACTTAATAATATAAAACAATCACCGATGTACTAGAGTATTCGATTCTATCGATTATAATTAAACATACGTTTACCTCACAGTGGTTTTTTATATATTTTTATGCATCTGCTTTCAAATTTTAAATATATTCCGTAATTAATTCAGATTAACTATTAATTCCCCTGCAGTTGGGACGTAAAAGGGTTGGTGATGATGATGATGATGATGAACTATATTTTACCAGCGACAATTAAAACAATTATCGCCGAAAACCGCTAATAAAAGTAAATAACGCCTTAACACACACACAACGTTAAAGTAATGTAATCGTGTTTGAGTTAATTAATTAGAAAATATAATTAATATTGTACTTTGTTGTTATATTGCTTGTCTAAATAAATAAATATTTGTTACAATATAATCATAATGAAAAGCGCAGATAATTAGTTTGTAATGAACTAAAGTTAATTATCATAAAATTATTTTCATTATTAGATTTATTGTAATTAAAAATAGATAATAATAGATACACACTTGCATGGAGTTTTTCAACTTATGACAAATAGACACTCGATCTTGGAGAGTTTCTTCCTATTTAATGCCATCCATAGAAAGGAAACCAATATTGGGGGATTGATAATTTCATAAAAAAAAACTAATAGGTATACTAAACCGACATTTTTGATGAACATGTTGATAAATGTGGAGGGAAAGAGAGAGATATATCGAGCTCGCCGCAAAAACCGGTGGAATGTTGTCACAATCTGACAAGAAGGAGACGTGAAATATATATACATTCAATAATACAATCTAAAGACAGATGTTTCTTTCATTGCAAGTTCAAGGTCAACGACATGAATCGCTATCAAAGAGCGATAGACCGATAGACGGGCAATCTAATTTTACAAAAGCATTCTAATTAACAGAGACAGTGTTCCGGTGGGTTCGTCGTTTCGTCTTACCAATCACGCCTGCTAGGAACCAGCTCGATCTAATGTAATATCAGACGTATTGGCCGATCTCCCAGTAGGAATCGGGATGCGACAGCTGAGTTCCTGCCTCGCTAAGAAATAGCCAAAGCACTAGATAGAAAATGTAGCGATCTGTATAATTATTGTAACATTGTTAAGGAAAACGCAGACTTATGTCTTTCACTCACTCGAATGTCTGTTTCTCCTATCTGATTTATTCCGAAACTACTTAACCTATTGATTTAGAATTCGGTAGATAAATGTAATTTGGGATGGTTAGATTTTAAACATGGAGAATATTTTTGGAACTAAATAAGAGAATTAAAAACCCCCTGATCTATCCTCAATAAATACTGGTTCTAATTTGTTTAATAAATAGTTCTCTACGTTTTTTAGTACTACGTTACGTTACGTTAATATGTACGTTAGTTAATTAGTCTATGTTTTTTTTATATAAAATCTCTGAGTAATTACTTAATGGAAATTTAAAATTTATCGCACTTGACCGACTTTTTAGCTAAGAAAAGTTTCAAAGATACCACTGCTAAATAACTATTTCTAGGACTAGGTATATTTAAGCCGTGCGGTTAGGCACGGCCTAGTGTGTATTCTATTTATATTGGACTGGAATTTCTGAATCCAGCTAGGCAATGGTCAAGATTACACGTACACATATTGTAAATATTTTGGCTACCGTTGGAGCCGTAGAAGGACTCCCGATACGACCGGCACCACGCTCCACCGCCAACCCATCTAACACGCGTATAAACTTTTGATATTGAATCGAAATCCGATATTCGGCTCCCAGGTTTATTTATCGCGAAATGCGACGATATTTTTGTCCGTCCGTCACTCGGACAGTTCACAGAAGCAAGCAAGATTAATTGTATTTCGGTTGAGTCATCAAAATAATTAGAATGACGCTATTTTCGTTTCTGATGTTAATTTGACAGACGTCGCGGGAGATTTCGTGTCTTCTTGTTTGCCGGCTGGATTCTTTGATTACTTCTTTATTTGTTTTATCTCAATTTTCGGCACGGGCGTTCGTCGCGTCGTGTCGGTTGGCACATGTGGTGTTGTACTCTGGAATCGCGATCGTGTTTTGTCATCATTGCCCTTGTTTTGATTGTGAACGACGTTCCTTAACATGATAAATGCTTTCAAATTTAATGCGTCAGCGTCAATATTCTAAATAAAAACAAATAACAATGCATATAAATTAAATACCGTTACATGTCCGACAGTAAATGTTCATAAAGCATTGGCTGCACTCCAGGAATATGACGTCGCAGATATTGTGGTTCCAATGGACAGAATCAGGGAAGCGTAACAACAGTCCCAACTGGTTGATGGGATTATTTGATAGTTCTTAGAACAACGGCTCAATCTCCAGCAATTATAACGTATGCAACCGCCATAAATGCATTTGATTAATAACATTCGGGCGAAACAAATGTAATGGTTACAGAGCTCTTTGATCAAAGAGCTATCGTAAATCATACTGGAACAATGCTAGGCGTAAATTTCATTGATGAGGCTTATTGCATTAAATATAGCGCTCGTCGTCTGCTGACATTAATTGAGGAGGTTAGAGCTTATCATAATTTAGAGCAGCTTTTATAGTTTCATCTCCTATGTACTATTATGAGCGTGGTGAGTTATAATTATAAAAATAAACAGATTTTTTTAATACTGCATAAGGGACAAATACAGAACAGTACAATTTTTATTGCAGAGTAACTTAAAAAAAAGAAATTGAGAGTTATGAAAACTTCTTGAAAGAGAATTGAAAATTATATCGTGTATTTTTTGACATAAAAATAGATGTCTTAATTGAAACCATTGAGCGTGTATATTAACAATAATCATACGATGGAACGTCGCCAAACATACGTTAGCCCTACTCAAGTTTTTTTTATTCCACAAATAAAGGAGGACGTAACATTAAACTGAATGGATCAAGACTATTTTAATACCTATATTTATTATATCGTGAAATCAATAGTATAATTAAATAGTATAATAAATTAAAATTAGAGGGTTAGAGCGAAGAACGGCAATCAAACTTATGACAATAAGAAAATACTTTATTAATATAAAAAATAAACAATACAGATAAAGAGATGAAAAAAAACACTAGTCTCTGGATAACGAGAACAACAAGAATGCACGTTTTCAATGGAAACTGAATTTGCAATAGCGACAAATGGTCTGAACAAGAGCGCTGTCCGTTTTTTTACTTTACGTTTGACATTCAATTTTATAACGCGTGAATGCTTATTATAATTTATTATAAAAGAATACCGGGCGTTTTTCTGAAAAGACAATTTAAAAGCAATTAGCTGGAAACGGTTTATTCTAAAGAAGTTAGAAAGTAGTGTATTCGTAGATCACAGAATGCGTAGATGTGTTTTGACACTATAGACCGAATGATTTATGAGAGTCCGCTAATCGTGCCTTTATTTATAGATGTCGGTAGGAGAGAATAAGTATATGTTGACAACGAAATAGGCCAGTAGGCAATATAGTATTGTATGTAACAATTGTCACTGTAGATTAATAATTTGTTGAAATGAAATCTTTTCTCGTTTTCTTTTGATTAGATCTAGATGGATCACGTACTTGAACCGTCTGTATTATTTACGACTGTAATTACTATGACTTCAGTCGCTGTAAAGAGAGAAAACATCATAATTTCAATTATAATGGATCGTGAATTAAAATCATATCTGAAAAATGTTCTGATTTGAACATGATAATTTTACAATTATTTTTATAACCGACTTCCATAATCAATATATTACATATGAACTTTAAAATTAGATATTAATAATAAATAGATATCCGTTGGACTGAGAAACAAAAATTGTGTAATTTGAAGGTTAGGTTAGAACTGTGACCTTTTCCACGATTCCCCGTAAATATACAAGATAAGATTATAATATGTATTTAATTTAATATTACCAACATACGATTGCAGCTTTGATACCAGTAAAAACAAAATACATGTGAACTATTTCAATATCTACGCACATGTCTTTGAAACTAATATTAATTTAATCCGCGACAGGCCAGATAGAAAACGAAATAAATTAATTAAACTGCAGTATTAGATGTCACACGGATCTATTTTAATGCTTTATTTCTAATCTAATCTAGTGATTTTAGCAATTCTTCGTGATTCAAATGTCTTCGATAATAATAATGTTAACTTCTAAATCCTCATTTACAACACAATTAAGTACTGCTAAGGCTTCTTGTTGGAATAACACAATGAAAGAACAGGCGAACAATGACAGTAAAACGGACTGAGAAATGTTGACTTACTTTAGTCGGATAATAGATAAAAACCTGGTAGGTACTTAATTTAGTCCTTTTATAATAAGATGGTAAGGGTCTGTAAGAAGCTGGGGGGAAATCCGCCACGCATCTCAAGGCAGTACGCGACAGATTACCGTCGAGTGTGTAAGTTTGGATGTCAATCATCTTATGTTTATAAAATAATCTCGTGACATTCGAAACTAATAACCGATTATGATCAAATTTCGCATGTGTCTGTAATTTGGTCTAACTTAACAGATATAATAGTTTTATCTCAATTATTTATCTCTATAAGCCAGAGCAACGCTTAGCTAGGTCAGCTATTATATATATATGCATACAGTTCTGACGTTTTGCAAGCGGCGTATCTTCTGTTAATTAAGAACCGATCAAACTTTTTTTGTAATAATAAAGACATAAATATCTTAGCTTATATTATAAACATATAAAAAAATAATCAAGATTTGAAACCGAACTATAGATACAGAGACGAACCACAATTCATAAGTCTTAAAAAGGTGTTAGTTGGTATCATTTAATGTAAAATATTGCTATTGATATAGTTACAATTCATGTTGCTAACTATCAATCAGCGCTATTACGAGAAACTGTTATTGTATTAATTAAGTGAACGCAATACTTGTCGCATTGCGGTCAGTTTCTTAGCGTTGCGCTACTCAATACAACTTACCTGTTCGTGATATAAATTGTATGGCTGTTATGAAACAATTATTTTAAGTAATTTTACAATTACAATAGTATTAATACCTATTTAACAAAACAGATCTTAAAAACTGTTTGATATGCACATTTAACTGTTTTGTATTTCATTAGAATAAAAAACATATTAACCAGAATCTTGTTGAATAACACATAAATTGCGAAGCAGAGCAGAACCTGGATCAATATTTGGAAAACAAAGTCATTATACCGAGAGATAAGAAGTCCGACTCTGTTTCTTCGGAAACAAAATCTTCGGAAAAATTCGGAAATTCGAATCAATAATAAGACTCTACAAACACCCTTTTTTCGTTAATTTATGATATGATCCGTCATACCTTATATACAGGTGGGACCTGGCACTGCCTATAATGCACAAATAGTCTTCACGTATATTATTTTAATAACATTTTAGGGCGATTCTAAAATTTTTCATATTTTCGTTCTTGGTCAAAGAGAAAGCTCCAGATCTTACCGAGCCGCTTCATCAACTCACGAACAATCTAAAACTAAGTTACGCAAACATAATTCAATGATCGCGACTAATGACTTCTGCAATAATTTGAATATAATCTCACAACTTTCAACTTTTTTGTGAAGCAACTATTATAAACATTGAATATCAAATAGAAAGCCGCAGATCGGAACAATTAAGAACCGGGTTCAGGTCATAATAGAAGACGTCGTCTTATTTGTGGTTCGCTCTAAAGTTAAGTAGCGTGACTCCATTCAGTTTGTGTTTGATCTCGCTGTTTGATCTGTACGCTCCTCCTCTGTATTAAACGAATCAATAAATAAAACCGTCATAATATTCAGTGATAATTTTGCTTTCAAATTTTTATCACAATTTTCTATGAAAAAATGTCTATTCGAAAAGGTATTCAGAAAAAATTAAATTAAATGTTTTTCATTAATTCATTAAAAATCTATTTGAATGACAATCATAATAGAGGTCACCTAAATATTGAAATTGAAATGTCATTTTTAACTTTTCTGAAATATTGCGTTCTTGCTTCATTAGATGAACGATAGGTTGGGTTGGCGAAAGGATATGGTAAAAATAATTCTTCTCATCCGTATGAAACATATTCATATTTTCTATAGTACTAATATCTAAAAAAACAAGCTTACAACACTTACAAATGAACTTCAAGAGCAATCCAAAGTTGCACGCCATAACTTTAAGTTTATTTGCGGGCGGCGAGGGTACAATTACTATGAAATAACCAATAAATTACATACAGCAATGGCGACTTGCGCAGGCGCCGCGTGACGTTGTACGCCCCACTTCCGCGAAGCGCCATCTAGCGGAACAATTTGCACACCGATCTAACCGATCACGATCGATATCGACAGAGAAGGTCCGTTTATGGAAAATGTCGATAATGGACTTCTAAGTAATGGAATAACATGGTGGTTCGTGCAAAAACTGAAAACATAACCATTTGAATAGTGTAGAGCTAGATAGAGTAGAGAATTGCAGACTTTATCGTCTGTATTATGACCTTAAAACGACTTGAAACTTGATTTGTTAAAGCGTCACGATATACGATAGAAAGTATATCTCGAAATTTAACGTTTTTCCCAATAATAATAATGAAGTTTCTTAAACAAACTTAATAGGTCGCTATTTTAAAAAGAATGACTTGATGGATTGAATGAGTGGACTACCGAAAAGTTCAAAGCCCTTTCATACATACTGTTACTCTAAATTCAAAATAATTACACTAGACGGCATGCGGCATTTAAACAAATGAAAGTGTTTTCGATAACTGCCCTATCGGTAGCTGTGACATTGTTGCGAATCTCATGTTTTACTTTATACATGGTTTCCTTATAACTCCAGAGAAGCGGAAACGAGTGTTCAAGTCTCGAATAGGCCTTTGTTGGCCTTGTTATGTGCAACACATTTTACGGTGGTTACGTTATTTTTTTTATTTTGAGGATAGGATTACATAAATGTTTACATGATTTTTTTACCAATAATATAATTTGTTCAACTTCTAGTATCTACCACCTATCCTCATAAAAGCAACAGCTATAACATATTTTTTAATCAATGAAACCCGTTTCTTTTTTGTAATATCATCATCATCATCAGCCCCTTTTATGTCCCCACTGCAGGGGCTCAGGCCTTCCTTATGTTTGTATATATGTATAAAAATAATTTAATACAATTCAGAAAACTTTGGTTTAAAAAAATAACCCATCTATCTATATCTTCACGCCACCCTATCCAATGCGGGATAGGTCAAGAAGAACGAATGCCATAAGGCACGATCTTTAAGCACATCTTTAGCATCCTCCACTTTCATAACTCTTTTCATACATACTTGCCGGTTTTTATAATTTGTGACATACCTTTCTAACACCACGCGATTAATTTCAATATGACAGATGTGTCGTGGCCTTCTTCGGCTTCTGCATCCTTCCACTATCTTGGTTTATCAATATTATAATAAAAGACATATTTAATGACAAAAGAATATAGGCAAATGTACAATTGCTATCGCTATATAGTTTTATAGATAGGGAATAGTGAGAGTATACTAGGGCAGCTTCCAATCTCAGTTAATGCAAATAGAAAAAAAAAAAACTAAAATTATCCTAATAAATTTTGTAATATCGGGGGTAATTTTATTTTATTTATGATGGCCATTTAACTTTGAACATGGAAACATTTCAAACACCATAACGGTAAAGAAACAAAAGAGTCGCAGGATTTCTGGATATCTAAAAATAATTCTAGTCAATGCTCGTTTTTAAAAATAGGGTCGAAATTACCTGGAGCTTTATACATTTTTGCTCTCTTCAAATAGATTAAAAAAAAACATAATGCAGAGGAACAATTGTTAAGGAAAGTACGGGATGTCCAGACGGAGAAAAAAATATATAGCCGGTTTATAATGGTGTCTGTTTTGAATGGTTCGCATAGAAACGTGTCCAGAAACAATGACGGTAGATGCAAAAGATTACAATACTGGGGAGGATGGACAAATTAAGTAAATTTTAAAATAGAAATTGCTAGAAATATTTTGCTCCGTAAAATTGCCTGTACTACGAAATACTCTCCTGACTATGGGAACGCCTTGACACCAGGTTTACCTGCTTAGAAGGTTTTATAAGAATTGAACAGAAATATCACCAAGGCCACATAAAAGAGCGTTCGGACGTTAGTATTTCCCATATTTCTTAACGGTACTGAGACATGGACACTAAGAGGAGCGAGAAAAAGAAATTAGACACTCTGGAAATATGATACTGGATATGCTAAGCATCCTCCGCTTGGCATATCATGGACTCAATTTAGAACTAATATCTCTATATTGGCAGACATTAGAGTCAAACAGCGTCTTTCTTCCATCGTGCAGAGCCGCATTCTAGTTTTCTTTGGTCATGTCATATGGCGAGGGGATACATCTGTGAGCGTCTTGTCTTACAGAGCCAAGTAGAGGGCACAAGGACTGGCGAAGAATTGTTCGGCGTGCGGACGACCACTCTGTCAAGAGTGTAGCCACATAGAAGAATAGAAGAAGAAATATTTAAAGACATTCTTAATATAAAATATGAGCAAGAAAGAGATTAACAAAACTAGATGATAAATGGCCTATTCTACTACATCGATTAACTTCAACAGCTATTTCGCGGAATAATAGGGTGGATCGCTAAATGTATTATCTCGTATCCTCCGGGGTACAGAAGGCATGTATAGACGTCGGTCCCGGCTGCACTTGCTTTCGTTGACACCTACTAAACGGTACTGGTTATAGCCCGTTGTCCCTGCTTCATTCCATAGGGCAGACATGTTGTTTTAAATTTAAATGGTCTTTCAGATTAGCATGATAGTGAAATACAGGCACAATCCTGTTACTACCATCCCGTATTTCACAATCATGCTAATAAACAGGCCGATGTTGATGATTGATGATTTAAATAATTGTTAAATATCAATTCAGGTAGACAAAACTTTTAAATGAATGAACATCTAAATTACATAATGTTTATACAAAACGCACCAAAACAAATACGGCCGATAAAACATTCCAATCTATCGATAGCACATTTCTAAATAGTGAGTCAGCGGGCGACGAATTTATCGATGTTTTTTGGACTCCTCCCTATCTCAGTACTGTCTACGACAATTCAGGTAGACGATATAATGAAACATTTACCCGGAGACGTGTAAAAAAAAGTATTTCAAAGCAATTAACTCCAGTAAAGCCTCCGTGGCGTCAGGCAGATTACAAAGGACTTATCACTTTTTTGTCGAAACTTTTTAAATCATCAAACCATTCGGAATCTTACGATTGAGGCGGTAGAATATAATTTTAATTGTACAGAATTTTTTGGTAGGTGGCCGTGTATTTGTTTTTGTAAGATAACAAATTGGTCGCCTTTAGTGGACCCCCGATGAAGCTATCTATACGCCTTTTTAACACTATAAAACAGCACGTGACAAAAAGTGGGGATTTCCAAACGGCAATACTAGAATGGTTTTCACATTTCAGCTAATCCATTCCTTGAATCTAGTCAGGACTTGTATATCCTGTAAATGAAATAAAACTTATTCTAATGGATGTAATTATTCTTAACAATAGTAACTTGCAATCCCAAATGAGTCACAAAAGGGCTCGAAATAAAACCGCAATAAAATTCCTTCACACGTCGAATTTTAAAATTAACCGCGTCTGTTGATTAACTAGCCTTCTATAATCAATAGATCTTTTGGTGAATTGTCGACTTTATACCTCAGCAATAAGGTTAGCGACAAGTGTCATAATAGAATTGCGTGCAGATGTCACGCGACAAAGTAAGCCGTACGTGCTTGTCGCATAAACACGGTAATGTGTGGGGCCGACGCAACAATAGCTACTGGCAATTTGTGATTCGCCGAGTAATACAACGTAATTATTAAAAATAAGAAACCTCGGATTTTCTGGAACCTAGTATGTAAATATAATTTTTATTTTAAATTACACGATACTGTTCTTTTTTTGAAATATCAAAGCGATTCAGTTTGACGGAGTATTGTACATAAAGTTACATCAGGCAACCAAAAAAAAGTATAAATGGTCACAGTTGAAAATTCTTCAATATTCATATGAGAACAGAGATCTTTCATTGTATAACTCGTATCGAATTTACGACGAATATGATTTATGGAGCGTGTTTGATGCGGAGACGGACAGACGGACAACAAAGCACTCGTACAACCATACAACGGCCGACCGATCGTGCTTTTAATATTATAATGCGGTCACACTTCCCTCAATTCGGTCGAATATGATTTTTACGGCCGACCTTTCTTGGAAACAAAAGTTCGATTATCGATCTTAGTTTATTACTTAACTTTGAATTATCGAACCAAATTATAAACTGTTATGAAAGGCTTAGTTAGTAAGTAATATTTTTTATAATAGTAACCAACTAAGTCATAGTATCCTTATATTCCTCGTAAGTGAAAAAAAACAGCGATCCGCTTGCGAATTCGCTTGGCTTATCTTAAATTTTTTTATTCTTCATGGAATAATTTAAGAAGGATTTCCAATATTAAGGATACTATTCTATGTTTGGTTATATTCCTGTATCATAAACCATTATTTTATGATAATAATATATTGCGTTAATATATTAAACATTAAATCTTATTTCAGGCTAACAATCACAAACTTTGCCAATTTAAATCAGATCCAAATATATCAGATTACTGAGTGACGATTAAAACCTTGGCAGAAATGAAATCGAATACCTAAACATAATCGATTCAACATGGGCTTGTTATCGCATACGACTTGTGTATATTGGAGATTCGTTATTAAATACATCGAGAAATTATACTAAAAAGTCAAGAATTTAAAACTCTATATTTATTTTGCCTATTACCCATATGAAAGTATTTAGTAGATATGTAAGCCTTCTTGAATGTTTCTTAAAATAAAAAAGGTTCAATATTATTATAAAATTTATTAAGAATTAAATTTATCTGTCATAATCAAAGTTAAATACTTTGGTTAAATACTCATTTTATACTATTTACAAGTATGAGTCTGTGAAATTCGATAGATACCAAATCATACAATAAACTAAACGATATTTTATTTCACAATGCACAACAATATACAAAATATTGTACTAAGAGACAATAACGAATCAATACATTTTTGAATTTCGAAACACATAAACAAAGAACTGCCAACCAAATACCAAAAAAAAAACAAAGCAGAACCGATGACGTCATATAATTGGCTCGCTAATTTGATAGCATTATACTCCAATATTTTTATAGCAAACATAAAAAATACAACGCCGCGGCCAGTATAAAGAATTTACGAGTTTTATGAATGTTAGCTGTGTTCTCTGTGTTAGAATATGCTTTTATTTTTTGTGATTTATTCGCGAAATTAATTTGGCGAAATGATTAATAACCGCCCACGATAAAGCGCAGGCCGCACAAAGTTTTTATTCGAAACATTAGATTTCATATCATACGATGAAGTGAACTAGTTTTTCAGAAAAATATGATTGTAATCTTATTAGACGAATTTAAAATAAAAGAAAAACATACATATAGTGTATTTTACTCGCTTAGCGTATGATAATTTTAATTTATTCCTTTTGTCTTTTATTATATTAATTCTATAGATCTATAGAGTTTTTTACGTAGGCGAATTTATAGTCCATTAAAATTTTCAAGACAGAACATCCAAGTTAATAAGTTATAACTTCAATGAGATAAGTAAATTTGTGATCTAGATATAAGTTTTCTATAAGGTTGGCAGGAAAATTTTAACAGGTCACGTACATTGAGATTACTCCAAAGAAACTATGAAACTTAACAAAACTTTTATAATGGTATAGAATAAATACATCAGATATGACTGTATAAATAAGACCCCTTTGTCTAAAATTATACGACAACAACAATACCTCTATGATCGATACTTCGACGCAAACCGCTACCGAGGAATCCAAAAAGTTTTGTTTACAACAAACGAGAAACCGGAAATTTTATTTAAAAACTTATCAAATATACAATTTTCACACACCTAAGATCCTATAAATATTAATACACATTGTCATCCAAGCAATGTATATTTTGCATAACCCGTCCTAATTTCCTGGTGATATGAAAAGTTAATCCTCAAATAATTCGTGAACTGACTAATCCTTGTGTAATAAGGGGACCACAAACCTGTCGAATTTTATATTCTTTACCAACGATTGTATTCCCGACCCCCAAGACCTCGGTCAAACACCAAACAACAATGGCATGCAAAGCTCATACAAGTTTCGGACCTTTACAAGGATCAAATTTGTAAAACAATATACTTTAGAGTCATAATGCTGTAATTAAAGCGCTCGAACTGAAAACTGCTCATTAGGTGCTCATAAAAATTCATATCAAACACTTTGTTACAAATCAACGTGTCTATCTAAACAAATATCAACCTTAACTGTTAGCAACAAAGGAATTGGTTTTTGTTGACAAATATTGTGATTTGAAGAATGCTATTTGTAAGCAGTAAAGGTTTATAAATGATACGGTTCAACATAAAATGTAGCGTCCGAATGTTATTAAAGATATTATATCTTCAAAGATCAAAGGGAGACACGTTAATTTTTTTATTGGGGCAGAAACAAAGAGTATTTAAAACATGATAAAACTTTTTAATAGATCACGAACATCATTGTAAAGCTGGTATTGCATTAATGCAAGATTTATTTATTGAATGATGAATAAAAAAAAATGTGATATTTTTTCTTGGTTACGATTCAAATAAAATGCCAAGCGTCTTGTATCACTAATCACCAGCACCAAATACCGGCTGTCATCGAAATTATTGAATTTTCAATAGTATACGAATATAACAAAATAAAAAAGGAGAATATTTAACTCCTTTTTTGTTAATAATATTATCCATTTTTATATAAACCCATTTATATATATAAATTAGCAATTTCCGACAATAAGAAATATGTAGCACAAGTTTTGGGCATCACTGCATTTTATTTTGGGCATCACTGCATCTCGACTTTCACAAGTGCTTGTAACAGCTTAGACTGAGTAAATAATTTTGATTTTGATTTTTTGATATTTACTGAATTCACTTAGAAAACATAAAATCGAAATATGTACACCTAGCCCAATATTAATAACTGTAAAGCGTAGTTCCGTAGACTTTGATTATAGTTTTATATTATCTGTGACTTTGATATATTAATCCACGTTTTGGCGGGAGATTACCATCAGATATGTATTTTACAAAACTCACGGAACACTTGAATGACGTCCGCTAGTGATGTGTCACAATCTGAACCGAATAAATAAAACATAACGACCCAAAAAAAAAACGTGGAAATGAAGAAACAGTTGATTAATTTATTCAATATTTTGATTTAAAAATGACAACAAAAGTTGTTTTTAGCCATAAAGACGAAATTCAAAAAAGATTTCGTTTGGAACAGAATATTAACAAAAGAAAATTTAACACCATAACTCATTCGTTTAGAATTTTTAATGTTTTCTCATCACTATTCGAGTTGATTAATTCCACTTTTATTTGTATAAGAATCAGCCAGCTGCGAGCTACTTTGATCCCGATACGCCAAGCGACGACAAAATGTCTCTAGAATTTTTCACGACTGTGAAAACACGACGAAAATAATCGATCATAATCTCTATGGAATTCCGTTGAAACGAGAAACCTGTTTTATCAACCTCTTTAAAGTGAACAAACAAATTATTTGAACTTTGAAAATTGAATGAGAAATGTTAATTTGTTTGAATTTGGAATGTTACAATCAAAATTTATTTTTAATTTTATCTTCTAATCTATTTTGTATCCAACACGACTTACAAAAAGGTTTATTTTTTAAAAGAAAACTTCTTTGATTCTATTTATAGTGCTGTAATATTTAAAAGCTTTAAAATAAACTATGATTTCTCTAAATGTCACGTTCAATTAATAACAATAATAAGTAATAAGACAAAATGAAATTACGGTAAGAGAATCCCAAAACCAGTAGCCGTAACCGAAGTGATTGCATTGCTTGTGTAAACTGAAAGACGTAGTTAATTACGTGGTACCTACGTTATGTCAATGAACGTGGGATCGTCGCTTGATATTGAGGCGGCTTACAAAAGTGACTGTTTATTTTATACATTGACTCTTTATTATTATATTTTCCGCCACTTCGCCCGCGTAAATAATAGCCTGTGTCACCCGCAAATGATATAGCTTCTAGTAGGGGAAAGAATTTTTAAAACAGTAAAGTAGTTTGAAGCCTATTTAATACTAACAAACGATTAAATCTTTAATTTTTATGAGATCAGTATAGATGAGAGGCCAACTCTGAATACGAAAAAAAGGAAAACCGGAAAAAAAGGAAAACCTAAGTTATGGTCAATTTCACATTATTTCTCATCTTATCTATTAACTACTCAAAAAAATTTAACGAAGGAAAAAATCTAAGACATAAAAATACTGCATACTTCCTACAATTTCCTATTTATTGTTGTGTAATTTAACAATTTTTTTTATCTGAATATTTTTGCGACGGTGCCAAAGTCTGATGTGATGGCCTTCCCTTCTGCATTGCGTTTATCCTGACTACTGATGGAGGCCGCACCGTGACTAGCAAATGGCACAATATTGGTACAACATGACCGACAAAATTCGTACTAGGTACACGATCTGGGAAATACTCGAATTTCTATCAGATGTCCTTTAGTTCCATCTGCATGTTACATCTTAACAACTCTATATTTTGGACTGGTGAATTTTAGTGTATTTATCTATAAGATTTATTTATGTATATTTCTTTGTAATTACGTTAAAGAATAATAGTTATTATTTTCAGATTCACTAGCAAGTTTTTTTCCAAATACAGTATTAATACTATAAATTAGCATTTTAGCATATTAAACGCTATTGTTATGTTATTTTTTTAATTGTGCTTATATGATTGGAGGGCATGTTGGTGTTAAAGTTCAGCTGTAAGCTTTAAAATCTTTGTAATAACACGAAATTTAAAAGAAGCAATATATGCTTAATGTTTATACAGTGTTCTAAAATTTTAATATAGTGACATCTACCAATTCATTTAGAACTTTGACAATTTCTAATAAAGACAATGATGCAAAATTATTGTGGAGCGTCACGAATCGGCCGCGTAACCTGGTACAATCAATCTTCACCCCATCCTAATCGACGACCGCTTCACACCATCAATCTTTGCTATTTAAAGCTCTCGAAACGTATGTGACAGTGCTCATGTCGCTTCTATTTGAAGCAATGAACGTAGAACAAATATTATTCTAATTTATTCGTGTCTACGGTTTTTAAAATGACATTTAATATCAATTGATTTAATTTTTTTATGTAATTCTTTAAATTAATCTAATACAAAGAAAAAAGGATAATGAAATCAAAACTTGACTAAGCAGACTTAATTTCAGATATGCTTATTCTGTTAAAAAAAGCAGCCTTAACTCTACGTCGAATAACGTACTGTGACAGCATAGAACTTCGATGAAATAAAACCTCTATTAATTTTCGAAGAAGGTTTTATTTGATTGAACCGAGTTCAAAGCTGTTTATAACAGAATAGACCTGTTATATTCATTAAGTTATATCATAAAAAATTGCATTCATATAAATTTTAAAGCGAAGAGGTTTTTGTATACGACTGCCCAAAAAAGAATAGAGTTCCATTATAATTTCACTTGTAGCACGTGCAGCCGCTGAAATCATTAACTATTCCTCAGCCAGTACCAGCACCGATCAAACACTCAAATTCAAACCGTCCCCGCCCAAAAATATCGAGTCTCTTCTAATCAATCAAGCTCAGATTAACACTCATCTGTCCGCCAGACAAAAACAAATGAGCTCCGGAACAAAGATCGAATTAACCACGAACCACGTTTAAGACACCAATTAAATCTCTAACAAAGCCTATCTTCAATGAGAAGAGGAAAAAATTTGATAGATCAACTCTTTAACCTAATCTTTCATCGGAATTTCACTTAACGAAACTCGACTTTACACATATAAACAAACGGTTCATTTTCAAGTTGACTTTCCGTGTGGTAAGCTGAGAAGGCTGTTGGCACAACATCTTATATCGATTAAACATATAATTAATCACGGGAAATGATTCCGAATGAGATGTTATTAGTTATACCACTCCCTATTAACAAGTGAAACAATAGCTTTTGGTAATATATGGTGTTCTAGATATGTAGCAACAAATCACATGTTGTTGGTGAATGGTAACATTATAGAAGTCCGTTATCTATCATCCCTTTGATATAAAAAAACGAATGATATCACTTTAAAAAATACTCAAATTCTAGATCGCTTAAAAGGAATACCAAGCCTTGAAAACATCTATAGCAAATAGTTCTTCCACACTTGTCCAAAACCTTGTTGTGTTTATTTTCAGTTTCTTATTAAACACCTCGTTTAACAATGCTTTCAAAATATAGAAACTTCTTGATTTACTTTACTCATTTTATGCTTCATATTAGTAATTTTAAGAGTAAGCACTCGAAAATGTCCATTACAAATTATATTAATATGTCTCGATATAAAATCAGCCTGTAGCTCTAAGGGGCGCCGATGGCCGATCAATCAGCTGCTAACGAGGTGGTCACGTGGTAACAGGCCTCATTGCCCTCCCTTATCCCTACAACTACAACTCTGTGCAACTCGAAAAGCTACATAAAAATATTTAAAAATAGAACATAACTCCCTGTTTCATTAAGTTTTTTTTTTGTTTTAATTAACGAGAGGCAGATAAAAAAGGTATTGAAAATCGAACCACCAATTCGCGATGACGAAGTGGCCAGTGTTTATGCGACGAATAAATTAGGATTACACTTCGATCAGACTCCAATAAATTCTAAACACAACAGTTCTCATTTACGATAGCAACAGATCAAAATCGAAACGGCAAAAAGCTAATCGATTCCGGAACACCCACCAAGCTAGGTACTATTACGATTTGATCAACATTTACATAATCGTTTGTCGCTTGCATTAAATTAAGGCACAGATTAACCGCTCGCTCGATCAAAACATGAAAAAACGACTATAGTTTTAATTTCTTTTTTTAACAGACGAAGACAGAGTGCAGAGAAGGCGCGGGGCGTGGCGGGCTTACTTTCATTACTCATGAGCAATAATAAATGATAAAACATTATTAATACGAAGAGATCAGTCCGAGTGATGTCGGCTCACATGTGCGAGATTAACCTGACTCGAATAAATTAATTCTACTAATTAAAAGTTTTATGTTTGCCCCTCTGGCATAACGTAAAAGTATCTTCACGTCGGAGCCTCGTTTAAGATTCACAAATTTTAATGCTAGAAACTGCAAACAATAAAATAAGTATTTATGGCGTATTTAACAAAAAAAAAACTTCCTTTATTGTTGGAATATTTATTAGTTTCTGGTGTTATCGTGTTCCGCGTAATAACAAGCAGAAGTTTATTGGGCACGCTTGGATATGATAAATTGAATAATAATTTATTACGTGCGAGATAAGATGCTGCTTGCTTCGATCGCGAAGTGAGATACACTCAACGTGTTGAGGGTGGTCATTACACCGCGTAACAGGGCCGTACTTCTAGTATTATTATAAATTTTTAAAGATAGTCATTCAACAAACATTTACTAGTAAAGTATAGTGGGCGCAGCGGGTAAATGATCGCATAGCAATTTCTTAAATTAACCCTAAAAGCTAATTTATTGAAAAGTAGAATTTCATTTCCAAAACAAAAACATATTCAGGTAAAAATTTACATATTTGCTGATGACGAAACCTTCTTTAATATGTTTAAATAATAATTTTTAAATGTCCATAGAATGCATAAAAGATTTTCGGCAAAAGATACGAGTATATATTAGTAACTGCGTTGCCTGAAGGCGCGTATTTCCAAATGCTACGAAGATGGAGTAGATAAGTTTGATGCATTTACATTGTAACTTTTAAGCTCCATAAAATAATAATTAACATGAAAGTTGTACAAATAAACATGTCAATGATGTCAATTTCTACTATACTGCAAATTAAATTCTTCTTGAGTAATTCTTCTCGTCAATTGGCATATATCAGCAAAAAGGTCTTACCTACCAGGTCACTGAATAACATTACATTAGATCAGTGAATTATTTGGCTATGATTAATGATTGAATAATTTGCCAAACTTGGAAAATATCAATGACGTCATATTAACCGAAAGTCAATATAATTCTTTATTCTACACTTTTAAGTTGATAAGGTGAGTACAAACATGATTTAAATGTATCTGAGATGAGATATAGCCAATAATAAGTTTCAACGTTTTTTTAAGAAATAACTCATTAATATATATTATTTACAAAATTGCTAGTCAAATAGCGTTCCGTTTTTCTTCTTCTAGAGATTTTGATTAAATGTTTAAGAATATACTTTAGTTTTTTTAATCCAAAAATTAATCTATGATTTGATTCGGTTACTATGAATGTTTATTTACATTTATCGCTGCTAATGTATTATTATGATTACAGTACTTAGCCTGACTAATCACAAGATGTTAATAACTATAAGATAACAATAACCACTGATTTGACTAACAACGAGACACTAGGTTTATAGCGACAATGATGGCGCCATTCACAACAAAGATCAATTAATGCCAGACAGAGATAGAGAACGATCCAAGACATATGTTAAAAAGAGACGGTTTCACGGTTATCAATCACGCGCCTGCGCACGATCTCAACGCCCGAGGCGATCGAACGATCTCCCGCTTAATTATTTCTATTATGATATTTAAAATATAATGATTATCTGTGATTATAAGAGCCATATGGCGAATTCCCACACTCTTTTCGTATGTAACACGTCTAATTCATAACTTTAATTAATACGAACTCATAAACAAGCGAGAAAGCAATATGAATGTAATTAATATCAGTCAATATGATTCATTCGATCGCATAAAATCGATAATCTCATATTAATACTCATTTAATTTTGTAAGAGACAATTTTATCTTCATTCCTACGTGAGCTTTGACCTGTAGCTTCCATTAATAGCTCGTTGTACTAAAATATAGTTTATCATAGAGATGTTATCACTGATCTCCACAATATAAAATCGTTTATTCAGTCAATGACTGATTTAAGTTACATCTGATTTGTATCTTGAGACAAATGAACTGAGAGCCGCTCATCCGAACCGTTTACTAGCAAACAACGGTTTTTGTTTAAACGGTCGTATGGTATCATTTCGATCGATGATCGTGAATGGGGCATTTGGGCCCGTGATAAATTACAAGCAATATCAATCGTTACAGAGGATCAATCAAAACATGTTTAATGTTCGATTTGTGGGAAAATGTACTTACCTCGCTTTTGCATGAAGGAGAACAGATCATCGAGGAATTCTTTTCGTTGTGGCTCGTCACTTATTTCGTACAACTGCAACAATCAAAACATATTTTTCTAAGATAACCGTGAAAACAATGAAATTCTTTTTACATTTTCGGTCTCAGATCATAGAAAGAATTGACTACGTCCATATTTCTATTCACTATTACCTTTACACAGTTTAGGTAAATAAGTTTTAAGTCATATTTTACACCGCTTACGCTCAACTTGAAATATATACATCATTGACATTGTACACCCTACTCGCACTGGTTTTCCCGCATTATTCTAAAGTTGACTGGTAGAGAATGCCTAAGGCATTAAGTCCGCCAATGTACTTATATGTGCACAAAATATTTAATATACAAAATATTAGATTTAGGTATAAACAATTGCTTAAAAAGTTATCGGTCGTCTTCGTCCAGGCGCCATGACGGTCTAAGAAACTTATAACGTTAAACATAGGTTATAAACTTGTGGGTAAAGTGAATATAGCCTCTTATAATCAGTAAATTAACAAAAACCCAAAATTATTACATTTCCGAGATTTTTACTTTTTTTTACAAGTTTATATACTGTTAATTGTATCTTTATCATGATTTTTTATCAAATATTTAAGACAATTATAAATATCAAATGACAAGGTACACTTAGTAAATTACTAAGTGTACCTTGTCATTACACTACATACTTCATTACCATGAAAAAGTTAACTGAAAATCTTCTTACGCTAAAATTTGTTTGCTACGAACGATTCAATAAGAAATTAGCATTCTACTCAGGAAACGACATTTAACGGTAAGTCAATTACCACGTGGACCCGCATTTCCGGAAAAAGACATACACTTTGCATTATAATTTACATGCATAATAAAATATTTTCATTTCATGCTCTAACAATTGCATTGTAATGTCGAATTAAAATTGTTACATTGTTTATTATATTGTATACTAAGTAAAGAATGTATTGTAGCTAATGCCGCTTGTTCTTGAATCAATAATTAACATCGATGGATCTATCGACATAACTAAAGCATGTTTTCGAGATATAAGCCGCCATCTTTGATCAGTGACGTTAGAATTCAACATCCATTGTAGCGTAATTTTATTATAGGCATACTAAATTATTATAATCTAATTCCGTTTACATTGGCACCAGTTACAACATCTTAAATTTGTGCAAAAATAATATATTCCGAATGCAATATATTTCTTTATTATTGTAATATTATAAAAAGGAAGTATTGATTTCTGTTTGCGTGTATTAAGTCCCAAAAATCACTGGACCTTCGTAATCGTCAATATTATTTTTTATTAATAAATTTTATAAATCAATTAAAAATACGTAAATTAAATCGACAAAATGGAATTAAAATTATATCGACAATAAGTAAGATGTCAACATCGAGCAGGTGGTATTCAATTATATTTATATGAATGTCGAAGCGAAGTAACTGTAAACGATATCGTGCGAACCCACAGCACACCCCACCGGGAGAAACTTGTCATTTCTAATAATTACTCCGGTATCCGGTAGTTAAACGTGCAGATAAAACAGTATCTTCGCCGATAAACGCTAAACGCTCGATTGGCTCAGAAATGGGCGGGAGGCGGTACTCAGGAACGTATTATAAACAAAAATTACTGTAGATACACAATAAAAAGTGGATGACATGTCGTTTCAGTGCAATAGCTTATGAGGTTTTATCGTTACATATATTGAATAAATCTTTTTTATTTCTTTATGAACTTAATTGTAACTGATATGTTACATATCGATAAATTAATCTCTTATTACCACTTCACTATTTCGCAGTTGGATATTCAGTTATTTACATTTACGATAGAAACTTTTAAAGTTAGTGCAATATTACTAACAGTTTAAAGTGAAAATCTCAAGAATATGCATTTACTATACAAAAGACTAATCATCCAACAAAATATGACATCATATGACAAACTAGGGATTAACCCGTTAAGCAATCATCCGATCGTCCGGTTCAGAGCAAAAGTGTCCCAAAGCTGTGAAGACACAAACAAGGCGCCGGGTCATACAGAACGGACATACATGATCAAACAGCGCACTATTTACATTGGTCGAACAATTACATCGGGGCACTTAGCGTTACGGCGAACTGGGCCGCGGAGACAACGAAACGCCATTTGACACTTCCTGTTTCCATCTAATATATTTGTACACACGACTCATTAAAGCATAGTAATGGATGCAAAGGGGTCAAGACGTGCGAAATAACACCTCTAACATCCGAGATACTAACAAAGGGAAAATCTATTTTTCTTTTCTAAGATATAAATCGACGTCGTACTAAATGCACTAATGTGATATGCTAACGCCGGGAACACATCGACCCGACGAGAAAATTGGGTGAGCTCAGGATTGCGTGTTCATAATATTTATTTATTTTCTTTAATATTGTAATGGATTGAGCTTTACCGTTAAAGTTCATGAAGTTGCAGGAATCGAACTGACTCACAAAAATTTGAACACACAAAATTGGTCGTCGAGTTGCGGTCGTCGAGTTTGATATTTCTTCAACGAGCGTCTGCCCGTTATAATGTTTGAATTTTTTGAGTTAAGACTAAAATAATAAATAAACGTTTTAGGAAAAAAATATGATAGATCACTGTACAAGTCATCACTATGACACATTGCCACTATCATTCTGATCATATAAAATTAAGTAGCCGATTGAAAATATGTATCGAGCTTTGATCCTTACTTAGCTTCACTGGGTAGCACAAAGTTTTACCAGTACAGGCAACAGCTATGAAAAAAATCATATTTTATTGTTTAAAATCCACATTTAAACTCAATTAAAATTTTAAACATTTATTAGAAGGTTTACAATCCTGTAAGAAAAATATTCACACACAAGTGCTTAGTGGTAAATATAGTAAAATTTTGTCTTTTACCCACGTAATATTACAAGGGTGCATTTCACAATGAACCGATATAAACATTTATTAACAACGAAGACCTTAAATCCGCCACACACGATCCTCATATTAAAAACTATGACTCTTCGACGGCCGCGACAGAGCGCGTAAACGATAAACAAATGAAACGCGCCCGTTAATAATTGGAACGATACGTTTTTTTTAAGCGGCGTTAATCGAAAACGTTCTGGTTGTGATTAATCGCGGGGGGGCGAGGCCGAGTCGACAGTGACGATCGCGAAGATTGATGTTGTGGGAGATCGCCTGTTGCTGCTATTAGGAGTCAAGCGAGCACCGTTCATGCTCGACTATTGACACTACACACCCCGGGAATGGCAGCCTTTTTCTCTAAACGGGATATTTGCAGCACAATTGAGCAGTTTTTTAATAAAAACAGTAAGATAATAAAAAAATTACCAGTATTTTTGCTGCGGAAGAATATATATATTTATATTACAAAGTGTAAAGTAGGCGCTTTTTCTAAATTTCTTAAGTTCGATTTTGCTACGAAGCTATGTACTAAAGTTAGTTTATTATACGACAACTGTTGAGTTAAAATACCATGTAACAACGTGTATATTATATGTAAACGATTATTCAATGCACATTTCGTTAATTTATTATCAAGTCATCTCTCAGTACTTAGTAGATTATTCAGTACAATTGTCACAAAACGGACGCTGGACAAAATATGAGATCATTTAATACGATGAGAACTATTCTTGGCAAAATGTTTCTTTGATATGTAAGGAATATTACCATAACAGGCTTTTAATGGTACAGTAAAGTTTAAACCAGAAATATAACTTCGTAAAAAAATATGGCAGGCGTTCGTATGAGAAAATAAGTAGTTCTATTTAAATTAACTAAAATATTAAAATAAAACCAAAATATTTAGTATACTTTGATAGGAAAAATGATAAGGCTAAATTATGAGCATATTTAAAGAATATTTTAAGCATATTTAAATATCGTATTATAATTAATAGTTTTAAATGGTCCTTGAAGACACGTTTATTTTCTAGTCCAAAAATGTTAGATCATTTGATTATATTACATTCAACTAAACTCTATTTACGTGAATTGCAAATGCGAGCCAACCGTAATATTTCTAATAAGACGGTAATTAACTTTACTAATAACTAAATTACCTATAGCTAATTAAATGTCTGATACAATGCAAACATTCGTTAGGCAACATCGTAATCTTTGCACGATCACGTTTATATCGAATAGTGTCTTCGCAATTAATATTTCTAAAATCCTTTACTTTCAAATAACTTAAACGTTCTTGATTAAGTTATTTAAATAATTGTAAATTGTTTTATAAATATGCGTTTTATTTAAGTTTATAATTTCTCTAATGTCGTTTTCTACTTCGGTACCAGCTCCGTTTATTTTATTCCCTACAAAAAAAGAGTTTAGTATACGGTTATCACTTGCACTATGCCATGCTCCGACCCCGTGTCGCCCACCACGCGTCAATATTTGAATCACAAAACGCCGCTAAGCCGCGTAATCTCCATTGTTGTGAACCAATTACTGCCTCTCCCCTTCCGCTCCGATGAATATATAAATATTGTGAAAATATCATTGTAATAATAACTCGATACGGCTGAATTATTTTCCCAGAAAATCGGACGACAATAGTTCGTAGTTCTTACATAGAACCGTTGCGTTTTATTTCACCATTCATTTTAGTTTACAAATGTCCATGCAACAATCGTGGTGGTTGTAATCTTCACACTAAGAATAATACTTTATTACATGCAAAATATGCAAATAATTTATTTGCATATTTTTCTCAAAAATTCAGATGATATTTACAAAGATCACATAAACAAGCTGAGTTTTTATAGATAGTAGAGATGGGTTGAAGACAGTGCGTATTCGGATTTAACTGATCTTCGACGAAACAATACTACTAATAATTAAATACCAAAACTAATACAAATTCAATCTATGAATCAATGGTTAAGATAATGTCTTAAATTAATGACATTTTTAATTTTATAATAATTGTGTAATTGATGTCCTCAAAGCAGAACGTTTCTTTTACATTTAGGCAAATAGTAAACAATTTCCAATCAAAAAATAATCGAAATTTTCGGATAAAACTCTAATTCAGATCACAAGTAACCGAATTTAGACTACAATTCCTCTGTAATATTAGTGACCTGTGTTTTCAGGTTTCTTACGAAACTCATATCAGGCACATACTAGTGCCACGACATTAGTTTTGTTTCATACTTATCTGTTTAAGTATTAAGTTTTGGAGATAAATAAATTATTATTATTTTACTGCTTTAGTCTAGATTTAAATCGAATGTTAAGCCAAAAGTCAAATTCAGTTATACTCACATTCCATCCTTGGTAGGTAATCTAACAATATTAACATTCGATTTTACGAGCACATTGCATATTTTACGAGTTATAAGCGATAATCATTGCGTTTGCCGATGTGCCCTCGATGATTGCAAAGACATCTATACAATTTTATCGTTTCGACCTTACATACAAATAAATTGAATTGTTTGCAAAGTTGCGCTATAAGGATAAAACGCAATTTAATCTCATGATGAGATTTATAATTCGAAAAGTATTCATAACGCGATTTAATCAGTAGTTTAAAATGGACTATACGTTTAATTTTAAAATATTATTTAACTACTACTTAGGCTACTGCTCCGAAACAATACGAAAAAGCTCATTTCCTACTACAAACGCGAAAGCCACTCGGAGATATTAAATCATTTTATTTGGCCGAATATGTCAATTACCGAATAACACTGGACTATTCGGCCCACCTCTATTAAATACAAAGAAAAATGCAAAATTATTTCATATAACATTTGATCAAACTTTAAAAGATACTGTTATTTGTAACATTCTTGCAGAAAATTGTTGCTATACTCTCAGTTGATAATTATAAATTGTGCATAGATGAATTACGAAATCAATCAATGTGTTAACGTTGCATTGTGTTTATAGGCCGAGGTGGCAATCACTACGGTACAAGGCAGATTTAGAGGTATAACTTATTTGTTATCTGTGATGTAGGCGAGTCGTGATAGACTATTGTGTTGGAGACTCGGATCAATGAAGTCATGTCACACATACGGAATAGAAAAAAAATACAATACGCTAAATAGGTAATACAAAAAGTTCTTAATATTAAAATTATATCTGGGATTTAAGGAATTAACACCGAATCTGATACCTTTAAACTAGAAATTCTTGTAGGAGGTTTCAGAGGCGATTCAATCGATTTAGCTAGATTTTATTTACCAAAATGTGATACGACCGGTATTCAGGCACTGAAAGATTTTTTCATACATTTCAGGTAATCTACACAAAAATTGTAATGAAGTTTATATGTAAAATTTTCTAATGAATCACTTCATTTATTAGTGAAAGTTCCATGAAAATCGTTCAAACGTTTTCGAGATAATTGCGATCAAACAAGCAAACGAGACGATGGCTTTACAAAACACCTTACATTGTCATGATACATAGTAGGTGCTAGAGTCTATTGTCTATAAAAGACACAAAATAATACCCTAACTATTTGAACAGCTCAACATTGGAAGTGTGGACAAGTAATATCTGACACTAAATAACAGTTTAGAATAACACACACTCATCTTTCGATACTAAACTGAGAGCGCGCCGCAAGACAATTTCAAATTGCCAAGCAATATTTCAAACCTGTAATTTAACTGGGATGGATTTATAAATATACGTAGGACCCTTGCACAGTGAAATAGTAACAATATTTATGGAAATCACATTGGATTTACACTTATTGAACACTTGTTATTACTGTACATGTTTACGGCGAAAGTTGCCGTTTAGCGATAAGCTATAGTGAATTTAAATCGGCATACTATATTAATATATGCTAAATGTAATAATAAATTAATCCTCTGGCTTTTGAAACTAATATTTAAATATAATATATCGAAATCGATACCAAACTAAATAAACTCTTTGTTATATATAGTTGACTCTTAAGTCTTAGTTTTACAAATAAGAAAAGACAGTGTTAATAAAAATCGCAAAAACAGCTTAGCAGTGAAATGAATCGAATTTGGCAGAAAAACATGATAGATTCTTACAAGAGGTTGAATGTATATACAAAAGCTAAATTCAAAAAGCTCATTGAAATTTATTATTTAGATTAGCAAATCTCTGCTCCAAAATTAACACAAAGCAGATTAACATTTAAATAAAACCCAATGAAAAAGCAACTAAAGTAATTAATAACAATGTCTCAACATCATTCGTGGTGTCGGACGTTCCTGTAATTTCCATTACGCAAACATTGTTGCTATTCCATTTCCCATTACTGATGGAATCATAAAACGCACGGTAATGTCTTTTCGTGTTCAATAGACTTTAGTTCGATAAGTTGGCCTGTTTTCGCGACAATACACTGATAGTAGAGTATTATCGTTCACTGACAATTTTCCGTTGGAAATAAATTCAAATATTATGACTATTACTGATAAGATCTTAAAATGGCATAGTAGAATCGCCCACATTTTTTTTGTCATAACTTTTTAATGGGGTTTTCACTGAAATAAGAATAAATATTAACCTAAAAAGAGCATTGAAATCATTGAATATCGTATAAAGTATTAAATGATAAATGTTTATCAAAGCTTTGTTATGTCATTTACGACATATTTATAATAATTTGAAGAGATAAAGTTTCTAACTTCCTTTTTAGAGGTAATCTTCGGAAATACAGATTAGTTGATTAAAATTCTTTAACCTACGGGTAGCTACATAATACGCAAGTGACATAGGCTATAATATACTCGGACAAAGTCGAGAAAATCAGTTAGTATATTTGTAATTACATACAGTTAATCTATTAGGATTTCGAAAAGGTAATATTATTGTCATTGATATTTAATTTTGCATGGTCTCAAAAATGAAGAGATAATGAAAAATACATATTAGAAGATAAAGAACGTCGATACAATTACCACCAGACACATAGCATAATGGATAAGACACATTTTTATCATTAGGGTCATCCGTCGATAGACTTAATTTCCCTGTATTTATTATTATTAAAATCACTAAGTAACCGCTCCAAATTAATATTGATAATCAAATGTTAATGTAATATTACTAGAACATTGTACTCACAGTAGTATTGTAATAGTCACGAATGCATTCACTCGTACACGTAAAAAAATTAAAACTTATTTTATTATGAGAAAACAATTGTCAAACTTCAATTGTTTTCTCATAATAAAATAATAAAAATTCTCAAGAATAAAACCGTTCTCAATTTAGATTCTTACAATAGATATATACTTACACCTTTATATATCCACAATAATATTATAAACAGAAAAGATTTAATTGCTTGTTTGTACTAGGCTCCAAAACTATATTTCACCTACGGAAAACTACATCATATGCTGGTGATAAAGTCAGGGGTAAAATCTAGATGCATACTCTATACTTTGAAAACCGTCTGTTTTAGTATAAAAGTACTAATCAATAAATAAGTTCTATCAGAAATCCTGTTTTGGGATCATCAGCAAAGTTATAATCTCTCGAGTGATGGATACCAGAAGATATGTAGATTCATAATTGAAGTTAGAGACTCGGCAAAAATCAAACACTAGATCTGGAGAACCAACCGATACACACGGGTGTTGAAGGTCATAGTTTAAAATTGTTTTGGTGTTGGTAAAGATTGAAAAAATATGCGTACTATTTAATTTGAATTTAGATGTCCTGCACTGATATACGCTATTTTATACAGGAAAACTGTTTATAAAAGTATCTAAAAAAAGTAAATTTCTGACCTACGGAGATCAAGAAAATATAATTATAAATTAAAAAAAAACTTTTCTAGTTTTATGAGCGAGAAACAAATCTACAAGGATTTTTAACGCCATGTTTCAAAAATGGTAAATGCACGAAATGGTTTATGTGAACATTAGGACAATGGGTAATTGAATCCAGTCGGCAAGGTGTCGGCCTGTCCAATTCACATCTGCGGCACAGTTTTAACTTGAACTATAATGAAGAGAACAAATCATATGGATTAAGACATAGGAGTTCACAAATTTACTATGGCAATTCTTAATATATATAACATAATACAGTTTTAATTCTTGACACCCCAGTATCAACTATCTTCTTTATTGCTTACTGACTAAAAAGACTTTCAGATTCCGTCTTCATTTGCGAAAAATTCTATTCTATATATAAATTGTTCACAACACGCCATGTGTACGAATACGTTGTAAATATGTAGTTTTGATATATTTTTTAACCTTTTTTCATAATTTTTATTGCTCTACTGTTCATTTCTTCATCATGCATCATCTATCTCCGTTTGATGTTTTCCCGCGACTTGCGTAAATTATAGCCGCGTATAACGTAGGTCAAGGTCGAAAAATCGGTCCAGAAGTGTCGTAGCTGAATAACAAACATTTTAATCCTTTTTTTATATTAGTATACGTGTAAGAATAATATATCTGTATTTTACCAGATTTTTTTTATTTAAAATGTTACAATTCAGGATTTTTAAGATTTTAATGTAATGTGCCAATGTTTGTGTAAATTAAGCTTTAAAAAAATCTAAAAAATATAATATTCTTTAGAAATCTAGCCTCCGCTTTCTCTTATCACTTGTGCCATCGGAATTTTACATTAAATACGGCTAGAAGGGCGTTGTCCGTGGCACAAAGCATCAGTTGATTCGTGCGTTTGTCGAAACTTAAGTACTCGCAGTCTCAGACCTATCAGCTAATGAGCAACAGAACATTAACTTAGAAATGGCCCTCGAAATTACGTAAAAGTGGAGAAACTTTGCTTTATCATCTGATGCAATCGCTTGCACTAAACTAATACCTACTCGATGTAGAAACTTTAATTTTAATTCGTGGACCAGTATTGATATTGTTTCGACAATTTAAATTACAATTTTAAATTAATTTAAAAATATATTTATTATTATAAAAAAAAAAAAATAGTAAGTCTAACGAGGGTAAAACATGCGAGCTTTCGTGATTCAAAATCTGCTGCTCTTGTAACTGTACTACCTAAAATCGACCAGTATTGATATTGTTTCGACAATTTAAATTACAATTTTAAATTAATTTAAAAATATATTTATTATTATAAAAAAAATAAATAGTAAGTCTAACGAGGGTAAAACATGCGAGCTTTCGTGATTCAAAATCTGCTGCTCTTGTAACTGTACTACCTAAAATCGACAAATTCCTTGAGTATTTATTTTTTATTATATTTAATCATTAATTTGTGCCAATAAATCGTGCTTTTTTAATTTTACAGTTATCATATATCTTCTTCATTTTATTCTTTATAAAATAAGAGACGTTTTTATGTTTTAGTTTGTGATTCTAGAGAAAGTTAATATAAAATAATCTATTTTCAAGTTAATGGCTTTCATGTGATTTGTTAATTTCCATTGCACTACTATCTATATTTATATCTGGCTATATACAACAAAAATAAAAATCGATCAAAACGCGCGTAATACAATGTCATTTTGACATTACCATTTGATATGTTCGATCACAAACACTACACACGAGGATACCCGTTACCATTAATGCCATTAAAAGTAAAAAATATAAATGTAGTTATACAATAAACGTGTCTTAAAGCTCTCTGAGTTTGATGTCTCAACAACACTATTTGATAGCAAGAAACTCTTAGACAAGCGCTAAACACTTCCCATTGCATATTGTTTGCCTTACAATTACAATTCGTTCGAGCAGTAGAGAGGCGTCTTCATTTGACAGTTTCATGGTTATAAAGCATTCAATCAATGGAAAATCATTTGAAAATATCTATCGAAAGTCAATATGAAAATTCATATGATATAATCGCGAAGGCCACGTGGATCGCTATATTTGAATTTGTTACGCAGTTCTCATTGTTCACAGATTTTTATTGACGTCAATAAAAAACATTCAAATACAAGGCTGACAAGAGAAATCGTCTACATACATGTACACTAAAAAAAAATACTATCGGAACATAATATTATAACACAACCCTTGATATTTATAATAAACATTCGAAGTGAGTTTCTTTTCATCACCGCTAAATAGCGACGGGTCACATAATAACTCCATTGGGGCGTAAACAGTGGCACATTGACGATACAAAGGGACATGGCAGTCCGAACATTAACACCTAGCGTATTTATTCAATCGCTCCCCAGCCCGGGGATAATCGTGGCCCCCAAAATGTTCATCTAATTGGACATCAAAGAGGGGCGTGTAATCGTCTATACCGACTATGAACGATACTACACGTAACATTATGACGTCATAGTTTTGCTAGATGTGTTACGGATGACCATATTAAATTGTGTAATTAGGAATTCACTAGAATTGTGTGTTCTAAAACTCGAACAGTCACATCCTGTCAAATTGAGCTGTTTGCTTTCCGCAAGATTTTCCATACCACTTTAAGGACAATTGTTGTTAAGATATTGCGTAACATAAGTCATTTGACATCTCTATAAAATTTTGTCAATTCTAATATGTTCAAATTATTCTATAATGATTTACAATGACAATATGAAGGACTTTTTTCAATACTGAGGTAAAGTAAGTTAATAACAGAAGACGAAGTTTAATTCATAAACAAGGAATTGATTTAATCTTTTGTATTTTTTTAATAAAAGAAATTATGTAAGCTTATGAAAGTATACATTTTATTGCATTTGTAGATGTTTCAGATCCTTTGCAAACTCCGTGTTCTAGTGACCACACGACCAAATGCACGAAAATTTAGGGAATAATTACCTTTTATTTTTATAACAGTCTGTTTCTTAATTGTTGACGTAAACGTCACTTCTAGGGTACATTAAATAGACATGCGTTGATGACCATGGCTATTGTTTTTGTCGATTACGCGATTACTTGCCCGGAATAATTCTATAGGGTGGGCATTATTTGGCAACGAATTAGATCTGGATGTTGAACATTATGTGCTTAATACATTTCTCAAGTCATTGAACCTTATTTATTATTTCCATACAAACAATCGATGTGTATGTAAAATCTAAACTTTATATTATATTACCACAGATATCATAATACTTCAAAATTATACAGGATATATTTTTTTATCAGTGGACAAAATTTTTCCTACACTAAAGTTTGTTTTTAAATTTTCACATTTAAATTTCAAATTGATAATTTAATATTTATCTACATAAAACAGAAAAGTCGAAGCCAGACTATCGGTTATTTTATTAAGGAAATACGGTGTACACCATCACAGCCGTATAATATTCATTCTCAGTGTAAATATCATCATATGTAGTGTATCATTTACTTTCAAATATTTTAAACTAAAAATTACGAAATGTCAATTGCCAAAAAGAAGGTGTCAATAACAATAAACAGCCTAGAGGCATATTGACAAAATTCAATCACCAGTTTCCTGATAAACTAGGGGTCAGTTGCATAAAAGTCCATCAAGTTTTAATGACGCCTTTAAGCTCTAATGAATATCAAATTTTGTATCAGTAATGTCGCTTTAAACTAATCACAATGGACGTTTGTGCAACAACCGGCTGTAAGTATCATAAGTAGTAACGTGTTTAGAGACATCTTTTTATCTCCAATTTAGTAAATTAAAAAAAAGAGTCAATATGATTTACGGTAATGAACACAACATTTCGTGCACTGTTCACAAAATTTTCCTGTTTATTATATATGATAGGAAAATATTATTTTTTGTAATTAGGATTCTATGATCCAGAAAAAGTCGACATGAGCATTAGTTTATCATAATTAAAAAATAAATGGGACTTTCCATACCGTAATAAGTTTTACAAGACAAAGACGAATAATGTCACAGAAGGTAGTGTAACGCGAAATTAAATTTTCCTATAATACTCGGATAATCGATTCGGCAGAGCACACACGAGCGGGAATATAATCCTGTACCCTAGTTGGTACGGACACCGCAATTATCCACCGGAGGATTAAGCCGCTTACTGATAATGTACTAACTGATGTCGCCACACATCGCTCATAGATAGATTCAGTAAATCCAAATGAAAGCAGTTTAAAAATGTGTCAATCTATTTAAATCTTTCATTTAACAATTTACTTTTAACTATGACACCACCGTGACTTAGCGCAACTACAATTTACTTATCGCATCTTTATAGTACTGCAATTATATTAGATATACAGCGTCGAACCTATTATTATCATATTTTTAGAAATTGAATCAAATTAAAGTTACTTCAAAAGCTAATAGAGGTGTTATTTGAATGTACCTCTTATACTGCGACAGCGCCGTATTTGACGATGTTTTAAGAATATCAAAACTGATATGGCTTTTTTTCTAGCAATTTAAAAGCTTAACACTAAAAATAATTACCCAAGTTTAGTAATCTTTGTAATAAATGTGCAACAGCGCCGTATTCGACGATGTTTTTAAGAATATCAAAACTGATATGGCTTTTTTCTTGCAATTTAAAAGCTTAACACTAAAAAAATACTAGCCAAGTTTAGTAATCTTTGTAATAAATGTCAGTATACCTTACCATACAAATCAGCCAAATTTCTCCACTTGATTTTGTGTTATAAAGATTTTTTTTTTAAATTTTTCATATTGTGGTAACCTGACATGCAGCCCTGTGTGTGTATAGCTAATTCACTATGTCGACATATTTTTGGACATTATAAAAAAAAAACTCATTGTTATACTTCAGACAAAACAAACATCCTTCAATATTCAATGACGAATGAAATTAGATGGCGAGTTTACTCTGTGCATAAAATATTCTGCCCAAAGATTTGATAATAAAATTGTTGTTAGTTTTTGAATTTACGTTTTTGCTTATTTGAAAGCACTACGTAAATTTAAAAATAGTATAACGAAAATTTGTGCTTCGATTCAGGGAGGATCAGCATTGAAATCTATTTGACCGATAAATTGCCGATTTAGCAGAAGCCTCATCTCTTTTGAGAAGACTTTAAAAAGAAGCGAAAATGTTCGCGAGAGCTTTTATAACTTCATTTATAATATGACGAATTTACTAGTATTATTCATCATTAGGTTATTATGTTGCTACATACTAGCTAAACTTCTTTGTGCGTTTTCTCTGTTTTAAACTATACAACGGATTCTAATGCCCTTTTCACCAAGTCAAAAGGAAGGTTTATTATATATAACAAAGGACTACGCGGGCGAAGCCGCTGACGGAAAGCTAGTTTATTATGAAATATCGTTGTTTCTCGCAAAATGTCTATTATAGATTTTGTATAAGCAAATATTTAAGAATACATTCTGTTCTGATGATAATAAATAAAACCAGTCTCAGTATTATAAATATTTAAGACATAAATACCTTTCCCAATAATTTTTCAAGCTGTTTCTGTACTATGTACAAGTAGATAACTTTAACCATTCAATATTTCTCATGATCCTCTCTTTAGCAGTTATCAAGCTAGTCAATTATTTTTCTGTTTTATTGTATGAACGTGTCATAAAGTTAAAAACAGCGCGTGGTTAATAACGGTAAGTTTCTTAGTTTCCGCGGGCCATAGTTTTCCTCAGGTGAGATTTCCCGAGAACCTTAATGAACGCACACGATGTGTTGCGAATGCGCTTGTTTGCAGGTGTTGCCGTACGGTCGTCGCACCCGCGTCAATTTCCGAACAGGGTTGACAACACAAATCGCTCATCCATCAGATTGAGGACATAATTGTAAAAGTTATATATATTTATTTATTAAGGCAACTTACAAAACATGCGAATTATACGTGGCTCATTTTTATGTTTTGTTTTTTTTACATGCTGGCACGGCATGCGTTAATGGGATAGAAAACAGTAACTAGAAACTACCAATATTGATCGTCATCTATGATGTGACATTATTACTTAACTGACGACATATTTCTTTTGTTGATTTGAAACCATGTAGTTAATCCTGTTGCGTATACAGCAAATAGTTTTAAAATAATATACAATGTTATTGTCTTCATAGAGAGAATAGCAATGGAATCATAACCTGTACAGCCATGATTTCAAAAATTCGCTACTGTTCGTGACTTCTCCAAACCGGTTCCAGCGGAAGATCAACGCTAATCGCAAGACCAGCACAAGCTGAACTGGAACTGTTTTGGAACCAATATTTTTCTGTATCTATCTATTGTATAGTTATGTAATTATGCCAGATAAAAGTTTTTGTTATTAAATAATACGTCTTTGATTATATAATGTAATGTGATGATACATTAATTCAAGAGAATGGTTTATATTTATAAGACAATAGAACGCGGGCGAAGCCGCTGGCGGAAAGCTAGTAAGTAATAAACAAATCATAATCTAGAGATCATAAATTAAAATTTTAATTTACATTTCTTTGGTTATCCTTTGGTTCAACCCTCGCGTGTGCATGTTTGCGTTGGCGTTGCACGCGGCGACCCTGCGCGGCGACATGCTAATTCCTCAACTTGTAAAAAAAGTTTTGCAATGTTTTCAGCCAGCTTGACTTCCTAATGATATTAACGCCTCATTAAAAAAAAAAGTTACAATAAAAACTCATTTTGATTTAGAAAAATAAAACGTAGCAAATACTACTGAGTGAAGTTTGACGAAATTTGGTTAACGAATAATTCTCTGCCTGGATACATATAAGCTACTTTTTAGCCGATTAAACTGTTCCCAGTCTTACTTTTACATTCTTATGGTGCCATAATCTGTAATGTTAAAGTATATAGTTGTAAAAGAGATAAAAATATGGAATAAGTGCGGCCTAGTATCGTGATACGTGGATCTATTCCAGTAAATACGTCTCTCATATTTTGGACATATGTATTTACGTGCTTCTGTAAGTAGAAATAATTTAAACGAATATAAGTTTATACAAAACAGCTAGTATAGAATAATAAACAAGTGTATCTTTTATATGAAAAAAATATTATTTTTTTATTAAAAAGGTACGATGTACTAATAAAACATAAGTTTTACTTTTTTATAATAAATGTTTCATCACAATTAAAAGAACACTTCAAGAACATATAAATAAATAAAAAAGGTCATATAAACCAACATGGACATCGAGGACTTTAATCCGCTCACTGAGACACGGTGTGGATATAAAATTGACCATTTCACGCGTTATAGACTCGTAAAACTGTTATACTTATATCATAAAAATTACCACCGCACAACGAATTTATAAGTTTATCATTATAGTCTAAGAGCTAGTGATACATATGTGCAAGAGCTTTCCAAAGGTTGACGTATATATTGAAGTACTGTGACATGAATACCCTTCGACAGATTACTCAGTACCCACATAGTGCGGATGTCAGGTGCTGGAACACCTGGTGGCCTTAGCATATCTCAGAAGTTGGTGTAAAAGTGGACTCCCAAAAAGAGTTAATTAATGGTCGAAAGTTAATTAATTACTTAATCATTAGTAATTTAGTTATAAAAATACCCATACTTTCATTTAAATTATATATAACAATCTGTAGAAGTTTGATTCGCGCCACCCGCCACCAGGTGTTCCAGCGTCTGACTTCCGCACTGGATATTGAGTGATATACTTAAATATCATACTGAAATATTAAGCTTTAGAAAGCTCTTGTACATTTTTGTTGCGTGCTCTCCGTCTTTTATTCTAAATGTGAGGTAGCAGAAAGGTATGTTGGGACTAGTGGCTCTACCGCTTAACAGAAACCTGGAGTGAATTGTTGTGTGTGTGTGTGTGTGTGTGTGTATATGTGTGTATATGTGTGTGTGTGTGTGTGTGTCTGTGTGTGTGTGAGAGAGAGAGAGTTTATGTGTATTAATAAAGTATGCATAACTAAAACTTCAAATCATAATTACGTATTGACTCTAAAGTTTTAGTCGGACATCAAACTAAAATTTATGAATAAAAATATAAAGTAACATCTGACATATTGATAAATACTTGAAGTGATTTTATAACCAAAGCTTTTGACACTGACAATTTTAAGGGGACAACTTAAACGGTTTTCTCATTATTTTTGTACTTCATTTAATAAACTATAGCATTCAACTTTAAGCACACTTTTAAGTTTATTTATACACATAATTAAATTTAAAAAAAAAAACATTGTCGCGATTTAAAAAAAAACAAACATAAAAGTTTTTTTTAATTGTTGAAGTACATACATAGTTTACATCGTTAAATAAATCCACGTGTATAATTTCGTTCCATAATATAACATCTGCAGTTCTGCACTTAAAATACCATAACCGCCATTTTGAAAAAAACCAACATTTCATCTTAAAGTACCTTGATCATTTGAGTACAGCAATTTTAGCCAATTTATTATTATTTGTTGTTGTGACTTTTTCTAAGAATTCGTGATGAAAAAGTCGTTGACATTCAACGTGTCACTGAACGAGACACTGATTTTTGAACTTAATTACAAGGAGAGAGAAATTACCTAGAAAATAAATACCCAAAGTGTTATTTTAAGCTTCAAATTTTATATTTAACCTAATAGCAACCTACTTACAGAGGATCGGTTGACTTACAACCAAAGGACGGGACGCAACACCTATTAAATGCCCCATCAAGTCATAAATTAACAAAATTTAACCTAAGCCGTTTTTTATAATTCGATACCCGATATTAATTTCTTAACGTTTTATATTAAAAGTATAATTAACTCGCGCACAAAAAAAGATTCAGCCTTTTTATTAAGCTATTTAACTATTCACCGTATGTTTTACGACTCGTTATGTATTTCATTTTATAAAAAATATCTTATTATTTTTCTCTTTTGAGATATAGAACTATTAAGAAATAAATATAGATCTGTAAGCGAATAAAGAATCATATTTGAACTTATTTATAAACTTAATTAATTAATAAAAAAAAAACTATTATTTTATTTATCTACATACAGTGTAATAACTTATCCCAAAACACTTTTTATCGTAAACAATAATGTCTATCAACATAGATTGACATCATAATATAAATAATTAAATATAGATTTATTAATTTGAAACATTTCTCTACTTACTTCATCTAATAACTCGACAATTACCTAAATGAACAAAAAAAAAATGTTAAAAAAACAAACTTAAAATAATGTAGGTATTAATTTCCCAATGTTGTTATAATTATATATAATGTGATTAATATTTATAGAACTTTAAACATAGATATAAACTTCTGAAATTCCATTTCACCTCAATCCAAAATCATAACATAAGTAATACAATAAATAAATATATATCAATGCACTCTTGAAAAAAAATTATAAAATCCATCGTGTATTATCAACCCACCTTCTTCTTATCAACTTCAAAAAAGTTTGGCATCTTCGGAGGGTCGTTGTGCGGAGGACTACGCGGTTCCTCCTTGATCATGTTGAAGAAATCCATAAACTCCATGGTGACACTTAAAACGATTTTCAAATAAAACAAAACACTACTAATATTTTAAAAAAAGTTTCGAACGAACACGTGCGCGAGACGTACTATGGCGAGACGCCAGACGTCTTACTCTTGCCAACATCCGATATAAACTAAATTGAAAATTGGAAACAAAATGCAATGTTCGAATCTTGATATGACAATAATAGGCGAGACGGAGATAAGCTACGAGCGCTCGAGCGACAGGGACGACACGATGCGCTAGCGTCTGTTCTACTCCACCCCATCGACATTGGCGGCACCGAGGGTTGTCGCCAGACAAGATCGTTTCGAAATTTAAAATTCCTACCTGCTCACTAAAAAGCATTAAGTAAATTATTGAGAGTGTAGCGAATGTGGACCTTATGTAACGGTTAAAGATATTATATTCGAGACAAAACACGGTTAGGATAAGATTCTTTCCGAGCACGATGTTATAAGTTGTAATTATAAATAGCAAACGTGTGGATACAAAGCGCAAGGCTATTCTCAGAATTCGGTTTGTTTTATAATATAAGTGCAATGATGGAAATATTTTTTTTAGAATGACAACTGAAAATATGGGCATAACAAATCGTAAACATAGAGGCAACTTACAATCTTATACAAGGATCTAAGAAATATTTACGCTTCAAAACCACATTTAGGTTTACAGAGGCGTCATTATCCATCTGTACCACAATAATCAATGTATTTACAAAGTAACATATTTAATATTAATAGTCACATAAATTTAAAGGGGTCAAAAACGATTGTCTTATAACTGTGGTCTGCCCTGAAACAATATTTGAAAAAAAATATTACCATTTTCCTAAGTACTATATATAATTAACCCGTCGAATGCGTGGGATATTTTCGCAAACTGTGTCACAGTTGAGTGCACCAAACAAAGCACAAATAACCACGTGTACTTTTTGATATTAATCAATTAGAATTGATTAATGACAAAAAGTACACGTGAAAGTAAATTTCATACATTTATCTACATAAAAATATTGAGATCTGAATGAAATATACAAATAAAAAATAACTGATCTATTCACACATTTTACTTAGCAGACAGTTCATATAAATGCTTTGATTTCTTACGTTTTTATAACAATTCTCAAACAACGGTAAGTGATCGTTCATAATCTAGAAAGCATGACATAACGCAATCCCATAGCTCCCTTGATTCGGATTCAGAAGGGTCCGCTACTAAATTACGTTTTGTCAGAAAAATTATTTCTTCACAAATAATCAATTAAAATCTGCCCGGCGAAATTGGCATACAATTGCGTAGGGTGAGATTATCATGTTATTGATATCTTTATAAATGGGGTGAAGTTCATGAATTTGGCCGATACGGGTATGAATTGATACGGGTAGATTTGGTATTGTGGTGTGACAGGTCCATTTAAGGGTTAAAGGTTTAATCACGTACAAAAAATAGAAGCATGTCTTCTGGAACTTACAGTTGCTATAAACAGTATTTCGCCTTAATATAAATGGTATTTAATGTAATATCTATACATGATTTAGTGCCATGTACCAATTACAGATATTCCCGGAAATGATGACTCGCTCGGGGAATTTCAGCGAAAGAAACCGCCCCATGACGTCATCCCATCCCTTACCCTCAAACCTAACGGTGTTCAAATCGTTTTGAAATACGAACATCGAGATCATGGAATAATTCCGAATTGAGTGAAGTTTATACATTCTATCGAAATATACTTATAATTTAATATCAAATATGATATATGAAAAAATAAGATATGATCATTTTATGTATCAGATACTCCATATAAGAAAGAAAATAACATGAAATCATTAAATCCTATAATATCTCCTATCATTAGTCATAGACTATATAAACGTATTTAAAATATCGGTAAAATTGTTATTTGAAACTTTACTAAAAGCAATAGAATAGTGAAGCTTTTATAATACTCAATTTCCTTTTACCAGCAAACTGTTATCGTAAAAATAATAACTTTGGTGCAATAAAAATTATGACAATACGATGAGGCCGACCCGTTTTGGTTAGAAAAAGAATATTCTTTGTCATAATAACGATTAAAATATTATTTTTGTTGGTTCAAACAATGGGTGGTGGGCCTTTTATTTTACTATCGCAGAGGATATGAATACAGTCCATTATTGAAGCTATTTCAAAGAAGTTCGAAACAATTGTTGGGTACGGACTTACATTTTATTTCAACATGTGCAGAGATAAAAAGTTTTTGGTTTTGTCTATCCAAATGCGAAATTTAATGGTCTTAAATTTTAAAATACTATATTGTACTGTAACTGTTATCAATACACATATAAATCTATAATTAATATTAATCAAACAAAAAAGAATTAAAACTATTTTGCGAAATAGATAAATAAACATAAATATACCTACTAGTGAAATTTAACACACGTATTGAAAGCTCACTTAAACTGACCAATATAAAATTTAAGCAATTCCCTACATATTGTTCAGTTTGACAACATCTTGAATTAAAAAAACTGGAAAATTTGAGTAAAATTTGTTTATCGTGTATACAAACAGAATATACTTTGGCATATGATGTAACCCAAAAGTGACTCCATAACCCAAAAAGTTACATATTACGAATTTAATCCATTTCCAAATAAAACGTATCAATAAAATTGTTTAATACAAAATAAAATATGAACACTTACATATTTCTGAAATATTATTAAGTAGAAATCATTTGCATACATAGATTTTATAAACTTTCTACATAACATTAAAATATAAAAAACACACAAAGGCAAGAGTTCAGGGAGATCAAGTTCGGCATACAGCATATTGTTTGTATTCTACCATGTCATATGAAGTAGAAATTTGGGTCTTAGCGGAAAACAATACGAGGAACATACTGGCAACCAAGCAAGTCGGTTTATCCAAAATCGAATTTTTCAATCGATTCCAAATCTTAATACGTTGAAGATGAAGTTGAAAATTGATAAAGAAATGTTGAAATTACTGGATAAACTTATGTGACGCTGTATATACATCCACATAATTTTTATCAAGAGGTCAGACAAATACACGATTCATTGAATAAATTTGAATAAACGTTTGACGTATTGAGTACTTGAGAGTGATTAAAATTTGTTTTGTATATGAATTTGAATTTGTAATTTAAATTAATTAAAAAACAATAATTCCTACCTACTACTCAGCTTCTGCTTAGTTCACTGCTAAGAAAATTATCTTAGTTTATTACTAAGATAATTTCTTAGTTTATTACTAAGGTAATTTTACTTTCCACCACTGAAGAAATTGATATATTATTTATAAAAGAACTTCTTCCTGATTCGTCATCGTCGAGGGTAAACTATTGAAATTTGGAGCCATGATTTTTGGAATAAACGCTCACCACAGTTAGTTCATTATAAGAAGCCACATTTGACATCTATTAATATGAAATATAATAGTGGGGTGACGTACTTAAAATATTCAATCAATATAACGAACCGATTTGGTTTTCTAACAAATGTGAATCAAATGAGGTTCTTATGCAAATATGATATCAATTATTAAATGATGTCTCGTTTCGATTTTGTAATATGAACAACAGACCTCAGCCCTGCCGGTATTTTTGCGGGATTTCCAAAAAGTTCTTAGAATGACCACGCGTCCCTTTCTTCCCAGTCCTGTCTGTTGTTTGTGTTTTTTCTGTGACGTATAACACATGGTACGAGTGTCTATAGTGCTAGTGCGAGTCAGATGACACACAACGCCATCTAGTGACGAGCAATCGAAACATCGTGCTGCGTTGTTAGAAGGCAGCACCCGTCGCACCGGAATTTGGACGTTATTTCTTCATACAAAATTAGTCGAAACTAAATTGTGGTGTAAGCGCCCTCTTTATTGTAACCAGGAAGGAGCTTTGAACATTGTGATATTGGATCTAAGTTTTTTAAAGATTTTGTTGGTGCAAGTGGCTTTATGCACTTCATTTTTTCTAACTATTTTTCTATTCGTTCATATTTCATTAATTGCTATGTTTTTTAAATTATATTACTTTTTTATTTATTTTTTATTTGTTTCATCCCTTATAAGTGATTATAAAATCATCTTCAGAGTAGACCATGCAATCTTATCGATTTTTTGTTACATCCCTAGTATTTATAAAGACGACGGGTCAACAGACTTAACTTTGTAGCGACGTTTAGTTTAGCTAGAATGAAATTATTTAGAAAGTTTCATTAATTATAGTAAAACGTTAAAATGTCGTAGTTTTCTTTTATGACAAGTCAAATATATTTTAATACATTAAAGAACACTTGGAATCGCACCGTTTTTTTAACTTTATTACAAGGTTATTTTGAAGTTGAGATTGATAGATGTCAAGTGTGGTCTAACAATGACCCAACTGTTAGGAAGGATTTGTGGAAAATCAACCCCTAAGGAAGCGAAATTTTGAAAGATTGTATAGAGGTAGAAGTCAAAAATTTTAGAAATTAGAAACTCAAAACTTAATTTTTGAGCTTTTGATTATCAAATTTAATAATGTTCGTTATAAAAGCCTTTAGACACAAAATAATAAGTCTCACGTCCCCCTAAAACACGATCCATACTGGCAAAAACTACGGATTACGAAAAAAAAACAACAAATTTTTCCCTGTCAATCATTTAACAAAGTCATTTTGTCTATTTTATGTCTTTAGTTAAAAACATTGAATCATCATATCACCACCTATACATTATCACCCTTCTTTCATACAATAGACTTTGGACAATGAATTTATTATTATCTAAATAGTAAAGACTTTGGTAATTAACATTCTTAAATCTGATGTTACTCAGGTAAATAACAAAGGATAGTCAGGTAAACAACTTTTTTTATCAACACAGGAAAAATAATTAAGCTTTTACGAAATGATTATACATTAAGTAGACATTAAAGTTAGGTTAACTGATGTTGTTTTTCTTAAGTAGGTGTGTTTTCTTTTTTTAATCACATTTGCGTGTTTGACTCGAAGTTATGTTTTGGTCTGTTTGTTTGTCCGTATATGTCTCAGTCACACATTTTGTCGCAATAATTCTTTTCTGTTTGAATAAATAGCTTTCAATACAGAACACCACATGTTTCATCAAAATCTGTTGTTTTGAAAATAACTATTAAAATTAAACCTACTTTACAAAAAAAGTGAAAAGGATTTTATTCAATAATTTTTTTTTTCTTATACAACCTTCATCAAAAAAGCTCGTTAAAATTGAAAAATAATTCGCGAAACTTCTACTGAAATAACCGCTATGAGTTTTACCACTATAATAAGTGACACTTCTGTGATACATACATACAAAATGGCAGACATTAGTAAATGTTAGTTTTATAAATTATTTTGTCTGCCCAACTATGGATTAATTTAGGTGTTACAGTAGTATTGATAGATCACATGGTAATTAAGGCCCCTTTACAATTGCCAAGCAATCAGGGGTCTATTGACTATCGAGTGTTAATTAAATCGTCCAGCAATAAATCTTGTACCGTGCGAAACCGCGTATGTTACCATCCACCCCCTGGTAATTAAGGGAGGCGTCAAATTATCTCCCTATGATAGTTTTGGAATGAACTTGCAAAATTAATAGTGAGCATGCTGTTAAGAAAATATAAGTAACATTCTTAATTATTATATATCTTTCTTCCCTGGTAATCCAAAAGACAAGGTAGTAATACTGGAAAGAGAGCTATCCTCGGCTCAGAGCCGAATAGCTCAATTGGAAACATTAGCCAAAAGTCTGGAAGCGGACAAAAATGCACTTGACTCGACGCTACGGGACTTGCAAAGGGCGTTAGCTGAAAAAGAGGAACAATTGCAAGAATTGCTGGGTATAAACCTATGATGGTGAAGCTTGGTGGCGCAGTGTTTAAAGCGTTCTGTCTGCGCAATGACCTTTCATAGGATGGGTGACCATAAATGTATTATCTAAGGTCATGCATGCTTCGGTAGGCACGTTTCAAACAAATCAGTATTTTGGACTGTCAACTTTTATCATCAAAAGTAGATAGTAGCTAGATATAAAAAAATCCAGTCTATCATTTAATATATTTATTAACTACATATGAGAGCAATAAGCGTTATATAAATAGCTTTTATATAACGCTTTGGATTGAAGAAAATTTCGAAAAATCATTTGGAAAAAGAATCAACATTGACACAGAACGTTCAAATACGTTCAATTCAATTTTGACACAGGAGTGCTATAATTACAAAACCAGCGCGAGTTCATTGAATACCCACCATGTACCACGCCCACCACGCGGGCCCAATGCGAACTAGTGGTGTTAACGACTGCAGATACAACCGGGAGATATAACGAGATATTGTTGATTGAGACGCATAAATTTTTACTTGTGGGGCAAATTATGTATGGAGCGCGGGTTGTGCCCTTTATATCAACAAAAAATAAACTAATGACTACCTAAAGGGTAAAATACAAGCTACAACCGATATCATTACGCGTTGACTGTATTATACGTTTTACCGTAATTAAAGTCCGCCGTAAAACGCCTATAAACTGATAGTAAACCGGTAACGACGTATACCACGCCTGCCGGCAGACGGCGCGCCTATCGCACATTATTACCTCAGTATTCTAATCATCGATTGATCAGTAAGATAGTCGTGAAGAAGTAAAAAACTTAAAAAAGTGTATAAAAGAATTCGAGATTGCTATTTTACTCTTACCTATTTTACACTTTTAGAACCGCATTTATAAAATAAAAATTAAATATACAAATAAACTTTTATAAATTGCCGTTGACTTTTTCATTTTAAAACCATAAGCTTAAAAAGTCAATATCAAGATATAAGAAAGATTTTATTATTTGTATGCATTAAATAGGCTCTAAATATACTGGACCGATTATAAAAATTATGTCACTTACTAGAAGCAAAATTATACGTCGATGCCATAGAATTAACGGGGGACTAGTCATTTGAAACCAGCTACCTAGTATTATATAAGAAATGTGAATCCAAACATCTATTCACCTATAAATTCATAATTTACAGTCTGCCATAAACATAGTTGTATATCAATAAAAAATTACAACGTCGAATGCAAAGATTTACAACTTTCAACGGTTTGTGAAGCAATATGTAATTTTTTGTAGTTCTAATTATTTATCAACGCAGATTGTTTATTCGGAAAATGGTCGAATCACACGAGATATTTTACGTGCCGATTGACGCGTACCTACCGCTCTCGGGGGAGATAAATTATTGATATTGATAAAACAATGACGATACAAAGTGTTCCACAGTTGGGGAGGTCGTAAAGAGGATACGTTCCAGGCCGTGCTTTGTATGAGCCGCCGCACAAACAATCTCAATTCATAGGGTTGAAGCTTCATTCCATCTTATATTAATAATTTATTCATTTATTAATCCAAACATTTTTTACGACCTAACAGGGGTTTCCATCTAAAACTGATTTCATGATTTAGTTTTTATGTAATAATTATGTTGTTTTTTAACTTAAGTAACGTCAAAAGAAATGATATTTAATAATAATAATACATAATTCACTGATTTGGTGACCACACAATGTACAAATAACAAATTAAATGAATTAAACACACAACGTGGCCCTAAAAGATATCCATTCAGTCCATCTTCCATGGACACCAAATGAGGAGAACACACTACTGTGTACCATACATAAATATTTATACAAAATACTTACCTAAATTTTTAATTTTAAATTTTAGAATATAAGAGGGAATGCATTTTCAATTATTAATTTCTATATAAATTACAAAACACAACACTCAAATCAGCTTCTGTAAATCAAGATTTTTTTTTTATTTGTTTTTAAATGTTTTGATGGCACTATGACCATTACGCAACTAATAACAACGTAAATAAGTGAACTATATATTTAATAACAATGATATAATATTAAAATCAGAAGAACATACGGTCAAAATAGTTTTATGAGATCATAAACCGTGTTTTTTTTCATTTATCTTGCGATTTATCTCAGCTTTAGTACACTCCTTTTAACGCGTCTTTTAAATAAAACAATAGGTATATATCCTTCAGTGGACTTGTACACCGTAATTGTGCAAGATGTACAATTAAATTTAGGGAAAAAGTAGTCTGCAATGTTTAACATAAAATATTTACTACTTGATATTTTTTTCTGAATAGAACTGCCAACCCTAAAATAAGATAGTTGATAGAGTATCGAATAAAGCAGTCACACAATAAAGAATATTCGCGTTCATATAAAGTGTAATAAACATTTTTGTTTCAATCAAATTCATCTCTACTTATAATAATTAAGTACCCTGCTCGGCACTGTCACGGCATAGTGCTTCAATAAAATAAACCTTTAATATATTTTCAAGTATATTTTAACTACAGCACTGCGCACATATTCGAGACAAAACTGTTTCTTCTAATAACTATAAATATCAAAAATGGGTTACTATTTCAAAAATGTTATATAATTTCTGTGAAGTCATCAATTTTTTTTTTATTAATATTTTAGGCGTAGATATGCAATATGCACTTAAAATGTATTTTTCTGTAGGAGTTCAGTTTAAAAAAGCTTAACAGATATTACAAATTTTCAAAAAAGAAAATTAATTGACTTCCACTTTGTACTTTTTCTTATTTTCTGGGGTCTGAATTTGTTGATAATAATAGAAATACTAGCTATTTTCCCACGACTTCACCGGCGTTTATTATAGCCGGTAACCGCGTAAGAGGTAGCTTCACATAGGTGAAAATCCGGAGCCTATTCAACGCAAATAAATAATCAAAACTTTATAATATTAGTATGGTTACATTTAATAGAATTAACTTTTTAAATAAAAGTTAGATTAAGTATTTTACTTCTCATTATACTACCCATAATGTTTACAAGTAACTCATTAAGTGGTTTCCACGTATCGTGCAATTAAGAAGCTGATCAAAGGATCTTTACTTGTTTTGACACGGGATCTTGTAAACTGTTCCGTATATCTGTGCCACTTTGATGATACTTATTGTTTATTTACTTAAGAACAAGTAAGGAGAGCAGCATTCGTTCGTGGACCATCAACAATTCGAAGGATAATATAGACGAACAGAGGACCGTTACAATGATAGATATTGACGGGATTAAATCGAATACGATATGAGTGGATATAATAAAAATATAATTGCGTCATTAATTATCAAGGAGCTCAATGACGCAGGGATTAGTGAACTCGGTCTACGTTTTTGACAAGCAACTTTCGCCGCAATAGTCGGTCATAGGATGGATGTCCAAAAATTTATTAAATCGAACTCCCCAGTGCTTCGACGGCACGTTAAGCCGTTGGTCCGAGCTACATCTGCAGTCGTTAAAACCCAACAATACACGATGGGCTAGCGTGATGGTTCATGGCCCAATCTCCCTATTCAATTTGTTTCGATTCCATCCATATGGAAGGCCTGAGCCCCGGTCAGTGGAGACATTAATGGACTGGTTATGATAATTGTATATCAGTCAGTATCTATAATCACAAATGCACCGCTTAGGTGTCAATGCGTTCGCTAGCCGCTAGCTAGCAGAGCGTAGTCAAACAAAACAATTTTTATCCCACTCAATCGAGACTCAAACTCGATCCAATTAGATTAATTTATATCATGTTAAAATCTTTGATAATTGCTAATTATTATCTCAATTTAAATCCGATGAAGCAGTCGATTAAAGTTTTTATAGGACCATCTCAGACCTATAAGTTTTCGAATAGAAATAGTATATTGAAAATTAATATAACAATTAACTCGGAAATCGGTGAAAATACGAGTATGTTAATAAATTAAATAATACATAAAAAAATTGTATCCATCAATATTAGAACCTTCTCCTTATTGATTTACTTGTTGACATATTTATAACTAATCGAAATTAAAATCATATACCTAAACATGATTTTAATAAGAAAAAATGTCTGCTATCCGAAAGTAAATCGATCGAATATTTACCCTGTATAAATTTAATTCTTAATTCGTCCCCACGTAGGTGTAGCGTGTAACGAATCGCCGGCAAGCATACACCGGTACAAAGGGCTACCGAAGCCGCCCTAATAAACAATTATGCATATAAACAGTGAAATTATTGTTGTTCGCTGTTTATCGACCGAGACTGGACGCAGGAGAAATCGCAACTACACCGCGAATTCCTTTTGAATACAACAGTTAAAACCTTTTCTTTTTTACATTTTAATATCCCACCTTTTTATTTTGATTTATAAGAAGAATCAAAAAAGGATTTATTATTATTCAAATTGATATAACGACTGAAATGTTTCTAATGACGCTATAATCACGTTCCGCCCCGACAGAAAATATAGTCGAATAAAAATAAAGTTTCAGCCGCCCTAAAGCAAAAACATTAAGTTGTAAATTTAAAATGAGAACAGGAAATGATAACCCGCGGGTCGCTTGCGCACCCCTTATTCGTGTACGAACACACGCAAGAAAACAGACACTCTGAAACACGCAAACACATGCGAAATAGCGTAAACATACTCTCACACACCTATATAATTAGGAATAAAGATGCACACATTCCAAATTCGAACAATGTCAGCCATGATTACAACACCACCGATTGCAACCTATCCCTTTCACTTCCTTGCAGAAACGTGAAACAAAACTATGACTTGTAATCACCAAACGACCTTTCTCGACTGAAAAATAAAATAGTGCATTAATAAATAACGTTTCAAGATAACGGTAAATTTCAAGGGGGATTGCGATTAAACTCGAGGATTTGGGACATATTTTTTGTGGCTGCTTATGGATTTATTTGTTTTTTGCCCGGGGTGGCAATCTGGAAATTTTAGAATAATCGTCATCGGTGAAGAGGGCTGCCGCCACATGTGTTCGGTGATAAACATTTTATAGGAATGTTTGGAGCAAAAACTACTAACCAAATGTGGGTTCGATATTGAAGTTTTTAGGCAAAGGAAGTTGTAATTCAAACATTGAGCTTTCATGTTTGAAAATAATAATACAGCTAGTGTTACTTTCATACATCAAGCATACATTTATTTTAATTATATATTTTAAAACAATAATCATAACTTAATGGCGTCATAATATCAATTAAGCTACAAGTTGTTATCGTTGGTGTAAATATGTTATTAAGTTATTTCTTTTTAAAAATAATTGATCATAAACGATTATACGTAAATAATTTACTAAAGACTATTTTTAATGTAGGATTACACATCATAATAACAATTAAGTACTAAAATTATTAATAAAGTTATTTGTTTATCTTAATAATTGTTAGTACCAAACGATTATATGTATAAGTCCAAATGAAAAAAACAAATGTTATTATTTTGTTAATAATTAGGTATAATTATTTAATGAGTTGCATTTCAAATCCTAATGATATTATTGTATGATTATATGAAATCATTAAGTATCAAAACAAATTCTTGCAAATCCTAATTAGGCTATAAAAAGTAACGAATTCGAATTTAATATTCATTCGGCTCTTAGGTATCAAATTTATAAGCAAACATACAACCGAATTACTATTTCTGATAATACCCGAGTAACTAGCTGAAGTAAGATATAAGGTTCCAATAATAAAAATGGATCTAATAGTAAAATTTAAAATACTTATAAGTAGGCTCAAAATCGATAGCGGAAATCTGAAATTTTGTTTTAACCCAATCCTGATGACGTTAATAAACGATGACGTATTTATCACCAACAAGCAAGAACATGAGAAGGGTTTTGTTTTGTTAATAAGACAAACAAACCTGGATTCGAAAATAGCAGAGCAACATTCCATAACATGGCTTAACTCAAAGAATGTCCATTGAACGGATCCACTTTAATTTTTAAAATTAAAACAATCTTTGCCAGAAAAGATCACCATAATAATCCTATGAGAAACTAAACTCGGAGTTTAAAATATTCATGCATCTGTCGAAATCCCGTTAACGTGGTTAAATGTTGAAGAACTAGGTAATTTTTGTATTACCAACAAAACTTCGAATGTTCATAAAACTAATCTTAATTAATCAATAGATCCTGATGAACTGTTCAAAGTTATCCAAAGGTCTCGCGATCAAGACATAAACATTTACGTCCTTGATACTACATTGAGGGCGCTATTTTTAGTCGGCAGATGGGCCGCGTGCCCCGTGCGAGGCTATTTCAGGAGCCCTCCCTTAGCCCTAGCCCTCACGTGCCTAACACCAAGCACCCTTTGTGTGTGATTTGGCAACTACTACAAGTACTCTAAAAATTCAGACAAGGTGTTTGTAGATTCATTGATTTTGGTGTTCTTCGCATATTTCTCGTTTTTCGAATAATTTAATTGATTATTATCATTTGAAATCCGTTTTCTCCCTTTATTACTCTATCTATCTACTGTTTAGATATCTTTCTATTGAAAAGTAAATTTTATTTTCATCTAACAAAAATCATAAAACTTTACAGAGGAGTTTATATTCAATTTTGTGGGTATTATCATCCACTCCAGATCTATAGCAATATTAGAATCTCGATATCTCTCTAACTCTGTATTTACAGTGAAATAATATTTGTAATATTAGAGGCTTCTGCTAAGATATGGTCTATATTGATTTTGCTTTTGTTTTTGTTTCCCTTATGCGCAATTCCTGGTCAATGATTATGTTTCCTTCTTTCTGATTTTATTGTGCAAGGCTAAATTTGCTATCAAAAACATGACATCCGGAAAGCAAACCTTTAATTGAACATTCGATAACACCAAATGTCTTTATAAATAGAGTTGCATAGAGTGCAGAGTGACGGTGCCACCCGACACGATAATGCGCTCTGAGTCGATACATATGGCGAGATATCGAATTAGAATAGCCATTATTCGAAATATCAGTACATGTCAAAAATGAAAAGAATCAAACTGATATGGAACGAAAAATAAGTCGTCAGATATCGGTGCATTATTAGGAACAATTCAATATCAACCGCATAAGTGTAAATCATGTCTTATATTGAAAATATTTACGATGTATGCTTTCATTACTATCTACAGCAGTCTTACCGTCTGTGCTACAAGTTAAAGAGTATTGCAATTGACATAACATTCCACTTATCAAATATTAATATAACATTGTCAATATTTTCATAATAATTCGTTATTATACTACATTTTCAATTAATATTATAAAGTGACCATAATGCACACAGCGCAGTAGAAAAATTCATAGACAAAAATTAAAATAAAATAAAAACAATTATGACCCAGAACTTTGAAAAAGTAAGCACATACTTTTTGTTGTCGTTTCGTTTCTTACAAAATCTGCTTTTAATTATTTAGTTTATATCTTAATCCAGGTTTCATTTATTTTTTTACAGTTCCTTCAGACATTGCGACTAATGAATAACGAGGAACTTAATAGTTTCATCTTATCGGTAAATACATTTCTAGAGAAACATACTACTGCAACTGTGTATCTTTTATTATAAGAGAGAAAGTCAACAGTTTATGAAACTGTTAATGAAAAAGTATTCATTTAAAGGTTTGTATGCATTGAAATTATCCTAGGTTCCTTACAGTGTTATATGTCGCATCGGATTCCTGAAATAGTCAGTCAGCTGGGGTGTGTCAGATGTATGCGATATCACGCTGCGATATTTTATTGCACACGTGATATAAAATTAACACAAAGCAATCTGTCAGAGAATTATAACAACAAAAATGAGAGATTGGTTAGTTCTGTTTTGTCAATAATTGTAAATACATATATGAAATTCATTTAAGAAGAGTTCTTCTATTCTGGCTGACTTTTTATCACTCAGTGGTAGGTACAAAAAAGCTCCAGTTCGTTACTTAAAACAGTTTAGAGCATTTTTAGAGTTACTTAAATAAAAACTTTTATATATTTACCTCTACACTTATTAAGAAAAATAACTCATAATTTGATAATTATAAGGATAGTAATTAGGACATAACAATATCAGGGTAAAATCTTACTGTATCGATCGAATGTAAGTATAATAGCATTTCAATTTTATTATTTTTGTTAACCATACCTAAATGTAGTTTAATTGTTGGTTAGTTGTAAAACAATGCAATAAGTGTCTAGGCTACTCTATTACTTCGTAAATGCTATATCGAAAACTGTTTACCAGTCACAAGTCCGCACATTCTTGAATACCTATTAAAATATGAAAAGCGTAATTGATGCCACGAAAATGTGAGACGAATTATAATATACCGTCGTCAAACATCCGATTTGTAATCCTCAACGTAGACTAACAAAGATATATTTACATGATAAGCACCGTGACGACAAAAGAGTACGATAAACGTAATCATACCGATTCATGAACTGCCCATTTTAAGGCTAATTGCGAAGACAAATCGGCTATTAACGATAATAGGCACATCCAAATCGTAGGAGAAATAACGAGCAACTCGGTAATTAGGTTCGGAAGTTACCGATGCTTTTTAATGTTTCACTAATTTGTTTGTTACTATGACGAGAGTGGACGATGTGAGGTAGTTGTGAAATTAGATATGGTTATAGACGACATCTACGTAGATTAAAAATATATTGTAAGATCAATAAACCTGTGGAATCAGCATCAAAATTGTTAAGTTTTATAATACATTAATAGAAACTTTATTGCATAACAAATGTGACAATACGAATGCATACGTAGAGCAAATGGCGACCATATCACTTAAAAGAGATCTCTTTCGGGCAAATTTTAACGTCTATACTGATGGGGTATGTGTTAGTCCCTAGAATTCCTATGGATGATATCAAATATGGAAAACGCGCCACTAGCCGTGAATTGATGGGTGTTAACGTCTGTTGATGCAGCTATGGGTAACGGTTTAAAGTGCCTTTAATTTTTTTTTATGAATCGCTAATCAAGCCAACTTATATTAAGGAAGAATTAGAAACAAGCAAGACACAGAATGACATAGACAGGTATGATAACGAAACCAGTAGTATCGGATGTCGCTGCTTTAACCACAGCGTTCCGTAAAGTATTAACTTTAATCAGTACCAATCATAGTAGCTGAAAATTTATCAATATGGTAAGATATCATCAAAATACTTATACGTTTTGTAAGTGACCAGCTAAGCAAACCATTTTAACAATTTACATACAAAATTCTCAGTTTAAAACTTTATATCATTAACATAACAATAGTAAACAATGAGAATCAAAATATATGACAGTGAAGGTGTGTTCTTGTGGTTTCCTTAAAATACCCGGTAGACTGACCTTGACCTCTTTTATATGTAGAACTAATTAAAGAAATAACAATAAAATGATTTTTCCGTGTACAGATTCCATATAAAATCAAGTCAAGTCCCCCTGTTATACAATCAAATGAATCTTAAAAACAATCTTTCGATTAACTATTGTGCGTCGCTAAACTAGAAGCACTTAAAAGCGCATAGAACATTAACTTTCCTCTTTCAAGTGTATAAAACATTCCACTCCGATAAACCTATCGAAATATCCGTAGATAATACACGTCTAGACGAAATAAATATCCGAAACACTCGAATGCCAGCCCGATGGCTCACTTGGCTAATCGGGTTGCCTGTTAAAAAACTTTTATTTTTTTACATTTCGTTAGAAAAAAGAAATATTGAGCCTACTGCCACTTTAAAAGGTTGGCGGCGAATCTATGAGTCGCATTAAAGTATTTTAAACGAGCCCAGGGACCTTACCGTGAGCTTTCGAATACGATGCAAAAGTCGACGTTTAGAAACATCGTTATTTGTGTATAGCACTATCCCCCTTTGACTATTACAATTGCATTGCGTTAACGAGCTCATAGTAAGGGCCCACTTCGAGGTTACCGCTGGGTGTGGCTAATTGCACAATGTAAGTACAGTTTGGTTTGTTGTTGGAATTAAGTACAAATGATGGAATTCTTGTAGCTGTCTGGCTTAAACCTTCAGAGTATATATATATATATATATATATATAAAAGGGGGATAAGATAAAAGGGGTTAAGCCAAAGTTAGACAACACATAAAGCATTGTTTGGCATACGATTACATTGAGATTTGTTGCATTGATCTTTGAATCTGCATTGATGATACAACATTACACATAACCTTGAATCACAGAAAATGTGTTTTTATATTTTTCTTCAATTCAAATTTAGTATTAAGCAAAAAAACTGTGAACGCAATAAAACAAGTATAATACTCATCATTTTCATATGCGATAATTCAGTCAAACTGTCTTGTAAGTCGTTAGATTGAACAGCTTACAAGATGAACACCGCGGAATCAAACGTGATGTAAATAAACAAGTCGACCCCTAGCGGCGCGAAGTGACAAATGTGTGAGCGTGCGCCAACGCATCTGGCTGATACGTGACGCTATTGAATAATTTGCTTTATAATTGTAAGTCACCGTTCAAAATGGCGCACAATATTCCAGAATAAGTTATTTTGATATTGATGACTTTTGTTCAATTAATTTATTTATAATTACAGTGGACAGATTCCAATAGTTCCACAACAATCGTTACCTGCGTGGCATACTTGCGCGAATCTCATCTAACGTCAACGCCAAAGTGACAGTGACAGCTCACTGACATATAGTGATGTTTATAATGCAAGAGATTTTTCGATTTTCCATCTGAAATGTGGAAGATGAACACGCAACAACCAATTCTTAATAGACTCTCTTAACTCATATTAGAGTTCACTTTCATTTATAAAAGACTTCAATAAATCGACAGGTATGAACTGGTTTTGGTAAAATTGAGATTTTTAAGTAAAATAAAATTTTACCACTGACCATAACCAATCATACATATTTAGGTTTCTCTTAGTAAAGTAGTTCAATATTTTAAAAGCTATTTAAGTTAGCCCATCTTTCTAATTTCCAACATTAAGTTTCCTCTAAAAAGTATTACTATGGTGCATTAATGTTGTTATATAAAATCGAACAATAATGTTATTTCAAATAATTTCTATCTTATTACATCATAAAGTTGCTATTAAATTGTCCAGCAGCAAAATAGTAAATGGCAATAAAAGGACGGAAGTGCAGTAATCCAAAGATGATTTAAGGTAGGAAAATGGCTTGACAGGTTTGACGTTTATGCATTCGCTCAATGAGGCAATGTAGCATGAAAATACTACGCTTGATTTATAACCTTGACCGTTATAAAGAGAGTAAACAGTATGCGAGGATTTATCATCAAACAGTTACTTATATAATTTATAAATAAAGTAATATAATAAACAAATAACAATGTACACAGATTTTATATTCATTATCATCATTCAGCCTAATTCACGTCCCCACTGCCAGGGCACATACCTACCCTACCCTTCCACCTAGGGTGAGAAGTTGAAGAACTATTCTTATACTGGCTGAACGGGTTACCCACCAGACAGGCCTAATGCTGAATGCTAACGACTATAGATGCAGTCAAGAAAAAAGTTTAAATATCTCTTCCGAAGCACAGAAGAATTCAATTTTTGGTCACTAATCCGATTGCCGGTATTTTTTAAAAGTCGCTAACCTGCGGATATAATTCGAAAACGCTAACCACAGCGCTCCAATCCACATTGGGCCAGCGTTAAGGGTCATGGCCCATCCTCCTTAACCATCCATAAGGAAGGCCTGAGCCCCTGCAGTGAGGACATAAAAGGGCTGATGATTTGCCTAGACCCCCCCCTCTCTCCAACGTGAGATTAGATGAGATTTGACTCGACTCCCTCCCCCCCTTAAACATCTCACGTAATTTATGGACGCCCCCTAACCACTGCGATATTATTCATCTTTTTAGGGTTTCATACCCAGAGGGAAAACGGGAACTGTTACACTAAGACCGTCCGTTGTCCGACCGTTTGTCACCAGGCCATGTCTCACGATCCTAAATAGGTAAGTCAGTTGAAATTTTCACAGATTTTATATTTCTGTTACCACTCATAACAACAAATATTAAAAAAAATAGATATATATATATATATATTTGAGGGAGCTGTCATACAACTAACGTGATTTTTTTGCGTATGATGGTACGGAGCCCTCAGTTTTTATACGGCCGGTTTCAATCAGCTTGCGAATTCACAAATGGTTAAATAATATACCTAAGGTTTAAACTGGTGTTTTATTATGGAGAATATATATTTTTTGTCTGTATTTAAACTCATATACACACATCAAAGATAGAATCTAAGTGTTCTGGTTCGGTAATTCAAAAAGAAAATCTGATTAGTATATCTCACGGAGATATACATCTTGTTACATTACAACGCATAATTATCTGAATAACATATAATTGTCTGTTTATCAAGACCACAATCAATGGTTACCTTTGCATTGAAATCTAAGAACCAAGAAAATTCTCCGTAATATCTGCGGCAATAAAGCAGACATATTTATCAGGGTCCCTATAAAAATATTTAGGACCTCGAGATAATAAACTTTTGCCCACGAATCTTATGACCAGCCCAGAAAGTCGTTTAACTCCCACATTATAGACTGAATACGCTTACCACTGCATCATCGAAGCTCCTAAATTTAAATTTATTTGTTTATTTACGTAACAAACAGTCACATACTGACAATTATGAAGCTTTTGTTAACAGATATACCTATAGTACATATAAATAGGTCATAATAAGTTTAATAATAGACATTGCACGTAAATAACGAATATGATATAAACAGTATAGAAACCAACAAGCGATGTTGAAGCATTGCGTAGATACAATGTTTTGAAGATTCGATTCACATTGAGATGGTGTGAACAGGGGTCCAACCATGAACTCTTATAGTAATGCTTAATCCGTGCAGCGAGCGGGACACCCCTATTGTTTCGTATAGCGTTGTCCCGCTCGCTGTACGGATTAAACGTACCTTTTAGAGGTGGTGGTAATCCTCCAGAACCACGAACAACGAAACAACGACTATAGACCACCTATTATGAAGAGTAAAATCTTACAAAATCTGCTCACAAGCAACTAAAACGATAACATTATATAAATACCTATACCCATAACCAATAAGTTATTTCCTTAAAATCTCTATGCATTCGACAGCGTGGGATGCGCTTATTTAACTGCCATAAATAGGAAGTCAGTAAAAGCTATTAACTACGATAAAATTAACATGGCAATGCGTATAAACGGCACAATAGTGACGTAAACACGCCGCGTGTCGCGGACGATCAAACGACTCGCACGCCGCGACCAATCGCGGGCTTATCGCGAATAATGTTAACTCGCATTTATATGTATTATACCTTTATATATATTAACATGAATGTGTTTTTAATATGGTCTTATTGATTTCAAGAATAACTTACAATGTTAGTTAAAAAATTGTGTAACAAAAAAATATTGAGTTAAAATTATCAAGCATGCTATAAACATTAATAATTGTATGACAACTTTAATTCTTGTTTCAAACAAATAAATTATTATTATATATGATCAATTTCCCATTCACAAGGCTATACTGAAAAAAATGTCTTAGTGAAAAATGCTTAAAAAACCACTTTGTCCCTGTCACTCTGAGCTGGTACTCGAACCCATGACCTTTCGCAATCCGGGCGACTGCTCTAGTAGCGTAAAAGTAACAAGTGCTTGAAAAAATCGTCAGTCCTGTTAGATTCTAGGTAGCTGGCTAGGTAGATGGGTTCGAGTCCCATCTCAGAGTGCCTGAGAGAAAGTGGATTTTTTAAGCATTTTTCATTATCGAATATAGATATAATTATTATTATACCAATCGCATTGTGCCATTTTAAGCACAAAAGCTAAATTGTCAATTTTAAAAAAGATATTGGAGTCTCTCATTTATTCCCATTTTATAACACATACAAGTAGACGAATATGTAGAAGTAAATAAATGATTTTTAAACATGGAGATTTTATAAAAGGTTTATTACAAATTTTATAACATATTAGTGAAATTGACCTAGTCCTTTGATCTCTATGAGTCCAGTGAAACTAGATGTTTTTAAACTTAATACATATTTGTACGGAACCTCCGGTGACCCAACAAAGAGCTCAAAAAACACTACAAACTGACTTGTAGCATTAAAAGAAAATTATAAGTATTAATTACAAACAATTTTTCAAATGCTTTTCTTTCGAATAATGCTGTAATATGAGAGGCAATTTCACACATAAAGGCAGTTCGGTTAATAATTAATGCGTACCTATGCTTGGAGACCGCAAACCACTCTTACACACCTTATGGTGAATACGACTTTACAATAAAACATGTGAACGTGCAAATTCAAGACATCTCAAACGATAATTGTTTGACGGAAACAATAAATAAATGTAAAGTATTCCAATATAGTGAATAATGCTTAATGCTTACCTTTATGTACCTTTTTACTTTTTAATCTTCTGTCTACACTTACTACAATACAAAAAACTTAACAAAGAACCGACATTTGTAAATTTTTATTATCTGTAAGCAATATTTCTACAATTATATTTAACTGCACAATTATTCTATTCTACAAAATATAACAAAATAAAGATTCGATTATTGCAATGAAAAGTCCCGAAAGTAATGAACTGATTTTAAAAATTATTAAATCTAGAGGAAGTTACATTATACGAAAGTGACACGTGCTATAATTTACGCGGGCGAAGGCGCGGGAGAATAGCTAATATGATTGATTTATGCAAATATTGCATGTATTAACGGCTGCATTTGCAGTCGTTAATACCCTCCAATCCGCATTGGGCCAGCGCGGAGGGTCATGGCCCATCCTCCTTAACCATCCATAAGGAATGCCTGAGCCCCTGCAGTGGGGACGTAAAAGGGCTGGTGATATGCAAATAAAAAAAATACAAATCTCTGGCTATAACATTAATAAAGGTTAAGGTTTATGTAGTGTCACCATATGAATATGTGTGTTACAAATAAGTGCTGGCTATAATTTCCAGTTCAGTGGCTTCAAAGGAAATAAGCAATAAACTGCTTATCGTTCACCCGCAAATCGTAGTCACTTAAGCATGAGATTAAAGCGATGAATTTCGTGATCAGTTGATAGATATATTAGTATGTATATAATATATGTAAGAAACATTACAGATATAAACGCAGACAGTTAAAACGTGAAAATTCGCCCGGTGTATACATTTCAATCAAAAATGAGATATCTACAGCATTTCTTTTTTATTGTAATTTTATCCTTCTTTATAGTAAAATTACTATATAATTGAGTCTCTTTGTAGTCTAGAACTTTATGCAGAACTTTCACTCTAATACTCGTAATACTTAGATTAGATTAATTAATAAATTAAAAATAGGTTTTCACGCCCAATAACAAAACAAAACTCTAACATTTTGTTGTCCACTAAAGCTTCAAAACGGCAAGCGAAGTAAACCTTCATGTTCAAATTTACATTATTAGCGAAGAAAAAATACTTTTTCTTTTTTAATACCACGTTTTGAGACCGCAGTCATGACAACTCGAACTGCATCCATTGAATTCCAAGTCTGAGTTTCTTAAGAAGCGCTATTAAGCGGTAAGCGATTTCTTCACGTCGTTAAAGTGAAAAGTACAAGTGCTATACGATACCACGTGAGGCACCAACAATGGAATAATGAACACCTTACAATTTTGATTTGCTAATTACATTTATTAGTTTTTGAATTTAGTTTCGTATAATTTTTTGAAAGCTCATTAAATATTATCAAGAAAAATAAGACACTCATAATACATTCTTAGAAGCTTTTTTGTGTAATTCAATTCACAATAATCTCCATATTGTATTGAAATTAACCACACTTAAACAATAGGGGTTTTTATTATATAGATATACATGAAATATATCTAAAAAATATTTTAAAAAGGATCATTTGTTTAATAAGTTTAAAATATAAAAATATATTTAGCTTTCAAAATTTCCCGCGAAAACGCCAACTTCTGTCATGGCGTCGCTATGACGTCACGGCTCTGTTAAACTTAGGTTCTGATACGAGTAAGAGAGGCGTGACGTCATGTGCTGTTCGCGGTCACGTGACAACGAGTATAAAATATTGGTTTTATCTTAACTAATTTAAGCAATATTATAAATACAAGAAGCGTAACATTGTGATTATCGGTAATAGTATATTAAACACTACTAGAAAAAAAATAATTTCGTTTACTGTCTACACCCGTATTGAATCAAAAGCAAATATCATCGATGTCATCACCAGCCCTTTTACGTCCCCACTGCAGGGGCTCAGGCCTTCCTTATGGATGGTTAAGGAGGTTGGGCCATGACCCTCCACGCTGGCCCAATGCGGATTGGAGGGTATTGACGACTGCAAATGCAGCCGGGACCAACGGCTTAACGTGCCTTCCGAAGCACGGAGTAGCTCGAGATAATAATTTTTTGGTCACCCATCCCGTGACCGACCCTTGCGAAAGTTGCTTAACGACTACGATCGCGGGCCGCGGCGCTTATCCACTACGCCACCGAGCTACTCTATTATATAATATATATATATATATATAATAAACGGCGTGTCTGTTGTCCACAACCTTTGGTGTGACGACAGTTGACTAGACAGAGGAAATGGTTCGACAGTCGTGAAATGATATTACGAATCGAAAATCATCCAAATTAAGTATCATAGTAGCGGTTGTCTTTGGTGGTCACAATAAAATCATCGATGTCATTGAATGCTAATTCTGTACATTAAAATTAAACCAGAATCTTTTTTAAATAAAATTAATCCGGAACATATTGTGCATTCTAACCTTTACCTTATTTTCTAGGCAAATTATTTATTTTCGTACCCACATTGATGGCTATGGGAACTACCAGGTGTGTACTCGACAAATCGTATGTAGCCACTCATTACATTACCATACAACAACAATATCAATAAACCATTGACAATCTGTTGCCAACCCTCAAATAGAACGGTTGACAGCAAATTATTATTTATGATATTATTGGGGCCGACGAGACCCCTGTGAACTTACAGACCAATCAAATATGTAACAAAAGGAAAACGGGTTGCACGCTATTATATGAAGATTATAGCAACATTTTTATTGGTAAGGCGTGTTACTGACTGTGAATAATTGATAGAGGGATGGAAGGGTACGCAATTCGATTTGTTGCGATTGTGTTCTTATGACGTTCATATTTAGATTTAACATCGTAACATGACTTATAACACTTCATTGTTTTACGTTCACTAGACGTAGACAATGCAATGAAAAGTACCAAAACGAATACATTTTTTGTATAATGATAATATGGTCTTTAAAACAAACAACAACAAAAATATAACAGCAGACTGTTTACAATTAAATAACATAGTAAAGTATTACTCGTATTAATATAATAAAAAGAAAATATCTGACTTACCTGCCGTACTTGCTTATACTGTTCTTCAAAGCTCCAACCTGCTGCGCTGCCCTCAGATGACGAAGACGACGCTGACCCCGCGGGCTGAGCTGGTGGCGGCGGCGCGGGGGCCAAAAACGCAGGAGGTGCGTACGGGAAACCACCCGTGGGCCCCCCACCGGCCAAAGCAAACACGCTGCTCGGTGACGAAAGCGGGGCTCCTTGAGCCAACGAAGCCAGTGATGAGAGGTGGGGATGGAGTGACGACTTTAGTGATTCGAAATCGTCACGAACCTGCGAATATATCATTCAAATTGACTCTCCTTTATCTTCCGCAGAATGATACTACTAAATATAGTTGGTTAATAAAATTTACTAGTATATTTGTTACCTATATTTTAAGTAATTTATAGTTAAAGAATTAATTATTTGAAAATTGAAATCCTTGGATCAAGGACACACAATCGTCAATTCTCTTACTCAATACTTTAAAGCTACGCACGCACTGGTGATTTTTGTCATCCACCGAAAGGATGTCTAACGCGGTGACGATATACAAAAGGGCACGGTGACAAAAAATCACCAGTGTGTGTAACGTAATATTAATTCTATAAACTATGTCAGTTGTCTATGGGGAGCTATTGTTTTAGAAGTCTACATTGTTTATGATCTACAAAACATTATGACGAGTAATAAAATAATTCAAGAGTAAATTAAGCCTTCTTACTTTGAGCTCCCTCTCATGGGGTCTGGGCGAATTCCTTTGATGGTGGCTCATCTGATGGTTATTGAGTGTCGGATGTGAGACCACCGGATGATGGTTCATGTTGTGCTGGTGAAGTTGTGGTGACTGGTGAGGCGGGTGAGGCTGGTGCGGGTGGGGCTGACTGGGCGGATGTTGGAGGGGCGCTGGTGCGTCACGGCCTACCCCCTCATCTGAACTCTCGCAAGACTGCTCCCCTGAAGATTCCCCTTCTGACCGCGCGGACTGCAAACGAAATAGTGGTAAATGACATTGTTTAGAATGCTGCGATTGGGATCGGACAGCAATCAAATAAAAAAAAAACATTTCGTGTTATTAAAAAATTCATACAGTTTAAAGATTATTCATCGAATATTTTGGTTATTTAAAATTACTATTTTTCAATATCTATCTGTAATCTGTGACACATGTCAAACGAAACACCAATCAGAGAGCGTGACGTAATTTTCGGGTAAATTGGTAGTAAAATTATCTAAGAGAAGCGAGGGAAACATTCAAAATGGAAAATGATTTTAATTATTTATTGTATATTTACAGGGGTTATATTCAATTACCAAAAAAAGTGAAGCTACTACAAATTTTGTTTTAATCGACTCATTTCATTACGAAATATAGTAGAAAAACGAAGAAATGCACTAGAAAAAATACTATTCTCTTATATACACAATATATGAAATAGGATTACGTTTCACATTTATATCATAAAATTTTGTAATTTTTTTGTTAGTCACATCAATTCTTTCAATCTTCTTCTTTCAATATGGGAGCTTTTTCTTTTTATTTTACGTGGCTATAATTTATCTAAATAATTTCTTTTAATAAATTACATAAATTAATTTTGCATTTGATACTACTATCGAATATTGTAAATTTAAATTAAAGAACAATGGCGAACTCCCATATAGCTTTGGACCTGAATTTTTAAAGTCCCGTTCATGAATGAAATAAACGTGTACTTGAAGGTATAAACTAAAGTAACAAAATCCCAATCGTCTTTTTCCTTTAAAAGTTGGGGTTAAAAAGATATGGCATAAAATACTTTGTGGGGTTATATATTGCATCTTTGCTTTTTCGTTGAATGGCCGTTAAAATAAATAAAAATGGTAACCAGATTACTCCGTTTAATAAACTAGATTAAGATAGTAACATATCTAACAAGATCCAGACACTTATAATAGATGAAACATTTATAACATATGACTAGACTGTGTGGAGTAGATCCCTTTGCCTTTAATTAAATAATTACAACTGAAAGTGACAAATAAGGGCAATGTACACATTGAACTGTCATTGATATACCGAATCGATTGCCATTCGGAATCCAAAAGTAATGCAATTATCAACGTTAGTCAAAGAAACATGCTTAATTGTCAAGTTGAATATTAACATAAATATCAAACTCCAACAAACAAACCAAACTAATCATCCGCTATCATTCCACCATCATCATCATAGAACATTCATAGATGAAAACAAGTATGTCAAAATAAAATCAACCAATCGATTATTTAGAACAAAATAATCGATACGTTAACCTTTCATCGAATCAACTGCAGAACTGGCAATAATCTTCTTAAATCGGTTATGGTATCTTAGCTTTCAATTTTTTTATTTCTCAAGTATTCAATTCGTAATTTGAACAAATAAAATAAATATTTATGAAAGTATTCAAAGATCGTATTTCATATAATATATTATATATAGATTTTATATTGAATATATATTTGACGTTCATTCGCTCAGTCGGTACGCATCATTAAATCACATATCTCACTTATTATTAGCAGTTAATGACGACAGATAATATTCTATAGAACATGTTTAAAAAACTCGCGATTAATTGAGAATCGCTTCTGACATCGTTGATGTATGTGATCGATTTTTCAAAAACCATCCAAACTACAACCCTTTGACATATTGTGTGGTTTTCAATTAAAGAGAACGGAATCTATTCTATATAATCTTATTTTGAATTTAAATTCGATTATTAAGCGTATTAATGGTACTTTAAAGGCAATAGAATTAATTGTTATGTACAGGAAACGATAATATCCATTAAAATAGATGACCCTTTTATTATTAGATATAGTTTTATTATTAAAGTACTTCTGCGTAGACCAGAACGTTTCATAAGAAGATTTTCGCGTTTTGTTTTTGCACTATCATCAGACGTTTTGTTATCTTGATAATTATTAGCAGCATTTAATATTTTAGTTTGGTTCCCCGACATTAAAATTCATCAATTTGTAGAAATAAAATCTATTAATCATATATTATTTATTTGTCATATTGCCATCCATGTACGGTTTTGTAAATTATGGGGTCTGATTTCGCCATTCTTCTTTATATGATTAACTCTTATAACTGCCGTTACGTTTTCATATTAAGATTAAGAATCTCTGTTCATAATCCCACTCATAGTAACTGCTTAAAAATGTAAGAATGTGCCATACATAGAGTAAAAGAGATAAGTACAATCAACATGTCAATAAGTGAGAGACAATTTTTTACAGATGATGACGTATTGCATAGGCTAAAAAGAACAAAGTATTTTTAACGGAAATTTCTCAATCACACACCTTGTTTATATACATTATATTATTATTTTCAAACAATATCACTCAGATTCCAAGATAAGTACTACCACGTCCAGACCCGAGACAATATAAAAAAATAATTTTCTATACCTATATGGCGACACCATGAAACTGGCGAGCAAAAGCAAAACTCAGGTATGGAGGTCGTTTAAATAGAAAATAATAAAAAAACATTGTTTAAAGATAAATAGTCCACCATCTTCGGTGGTCCGTTATATTGGATTTAGAATGAAGTAATTAATTTTTTTTTTTTCTTAACCAAACATTTGATATTCATGTCATAAAAGTATACAACTTTTATGACTGTTTGTATGCAAAATTTAAAATATTGTCACTTAGCTAATCTTACCATCTAAACTAAATACGTGTGCAAAGTTTCAGTTTAAGGGATTGGGAATAACTGCTTTAAAATTCAGATGCAAGATTTTACGAACGTACGTACACATTGTGATAAAATTAAAACACTTACTGCTCTTCCGAATGGATTCTGTTAATATTCACGTAATCTTGAAACAAAATTATGAGATAGCTTCTCTAGATAATATAGTTATTTTCGTGGTTTATTTTTTTGTGTATTTGAATATTAAAACCAACATTGTTTATTGTATTGTTTAAAAGAGTTTTTTGATAGGTGTCCGACCGCCTATTGCTGGGATGACGAACCATTAGCACGCGTGTCTGCAATGGCACGTGGCATAATATGTATATTGGGCATGTCTTTAATCACGAAATTCAAGTTTGTTCTCATCTAAACTGCAACAACAGAACTCACACAAATTAGCCAAATAAAACATTGCAAAATGTACCTTTTTATGGAAGATAAAGAGTTTTGACTTGATGATATTTATTATTATTACTTTCCCAATAATCACAAAGTCAAAATTATTTGACGTCTATGACCTCATTAAAAACATTTCGTTAGAAAAAATGGCACATCGATCCATGAAGGTTTGCCATCCCTGGCCTATTGTATTATACTGTAATATATTAAATTTACTTCCCTTATCTAAGTAATTTATCTATAAAACTGAAAGTCTATGCTGTGTAACACAATTGCTAAAAATATCAGAATATAATATTCTACTACACTAGTTATTTTCCGCGAGTTCGTGTGTATATTATACTATACGTGTAGCTTGCCGTATTATTAGTTTGTACCTAGGTGATATAATTTTTTAAATTGGTTCACTTGTTTCACAGCCTCTTAAAGGCGAACAAAAAAAAAGCAAAGGAAAAAAATCTTTATAATATTGATATAAAATAACGTGGAAAAACTTGATTGCGGAGTGGCAACCCAGTTTCCACTGCCGATCGATGCCAATCGTCCGAAATCGAGCTATTAAATCCTAGTGAGTATTTATATAAAATATCATACTCTACTACAAAGTTTTATTATAATAAACAGTTTTAACCTCCATCTATGAATAAACATAGCGTAGATGATTGTGTTACCAATCTATTAGCTCAATAACGCAAATGTTGTAATCAATCTTGATTAGTTTCCGACATTGTTTATTCAAATCTAGATTCGCATATAATCTACCACTGTTTATTTTCAATGTATCACAATTCATTCAACATAATATGTGCTGCGGTTACACAACATTCTGTTAACCGCCTTAGGAATTCAATTATTAATAATGAATACCATAACAATTTAATTATAATAACTTATTGATGTCATTCACATATGGTGCCTTTAAAATACACCCCCAAGATATCTTTTGGGTGTAACGGAAAAAGTCGTTAAATACTGTCAAAATTTCAATCTTATGTCTGTCTATCATATTTTGCTTAGTATGTATCTCAACACAAATTACAAAAGAACTCCTCTAGCTACAACTCCAGCTATAGGATACGACATCTTAGCGATGTCATAGCGCTATTCCGTTTCATAATTTAAGTAGTAATGCTTTGTACTTTTCGACAACATTGTTACCAACTTAGTCAATTATCTCAAATTTATCAACCAAGAGACACGTCAGAATAATAAAATGAAACGAAGTATAGTCATAATATTCGCTAAGATGTGATATCCTATTACTAGTGTTATGGCTAGAAAGTCACCCGTAATCCATAATCGAACGTTGGACCTCATAAATGGCGACGACAGAGGCATAAACTCGGAAACTACAAAAAGGGTTGACATTTAATATAAACAAGTACTCTTTACAAATAAAAAAAGAACTTAAAAGATCTATCACTAATTACAGAGTTCGTTGCAATACACCATACCACAAACCGGTTATAAGAATTGGTGTTCAAAGTTGCATTGGAATCAATATAACAGGGAGCAGGCAGGCGGCAATCAAATTGTTGGTCGAAACGACTGCATTTTGCGCCGGGCAGCCTCCAGCCCTCAATTACGACATTAAAATTATTATTTTATTTCCATTTTTATTTATTATTCGCATTATTATATTGTGTGGAGTTATTATCGGTGAAATGTTTCGTTCGGATAAACGTTCGCGCGCAGCGACACGCGATCCTCCATCGTTGCCTTACTTTAGGGTACCACAAGCAAATCTATTACAAAAATAAAAAGATGTTAATACGCAATATACAATAATAATAATTTAATTTTTCAATATAAAATCATTGTTTATTCATGATGGCATAGAAAACTTAAAACAAATACCTAGAAAATCATGATGTAATTGTACCTCCTATATTTTTTCTTTCTTATGACATTTAATGAAAATTACTTGCAATGTATAATGGATCTTAAAAAAAAAACCTTAAAATAGTACTAATTGAAATAAAAATTATATTAACATCGCCTTCAGAACCCACGTTACACCGTTCACCCTATGATTTGCCAACACACACGCCGCACTTTCTCATGGATTCAGTTGCTACTGGATTCCAATACTGTTTTTTTCATTTTAATATAAATGCCGCTGCAATTTCCACATAAACGTCCTATCGATAAATTGGTCCAATTAATGTCCACACGAGTTCATCTACCTCGATCACAAAAGTGAATAATAAATTAATAGCAAATGGTAAAACGTTATCGTCGATTATAGTCACATGACGAATTTAAAAAATCAACATCACCGTGTACTTATAAGTAGGATAACGTTAACACCGCCGGTGTTAATATCAGAACAAATAAAATCCCAACAAGTCTGACCGCGACGAGATATGTCGCGTGATTTTATAATAAAAATATTAACTGTATGCCGTTTAGTAGGCCGATGAAAAGGTTCTACGTTATTGGATGTGTCAATAGCGACGACCGGAATTTCACTGCGGCACAACATAGACGTGATATGAGGAGGAATCTTCTCAACTATACCTACAACAACGGTAACCAAAACTAACATCCATTTTTTATATTGACAAACAATAATATATCTCGCTAAAAGATCCAATAGCTGGTGTGTTTTGATAGTTCTTAATGTTTAAACACGAAATCGAAAGCAAAAGTGAGGGCAAACTTCTACGCTACGCCTCGTGCAACAGACGCGCTTATTTTTTGGACAAACAACGACTGATCTTGATGCGTTCTCAGAAGAATCTCGGGCTTCGCCCCGATATTAAACTAAACGACAGACCATTGATTAACGCCTCTAAATAAGCCAAGGGACAAGAAAAACCAAGCGAACAATGTTGATTAGTTATTACCTTTCGATGAGTATCATATCACAATATTATAATGAAAAAAAGAAGTAATTAAATCGTCTTCGTATACAAAGGATAACCAACCTTAGGCTGCTTGTAACAACATTTAAAGTTAGTTTTACACTTGTATTAATAGGTAAATTCTGAAGCTCATCTTGACACATAGTAACATTTGTGATAGAAATCATAATCGTTCCGGTGCGAGAGTATTTTATGAGTCGAAATCAAATAGAAACTTGTAATGAAAGATGTCGTTTACGCTCAGCTTGTTTAATATACAAAGCAAATACGAGCGGTAATAAAATATTAAGCATTAAGTTGTCAATACGAATGGAGATATCGTCGGCAGTGTGAAATTAGCCAGTGAAAATATCAAGAAGGCATGGTCGATGTTGACTGTTATGAGAAACGATGTGTTTATATGCACATCCTTTGAAATAAATATTAATAGATCAGTTGGACCCGCATTGCAATTTATATAGATTTTAATACATTTTTAATAATTTAATTTAAAATTAAATAAACAGCTTTGGAGGTGATTTCAGAGACATAATTTGCAGGTTTTACCACTTCTTGGACAAAAGAAAAAAATATCACTCGTGAACGGGTGGTATCAGTGGTTGGACGTTAATTTATCAGTGTGTATAATTTATAGAGTACTTCTTATTAAACTATTAACGAAAGAATTATCTGAAACATATAAAAAAAATGTAATGGAAAATTAAAAGTAATTAGTGATTTCTCTGTATGAAACAAAGAGGAAAAAGCAACCTTTACAAAATTTCTTAAAGGTCCTCTACAGATTTGAAAACGCATGGCATAGCATTCAACTGTTGATAGTGATTGTATCAGTTTAGACGGAATAAATTAATATCGAATATTGTAAAAGGTATAAAAAATAAATAAAAGATCAATGAATTATTAACGAAATTTCGAATATATTAAGTATTAGTCAAATAATTCATTAAAAACTAAAGGTTTACCGTAACGTAACAAATGATGACATTTGCGCAGTTGATATGTTTGCTTACATAGCTATTACCCGACCACGTCTGAGTTGTTATACAGGTTTTATTGCACCATCTCAATTGGCATACAAGTTTAAATCGATTAATCAAGGATCATAAAAAATTAAAACATGTAAAATTTCTTTGTATGTTTTTAAACGCATGAATAAATTTGTATAAAATTATTTTTTGTTTTACACACAGATATAATATGTTATGTTACGTGATACAAATTATCCCAATGAAAAGAAGATCTGAAAAAAAAAGTTTAATAATTTTCGATTTGTCCTTCAGCATTTTCTGAAACCTCAAATAAATAAAAATTATAAGCTACGCCGAAATATCGGAGACTCGATAAATAGAAAGTGTAAACCTTTATAATATCAATCTACTGTCATTCTAATTATAAGCTAGTATTAAAGAACAACCAATTTGGGTTTAGGAAACTTCGACTTCTTCTTAATCGAACAATAATTCGTCACAGCGCGTTTTTGTTGTTAATACAATTAAATTTACAAAGATTTTGAACGCATTTCCCTGGTGGCGAGTTGACGATGTTCTCACATGCTTGCCTCACACTCCCTGGAACATTTATTAGCAGGATCCGTCACGAAAAGCTTTGTCCACACATTAACAGAGTTAGCGCCCAGGAGCCTACCTGCTATTTGCCTAAACACATACTGGACCATGTATTTGTTCAGATATCCACATATATCTGCACTCGCATTGCGACACTCATTTGTGCAATGCATTGTCGAAGGGAAATCTGCCGTTGTATTTGCGTAATATTTCTAGGGAATTGTTGATTGTACAATATGGTTTATACCAATAAGATGTAAAGTCGACCGCGTTGTGGTATTTAACATATTGCTTCGACGTCTTACTTAGTTGTATTTATTCAGAAGTTTATTACTATTTCGCCCTTTACAATTTTATTTGCTGGGAGATAATTGCATGAATCAAGTTCACACAAAGGCTTGATGGCTACCTTTGTACGAAGGAATAAAAGTAAACAAAACGTACATATCCCTTGAAATGAATAGTGTTGATGTGACAATGTTGCGGCATTACGGCCGCAGTAACATTAACATTAGCGAACGTAAAATAACCGCCAATAAGCCGAAGCACGCATCAAACCGTCGACAAAGCAACAGGTTCTTGGCTCGACAAACACGCCGTGTTTACATTACGATCCTGGCTTCATTTAATAATTCTCGGGAACTAAAAGCCTTTGAACATTTCATCAGATGACCCTCGCTGTTTGCACACACTCCTACCTCGAGATGCTAATGTGGACACAAGGACCTGTATCGCCGATCGGCCTCCGATGCTTTTATTGTTGGCTCCGATTTCTTCTATTTCACTGTTCGATCTCCAGCGATATCTTATGCTAACATTGAATTCTTTTTTTATTTACTTTTGTCGAGTTTTGTTTCCAAGTGAAGTCTACAATTTATAATTGGTAATAAAGATTGTTTTCTCTCAAAGAATTTCCGACGCGTAACAATGAAGTCTAGTAGTACTAGCAGTAATAGTGTGCGAGGAAGCTTTACTACTGTTCGGAATGGGCCAAGTATTTGAGCAAAACAAAAGGTGATAAGAAGAGGTAAATAACCTGACCCATTGCCGGCGTGACGCCGAGCCGGCGCGGACGTAATGCACGGCTGAATGCTAAACTAGCGCTCACAGCTGTTTAACGCTTTGACTTAAGCCGCTGAAATATTTTCACTAGTGCCTATTTAGCGCTGATAACTACACTGATGAGAGAGTCTATTAGAACTGGTTGCCTAACTTCGACGACAATCTTTGTAACTACACAAACAGAAGCCAATTACGACGCAGCGGATTTAGTAAGTATAATTTTTTAACGCCACAAGTCACACATTTGTTCCACTATTTTCATAGATGTCCATTTAAACCGTACAGTGTCTATTGAATTTGAAATCATTTAGACGTTTAATTTTATTCAAAATACCGCAACAAGCGGTAAGTAAAAAGAGATCGTGTCACTTATTGTGATGATAATTATTTTAGAAAACAAAAACTAGAAAGCGGTCGTCTAGAGATACCTATCCGTTAATTATTGTCACCAAAATGGCGCTCGTTATTGTGGATGAGTCAAAATGGCGGAGTGACAAATCGTTGGGTTTCATGCGTTCCGTTTGATTGACGCGTGCCAGATTTGCCGGTAATATACCTTTTACGTATTTATTTATGTGTAGAAAGTGCAAATAAAAACGAGTTTTTAAACATTGAGATAATGAATCGACGTTAACGAAGAGGTGTGATGCAAGATGGTCGATGGGTAGTTAATAGGTGCGATGGCGGCTGTTTGATGTGGAATATCGATGTGCGTTTGAGACAATTTCCGAACGCAGGACGCTAGGTGTTAAATATTGACAGTTCTCACGACACGCATGGCTCGTGCTCACACGGACAGCGTATTATTTCCGCTTTTCACACAAATAGGTAATAATCGATCGTTTTATAGCGTGCCGTGTGTAGGCGCGCCGACTTCGGGGAAGTTTCAATACGTGTCGCTGATGGGTCGCGTCGCGAGTCGCGAGGTGCTAAGTGTCCCGACAAACTAGTGCGGACGATTTCTCTCGAACTTAATAATTGAACTCCATCGCCCTTTGACTGGACGACAACTCCCTATAAATCAATATTGGTACGTAATGGTGCGCGTATGAATTATTTACTCGACAAACCAAACAATCTTTATATATGATAGTCAATTTCCAGCATGACATAATTTTATGCATTGAAATTTGTATAAGAAAAATATTATTTGTACCATATGTAGTGTATTACATTATTTAGTGACTATAACAGTTAAAAATGTAAGTAAGACTATGTTTTATAATTAATTTTTTAAATAAAAATAACGTGACGTAGACTGGTTATTCCAATTTCTTTCTCTGTATAGAAAGCAATTATTTGATATTACATATATGGTTAGTTAATTTTACATTCAAAGGGTAATTGAAATTTTTAGTAAGCAGTAAGTACAGTACAGTAAATTTACCAAAATACCAGTAAACTAAAGCAATTCCTTATAATGGATATCATTAATATTGTCAATACACAGCAGGAAAAGGGATGACAACTGGGTAAAAAAATATATTTAGTCCGCCAGACAGATAACAGAAAATATTAGATACGTTTTTTTTTTTGCTTCAATTTTAACAAAAAATGTCTTAGATAATAGGCATTCAATTTGAGGAGTGGGAACTAGGCTCTACGTCACAGTATATAGAAAATGTACAAAAACTTATAATGTATAGAATATTTCAACTCAATGTATCGCCGTATTTTATTTAAAAAAAAATGCGTATTTAATATTCTTCAATTATCTTAGAGACAAATAAACAAAAATTAGTCGTCCCCTCTATTATAACAATAGGTAAAATTTCGGTAGCTGATTTTGAACTGTATATCAATGTATTAAGGGTTGATATATAGTGGGGGAAAAACGAATTGTACAATGTATGTATCCGATTGTTTGCCACCGTATCAAGGATATGCGTTGAGTGAAAAACGACATTTTTGGAACTGCAAGGCTTTTATTTACTCTCTCATATTCTCATATCCATAAACTGACAAACAATCATCATCGAAGCGTCTTTGTGATGAGGCTTTATTTACTCTGACTCAGTTTTGGGAAGGTTCTTTATTGCTTGTGACGTCACACATTGCGCGTCAAGGAAAACGAACACATATATCGTATTGATATTATCATTTAATTTTATCCTGATACATCTGCCGGTGTGGTTATTATATTAAGGGAATTGATGTTTTTATTTGTAATTGTATTTAAATCTATAAAAATAAGATTATAAATCCATTGACATTGTTAAGACTAGCAAACTCTTCAAGTAATTGATTATGCTAAAATAGTTCACAATATCACTAGCATATAGATATTCAAATTAAATATTATTTTTTCAGTCTAGGCTGTTACAAGCAGTTATCAAATCGAAAGCTATGCCATCGGTGTCCTTGTACTAAGAAGAACCAGCAAGAAACTCGGCAAGGGTTTCAAATTATTATCACATGTGTCTTCATTAGAATATGAATACACTTTCCATTGCATAACAGATGACAAAAAGAGTTTTTTTTTCGTTCATCACTCAATACGCCGTATCGTACAAATTCATTTACAATAAAAGTGATATAGAACAAACAGACATCACATACATTGCTTAGATTTCAAATTAAGTAGCTCAAGCTCAAGGAGGTACCACAACACCCAGATCTTAGACAATATAGAAAAGTTGACTCGATCGGGAAATAGAAATCGAAACAACAAAGATGGCGACATCACGTCAACGGCATGCGAGCCCTCGGCCACGAAGACGGTGGATGAATCAAATGTATAATTAAGTTTTTAAGCTTATATATATCATTTTATTATATTAAAAACATCGAGGACAAAAGAAAACACAAAAAAACACATAACTTTAATAATATTTAAACGATTCAATGTTCCAAATCAATATGGAATAATATAATATAGTCATTCACAAATTGACATCTGGCGACGCCTACTTATTACAAAAAAAAATGACATTTGAATGCAATGTCAATATATGATACAGAAATGACATTTCATGCCAGACATAAATGTAAATCAACTAATCTAACTTCAGGAATATTGTTTCATTTAATTGTATAAAAACTAACACAACAAATTCAGTTATATAAAGTTATTTCTTATATTTAGGATAATTTAATAAATTATTCAAAAATTTAAATCTGCGTTGTAAATATAGTTATTTGAAATAAGCTAATTAAAAGCTCTTCTGAATCGTCCAAACATTTTCCTATGACCTGACTGGCTGAAAAATATAATGTGCGAGAAAACAAACCGAGACATTGTCAAGTTATATTGTACTAGCTGTTTCCCGTGACTTCGATCGCTTAAATTATAACCTATGTCATCCTCGTATGATGTAGCTTCCCATTGGCGAAAGAATTCTTAAAATCGGTCCAGTAGTTTCGAAGCCTGTTCAATGCAAAAAAAAATTAATCATACCTTTTTATAATAACAGCTAATTCTAAGCCTGAATCGACATATATTTTATACCACTAAAAGTGTCCCTCGGGGCATTACGGACGAAGCCTCTGGCGGAAAGCTAGTCGATTATATAACTATAAAACATACCTAATCTTAATTCTAACATTTACTGATACGCATTCTGACGTCAATATGTTTATATTTCACTTCTATTTCATATTTCACTTCTTTTTAAAAGAAATATTTTATATAAACGATTTGGTAGACGCTGCTCGCCACGATTTAATAAAACAAACATTTAAAATGACGCACATACAATACTTTTGAAGAACAGTTAATTGTTTATGCCTTAAAGAAATACATTGGCTATTGACTTTGAAATATCCGATAAAAGAGACGCCAAACGGATGTAATTTTCTTAGTATTTGAATAAAAGATGGCCGACTTATGTCATTTTCTTTGTGGAAAGTGATATGTCGAAATGTCACGGTGTATCTTTAGCACATTAAGATTATCGACCGTGGCGAATTATAGAAGATAATTCTTAAATAAACTTGATGGAACATTACAGTTACGTTGTTTTCGAGTGCCAGTAGATATCATATTGAAATTAATATTTACGTATGAATCTATAGATTTATTTTAGTTTTGAAAATATTTTCTTTTTACCAAAGCATATTTCTTAAATTTGACTGAACGAAATTCATGTTAAGGTGTTTTTCATCAAAAATGTAAACTTGCGCATTTCTATCAAAATTCAAGTACAAGATTGAAAAGTAATTTACATAACACAGGTGCTTGAAAGTATGTTAAGCTATACAAGTTATATTTACAATTTTACTGTTCTAACGATATTATAGAATAAATCAAATAATTATATATTCATTGGGACACATACCGAATATCTCCTGCCCGCTAGGTGAGTTACCTATTGAATAAAAAAATAATAAAGATGAGATTTTCTTTCTTTATTATGATATTAAATAGTTTAATTAATAAAAACTATAACAATAGACATAGAATAAGTGTAGGGTTTAGATGTAAAAGTGACAAAATATAAAAAAATACGTAGTATAATTATTTTAACATTATTCTAGAGATGAGAGATTAAATCAATTATCATATTTTTGGCTTAAGAATACTTCACTTAAGGCTTCTTTTAATATGGTGAGTACTCATCAATTATAAAATATGTAATTCTTAGACCATTTTACTGCGCCACTATTCCAGTTTTCTATTTATTATTTTAAAGTATATTCACGACTTAGTAAATTGGAAACTCGCGATAGTCGTATATCGGCGCGCTAAAAAACGTTTCACAAGCTCAACGGACAATGCATCGCGACAGTTGTAAAGTAGGTTCGTAATATATCGTTAAACTGAACTTAAACCACGTTTAATTACAACGGTTTGCGGTGACAGTAAACTGTTGAATGGAAACTAAAGCCCGACCGCAGCCAGTAACATTGTCTGTGGAGGATTTGTGACCGAAAGCTAGGCGCTCGTAAAATGTAATTAGAATTATAATAACATCGGTGGCATTGTTATTCAATGTGAAGCTTGTTTGTATGTATATAAAAGCGAAATACGACTAACTGACTGACTAATCACGTAACTTAAGGAACTAGAAGTTTTATTTTAAAATATCCACCCTCATGCATAATAATTGACATCCTCACGGCGTCATCGTTTTCTACGCATAAATGTAGTATTTAATCTATTTGTATCAGAGTTTGAAGTATTTAAATCCTCAATAAAGAGCCCACTCTTTTTTTTTCTTATATATTTTGTTTTTTCTTTTTGTTTTATTTCTTACTTTCTTTTTTCTTATATGAAACTAGCTAAAACAGGGAACATCCCTAATAATATAACTTTGTTAATTGGCGAAAGCATTATTAAAATCGGTAGGTACAGAAATTTTCGAGTTTAATTTCCATAATACAAGAGCTTTAGATTTGGAAAAGTAAGATATATTTAATTGAGTATACCTGTAATAATTGATGTAAAATTACTTTGGACACCAGACAGTATTAGTGACTTCTATAGTTCCTTGTATAGTATCCATGATGTAACTAATATATTAGTATAAAATAATATACATATAATGTAATGGTTCTTAAAATATTTACCGATTGAATTTATAATTTTACACAAATATTTCATAATGTATACTGAACATTGCGTTAGAAACGATTGCGCATGACTAAGCTTTTTTTTAATTATTCTATGAATAATTATATTTTTATCATGAGAAGGCTATTTGTCTTGTTTAATGATGTCAATCGAATAATATTTTCATAAATTTCGATGGAAAGTGACATTGACGCGTTGAAGTCTTTCTAAAGAAGAACACTTGAGAAGTACAAACACATTAAAAGTATAACAGAACTAATTTTTAAGAATATGTACACAAAAGACAATACTGCTTATGACAAAGACTATGAGACAATTCCACTTATAACAAGGATTATACGACAATTCTACTTATGAAAAAGACTAGCCGACATGTGAGATAATGTTATCGTTTCAAAATTTTTTCAATGCAGATTGGTGGTTGCTCATAATTGCAGATGAATATCTTGGGACAGCGGGGATAAACTACTTTATGTACCATGGAGCATGGTAGCTCTAAATATATAGTAAAGTTTTGATCACCCATCCTAATAACCATAATTGTAAAAGTTGCTTAAGATAGGATGTCAAGCAGTATTTCAATTAATTTCAATTACAGCTTATTTGGACATTAGTTTTTTATACTAAAACAATTGTAAGGTAAAGGTTTTACAAATTTTCTTTTAACACCTTTTAATAACGCCACATTTAATAAATTGTCTGATGTAATAAAGTAGTAGGTATATATTAACAAAAGCTCCTTGTAATGAAACTTACTCAATCTATTGTTAACATAAATCATATCGACCATAGCATTGTTTCGGTAATCGATCAAGATCCGATTTGGAACTGGACATTCGTAATGTCACTTATCAATACTTAGACAGCATTAATTTATCAATATAAGTTGGACTTGATCCGTTTAGTACATATATCAAGTTATTTTAAAATGTAAAAAACATACGAAGATTTGATTGAAAATCATTCTTAAAATTATTTCTAATAAAAAATTTGTAAATCCTATTAATATTATAAATGTGAAAGTTTCTTTGTTTGGATGTTTAGATGTTTGAATGTTTGTCGGTTAATCACGCCGAAACTACTGAACGGATTTTGATAAAATTTGCTATACAGATAGGGTATTAGCTGACTTAGATAATAGAACTTTTTATCCCACTTCACATTTCCCTAGGGTCCACGCGGACGAAGCCGCTGGCGAAAGCTAGTTGTCAATAAGTCCAAGAAATTTGAGATCGGTTTACAGATTCGTCAATATTTTTAATTTTTGTAAATTTGAAAGTAATTGCAGTATTATATACACTAAAATTATCACAGGATGATATTCGTTTGAAAACTATCACAATTGATGCATATTATGAGAAAAATAAAAGTAAGTTACAATGTTAATATATTTTCAGTAAATTCCTATTTAGTCATCATTGCAATGTCTCCTTTTATTAATTTTTAATAAAAATTGTGTTATCAAAAAATACAATTGTTTGTAGATATTTTTACGAATAAAATCGATATGGCTGTTGCTATATAACCATAAAACCATAAGCTAATAAGCATAATAACAATATAAAAAGATACTAGTGTTTACATTTTCTTTGAAGAGAACCATAATAAATATTTTAATCGAATTCGACCGATCTGTCACCCGACCATCAAAAGACGTCATCCGCTATTCGATATAAATATTTTTCTAACGGATATGATCGGAATATATTTCAAATGCCTGCATTGAAAACTGCTGATGGTTAGATTTGATATTTTGACATTTATCAAAAGAGGGTAATTACAGACAATACAGCAATAATAATGTATAACAAATGAATGTTTATAATACTACATAAGATATGATTATTTTATTTATTTTTTAAGTTAAAGTTCATGAAGAAAGTACAGTTAAAAACATCTCATTAAAATTTTATCATAACATCATCCACCAAGATTCATAATTATTATTTTACTACATGATATTAAATGATACAACCGAGATCAGATAATAAAAAAGTACCTAAACATCTTGGTAATTGATGATTCAATTCAAACAGTATGACATGAAAGTAAGATCGTGCCTTGAAAATACCAAACTCGCATGCCTAAAATAATTGATAAATCAATGCAGTTCTCAGCGAGAGGGGCACTAAATCAAAAAGAGTAAGTGAGCGCCTATCACAACGTTTTGACGTAGAGAAACGTGCTCGATATTAAACTGTTACCGCTAGATGGCGCGATAAGGAGCTGTCAAACTCACCTGTCATTATCATATTAATGGCCGCGCGTCACCGAATTGATAGATTAAAGCTTATTTGGATTTTATTATACCCCCGACTCAGTTGGCTTCCTTGTACAATGACATGGATATAAATAATCTGGCTTCAACTATTCTAACTGACGGTTATCTCTACACGAATCTTCAGTTGACTAATGGTGTGAATTTTGCGTAAGCAGTTACTTACAAAGCTATCAACGTTATAAATTTTTACACGTCTTTAAATGACGCCTAAAATTGACTTATTCGAGACTTTATCATCTATACTAATATTTTAATATTAGTGTAGATGAAACTAAGCTGAAGAGTTTATTTGTTTGAACGCGCTACTGTCAGGAACTACTGGTTCGAATTGAAAAATTCTTTTTGTGTTGAATAGACCATTTATCGAGGAAGGCTTTAGGCCTATATAACATCACGCTGCAACTATAAGGAGCGAAGAAATAATGGAAAATGTGGAAAAACGGGGAAAATTATTCATCCTTGAAGGCTTCCGTTGCGTGCGCTGCGAAAACTGTTCAAGATACCAAAAATATATGTATGAAAAACTATGCTTTGATAACAGCAATCATTGTTTACTATTCAATTTGTAATTATATCTGTGTCATGCTATGAATAGATACCCAAATAAAACAGTTCCCTAGGGATAAAGCGGGCGAAGCCGCTGACGGAAAGCTAGTAATTAGTATAGTACCTCGAACTCGAAGTTGAATCTACGATGTCACTCACAGCCTAGAGGTTCAACATTATAAAATCTATAACAGTTTTAACAAGGTTTTATTTGATTGAACCTCTATGCTGTGTGTGACAACGCTGAGGTCGTATTTAACGTTGATTTAATTAGAAAATAGCAAGTTTTTTTTTGTTTTTTTTTTCATCACCAGCCTATATACCTATATACCTACTATTATAGTGTCCCCACTGCTAGGGCAGGCCTTGCCTATGCATGGAATCGAATTAAATCGAATAGAGAGAATGGCACGCGGGCCCAATGCGGATTGGTGGGTGATAACGTTAGCAGAATCTTGCAAATGCAGCCAGGATTAACGGCTTAACGTGTCTTCTGAAGCAGAACGAAGCTGGACATGAAAAATTTTAGGTGACCCATCCTATAACCGGTTATTGCGAAAGTCGCTCAACGACCGTATCGCAACCTGAGCGCGCTAACCACTGCGCCGTCGAACTCTTCAGTTTTTTTTTTATTAAAGCATTATTATTTAAGGTGTAATACGATGTGTCAGTGTTTCAACAAAAGACAATGGATCTCCTACGCAGTGTCTGGCAAGTCCGTATGCACACGCATCCACTTGCAATTTTAAGCAATTTGCATATCTAAAACAGTCTGACTCTCTTTAAAAATAGCATTTAATTATTCTGTACAACCGAAGGATGTGTTATTTCATTATCGAAGCGTCCTTTTTTTGGAAACTGTCTATGAAATTTGAACTTTGGATCGTAGATTTAAGGTCAAATGTAGCTTGTTTGAATCGATTTACGTGTTATTTGTCGACCATCAGACCACACACGAACGCTAGTCAGCGCCTGTGCCTATAACAACATCATAACACTTAAATTTTAAGGGAGTATAACAACAAATAATTTTAGAGATTAAAATAAAATAGTGTGTTAATTTTGAAGCTTTCTTGTAAAAATTATAACGGTTGTTACATTTTGACAAAGTTTTTTATAACTATTTAGGATATCAATTGCATTAAATCAATTTAATTCAAAATTCACTTTGAGACTTAGGGGCCATTCATTAATCACGTGAGGGGTTCGTAAAAAATTACGAAATATCACAAAGGTGGAGGGGGGCGTAGTAATATATCACGTGTATTTATTTTTCCTCAATCGCGCGATTACTAAACCGAAAAGCGGCGTCAAAAGTTAAGACTTTTAGTGGGAATTAAAAAATACACGTGATTTGGGTGGAGGGAGGGGGGGTCTTTAACCTCACCATGTATCACCAAGGGGGAGGGGGGGTTTGAAATGCTAAAAAAATCATCACGTGATTAATGGACGGCACCTTACATTGTTTTTTATAGGTGTCTAAGACAAATATACGTGTACTTGTGTTTTGCTATCAATTTGTAATCGTCATACCCATTCGTATTAAAAGAGAGACATGACAGACCATGACATACCACGCGGGCCCAGAGCAGATTGGTGCGTGTTAACGGCTGCAGATAAAGCCGACAGCATCGGCTTAGCGTGCCTTCCGAATCACTGAGGAGCTCGAGATAATAATTTTTTATCACCAATTACAAAACTGCTCTTTATGAAATTTACTTTATTTAGACCGAACTCTAATTTCCAAAAATTATTCAAAATGGTGAAGATAATCTCTAAAATATTGTTACGCGATGAGTATCTATTACTTGCTACTGTTGTTAATTATAAAGTCAGGCCCTTGAATAATAAATAAATAAATAGCCTATTACAAAAAGCGTTATAATGTGATAAATAAAGGAGGTAATTAAATCAAATAAGAGTTTATAACCAGTCGTTGGTGGCGTGGGCGGCGGCCGGACCGGTAGCAGGCCGGCATCCGGCGCCGTACGTCTTTTGTATTTACATTTTTATTGCAGTTTCACTGTCATCAGATGATAAGTTAGTGTAGTATACATATCAATGTACGCATAAGTTTTGGCAAAAAAACTGTACATGGCCAGAATAACAAATTATAAAAAAATATTATTTGTTTTTTTTTCATTAATATTATAATTTGATTTGTTGGAAAAAATTTAAAAGTTCACCGCCATACATAAAACCTTATTATTAAAAAACAAGAAAGTAACTTTTACAGACTGAAAATAGGCTGAGGATACATAGTTAATACTTAAATGTAATGCTACTTTCAGTGCTAATAAATCAATGTTTGATATACATTTCTCATTAGACAATTTCTAAACTGCACTCATACTAATAATTCAATTCAAAAGCTGTTCTTAAAACATCTTGGCACTAAAATGGGCTTGAAAAGAAAACTTCTATCGACGACCGTCGACTAAGATATTGAAGTGGACACTTTATTAATTTTTTTTAAGTTTTTTATGAACTATTAACGCAAAATGGGATACTGGTGAGTTTAGAGCGTAGTATCGCTTATGATAAGGAAAGCGCGCACTTAGAAATTATTCCATGTACCAGTAACATCATATAATGTTTCTCACAATATCCCTCTGTTTCGTATGTGCAGAAATTATAATAAAATTTGAAGTGGACATATTCCAAAAAAGTTTTACTTACTTTATAAGAAGTCTAAACGCACATTACCAAGGACAATGTTTTAACCATTAATTAAAATGTAAGTTTATACATAATTTACAATCCTATATTTCTGAACTTATAATTTGATCTTCTAATTTAATTGTGAATTGCATGATTATAAAATAATATGTATGTTTATCTAATATGAAAAGATCGCTGTTTAGTGATAAGACCACCAATTGTGACACAGCTTAATATTGTTCTTTGTTTGTTTTGTATTTGGTGTTTACAATAAAGAGTTATCTATTTATCTAATATTTAAATGCTGTGCACAATTGTAATCGGTTAAAAGCTTACTTGTTGTTTAAAATGTCTTTATATAACTGTATTGATTTTGGTTTATAAACTGTTATTATGTCATAATAAATGAACAAAATAAATACATATTGCCTACAAAATTGATTCTATACACTGAAATCATACTAAAGATACACAGTTAAGGTGCTACAGGTAAATCAAACGTTCGCAAGCGTCCAAAATAGAATTGCTTGTGCCGAACTAACGATGTTAGAATGGGGCGTGTTGAGTTTTACGAGGCGTGCTGGTAATGCCGCGAGTCGCGACAGGAAGGGGGCGGGGGCCCGCTGTGATCTCCGATATTTACGATTATCATTAAGGGCATATGACGGGCATGTTTATATCAAAACTCTGCAGTTGAAATGGAATCAACTTTATATTTATATATTATACAAAATTACATAGGTTCCTGCCTTGCAATTCTATAAAAATCCAGACCTCGATTTCGAATTCAATCATATGTCCTAATTCACGTCATTGAGTGTAGAAATCCTATTGATTCCATTTCTAAGTAAAAATACAAAACAAAATTGTATGAATATACCTCATACAATTTTGCTGTGCCTCAGATATTCTATTCCTGTCATTTCGAAACTCACTTTACTTATATTACGAAATATTATTACCAATTCAATGTTGAGCGGAAGCTTTTTGTAGTGAATTTGGACACCTAAGTGAATCCAAATTCGGGTTTACATTTTTACAGAATCACAAGGCCAATCGCAATTATGAAGTTAAAACACTTATAGTGCTTTTAGTGGTTTAGCGTCAGAGTAAATTTATACTAAAATTGCAATTTCAGTATTAGTCCAAATTCATATTAAACAGAGAGTAAGCGAACCCACTAACTTCTAGGAGTAAATATTACTTCCGTAGAACCTCGTACTAGATTTTTGCTTTAATATGAATTTTGACTAATATTAAGTGCAGTCTCAGCGTAAATTAATTGCAACGTTGTTTATTAATAACACTGTTAGATTATGAGATTTTTAAAACTTTAACGACTGTACAACCTAGTATAGATACAGAGCTAATATCTCTAATTAAAGAGTATTTATTAGAATGAAGCGTTTTCTTGCAGAAGTCCATTGCTATAAACTAGCCACCGAGCTATGTAAAACTATAATACTGTCTGAACAAGACTTGTGCTCGTAAACGAAATCAAATGTAGGTACTTTCTAACGAGGACAAATCACGCAAAAAACGCCCTTCTATCAATCATATGTTGTAGCTCACCGTAGGTGAAATATAAAATCATTCCAGCAGTTTCAGGGCCTATATACGCCTAGCCTATTTTAAGCGAACAAATAAATAATCTAATCCAGGATGGATTATAATATCAGTATTAGATCACGAATAATGAAGTGGTCGGATAACACTACGAGTTAAATGGAGATGTTCTAAGATTTTTCGACAAGTTAATGTCTTCCAATCGTAATGTACTAGATGAAAACACAAGCGATCATTATTGAATCAATAATAAATAAAAAAAACAAAAATTCATGCGTGTAGGTTGTAAAGTAGAATATGCCCTACGATTGATGTTTGCTCAGTAACGATACCACACATGTTTATTGGCGTAATGAGCTCTATACCTTACATAATAGAGCACAATCGAATCAAACCGTGTGGTCCGCATGATGCCACAGTAGACCACACCGTGGACAACACAATTATGTGACAATATTAAACTTAGTTGGAGTATGCAAACATACGGGGGCGGGATGTGTAACTCAGTAGCCGATGGCCCTCTACAAGAGGACCCGGCCCTCCCGAGTGATTTTTTGAAGAAAATAAGAGAAAGCTGGATATCTATCACGTAGGTACTAAGCTTAAAATAACATTTCGTATCGGTTGAAACTTGCAACGATATTTTTTTATAGCTACACTACTCGACTCAGCTGTAAATTCGAATCTGAAATAACGAACGTTCCTTCTTGAACACAATACTGGCCGAATCTTAAAATTTGTTTTTTCTCCCAAAATTTATAATAACAAAGTGAATAATATTTTATAATCATCAATTTCTTAAGCACATATCCGATATCATTCTTATTTTAAATCAAGAGATAAATAAATTAAAAAAAATCATTAGGTGCGTGTAATATTTGAAAAAAAAAGGTTGATATCAAAGCGTATCTACATAATTAGATGCAGCAACCCTGTGTTGTGTAGTGGTGCCTATTAACAAATAGAAGAGGTCACAAGACCCAGGTCCTGTGAGACCACCGGTGTTACATCAGCAAGTCAAATGGAGAGAAAAACGCGAGTCATCAAAGGATTGAGGACAGAAACGTAGCTATATATAGCTAACTATAGCATTTGTATGACCATATATAAAAAACCAAATCGGTCACACAATCAAGAAAATATAATAATTACAAATTGATGATATTAACTTAAATAACAAAACAGTCTTATTATAGAGCGTGACTTAGACTCACTCGCAAAACATTTCAATATAATTTCACTAATACAATAATAAAATTTAAACCTCACATGATCGATCACTAATAAATAATGAATCGAAACTGAAATTCAAAGTAGGTAAAAAAATTGTCAACGAAGCGGAGCCTAAGCTATAATTAAATGGAAAATAACGTTAATGATATTACTAAGCAGCTACCGAATCCACATAACAATCGAGAAAAGAAGCTTTAGCTTTTTAATAATTCAAATATAATATTAATAATATAATTTGATGCAATTAATTTGAATTGAAAGACACGTTTTTATGTTTTAATATAGCCAGTTTCTATGGACAACACTTATGAATAAAAAAATATAAGCGAAGAAAAAAGTTTTAAAATGTCATTTTATGTTCATTCGCACTTTCATACGTTGCGCTTTGTCAGAAATGGCCAGTGTTATTAGCATACGCGATAAAAGAGCCAGTCGACATGCATGATATATTAAAATCACGTTCACGGAACAATTAACTGAAACTGACCAACGATCAAATAATAAAAAAATGCCTTTTGTCATTACAAACAGTTCTTAGAAACTCAATAACGTTGGGAATATTAATAACTCACTGTTTCCACTATGGGTTTTCAGGCGTTTGAATGAAACGAACTCGACTAACAATATGGCGGATAATTATCGCTTAAACTTTATTCAGTTCACGTTTAACACAAATTATGAATAAGCACTTATATGTAACTGTTATTTTAGTTACTCTTTATGTGTCAAAATTTACATATGAAATATTTCATATTAATGAATTCAAAAATAATGTTTGTGAAGAATATGTATAATTTCATAGTTTTATTATTTTATTAGCAGAGCCTTCGCACTATATTTCATACAATTATAAGTGTAAATATGTGTATTACATACTCAAGTACTCTCAACGGGTAAAAATAGGTTTATATACGTAATGTAATAGCAGTATAAACAATTATGTGTTATATGAAAATAAATGAAAATATGATCTATGTTTTGTTGCGTCCGCTCAGTTCAATAAAAATAGATATTTCAATGTTACCCGATGCTAATTAATAAATTTTCCAGTTGTCAATCAACATCACTGTAAACTAACAATGGCATTGGATACGTCCAGCAAATCAGTGCTGAATGACGCAGATACAGCAAATAGAGATAGATACAAATAGTTGCTCGAACAATATTAAGAAACAATTTTCCATCATATAGACGCTTAAGTTACCAAACGCAAGGGGACAAAGAGCCGAGACGACACACATCACCTCCAACCTCCGATTGAGAAACCCAATTTGAATAACAATCAATAAATTAATGTACACACGTAATTTATTCATAAGTAGAGAGCCTGCGACGGCGACGCGACGAATGCTGAATCCAAATGTAACTTTATAAGAAACGCTCCTATTCAACGGCCCATTATGGGCAGAATGTTATACTTTTCTTAACATATCATCATTATCGGTATGCATCACAATACCTCTTTGACTCCGCTGTCGTTAAAAGTGGACTAATCTCTCTTTACACGAAAAACGGACGGACACCGAATGAGTTTCTCGTGTTGGAATAATTAGTCTGCAATTGAATGCGCGCTTTATTTCAAGGGGGCCGGACAATACGGACATGACACGGTTGGCCAACGGTAAAACACTTTCTCAAATACAATATAATTATTTCAAAACGACTCGATTCCGAAACGTTGCCACTATACATAACGTTATTTAGAATATGAAAGGGAGATATTTAAATTGTCTCTGGCGAGCCGTAAATAGCAGCTCGTTAATTACATACCGTAATCACATTTCGCCAAACACGTTACGACACACATGTCCCATCCCTTCGCTGTTCTAAATTTAAATATTATTAAAAGCGGGAGTAGAGGCACGCTCCCTGTCTCGATAGGATCGAAAATAATTTATGAAGCTTTGTTTGAGCGTCCGAAAAAAATCTTAAGAATAACTATAGTATGTGATCTCAACGAATAAGACTGTATTATAGGTACTATAGTTACTGTTAAGATGAGAAATTTTGTCGCAATATTCAATGTTTGATGTTTTGGCACGTTTATTAAAATTTATATACAATAAAAAATTTAATAGCCTTATAGGCCTTTTATACTATCTATGTCTAAACTAACATTTGAATAATTCAATACTGCCTATATAAAACTACACACACACGCGCGTACTAATTTAAATAGTCTTATTATTGTATTACAAATGATTGCATTATTTCCATACAAATTTTTCACTAAATAGAGGATCCTGATGTTTTTAAGAACATAATTTTATAATTATACTTATTCTTCATCAAGGACACGAAGTTCAGTAACAAAAGAGAACGACAACGAAGAATATCTCTCTAAAAACGTGGTAATACTGTATTCGAATGCCAAACCTATAGTGTCAGAAGACCTATGTATAGTTAGGCATAGCCTAAATGATACCACTTTTCATTTTCATATACGTAATTTATCACTATAATAACAGCTTTAATTGAACTATAAATACTGATGATTGAGAACAAGGTATATTTTTAATGTTGTATGGGTTTAATATAATAAATTTTAATGCATAAAACTGCATACTGTAATTTTACAATAGCGAACAGCAATTTCAAAAATACCACTGTGATCTGTGCCATATTTTATTATTAAAAAAACAATTGTATAAATATAAAACCGACTACAATTTGTAAAAAATAATACCCATCTTTTAAGGCCATAAGTATATGAAATTTTCTTTAAAGACGGGCGGAAGTGATGAAACGAGTCGCATCTTCCGATATCACCGACCCTTAAGGTAATAAATCCGCCATTTTTACACTTTGCCTCCAATTAAACAGGTAATATAATAATGCAACACACATACGCAAATATCATCTTTTTTTCCATTAATATAAATGAATGAATTAGTGACAAAAAACGTCAGTGTCTAGAGGTGATCAGGCGCGTATCGAGTTAGTTCTGTTTCGCGTGTAGTCACGATCACCCCAAGCACTATTTTGGAGTTACAAAGCTTATCATTTCAAATAATTGACGCTCTTCAGATGAAATAATTTCGAAATGTCAATTTTCAAAACTTTTTAATCTGCGGACCGATTTAAATGAACCTATGTGGATCAGTTTGGAAAACTAAAAAGTTATTTATACTTCATCATTAAAAAGTTCTTTCTTCGCGTATCGAATCTTCATTCATCAGGTGAATAATTACAATGACATATCACGTGTAGTGATTTCATGAAAATTTAAAACATACACTTTTTAATAAATAATAAATAATTAGCACTTATATTTTACATGATATATTCGTTGTTTGCAAAATAATAGATATGTTCTTTGCGTACCTACATTATTTTATGCTAACTGATTACAAAGAAAGAAAATACTTAAATCAATTGGCGCGGTGGTTAAAATATCCTTTTGAGAAACAAAGTAGAATCTTGAAAGTAAAAAAAGAATTTTCATCCACATTCTACCAAATCTTTATATCTATTATTAATTTAATTAGCAAATATATTCTAGAACTCGCATACCTATCAGTAATATCTGAAAACATCTTAAGATTTTATAATGACCTATTTTTCTTTGCCTATTTTCAAAGTTAAAAATAAAATTCACTATTTTTGTTGGAAAAAGTTGTTATATGAAAAGGATAGTACGAAATGGCATTCGTTAGGGATTTGCGTGTCTACCGATCGCCCTAGGCATACAGTAGCAGCGATCGAGGCCAAATTGCAGCCTGTCAGCCGGCCATGAAGTCTGGTTGGCCACTGTAGGCATCGTGGGAATCAATCATGACGACAAAAACTTCAGCGAATAAATTATATTAGTTTTTTTTTAATCTCCCTATCATTAGGAAATTAAAGGAGTATTTATATCGAACGCTGAAGGCAATTTGATCTTCTTTTATTTTATTTCTCAAGGATTTGTCGTTAAATTTAGATGATTAGGTACCTTTATTATCGAATGTGACGGTCTATCTTTTTACCGCCAGTTGCACAAATGTCCATTTAAATTTTAATTAGTTTAAAGCGACATTACCCATACATATTTGTCATCCATTAGTGCTTTAATGGACGTTTGTGCTACTAACAGTTAAACAGGTAAAAGAAGGTATTGGTGTTTTCTTTCTTCTTTTATTAATGGTTTGTCTAATGTCAATTGAATAAATGTAAAATGAGAACGAAATGAATTCGTTGGTGTTTTGATTTGATGTTTGAATTTTTTTAGAACTATCTTTCTGACAGCGGTTTCTCCGCGTGGTCCCTAGGGAACTTTTATTTGGATATCGATTCATATTATGACACGGATATAATTACAGTGTCAAATTAAACAGTAAACAATAGTTACCATGGCAACGTTTTAATTTCCCTGAAAACTTTCACTCCTATTTTCATCCCTTTATTTGCTGTTTTTCGGGATAAAATATAGCCTATTTTCACTGCATATAATGTGGCCTCCCGTAGGTGAAAGATTTTTTAAAATTGGTCCAGTAGTTTTGAAGCCTATTCGATGCAAAGAAACAATCAAATACATCTTTATAATATTAGTATACATATATGTAAAAAAAACTGCTCAGCGTGCCTTCCGAAGCACGGAGGAATATATATGATAAGGTTTTGGTCACTCATCCTATAACCGACCTTTAGGAAAGCTGACCGAGCGCGCTAATCACGGCATCTTTTAGCTCCTCGTGCTGTATTAGTTTATTTAAGTTTTCTACGTATTATCAGTTGTATATTTCAAAAACTCTGTTTGATATGGCAGAATGGAATACAAATGCAGACTATCAGCTGTTGCACAAACGTCCATTAAGGTTTAATGACGACTATTAGCTCTAATGCATGTTCTAAATTTGAAAATGTGAATTGGTAAACTGGCATTAAACTAATGTCAATTTTGATGTACGTTTGTGTAACTGGCTGTATATGCTTTATTTGACGGTAGATAATATTAATATACACAATATAAAAGAAAACATATCACCACAATACTTTATAAAGTAAATGAATGAAAAAAATTATTTGAATCGACACTAATTCTGTCAATTATTGTACTCAATGTAACAATACGTAGTTTTCTATCACAATATCATACGTAGATTCGTGATATTGCACGAATTCTCACGGTCTACCGTTATTAGCGAGTTTATAGTAAACGATCTCGATTCTAAGAATAACGATGTATCGTTCGACTAATGATACGTTACCGATTGTTTCTACACAAACATCAAAATATTACCGTTTGGGTGGAACAGCGGCACCTTATAAGTCGATTATCTGTAATTCAATATCGATACACGGCTTATCGATGTAATCGATAGACAAACATTGACAACTTTTCATGGAACCATTTTTATCACAGGAAACTGAAATTGGTTAATTCATATGATTTTTAACTAGAGTAACGGATATGTATCTGTTGTTTTCTATTCTACTTTTATCAATTTTATTAATACCACTATTATAATACTGCATGTTTGTGAAATGTCTCCCTGAGTAGGTTTACAAATTAATAACTCCTTAAGTGGAGACAATAAAAGTTATTCGATAACTATATCTCGTTGATCTATATCTATACACTGAGATTTTTTATCTTTTAAACTACATAACGGACTTTAATACGGATTATTCGGATCGGATACAGATACGGATTGAGTTTCATCATTATACAAAGTGATTTAAGGGGAGAGTTTATATGTATAACACATAATAAGCTAATATCTAATAATACTAATATAAATGTTGTTTTAAAACACGCTGCAACAAAAATCGAAGTTGCTATAAAATAGCACATATTATCTTATAGCATATATCACGATTAACAATACTTAAAAACAGCCCGCATTATATTTGTATAAAAGTATATAAACAAATTACCAGGTTACATAAAATTAGAGAAAAATGTAAATGATTTTAAGAAAATTTACATGCTATTTATTGGACATATGTTATTATAAAATTAATCAATATTTCGCAGTTTTATAAATATACTAACTAATTAGTTCTCGGATGTTGCCATGCCCTAGCAGGACGTCACATGTATCCTACCATAAATTATGTACCGCCTCTTTCTTTGTAAGATGTGACATGCAATAAAATAATTTGAATTTGAATTTTTCACAACGCTTTTAATATCATGAATTGAAACTATCTTAAAATCCCTTAAAACCCATTTAGATTGCATACTAATTCTGAATATTAGTAAGCAATCTAAATACCTGGTTCTGAATATTCATAATTTCTTGGAAATATTATTTACGCTTTAAAACAAACAGTTTATTTTCAAAACTTTTCGCGTTAAATCCACTCCATAGATCTGTACGTCAACTAAGCTGCTACCGTTTAATGGCGGGTGGTTTGATAACAAATTACAACAATTAGGGATCTCAATCGAGACACGCGGCGCGGGGCGGGGCGCCCGCGCACGCTATGCCACATCTATTTTTAAAATGCTCAATTATATTTTATAAAAAATTGTTTGACAGTGATCTTCATTAAAACAATTACTTACGTCGTTAATGTCAAGTGGAGTACAGATATATACCTAGTTAATATACCACTTACTTATATACCTAACGAAACACTAGATTTTATCTAATGAAACACTAATATGTTAAAAATTGCTTTCACTCATACCCATCAACAGACGATTGAATTAGTCCGATTTAATTAAGAAATAAATTTACAACCAATCGTACATAAAACTATAATGATGTGTAATTACTTTCAATCTCCATTCCGGGCAGATATTTTGTTTCGATAATCAGACATACGTATAATAAAACATGATATAAGCAAGTTATAATTACTAGCTTAGCTGCTGCCAGAGTGTCGTACAATCAATGACGGACGGACGGTTACCATAAAGAGATCGCAGTCAAGCGATAGCGGTTCTAAAAATTTGCAAAAGTATTTATTCTGCCCTTTTTAAATACACAAAACATTGAACATTTATATATATATATGACTTTTGTATTAAAACCTGACAATAAATTCAATTATCTTACTGCTTAATGTAATCTCTGCACACTTTAATAATGATATAATAAAGAAATAATGTTATTGACATTCAAAAGCTAATTACAGTATAATTTAGGAAAAGAATGGCTTTGAAGGCGTTATGGGAACCACCATCATTTTTATACAAAATTTAATAAAAAAATGCGAAGCCTGTGTCGTGATGGGGCGAGCGTTTACAGCTAATTGCAAGCTTTCCATGCAACCAGGGGGCCAATTCTACTAAATAAATTTTGTTTAAATCGAATCGAAAACGGAACGAAACCGAACGAAACTACAACTTTTAGTGGTTTTCCTATTCTACTCGGTGTCAAAATGGCGTCAAACGATACAGTTCCGGTTCTATTTTAGTTTAGCTAACTATCGATCAACAGAAACTGTAAACGGTATTCTACTCGCTCAATCGAACATAGAACTATACAGATGTAGTTATGCAAACCGGAACCAACCCACAAATCTGTCAAAATCGAATTATGTGCAGAGAAGCCTAAAAGTGTTGCAATTAAACTCACATGTTGTAAATTCACAAAATTTCTTGATAAATAAATAAAATAAAATATATTCTACAAACAATTATTACTAAAAACAAGAAACCCATTTTTCTCAAAACTGACATCATGTGGCTGGTTTGCATAACTACGTCCATATACTTGAGTCGATCGTCAGCCCTTATTCCACTAAAATTTTGACACTTCGTTGGATCGAAACGCTACTGAAACCTTACTAAATCCGAACGTTTCATCTGTCAAAATTAACGATTTCTAAAAAGTTGCAAATTTCTACTTTTTGACGATCGATAGTTAGCGTTTAATGGTAGATGTGAAACAATTTATATTATTTAAAATTTTAAGAGGTGCAATTAGGTACCCCCATTTGCTGAGTGAAATAAAATACCTTGATCCATCTTCAGAATTGATAATTAAAAACATTTTGCCCTACAAAAGTAACTTCGGCAAACATATTTGTAGTGTTTGTATAGAAGAGGTTTTATCTCGGTACATTGGAGAGCTGCGAAACGTGTTCTTCGGTACCTGAAGGCTATAAAAAATAGGAAACTGACCTATAACAATAGTGGTGATCTAATCGGATTTGCTGATGCCGATCATGGTGGTAATCTGGTGGACAGACGATCCTATACAGGATATGTTTTCCAAATGTGTGGTTCAGCAGTGTCATGGGAATCACGTAAACAGAGAACCGTTGCAACATCAACAACAGAAGCTGAGTACATGGCTCTAAGTGAAGCCTGTAAGGAAGCCATCTTCATTCGCTCATTACTAAGCGACATCTTTGGCTTTTCGTCACCCATCACCATTAATTGTGACAATCAAAGTGCCATCAAATTAACAAAAAACAACACGCATCACGCCCGCACAAAACATATTGATATTAGACATCATTTTGTTTGTGAGTCTATATCCACTAAACAAGTCAATGTGTCATTCATACCATCAGCTCACCAAACAGCAGACATTCTCACAAAGCCACTGCCTAAGCTGAGATAGTGTCTCAGCTGTATGTGCCTAACTAATTTAGGATTAGTTTAGTGTTATTTGTTTTGTGTTATTAGGTTAATTAGGTTAGGGCATCAGTGTTAAGGTACTTTTGATATTATAGTGTTTTTGTACATACAGTGTTTATATAAAGGGTGTACATAAGTGTCCTGATTACGGGGAGGTGTAGATAAAACCTTTTTCTATATTAATCAGACACTGGCATCTTTTCGTATACCTTTTTGAATTAGTATTTATACACTGTTTATTGTTTTTTATGTCACTCTCTTTTTTACTCTCATCTGACTTTTATGTATTTACAACGTGAAATATATTAAATACTCCAATCCACTGTGACTTTTAATTCCTACATTTTAAGAGTTTGTGAGTGAGTTATCAATAGACTGTAAAGAACATAATAAGTTGTGTAAATCCATTGATATGTTTGCTTTATCATTAATTATTTATAAAAATACCTTATGTTAAGGTACCAAAAAATTTTAATCTTTATCTAGCACTTCAAGCATATAAAATTTTCTATCCGATATTATTTATTTCACAAAGATACAAGGATACTTTCAATGAGCACCCTGACGTCTGAAGTAAATATACAAAATCTGGGTATCAAACACCAGATTCCTCATCTACATCATGAAAATATAGCAATCCATGTGATATAAATTATGTAAAATGAAAACTATGGAGCTAGATAAACAAGTGTGATAATGCATGCATATGTTTAATAAACTTTTTATGTACACCGTTTCATCTATTTGTTATAGATAGTTCTGTAATTTTGTGGTTGCTTATTGATATGTAAAAATGTTGGCAGACTTTAAAAATAAAATAAATTATATCTTGATTATTAATCTTAAATTATTATTTTTTATTAAAAACTTACATTTTATAGATAAATTAATAGGTTTTCATTCCTCTATCAATTTGAAATGTTGAATTCATATTATGTAGATTCTTAACATAAATAAGGTCCACCTAGTTGAGGCATGTAATGTAAATTAAAATTGAAAAATTATATTTCTGTTAAAACTTTACATAATTATAAACAATCATTGTAAATAGGAACATCATAAAAATCATTATTAGATTGTAGGGGCTTTTGGCTTTAAGTAAACTTATCTATGATTATAAAAACATGAATTTTTGAATATTTTGTATTGAAAAAAGTAAACTATTGTAGTATTTTTACAGGAAAACTTAAAAGTGTGTATTTACAAGCATGTGTGGAATTCCAATAAAAATGGCACTGAAAAAGTCCTTGTTTACAAATTAATTAATTTATCATTATTTTTTCTGATCACTTTTGCATTTGCAATACTATATCGATATTTATCTTAAAGGAAAATAATTAAAAAACCCACTTTAAGCAATTAGTGCTTGAGGTGGGATTTAAACCCATAAACACTCAGTCTGGGCGTCTGCTAAAACCAATTTAACTACCAGATAACCAGCAGGTTTTGTGAATTTAAGAATTACTTGCATTACTAGTGAGCATATGCTCATTTATGTTTAGGAAGTTCACCAAAACTATATTAATAATACCATTATAGAGAATAGAATAGAAAATTCTTTATTGTTAACATTACACAAGTTATATAGGTATACAAATTTAAAACAGTTTAACAAAATAATGTAACAATTGGCGGCCTTATCGCTTAAAGTGATTTCTTCCAGGCAATCATGGGATGGAGAGAGAGAGATAACAATTTATGAAGACAGGGGTGTAAATTTTATCAATAACATTAAAAAGAAAATATGATCAAATAATAATCTTAATTAAAAAATTATAATTATGAATATTTTTTTTCTGACATAAGTATTACTCACTTTTTTATTTGAAGATTATAATATTATAAAGGATTATTACATAATATCATCATCATGTTTAAAGGATTGTTAAACAGGTAAATATACTGTTTATAAGATTTTATTCTGAATTATTTTTAATTTTAAAAATTACATAAAATTGAGCTTAGCCGCAGCTCAGTTTTATGTAACATTTGAAATAACATGAGGCTTTCTGTAACCATATATTAAGTTGCGTGCAAGATAAATGTTCAGCCTAATTAGTATTACCTACATGAAAAATACATATTCTACTGTTTTTGACACAAAGTTAAAACCAACCACCAATTTTAACCCAAAGAAAACTGTCATACGCTATGATGGGTTACAATTTGGAACAAAAAAAATAAGCCTGTGAATCAGGAGCTCTTGTTCAATTTTGCAGGAATTTATATGTGTAAGTTCTTTTATATCAGTTGAAACTTATACTTAATTTGCTCATAGTCAGCATGGATGACAGCTGCGAGCAGATCTATGCAACTACAAGAATTTAATTTGTATACAACTTAATGTGAAAGATATGTCAAATCATTAATAATTTTCTCTGATCTTACTTATAATATCTAGTCAATAATGACATTTCTAATGGGTTTCTATAACAAACATTGTTTTAAATTTAATCTTGTATAGATTTTCCACAGTATATATTATGTTGCCTTGCTTGATTCGGTGTACAGATGTAGGTATAGCCAGATTTCGAAAGATATTGGATTCATTTCATCATCAATAATTCTCTCTTAAATGTCTACTTTGAGTCGACTATCGTTTATCTTCTTCACTATGTTATTGATACGTATGAATATTTATTTTCAATCGAAAACTTCTTCTTTTATTAAGGGCTTTCGCATAATTCTGCCAATTTCACGTGCGTAGCCAATACATTATTTTATAAAATTAATTTTGTAAATAATATTTTCAAGTATAATGTTTCACTTTCTATTACAGTTTAATATTACAAAAAAATACACATATGCGGATTGTTTTAGTAGATATCCCATATTAAATTGTCATTTACAATTCAATTTTGTCAATTTCATTCTTCTTTTATTAATGGTATATCTGCGCATTTCACACAATTCTGCCAAAGTCAAGTGAATAAATTAATTTCTACATGTAAAATGAAAAAGTAATGAATGAAAGATTAATTAAAACATTGTCTGTATCATTGTGGTTTGTATTGACAAAAAGTGAATTGGTGTTGCAATATGAAAATCAAACATCGATTGGAAAATAATCGATTAATTCACTATATGTAATAGAACTGCAGTAACATTTATTGAATAAAAAAAACTTTAATATACTTTTAGTTAATTTTGGTGCAATTTTGCATTTTTCCTAAGTTTTACGGACTACTACGGTTGTTGATTCAACAACGCCCAAATAAATAAATATATATATATTATTATTATTATGTAATTTCCAATGCCCGTAATTGGAAATGTTATATGAAAACCTAATGAAGTCCCATAAAGTCACAATATGAACTATCCATGTAGTTTGATGAAGTCCGATGATATTCAATGAAGTTTAATGAATTCTGTTTAAATGGATTGAAGTTACTAAAGTCATATGCAATCATCATTTAACTTTAACATTTAATTTTTAGTACAAACAAATATATAAATTTAATGATTATTTTTGTTGTACATTCTTTTGAAACGGAGTTGTTTAAAGTAAAGTATACACCTCTGGATTAATGCTCGTCCTAGTCTTGGACTGATTGCATACCTCACTTATTACAGTTTGTTAGTGACCGAAAATGACTTTTCTGTTCACGACCTACCTATGTAGGTACCGTTTTATTTTACGGAATCATATTATTCACTTTCATGCTACTTTATCTCACATAATAACATTTATTTTGCGAATTAAAACTCGGTATAAACAATAAAATAAACCAACACCATTCGAATTTTGAAACTTAACTCTTTAAGCTTGACGTTATCTTTAGTCGACGCCAGGATTTATAGTATTTCATCTGACTTTTTTGTTAATTAAAAGACTTAATTATATCGGATTTATGCTTTAAATATTAAGCATGTTTAAAGTTGAGTGCTTAATAAAAGTTAGAATTGGGTATATGACGATTTTCTGAAAACTAATTAATTAAAATAGTTGTTTGATACATTATAAACACACTGTCAATATATTACATGAGAATCTGTTCTATTTTCGATGAATATAATTGTTTAAATCTACAGATTCTAAGAAATAAACTTTTATTAGATTATTTTCTAACATGATGATAATAGTACGAAACTTATTTTTATAGTGTCAAATACCCATAATGATAAAAATATTAATTATAAATTCGCGTTTCGGGTATTTTCCCTTATAGCTTAACACTTAGGTATGCACTTTCTTAATGTAGCTAATATTCGGGTGTTTCGTCCGTATTTTAAAACGTTCGAATAAGAATATAATAGATTCATTACGTACAGAAATGATAAAAAAATGAAGGAATGAATAATCATTAATCGTCTCCCGTTTAACTAATAATTTCATTTATTTTATTCTGGTAACACTAATGACAGCTGTTTGGTTCGGCTGCGATTTGGCTCCGATTACGTTTCAGTTTAGTAAACGTTCGTTTGATAATTTACGTTAGCGGAATGCAAATTTACAGCAAAAATCGAAACGTAACCGTTACAGAAACGCTATTGATGATCGATCGTTGTAAATTAGTAGAATTGGCCCCCAGGGCTGCAACTGAAATGTTATACAATTCTTCTTCACGTCTTTTTAAATTCAATTTTAAGTTTCTTATTACGAAGTTTTATTTTTATAATTAATAAATAGAAACCAATAATACTTTAAGATAAATAAGACGACTTTAGCGATGTTCTACTTAAATCGTCTCAAGATTTTTTTGATACACTTGTACCAATAAAACAGCACATAACTTTATGTAAACTAACGTTAACATAAAATCACGTTAGACAAAAGATTAGATAAAAATTCTGTATGAACTTAGGCATTTTAGTATCTCTTAATAAATCTAATTAAGAATATTTAATTTCTCACATATTAATTTTCAATTCTGACAACCCTAAAAGGTTCCAACATGGCCGTTTGCGATTTCACGTCATTAAGACTAGTTATCACGCGGACCTCTCGGCCTATCCTCTAATTAGTGCTACCGGCACCTCCCAACGTAAATAATATACTATATTATAAACAGGAATCGAAGGTTCCTTCTTAGTTATGAAGTAATAGCAAAACTAAAGATTCGGTCAAGCCAGAACTGAAATAACTAGTCAATAAGATCTTTTACATTTAAGTTATAAAACTGAATCTGAGATTCTACTAAAACACTGCAGATAGATTATGAAAGAGATTTTGTTACACAACCACAGACAACTTATTCCATTGTAAATCACTTTTAAAATGAGTGCGAAGAGTTCCGTCTCATTATTAAAAAAAAAAGTAAAAAAATTACGTTTGTTGTTTTCTATGAGGATTGGAAATGTTTTAGTAAAATACAATTGGTCAATTGTTACTCATACACTTGTTAAGCCAACTTATGTGTGATAATTTTCCTTTTAACTTCGTTATGTATAGATACTATTGAAGTAACGTATGAATTTTTACCAACGACCATTTAGTTGGTAGAGGAGGGACACGACTCTAAATGAGCTCGAAAATTAGCTTTTTAAAGCATAATAAGTCACAAACAGCTTACTAAATCGAAAAATGGTATTCTCACACCCCCAATATTTTAAAAAACCTATCCTATGATGCCTCACACTGTGGGGAAGACGAAAAAAAAATTATCATCCCCACTTTACATGTAGGGGAAGTACCCTAATTTTTTTTACAAAATATTACTTTAGTACTTTAATTAACGTATTTTACGTACTCATGCCAAATTACAACTTTCCAGTACTTATAGTTTTTGAGATAAACCGTGGACAGACGGATTAATTATTTTTAAACAAATTCCAGAGAATTTGACGCATTTTATGTCAAAAGAATTTCAAAAAGATTTGTGAATCTGGACTTTTAATGGCAAAATATATATATTTTTTAAAACGCCTTATAAATAAAATTATTATTATTTATGATTGTGTACTCAAATTGTACATTATTAAAGTATTTAGGACATCGTAAACACATAATTGTAAAAGAAACATTTGAAAGGAAATAATAATAGCTTTAATTTGATAAACTCTACGCACACTTTACTTATGCAGGTGATGGAGTTGCATTTAACTGAAGATAAGTATACCCATATCATAAAGTTATCGTTCTAGCTTAACTTAATGGGATGATGAGAGTCTGTTATTAGACCTATAAATATTACACAGACCACAAATGACATGTGTTACTGTATATATGTAAATTATGCTGTAATTATGATAAATAAAGATTTAAGTGCTAAGTAAAACCCAATAAATCATGATGGCTTAATATTTGAATGATCACTTTTATGCATTTTAAAATGCTACCTAATTCATTATTTCAATGTAAAAGATCATAAAATAACATTTTTTTATTATTTGTTGTTGTAAGGGACTATGCAGTTCCCTGAGGAACTATAGTCACTGCGACCTTGAAGATCTATTGTAACTCGCCGCCAGATATATAGTAACTCCTTTAGCCCGGTAGACTTCAGAAACTCTATAATATTCCTGGCTTTTAGAGATTTTATATCTTCGCGGCTGATTATATATCGTTCCAGATGTATGCTTCGTTTGTGTATCAGTGGTCCACATTCACAAAGATGTTTTGGTGTTTCACGTTCCTGTTTGCAATATCTGCAAATGTCACTAAGTTTCATGTTAAATAGGCGTCTGTTTAATTTGCAGTTGTTCTTCAGCTAGTTTTTGTGCATGACCTTCAATTAGGGATTTAGCGTGTGTGTTAATTCGGGCTGTTCTTACCAGTATTTTTTGAATCCCTTTTTATTCTTTAGAATTTGCATCACATGATTTTTTAACCATCATATCGTATATAACAAATAAAAATTTGGCAATGAATCGCCTTGAAAAAATAACAGTATTAACGACAAAGGAAAATTAAAACTATTTGATGCGTAATATTTTGTTTTAGATATCTAAAATATCCAAACAAAAATCCATGGATCCAATGAGGAGTTGGATGTCGCGGGCTAGCCACTAGAGCGCTTGGTCTGCGACACGGTTGTTAAGCAAGTTTCGAAAAGACCGGTCATAGGATGGGTGACTTAAATATATTATCTCGAACTCCTTCGTGCTTTGGAAGGCACGTTAAGCCATTAGTCCCGGCTGCTTCTATAGTCGTTAATATCCACCAATCTACACTGAGCCTGCGTGTTGGATCATGGCTCATTCTCTCTATTCGATTCGATCCCATTCATAGAGAAGGCTGTGATCAAAAATAACTAGAAGTGATCTTATAAATTCGTCTTCGATTATTCGATTGTAACAATCATCAAGGCATTTTGTTCACAATTTAATCTTATTGTTCAAAAAGCGGTCTCGCTAATAAATGTCACGGAACATTTAGTAATGAATAATGGAACATAATGAAAGGAACGGAATTTCTTAACTCCAATTATGATTTTATAATTAATCACAACGCGCCTCGCGACATCACTAGCGCCGCTTTATATTGAATAAAGAATACACGGCTACTTGAAAAGGTAACTTCTATTCAAACTTCGTGGAGATCTTAATGCGTCTTCATTGTGCATTGCTAATTAATTATATTAAATGTGGCCATCTCTTTGTCTGCACTAACAACATTATAATTTGATATTTAGTTGGTGACTCAATGACACATACTTTTAACTTTAGAGATAAGAAGAAGCCGACATGTCACAATCCGTTATACGCAAATGTTTTAAGTGTTAAGTATGTAAATAAATATACTTGTCAATATTTGGCACAAAAACTTAAGGTATATTTCCTGTAAATAATTTTAAAGTTAATTCTTCGAAGACTGTTTATTTTATGATCAAAAAAATATAGATGTCATTTATTTACTTCCATGAGAGTCAGTTTAAAATTTTATTTACTGTAAACCAAAGAGTAAAATTATATTACAGTAGTGGTTTTTTACCTTTTTATTACAGGAAAGCAGATTTTAACCTAACCTTTGAGTCATTACAAGTAAATTCAGAATATATATCCTATTAATATTATAAATGTGAAAGTTTCTTTGTTTGGATGTTTGTACGTCAGTCACACCGAAACTACTGAACGGATTTTGATGAAATTTGGTATACAGATAGGGTGTAAGTTGACTTAGATAAAAGGATACTTTTTATCCCACTAAACATTTCCCTAGGGTCCACGCGGGCGAAGCCGCTGGCGAAAGCTAGTTTATTAATAAATGGATATTATCGTTTTGCTTTCATCCGATTTTGATATCAGGTTTTGTTTAAAGCAAATCTTAAATCATGTTGATATTTAGATGGTTTGATCGTTCTTTTAACACAGGTTTTTATTATTAGGTTATTTATTACCATCACAGAATATACCCCTGCGGAGGTAAATAATCCCTTTTTTGATAAAACAAGGGAAATGCACCATAAGCCTTAAAACAGGGCTCTTCAACCACCTTGTCCTGAAAGAACTTGTTGAAACGTGGTTACCCCAACTTGTCAAATAACAATGCTAATATATGCTATCCACTTTGAACACGAAACATAACACTCCCGGTTTCCTATAATCGAATAAATTTAAATTACATTGTTAAATGATTACAAAACGCTATTGATATGAAATAGAAGTGTTAATATTATAATAAAGATCACAATTAGATGTTTTAAACGGATGATGTCTTAATCTAGGAGTTGTTAATTGTCGCCGAGGTAGGTCCACCGAGATCAAAGGGAACTACTCGCCACCAACGCAAGCTTTATAAACAACTTGATATCGGCTGATGAGCCATCCACCATACCAAAATACAACACAGTATCTTATGTAAAGCAGTTACAAATATATTATGGAACTCATTTACAAACAACTCGTGCATGTGCTGATAAGTTTTGAACATTACGTAAATTTACAGTTATCGAAACTTTTTAGGCTTCTTTCAGCGAATATATCTGATAATTAGCTTTTATCGATATTAGACAAGATCACATAAATTACTCATATTCCAAGATAAGTAGCTAAATCTCTTGTATTGTGGAGTATCTGAGACAACGAAGGAACGTGTTGTGGTGCTAGAGCAGAGACTATATAGAAAAGGAATCGAACCAAGGACTTCGGAGTTCTCGATCTCAACCCTATGTTACAAAGTGACTCCATTCCATTAAACGGAAATGAGTATAACTATGAACGTTAACTGTTAATTCTGCCTTCGTTACCACTAGTTCACCTGTTTTTTTTCTATCAAAACAATTTAATGAATTCATGTTTTGACGCGATCAACTCCTAGACATACAGCTTATAACAACTTTTTCCTTTGTTCAACATTAATCAAAAATAATATTATCATGTGTAAATTAAAATAATTACTTCTTAAAAATTGTCACATGCCACAATAGGTATCCTTAATAAAAAACTGTTAGCTTATACGAACTTTTGGTACTGAATTTATATTGACTGTGTACACACTAAGAGAAGAATTAATTAGGCAATAAATCTATGGGCCGGTAACGGGCCGGAGATGCTGTAAAATTGTTGTTTTCTGTAAACAAAATAATATCAAATCTTCAAAGAATGGCGGCGATGCAGTCGGGTAAAATGTTTTTTCGACGTGCAGCATTAAGTGTGCTCCACACAGTTGTAAACCAGCGTCCCGGCAAAGGTGACCAAGTTCTCTAAACTTGGTTTCCAAACGCGGAATGTGTTTGCCGTCTAGACTGTAAGCAACAAGTATGATCACCTTTGGTGAACATAGATCTATTACAACTTTCTGACCTTTTTATAATTCTTTCTTTAATTCTATTTTAAAAATCTCCTAAGATCTTAGGACTATCTGGCCTTTTTATTATTTACTTAACGACTAACAACTCGCTATTACTGAATTAGTACTAGATCCAAAACCTCCTTAGACTTAGTTTAAATTTGGCTCTATAAATTTAAATTTAGAAGCACGTTCAATTAGAAATTAAAAACTATTTGTGAACAACAAACACAGCTTTCTCAAATTTGTTCCTCACCAGTTCTTAACGAACTCTATGCAAACTTTAATTAATTAAACGTGAACAAATAAACTGGAGCTCAAGTACACGAAATCATAAAACATTCTGTCGCATCTATACAACCTGCGCGTGATTCTGAGCAAATAATTATCGTGGTACGTGGATATATTTGCCGTTGCAAAGTTATGGAGTAGACTTGCCGTATCGAATCATTATTTAAACATGACACCTAAAAGGCGCCGACTGACAAAAAAAAGACTTAAACCTTATACGAACGTAACGATTCTACATACTTTTAATACTAATAAGATAAAATTATCTTTTATTGTAGATAAAAATAACATACCTATACAATAGATCAGATATACGTCCTACTAATATTGAATGCGAAAAGTGGGGATGGATATATGTAAATGTAAAAAACTCTCTCATGCAAAAACTAGTGAACGGATTTTGATGAAATTAGATATATGGACCATTCTAAACATGAATTTACATATGAGCTTTTTAGCCCACTGTACGGCTTCTAGGAATAAATATATTGTCAAGTCATCCGGACAAATCCGCTAACAGAAAGCTAGTTCAAAACTAACTAGTTAAAAAAAAGTAATAATATACCACATCCAAATCCATCGAGGTTATAGGAGTTATAGAACAAAACTGAAAAAACCTCATCCCTTCTCACTCATTCATATTTATCAGACACGATACGATTTTCCATAAATTTGTATAGCATTCAGTCTATTTTATCTTTACTAGCCGCACTGTCCGCATTATATGAGCAAAGAATGCTATGCTTGCTAATGATATCAGACGAATTATTTTCATAGTTCATGCTTTACTAACTAGCATTATGTCAAAACTGTTAATATAGTTCTTCAGTAAATCCGTACAGTCCGTAGCGAACGTCTTGATCAATTTCCACCAAAAACATTAGTAATTTTACAACTGATATTTACACAAGAATCTATTCTTAAAAAGTAACTATACAAATACCACATTATTAATGTAAGACACCGTACTGTACACTTTGTCTATCCAGTATCGACCACCGCAACTGAATCGAGTTACTGAGCTCACAGTAGACCCCCACAGCAGCAGAATAGGTTGAATCATAAAACCAGCTTTATGAATGGGCCCTTACCGTTGAATGGGCCACATAAGACCTTTCTTTGACATGAAGGTGACAATTAAATTGCATTACAAGTTGCACGTAGATTCTCAAAGAGGAATACGCCTAAATCATAGTTTGCTGAAACGTTCACATATTTTAATGTGTATTAGCTTACTTCCGTATTAATAAATAGAATTCAGTGCAAAAGAGGTATTAGATTTCCGTATGATTAATTGACAATGGCAAAAAAAAATGTTCTTTTAAAAAAAATGGATATATTTTTTTGACACATTGACAAAACAACAATTGTAAAAGTTTGAGCATCATTAAAAGAGTTCTCACATACCAGGGTGACCAAAATTACTAGAAATGACTAAAACTTGTGTTTCTTTTTAAGCAATGTGGTACAAAATATTGTTTCATAGATTTATCTAAGTTACTTAAATTCAGCGGATGAAATTTGCTGTATTTCGTAACTAAATTAGAATATTGAATTTCAATAAAATAAGGTAATTATTTAGGTATTCGTAGTTACTGTGGAGATTCGAGTGCACTCGTTAATCATCTAAATAGGGTTAACTGTCAAGTTTTAATCTATACTAATATTACATTATAAATAGGAAAGATTTTTTAAATTCTTATTTATGCTCCTAAACTACTGGACCGAGTTTACAAATTCTTTCACCTACAGAAAGCCACATCATACGCAGGTGACATACAGGCTATATCGCGCTGGTGTAGATGAAGGAAACACCTAGAAAGTTATGGTTTAAAATAAGTCAAATATAAATGAAAATACATACTTTTAAACAGTTTCACCGCGTTAGTATTTTTCTTTCATTAGCGTTTCCAATCCTTTACAGGTTCCATGTTCACATAAGACACTATTTGCATTATCTGAACATGGAAGCAATGAGAGAGCTTTATTATATAGAAAGATATTTTATGCTTAGAGAAATTATTTATTTATATTTTATACTGAGTTAACCAGGACAGGACAGACGAATGCTTAAAGTGGATTGTTTAAAGCATTTTTCATTAAGAATATTGTCCAGTATAGCATTGTGAATGCGAAATTGATATAATATAATACTTATGCGTAAGCTGTTACATGTAAATAGTATAATGCGTAAATATAAGTGGAACAAATAAAAATATAATATGAATAAGGAACCATATTGAGCAGTAGCAATCAATGCTAATGACACTTATAACCATCTTGTAATTCATCAAAGTATCATTACGTACTCTTAATTTAAAACGTGCATATTATGCCTCAATCATAATACATCATACTCGAAACAGGGAATACTCGAAAATATGTCATAATTGCTACCAACACCCGTATAATCCGTAAACACTCCAAGAATACATAATGAACATTACGTACGATCCGGCTACCAACACCTGCCCTGGTCTTCGCACATCAGTTTTATTTCCTCAGACCATTTTACTACTGTGAACGACCATCCTAACTTGATCTATACAGTTCTTTCCCTCGGCGTATGTTCCTTCACTGCTGTCTAACGTAACTAAGAATGGGTGGGTCTTGTTAAGTGGATGCTTGTTAATACTTGTTTTACCGCTAGTAAATAATTAAAGCCCCTAATTTGATGTGAGTATGCTGGTTTCGTGAGTTGTTTAGGAGGGGTGGGTCTATTGTATGACGCCTGTAATCAGGCCACAAGAGTAGATGGATGAAATTGTCTATGCCGCTCACTTGAGCTATATAAGAGAAAGGTTGGGTTATATAACATAAAAAAAAACAAACTTTGGTGTACTCTGTAAAAATTTAAACGTAGACTTACATAAAAAATATAAGTGTCGAATTGAAAACTTACTCCAATATTTATTCTTCGGTTAAAATGCAAATAAAGGACAGAAGACGGAATTGTCCCTGTTTTTCTTGAGTTGATAATGTAGAGGCACTAGATTTATGTATAAATAGTCCATAATAATGATCAAAGTTTTTGTTGAGCCGAGGCAACAATTATTATTGAGTTTATGAAGATCAAACTATCAGTCCTAAAATAAATAATTTAAAAAGTGGTTTTCTACAAACATCGCAACAGAATCTTTTTCGCATAACAGAGAAAATGTACTCACTAATTAATATCATAACTACATAATTGACCAGTTCAAGCGAACCAGCGAATATCTCAAAAACTGCTTTTGATAGCTTTAATACATATATAGAAATAAAAGTTTTCCGACATTTAATTTCCATAAACCCAAGTATTCCTTCAATATTTGTTACCAGCAATACTTGAAGGAATCTTAGATTTCCCTATCGACCGCAATTCAATAACTATCAGATTTCACACTGCCGGTCTTAATGTCTCAAGGCAAGAAGCCGCACAACCGCTAATACGACATAATCATAGCATTGGTATCAAATAAATACTCGATAACAATACAAAACGACTCGACGCGTACACAATGGACATGTGATTTTTATATATTGCTAATAGTTAAATTATAAATAAAACAAATAAGATAGTCAAGTGGCTCACACATCGGTTTCAATGTACCTCTCGGCCAATTGCACAAACGTCCATTAAAATTGTCAGTAGTTTAAAGCCACGTTAACGATACAAATATGACATTGATTAGAGTTTAAAAGTGTCATTAACCCTTAATGCACGCTTGTGCAACTGACCGCCTATTTATTAGATTCAGGAATATAATTCCACCCGGGTCAATATAGAATATACGAGTATAAATATAATCTGTTTTCCCGCGCCCGTGTAAATTATAGTCACCCGCTTATGGTACGGTTCTCGTAGGTAAAATAATTTTCTTGTTTGACTTACGGTCAGTTGCACAAACATCCATTAAAGTTTAATGAGGCCTTTAAGCTCTAATGATTGTCAAATTTGAAAGGGTAATGTCGCTTTAAACTAATGAAAATTTTAATGAACGTTTGTGCTACTGGCTGTTAGTATTTTCGAAGATTACCACCTACAAACAGACAAAGTTAGAAATTTTACCTGTTTATTATTAGTATAAATTGTAGTACATTCGCTTTTACAGATTTCCTTGCCTATTGAGGCCATTGGGCTTAAGCTACTTGAAATTTGCAAATTAGATTCAGGAATAGAATCCCACCCGATTAAAGCACAGTAAGCGATTTTGCCGAATCCGCAAATAAGTATTTATTTCTTTTTTATCACGTTGAAAGCCTGGCGAGTTGCAAAAGTCAACTTAAGAAAGGAATTGCTTTTTTGCAAAAAAAATTTCATTGAATCTCGCACAAAGAAGATTAAAGAGTTTGTACATAATCTAGAATCAAGTAAACTTAATATTAGTGTATCGACTTCAAAATATTTATTAATCGACGAGGGTGACTTTGCATCAAGAGGATCGAGTTACTTATAAACACTCGACTAATCGGATTAATGCAGTTGTGTTCGATACACCTATACAAATAGACCTAAATAAAACTACTTTTAAACGGATATCACACTTGCATTACATTTTTTCGTTTCGGATCCTTAAAAAGTTCCGTGTATACTTAGACTAAGATGTTTTTCGCCTTTTTTTATTTAAAGCAAAAAAGTTGTTCGAGTTTTCTTTCTGGACAAAAGTAGAGAATATTTTGACTTGACTGTTAGCCAAATTACTTGTAACGCAATGTTAGATTGGTAAAGCATTTGAAACATTCGAGTGTGAGGAGTAGGGTTGGCTTGGCGCTCCCTGGTTATCATAAATTTAAGAAAATACTCGCTATCAAGACTTTTACCCGATGATTATTTATATTTGTAGATTTTGAGCGGAAAGCATAAAAAAAAATATCAATTACTAAAGCGCTTGTATTATGGAAATCATTTTGGTTTATAATAGAATAAAAACATCCAATTATATCAGTAATAAAAAATAACAGAATTAAACCAAGTAGTGATATATTAAGGTTCAATTTTGCAAAGAGCATTTGTGTGAACAATTACAAAGAGGTCGATTGACCTCCAAAGCATGCATAGATCCAGATGCATGCAAATAAATGCGGTCATTATCGAGTGGGATGGGGGGGAGGCAAGATGATGGATCGACCCGCTGCGCAGACGCACGGACTCTTAATGCCCCCAATGGTATTCGTGTTTCGTGCCGTTTTGTACGATTTAGGTCCTGTTTTATTTATTTCACTTTATATTGTGTTGCCCTCATTTTAGATCTAAATGAAATTTGCAAAATAATCTTTAACTTTTATCTGCTGAGGGTTTATCTTTAAAATTATTCTAGTTTTCAAGAATATTCCAAATATTATTATACTTATAATCAAGTTCCTATCTGAATAGAGTGAGAAAAGTTTAAAGTTATTAATTTACAGCGTTATTCGAATGCGAGTAGTTCATAAGTAAAAGCTACCAAGTATCCGATTGAAAAGTTGTGTATATAAAACTATTCTTTGAACAAAGAAAACTATTTCTATCGAAAAGTGACGTCTAATCTTTCGTTGCAACTTATTCTAAGGTTGCAAGCGAGGCTCGTGTAGACGTCTGACGTTTAATTAAGGACGGCATCCAGCGATCGCAATATGAACGCGATTATAATTTTCATATGACTTCGCGAAGACCCACCGATGCCGCCGTGATACCACGTCTCGTCTTACATAACTATTCGATATGCTACACTTTTGCTTATTGATTTCATTGACATTTAATGAGTGTGGAGTTTAGTAATACTTCCCCCTAGCGTCTCGCTTCTTTATCAGTGACAGATAGAAGTCGACATATCGCGCGAATTGTGTAGCGCCAAAATATTTTTGGTCAATTAATCGACTAATAGTAAATCTTTCGGAGCTTTTAGTTATAAAGTGACTTATGCACGAATATTCATTAAAATAACAATATCTTTTAAAAAAATCAGTAATCATTAAAATTGAAATGTAGTTTTATTGGTATTTATAGCTGAAAAAAATGTAAATTCACGTTTTTTTAATTGTAATAAATTCAATTATATTTAATGTAGATAATTACGCTTACATATTATAACGTTTAAAAACATAATATTTTACTAACATGAATCTTACCATGAGTCTATGATATATGATGGACAAATATTCAGTGTTGTAAGTTTATGAACTCGTATACGATACAACGCTCTAAGATCATAGAAATTAACAAGAAACAGTCAACGAAACAGTATCAATGAGTAATTCAGAAGAGAAATCGATGCCGTTATTTCGCAACGTCTCGCAATCATTCGAGATCGACCCAATAATAATATGTATGACTAACATACTTGAATCAAAGCAAATAACACGAGTCATATACAAAACTCTATAAGCTGAACAAACAAAATTTGGATGATCATCGTTTTATAGTGAAATAGCACTTAACACACAATACATTTTATGGAACGTGTGTTGTGATAGTTGATGACAAACATCTATATTGCATTACTACTGTGTTCGTTAGGAATCTCTATATACACTAATAATTTAAAGAGGAAAGATTTTATTGCTTGTTTGTTTATTTGTTTATTGGCATCAAATAGGCTTCAAAACTATTGGTTCGTTTTTAAAAACTGTTTCACCTGCGGGAAGCGAAATCCTATTAATATTATAAAGGCGAAAGTTTGTAAGTATGGATGTATGGATGTTTGTTACTCTTTCACGAAAAAACTACTGGACGGATTTGGATAAAACTTTACAGCAATATAGGTTATACATCAGAATAACACATAGGGTACTTTTTACTGGGAAAACTTCTCACTCCCACGGGATACCGACTTCCACGCGGACGAAGTCGCGGGCGTCCACTAGTCATACATAAGTGACATAGGCTATATTATAGGCGGGAAAACAACCACAGTGTAACTAATAATTAAGTTGGAGTAAACTTACGCTGAGACTGCACTTAGTATTAGTCAAAATTAATAATATTAAACAGCGACTTAGCTTAGATTGACCTAGCACGAGATTCTACGGGAGTAATATTTACTCCTGGAAGGTAGTAGGTTTGCTTATTACATGTATAATATGAATTTGGACTAATAGTAAAATTGCAATTTCAGCTTTAATTTACTCTGACGCTAAACCTTGTTTATTAATAGCAATGCTAGTGTCTAATAAAGTTATTAGTGATAATACAAATACGAATATTCGTGTTCGCAGAATATTAAAAATTCGATGTAAACCAAATTATGATTCGTCAGGGCCGGAACTAGGGATGGTCAAGTGGGAGACGTTGTCCCGGGCGCTAATCATCATTATATAATATAATTAAAAACAGAAGAACGAACTTTACAAAGATATGTTTTAAATTTCATACACATTACGCTAAGATGGGTATGTTTTCAAAATCCCTAAAGAATAAAAACAAGCTGCCAAAAAATATATATTCGTTATAGATTACCATATTACTTACAAATGCTTTAGCTACTCAATTTGTAATATTTATTTCATCATAACTAAACAGACTTTAACAATAATATATAAAAAATATTAAACTTATTCTTACCAGTAACAGTTACAATATATTATTATCATTAGAGGCCTTCACGCCGCAACGCCAGATGCAGCCAAAGGCTTAACGTGCTTTCCGAATTACGGATGAGCTCGGGTTAGTTTCGATCAGCCATCCTATAATTGTGGAAGTTAGTAACCCTTGTATTGCAGACTACGTGCGCTAACTGTGCTATCAAGCCCCTCAAAGAATAATAATAAAAGAAAAATATTACACAATATATTTATTATTATTTACTAATACAATTACTAATAAAATCAGACATTCTTATATTGCAAACTAGAAAGCAGAAATATCGCCTATTGTGCAATGTTAAGATGCATGCCAGTTAACATGGCTGGCTTTCTAGAAAGCCCTGTTTTGTACTAAAACCACACGCGTTTATTTCTACGCGACGATATGAATAAAATGTTTTGAGATACGCCGCCTATTCATAACTATGATATTACACGGCAAAATAATTAAAGACGCAAATTGAAGGCTATGTCCCCGCTTCTAATGACAGACAAACGAATTGTCATGCAATGCTGATATGATATTACAATAAGAAAGTAAGTCACTCGCGATGCTTAGGCATGATATATAACGCTACCACAGAGGGTTTGAATTTATTGTTTTGTTTATGAAAATTACTAGTTCCTATCCTCGACTTTGTCTTCTTTATGATTGTAACCCCTGAAAACTATCATCATAGTTTAATTTAAAAATTAGCTAATTTTAAGTATAAATTCTCAATTTTGCAATTATTAAATCATAACAGTTGTTTATTAAAGTGGTTTTCCCATCAAAAATTACCTATTAACTTACAATATATTTTGTGTAAAGAAATAACGTTAAATTAACCTGTAATTAATTGTAAGAATAAATATTAGGGTTGGTGCACCAATAGCAACCGATATAACAACATTTTGAAACTACTTTTGATGATGTGATTAATTAATACCACAACCAATGCGATAAAAACTATTCAACTCCTTCCTAACCATATAAACATGGAGCTTGTTAATTTTTTATCATTTGTTATTAAGTTTGTTTTTATTAAAAAAGAGGACCAGGTTATAGATGAGATTTATATTGATTTTAGTTATGATCACATGATTATATGGTTAGTAAAAGTATGTCAATGCACCTAAACGTAAAAAATGTCCGGATACGCAAAAACATGTTAATATTTAGGTTTGAAGATTGAAATTTGGAACTGGTGCAACTACCCTATACCTTTGCTGATATTATAAATTGTTAGTGTTATTATTAGAAAATATCGAAACAAAACCGTTAACCATCATACAATTGTTAATCAACGATTTTAATAGAAATGCAATATTACAAATAGGGAAGGTATTATAGAATTAATTGTGTCTAAAGTCATGCGGGCGCCCGCAAACACAAACCGACGATATACAATTATAAAGTTAACACTGGCACATACCAAAATCGACTTTCGCGTTATTGCTTTATAGTCTTTTATAAATTGAGATGTTTGTAAGGATTTTATGTTCGATAGGAGAATGTCGTAAGCGATAACATATTATATGCGAACGGCCTGCTTTGATACGGTTATATTGAAGTTATTGAACATCAAAAGTAGTTTGTAAGGAATTATAGCATAAACTAAAAAATAACAGAATTCCATGACCGAAAAAAGTCTATAACTTTAAAGGTAGTTTTTTCTCATTGACTAATCAGTTTTATGATAAGAACAGGTCTGATATCTATACATACATAGGATAAAACAATTTCGCTTCTCGTAATCTGTACACTGGGATCTTTTAAACTAAGTACACAACGGGTTTTAATGCAATCAATATACAGAGTGCTTCAAAACCAAGATTTATGATAGGAAGAGGACGAAGCCGCTGATGGAATGCTTTTTCTATAATAAAATTAGCCTCGAACTATAACTAACGTCGAGCACAGCGCCACAGCGTAATGATTCTATGATATAAAACCATTTTCATTTAACCTCTACACTGTGACTGTAACATAGCATTTATTAAAATCTCCCATTATTTTGACAAATTAAAAAATGACAAGTATTTGTGATAAACAGCATCCTGCTTTCATCATCGATTATAACGGATTTCATAACTCCTTATAAAGTCAGTTATATCAAATACGAAGTTATTTCTCATAATAATACCTAATAAGCACTATAAAAGAAAGAGGACACAGATTGCACACTAGTCTGAAGAAGCTTACCTTATTTATTAATATTCTTTTATACTAAAGTGGAAACGAAAGGAAAATATAGAAAATCTTAAAAAAACCTGACAAGTGCTAATCGAATTCGCAAGCCGTGGATTCCATATTTGTTACGAAATTCTGAAATCAATTAAAATATGTTTTGAAAAATACATATGATATCTCACTTGAACTGATTCTATAAAGGTTCCGCTTTTTCCATTCAAGATACGTAGGTAACCCTAAGAAAATAGCCAAAATATAATTTTATTGAAGTAAGTATTATAAATAATTTTATGTGACATCAACTTCCAAAAGTATCACTCAGAAGCAAATAATAAATTAAACGAGCACTTCACTATCAGATAAATACGATGATATTATTAGTATAATCAGAATCGGTCCATTGTCACAGTCAATCGGTCCCCAAAACTGGCATCTATTACACCGTTTACTTAAAAAAATAATTCAATTAGTACTCACCGTAAATGCACTCTATCGCTATCAGGCATATTCTTACTTAGAGTTCAATAAATTATACCAAGTATGACAAGTACAAACAGATTGTGATTAGAGTATGCGCAATCTAAGCCTTAGGGAGATAAGTTTTTAAGAATTTTTCATTAAGAATGTTTTCAAGTGAATGCAAATTGATTTAATACAAAAACAAGTTAGGTTACGTATGGGAACTTCAATTTTCTGCTCTTAGATGCCTCCGTCGGTCAATTGTAAATAAAAAGTTAGCTGTTCTACTTTTTCAAACCAACTCCATAAAGAAGCAGAAAAGCTTTATCATGACTGACGATTATTACGATGAGGATTTCTTTTTTATGATTAGATAGAATATCTAATATAGATTACTATCCTTCTGAATTGGGTTTATTAGATATAGATCGTTTTATGAATTTGGAATGGTGTAGTGTTAATTTATATATATTTTTCATTTAGGGACATCAATCAGTCGCACATTAAGCTGTACTGAGTTTAAATAATGTAATATGTAAGTAACCAAATTGACAACTCACAACAATGATCTCGAAATAATAAGTAGTTTTGCAAAGAACACATGCATCATTATTTATTAAACCCAATATATTAAACAATTGAAAATAACGTATTATGGCGATTTCTGTGTGAGAACATCAATTGCATTTTTTATATTTTTTAGGGGAATATCTAAATATGTCTGAATGTAGTGTAATATTAAATATAGAACCACATCGATTTGAAAATAAATAAATAATATAATGTTTAATTTTGACTTGTTAAATACCGTTGAACTACGTAAGTACATTATAATTAATTATGCAAATATTTTATATATACCAATAACTTGAAAACACTAATATGAAATTGAATGCACCATAATGTTATTGGTTAGACATGTCACCGAAATAAAATATAATCTATCATAAATCTCCAACGGACTATTTTATTTATTATCGCTTTAAGATTGTGCCAATACAATTACGTACACACAAAAATATTCTCGATTAATGCTTGAATAATTAGTTACACGTTAAAACTAATTTTACCACTGTGAAAATAATTGAAGGTCAACATTGTTCGGCTGTTAGACACACGCGACAAAAATAGATGTTGTCGAAATGGTGATTGAAGAGATCAACGTTACGACACGGTGTGACAGTCTGCCGGCTAACCCACGCAACCTTTCCTTTATAAATATTGAATGTCAATACGATTATTTACGACAGATATATTGAATATAAATGAGAGATAAAAGATCGACTTCGATTTCTGTGTAAAGATCCAACGACAAAGGAGCTTTTGTCGAGTCAGCCATTTTATTTGTATGCAAATTAAAAGTTTAACAAAGGGGCATCGCATCAAATAATCGAAATAATATCCTTATACTTACAATATCAACCATTTCGATGATGCAAAGTAACAAAAAAGTGACATCTGAAAGTAGTTTTTTTTTAAATATAAATAGTATGCAAAAATCTTTGACGCTGTTTCCTTTCTTAAATTGATTTCTAGCACTCACTATTTTTGACACAAACGCCATGTTATTAGGTGTAAAAAAGGTAACGTATTGTGAAAAAAGCCCTTACGATCGTGGTGCAAGGCATACGGCACGTGACCAGGTAGAAATATACACCTGTCAAAATTTGCTACCCATACCCATACCATACATATTACATCCATGAAATAGGCACTTGTATTATTTAACAATACTTTTTTTCTAAACACAATACCTCGATTGCACCAACATTATGTTGTAGTGGATATGTTTACGAAGATTCTGGTTTTTTATGCTTTAAGTATTTAAACATTAATATATTATTTCTTAACAGATAATAATGTATGACATTATGGTGTAAAAATGGTGTACCGATCTACATATCACTTAGTAGCTCAAATAACATTTATCTACAGGAGATGCTGGGGACTCAGCATCTCCTGTACATAAAAATAACATGAATCTCTCGCAACAAATACAACATGACTAACAGTAGCCCTTTTATATATTTTTCCTCACCAAGTAATGACAATATCAGGAAATATTAAAAAAATAAGAACACGCCCTATAACAGTAATTGAATTGAAATATTGATATATTTGTACATTATGTTACCGATATAAAAACTGCAACAGAAAATATGCTAACTCTAACAATTTCATATAATATAATCGTGGTTGACTATTGTTAATTCCAAATTCCCAGAATCTATGCAGCAAAATCATAATTAAAATAACTAATACCAACCGTCGCCCGTGTTGTCAACGCGAAAAAATATTTCGAGAACATCGCCAATTATTTCAATTAATGGAACGTCTCTGTGTCGACAGGAAAAGGAAGCTGGCCGGCTCATGGGTGCTAACTTTAGTCAGCGATTGTGCACTGACTGACAGTTAGATTTGATTAATTAATTTGTGCCCTCTATTTCGCCGAGATAATAAATCGTGCGTGAGCCCCGGCCTCCCGTGAGATGTCTCCAACGTTGGACACGCCGCTGAATAAATGATTGAGTCAAACGCAAACATTATATCCGTCTAGACCGAAATAAACCACTAACGATGTCTTATACAGGTAAGCAATAATAAAGCCGTCAGATCTGGGTTCCTTTTGAATTTTAGATCATTAGAATTCCCAGTAGCCGGTTCGGTGCAAATTAATAGCAATGAAATTCCTTGAACTGTCTAACTACACAGAATGTAAAGTTATAAATTAAAAAAAAATACTAAAAATGAATGAGTTTCAAATTGTTCCACTGAATAAAAACAATGGCCTCGGATATCCTAGAGGCCGCGCAGATGGCAAAAGGGTCTCCAGTAACGTACAAATAAAATAAAATAAACTTAGAATCCGTATCGCGGGTCGAGAATTCTGTTATTAATAATCATAACGGCGCCATTTCGTAAAAGCCGCCGCTAAAATCTGGTAACACATGTGCTGCAGCCATTTTTGTCGCCATTCACAGTTTTTGCAGAACCAAAAAAAATGAGACGAGCACATCTTTTATTATCAACATTGGTTTACTATTATTTTAGGTAGGTAACAAGAATTCAACAATTATTAAAACATAAAAAAAGTATGTAAAAATATAAATAAATACTTTACAATCTTCCGAAAAAAATCAGCAATTAATTATTCTGATAAATAACTAATTATAAAATAGAATAAACAGTAAAGGTATCGGTTAGCAGCGATCTCTACCAAGCAGCTTTCAATGGAGTTACAAATACAAAGAAGTAAGGATGATTTGTGTTGCATAAACACAAATTATATACAATAGTACGACATATCCAAAACTTGAGGTCGGTGCACATCTGTCAGAAGCATGCGTTAGTACACAACGGACCATCCGTCGAATTGTTGAATGTCATACATATTATAGGTATATTTTGTAAGTTTTGACGTTCCGCAATGCATAACACACGATGCGTCTTGCATCAGTTACATGGCGACCTTTACGACGGCCAAAACAATACGGATTTGCATCAAATTGTATATTTTTAGAAGTACAGACTAGGTTTTATAAGGTGCCATTCGAAATGTTAATTTCAAGTTAACAAACAATGTTTACGCGTTCGTTGAATTCTTCACTTCATTCTGATACTTACCTTTTACAAGGGCAAAAGACGCATAATAATTTAAAACCAAAAAAATCCTAGCCAGGTATAAAAGTAACGATAATAAATGAACATATTCGAAGGTATATAAAAATATATTGGTAGCTTTCCATACAAATTTCAATTGAAGCTCCGTAAGTCTCGAAAATAAACAATAGACAAAAAGGTCTCTGCTAGGATAACCAAATGCGGACCATTGTTTAAAGTAGGTAGTAAAAATATTATTATACTCTAGCAACTCTGCGATTCTCTCTGCTTAACCCTCAAGGGATCGGACTTTAAAATATGCATAGTTTTAGATAAGTATCCGGAGTTTTAAAATAACACATTGGTACCCAAATTATTAAGCAAATTAAATATCTCACATAACGCTCAATTAAAAAAATGGAGAAACTACTTCAACCTATTTATTATAGTGAATAAAACTGATTAAAAATTTTATAGAAAAATACATAGTTACCTCTAAAATCGGCTTGATACTGAGCGTTTTTTTAAACAATCGCAAAGTAAATTGTTTTTTATTTTTTAAATTTGCGTTTTTCTATATTAAGTTTCATTACCCTTGCGATTTAGACTGGCTGACTCTACTTTTGACACAATCTTAAACTTTTCAATTACTAATATATTAATGATTATGTAGCAAAATCCAATTCTGAGTCTAATTTAATATATTAACATAATTTTAATCGGAAAAGTTTACTATTGAATTATGAAAAATTTTATGATGCTCTCCGCTTATCCCCCTTTGTCATTGATTGGTCTTGATATTCCGGCCCGTTCTCTACCTTTAAACCCACACTTTAACTTTCCAAAAACTTATCTATAAATTCTTTTGTGGCATAATCTAAATGTTATCTGCTCCAAAAAACTTATAAGCTAAGTCTGATTTATTAACATATTTTAATCTACTCATTATTATAGATAATGAATGTTGACATAAATTTGAGCCCTGAAAGCATTTATATTTTGATTAAGTTTAACTTAAAAGTTTGTTATGTTGAACTAATGTTGTGTTTATTGTGTTTTGCATTAAAACACTCAAAGCAGAAAATTAAATATTGCTAACGTTTGTATTCTACTAGGATTCTAATTAGATATCAGAATGTTACGCATCTAAGTTACATTAAGTCTTACAAATACACCAATATCACAATACCCATCCAATTATGAATGAAAGTATGCACTCCTTGCGGCTTCACTGCAGATTGTGTCAGCAGATGCACTGCCGGCAAACATCCTCCGCCAGTCGATAACCTGTGCAAAACAAAGCTTAGGTCGTCGACTCACCACGGGGCTGTCATCGCCAAGGTCCGAATCGCGGTCGGCGTCCGCCATGGCGTACGCCGGCACCGGCTCACGGTTCTTCACCCGAATCTTGGCGGCTTCTCTTCACGAGAGGACGAATAAGCCACTGGGGACTGGCACGTGCTCACACCCTCACACGCGTACGGACATAAGACCACGAGGTGCACGGACAAATTACACGAGCGACGGCGACGCTCGCACGGAATGGTATGGCGAGTTCCGTGCCCGGCACCCCCTCTGTGCCAAGCCCCGCCTTAAGGCGTCTACGTCACGGCGAATCAAACTGCGCGATATCAAACTGATATTTGTGTAATACGCTCCGCCCGCTGCGCTTATATTGTTTTATTCGAACTATAAAATAATATTCAGCATAGCATTGATCGTGGGCAATGATTAACAGCGATCATGAACTGGATAATAACTGCGGAGTGTTGGACGCTCGCTAATGAGAGCATTTATGATACAAGTCGATGTGTTACGTTAAGAGTATTGCCTTGACAAATCCTATTAGAATTCGTGATAGATAATTAGTTTCGATCAATTATTTGTAATATTAGTAAAGTGGTGTCAATTTGTTCATATTGTTGTATCTAATAGGTATAAAGCTCAAGTAGAGCTTTTAATAAAACAAAAAAGTTAATTAATTAAAACCTCAAGATGAGATAGGTACCTAAATATTCGTAAAAAGTCATCTAACGCGAACTGACGGAGTAAATGCTGAAATAACCAATTTTGTCGCACTTTTATTTATTTCGTCATAATGATCCTGACTCTATCTACACTCTTTATAGGATTTTTAATAGTAATTATATTTTATTGGTCCAAATTGCAAAAATAATCATATATAATTAGTACCTACTTACCCTCGTCCCACATTTTGACAAACACAGACAGCGATTTCAAATTCTAAATGTTATCTGCTTCACAAAGTTTTTACCTAAGTCTTAAGTATTTATTAATATAATTTTAATCGACAGCTTATTACCCATAGATAAAGGACGTTGACCTCAATTTGAGCCATTGCCTTGTTATTGCTGTATTAAGGAACGAATAAATAAATAAATAAACAAATAAATAAATGCTACGCGCTTTGTTATATACTGACTAAACTATGTGTATCTTGATAGACATTGATAATAGTTTTTATTATTATTTAAATATTATTTCGGTAATGACACCTTTGGTGTAAATGTCGTTAATTCTGATAAGGAGCTGATAAGTTTCTTTCGCTTATACTCGTCAGCCAAAAAACATCCTGATCGATTGGTAGGAAAAAAAATTATGAACTTTATTTGAATAAAGATATTTTTACTTTGACTGTAATCGTTTTGTTTCGAACGGTTGCGAATGAATAATTAAATTAACACACATATTAATTACTAAAGAGGAACTCGACAGCACAGTAGTTAAGTTAGAGCGTTCAGTATGGAACGCAGAGGTCCAGCAACTTTTGCATTAACACGAGCGCAGAACACAGCTGTGTTCTATGAACCTGACATCGAATGGGTGATCGAAAATGTGTAAACTCGAGCTTCGACGTGCTGCGAAGCAGTGAGCTTTAGCCTGAACCACAATACGGAATAGACGAGCGTAGTAGTTTATTTCCCGTTTACCCTAGTTTATCCCATACATAGGAAGGTATGTGTCCCAGAAGTGGGGATATTAACAGACTGATAATGATAAGAGACTTATACTTCGTTTGATTAGGAGGCAAATTTGAATTATTTTTATCGTCAATTATATTTTTTATTGTCAATTATCTACTGAATTGTATATAACTAATACCATATCCAGTATTAGTTTTCTTGTTGTTTCACTTAATAATTAAGCATAATGGAACTATTCAAACCAAATACATATTTAAATCCATGCAATATTTATTAAGCAATATCGTTATTGAACCCTTACTCCTTATTTACATAAACTCTGTACCAATAAGAAGCTTAGAAGAAATCGCTGCAAAGCAATGAAGGCGCCATTTATGTTATGTTTTTCCATGTTTCTGTTTGTAATATGTCCTGATTGAGTACAAGCAATAATGATTATTATTATCTATAATTATATTTATATACAACTCTTATGCACGCGAGCGAATAGAAAAGAGGTACCAATGAGTTTATAAGTGAATAAATAATTTAGTCCAATATTAGCATTATCGCATAGAATTGTGAATAGGTAATTACCTCATTATTAATTATGGTTTGTTTGACGTTTACATCATTTCTTTTGTGCATAATCCATTTAAAATTTTATCAAGACTATTTAGTGATTTTTTTGTGCGACTGTTAATGTATTATTGTTATTTAATGATTTCATTATTTTCATATGTAAATAATAAAATCAGTAACGCCGTTTTTGTGGTACATTAAAGACCTGTTTTAATTCTGTAGATTATAACGATGATAAATATCACTACATAGTATAAAAAAATCGCTTTCTCTGTCCATATATCCCTATGCTCAAATCTTTAAAACTACGCAATGGATTTTGATGCGGTTTTTTTTCATAGACAAGGTGATTTATAAGGAAGATTTTTATGTATATTACAAGAACACGCGGGCGAAGCCGCTGGCGGAAAACTAGTGTGTCATAAATAAAAAGATATATTATATTATTAAGATTTCTCACAGGGGTAATTAAAATGTTTTGAATTATAAACCTATTACAACATTATAGGCCAAATAGTTTCGGTTATAAGGCGGGAGAATTGTTAATTTTAACCTAATTTCTTTAAATAATTTCAAAAATTTTCTTTTATTTTTGAGACTCTACTCGTAAAGAGAATGAAGAATAAGATACAAGTAATTATTCTGATAAATACGATATTTTGAAATTAATATCTGAAGATTAGCTGTTTTGCGCAACTTTCCCCGCGTCTTTCATCTTTATAAAACTGTAAGTATAAGTAAGTATAGAAAATATAGAGCATGAAAAAAAGGATAAACAAACTTATCAATTTGATATTTAAACTAATATTAGTGGTTCGGGTGGTATAGTAGCTATACCACCACCATATTCGGGTGGTATATAGCGAATAGCTCGGTGGCATAGTAAGTAAACGGCAGATAAGCGCCGCGGCCCGCGATCGTTGTCGTTAAGCAAGTTTCGCAAGGGTCGGTCACGGGATGGGTGACCAAAAAATTATTATCTCAAGCTACTAAGTGCTTCAGAAGGCACGTTAAGACGTTGGTCCCAGCTGCATTTGCTGTCGTGAATACCCTCCAATTCGCATTAGGCCAGCGTGGAGGGTCATAGCCCATCTTCCTTAACCATCCATAAGGAAGGCCTGAGCACCTGCAGTGGGGACGTAAAGGGGCTGATGATGATGATTATGATGGGTGGTATAGAGCAGAGAGATCGCAGCCACGTTTGCTAGGCAAATAAATTAATATATTTACTTTAACTTGCGGAGTTAATTATACTTAAAGTAAATCTGAACAGATTATTATACTACAACTTCTTAATTTAAATTAATAAACCTTATGCGTGAAAGTGACAGAATAATGCTAAAAATAATTTTAAATTAAAATTGTTGGAACAGATCACCTATATTGACATTCAGCTACTACGTATGTTTTTCGTTTTTTATATAATTGAAATGGTCTTATGGATCAATAAATTTTTCTTACAATCACATTCAAATATATTTTAGCAATAGCACAATATCTTATTTGAATGTATTCTTATAGCGTCTTATTGCTAAATTACAAAAACAATATCCAAGTAGAAAGCTCTAGAAATATCTAGGTATAGGTTCAGACAACAGCAATTAATACGGCCGGCAGATCAATCGCTTGTCGAACAGTGCAAGTGCTTAGGGTACAGTACAAGTTAAAAGACGTAGCTTTTAAAACAGTTGAATTTTCGCTCTATTAGAAATATATCTAAAATTAATATCTAACTTAAATTATGATACACGAAACTTTAACTTAGCAGCAATATTAACATGAATAATGGCGGTTAATAGGACAGATAAAATATTGAAACTTGAACACTCAGATAAATAATAATTCATAGTTTATAATACCTATTAGATTTTTTTTATTTATTAAAGGAATTAAACGATAACATTTGCTTGTATTCTTAGTTTTAAATTAATTTTCACGACTGTATGAATAACCTGTTACCTACGTCTTGTTATTTATTAATAAAATACCCAATTTTTCATGTGGATTCAACACTAAATTAAAAAGGTTTCAATAAAATCACTCCATAAAGTATAATAATGTAGTTTCAGTTTAGTATAACTAAAGGTAAAAATGGTAGCAATAAAATATTATTACACTTTTTAGAGTGATTTTTGAGACCGATTTAATTTTATTCTTTATTTCACTCTTTACCCTCAAATCGGTTCATTAGTTCAAAAGCTACATTGCCAGACAGACAGCCAGGTCAAACAAACACCCCTCTTTTTGCGTCGCGAGTTTAAAACACGTACTCCATACAATAATTGCGTAAATAAAACGCTTAAGCTTTTGTCATGGACCGCAGACTCGGTAATCGCTCTGGGCTGATTGATGAACCCTCCCCCCGCACCGACTCAACCGCCGTTTAGACCTGAGTGATCCATGGCTATGAGATCTATTACCCGGGATACATTACCACGTACATTGCCGACGTTTATTTTAATTTACTCTTTGTCGATATTGTGTATAAATCAATACATTTTATACTCTACTTACATATATATTTTAAATCAGGTATTTTATTTATCCGTTTACGAGAAAACCACTTGAAGGCTAGAATTTGAATAAACATATTCTCGTTATACCAAAGTTGGTAATTATTTAGCTATGATTTCTTCTAGTTTGTGCAACAGAATTAAATATTGGAGGTCATTGGACAATGTATAGTATTAAATTTTTATTCGAAAACTTACAAGCTTGAGGTAAACCATAAAAAAATAGGACTACCGGTTTTGTTTTCGTAACAAAAGTAGCTGTTTCCCGCGACTTCGCCCTCGTAAATTATAGCCTATGTCACCCTCGTTTGATATATTCGTAGTTTCTCGTCATATGAAAAAATTAAAAAAAAAACTATGCAAACAACCAAACATACAGTCAAATCTTGTCATATTATGTTATTAGTATAGATAGTGTGAAGTATTCTTCCAAATATCAAAAACTTTATCGAAAAAAATAATAGACAAAACTTTAGCGACCTCGAAAGAAATTGAACAAATGAACCGCCAGTTTTGTTAAAAAAATTAGAGTTTTAATTTACTGGATCTCTTCGTAGTCGTTTCAACTTTGTCGTAAAATGAAAACCATTGAAAAATTAAAAAACAAACTCTGTCTAATCAAATAGTTTTTTTTAAGTCCGTACATGTTATGGTAAACACAAAATAACATACGTTTGAAATCTCCCTATTCACGCCAGTCGGAAATCGTAATCGCCCTCTCTCACTAAATGATAAATTAACTGTATTATTGAGTAACAAGTAAATGAAATTCGTCAACCTCTCCTTTATTGCACTGTAGGACAATTTGCTTCGCTGAATTATAGAGTGCTTGTCTCTCGTTGACATTTATTTTTACACGTGGTTCGCGCCTTTTCATTTAAGGGGAGGATTTGAGTATCAGCATTCGAGGATTGTGTTTTATTATGTGATCCCTAATAAGCTTCATTTAATCTATTTGGCAACAAATACAACAGTGCTATTTTATTAAGGCTGATTTACATTAGACGAGTAAACGCTCATTCTATAGGCTCTACTCTATTAAATTATCTATACTTATATAAAAGGAGATGTCCTGACTTACTGACTGATAGACAATGCACAGCCTAAACCGCTGGTCGTAAAAACTTGAAATTTGGAGGGAACATTCCCATTAATACGTAGAGATGTACTAAGAAAGGATTTTTGGAAATTCCATCCCGAAGGGGGTCAAAAAGGATGGAAGAGTTTGTATGAAACTTTTTGTTTATGGACCTATGTCGATAACAAATTGGTATTTGGGTAGTTTATGACCCTGGGAAAGTAATAGGTTATATTTAACCCGAAATCTAGCACTCAAAGGGGAAAAAATGAGAATGAAAGATTTAAAGGGCAATCAAACTGTTACCATAGCAACCATTGTTTACAATCTGATTTGCCATTGTAATAAATTTCCATAATATTATTTACATAATGTTTTATTGTATAGCGCCGAAAATTGATATTTGAGAAAATATTACATTTTTTGAAAATTTTAATGGATAAAAATGTTCAAATTCAAGTAAATTTGTTTACAAACGAAAAAATATTTTTATATTATAAATATATGAACTACACTCAATGGCGTTAAATGAATTCTAAATCGCAGATTCTTTTTTGCTAGAAAATTTACCTAGAATAACTTTTCAACCAGCGAGTATAATCTAAATTGCGCTATTATTTTGATCAAAGAACTTTGCGCAAGCTTTAAAAAATTAAAAAAATTTGCAATTATTTTTGGTTTTCGTTTCATCAGTAATTAATTTCTTCATGATGTGGCCTAGAATAAGTTATCATAATGTAAAATAGTTACGTAAGTCTCAGTAAGAGGCGCCGGTGTGGCATTGTTTTTGTAATATGTTATTTATTTGAATTTTTAGGTCATACAACAAATTAAAGAAAGTAGGGTGACTGGCAACGGAGAACAATTACTTGATTTAGTTTAGTGAGGTAAATGTAGGAGTGCAGTGCGAAGGTGCAGCAGCAATAGCTATTTCTATAGTTTTTTAGATATGTCGCAGATTATGTTAAAGACAGGATTGTCACCTAGCTCCAGAGGATGATAAAAATATATAGGAGAATATTAAAGTTTTTGAGATATGAACTGAACTTAAGTTCCAATATGATTCACTGCTTTAGGTCACGAGGTGAGACTGTATTTATATGCGCGTCCCCCTAATACTGAATGTTCTGCCATTTAAATTCAAAAGGTTTGTTTTGCAATAACTATCAATAAGTCGCTAAGACAATCTTTAAAATACGCTGGAGTTGACTTGAGGAAACACTGTTTTTTACATGGGCAATTTTACGTGGCATGCTCTCAAGTCAGCTCTTCAAGATCAGTTCAATGGAAATAATTAAGTTTACGAAAGAAAAATTAATTATATATATTTTGAACTATACTAGATGGCGTTAAGTATTCTACATCTGTTTTGCTCAAGATTGAGTTTTAAAAAATGTAGTAAGAAATTTAAGCTTTTCTATACAAGATGGCGTTCATTCTAAAGCAATTTGCGTTAACATTTCTTTCAAGGAATTTTGCGTAGATTACGTTTTCTATTTAGTTTTGTGTTAACTTCACAATTGTTTTTGCCATATGTATTTCAAAATTGGATTGGATTGGATTGGATTGGATAAATATATCTAAAGTTCTCAAAGATAAAGTGCTAAAACATATTGGATATTTGTTGTTTTTTTTGTTTTAGTATCTTCGAACTTAAACATCAAGGTAATTTCATCATCAGCTCGCAAAACAACGTCTTTGGAAAATATATGCAGCCCAAAGTAAATACCACGCGGACGAAGTCGAGGGCTAAAGCTAGTTTTAATATAAAAGCTCTTAGAGCATTTTTTCGTTGTTTTGTCTGCATTCGCAAAAACTGAGAAGAAAATTCGTGGATAATATAAATTCTTGTTCGTTGATGTCCTTTCTGCTTAAACACTTACAACGTGCTTTCGTTTTCACTAAATGATTAAAAAAGAATGCTAGAGCATGAAGCTAACAAAACTAACAAACTAGCTCTTTGAGAGACCAACGTCGAGTTTGAGGCTTTGTAACTGACTAGCATATAGTAGTATGTAAACGTGTTTATTACCCGACTACGGCGAAGCGAAAAGGAGGGTTATGATTTTATCCGGTATGTATATAAGAATGTTCATCTGTTCGCTTATAACTTCGAAACTACTCATGATAACTCGACAAATGAGGTATCATTAGAAGCGTCTTAGTTGTTCGCATGCTATATGACGTTTCATTAAATTGGCGCCCTCTAGAGAGCGTAAAGTAAGAAACTTGCTGGATCTCACTCAAAACTCTTGACCACGTTCAAAGCCATCGCCGAATTAAGATTTCTTGATGCCCTAAGCAAACCACTCAGATGCATAACTTCCCCAAGCAAACTTCTATCTTCATTTAAAAAAAAATATTTAACACTACAAGATAGATCATTGTGTACTTTAAGATATGACTAAAGATACATGGTTTACCTAATAAACGCGCGGATTTACAAACAGCCTTACTTTGTGCTACCAATTATTACTTCTGGTGGTTTCTTGTATCTCTAGAAATGATGCTCTAAGCCAGGTATGGGCAACCTTGGACATGTTATGGGCCAAACTTTAGTGTGCATATACGTTCGCGGGCTACGTATAAAAGTAGTACATTTGAAAGTAGTGTTGTAGTGCTCATATTTTTTGCAATAAATATCAGACATGAAATACTACGACAATGTTATTATAAATTAAGATGTTCAAAATGTCTCGCGGGCTGGTTCCGGCCCGTGGGCTGGTTCTGGCTGTTGCCCACCGTGGCTCTCAACAATTGCTTTTTTTAAATAGACTAATCGGCACTGATCAAAGCGTTACTGATTTTAATATACTATAGTCCGACTGGTGCCGAAGTTTTAAACATTTCTTATAAAATAAGTAATCTTAAGAGAGCGCTTAAAGGAAACCCCTAATTATAAATTGACAAAGAAATAGATCCAAATTCCCGACAGGGAGGAAATGAAATATATTCAATTTATTTTATTTCCTTCCGTAGTTGTTCAATTTTTTATGGGAAAATTAAAATATATGTCACTTTGTAGAGTTTTTAGCTTAACTGGTTTGCATATGAGGTATTTTTAACCAACTTAAAAAATATTATCTATTCGAGGTGATACATACACCTCGAATAGATAATATGTAAAATCGTTGGAATGGCGTAATATTTATGAATATGTCTTGGTCTGTATGGGCTTCTAAACACGTGTGCAAAATTTTAAAGATATATCTATGTCAGTATGTTTGTTCACGAAAAGCTCGCAGACAAGACATCGGATTGCAATAATTCTTTTGAGTAGTTTTAAGAGATATAGACTATTACAATTTTGTCCACGTATTTCTCGTAAATCAGACATTGGATTGACTTTTTTTGTTTGATTAACTTTTTTCAACTTCGGAAACAATATAAGAAAAAACTTATTAAATTGCTTAAAAACAAACTGTTATCAGAATAAGTAGGTTAAGTTAGGTTAGAACTGCTACTATCAATTGAAATATTTATACGATAAATATAGTGTGTTCCGGTAAATACACTTATACGAAGGTGGCCATGTATTATATAAGTATTTTTTATGGATCGGTGATAACTGCTATTAAAAAAAAATATTAAAAAAAAATAAACCTACTTCAAAAAATCGTAATAAAGAAAAATAACTGAAAAAAAAGAAAAAATACCACAAATTTTTATCTTCATTAAAATCGAAATACAAATGTGGATTTTATTTGAAGTCGTTGAAATTTTTTTTTTTTTTTTTTATAAATTCAATAGTATTAAAATTATGTTTTTAATGCTCTTTTTCAGGCAATACGGCAATCTTTACATATTGGTATACGATTATTTTATAAATATTATTTAGACAAAATATATTCTTTTCTCCTTTAAATAGGGTTGACCTTAACATTAACTAGCATTAGGAATTACTCCTTATTTGTAGTTAAGTGTTGCGGCCCGTTTTCTTATTGCGTTCTGCGGCATTTCGAGTTTGCTAAGCATTAATGTACGCTTGCGGTCATGAACGCATAAGTGTTTCTTAGTAACCTCGTGTCCTGCGTTAAGGTGTGAATGAATGGAAACATAATATAATCTTAGTTTGAAAACAAAAGCTGCATAATACTGAACATGTTAATATTCAAATGATAACGGACGTCTATTTTTATTTGCGTATTATTTTTATTTACGTGCGCGGGGCGCGGTAACTGTGTCCTGACGTGTTTACTTGGGCTCCGTATTCATTTCATTTATTGTTGGATAGTAATTGTTGGATATTGTACTATAATATATCATTTTATTCGTCTAAATGCGAGCTTTAAAGGAGTGTAAATAATTATTCTGTGTGTGAAGTGTTCGTACAGCAAATTTTGATTTCGTTTCTTCATTTGACAGTTATTTTGTGCAAATCAACTGTGCTTCGACCTTGAAAGTAGCTCGGTCATTCACCTTGCGACAATCAACGTATATGTGTCGTACTGATACTTAAATTTGTCATTAAGTAGTAGTGCTGCGCGGCACGGGCAGTTTTGTTCACTTCGCCACGGAAGTCCGCGGTTCGGAACCGAGCAGCCACAAAAACTTTTTTTTTTTATTTTTTGATTCTCCCTTTTTTCCACACTAAGAGCTACATTACACTTAGCAATGAATATTTTAACTAAATAGCCAGTAAAAAAGTAATGCATTTTATCATCAAAAAAAATTGCTTTCCATTATAATTTTTTATTTTATATGCCTATCATTAAAGATAATAATATCAATCTATTCAAGCAAAAATAAAACCGACTGAAAAAATACAATATTTTTATATTGAAGTTATTTCTCAATAAATAAAAAAATATTGTTCTTTTTCGTTTGGTTTCTAAACTCAAGACAAACTTTTTCATTTCTCTGGTTCGGTTCAAATAACGATTTTGAATTCATTGCAATATTGATAAATATAGTATCCTAGTGGAAGCCGTATTCTTCGAACTTATTTTTTACAAGATTATCTTCAGAGAAGATTTACTTAGTTACATGAATCTGAATAAACTGTAGAAAGCAGCATTCTGATTAAAATTTCAAGTATTGTTTTCGTTTTACTTTCACCAAAAAAGTCTTTCTGTCAAACAATTCAAAAGTTTGAGTCAGAAACAACTCTAGATATACCTCTAGGTTCCAATAAGGTAATAAACAAAAAAAGGAGTGTCACAAAAACATGTTTATTTATTTTATATTACATTAAATAATTACCATGAGTAACGGTGTTAAATTTGCATTTCTCTTAATAAACCTAATTCGTTCATTTCGAATCGTCACTCATCGTTGGCCAACGATAGGCTAAAATAAATGCTATTTATGCTTCGATCGTGATGTATCGATAGTTTTAATATCACCTTTCTGCTAACACATTTAAAGATGTAACAAGATGACTATCAAATTTAAAAAAGTTTTTGATAGAACCATATATATATTAAATCACAGTAACGCCATCTATTATCATTTTTGAACAACCGATCTGTATCCTATTGAAAATCGCATTATTGAATCGTCAGCAGAAAACTAATATCTCCTTACTAGTTTGTGGCGGCGATACAGACTAGAGCCGAGAAGTCTCGCCGAGCCTTTTTGGCGAGAAGAACTATAAAGAAATGAGAAGGCGAGAAACATCATACGAGTCTCGGGTGTTCTCGGAATTTCTCAGCGTAAGTCTGTCCGGCCTATAACTTTTATCTTAGGGTGAGGTGACAATTGGGACCGTTTGCTCTTTAGGAGGCTCGGGTTTCGGGGCTTCGGGTTGCTTCGCTGGCCCAGTTTTTGTGATCGGGACGATCCTTTCTCCCGCTTGAGGAGGTGGACGCCTAGGAGCGGTAATGGTAAGGACTCCATCAGAAGATAATGTGCTCACAAGGTCAGCAACTTCGTAACCGGTTGGCAGGATATATCTGCGTGTAAATTGACGTGAAATGAATCCGTGCTCATCTTGTTTCTCCTCGTGCTTTCCTTCAACCAGCACCGAGTTGTTTGATGCTTTCACTGTAATCTCTTCAGGAGCGAATTGTTGGACGTCTAGGATAACCTGGAATTTGAGAAAAAATATTGTATTATTATTATTTTTGCTATGCTCTCGCACAAGTCTTTGTAACGGATGCGTGGCGTTATTCTGAATTTCCACATTCGGTTACCGTCCGGGTTATTATAAAAAAAATATTTATAATATTATATACATAGTTATTTTGGTTGTGGTACCTTTTTTGTTTATGATTTCCATAACACAGGGGCTTTAATGAGAATGCGTCACTAAACGTGATGCTGTCAAATATTTATTTATTCAAATATTACATTGAAATTGATAATTTTACAGAAAATTCCTAAAATAAGTTCACTAATAGGTACAACTCCCTTTAGAATTGAATATGTTATTTTACTTCATTGTGATAATAAAGATTTTATTACTGAAATCATATAAAATGATTTAAAATATTCCAAGTCACTACAGTGACTTCTGCCTTTTTGTTTCCATTTACACGAAAGGCCCTCAAAAGTAAGGACGTTAATAGGCTGTTGATGATAACAGCACCACGTTCAGCACACTCTACTGCGAAAAATAAAACTATAACAATATATTTTTCTACTATTATGTTCCATGCTATAGAATATATGAAAACCCACCTCAAACTTTTCCTTGGTAAGATTAATAGTTGAAGAAGATTCCTGTCTTGCCAGACTCGTTCTCCAAGGTCTGAAGTAGGAATTCCTGAATAGCGAAGTGGAAGGCAAGGTAGATAAGGAGGAAAGCAAGTCGTCCCGTCGCAGGCCCATGCCAAAATGCTGGTCCAGCAGCCGGGAAGGCCTCTCGAAGTCGTCCCACCAATCACGAAACATCATGGGAACTATCGACATCTGTAATGTAAACGAATACAATGTTAATAATGGCTACTTTCTAGTTTACACATAATAATAAACGGGTCACTCCATGGCAGAGTTTTTCGCGCATTCAGTTTGCAACTGTCGAAAGGAATAGTGTCACAATGAGAGGTCAAGGATATATATTGAAAAAGTAAAGCTGTTGGTCCTAATTACATCTGCAGTCGTTAGCAACCACCAATCCGTATGTGATAGGTCTACGTTATAGTGATGAACAAAATCCAACAGTAATAGGCTTACCATAGTAATGATGACAAAACCGAAAAAGGTAGATACAAATTACGAAAGCCTAATTTTTTCTGATGTAGAATTTAGAAAATGTCACTCAAACTAAATGGTCGAAAGAGATCCTAACGGTCGGTTTTTTAATTGAAAACAGTACAAAATCTCAACTGATTATTCTCAATAACTTAAGTTACGTTTCACATGGCAAAAAGTTTTTAATTTTATCAAACTGCTGTCAACTGATCATATTTTTTTTAAGATGGCTTAATTATGGTTTGAGACGTGCTTGACTTTAAATTCTCAATTCAGAAACCGGGTGTAAGTTAATTAGAATCGAATCAACCCTATATACATGTAAAATAAAAAATAATAATATTTGTTTTTTGTCTGAATAACGTGTTAAACGTGTTTTATGGCCAGGTAATTAAGAAAACAATAGACTTACGGTCAGTTGCACAAACCTCCATTAAGGTTTAATGACGCCTTTAAGCTCTAATGAATGTCCAATTTGTATGGGTAATGTCGCTTTAAACTAATGACAATTTTAATAGACTTTTGTGCAACTGATAGTTAAGAGTTACTGAAAAATAACAAATGCTAAATTGACTAAATCGGAGACTATAGAATAATAAATTGGCAATAAACCAAAATTCCAGACAGCTAACCATGTAAACAATGTTACATTTGACGAACGACTTTGTAATTACTTATGAATTTCAATACTACTTATAATTTGTACTTTAAATTATGAAAGACGTATAGGATTTTACCAAAGTTGATGTTAAGAATGTATAAATAAAATGCGTCGTCGTTTCGTCTATTGCGATTTAAGATAAATATAATGATATATATAAAAATTAAAATTGAAAATATTTAAATTTTACTAGTATATATGTACTTATTTGCAGAATCTACAGATTCGTCAGGGTAGTACCCGAACATAAATAGTCAAATATTCACTTAGTAAAACCAAAGAACTGTATTATACTTCTAATAGAAAAGTAATGAACAGGAAAGTGGCAAATTGACGCGTATGTCAATGATGAATGATGGTAGCAAACTGACAAGCAAAGCCACACATTTTAATTAAGGTGTAGGTAGGCACAATAGAGTTTTTAAAGTTAAGACTTGTAGAATTAGAAGCTTGACACTACATGAGATCTAAACTTTTTAACACTGGGAGCCATATGGTCTTAGTAACGTTTTACATAAAAATATTTTTGGCGGAAAATTTGAGTTATACTTTATTAAATTTTGTTTTACAACCTTAGTCGCCGAGTGCATAATTTTTACAATAACAAACCTATTTATGCCGCTATCGTTTACTATGTTCCCAAATATTATTCTGGAACGAATCCACGAGTGAATCACCTGGACCGTTTTAGATGTGATGTGATGCAACGCAAAACGAATTCTTTACGCCAATAAAACTAGGGACATCGATTGTCTGAACTAATGTAATAAAAAAGAGTATATTTAGACGGGAATATAATTGTAATTAGTGGACGCAAATATTAAAAAATTATATCGATGTGTTGTTCAAAAATATTGTTATGCTGCAAAAGTAATTTAAGTATATAAAAAGACAAATTTAACCATCAATTAATAAATTCACTTTAATAAATTAATTAAATAAAAACTTATTTAAGGATCAACTATTATTTATTATTAGGGGCATAAAAGTATTAAAATAAACATGATATTATGAACACTACTAATTATTAATTTGAAAAAAATGTTTTCAAAACAATAAACATGTAAAACAAAATAATAGCCAAATGCCAAAAAGGTTTGTTATACCTTTGCAGTATTCGTTGCAGGCGCGCGCACTGCGTTTGTCCACGGACTGAGGAACGAGAGCAAAGCGGGTGTTTTAAATAGAAATTGGCCTGCCCACACTGCTGACTCCACTAGAGCACACCTTGAACTTGTACGTAGCATGGTAGCCAAACTTTTTAGATACAAAGGATTGAAATCTGCACGAGTAAAACACAAAGGCCGTTTTTCGTAGCTATTTGAAATCCCTAAATAGATTCTTCTATCAAACTTTCATGGTCATTAACATTAGAATGATAGTCATCTACAGGATTGCTAACAATTGTCTTATTTTTATCGAATTCCCGATATTTCGGCGCTGTTCGTCATCTTAATATTATAATACGAAATTAAACAGAAAAGTCAGAAAAATGACTTTTTGCCATCAGATACAATGAGAACAGGTATAAGTGAGTGGTGCCTTAGTAAACACTGGTACGGGTGTCGAAAGTAGGAGGACTCGAAAGAGAGTAGATATCTCTCCCAATAACATCCACCTGAGTTCATATTTTTTTTAACGCAGCGGTTAAATGTTATTTATACTCCATTCATTATAACATTAGAAAAAAGAGGGTCATAGAAGCAGCAGTGCAGAACATTTTATTTTGAAGATAAATTTAAAAAAATATATATTATAGTTTTGTTGAAACTTTGAACGTTTGTAGTCTGAAAAAGGTGGGCAATTTTCCATTTTTTACGATACCTCGGGGTTGAGATGATTTTCTAAGGTCAGCATTTTCTAAATTCATCTTTTACTCTCAAGCCAACATGGAACTAAAACCATCTAAGTAAGTGTATATAATTCGGCGGCATCGTCCATATTTAACAAAACTTAACAACAAAAACAAAACTAATAAAACAATAACAACTTAATCACGGATATCAGCAAAACAACAAGAGAGGCAGTAGCATTCACAATGGATGACAATCCCAGATAACGATTTTAACAATTATTAATAAATAATAGTCTGACAAAATTAAAAAGCTGTACAGCAGAAACGTTTGAAGGGATTACGCAACGTTTTAAATTTAGTAGAGTTATAGTGACATGAGAATCGTGCCGAAACTATCCAACCCTGCTTCTTTAGGTTCTTTAAGATGAACACTTTTTATTGTAATAGTTATTAAATCATTTAAGTTAGTCAAATACTCATAAATTTGTTTAAAAGATAGCTTAAATGACAACAGTTAAGTATAACAGCTGGTATTTAAGTGAATATGTAGCAAATTAGCCGTCAATCTTAAGAGTAAGATGATTATTGATATTTTGTCACTAAGTATACCATAAAAAGTACCTTATTTAACTTCTGTCTAATGCTATAAAGAATGGAGTATAGTGACATTTCACCGCTGCGTTAAAATAATAAAAAACACAGTGAATGTCAGATAATGCACTTTTATACCTGTGAAGCAATTATATATATTTAAAGTTATATCACTGACAAAGTTATTAACACAACCCCTAAATCGGGGGTGCCCATTTTGAGAATATTTTTTTTAGGGTCCCCATTTTTTCACCTACTTAAAAACCACTATAACTTCAAATTAAATTAATTCATTATTATAAGCTATATTAGGGGAGACTAAACATTAATTTTAAATGAGACTTTTACTATAAGACGCAAGAGTTAACTTGCAACCTGATTGCAGTAGGTAATACACAACGGCGCTCAGGTCTCAAGTTAACTCTTACAGACTACACCCAATGAAAATTATTATTGAAACGCATCTTTATAGTATTCAAACAGAATATCTTTTATTCAAAATAAAACAAACATAATTGATTCTTACATAAAAGCTAATGTGAAGGATGAATCTGATGTTGATTAATAAATCAGTTGATATCAGGATCCAATTTACTCAATAACAGTCGCAAGACACCACGTTCGGTAACATACAAACGATTTCGCTTTTCAGTAAGCGGTGTTGCCGTAGTCCTAAATCAGTGTTCACACAAATATGACAATGAGAATGCTATCAAGAAGCGTTGAACGATTGATCACAATACAAAGTACAATTGCGGAGTCGGTGTTTTATAGCCAAGATTCTTGATAACCATTTTTGAACTTGATATTTATTTCATGCACTGACTGCAGCCGATTTATGATTATTTATTCATTGAGTTTGGGATGGGATTGTGGTCAATTCTATAAATTCTTCTTCCAGCTGAAGTGACATTTCTGTGTTAACATTTGTAAACGGATCAAACACCTAGTCTGGAATTTCCAAGTTCAAAATGACCTGATATCGTTTGGTGAAGTCAATATGGAGGTTTTCTAAATGTTGGCAGTAGGCAAATAAATCGTCGTTACTACTTTTAATTAAATTTAGTTCATCGCCTTGTAGTTGAACAATCATGTCGTTGAACAATTTATACAGGTCTGATATGTAAGCTATATCATTCTTTCATCTAATGAGCTTGCTGTGCAATTCTGTGTCTTTAGTTCCTAGAACTCTATCACAGAGTTAAACAGGATGTAAAATCGAGTCAGACAAATGCCTCTTGATAGCCAAAACGAAACAACAAACGGCTAAAATCCTCGTCATCAGTAACACAAAGCTGATGAAATAATCTATAATTCAAAGAGATCCTTTAATGTTTTCTGTCATTTCATCAATTTGACTGCAGCCGGTTTATGAGACAAAGTAGTTATTACTTCCTTTATTGCTGGCAAAATTAACTCTTCTCCGATGTTATGTGGTTTGTCTTTTTGAGCAATTAACAAAGAGATATTGTACGAAGTCCGTCGTCATCTTGCTTGGCAACCGCCGAAAATAGTTTTGGACGCTTAATCGTACTCAACAAACACAATTCGGGTTATTTAACGCGGAGAGAATTATCGAATTATTATTCAAAAAACATTATTTGATTTGATGTCAAAATAAATGAAATAAGAATCCTAAATTTCGACAGAATCATGGTCATTCTACGTAATAGTCATGTTTTCAGACTGAAACAATCCGATAATTATTTTTGTTTATTTATTCATTGAGTTCAGGTGGGTGTATTTCGAGAACAATTTAAAGACATCAGGTATCGTTACTAGTGAGTCTTCATTATATTTTAGAACTGCCCTGCGATTCTGTAACATGAATTCACTCAGGTGCCTGAATTCATGTCATCGAGTGTAAAAATTCTATTTTTTCTATAACGATACAAAACAAAATTGATTAAATATACGTCTCAGATATTCCATTTCTATGTCATTACGAAACTCACTTTACTCATGCCACGAAATGTTATTACCAATTCAAGATTTGGCGGATGCCTCTTTTTGAAGTAAATTCCGACACCTGAGTTAATTCGAATTCGAGATTGCATTTTTACAGAATCGCAGGGCAGACATCAAAAATCTTAAATTATATATATTACCGATATGAAAATAGATAAAAGTCGTCATTTGTATCCGACATACGTTTACAATGTTTATATTTGATAGGTATGCACTTAATAGACCATAGATAGGTATGAAAACGTTGATCTTTGGGTGTCGCTATCAATAATAGATTCAGAAAATATGATCTAGTAATTAGTAGGGATAATTTTATCTTTAGATTTTAGTTAAAATATTAAATATATATAGGTATATCCTTATTGCCCAAACGTGATTTAGTTGGATATACATAGGTTTAATAAAAATTCTTTGCCAAATAGAAGAACTTGTTAAAGTGTACCCCCGTGATCCTAGAATCATTGAAGGCCGTCTGCTACAGAGACTTATATCTCTACAAACATTATTATAAATTGAGCAAATCCTTTTAACAATTAATAACTTTACTTATCTCATTTAATAAAACTGACACAGAACTAGAAATTCCAATTAATTGGATTCTTAAACGTGCTAATTCCTAATCGACTCCTTCCTTATGGAGGCCTGTGGCCCAGAAATGTATATATTAGTATGATGAAACTTATTGAACGTACGGACAAGTAATCTTTGCCACAAAAATATTAATTCGGTACTTCTTACATTAACACAAATAGAGCATGTCATGATGATAATAACATTGATCGAAATAGAAAACTATATTTACTTCGTGACACACTCGTTATTTATACGTTTGCATTCAACGCCTTTCATACTTCAATTTATAGTGGATTCTCTTCAACCTGTTTACTTTTTTAAATTATCGTGAGAATCCTTAAGTTTTTCCTAGTTGTCTTATCTATAAAAATGGCAAAATTTAATTACATATTAGTATAGAAATGGCAAATAAAACTAGTTTGTTGTATGGGGAGCTCCCTTAAATATTTATTTTATTCTGTTTTAAGTTTTTATTTTTATAGCAGTAACAGAAATACACAATATGTGACAATTTCAACTGCTAATACGAGTCATAAGACGATTAAGTTAAAAGAAGAAGAAGAAGAAAGCATTATGCTCCAACGGAAAGATTTTTACTTTGTAGTTGGAAAATTATTTCACCTCATAAATCGATTTGAAATTTGAATTTCCTCTTTCATGAGAAGTCCAGCAGGTGATTCTGTAAAAAATGTGTCCGAATTCACATCATTTAAGGAAGAAATTCTTTTGATTCCATTTTTGTATAAAAATACAAAATAAAATTGATTGATTATACATGTCTCAGATATACTATTTCTATATTATTTCGAAACTTCACTTATGCCACGAAACGTTATTACCAATTCAAGATTGAGCGGCAGCCTCTTTTTGAAGTAAATTCGAATTCGGGTTTAGATTTTTACAGAATCGCAGGGCAAAGCTATGTATCTTGACTGGCCACAAAAACTTCAAATTCTACTAAAAATAAACAATATTTTCTAATACATACTAGGTAGGCATGGATTAGACGCCTTTACTAATAAAGTCTAAAAAAGTTACTGTCACTCAAATGTGACAGTAACAATTGACAAATGACAATTAACCGTGCCGTATTCGTGTGTTGCCGATTTGTAATGTTTACTTTTACCAATTCAAATATTTTTCTTATAAAATGATCAATTGATTCTTACTACTGTAATGCAATGCAAAACCAATCATCTCATTTAATATATAAATGAAAATGACGGAAGTGTTTCGTTAATGATGTCTTTTTACTATCGTATATCTATTGTAGATAACCGGTGGTTAATTACCGTATCTTATAAAAGAGTAGTGCCTGAAAACGTTGACTAATTGTTGCTTAATATCAACCAGTCGATTGGAACACAGGAAACATTGTGTATGTGATTATTGCAAATAGGAAAACAGACACTGCACGTCCTTCATTTATTGTACGATCCTCTCGTGATAAGCATTCGTTTTAGTAATTTTACCATGTTATCGTGGATTCGGAATCGGTGGACACCATTATGTTTACTTATCATGGCCCTTGGTGCATTAATATTGTTCTTGTATGGATTTTTTCCACTAAAGTATCATACAGGAAAGTTGGCACATATGGATGATTTACCAAACTTTATTGATGGCGTCAGGTTAGTGTAAGCACCTAATTAATATTTTTGAGCTAAAATATTAACACTTAGAACCAATAAAAACAGTTATTCAGTTTTTAATAGTTAATTAAGCAAAATTTCTAAACTTGTCCGTAGTCGACTACAGATCCCATAATTAATAGATTCTTCTTTAAAATAGAGTCTAAATTAAAAATATATTCAAAACTAAAAAAAAAATATTTTCAGTATTGATGGCCAGACAGTATACAACTCCGGCGAGCACAGTGTTGTTTTGATGGTGATAGACAGTTTACGTTATGATTTTGTTACTGATGAATACATGCCATACACTGCAGAGCTATTGAAGAACAAATCAGCTTGCATATATGTATCCATAGCTGAACCGCCAACTGTTACAATGCCCAGAATAAAGGTAAAACTAATTATTATACTTATAGAGATGATGACGGTAAAAAAAGAAATTTATTTAGTCAGTCTGTTACATAACAGAAAAATATAAGATAAACATATATTTTTTGCTTTATATTAATAAGAAATGGCTTAGATAATGGGCATTACAATTGAAGAGCAGGAGCTTGCTACATCCCAATTATGTAGAAAATGTACAAAAATGTAACATCATGAAACATTTCAATTCAATTTATCGATTAAAAAGAAAAAAAAACCTGTTTAATATTCTTCAAAACTCTACCTGACAGACAAACAGACAAAAATTAGTCATCGTCCCTATTTTATCACAATCACAACATCTACTCTGAATTTTTATCAAAATCTCAAATCATAGAGTAAAAATATTTGTTGGATGTCAGTAATTATTTTACAATATTCTTATATCAATTAAGAGACTATATTGATATCATAATATATAAAAAAAAATATAAATTATAATTTAAATTATAATAATTTTAATTATTAAATATTAAATATAATAATTAAATATATTATAATTTTAATTAAAACTTTAATATAAATTATAATGTTGCATATGTGACAAAACTCATCACCATTTATTGACAGTATTTTTTATTAATATACCTTATATTATGTACAGTCACCAGAGAGAAAGATCCTAAAGGCACAGTGGAGACGCACCATAAACTTCTGGCGGGATATATTTGCAAGTGTCACCTTTTGTAATTATAAAGCATAATAGCTGTTTTAATACAATGACTAAAGAAAAAACGTCAATAATATTTCATAATTATATTGACAATACTTTTTAAACTATTAATGTAGAAAACTATTAGTGCAATATGTATCAGTTTTTTCTTTGGTTCTGTGCTTAATGTCTGATGTTTTTTATGCATGTTTTCAATATAAATTAATATGTAGTTTTTTCATATATATATATAATAGGGATGACGACTAATTGTTTGTCCGTCATGTAGATTGTTGAAAAACATTTATTTAACACGTATTTTTCCGTAATCATTAAATTACGGCGGTACATTGAGTTAAAATGTCACGTGACGACACGCTTTTGTACTTTTTCTACAAAAGTGTGATGTAACGAGCCCCTCTCCTTAAGTTTAATGCCGGTTAACTAAGCTATTTTACCCCTTTTTTTACCCAGTCGTCATCCTTATTTGCTGCTAACACCAGCTAACCAACGCCATAATATGGGAAAATTTGTGATCAGTACATATTTAATGTTGTGTTCATCGTCGTGAATTATATTCCTTTTTTTTTTTAATCTACCAGGTTCAGGTAAAAAAAAAAAATTGTTCGTAATAATCGTAATTATGTTATAAAACAGACTTGAACTTGTCTTCGAAAACTTCAAATGTTAATAATTATTTTATTTCATTAAAGCTCTATGACGTGACAGCACTGCGTCCGATGAAGATTTTAAGGCTCTTTTTTAACAAAATAGCATAGCAGATAACAATTTTTTGTTTATATTATCATTTCACTTCACATTACATAACATTCATTTATTAAAATAGATTACTATTTTCGATTTGCTTTGTTATATTTTTTGCGTTCTAATTATCCATTTAATTACACTATAGTATTCTGTTACAACATGAAAGAAATTTCCAATTTTACATTGTTGCATTAATTGTGATATTATCACTCTGCAAAGCATGACTCCAGTAGAAATATTAAAAGTACACCTCCATGTATTGATTTCACGGTTTGATGCATGACACAAAAAATAACTGCTTTGGCAAATAAAATATAAAAAAAAAAGGGACTGTGAATATTAATGGTTTTATTCTGTTGATAACCTATTAATCTTTATTATCATTTCACTACCTTTTTGGGACTAATAATTTTAAGTTAAATAGAATGTCCTGGTCGATGCATGTCTGACGGAATATGCATCATATCTCATTGGTCACGGAACATCAGGACTACAAAATTATCTAATATTATACCATTCATGCTTGCACAATGGACGCTTGACAGAAGTTCTGTCTCTTTGTAGCACATACAACTTCCTTGCGACGCTTGGGTCCGTCAAGCGTTGTCAAATTCTTCAGATTCACACTGATCCTAAAACTATTCAGTGCAGACCGGCTGTCCCATTTCAAAACCTAGTAAGTCTACAAAAAGTAGAAATTGTGTTTTTTTGTTAAAAGTGGTTTTCCAATAAGTCCCCACAAGATGCCAAAATACCCTATATCAAAATTCACTTCTATCAAAAGTTATAGCGTAGCCTAAACCTAGTAAGTGCTTCTTAATTTATAAAAATTAAGTTTTAACCATTATAAAACCTAGTATGTATCTTTAACTATTTCAAAATTCTAGTATGTGTTAGCACATACTAGGTTTTTGAAATTGTCAAATCTAGTTACTGGGTTATGAAGTGAATAAATGTATAGAAACAATATTTTGTGGTTTTCGTAAGACATTAAAATATTGAGTTACTAAGTTTTGCTAACTAAGTTTATAGTAGTAGGTAAAGATTTTCGCTGTAGTGTAGAAGTTTATCGACAAACAATTAAAAGACTTAATATTTCATTTAATATGCCAAAAGACAATAAGTGCGCGGATTGTTCATTTTTTGAAGTAGAAATTAAGAGAAATACACATAAAGGTACTGAAGTGCCAGAAGATATTTCGACTAAACAAAAAGAACATCAAGAAAAAGTTAAATTAGCAATGGAACCATAGACTAGATCAGAGGTTCCCAAACTTATGTCGTCTAACTTATGCCCATTTTGAGTATTTAACTTAAACCACTATAACTTCTTGGGAGCTATATTAGCGGAAATTAAAATTTCATTCTAAAGAAGACGTAAATTTATTTTATTTATTCAATAAAACAGGACAAATATGCATATATAAATTATACTGAGAGAAATATAGAACCGAGTTATTATGAGCAATCTCTTAATTAACATTATGAGTTGATGTTCACAACTTATAGTCGGTAGTCGAAAGCTCAGTCAGTGTCGAAGAGTCCACGTAGATGAAATCACAAGTCGCCGTTTAATAACTTTAAATATAATGTTTTGCCCCCATTACAATATATTAGGTCCTTACATATGAAATTGGTGTTTAGTATGGCATCAACAAAAAGTCGAATATTTTTTAATATACTATATTTATTTAATCAAAGTATAAACCATTGTTATCTATGCACTTTTGTCATCTCATAGGTAGGTCATTGATCCCCTTACTGAAAAAACCATTCGGACGGGAATCAATAAAATCTTTGAAGGCGATTTGCACTGCCCCATAGGAGTTGATTTTTTTTCCTTGCAAGAAGTTATCCAAATTTCGAAAAAATGGTAATCTTTGGAGCAAGGTCTGGGGCGTACGGTGGATGTCTTAGACATTCCAATTGAAGCTCTTCTAATTTGGTAGCCGTCTGTTGTGCAACGTGTGGTCTAGCGTTATCGTGAAGTAGCAGTGGCGTAGAGCGATTGACCAGCCTCGGTTGTTTAACAGCTAGTTTTTCCAGCATGGTTTGCACTTGCTGACAATAGACGTCTGCCGTAATCGTCTGGCCAGATTTGAGAAAACTCTAATAAACGACACCGGCACTAGTCCACTTTCACAATACCCTTCAATTCTTCATTATAAACTTGGGTCTCCGGCCGTCCATGAGGCTCGAAATTTCCAGAACGAAAACGTTGGAACCAAAAACGTACTGTGTTTTCTTTTGCGATACAACCGCCATACACATCATTAACCCTTCGAGCCTTTTCCGCAGCACTGGTACCATGGTGGAACTCGTACTCGTAAATAACACGATATTTCAATTTTTCCATATTTAATACTGGGTGACGTAAATAGAACAAATAGAAGAAAAAAAAAACAAATGAATACCGCCTAATGAAACACAAATACATGTGTAAATGGCTGTATAAATTTAATTTACTAGCTTTTGATCTGGATAAGCTGATTTTTAGCTAATATGTTAAACCAGATCAAAATCTAGTAAAAGAACTTACTAGGTTTGAAATGGTTTGGAAGTCAATTTTTACTTAGACGTTTTATTGTTAAAATTATTTTAGCTCATAAAATTTGTAGAATGAAACTTAGACAAATAATTTATATATCAAATTAACAGTTTCAAACTACTCCTTCTTGTAAATAATAATTTCTCAACAGGTGTTAAATAGTTTAAAAGAGCTACCTAAAAAGAGTTTTTTTGCTCTCCTGTAAAATTTAGTCCAAAACAGTTACTAGGTTTTGAACTGGGACAGCCGAGACACCTAAACCTAAAACTATAATGCTGTCTAAAATCATTTTTTTTTTTTCAAATTTGGTGATAATTTGCATGTCATATGGCTCTTAAGGCGCCCCTCCACTATGTTCATACGCACGCAACGGATTTTCCGTAGCTTTTTATGAATTTGAATAGCAATCCGCACGGACACTATCCATAACGGCTGTACCGACCGTACGTATTATATAAGAAAATAGCCGCGATTCTTGCCGATAACGTTATACGTATTAATTTCAAAGGAAACATCTCGATACAGTTAACGTATGACTTTGGCAAATCCGCACAATTTGTTTTACGCAACGTGCTCGTGCGTGCGCACATAGTGACCGTTCAGCTTTAAGAGAATTATCCTTAAACTTATTAGACATATTTGTATTGAGATTAATTTAACATAGAGATCTTCCAAAGACAAAAAAAGTAAGCTAGACTATACGGAGATTTAAATATGAAAATATTTCAAACAGGCTATGATGACTGGAAGTGTGTCGACGTTCGCTGATGTCGCATTGAACTTCGGTGCGCCCGCAGTTCGCGGAGACAGCGTGTTGCGCGTCGCTGCCGACAGAGGGCGCAGATCAATTATGTACGGAGATGATACGTGGCTACGACTATTCCCTGGTCTCTGGGCCGAATCTGATGGCACTACCTCATTCTATGTTACTGATTATACTGAGGTAATGACCTGCGATTATTTACATACGTTTTTAAAGACTGTTGATAATTTTAAAAAAAATCTTCAATATTTAGAACAACACATGTATAGCATATACAAAAACAAAATTCATGTAGAAGAAAGGAGTCCAAACTAGATAGACTCCATTCTATGGAATTCCCGGCTACTACCTCTCAAAAATGTAATATAGTGTAATTTGCTCAAATAAATTAAAAAACGATAAAAATCTACCACTAAGTGTGAGTGAGATTGATATTGGATGTGAGTCTGTGTGCGTGTGTGTATAAAAGCGTCATAAAAGTGTTCAACTTATAGCGCGAAAAGCTAATCGAATAAAAATAAAAATTTTGGTTTCAGGTGGACAATAATGTAACAAGACATTTAGATAAAGTTTTGGCACCGAATGACAAAAATAATCCTAATTTTGATTTCCTAGTGCTACACTATTTAGGATTGGATCATATTGGACATTTAGAAGGTGCTCGTAGCCCCAAAATTAAAGTTAAGCTTAAAGAAATGGATGACATCATAAAGAAGATATTTAGCGCTATGCAGAAATGGGTAAGTAAGTACGATCACAATGAAAGTAGTTGTTAAGATGCTTTTTAACACCTTTGCTCGTAAAGCTGATGTAATTCCACCGGTTTTAAATATGTAAAGCGGGTCATAAAAAACGCGTGTGTTACCAAAGCAAATAGGTTATAGTCCATACAAATTCCATAACAGTATTATTAACCATTTCGCGCATGTTGCTATTCAAATTTCGAACTAATCGCTGCGCGGCGCCAGTCAGTAGGCAGCGCTAGCGCGCTGTAAAATGGCGGGAAAGCAACAGTGTACATTCACAGATTGAGTTTATTTAATGTTCTTTTTTTTGTTCGCAAATGTGTTAAAAAACGTCGTACGATATACGTGCGTATTGGTTATAACATGCTCGACTCAATTACGCCCTCGCCTTCGGCTCGGGCTGAAATTCCGCCTCGCATGTTATAACCATCATAACGCACTAATATCGTAATGTACTATTACAAAATTACTTGAAGGAGAAAATTTCTCTATGACATTGTTATTGGATGGCGACCAAACAAAAGGTTTTATATTTTATTAAACCATCTAAAATATCAATACCAACATACAAAAAAATGTGAATTCATTATAACCATTCCTGCTGGTAGGGCTGGTTTGTTTGTCAATGAGTATATGAGTCAACATTTTGATTGATTAATCGATACTTCGCCAACTGTAATAGAGGAGTAGTTATAATAGGTTTTTGTTTGGTTTATAAATCACAACGACATTATACATACATCGCCATCGATCAAACATCGAGTAACGAGTTCATAATAAATATTTTTGTGCCTTTTTTATAATGTCTAATATTGTACTATAAAGTGACTTCACATTTTAATGAAGTCATTTTTCAATCTTGACGAGTCTGTATGAAATAACATTCTTCTCGGTATAAGGTCTCCCGCCAAAGACCGAATAAATGATTTTAATTTGATTTGATTTTGTTTTCGGAGTTATAAATATTTCTCGATAATAATAAAACACTACAGATACTCTTTTTGTACTATAAGACTTGTTATTCTTTAATAACAAGTCTTAAAGTACCCTTTGGGAATCTTTAAACAACTATCAATTATGGTTTTTTTTGATAGAGAAAATTGTCTCGGATGGACCTGCAAAAGCCTATTTTTTATAAAAAAGAAATTAGATATTCATTTCACTTTTTCTTTAATTTGATTTCACAGGCATTATTTTTTGTTTAATTTTTAAAATTTAAAAGAACAAATAAAAGATTATTTAATTATGAATGTCTTTGGTATATTAAAAATTGTTGCCAGTAACTACGGTTAAACATCAGATGTTTTGCGGATAATTTTATTTCTAAAAAATAATTACCTTTATAATTACGAACCCTGTTTGAAACAAAACCTCCTCTTTTTCGATTTTGAAATCGTTTAAAAGGAAAAAAAACAATAACAGTCAATTATTTTACAAACACGACTGTCTAAGCTTTTAATAAATTTAATGTATCACCAGGGTCGTACTGGGGTGTTGTTTATATGTGGTGACCACGGGATGCGAGACGCTGGTGGCCACGGTGGTGCAACTCCGGCGGAGGTTCTAGTGCCACTGGTGGTCGCCAAGAGCGAAGATTTCGAGTGCCCACACCCGTGCGTATACTATTTAAGTTATCACTCATTCGTTCGGTCATTGACTTTCATTGCTTGAGGTCGGTGTCTCTAGGATGCTAAATAGACAACCGCGTTTTTTGGGGACATTCCGTACCTTAGAAGCCTCAGCTCTTGTTTGGAAGTACCATAGAAGCGCCAAGGATTAATTACTGACAGGAAAAGCAAAATTCACTAAATGCATTCATAGCCATACATGACAGACAGTGATTTTGCTTAGTACACATACGAAACCAAAAAAGCAATTTCAAAACTGATCCAAAACTGAACCAAAGAAAATAGAACAAAGCACAGAAATCTTAAGCATTTCTTGTTCATAAACGTACAATGAATGCAATTTAAAATTCTAGCAATCTTTACTTACCGTTTGATTGTTTTTTTACAATAATAAAATTATCACTAAATACATCTAATAATTTGAAAGCTTAAAATTACCAAAGACAAAAAATACGTTCCGTTCCACGAATGAATGTAGAATATTGTTTAATTTTTTTACGAAAATACTATAACTTATTATGTTAAAAACTAAATATTAACTTTAGAAGTCATTTATAGCTTTTTATACGGTAAGGGGTTAATAGTTTTTCAAAAAAATCTTACATAAGTAATTAGTACATCATGTTTTGACAATCGAAAAGAATGAAATCATGACGATTTTTCTTATGGATAATTTATATTGCTGGGTAGGGGTAGGCCCTATTTAGGCGCTTTCTGTGGCTCAATGACATTGCCTGTTATTGATTTATAGACCAATGAAATGAGGCCACATAACTCATCTCATGACCAATGTAAATGGGCCAATAGTTAGGTATTCGCATACAGTGCAGGTCCAGGGCCGACTGTGGCACAAGTGGACGTGGCTCCATCTGTCGCTTGGCTGCTGAACGCGCCGCCGCCAGGAGACAATACCGGCCGGATACTGCCCTCTCTCCTACCCTCAGATATGAGACAACATCTCTATTTACTTCATGTGATGAGCTCACATAACGCTAAACAACCTACCATACCGACCGACGCAGGTAACTATAACTAATGTACATTATAATCTATACTAATATTATAAAGAGGAAAGATTTGATTGTTTGTTTATTACTGGACCGATTTTTCATACTAACTTTATTCAGTTTAGGCTTTTATAGAGCACTTGTGAAAGTCGAAAATTACGCCATCGTAACACGCGAGTGAAGCCGCTGGCGGAAAGTTAGCAATACATAAAGTCAATACAGACTCAGCAATAATTGACAAAAAGCCAGATTATAATAAATTAATTAATATAAAAAATGTTTTATATCCGGTCAACTGCACATAAGACTATACAAAACTGTCTGTTTGGATGTTTGTCTGTCAATCACACCGAAACTACTGAACGGATTTTGATGAAATTTGGTATACAGATAGGATATTAGCCGACTTAGATAATACGAAACGTTTTATATCACTAAACATTTCCCTAGGGACCACATGGGCGAAGCGGCTGACGTAAGCTAGTAATTTTTATATAGTTAGGTTGAGACGAAACATATTTTCCATGGTTTTAAAGAGGTGAAAAGAGTCATCCTTTTTTTTATTATTTATATACCTTCCTATTTTTTTCCTAAAACACTTCATAATAAGACAGCAGAGAAAGTACATTTACTATACAACAACCAATCTCCAATCGAAGTGGAATCCTTAATACATGTATAATTTAGTTCAAAATTGATGACGAAATTCGACATCTTTTGTTAATCAGAAGATCAGATACTAGCGACATCTATAAAGTCATATATCTTCTCGCAGAGTTCTTCAAACAGTTCCAAAGGGCAGAGAAGCAATTCGCTCATTATTTAGCTACTGGCCAACAGAGCGCCGCTAAAATCGCCAAAGAGTTCTATGAAGAATCTTTATCAGAAATGGCCAAATATCTTAGTGAGACTACAGTCAACTTTGATATGTTCGCCCTCGTGATGGCCACTACACTTCTGTACTTCGTAAGTATTATTAAAAGTCTAGCTGACTTACATTAGAAAATCTTCAAGATATTTTCTAGAAAAGACCAAACTCAATATTCTTGATGATGACATTTAGCTTGATTTATGCAGAATGTAATTTTAAAGTTAATCAATTTCAATAAAACTAAACCACAATCTAAACTTCAGTTCGTCGTACACTTATTCATTATCACTTTTATATTTTAAACTGATATGAAAAACTTTTTCGCAGATTGTAATGGCTCTTCTTTGCATAACCCTATACTCTTTGCAATCAGACCAAAGGCGTAGAATCAGTTTGACCCACCATAAGACCACCAGAATAGGAGGTTTCCTCGCGTTCTTCGTCATACTAGCAGTCGTTACAACCATACTCACCATCGCTTGCTTCATCACTGAAACAAAGAGTAGAGTATGCTCATTCCACTCAGTATGGGGAGTAGCTTTCATTCTAATAGCCTGCGCGTTCACTATGACATACTTCATAATAAAAACGGCATTTGAAAAGATAAAAGATTTGACGCCGTTGAAAGATCTGAACGCCATTGATTACCTACTAATTTTCGGAACAGTGTTCCACGCGTGGTCGTTCTTTGGCACTAGTTTCATAGAAGAGGAACACATGACGTGGTATTTCTTCTGGAACACCCTTATGCTATTCGTGCTAGTAAGAACTATAACAGTTCTGTTGTTGTATTTGGGGAAAGTGTATACTGGTTCGACAGAAATACAAGAAAAGCCTGAACTGCTAAAGAAGATGAATGCGAACTTAGCAATGTTGCCCAAATGGATTTTGCTCATAGCTTTACATCGGTAAGCAAATAGATTTCTTCTTCTCAATTTCAAAGAACATACTGTTCAAGACCTAGTTATAATATGTTTATAATTTATTTTTTATTATAAATTTAAAATTTATTCCCGAACAAAATAAGTATGTAAGCTATAATTACATCTCCCTATTCGCTTGACAGAAATACTGCAAGTATTGCGTATGTGGAATACACTATATGTCGAGTGGGGTACAAATGAACTGTCCCTACATATACGTATATGTATTATTTAAAAAAATTGTAATAATAATAATACCTAAAAAATATATTAAAACAATTGTTATCTGTTGCATAGATATCTAAGAACAATGAATCAGACCGGTGACCGGTGGTTATTTCTACCAGATACAGCCGATTGGCTTAATGAGCCCGATAACGCTTGGTTACTGGAAATACATCTACTTGTCGGTACGTATCTAAAAAGTAAAATATATAATATTTATGGTATATATCTTTACATAAATTGGGCTATCCAATCTCTCTTTCGTCCTCATTTTTACTTGCCCCCTTAAATCGGGCCCTGGAGATTACCATTTAACTGTCATTGAATCAAGGTTAAAAGTCGTCTGGAACTTTTCTATAATGATTAAAATTTTCTATTTTTTCTTTGTTTGTAATCTTTATAGCCCTTGCTTTGATTTATATGGATTAATTTAAAATGTAACTTCAATATTATTTCTGTGCATTGATGTTTGTATACTTCAACTTCAATACTTTAAACTGTTTACGGACTGTTTTTCAGGTACACTAGGAACTTTAATAGTATGTATGTGGAACCTTCGTTTCTCAAACAACATCATGCAGATGCACTCAGCATTTACAGTATTCCAAACTCTAATGATTATTGCATACAGAATAGCTACTGGTTCGATCGTCGCACCATACCTTGAAGTGGAGAAATGGGATACTGTTATAATAGTTAATATTTTCTGGGGCCTACTGATTGGCCAATTCGTTTTCGAAATACTAACTTATATTGGAACATTCAAAATGTGCGGTGTCAATCCAACAATTAAGCCTAACACCAAGTTTGTATACAACAAACCTAAAGCTAAAACCGAGGATTACTTCTACGATACAATGTTGGAAGAGCCTTGGAATCTCGAGGAAATCAAACTTAACCTAGCGAGATCACTTACGCATCTGATGTTGAATAGTTTGATGCTTATTGTGGTTCTACTGATGAGACCCCACAACGTAATAATGGTTCCAAGTGTTTATATAACGTGTGTATTAACAGCTAAATGTTTGGACCACAAGTTGCTTGATACAAAGTTGGGAAGGAACACTGAGATAGTTGACGTCTTGAGTCAAAGTTTAGTGCACCTGTGGATTGGAGCTGTGTTTTTCTTCTATCAGGTTAGTCCTATTGCTGTATGATCGTATGCGTTTTGTAAAATAATATAATAAAGATTAGATATATTAACAGCTTGTGTCTCCTTTTTTTGCATTTAAAAAGAGGGAATTAACTGTAATGATCTTAACTATTTGCCAAACAATGTAATTAAGCTTAGCATTCTATCTCCTTATCTGCATGATTACCGCGTAACTAAAGCCCAGATTGATCTGTCCAAATTAATCCCTAAATATGTAACGCTGATAGATATGTAAGCAGACCAATCAGGATTGATCTGTCCAATCCTCGACAATATTATGCTTCTTTAGGATTGTTTGACATTCAGTACACAAACGTGTCAAATGCATGGTAGTGTGTGTAATGTTTTCTTTATTAATTTAATGTATTTTTAAGTAATATTAAAAAATATATATATTACCATTCAACACTTATCCATATAAACTTTAACTGTGCCTAATGTCATAATCCTCCGTGTAACTTTACAATTTGGACTCTACTGTTGTTATTAAAATTGCCAGATGTAAGGCTTGTACTGCAAGTAAAAAGCTTCATATGTTTTCTACTTTACCTGGAGCTCATACTTAGCTCATTCTCCATAATCAACTTGACTCACCCCCCCGGGCCACAGGCTGGCGACGCCCCTGTACGTGTACTAGGTTAAACTACATTGAATTTGTATATCGTGCAGGGCAATTCCAACAGTCTCGCATCAGTAGACCTTGGGTCTGGTTATGTGGGCTTGCGCGAGTATTGTCCGTTCCGTGTCGCCGCGCGGATGGGACTCCACGCGTACGCGGGACCCGCTATCGCTGGCGCCACTCTATTTAGCACGTTAGCTGCCCAAGCACCCGCCTGGGAACAGTGAGTATACCGCCCGTATATTGAAATACAAATTATTTATTTGCACTATCATTAGTATAACGGCCTGTTTCTTAATTGAGAACAGTACAAAATTCCACCTGATCATTCTCAATAACTTAAGTTTCTTTACTTTTCACATGGCAAAAAATTCTAGTTTATATCAAATTACAAGCAAGTGATCATTAAGAAATTAAAATCAGAAACTAAAACCTCTTTATGATAAATACAGTTTTAGACGTGCTTTACTTTAAATACACAATTCAGAAAACGGGGGCAAGATGCTCCCTCAAATAGCTAATGCCTTGTCTGTTAACATCCACAGAAATTTTGTACAATGACCCGACACTTCATATCTCTTCCACTCGTGCTCAAACATATTGCTATTACGCTCGCGCAGATGTATCTAGCCAGTTTTGTGATTTCTGACCAGATCAGTGTTTATTTGCTAACGGTCGTCACCAAAATGGCGGGCAGATGTATTAACAATTGGCGGGTATTTTATTCGACATATGACAAATTATGTCTAAAATATTGTCATCCAATTTTTTTTATAGTTTAATAAAATTTTACTCTACTCTCGATTCATTAAAGTTTATAATCAAATGGAGAAATTTGAGATTTGTAAAACCTGTTGTGATATTGACTGTATACCAGTGAGCCACATCAATTGGGTTGACTACTAATTTTTGTTCGTTTGTTTTGTTAAAATGTCGCATAACGTCACGCTTTTATACATTTTCTACAAAACTGTGACGTAGCGAACCCGCGCCCCTCAACTATAATGCCTATTATCTAAGCCATTTCTTGTTAAATTGGAACAAATAAAAATACGTGTCTAATATTTTTCTATTATCGGATATGACGGATCAAATAGAATTTCTTTTTTTTTTAACCCAGTCATCATACCTATTATATCTTATTGTAAATTCATAATCAGAGAAAGAATATTATTTATTACTTTAACCTGAATGAGGAAATATTAAAAAAAAAATTAGTTCCCGAAATCAAACTAGATGTCGTTACGGTACGTTCTTGATTTCTCCATGACAACCCTTCCGGTTTTCTTTCATGTTTAAAATTAAATTAGTTTTTAAAACTCAATAAACAACTCATATTCTATTTGTACTTTTTCGTATTTGTATTGATATCTAAGATTCGAACTTTTCAAATTTCATTTTTTTAATATGTTTAAAAGGAACGAAAATGACTGGCGAAAATTAACGAAAATTTGGTCCATTCGTTTCCTGCAAAAATCAAGTTTTGCTAGAGTCGCCATCTAGTGGAGGTGCTATTTTAGTGCTTTCATTTTTTTTAATTCTTCCTCATTATCTGTGGTCATAACGTGATAGATAAATAACTGTTGTTTTCTATATATATTTCAGATACTTACAGTCACTGTGGCGGGCGTGCAACATACTCGCCTTCCAAAGAGTCTACGCTTTAGTCATATATTGTGTCATAGCCATATTATTTAAACATCACTTGTTTGTTTGGTCAGTGTTTTCGCCCAAACTTTTGTACGATTTTGTAGGGACAGTATTCACTATACAAGCACTGGGTACACTAGCACAGATCGTGGGACTAACACATTTCACGAGTTGGTTATCACGTGCTCTCACTTATAAATCCAGGCTATGATGAATAATTGGTTTAAATGATTAAGGTTTTCAAATTGTCTCTATTTTGGGGCTGCTAAAGTCCGTTATTAATTTATTATATATACTTTAAGTTGTTTTTACATGTTTAAAAATTTCTTTTAAAAATTCTAGTATTACCTATTATCGCTAAATAAATGCTAACTGTAAGGAGGACGATAGAATATTGTTTAAAATATGTAAAATACTTCCGGTTGCTTTGAAACATAAATATTTATTAGCGACTAATCACCATGGCAGAGGAGAACATGACTTATCCATCATCACCAGCCCTTTTACGTCCCCACTGCAGGGGCTCAGGCCTTCCTTATGGATGGTTAAGGAGGATGGGCCATAACCCTCCACGCTGGCCCAATGCGGATTAGAGGATATTAACAACTGCAAATGCAGCCGGGACCAACGGCTTAACGTGCCTTCCGAAGCACGGAGTAGCTCGAGACAATAATTTTTGGTCACCCATCCCGTGACCGACCCTTTAACGAAAAGTTGCTTAACGACTACGATCGCGGGCCGCGGCGCTTATCCACTACGCCACCGAGCTACTACTTATCTATATTAAATCATAAATTGGTTATTATTTTCCCGCGGACAAACCCAGATTGTTAAAAGTAAGTTTTGCATAAAATTAAGAAATTACTTCATCAATTATGTCATATGATTCTCTAGACGAGGCTCATGATTCGGCAGTCAAACCGTTTATACGGTTTTGCTGGACTAATTCTAAATAATGTTGCATTTTATGCTATAATAATGAATAAATATATAAAATAACTTATTACTTTGCGATTGCGATTTCTTCAAGGTATAAAGGTTGTAAATTAGAATTCCCATTAAGCCGCACGATGGCTGTATCGCTGTGAAAAAAAGTTATGCCGCCGAAATTTAATTTAAATTTTAAATATAATACATTTCGTCCTTGTATATATGTAATTTACGGAAAATATATTTTTATGTATACTTTCTTTTTTAAATATTTTTTATTCTGGAGTTTTGTATATGGGAATAACAGGTTTAAATGGTAGTTCGATTCCCTGAGAACAAATGTTTCATCGTCAGCTTATGTAGTTTGTAAAGTTTTACATTCTATAACACGGACCTTTTTATCTGCGAGATATAGATTAAGTCGCCATTTTTATTATTATTATAATTTAATGAGTATACATATAATTGTATGACACAGAGAACCAATGAGTGATTCCATTTAAATCTACTTGTATTTAATGTTATATGTTAAGAAATAATACTATCCCTTGGACCAGGAGTCGGCAACCTGCCAAGTACGACTCTTTCGATTGAATAACCTTCCAAATACTTCGCAAGCTGCAGTTCTCAAATTCCATTTACATAAAATAATTATTTTACCTCCCACCCTTTAATCCGTGTTATTGATTTATAGTTGAATACACATACCATACTACTGACTATGATTGAATGAAGTCTCAAATACAAATATTTTTTTGGCTCTTTAGTCTAATAAGGTTGCTGGCCTCTATCTTCGACATGATTTTGTATTTTTTTTATGATTAACTAAGTGAGAAAATATTGAAAAAGAGATATTGAAAGATATTGTTTCAATTTTTGAACGAATTTAATTGCGTATAATTTATTTATAGAATGTGTTTTACGTTTCGGATCCGTGGTAATAAAAACTATATGATTTATTTTTCAATATTACATCCTAACCTTCTACACCTATCTCCACACTGAAAATAAATCCCTATAGAGGTGAAAATTGCGACCGCAAAATGTGCATTGTGGATTTTGGACTCTAATATAGATTAAGGCAAAAAATGAGGTGAAGAAATTTGTTGGGTTGGCTGTAAAATGTAAAAAACAAGGACTAACTTGAAAAAAAAAGTCATATTAAGTTTCAGAATGTATTAATATTAAAAAATTACATACATTTTTTAATTATTTTTGTTGCCATCATAATTATTTTTATTTCATTAATGTCTTTCAGATGTATTATGTATAGTTGAGTTGAGTTATGTATAGTGTAACTTATAATATATGATATATAAACGAATGAATGACGGCTCTCCAAACTTCAAAGAGGGGGAAGTGGCTACGTAGACGACCGTACCTCGAGGTCTGTGGCCTTTAGGTACGGTCACAAATAATCAGGGTCCCACGCTCCAAATATATTTTTATAGGTGTTTTGGGACATCAGCCAAAAGGTTAAGGCCCATTAAACTATTACTTTGTAATTCAACTGAGTAATTGTAATTGAACTTATTTGGAATGGCGTTTTAACATAGAAAAAAAACACATACAATCCTTCAACAGTTCTTTTATTGAAACCACCTTTCTATACACTTTTCTAGATATACAATAACATCTTATACCAAGCCAATATTATAACTAAATCTAAATAAATGATACGACGGACGTTCCAAGTTGTATGTAAATATACTTGCATCCTTAACAGCCACGATAATATTAATATCGATCAAGACTTCTACTGGCAACAGTAAAAACTACTCTATTATCAATATCACAAAGTGAAAAATCGGTAAGTATATTTTATGTAACAATATATAGAGAAAGAGTAACTTAGATTTCAGAATTAATAGATGACAGCGACGCAGGAGGTTACAACAAAACATCTCAGAAATTGATTATGCACTTTATTGTAGAGAAATTAAGTCTTATAATATTTATAAAGAGTAAGATATGAAAACGACAATTTTACTAGTGATAAAATTGGTAAACCTAGCAATGAACCCAGTTTACTCGACAATTATCGCAGGTACCAACTAATAAGAATCTAAATACTCTACAATTTTCACACTTTGTGAACATGTTAACAGTCTGCCAACAAAATTAAAAGCACTGAAACACTGTTTTCATACAATTTCACTGAAAAACAGTTTTTTTTTTATGTGGTCAATATTGATAGAAAAGCATAAAAGGTATACATTTTGGGACGTTTCTAAGACAGTTCAGATCGATTAAAATTATCTTTAAAAACATATTCTTGGTTATGTAATCAATCTGAACTCATTTACAGAGTACGCAGTGTTTTCTGCCAATTTTACCCCTGTTAATTGCACTACTGTAATTACTCTGTGACTTTATGGTTATTTTTTTAATAATAATTCGTCCACAAGAAATTTCTACCAACAAAAAATGTGTTATATTCAAAATTACAAAGTGGAAAACAACACAGGAGCAATGAACTGTGTGCTATTAACGCGTAGTTAAATCAATATAGCACGCTAAGACTGTTTTTTTTATTTTAATATAAATTCACCACCTTTTATTGATTGGAAATGGAACCTAATAATTTTGAATCAAAAGCTATAAATATTTTTAAGAATTTATTGATTGTTTATTCTAAGTCATGCTTGCAAAATTAACAAAAACTATTAAAAATGTGCTTTGCACTATCGAAGGTGTGACTCGAAAAAGAATATATAAGAACAAATAAGACATTAAAAAATCGCGTACCAAATACCAAATTTTATAATATAAATATCTAATACGCATTGAAAGCAAAACTGAGCCAATTTACGGATAGAATGTTGATAAACTAATTAACAGTCTGAATAAAATGCAATAGATTTTACGAAAGCTCGATTTTCGAGTTAATCTGTAAGTTTAGTATTTTTTTTACGTCTTATAGTAACATAATGCATATAATTGTTAAATGTAGTAAAAAAATAATAAGCTTATATAATATTTAAGCAAAACATTATGTCAACTTTTAAGATCATAACACACTAACACGGCACGGATCCAACCTTGCGGTTTACTTGCCGTTTAATATGAGCATTAAATCGTATATCATAAAATTCATAACGACATTATAAAAAGAAAACCAATATTTTTTTTTCATATTGACGTTACGAAATTTAATATATTAATATACTGAAAAAAAAAATCATCGTGAAAAATCCGCGCGATGATTTTTCATTAAGAATATTTTACGAAAGATCATGGGGTTCGAGTCCCATCTCAAGAATGCCAGGGACAAAGTGGATCATATTGGTGAATTTTAAATGACAAGTGCTGAGTTAAAGCCGTGTGCCCTTTACATTTTAAGTCGACTAACGAACATCCTTTATGTAAATCAGCTCGAGTACCTAAAGCAAATATATTTAATAAGAATGGAAATATATGGAATGCGTTCACAAATTGCTCTCTGATAATTGTGCTTAATCTAGTAAAGTATCAAAAAATATATTCTCGCATCGGCTTCTATACAATATAAATCTGTTTTCGGATAAATATTATACTCAGAGTGCTTGATAACATTGAATAAATATAAAATAAATTTTCGCTTCCAATTTTGGCACTAACTAGAGTCACTTTTTACGTAAAGCCGTGAAAATAATAGTTTGATATAAACCTTTTAAAGGAGACATGACTAGGAATAATTGTAACCGGCATTTTCATGTACATATTTTTAATTGTGGTCAATTCTTATTACAGTGTGTTCATTTAATAAAAAATTATACATATCAAATAATAAAAAATTAAGACTAGAAAATTACAAATTTCCTACCCTAATACAAAATTTCCTGCAACACACCTCAAAATCATGTCTGCAAAAAGTTTAGGGGAGACGTTTTACTATTTTTGTAGTCTATAAGGCCACGTACAGACGACGGATATTTAGTACGGATACGATGGACATTTAATTCTCCGTATTAACGACTGACTACCCGCATACGCATAATAGCGTCTTGATGAAACAATGAGACACTTTTGTTAATTTCTGATATAATAACAAGAACTGTATCTAAAAAGCTGCTATTGAAATGCCATTAACACGCCATAATTACGTTTACATTGGCAGGATTGAATCTCCTGAGCATGCTGTGTCGTTATTGATATTAATCCATAGTTAAACCCACTTACTATTAATCCATAGCTAACCCCACATACCAAGCTGTCAAATATAATCACTAGAGAACAATATCTTGACGGTCCGACTAGATGCGGGAATAACAATAAACTTTATTGAATTGTAGATACTTCAAATATTACTTAAAAATACAATTGCTATGTATCAACAACCAAATACGGTTTGATTGCGATGGTAAACTCTGTCGAGACTACATAAACCTGAAAGTTGAATTTACAAATATTCTTATAAAAAACCTAATATATCAAAACAAAATTGACGAAAAATTAAATATAAAAATATCGTCTGCACGTGGCCTAACAAATTGACAGTCGGATAATTACAACACGGTTACAGTTTCATATGATCCTAAGCCTGTACACATATTAACGAAAAGTTAATATATATTATAACATATAAGTACTTATAAGGAACTATAAAATAAATAGTTAGTCATATAAATGTATCGCATACACGTCAATGATATAGCAGTTAAGATTAGCTCGAGCTGAAACAGTAAATATTGTTTAAGATTATTTAATACGAAAAATGCATAAGTACTCAGACGCAAACAGTTAAAACGTAAATGCATATTACGGGTTAGCAAAAAGTACAAGGGTATGATTAAACCACAATATATACCTAACTTTTTAATATTAACCTAACCTATCACCTTTTTACAACAAACCGGATAAGTATAAATATCGTCTAAGTGCGACGTTATACTATATTTATATTAATCATGATAATAACAGGACTTATATGAATATAAAGATACAGGATAGATAGAAAGAAAGTGATAGTATATATATAAATACCAAAGAGAGGAATTTTATCTAACAGCAGAGATTCAAGTTTTATCAATATAAGGGTGCTAACACACCAATCCTTTATCGATCGGTCTGGTAGTTTTGACTGGTCGCCGAATACATGACGAGAAAGTTGATTGGCAAACTGTTGTTCGAGGTAGATGTAAAGTTGACTTTTCTATTAACAATATTTATAAAAATAACTTCATAAAGTCTTAAGCTTGCATAAAATACATACGTCGATATAAAATTGACAGTTTACTGAAAGAAATACAATTTAGGCATTTTTATTAATAATGTTGATAGATATTATTCCTCTCTTAAATACTAGCAGCCATCTTTATTAGAAAGAATTTAATAAAGAAAAATAAAGACTAATTATTTATGAATAAAGCTAGTTACACACTGAATACGGACAGTAAAAACAGTACAAAAATATGTTTTGCAAGTCGCAAAGATTTGTTTGTCTCTTGTAGGATTTCGATAGAAAACTAAATTTAAAAAATAGCTACATATATTTGTCTTCCCGAAATATAGATACATCATGAAAATATTATTTATATAATGTGCACCTTTACCTCCCAATCACACCATTGGAATCTCGATTACCTGTGAATATATAAAACAAAATGATCAGACTCATTTGAAAAGAATGTTCACGCTTAAGGTGAGTGCAATAGAGGTCCTTACAGCAAAAGGGGAGGCAAGTTCAAATCTAAAAATCAAATTAAATCGATTAATATACTATCCGATGAAAATCAGCCACTACTTGTCTACTATGTCACGCACGCACACACACGACACACACATTCTTTTATACATATCGCTTAATCTTTATTTCTTCAAAAAGGAACTTCCAATGCCTATTCTAATTTGAAAATAAAATCACGTTTTGTACAGTTCAGTACACTTTGCTCCTTTTATGAGAATTTTCGCTTCAAAACCAATGTGAAAATATTCAGGAGACAAGAAATTTCCAGAAATTATATTCTCGTTTTTTGAAGTCTGAAGCTTGAAACAGCAAGTTTATTTTTTGCAATAAATGTGAACACTACTATTTAATCCATTTGTCAATTGAAAGAACTGGAAAAGCACGCTCAGAAATTTAAGACTAGGAACCTCCATATGAAAATACGCACTCTTACGAGCCAATAGGGATGACGAATGGGTTAAAAAAATGCAATTCTCTTTAGTCCGTCAGTCAGATAATATTTTTTTTACTTCAATTTAACAAGAAATAGCTTAGATAACAGGCATTAAAGTTGAGGAGTGGGGGCTCGCTACGTCACAGTTGAGTAGAAAACGTACTCTAACGTGACGTCATGCGAAATTTTAACTCAATGTAACGCCGTAATTTTATGATTACGAAAAAAATATGTGTTTAATATTTTTTAACACTCTAGCTGACGGACAAACAAACAAAAAGTGGTCATCATCCCTATTAGGTGGTTGCACCCCTTATATAACAATAGTAAATTATTGTGTTTTGAAAATTAATTAATATGTAACAGTATAGTAAAGTGAATGTAAACTTAATAAACTTACATTTTCTAAAAGTGTAACGCGACGGTCAGTGGGCCTGTATCTTGTATCGGTAGACGAGTACGCTGGCCACGCCCACCAGTATACTCAACAATAGCGAACCCCACACCAACATCTGCAACAAATACATCAAGATGAAAGGTTTTCATCTGTCTAAATTCCCGAAAAGAATAACATCAAACAAATCTATCATTAACATAAATAAACATTTTAGGATTTTTTTACTACCATATAGTATTTGTGAATTTAGGATTAGGTAAGAGGGAGGGAAAGTGCAGTGGCCATCGGTCACCATTACCGTGTTACTGAATATTCCTATTTTATAATTTTTATATACAATTTATATAAAAAAAAAATAATATTTATTTCGATGAACATATTATTCTAAAAAAATGTGATATAATGAATATAAAATGCTATGCTGCTATGTGTATGGCATCACATCAAATTAACCATAAAAAGTTAAATTCTCGATTTTGAACTTTACTATATTCCACATTTTAAATACCGAAATCGATTAGAAATTTGTCATTTTTGTACTTAATGTGACGCTGACTTTTGTTAAAGGCGATAGTTTCAGCAAGACGGTCGTCTTCGACATCCTATGTTGGAGAATTATTTGTAAACAACAGACCATCAGAACATTCATTATTAACACCCACCAATTACTGCAGACTCAGCTAAGACAAGGTTTCCGAAACTAATAAGGATACAACAAAGTGACTACCTCACCTAATGCTAAAAAAGTAATTCTCAGAACATCCACAATAATATCACAACTATTGATAAGTTATATCTTGACACCTGATGATTAAACTCATAACATTATCAATACATCATTCTAAATTTACCTTAGCCCGCGACGGTTTCTTATCAGGCGAGCCGCCATCACTCTTAGGCGATTCATCGGTTCCCAGCATACGTTTGGCTAGGCGTCTCTCCACCGAACGATCTCTATTGGCTCTCTGTTCACATCTCTGTAATTCCTTCCTAGTGCCAGAATCATCAGGAGCCGCCGCCGCCGCAGCTCTGGCCGCCTCTAAGGCTTCAGAGTTGCGACCCATGGCGGACAGTATGCGGGACTTGCGGTACAATGCTTTCGCGTTATTCGGTTGGCATTGGAGTACTCGTGTAACTGCCTAGAAATAGAAATGAAAAACTAATAGACACGGGATATACTTTTTTTACTACCGCGTCAATACATATTGACAAGTTAAAATAAATATATCTTTCAAGAACAATAAAATTATTTTATTTTGTTAAATACCTAATGAATTCATTAGACTTAAGACATGAAGGTTTAAATCTCGATTAGTTATAATTACGCAAAGGGTATTTAGTATAGAGCTTGACGCTATTATATGTATAATAGTGACAGTTTCTAAATAAGAACCGAAAAAGACTGTTTAAAATATCTTTAGACATCCCACCTGTAAAGCAGCATCATAAGCACCAGCTTTCAATTGTGCAGCAGCCATGTTATTATAGACACGGAGTCGCTCATCAAGTAAAGACTTCAAGGAATCAGAAGCCGGTGTTAAATCTCCAGCTGGAGTAGGTTCAGTTATGCCACCCTCACTCTCATCGAGGACGTCTAGTGCTCGTCGATATAATTGAACTGCAAGCTGAGCTTCATCACGCCCATACCACCAGTTGCCTCTAGTACAACGTCTGGTCCTGAATGTACATTCAGTATAAAGTTAAACAGCTGCTAATTTATATATTGATAGCAAAAGCTGATTAATCCCTTACTAATACTATTGTGACAAATTAATTATACATTATTAGCTGTTTTAGTGTTATATTAAAAAAAGTCACATTGATAACTGTTAATTATCCAATAAATAAATACTTACTTACAATATTATATATATATAACACATTTAACAATATTATATTATTTAATTTATACTAATTTTATAGTTAATTAGGCAATATTTTATTGCATATGAAAGCTACCAAAATTGTTACACCCTTGGAGGGTGTTGTTTACATGATCAATAAACTTTTATAACAACTTTGTACTTTGTGAAATGTAACAAAAAATGATTGTTTTTTATTTATAACTATTTAAAATGCAGCAAAAAATTAATGTTTTCTATTTAAATTCTTTAAAAAAATAACATACAACTTAGTCTTTAGGTTTAAAATCTTTCTATGCTAATCATAATTAGAACACACCCACTCAAGCTGCTTATCAATGAATGAAGATTTCGCAATCTAAATATTTATCAATGAATGTAAATATACTATGTCATGGTCAAATGCAAAAGCATTTAGCAAACAAACAATAAAACCTTGTAGTCATACATTTTTATATAAGTCTTACCCAATTTGCATTCTTTCAGCAATAGGAAGAGTTTCATGCTCTGGTTCTTCATTCCAGTCATGGAGCTCCAACTTAGCTTCGAGCCATGTTTCTGAGCCGATAGCTGGGCCTTCATATCTGAGCCCTTCAGTATCACCCACCAAGCCTAAACTATCGCCAGGTTTAAGACCAATATCGCCATATGCGAAGCGTGGTGCTAACTGAAGAATACATTGTTCACCCTCATACATAAGAGTCAATGCTAAATCCAACCCTTGTAAAACCTGTCCAAAAAATTGTACATCAAATCAAGTGAGTTTTATTTGTTAAACACCACTATCTTATTATAAAACAAGGACTTAAGTAAGTACTTGATTCAAACCATTGGTCAGCTGAAGCAAATTGACATTGACAGAACAGAAATCATCAAATTGAGTCATGCTGCCTTAATTTAGTCCAATTTGGTTAAAAACTGGTACTAATGTTAGTTGTTGTTTTTATTGCAAATGTTTAACATTGACTAAAAGCATTTCTACCAAATAATTTATTTAAATATACAGGGTAAGCCCTATTTGTGTGTGATTTGACTAATACTTAATTAATCTATAATATAATAATTTGGTTTATACTTTTTAAAAATAAATATGGAAAGTTAAAAGTCATATATTCTGGGTCTGAACAGAAGTCACTCTAGCAATTTGTTTGGATTGCGATGTCCATTCCCAACTTTTTTTGGTTAATAACACACCAATTTCAACTGTGACAAAATTTTAATAAAAATTAGAAAATTGTATTCAAAACCAATTAAAATTAAAAAAAAAAGGTAGACAAATATTGAGAAATTTCAATCATTCTACTATTAAGTAATTAAGTAAGTTAAATAGTTTATAATTAGTGTTCTCAAGATCATAAATAATAATAAAAATAGAGTACAGATGTAGAAACTCACTTCATTGTCTCCCAAATATATTTTAACTTGATCTCTTTTCTCAACTATTTCACCACTGTCCCGTATCTTGAGTTCATAACTGATTCTACATATATCACTCCTTTGAGGTCTGGCACCTGATGCTTCATCACCTGGCTTTATTATCTGGAGGAGAAACCATATTAACCCAATTAAAAAAAAAACAAATAATATATCAAACAAAGGAATTCTTGTATGTTGTTATGTAACCTTTTTAAGCAAGGCGCCTGAAGCTAGGATATCCTGCCATTCGTCTGATTTGACATCAGCCGCCTTCTCAGCAGCTGCCGCTTCAGCTATCTTTGCTTCCTCAATTTCATGTGCTGCAGCAGAAGCTAAATCTTCAAAAGAACTGCTTTCTGACTTATCAATCAAAGTCCGTTCTTCTTCACTCATCTAAAAAAATGTCGTAATTCGATAATGATAGGTGTTTGTGATGGGCATACAAATAAAACGTAATATATTTTATAATAATTTTTTAAGTTCTCCAGAGTTTACTTAGACCATAATACATATTTAGCATATTAATACAACAAAACCTATAACTCACTTTTAAAGTTTTCTTCGAGAAGTAAAAAAAAATTACGCTTATCTTAGAAAGGATTCAACAAGAATTCAATAAACTGGCGATTGTGACAAATGAAAATAAAATGACAAATTGATGACAATTCAACTTTTTGCACAGACTTTTTGGATTAATTTGGCATAGACTACGATGTAAACAAAAGACGAGTGCTGCAACATACGTAAGGTAAAATAATGGACATAAAGGAAGTTTTTTAAAAGCTATAGATTATTGATAAATCTATACAATATTGTTGTGAAATAATAAAAAATGGCAATCAATACGGTATATAAAAATATTACAGTACAATAGAGTTTTTAAATAAAATACATATGGCATAGAAGGTCTAGGCATTTTTCATTTTTTAAATCTTTGTTGATCGAAGTTTTTTATGTTTACTTATATCCGAGCCAATATATTTAGATTTTCGTTGGAATTAACTCCACCCGTCTATAATGATGACGTTGGCGCAAAGTACAACATTCTTCAAAAATATATCTTATTAAAAAACTAAGATCAGATACTAAACAGAAGATTAAAAACATTCGTTCGAACAGCAGAAGTTGTATTAATATAAGGTTTTGTTGTATTAATATGCTAAATATGTATTATGGTCTAAGTAAACTCTGGAGAACTTAAAAAATGATTATAAAATATATTACGTTTTATTTGTATGCCCATCACAAACACCTATCATTATCGAATTACGACATTTTTTTAGATGAGTGAAGAAGAACGGACTTTGATTGATAAGTCAGAAAGCAGTTCTTTTGAAGATTTAGCTTCTGCTGCAGCACATGAAATTGAGGAAGCAAAGATAGCTGAAGCGGCAGCTGCTGAGAAGGCGGCTGATGTCAAATCAGACGAATGGCAGGATATCCTAGCTTCAGGCGCCTTGCTTAAAAAGGTTACATAACAACATACAAGAATTCCTTTGTTTGATATATTATTTGTTTTTTTTTTAATTGGGTTAATATGGTTTCTCCTCCAGATAATAAAGCCAGGTGATGAAGCATCAGGTGCCAGACCTCAAAGGAGTGATATATGTAGAATCAGTTATGAACTCAAGATACGGGACAGTGGTGAAATAGTTGAGAAAAGAGATCAAGTTAAAATATATTTGGGAGACAATGAAGTGAGTTTCTACATCTGTACTCTATTTTTATTATTATTTATGATCTATATAGGTATACTTATACTATTTTTAGTATATATATATAATAGTTATTATACTATCGCTTTGTGGCAACGGCTGAACGACGTGTAGGGTAGCGTGGGGAGTTTCGAGCCTGGTGTTAAGTTAATTTGAATTAATATTATAGTCATTAACTGAAAATCGTTAGTAACATCTAGTTTGCTTTCGAGAACTAACTTTTTCTAAATACATCTTCATTTTTAGCTATTTACATTGAAAACTGACAAGTCTCCTAAACTATGACCTCCTCTTCTAAGGGATTGGAAGCGGATTTCCGAAAAAAATGATGCACGTATTGTTCGATAGCTACAAAAACTCCACATACCAAGTTTTAACTTTCTGCCTTGAAAATTGAGGTATTCTCCACAAATTTCCACTCCCTATTTTATATGGGTGTAGGAATATAATGAGACTAAAAGTAGCCTATATCACTCTCCAGCTCTTTATCTATCTTCACATAAAAAAATCACACTTATCCGTTGCTACATTTTGATGAGAAAAACAAACACATTATATAAGTCGAGTTGACTAATAAATTGAGATAATATTTTAAATTAAAGATAATTATCCTTACTCAGAGACCTATTAGAAATTAGAAGTTTGTTTAGTTTACCTCTCGCGTAATTACCACGAATTATTTTAAAAAGCACAAAGAATTGAGACTGCTAAACGTGATCTCGTTTTGCTGGTCAGATAACCAGCCGCTGAGAAGGCCGCATTCAAAAGTACTGTAAAAATGTAACTTCGCATTTTGACCCCTGGACTCGTTTAAATTCAAGCTGCCGCACTTCAAATAAGATAATTTTATCCTCACGAGATCTGAGACCTAGTTTACGGCTGCAATAAATGAACCGTGATCTCGTGAAATCGAGTTAACATTTTTGCATCATCATTATATTATTTTTCTCTTTGACCATCACCAATATTAGCATCTCTTGTGACAGTGACAGATCTGTGTGACAGATACACAGACCTTCGATTCTCTGTGCCTGTGTCACTAGTTACAGAAAAGTAAACACTCGTTTATTTTTTACAATTAAAAATATAATAACTATGCAGAAATATGAAAAACTTGAGAAAATCGGGGAAGGCACTTATGGAACTGTTTTTAAAGCAAAAAACAAGGAAACTCATGAAATAGTGGCCTTAAAGCGCGTAAGGTTAGACGACGACGATGAAGGCGTCCCATCTTCTGCTTTACGCGAAATTTGCCTCCTTAAAGAACTTAAGCATAAGAATATTGTGCGACTCTATGATGTATTGCACAGTGAAAAGAAATTGACATTAGTGTTTGAACATTGTGACCAGGACTTGAAGAAATATTTCGATAGCCTTAATGGCGAGATAGATTTGGATGTTGTAAAGTCTTTTATGTATCAACTACTTCGGGGATTAGCCTTCTGCCACAGTCATAACGTTCTCCATCGTGATTTAAAGCCTCAGAACTTACTAATAAATAAAAACGGGGAACTAAAATTGGCAGATTTTGGATTAGCTAGAGCTTTTGGTATTCCAGTGAAATGCTATTCAGCGGAAGTAGTAACACTGTGGTATCGGCCTCCAGACGTTCTCTTTGGGGCTAAGCTATACACAACCAGCATTGACATGTGGTCTGCGGGCTGTATATTTGCTGAACTTGCAAATTCTGGAAGGCCTTTATTTCCAGGATCTGATGTTGATGATCAATTGAAAAGGATTTTTAAATTACTAGGTATGCTGTGTTCACTCCTTCACTGCACTTTCATTTCTGATATTTATACATCTTTTACTTAAATAGGTACTAAAATATAATTTGCAGATTATATATCTTTAGCCCCAAAATAAAACAAAACCTAATTTTATGTGTACTTTTTATTAGTTAAGAAAAACATATAATACACATTGTACTTCAATTCTAATGATTTTTCAATATTTTAATGTACTCTCAAGAGATGTTTTAACTCTTAGGAGCTCTCTAGGTAACACTATCTTACTAAATTTAAACATTGTATTAGATTTTTTCAAGATGACAAAGTTAATGTCATTGCAGGCACACCAAATGAGGATACATGGCCTGGAGTGACTCAACTGCCTGACTATAAACCACTGCCTGTTTACCAACCCAGTTTGGGTCTCGCCCAAGTTGTGCCTCGTTTGCCTGCTCGGGGTAGAGACCTACTTGCCCGGCTGCTCACTTGCAATCCAGCGTTACGTATGCCAGCTGATGATGCTATGGCACATGCTTACTTCCATGACCTCAATCCATCAGTAAAAAATGACAGATGTTAACAATCAATACACCCATACAAGTGTACCTCTGAACTCATATTTGGTGATAAAAATACCGCAGAGATACAAGAGTGTTGTGATGAAGAGACATTGACATAGAGTAGATTTTGGTTTAGACCAAATTTGTAAGCAACTGTATGTTTTGACATGATTAAAATATAGAAAAATCATTGTTCTATTCAAAAATTTGTTTGTTTACAAAATGATGATCTCAGTACTTTCTATGTGAATTTTAAAATTATTCAATAAGATGAGGTTGTATATAAATTATTAATAGCAGTATAATAATATAAATCAATTATGGACTAGTCATTATAAGGTTTAATCATTATACCTTCACATGTTTTGTAATAATATTAGTTTAATAAATAATAATTTTTAAGATTTCATATAGTTTTAAATATTATCTGCTGCTTCTCTAAGTTGAGCACTAATGTCACTCACTATTTCACTTAACTTTTCAGATGTTTCTTTAATGCTTGATGATGTAGAGGACAAATATGATGATGATGATTGCTGCAGCTCTATTGTCTCACTTAGTAAATTTTTAATACAATGTAATTCTGATTTAACTGAACTTGTTCCTGCAGTACTTTCCATTGTCTGAAGCTTTGTAGTACCAGCTTTTTCAGATATTTCACATATTTCTTCCCCTGTTTGCTTGCTAAATTCAGTAGATTTTTTTCCTACTTCATCTATAGATTTATTTAATTTTTCTGTATTTGTAAAAACCATACTAGATACATCTATTTTTGCAGCTTTTGTAGCAGCTTCAGCCAATAATTCAGGTTTTAACAAACGACAATGATCTTCTCTTAACGTTAGGGTTGATATCTTTTTATTTGCCTCATTGTCAATTGTTTTAACTTCTGTACGTTCTTCTGCCACGTTTTTGTGTTCTGATGTACTAAAAGTAGATCTATTATCTCCAGATTTAAATACTGTATCAGTTTCGGATTTTATATCATCCTTATTTGGACATTTAGTACATAAATTTACTGGAACAACTATTTCCTTGCTCTTTAGATCAACCTTACTTGCGGTAACTACGAGGACACCATCTGAGGACAGTGTTGAGACAACAGTATCGGCATCACAGTCTTTTGGCAACAGATATCTTCTCTTGAAAGCTCTTGATATGAAACCATGGTCATCTCTCTTCTCTTCATGTTTGCCTTCTATTATTATTTCATTACCAGCTACTTTTACGCATATTTCGCTTAGTTGGAAATGCTGAACATCCAAGCATATTTTAAATTCTTTTTCATTAGAAACTGTCGATCCGAAATCTGTTGTTTTTTGCTTTAACAATCTCCAAGGCCTGTAATAGTTGATGTTGGGATAGTTGTAATAAGAATATATTAAATCTTGAGGACTAATGCACAATCCAAAACTTTGATTTATTAAATTTGATGCATGAAATTCCACTGGATCCATATTCAAAACCCAGTATTGCCTCACAGTACTTCCAATGCACTGGGAAAAACAAGGTGCCAGAAGCTTTTATACTGTAGCTTCCTTTGCTAACAAGGTTGCTAACGTTTCATAATAGTAGGTACGAAGTTATTTTCTTTCTTTTTAAATCTCGTTTAAAAATAATATATTTACTTATAAGTACTCGCTAGTAACTATCAAAAGAATTTACTTAAAAGTGGGCGTAATAAGATGATAAGGACAGGATAGCAAGTAATGCGTCCAAAAGTGGTTTTACTACTCGCAAACTGATACGATTTCTTGTAAGTACTGCATAATTCCATCGGCTAAAAAGTGTCAATACAAAAACTGCAAAAAATCAGTGGTAGGTAGTTATTTGGGTTTATTTTCTATAGATATAGACAAAATTTTATAAATTCATGTTATAACTGTAAGAACCTTTAGAAATAAGATATAGGTGTCTTTTTTAATTACAGCATTATAGAACTTTGTTTATACAAAACCGATTGAGGTTGATTTTGGTGTTCGCATCCTCTTAACGAAACTTAATTTCGATGGCAACCTTTCAACGAATTCCATGTAGGTAAGTGCTACTTTAGTTTCCAAGACCCCAGACCACAAGAAAAAATAATACATAGCATAATATTATAATACATAAGTGTTCAACCCTATATCCGCCTATCGATAGTAGTAATCGACGTGTGATCTAGATTTAATAATAGAATGACATTATCGTGTACTCAAGCAACATACTATTTAAATACTTTCGATAAACTGGATCTATTTATTGCGACAACTGTACTCACTACTAATACAGATTTCGTCGTGTTATGCACTAAAACAGAATTCTTAAGAGAAACACCCACATAATAAAAATGAAGTACTTAAGACTTAGATTTTATAAAATAAATATCGTCAATATAGAATTGTGCAACCAAATTCTGGATTCGCACCTGAAACAATCAATATGACGCTTGTTGTATCTTCATTTGCACTGAATCAAATGGACAATTATTTATGAGTCATAATTGCCATAAGGCGTTATGTCTGATGTGATGTGTCCATTTTGCTGACACTGGCAAGAATATCCAGGATCAAACCTCAAAAAAAATTCCAGGTACATTGATGAACTAGTGACGAGTAGCTCGGCGACTTAGTGGATAAACGCAGCAGCCCGCGATCGTCATTGTTAACCAACTTTCGCAAGAGAATGGGTGATCAAAAATTCGAGCTACTCCATGCTTCGGAAGATACGTTAAGCCGTTGGCCCCGGCGTTATTTGCCGTATTCGTAAATGGGTATTAACGGGTCAATTATTGGAGGGTTCCAATCCGCATTGGGCTAACGTGGAGGGTCATAGTTCATGTTAGCCTAATGCGAACCATTAGGAAGGCCTGAGCCCCTGCGGTAGGGACTTATAAGGGCTGATGATTGTACTGCCTCTACTTACAGCCTCCATTTCTAAGTATAAAGATATACATTATAGAACTGTCCTCTCTACCTACTTTGCAAGGGATCAAACTTAATGATCAGGGACAGATCTAGGTCTTGGTAAATGGACATTAAAGTGTGTGATGGTAAAATTTTAATATCAATAAAAAAAATATATAAACAAAGGAACATTTTAATTACATCCCATCATAGCAGACAATCATATTACACAATAATATACACTAGTTATATGTCAAAACATTTCCATTTCTGCTCTTTTTCTCTTTCTATGATTAGCAACCATATTTGCTGTTTTAAGTGCACAGTCTCCTCTTTGTAGCCACATTGAAATAGCATTTTCAGTTACTGCTGCTGCTGCTGCAAATTTTCGTTCACTCCCTGATAATGGTTGCATGCTACCTATTGAATCATTGGATGCACTTGCTGTAAGAAGCATTCTAAATCTTTGCTTAAATGTCTGCAACAAAATAACGTTAACACAATGTAGTAGTTTAGTTACATTTAAAACAAAAATGATGTAATGATTAATTAATAATTTATATTACTTACATTTATAAGGGTATTAGTTACATCTCCTTTGATATCATATTTAGCAACATAACATCCTAGTTCATAGAAATGTTGACCCAATTTATATAAGTCAACTGTACAAGCATCAGCATTTAGTATTTCTCTATAAGCATCTTTATATATTTTAGGCAAATCTACACTAAGTAATGGTGGTCTTCTTGAATGTAAAGATTCAGCTAACCACAAGGGAATTTCAGTATTTGTTCCAGCTTTTAAATCATCATCCACAGCTGAAGGATCCAAAAAACCTGTAATATTTTTATTATAGAATCATTTCAAAAACTCAATAAGCAACAAATAGAGGTGAGACAAGTCACCTTAAATACTTTAGGAAATTTTAATTGATGTGATGCCGCCAGAAATTGAATCCGCCAAAAAAATTACGTTTCTAAAGCCAGCTAAAAAATACTACACAATGTTTTCTTTGAAAAAAAATCGAAATTGGTAGTTAAACCTACCCATTTTTGGTAAATCATAAAAAAACTTGCACGGCACTTTTTCATGAGATACTAATATATCTGTGATCGACAAATAATTGGAACAACTCATCTTTTAAGAAAACTTGCTATTAAATCAGTTTAAACTAAAATTATTCAAAAATTCATTTCCAAATTTTCCCTCTCGAGCATTCGCCTGTCAAATAGACAGTGACAGATGAGTGACAGGACAGACAGAATATAGTGATGAGCCCCTCACTCGCGAGGTGCCTCGTTTGAGTTCCTCATTTCGACAAAATGAGGGAGTCATAGATTATACATAATACTGGTATAGATACGCCACTCTAAGGTCGAAAATGGAAACTTGTGCGGTTCCCTAGTCACGAGATGGCGTGCAAGTAGCTTTTTGTTTTCACACGGGTCCACTAGATGGCGCTCATACGCATTCAATGGTGTATATACATTATTTTATATGAATTCTTATCATGTTAATTAACCAGTAAATTATTTACTGGTTAATTAACACAGTGAAAGGTTAATAAATTAAACTAATTACTAGTACAATCTATTAATTTATTTATCTTTTCGCGCGAAGCGCAGACGATACACATTGGCTAAATACTTGGGCAGCTAATTTCACCTTCATTTTTTTATCTCATCTTTGTTGACGTGATTTTCCGTCAGTTTATTTACAAGACGAATTTCATCATCACCAACATCAATGGCCAAAAGCATACTTAAATGTTCCCATTTTGCTACTTTTTCCTCACCATCTAGTATAAATTTGGCGTTTTTCATCAAAAAGTTATTTATAATGACTTTTAGCAAATGTGGTGGATCAAATAAAGGAAATACTTTTATGTTGTCTACCTCAAAATATGTTGTTTGCATTATTGGTCTTCCTTCTTTGGTGTTTTTATTTTGTGTCTTTTCCCTTAACTCCTTAATTACTGCAAAATTTGTTGTGTGTTGGTCACAAATAGTAGAAATTACTCTTAGCCCTGTTTCATTTATCTGTTTTATGACTTCAAGAAGGGCTTTCAGATCTACTTTTTATATCCTTTATCATAAAAACAAGGGCATGATCAGCAATGCAATTAGTTTTTTTGTCCCATTGTCTTCGAAACCAATAATTTCATTTGAACGCTCATTGTATATTTATTTTATTATTATAATTCATACAGCATTACAGCATTAACAATTTTTTACAATTGTATTTGAATGGTACAAGAACAAATCAAAATAAAATTACATAAAAATCATGCAGACACTTAAACATTATGGTAGCTTTTATTAATTATCCGTTGGGTAAGATGCACTGACCACTATAGAACTCCTCCAGCGTATAGAAAGAACCGTCTAACAGAAGTTGCCTCAATTTAGTTTTAAATTTATTAGGACTTTCGATAGCTTTTAACTCCGTCGGCAGGGCGTTAAAAAGTTTGACTGCCTGATATCGACTACAATGTTTCACAATATTTAATTTTGGGTGAAGCGAAATTAGTATATGAGACCAGGGTGCTAATGAGACTTCATCAAATAATAAATTTACAATTCTTTTTTCTTTGGGCATACAATCAACACATTTTTAAAAATTTTCTAATATTTCTTTATTAATTCCTGGCCTTATTGTAAATGTACTGAGTATCTTTTGCAAACAACGTTTTGATGGTAAGATAAACATTTTATCCAAAAGTTTATATTCTTTAGGACTTAATTTTAGTATAGATAAGGCCATAATTTTTTCATCAGTGGTGTATTGTCTTCTTCGTGGTGTATTTCTATATTTCAACTGCAATTTCATGAAAGTTTGCAGTGCTTTCGGTAATTTTTCAATAGTTTTTAAAAAAAATTTTTCTTGAAACAAGTATTTTTTTTGTCTGTGTTTTGCACTTTTGCCGGATTTTCTCTAGCTTTTTTGATAATTTTTCAATTATGTTTTTGGACTTCTGTTCCAAACAGCGTTTCTTGGGGACTGAAAGTAAAAATAATTCTTAAATAAAGTGGACAGTAAACTTTAAATGCAATTGAATTCTTACTCATTTTTATTTATCATTATAAATATAATATCTATAAATATAAATATAATATCATTGTAATATTTATCATCTCTGTGATGCATGCTCTCTGGCTAGATAATCATAGTCGGAGACAAGATTAAATATTTTGTACAGGAATAACAAGTAAAAACAAATGGGAAATTTTGGTATTGATTGAATAATTAGTTTTAAACAGTAGAATAATTTAATAAGTTGACACAAAGGTGTTGTTTCCAGTTTTAAGTTTACAGTTAATTTCCCTTTTTGTAAATGTAACTAAATGGAAATGAAGAAACTTTTGTAATTGAAAAACTTACCATCGATAACACAGCCGAAGTAACATTTTAATTTATTTGCTTTTGGCATTTTTGCAAAAGTTTTCAAAATCATAAACGAAATCCGTGATAGAAAGCGCCAATTTAACAGTTATGCAATCAGTCCGGGATCCAAGTTACAAGCCAGGAGTTATCGTAAAGCGTTGGAAATTACAAAATCCTTAATCAAGCCTAGTCGTAGCAAATATCACAATAAAACACAATAAACGCACAACGAACTCAAAAAGAAGAAAGTATGTTATTCAAATATGGCGGAACAGTAGGTATGGCAAAATTCCCTCGTACCTACCTTAATGTTGCATTACAGAAAATTTAATGAGAATTACTATTAATTTTGTCCTTAGTTTCTTTTTTCAGTAATTAATTAATAATCAAAATATATATCTACACACCCATCTACTAATAGGAAAACTAATTTTCGATTAAATTGCTTGCTCAGTTTAATTCATCGGCATTGCTAGTGCCCTCTTGTAGCAAATATTTGATAACTTAAGGACTAACTAGGGTTCCCCACTCAAAAGATGGCGCTAGTTTCTGTGAACTTTTTGAACTATGATAATGTATGGGAGTTTCACCCGCCTGGAGGGAGTACTCGTTTTTCAATTTTGAAACACCTCATTAAGCTAAATAGCGAGTTGTTTCGAATGAAAAGGCTACTCGATACTTACTCAATATATTCAAGATTGAGGGAATGGGAACGATTCTGGTTTGTTTATGTGTTTCTTCGGAAATACGTATTTAATATTTTATAGATAAATGATATTAATTGGTCTAAGTAAAAATCAAAGTTAATAAAAATGTATTGGTTTTATTTAGATATATATTTATATGATTCGAAATATAAATGATTGATCGATTTTAAAAATGGAACATTTGACACTATTGCACATAAGTTGCGTGTTGTGGTCATTCTGTTAAATAATAATCTAAAAAAGTTTATTTCTTAGAATCTAAAGAGAAAATATGTTTTGTTTAGCATTACCGACTCCCTCCCTCATTTTGTACCAAACGCCAATGTTGCGCGCGCCTCGCTACGTACTCATTCACTGCTACTATAATATTACCTATCCTCATTATAATTCGCGAGCCCCTCACGAGGGAGAATGAGGTACTCACTTATCCTCATTAAAAAAGAGTGAGTAACACAATGCTAACAGAATATTGACGGCGATCTAAGACCAATCGATCAAGAAAATCGAAAAAAAAATTTTTTGTCAATCAATTAATTAAATTGATATTTCACCCTTGATTTTTTTTTACCACTTTTAAGATAGGCGTTACCTTTTTATCGCGTCGGTTAAATATGGATTTGTATTCTATAGTATGGGTTATCAATAGGATTGAAAATAAGATTTTAAAGAATCTGTCATTGAGAAAATCAAATAGTTTCTGTTGCGCTATGTTCAAGAATATAGAAATGAGTGTGTATAAAATTCAGGGCTGGCCCCTCCTTATAGGCAAATTGAACAATTGCTTAGGTCGCACTTATTTGTGGGACGCTATGACATACTCTTTATTCGATTCTATCTATAGGAAGGCCTGCGTCTCAGCAGTGAAAACAGTAATAAAATAAATGATGTTTTGAATTCACAAACTTAGTGGACATGATGTTCTAAATTCAATTATCTTTTTCCTCTAGCGAATAAGTTTTTTTTTCTCAGATATCGGAGAAAAAAAATACCTACTCTTTACGAAATAGGGCGGATAAAAATATAATTTTTATAGTAGAGCATATTACAAATAGTTGATTTATTACAAAAAAATCCATGCTGTGATCTTATAGACTTTTAAAATTATTTAGATGATCAAAAACAAGAGACTAGTATTTTAGCACAACAGGATAATAAGCTAATTGAACGTTAATTTCAGTATTGTGATCTGCCGCTGGATTTAAAACAAGTTCTACCTGTTCGAAAATAATTAGAAAACAACCCACAGGTGTCTCTATAGTCAGTCATAATACTTATAACATCACCATGCTCTATTATTATGGATGCCCGGAGAATGGAATTGGTGGAACGTTTTCTGCCACTGCCAAAATTCCAAAAATATGTGACTATATTTTGCAAGGAATCCTCAATCGATTTATGTTAGTGATATAACAGTCTAAGCCGCACAGCTCAGCTCATCAGCCGCTTGCTCGTCACAGGTCGTCGATAGTGTCACAATCCCTTGTATTTAAATATTTTTTTTGCATAATTTATGAATCTGAGTATCTTAACGTTTATTTTGAGGATTACATAAAGTACAGGAATTATCCTGAACGCGATGAGAAATACTGTTTCGCCTTTCACAAATATTTCATGTGTAGATCAGCCGTTTGTGTTATAATTTGGTCAATTGATATACTTTTACTCTTTGGTTTCTTTCGATATGTTGGTGTTATTTGATATTGATATTGTTACGAGAAGTCGTCGAAGAGAAGAGAAGCACGAAGCTCTTCGGGTTCGGGGTAAAAATCAACGCCAATGAGGGAGTAAAAAATAGTACCCGAAATCAAACTGGATGTCGCTACGGTTCTTTCTTAATTCCTTAATGATAACCCTTCCGGTTTTCTTTAGAGAATTGAAAGTTAATAAAGGTAAATTAACTTTCAACTCTCTATAAACAACTCATATTCTATTTGTACTTTTTCGTATGTGTATTGATATCTAAGTTTAAAAATTTGCAAAGTTAAAAGGAACGGAAATGACTATCTTTGGTCCATTCGTTTCCAGCAAAAATTTACTTTTTGTAGAGCCACCATCTAGTGAGATGCTTTTTTAGTGCTTACTTTTTTTCTTAAAATACTTCCTCAATAAATTCGCAATGACTTTATTTATTTTTAATTATAAAATTACAAAAATATTTCATCCACAAAATCAGTCGACTTCGCAAGTCTCGTCACTACTCTTGCTTCTCAACAATATTCAATCGTTCCGATAGTTCACTTCGCTAGTTTTCGCTTTATTCAAATAGACTTCTTAAAAGTATCGTCAGCTTTTACTATAAACCTTTTTTAATGCTTCATTCATACGCTACGTCGCTACTAGTTCCTTCTTTCCCAGTCACTGTCTCTTACTTCCAACATCTATATCAAGTAGTTTGGACAGTGTTAGCGCGAGTCTTACAGTAACGAGCTAACGAACATCGCACCGCTGCGCTCCGTAACAATACATATCGATTTGGATTTGTTTTCTGATTTATCGATACATCCCTTTTTATCCCCTCCTTGGTCTGTGCCAAATAAATAAATCTAGGGATGAGCAAATGGGTAAAAAATATCGAAATATACCGAATCGATATTTTTCTAATGTATCGATAACTATCGTCATAAATATATCGATATATTGATATATCGATATTTTCTGCGTATTAAGCGATTATCAATGATAATTTCAAAATATTCGAAATTTTGAAGCAACTACACACCTGGCTGTTTATTATTTAAAAAAGCACATAAAGCTAAGAAAACAACATTAATAACAGAACCAAAATTAGATTGTTCAA